>CM046879.1:485705038-488105038 GCA_025667525.1 Glebionis coronaria | reverse complement strand
AGCGTGCCGCTGCAATGAAGGCATAGGGAAAGAAAAAGTACGTGATTTCATTTGAATCATAGAAATATCTAAATCTATTATACTGTTGGGCCAAAGTTTGGATGATGCAATTGTTAGCAGTAACTTTTCTATCGTTAGCGTTAAAATTAGAAGAGAGAAGTACGCCTCATCCTATATTTGCAGCTCAAGATCTTATTTTGATATAGCTTATAAACTTTAGGTGTAAGGACAAAGTGAACTTGTCTAAAAGGTTTTGATATTTGATTGAATTTGCGTGAATCAAGATTTTATTTTAAACCAAAAAACCATTCAAATATGGATTTATGTGTTCTTTGATTATGATTTTTTTATTTTGATTGGAATTTGTATTGGTGACGAGGATACTAGGATTTTGTGATTACAACAATCTCTTGCTATTGGTGCTACGTCTGATCGTGTTGGGAATATTACTTTTCATATGGTATCGTGTGTCAAACATTATAGTGATAGTCATTCTGTTTATGTTTGGAATTTGCCTTTAAATGCGACAGTAGTAGAGCTTGAGATTGAATTCAGGCTACCACTTTTACTTGCGAACAGAGACTGTACGATTTGGGTTGTGTCTTACCTTAAATGTGTCAAATCAATATTGAGCTAAAAGAGAACATTAAACAGACAAACCTTCTAAATCATTATTTTTAAAGGTTTTGTTTCTTATTGTAACGGTATTGTTTTTTAGTCAGCATAAACTGATTGAATATGTATGAACTTTTTGATTCTTGAAAGGTAAGTGTTCTGTGTGTTAGCCCGACATGACCCGTTTCAACCATGAACTATTTTCACCCATGACCAACATGCAGATTTTGATGTGTTTGTAAGGCATATTGCAAATATAGTGAGAACAAACACTATTTTCATCTACGGGAGTGTTTTTTTGTTAAACGGTTTTACCCCGGTAAATAAAGGGAGTGTTTGTTTCAGCTTTTTTATTTTTCTTATTAACTTATGTAAATTGTGAGAGGCTTATATCAGTCAGAATAAACTTTTCTTGTGCAGAATTCACAACAGTCTCAGTTCTATTATAAGCTTTCAGTTTAGAAGCCCTATATTTTGCACCTTTCCTTGAAAATATTTATTAATCTACAAATGTATTGGCGTTTAGGTAGCATCTTAAAAATTCAGACTTATTACTTATGTCATTGAACATATTGTTTATATAATATAATAATAAAACAATTAGCTTAAATGTAGCTGTTAGTTTTATGCATGTGGACTGAAAAGTTGATGTAAGTTTTGAAGTTAAAGCTGTCTGGGTATGGATTCAGGGCCTGGATAAAACGATATCGACAATTGAACTTATTTTGACGGATGTTTACAGCTTACCAGACAAAGATGGGAGAATGTTTAAAGAACACTAAAGTGAATGAATAGAGCAAAGTGTAGGATACGATACTATATGAAGTAAAACGATAATGAAGGCAAGTCTTTACCCCTCCAGACTGCATCTATATATGATTGAAAGAGTTTAAGTAGATGTTGTCCCTCCCAACATTTTGATCGAGTTATATGACGGCCAATGTTCACCAACTGCTATTATGCTTGGTTGCTAACATGCATCAACATTTAAAATGTTATATTTTAATGTAAATAAACTGAAAGTATAACAAAGAGTATAGTGCGGATAGTTAAAAGAACCATGGTAGAAGGGTCATAGAAAAGAAACCGGTAGAACGGTAATAATCTATATGTTTGGATGGTTATAAGCATTTGACCATTTTGGATTTTGTTAGCAATCCGTGATGTGGCCACGCCTAGGAATGCTGTGAATATGAGTGCTTTCCCATTTAACTCCTGCCTTCTCTTTTTTTCGTAGATCCGGACCATGCTTAAGTAAGAATCCCGCTTCCAGTTAATACATGGCGCATTTAATGTGTATTTGTTGCCTTCTGACAGCCCTAAGAAAGCGAAGAAAGCAGAATTTACTTTGTCCAAGCGATACGCAGAGGTACCCTATTTATTTGCAAGAACTTTTTCTCTTAATGGAATGATACATGAAAAATGCTAGCCCTTGAGCATGATTACCAGCAGATGAGCATATGACGCCTTTTGGCGTTGTTCCTTTGTGAGCTTTGCCATCATATTATATGCTCCTCTGAGATTTCTGACCGCCTAGGTGTCAACATGGCTTAGAAGAGAAGATCTTCAGCCTGCAAGTCTTATACACATATAAACAAAACTACAAAAGCTTATTTGAGGGAGTGTCTTGATATGTTCTTTAAGGTCATATTTCTAAAAAGAAATATAAAATAAAACTTATAAAGGTTGTAGAACTTTTTAACATCAATATTTAGCTAAATAATAAATGTAAATAGTCTGATGGAATGGTTATTCATTGCTTACTTTTGTGTCCATATTCAGCACTCCTACTGGTGTAGAGACTCCAGACGTGATTGACCTACGCAAGAGGAAGGAACTTGAGTAGCCTGTGTACCAAGTGAGAAGATTTCTAATTAAACCATCGCCCTTATGAATTATGTATTGCTACTCAATGTCACTTGCACAGTTTGGTACACAGTGAGATGAAACCAGAAGTAAAAATAGAGACATTAATGCGACTCAGGCAGTTGCAGAGGCAAAAATTGTTTGTATTGGTTGGAGCAGGAGGTACTAGAAGAGGACTTGCTTTTGGTGCCAAAAGCAAATGAGCTCGTGTGGTGATTTTCAATATAATTTTCGGTATATTCTATGACTTAACGTTTAATCTAAAAATGGGTTGGTGAGTAAAGGATAATATATTATGTATAGGTCCAAAGTGGTCAAGTTGTCCCAAACACTTTCTGCCAATTACTTTATAAATGACACAGATTAAAAGAATAAAACACCCTTTTTGCTGAATTACATGAAAAAGTAACGAGCCTTCTGTATAGAAAGTGGCTTTGGGTGGACATCCCCCTCAACATAGGAGCACTTTTTTTATTGTGTTATTGTGCATTGTAGATAAGAAATTTATTAGAATAAAATAAACATTATATATTTAGGTGTAAAGTAACTACAATATATTATGGTTGTTTTGGATCTTCTGCTAACGACCTAACGTTATGTGATTTTATCATAATTTGTTTGAATTCATGAAGTTCTGCTCATTATCAGACGACTATAAGGATTCAATTTTTATTTCAGTAACTGAGTTACTTCCTATTTTGTATTTTGCTTTATCATTTTAATATAATTATGTATTTGTTTGATTAAAGATTTCATTTTGGTTTGAAATTTGCAGGTTAATTGGTATCCATGGGGTAAAGAGGCATTCAAAGAAGCTCGCAAAAAGGACGTGCTCATTTTCTTATCAAGTATGTTGTCTTCGGTTTTAATATGTTTGTCCCTATGTACAATACTTTTTTCAAGAAGCTATGTTGTTAAAAAATGACCCTGAACTTTTATTTCTTGGAAGTTGGATACAGTACCTGCCAATGGTGAACTTGCTACCATCTCATAAATTCATAAATTCTTTCTCCCGATTATTGTACATACATGGCTGAGAATGTGCGTGTGTTGATTTTTAAGGTGTCGTCCAATGAAGGTAGAGGGGTTGCAAGGTTGCCACTGGCAAAATGAACCCTCAAATTGCATTCACGAGGTAATCACTGCCTATTGTAGTTTTTTATAAGCTATCGACTTCTCAAAATCATTTGTCCTTGGCACTTCATTGTATACATATTGCGCTTGTGAAAATGCAAGAAGGGTGTACCTCACATGTCTTAATCGTTATAATTTCATATACTATTCGTTACCACTGGAAACTTGGTGTGTCATATCATGTTCATACACGCATGGGCGCAATGAGGGTTAAAGGCAGTTTGAGTGCAGCGCAGAAATTCATGCCCGAGATGTTCCCAAAACCTGCAAAGATGTAAGCAGTATGTTTCCAAATTGCTCAAGCAGGTCCTTCATGGTAGGTTGCTCAACTCGATTACAAAAATAGATGTCGATATACGACTTACTTGATACAAGTATACTATGAAATGAGTGTATCAGTCACTGCCTATTATTTATTATTGTTCTTTTAATTACTCAATTGTACTTGGTCCACATAATCGCCTGATGCTGATTGTTCGAGACTTGGATAAACTCCTGATGTGTTTGTGAAATATTAGAAAAGGTTTATTTACATTATTCCTTCCACTAGAACCACATCATCATCAAACAAAAGGTCATTCAATTGTGTGTGACTTTATGTACAGATAGCCACAGGTGCCAATTTTCTTCAAACAAGCTTCTTCGGTGGGACGTTAAGATTAGCGAACTTCCCTGGATATACCCTTGGTTAATTTCATCACCAAAGTTGAACAATATTGTTATCTCGATAGAATGTGGAGAATCTCCATGATAGGTATTTCACAGTTAACCGGTACCTGTTAATTGTAAACCATATTCAACCAAACCAGATTATGAAATATCTGATGATGTAAACTGAGAATTTTTACTCGATTTGGAACGGAAAAGCAACAACACCAGTAATAATACCACCCATCGTATCCACCCACAAGGATATCATAATTTGTAGTTACATTAGACATTTAGGAAAGAAAAGATAATGGTAGTGACATCATCCGGTTCTAATTGGATACTTCTTAAAGTACGTGTCACATATACTGTAATGAAAACGAATAAGTCGGCATGAGAAAACAATGATGATAAAAGTATCAACATAAAAAAGGTACGCATACTTAGACAACTTTTTAACTTCTACGACACACAAGCTTAATTCACACGTGTAGTTCAAAAACAGGCGCACAGTTACCTCCATGCAAAGGGACTTCTTTTATTTCTTTAGCATGTACTTTTGAAAAATTAGTTTAAAATTGAATGGATCAAACAAGAGGAAAATCACCTAATGTATTTTTAAAGCTTTTACATTTAAAATCAAACCTTAATTATTATTAATAATGTAAAATTTTGTAATACGACTTGATACTAGGATGGAAAAAGCACTCAAAATCGATGAGGAAAACTAAAACACAGTTAGTCGGGTTCAGAATCGAGTTAACAGGCTTGGATACGTATTTGGGTTGAAATTTTTTTTCTTTTTATTTTTATAATTTTGGATTTTGTAGGTAAATTTTTCGTCATTCTCTCCTAAAATTTTGTTATTTATACTTTTGTTTTCATTATTACCGTTTAATTTTTGTTTTTTGCAAAATCTCCCAAAATTTCTATCATATTTATTAAAAAAACATGTCGTACCCATATAATCTATATATTTAGAATTATCTTGTCATCAAATGTTATGTATATTTTTTACAGTTTCTTTCTGGTAACTTTAATGTTTATGGATTATATAATGTTTTATTTTAACAAAATTTTTAGTTAAAATCTAGGTAAATCTATCATCTATAGGTAGAATGTAAATCATGAACGCATCCATATAACCCATATATATTTAACGTTATCTTATCACCAAATAACATGTATATCTTATAGTGTTATTTTATTTTTAGAAAAGATTAGCTATATCTAGAACGTATATCACATTAATGGTGTTGTCTTTTTCTCCACGAAAAAAAATGGGTATTTTTTCCCCATTTTTATTATAAATGGTTTAATGGGCGCACGTGTAAAATACTAATTAAGCTACTTGGTGGATATTTTGTTTTTATTTTTTTATCCCCGGCTTTCAAAAAAGATCTTTTTTAAGTTCTACGTTTTTATATGTTTTTTTTCCTTTTTAACTTGCGTCCGTTTCGCCCGTGCCCCTTTAGCCCGCGCCTATTTAGCCTGCCGCCCGTTTAACCCGTTGCCCGTTTAACCCGCCGCCTATTTTGCCACCTATTCAATGATCTTTTTCACGACTAATATACACTTTTATTCTACGAACTATTTTTTGTTTGAACTGATATTCTATGAACTATTTCGTTTATATGTTACATCAATTTGTACTACATTTCACACATGAGATGCTAGGCTTTCAATGTAAACCTATTACTTTATTATAAATTCAAAAATTCAATCTTAGACATCTATTTTTGCCGTCCAACAAAAAACTTTATTTTCATCAGTTTTTTTTAAATTAAATATTTCACAAACCGTTAATTGTTACGTAAAACGAAACATATCATCGCGACGAGAATTAAACAGTCTTTCTATAAGGAGGTACATGCATATATTTGTTACTTAACGATTTGATTATTTGTGGGATATTTTGTTTAAAAAATAGAAAGTGAGATATTTATTTTTAATAAAAGTTGATTGAATTTATGCTAAATTAGTGATTTATATTGATCTTTAACTCTAAGATTCTAAGAAATGGAGAGATATGCGGCTCAAGAAATAAAACTTATTGTTGCATAGTATTTCATCACATGTACGTCTAAGAAGAAGTCATTTAAAACCGAACACAGTGGTTTATGGTACTTTAGTGATGGATGATATTTGGTTTACTTCATAAAGAGTGCTAATGTTAAATCAAGAAAATACTTACAAAGTTCCGCAACTTTTAACAGCTACCAAAGCCTTAGTCTTTTATAAATTTGATTTATAGTTCTTACAGTGAATTTCAAAATCTTATTGTCATATTTTACAAAACAAATTGTAGGTTTGCATACTCTTTGTCAAATAACAATTCAATACTATATAAAACTTTTTTAACCATTTAAAATTTCAAAACAACAATATTTAGATACAAAATTTTGTAAACGACGATCAAAAGTCATACCCGTCCATCGGACGGGTTTTGCCACTAGTATATATATATATATATATATATATATATATATATATATATATATATATATATATATATATATATATATATATATATATATATATATATATATATATATATATATATATATATATATATATATATATATATATATATATATATATATATATATTTAATCTTTAGTCTTTTCTGACTACTCTGGCAATTGACTGGCCACATATTAAACAAGGACTCACCACCTCAGTACACATTTTTGAAAAACTAAGGTTTTATTTACTTAATTTATTAAGTACCTGGATTTAATATTATATGTATATATTTACATATACCTTATACTATGAACAAACACATGTCACCATAAAACAATGACTATTATCTCACACTGACACTTATTTATTTTCTTCAAGTATAATAATTATAATATTATACACATTATATACTTTCACCAAATGATCTAAAGGTTTAACCAAAATACCTAGAAATCTTACAAGTACCTACACTATATTACATAGACTAATGTTAACTCCCAATTTTAGACAAGTCAACACATTTTCTACCCTACTACCCTTAATTTAGCCATGCACATGTACATACACTCTCATTAAACCATACAAAACTTTACAAGTAAACTAACATAAAGTCAAAAGCCACACTATGCAACCATACTTGTAACACTATTTGAAGACACATCATGTCCTATTTTGACCTCAAAACACACGGCAAAACCCACACTTGAGAATGGAAAGAACATGTTGCTATATTTGGCATGTGCTTACATATCTTACCATATCTCCAACATGTATCTCCATAGATACACAAGTACAATAGCAAGATACATCATATCTTCCATGTCCTTAATATATCCGAAAACCACAAGATTCACAAACACAAAATCCTTGAAATCCATCCTCACTCTCTCTCAAACCCACGGTTTCTTTTTGTTCATCACAAGATCTACCAAAAGCTTCCATTAATACATCATTTACTATCCTAAAAGCATGTCTCTTACTACATAAATACTAATCATTACTCATTAGTACATCAAACTTACATTATAAGGCAACACAAGAACCCTAGAAACAACCAAGCAAGGTCACGGCTTAGTGTAGTCCAAGGGTTTCACCATTGTTGATCAAGATTAAGTCATTCCTTAGTTCACTTGTTTCTCCTTAACTTCACTTAACAAGTAAGTACCATGAAAGCTTATCTTTTTCTTAAATACCTTCATTTTTCATTCACATGAACATTCATATGAAACTCCTAGTATAAACTTGGTATAAACTCAAATCTAGAAAACCTAGACCTATGGTAGGTCACGGCTAAAAATGATGTATCACACAAGATGATGAAAAATCTAGATAACTATGACAAACATGAACATGTAAACATGCTAACCTAGAAAAATCATAAAAACTCCCATGCACATATATATAGCCGTGAGCTATATTAGGGTTTTGGAGTTGATGGATAACTTAGATATATTATAGATTTATAGAAAGCTTAAAAATTACTAGATGTATGTTTCCTCTTAATATATATATCTAGTTTGCCTTAATGGACTTGTAAGCCTAATGAATAGTAACCAAGTTAGTTTAAGCCCATTAAGCCCAAAATGTAAGCCCAATAAGACTAGGAGCCCACTAGGCCCATTTATGCTTCATAACCCATTTAAGATATTTAAACTTAAAATAAACTTTTCATGTGTCAAATATATATATTATAAAACTTTTGTGCCAAAAATGTGATCTATAAAAGTTTCGGATCAAAAAGGTGAAACACAAAACTTTCGGATCAAAAATGTAATTTAAATAAAGTCTAAGTTTTAAAACATGACTTTTGGAACTCATTTTGACAAAATACCAAAGATAAGGACCTATAGTGTAATTATCCGAAAGTGTAGGGTTGAAAACTCCCTATTCGACACTTAATGAAAGTATAGGGACTGTTTTTGTAAGTCCTTGTAATTTAAATAAACTTGTGTAACCCTAATAGAACTCTGAGGATCATTTATATCGAAACCCTTAGAAACCCTAGGGAATGATTTCGCCACATGTGGAAAGTTACAAACCCTAACTCTGAACCTAGGGACTAAAATGGACATAAGCCGAAAGTATTTCAAGCCCTGGGGGGCTGTTTGGTAATTTGTGTATACCTAAACCTAAGCCGAAAACTATAAGGACCAAAAGTGTCAATATACGAAACTGTTACAAGCCCTAGTCACACGTGTTACTTTGAGGGACTTGTTTTGCCATATATTAAAACTAATATAAGCCCCAGGGGTAATTATGGTAAAATGTCGTGGGTATTATTATATATATGAGGGACTAAATTGCAAATTCTTAAAATTAAACTAAACCCTAATTATATATATAATTCTAATATTAAAAAGTGTAACTTAAACAAATCTATAAGTACAAAAATCGTCATTTTCCTAAACATATAATTTAAGGACTATCTGATAAATTATACAAACTTCGAGGACTTTAAATTAAACTAAATAAAATGTTATACATTTTATAAACATCATTTATATAAGTTATATAAATTGAATATGATTAATTTATAAAAGTAAATATATTAATTATATTTATTATTTTTCCACCTTTTAAATATATGTAAAACTTTCTTTTATAAATATTTAAACCACCTTACGACGGTACAAGTACGAGAATATTAAATAAACGAATTGATTACTTAAACGATATTACTTATTACGTACTTAAAAATAAATACTTCTATTACCTATACAACGATAAATTAAATTACATGATCGTAATAAAATGTTTAAAACCAGTATAAGCATGCACAGATTTATTCAGAGACTTTTATGCATTATGTTATGCATTTACTGAGACTGTATAATTATTTAGGTTGTTGACTGTGTCGTGAGCACCACATTAGATTACTTGTGACTTATTTTTGTACTATTGAGGTGAGTTCATGGCCCCACTTTATATATTGACAAATTTTTAAACCTTTTATGGGGAAGAAAACATGCAACATATTTTTGTTTGGTGGACATAGACTGAACTACGAAACATTTGATGACATTTTCCTATTGTAGAATGCCTCCCTTACCCGGGAACTAGAACTGTTAAAATTATTGAATTGCCTGAATGTATAAATAGATCTATTTGGGATTGACCATCCCCATCTGGGTGAGTAGCGCTCACTGTGCCTAGGCCAGGACAACAAATATTTATCATGTCGGAACAGAATATTGGGGGCATTTTTATTAATGCGAAGGGTCCTCATTTGTTGTGGGCTTAACGTGTCAAGTGTCAGTTTCAGGCAATAGGAAATGTAGTTACCTTTAAGTATTGATGCTATGTACATTACTACTTTAGTGAATGTTTATTGTCCAAACTTAATTTATTAAACCTATGAATTCACCAACTTTACGTTGACTCTCTAAGCATGTTTTTCTCGGGAAACTAAAGCAGGTATTTGATGTGCATGGAGTCAAGCATCATGATAGGCTGCATTAATAGAGCTCATCTGGGGTTTTATAAACGGGGAAATTATCCAAACTGTTGAATAGATGTTTAAGACAATTTTTATAACATTTGCACTTTAATTCATGTAATAATTGTATTGATAATCTTTTATCTGTTGCTCTACATACTATCTGCTGTTGATACACCTACGTGACACCCAAATATTATTTCCGCTGCATTTGACCAATTTGGGAGTGTCACAATCTAGATGGCACTAAATGGAATTTTAAACCATATTAACTTGAAGATAAGTTTAACAATCACAAAATTAAGCTCATACAATCCTAGTTCGACAACTAAACTATCATGGAACAAGATTGCAAACTTTAATTCTCCAAGATGAATCCAACCAACTAACTGATGTACATATGGTGAAATAAGAACACAACTTGACAAACTATACTACTCAACCAACTGGTTTAAACCAACACTCAATATCAACTTTCCTTCATGAAACAAAGGATTTGCAGGTTTTTATGGGTTAACTTGTTGTGACACAAAATGCTTTCAACATACAACCAAACACCCCTTCATTTTTTGTGAAGAAAATTTCACAAAGAGGTTTGCTTTAAATCACCTAAATCAACTCAAAACAATAAGAACATGAAAGAATCTTACAAAGGATATAAGCTAATCACTAAACTACCACATGTGAGCAGTCAAACCAAATTTCACCTAGAAAGCATTTCAAAATAGAAAAATGATAAGAGAGGGGTTACCACCTATGGCTTGTTCAGCCTATAGACACACCAAGGCTTTCTCACCACTGAGATCAATTAAATGCAAAAAATCTTATGAGATGGCTGTTATAAGCTGTTATTGTTGAGGTTCAACCATATAACCAAGAACATGAATGCAATGAGATGGTACGAAACCTTCTTCAAAACCCGCACAACATAAAGAAAAGAAACCTCTTGCACCAAAAGCTATTAAAAATCTTGTTTGTCAAGCAAGATTTTGGGAGCTTTTGCTATAGTGAATTATCAGCAAAACAAGAAAAACAAAACTTTTTAGAAAAAAAAATTTAAGAACCAAGAAAACTAAAAAAGAAGGGTAACCAACTGAAAACTATCAAGACATGCAAACTTGTTATGACCTTGATTTGTCAAGTCAAGGTTATAAAACCTTTATATGAGAACAGCTTATCATCCACAGATCGACAGTCAAAGTGAACGAACAATCCAGACTCTAGAAGAAATGCTACGAGCATGTGTGATTGACTTTGGAAATGGACGGGTTTACCACGTTCCTTTAGTGGAATTCTCCTACAACAACAGCTATCACGCCATTATCAAGGCTGCCCCTTTTGAAGCACTATATGGTGAAAGTGTCGTTCACTTGTGTGCTGGGCAGAAGTAGGTGAATTTCTGCTCATTGGACCCGAGTTAATCCAGGAGACTACCGACAAGATCGTCCTCATAAAGTAAAGAATTCAAGCTGCTCGTGATCGTCAAAAGAGCTACGCGGACCAGAAGCGTAAACCTATGCAATTTGAAGTAGGTAACCACGTCATGCTCAAGGTATCACCTTGGAAGGGTGTTGTACCCTTTGGTAAACGTGGAAAAGTGAACCCACGTTATGTCGTCCCTTTCAAAGTGATAGCCAAGATCGGGGAGGTAGCTTATCGTTTAGAGTTACCCCTACAATTGCGCCGGATACCCTCTACCTTCCACGTGTCAAATCTGAAGAAGTGCTACACTGAAGAACCATTGGCTATGCCATTAGAAGGAGTTCAGTTTGACGACAAACTTCAGTTCATAGAAGAACCAGTAGAAATCATGGAGAGAACGGTTAAGAAATTAAAACACAGTCGCATCCCGTTGATCAAGGTACGTTAGAACTTGAGGAGAGGTCCTGAGTTCACATGGGAACGAGAAGACTAGTTCAAAACCAAGTAGCCACATTTGTTCACCTGACAGGTGATTTCATCTTAAGCTTTGAGGACAAAGCTAAAATAACGGGATTGTGTTGTAAAACCTCTGATTTTACCTTATTGACTTTATCAACTGTTGTACTCTTTATTTTTGGAATCTCCATATTTCCACTTTTATATGATTAATTATCATCTTCATTTGTCATACTATCATTTCATATTTATTTTAATATATATATATATATATATATATATATATATATATATATATATATATATATATATATATATATATATATATATATATATATATATATATATATATATCTTTAGTCTTTTCTGACTACTCTGGCAATTGACTGGCCACATATTAAACAAGGACTCACCACCTCAGTACACATTTTTGAAAAACTAAGGTTTTATTTACTTAATTTATTAAGTACCTGGATTTACTATTATATACTATGAACAAACACATGTCACCATAAAACAATGACTATTATCTCACACTGACACTTATTTATTTTCTTCAAGTATAATAATTATAATATTATACACATTATATACTTTCACCAAATGATCTAAAGGTTTAACCAAAATACCTAGAAATCTTACAAGTACCTACACTATATTACATAGACTAATGTTAACTCCCAATTTTAGACAAGTCAACACATTTTCTACCCTACTACCCTTAATTTAGCCATGCACATGTACATACACTCTCATTAAACCATACAAAACTTTACAAGTAAACTAACACAAAGTCAAAAGCCACACTATGCAACCATACTTGGAACACTATTTGAAGACACATCATGTCCTATTTTGACCTGAAAACATACGGCAAAACCCACACTTGAGAATGGAAAGAACATGTTGCTATATTTGGCATGTGCTTACATATCTTACCATATCTCCAACATGTATCTCCATAGATACACAAGTACAATAGCAAGTTACATCATATCTTCCATGTTCTTAATATATCCGAAAACCACAAGATTCACAAACATAAAGCCCTTGAAATCCATCCTCACTCTCTCTCAAACCCACGGTTTCTTTTTGTTCATCACAAGACCAAAGGCTTCCATTAATACATCATTTACTATCCTAAAAGCATGTCTCTTACTACATAAATACTAATCATTACTCATTACTACACCAAACTTACATTATAAGGCAACACAAGAACCCTAGAAACAACCAAGGGAGGTCACGACTTAGTGTAGTCCAAGGTTTCACCATTGTTGATCAAGATTAAGTCATTCCTTAGTTCACTTGTTTCTCCTTAACTTCACTTAACATGTAAGTACCATCAAAGCTTATCTTTTTCTTAAATACCTTCATTTTTCATTCACATGAATGTTCATATGAAACTCCTAGTATAATCTTGCTATAAACTCAAATCTAGAAAACCTAGACCTATGGTAGGTCACGGCTAAAAATGATGTATCACACAAGATGATGAAAAATCTAGATAACTATGACAAACATGAACATGTAAACATGCTAACCTAGAAAAATCATAAAAACTCCCATGCACATATATATAGCCGTGAGCTATATTAGGGTTTTGGAGTTGATGGACAACTTAGATATATTATAGAAAGCTTAAAAATCACTAGATCTATGTTTCCTCTTAATATATATATCTAGTTTGCCTTAATGGACTTGTAAGCCTAATGAATAGTAACCAAGTTAGTTTAAGCCCATTAAGCCCAAAATGTAAGCCCAATAAGACTAGGAGCCCACTAGGCCCATTTATGCTTCATAACCCATTTAAGATATTTAAACATAAAATAAACTTTTCATGTGTCAAATATATATATTATAAAACTTTTGTGCCAAAAATGTGATCTATAAAAGTTTTGGATCAAAAAGGTGAAACACAAAACTTTCGGATCAAAACTTTAACTTAAATAAAGTTTAAGTTTTAAAACATGACTTTTGGAACTCATTTTGACAAAATACCAAAGATAAGGACCTATAGTGTAATTATCCGAAAGTGTAGGGTTGAAAACTCCCTATTCGACACTTAATGAAAGTATAGGGACTGTTTTTGTAAGTCCTTGTAAGTTAAATAAACATGTGTAACCCTAATAGAACTCTGAGGATCATTTATGCCATTTGCCGAAACCCTTAGAAACCCTAGGGACTGATTTCGCCACATGTGGAAAGTTACAAACCCTAACTCTGAACCTAGGGACTAAAATGGACATAAACCGAAAGTATTTCAAGCCCTGGGGGGCTGTTTGGTAATTTGTGTATACCTAAACCAAAGCCGAAAACTATAAGGACCAAAAGTGTCAATATACGAAACTGTTACAAGCCCTAGTCACACGTGTAACTTTGAGGGACTTGTTTTACCATATATTAAAACTAATATAAACCCCAGGGGTAATTATCGTAAAATGCCGCGGGTATTATTATATATATGAGGGACTAAATTGCAAATTCTTAAAATTAAACTAAACCCTAATTATATATATAATTCTAATATTAAAAAGTGTAACTTAAATAAATCTATAAGTACAAAAATCGTCATTTTCTTAAACATATAATTTAAGGACTATTTGACAAATTATACAAACTTCGAGGACTTTAAATTAAATTAAATAAAATGTTATACATTTAATAAGCGTCATTTATATAAGTTATATAAATTGAATACGATTAATTTATAAAAGTAAATATATTAATTATATTTATTATTTTTCCACCTTTTAAATATATATAAAACTTTCTTTTATAAATATTTAAACCACCTTACGACGGTACAAGTACAGGAATATTAAATAAACGAATTGGTTACTTAAACGATATTACTTATTACGTACTTAAAAATACATACTTCTATTACATGTACAACGATAAATTAAATTACATGATCGTAATAAAATATTTAAAACCAGTATAAGCATGCACAGATTTATTCAGAAACTTTTATGCATTATGTTATGCATTTATTGAGACTGTATAATTATTTAGGTTGTTGACTGTGTCGTGAGCACCAAATTGGATTACTTGTGACTTATTTTTGTACTATTGAGGTGAGTTCATGGCCCCACTTTTTATATTGACAAACTTTTAAACCTTTTATGGGGAAGAAAACATGCAACATATTTTTGTTTGATGGACATAGACTGAACTACGAAACATTTGATTACATTTTCCAATTGTAGAATGCCTCCCTTACCCGGGAACTGGAACTGTTAAAATTATTGAATTGCCTGAATGTATAAATAGATCTATTTGGGATTGACCATCCCCATCTGGGTGAGTAGCGCTCACTGTGCCTAGGCCAGGACAACAAATGTTTATCATGTCGGAACAAAATATTGGGTGCATTTTTATTAATGCGAAGGGTCCTTATTTGTTGTGGGCTTAACGTGTCAAGTGTCAGTTTTGGGCAATAGGAAATATAGTTACCTTTAAGTATCGATGCTATGTACATTACTACTTCAGTGAATGTTTATTGTTCAAACTTAATTTATTAAACCTATGAATTCACCAACTTTATGTTGACTCTCTAAGCATGTTTTTCTCAGGAAACTGAAGCAGGTATTTGATGTGCATGGAGTCAAGCATCATGATAGTCTGCATTTATAGAGCTCATCTGGGGTTTTATAAACGGGGAAATTATCCAAACTATTGAATAAATGTTTAAGACAATTTTTATAACATTTGCACTTTAATTCATGTAATAATTGTATTGGTAATCTTTTATCTGTTGCTCTACATACTATCTGCTGTTGATACACCTACATGACACCCAAATATTATTTCCGCTGCATTTGACCAATTTGGGGGTGTCACAATCTAGATGGCACTAAATGGAATTTTAAACCATATTAACTTGAAGATAAGTTTAACAATCACAAAATTAAGCTCATACAACCCTAGTTCGACACCTAAACTATCATGGAACAAGATTGCAAACTCTAATTCTCCAAGATGAATCCAACCAACTAACTGATGTACATATGGTGAAATAAGAACACAACTTGAGAAACTTTACTACTCAACCAACTGGTTTAAACCAACACTCAATATCAAATTTCCTTCATGAAACAAAGGATTAGCAAGTTTTTATGGGTCAACTTGTTGTGACACAAAATGCTTTCAACATACAACCAAACACCCCTTCATTTTTTGTGAAGAAAATTTTACAAAGGGTTTTCCTTTAAATCACATCTAAATCAACTCAAAACAATAAGAACATGAAAGAACCTTACAAAGAATATAAACTAATCACTAAACTACCACATGTGAGCAGTGAAACCAAATTTCACCTAGAAAGCATTTCAAAATAGAAAAATGATAAGAGAGGGGTTACTACCTATGGCTTGTTCAGCCTATAGACGCACCAAGGCTTTCTCACCACTGAGCTCAGTTAAATGCAAAAAATCTTATGAGATGGCTGTTATAAGCTGTTATTGTTGAGGTTCAACCATATAACAAATAACATGAATGCAATGAGATGGTATGAAACCTTCTTCAAAACCCGCATAACATAAAGAAAAGAAACCTCTTGCACCAAAAGCTATTAAAAATCTTGTTTGTCAAGCAAGATTTTAGGAGGTTTTGCTACAGTGAATTATCAGCGAAACAAGAAAAACAAAACTTTTAAAAAATCAAATTTAAGAACCAAGAAAACTAAAAAAGAAGGGTAACCAACTGAAAACTATCAAGACTTGCAAACTTGTTATGACCTTGATTTGTCAAGTCAAGGTTATAAAACCTTTATATGTCTTGGTTCTCAAAAATATTTTTGAAGTACAAATCTTTCAAAAACTTTTAAACTCCTAAATTACATTGAAGGAAAATGTAAATTTGGTTTCACTAAAACATAAATTAAATGGAACTCAGTAGTTATAAAAATTAAAATCAAACTTTCATTTATACTTTAAATTTTTTTACATAAGGCTGGAACAAAGTAAAATGAGGTATAGGCACCTTATATATATACACTAGCTTAGACTATTCTAGAATGCATAAAAAATATATCAAACCCTAGCCTTGTTCTTCCTAACCTGCCCTTCAATTTTATGTTTGAAAAATTGGTCAAAAGGCCAATGTGCTTGATTCTGACGTAGCCAGCAGTTGTTGTTGATCTTGGTCGTTTTATGTATCCTTTGGGAGCACGAAATCATTGTGGCTTGTTGATATTCTGCAAGACAATGGACTACTACCATATTGGATGGTTTTGGGGCAGGGGACATGTGGGGAGGGACCCACACGTGAGCTTTGCTTGTTTGTTGGGTGGGGATTAGTTTAGGGAAAGATTAATAAGGGTTCTAGAAAATAGGGATTAACAATTTTGAGTGCATTGGTTTTTAGGATTAGGGTTCTTTATCGTGTGATTTAGGGATTTATGGTAGCAGTTCTTGTTTACCGCTTGTTTATATATTAATTGAATCATTTCAAAACTTAATTAATATAAAAATCATGGGTAGGTTGTGATTAGGTTAGGCAAATGGGTTGGGCCGGGTTTGGTTATTTGGTTGGGCTTTAGGACGGGTTAGAGTGGGTAGTGGACTGGGTTTGGGTTTCTGTTTTGACAATATAACCCCCTTAAATATCCAAAAGTGTACAAATAAATTTTGGCCATTGATTCAGTTATTTCTTTTTGTAACAAGTTTGGGCTAATTACAATTTAGCCCTTCCAACTTTATAAATATCAAACAAGGATTATTTTGGTAATTATAGCATTCATCAAGGGCTGAATATGTATAATCTTGAAACTTATGGACCAAAATTGTAATTATGGAGTTTTACAAGGGCCAAAAGTGACAAGTCTTCAAAAGTTGAGGGACCAATCTTTACAATCTTCAATTCTTCAAGGACTTCTTTTGAAAATCAATGACCGGGTCCGGTTCTTTGTGCGGCTTCGTTTCTCGTGTTCGTTTTTGCTTGATTCTTGTGATCTTTTATCGATTTCACGATATCCGAACCTACACTCACACATTGAACAAATAGAAGGGTTTTGCACGGTTTTTACGATATTTTATGTCACTTTAAGCCCGATCTAAGCAATGAGACCATATATATTAGTGGTCTCATCACTTCCCCATACTAAACTATTATCGTGCCTTTACGCAATGCTAGAATTAAGTATTTTAGCACTTCCAAAATTCATTTTTATATGACATTTTTTTGAAACGTAAATTTAAATTAACTACCACTTGTGTTTTAGACATAATGTATTGTTTTCATCACGAGAACATGAATTTTAGGGTTAAAGAATAAGAACATGTGAATGTCTCGTAGAGATAAGTTCGTAATCCTCGATTTTCACCTAATTTCATGCTAAGCGTGAAACATGATCATTGTCATTATTAATTAGTAATGCTAAAACTACTCATATGCTCTAATCACGTACTTAAACTCCCTTATTCCTAAGGTGTATCTCTTATATTTTATTTTGGTCTTAATGATCACGGGGATACATTTTGACTTATGCGTGAATAGAAACTAGGTCCAAAAATAGAGTCGTAACGGTGTAACTAAAATCATTAAATTAGTAACCTTTCCTAATAGATAACGATGTCAAAAAATTAAGTCAACAAATAAGATTCGATAAACACGGTTTTACAATGGTTTTGAACATGAGACTTATTACCAAGACTTTTATACGCCCCTAACCGGATGGGCCTTATTATCTTTGGTTTACCTCCGCTTTTTAGGGCTTCGGTCTTTCGTTGTATTTTATTTAACCTCGCCATGAGGTGTTTATAATGGCCAAAGACGTATCCTCAACGTAAACGTAATTTTGGATCTTTAAACCTTCAAGGTTTAAGACATTCACTTTCAATTTTACATTGATTATTCGGCCTTGTGAGCTTCGAATTTTTTTGCTTGATTTAGGTGAAGATGTGCTTAAATTCTTATTAGGTGAAACTTTCGATTATTCGGGTTGCCAATACTTCAAAACCGTGACGCTGGCGATTCTCAAATGTTTTCCCAATTTAATTCCATGAGAAACTATTAGAATTAGTTAAAAAACAATAATTAAGATTAAAACGCTAAGTCACTATTTATTAACAAAGTTATAAATAAAGCGTTGGGAGAAATAGAAAATAATTAGGACACATGAGTTTTTGAAAGAATACGAGTACTCTACGTTTAGCATACTAACTTATAACTAACTCTATCATTTCTCGTCCTCAATTTAATGAGACTTATCCTAATATAGTTAAGGAATCGACGCTAAGTGCTCAACATGCACGGTCGAGTAAAAAATTACTCTTATTCTCATCGTCGGAAAACCTACACTCGTGTCTTAAACACTTATGAAAAACGATAAAAAATTTAGAATTTGGCCATTTTAGCCTTAAATTGCAACAAAAAAGATGAAATTCGGATTGCGTGATGATGTATGAAAGGTAAAGCATCTATTTACCCCCCCCCCCCCCCCCAATACTAAAACTACACATCGTCCTCAATGTTTCGAGTGTAAGGGTGAAACACCCCCATACTAGAGAAGAAAATTCAAATGCTTAATCTCGAGCATGGAAAGGGTATAACAAATAATCTATAAGTCGCTTATGGATTATGCTAATAAGATAAAAGTTAGAACGTAAAAGGATATCATCTGATATCAGAATCTTCAAAGGCAACGATCAAAGCTCGAGTTGTACGTAAAATGAACACGAGAGGCTTCAACGATGACGATGATCCTAATAAGTCACAATCACAAACAACCACGAAACAAAGGTTGAAAGAGCACAAGTCTCCGTATTACACTATTAGAAAATAATATGTACAAGGATAAGCATGGGATATCCCCCATGAGGCACCTTGTTTTTGATAACCGAGTCAAGAGCTCGAATAGAATCCCCACAAATGTGATCATTTAGGGATTATCATGGTAAGGTCATTTTTGGTGGGGCTTACATGATAAACAAGGACGCAAAATTACGTAGAGTACTTAAAACCCCGATAAGCTTACACTGGGGTCAAAGATAGCGTCCTTGTTCTGGGAAGATAAACGAAATAACGCTACTCCAACCGTAAGCAAAACCGCAAAGGGGTAGAAGAAACTAGATGAGAAGAAATAGAAGGGTAGGGCAATGGGTGGGGCACGAACACTTTGAGCTACTCGAGGTAGACTTACACCTAACAAATGAAAAGATATTCCATTTATTGCATCGGTGGAAGACCGAGATTTCCCTTTACAAGAAATTCTGAGATCTAATATCTCGTCCTCGGTGGAGAAATGTGAGGGAACATAAGGGGCTTCCCCCACACTAGATCCACACGACGCATCGTCAAAAGGAGTAGACAAGCTCGTGGCACTAAAAAAACGCGGTGATGATGGAGTTAAGGTAGGAACATCATTCAAATTAACTTTAAAATCTTTTCATTTTTTCATCATTTTTAAACTATCTATGAAAACCCGATTTAATTATGTCAAAAATGTTTAGCGTTTCCAATTCAATATTAGGCTCACTAAAATTATCACATTTAAGTCGTGGGTATTTTGAGGGGTATTGTATAAATTCTCAAATCGATGATTAACAAAAAGTTCACCCCCCAGGGGTCTACATAAACGTCGTCATCCATAAGATCATTAATCTATTCGATTTCTTCATCATAGATGGGTTCGTCAAACAAAGGTTTTTTGTTTACTTCATGAATGATTTTGAAAACTCTCTCGGAAAGATCACGATCAAGTATAAAACGAATATTCTTTTGTGGGGATTGTCGATAAGTTAAATCCTAAAGAATGTGGTTAACGACATTCTTATTTAAGGGGTGTTGATAAGGTAACTCCTCGAGAATGGGATTTAGGGTCACGTGAGTTGGTTCGTCATTAAAAGTAAGACGTTCCAACTCATCAAGTTCTTCATCGAGATTGGTAAAACCTCACCTGTAAGTGGAAGTGGAGGCATAAGATCAAGCTCTCGTACGATAATTTCCTCAATCTCGGGGTCGAACATAAAATCATCATACTTCCCACATGAAGAGGTCTTTTTGGGAGAATCCTTAAAATAGATTTTGGGTTTTGAAGTATGTGATCAATCTCGGCAAATTCGTCATCAAAGATAGTGTCAATGTGAGAACTTACAACCATGGCCTTACAAGTCAATTGACTACGCTTAAGTGACATTTCAGTGATGAGCGGATTTGTATCGATAAAACATTTATCCTCACTGGATATTGGGCTAGGAAATGTAGGCACTTCAATTGTTATAGAAGTTGATGTCTCAAAGTCGTGGTCTTTCGAAGGTGGTGAAAACGATTCCATATTAATCATTGTCGTTGATGTAGTGCTTTTTATAGATATACAAGTCTTAGGAAAGACGAGTATAAATGCGGTAAGTATTAATCGACACGATTTAGGAAAACCGTGAAGACGAATAAATTCCAAGTTCGTTCTCGAAGGAGGTGTGTGTATTAATGAGCCAATATATAAAATAACAATGTTTGGATTAGTGACGTTTTTGGTTTAAGATAGAAAAAAGTAAAGACGAGCTACGACTACGATTTAAACTACGACGTTGACGTAAAACGCGAACGTAAATACGTAAAACGTGACGAAAATAAAAATTAAACCTAAAAATTAATTAAAGTATTAAACTAAGTCTAACATAATATAAATAAGAATAAAAATCCAACAAAAATATTTTAAAACCTTTTATTAATTAAATATTCAATTTTTAATGCTAATTAAAGCCCAAAAATTAAATATAATTAACAAAATGCCCAAAATATCATTTTATTGAACTAATAAATCACTTATATTATTTAAAGACTAAAAAGTATTTTTCCTAAATTTTCAAAACTATTTTCCTATTTTTAAATCACTAAAAACTATTTTTAAATTAAAATAATCATAAAAAATAATAAAATAATGCCAAAATTAATTTAACAATTTTAAAAATCCTAAATTACCCTAATGAACAATAGAAAATTGAAAAAGTTTGAATAATGTAAAATTTTGCACTAAAAGACAAAATAGTTTAATATTAAAACCCTAATTAAACTAATTTAATTATAAAAAATGATTAAAAAAAGTGAACAGTAAATATTTCTTAAACTAAAAACCTTAAAATAATTTTCTAAGTCTAACAAAAATTTTAAAAGTGAAAAATATTACTTTTCTGCACTAAAAGACAAAATCAGAATAAATAAAAAGTAATTAAAAATGCAAAATAATCCAAAAAATATAAAATGAACAGTAATATAAAAACTAATTAAACAGAAAAATTAAGAATTAAAAAAGAAAAATAATTGAAAAAGAATAAAGTCCTAATTCCTAAAAAAGTGCACAAAAGACAAAAAATTAAGATTGTGACAGTGACATGTTACGACTTTCTGTCTTTTTGTGCAGCAGTACTAACACAAGCACTAGCAGGGGCAACTTGGTTCCCACTGCTAGTGCAAAATCAATGTCTGGTGATGTTTCAGCTTAGGAAAGCTTGATGCTTTGGATTTGCTTGGACAATTGGGCACCCCTACACTCAGTGGAGTGTAGGGAGTCAGAATAATCAAATAAACAAGCAAGTTCAAGCCAACAACAACACACAAAATCACAAATTCAGTTGCTGATAAATAGAAAAGTGGCCTAGGGCTGTTTACTGATGTGTTTGGCACAATAATGAGTTTCACATGCTCACAACTTGCACACAAACCATCCAAGTCACATAAAACTGATTAGCAACCCTAAATATACTTGTAATCTAGCAGTCTACAAAATTGGAGGCACAAATTTATACTAACCAAAGCTGTAAGAGCGGTTACTGATTTTCTCCCATTTTTACCAAAATGTAATCATGCAATCTTCTATATTAACAACCAAACTTACAACCAAGTATTGATAACACTAAATTTCAACAAATAAGGTGTGCTTATGCAGGTTTTAATCAACCTAGTGTCACCCTAAGTTTCTTAAAGCCTAAATCCAAACACCCCTTAATTTCAAAATCTGAAAATTAACAAACTAAATGCCATTCAAATCATCCTAAACTGATTGCAAACTACTTGAGCATGCATAATATCACTAATAACTAACATGTAAACATAAACAATTCCAAAAAGCATGCAAAAACAGATAATCACAAAATCACATACACTTCATTCAAAATTCCAAAAAAATTCATAAAAAGGGTTCAAGCCAAACCTTGGGCTGAGGCCTTCTTTAAATGGATTTAATGGACTTATGAGGGCTTGTGAGTAGTGTAGAGAGACCCTGCTGAGGTTCAACAACAGAACCAGGGTTACAATTTCTTCAAGAAAGAAATGACTGGAAAGCGAAAAGAAATGGATGATGGACTTTGTTTGATTCTCTTGTAACCTGCACACAACACAAGATAATCAAACAACAAGTAGCAAGAGCTACAAGCTTTTGGCTTGTAGCTTTTGCTACAGTGAAATGATAAAAAGAATGGAAATATGGAGAAATTGGGTTTTTCAACCAAAGCTATATTAAACAGCTGAATTTTTGCAAACCAAACTATTGGAAGATGAATACCCAAGTTACACTTCCACTTTCACTTCCATGTAACTTGGGATTCAAATCCGGATAGGATAAAGATAAAACTTGAAATCTGAAAATGCCCTTTTAAAATATTAAACTGAATTTTAAAAACAGTAAGAGTTACTTAATACAAAACAAGAGAATGGAACACAGATAATTTGCAAGCTTTATAAAAGGAACACTTTAAATATTCATTCACTTAGAAAAAATGATTACAAAAAATCTGGAACAAAAGAAATAGTGACACATGCGTCATCTATTTATACATCTAATGGAAGGTACTAGAAACATAAGCAATAAACATAAACCCTAATGGCTAATCTTCCATAAATGCGCTTGAGTCTGAATTCTTGAAAATGGGTCAAATGTGACCCATGTGATCTTTGTCCTTGGAGAGTGATGTGCCAGGCTGTGTTGGATGATCAGGGCCGTTTATCCAACCTTTGGGACCAATGAAAGAAATCCCACCCTTTATCTTGTCTCCTCATGGGGTTTTGGGGTGAAAGTGATGGGCAGGGGAGATCAGGGATGTCACATGGGTGTAGGAGAGGACAAAAATGAGAGTGGGGTTGGGTTTAGGCTTAGGTAAATTGTGAATCTGGAGTATTAGGGGTGAAAACCCTTTGTTTTGAGGTGATTAAGATCTGGGGACATTTTAGGGTTTATAGGATAATAATGTGAACAGTGTTTGTTTAAGGAGAAAAGGCGCCAGTTTAAGCAATTTTTTAATCCGTTTAAAAAGATTAATAGCTTAGTTAAAGGCAGGGATGGTGGAATGGTGACGTGGGTGGAAAGGGAAGTGTGATTGGCTGGTGTGGGGAGTGGAGGGTGACGTGTCATCCAATGGTTGGGTAGGATAAGTATGCTGTCTGGCCACTAATGGTCCCTTGGTTTCCAAAAAGTTGTCAAACAACTTTAAACAGCCAACCCCTTTGTTATAAACTTTCAATTCTTCTAATTTGGCCACAATAACTTTTGTAAAACTATTCCAAGGACTTTTTATGCTATAATTGCATTCTTCAAGGGCATAAATGATATTTTCTTGAAACTTAAGGGACCCTATTGTAATATTTGAGATTTACAAGGGTACTAAGTGACAAGTCTTCAATTCTTGAGGGACCATTTTTGCCAAATCTTCAAACTTCAAGGACTTGATAGGAAAATCATGATTTGGGTCCGGTTCTTTGTGCGGCTTCGTTTCCCGTGTTCGTTTTTGCTTGATTCCTTTGATCTTTTGGTGAATTCACGATATCCGTACCTGAAATACACAATGAACAAACACAGGCATATTTTGGGTATTTTGATGACATTTTAAGCGTTTTTAAGCCCGATTTGGACGATGAGACTATGTATAAATATAGTCTCATCACTCCCCCATACTAAACCATTGCCGTGTCCCCACGCAATGCTAGAAAGTATCATAGCACTTCCAAAATTCATTTTATGATGACTTTTATTCAAGACATAAATTTAAATAAACTACTACACGTGTTTTAGACATAATGTATTGTTTTCATCACGGTAAGGTGACTTTTGGGATCATAGAACAAGAACACGTGAATGCTTCGTTAAAAATAATTTCATCGTCCTCGATTTTCACCCAATTCCATGCTAAGCGTGTAACGAGATCATTGTTATTATAAGTTAGCAACACGAACACATCTCATGAGTGTTAATTACGAACCTAAACTCCCTTATTCCTACTTGGTATCTCTTATATTTTATTATGTCTTATTGATCACGAGGATACATCATTGACTTATGCGTGAATAGAGATTAAGTCTAAAAATAGAGTCTTAACGGTGTAACCAAAATCATTAAATTAATAATTCACCCTAGTAGACAACGATGTCAAAAAATTAAGTCAACAAGAAGGATCGATAAACACGGTTTTATAACGGTTTTGAACATGAGACTTATTACCAAGACTTTTATACGCCCCCTAACGGAAGGGCCTTATTATCTTTGGTTTACCTCCATCTTTTATTCAACTTCGCCATGAAGCTTTTATTATGACTTCGGTCTTGCCTTGCCTTTTATTATCCGCCTCATCGGTGGTTTTATTAGCCAAAGACGTATATCCTCACGCTAAAAGCGAATTTTGGATCTTTAAAGCTTCGAAGATTAAGGCTTGATTCACTTTCAATTTGGGCATAGATTTTTCGGCCTTGTGAGCTTCAAATTTTTGCTTAATTTAGGTGAGCACTTGAAATCTTATTATTAGGTGAAGCTTTCAATTATTCGGGTGCCAATACTTCAAAACCGTGACGCTGGCGATACCTTAATGTTTTCCCAATTTAATTACATGGAAGCTACCAAAACAAATTAGAAACCAACAATAGTGACTAAACCGCCAAATCAGTATTTATTAACAATTTATTATGCAAAAGTGTTGGGAGAATAAGCTAATAATTACTACACATAAGATTGTGACGATTACGAGACTTATAAATAACTCTATCATTTCTCGTCCTCATTTAAGAGACTTAGCCTAAAGAGTTAAGGAATCGAAGCTAAGTGCTCAACACGCACGGTCGAGTCAAAAATTACTCTTATTCTCACCATCGGAAAACCTACATTCGTGTCTTAAACACTTATGAAAAACAAGAAAAATTTTTAAAATTTTGCCATTTTTAGCCTTATTTGCAACAAAACGATAACAAAAAGATGAATATTTTTGGATTGCGTGTTGACGTGAGCAAGGTGAAGTATCTACTCACCCCCATACTAAAACTAAACATTGTCCTCAATGTTTCGAGTCTAGGGGTGTAAACACCCCCATACTAGAGACGAAGTCGAATGCTTAATCTCGAGCATGGAAAGGGTAAAACGAATAACCTAAAAGCCGTTTATGAATTATGCTAATAAGATAAACGTTAGAACATAAAAGGATATCATCGGATATCGGAATCTCCAAAGGCAACGATCGAAGCTCGAGTGATCCGTGAAAACGAACACGAGAGGCTTCAATGATGACGATGAACCTAATGAATCACAATCACAAACAACCACGGAACAAAGGTTGGAAGAGCACAAGTCCCTTCGTTACATTAAACTAAGAAAGCGATAATATTTACAAGGATAAGCATGAGAATCCCCCACGAGGCACCTTGTTTTTGATAACCGAGTCAAAAGCTCGACTCGAATCCCCATAAATGTGATAATTTAGGGATAATCTTGGTATGGTCATTTTTGATGGGGCTTACATGATAAACAATGCCCAAAAGTACGTGGAGTACTTTCAAAACCCGATAAACGTATACCGGGGTCAAAGATAGCGTCCTCTTTTTCGGATGAAAGACGAAACAACGCCACTTCGACACGTGCCAAAACCCCAAAGGGGTAGAAGAAAAGAGATAAGAAGTAGAAAGGTGGGGCAATGGGTAAGGCAATATAATGAGCTACTCGAGGTAGACTCACACCAAGCAAACGAAAAGATTTTCCATTTATTGCATCGGTGGAAGACCGAGATTTCCCTTTACAAGCAATTCCGGGATCGTAAATCTCGTCCTCGGTGGAGAAATGGGAGGGAACATTTGGGGCTTCCCCCACACTAAGACCACACACACCATCGTCAAAAGGAGTAGACGAGGTGGTAACACTCATAAAACGCGGTGATGACGGAGTTAAACTTGTAGAAAAATCATTTAAAACATTTTTAAAATCCTTTCCTTTTTCATCGTGTCGATTAATTTGGCGCCAAAATGATTGTAGTGTTTTTACCCCTTTAGGAAAAGGAAGGTAAAAAGGGTAAGTATTAACGAGCGATTTAGGAAAACCACAAGTTATGACCCAAATGAAGTCCAAGTTCGTTTCTCGAGGAGGCTAGTGTGTTGTGTAATGAATGATGATTAATGTTTTTGATTATTAACAAGAAAAGAGAAGAGAAAATGACGAAGACGAAAAAATAAAAATTAACGAAAAAATCACTAATAGAAAGTTAAGACGTAGAACCTTAAAAACTACCAAAATTAAAATTTTAACCTAAAAATTCCTAAAAATTACTAAAAATCCACAATAATATTCTAAGAGTTTACAAAAAATCCAAACTTGCTAAAACCTTTTAATTAATTAAATGATGACTTTTTAATGCTAATTAAAGCCCTAAAAATCACAATTAATTATTAAAAAGCCCCAAACAAGATCTAAGAGTTTGTAAACCTCAAAAATGACCTAATTAAGCTAGAAACTATTTTTAAAAATTTTAAAACCAAATTAAACTATTTTTAATTACTTAAAAACTATTAAAATCTATTAAAACTTAAATTAATTCTAAAAATTAAATGAAAAGCCTAAAAAATATTTGGAAAGTTACAAAGTTCCTAATTTAATGTCTATAATCTAGGAAAAATGAAAAAAGTAGAAAAAACCAACTTTTTATTTTTGGTAATAAAATAATATTAAAATAATAAAAAAAATAAAAAGTTTAAAAATAAATTCTAAAAAATTACCAAAAATCCTAAATAATGTAACTAGAACAGAAATGTAAATTAAAGCTCCTAAAACCTTTTTATTAATTTTATATTAATTTTTAAAGTTGTCTAAAAACCTTAAAATCAAATAAAATTAAAAATAAAAGTTTTTGAAAACCTTTTAGGCTGTAAACCTCAAATATATAAATTAAAACCTAAAAACTATTTTTCTGGATTTTTAAATGCTTTTTGCTATTTTTAATCTACTTTCTAAAAATTAAACTAAAAATAATCCTAATAAATAAATAAATAAAGGGAAAAATATACTTTTTGAACAGAAAAGTCCCTAATCCTAATACAATCCTAAGAAAAATAACCCTGGCCAAAAAGCTAAACAAATAAGCTTAAATTTGGCAAAATAAGCTACGGCTTAATTTAGATAAGCCAAAACAAAACCACCTTATATATCAAATGTTGCACACTCTTACGAGTCAAAGACCCTAGGGCAACGGTAAGGAGTGTGTGTTGTGAGAGGAGTGGCGTTGGTTCGAGTCCTGGCCACGTCCTTTTTGGTGTTTTATATATTTTTTTTTAAACTTTAAACTCAAATCAGTAACCTTGTTACTCTTAAAAACACAACTCAAATCCAATGGTTACCAAGATTAATTCAATTCCAAGCCAAAACGTGTTCAGTTAAAACCTTGTGACTGATGAACACAAGTAATAGTTCTTCACTTGTGCAAATAGACCAAGAGGACTTGGTTTGATGATTTTGGTGTTGTTTTGATGGACACAAGGGGCACCCTTGTACTCTGTTGAGTACAAGGAGTCAAATCAAACACTAAACAAGCAGATTACACACACAATCAAGCACCAAATAGCACATACAAGTTACTGATTAGGCTTAATGTAGGTCTGAGAGGTTTTTGCTTGATTACTTGCTCAATGGTGAAATTCAAAGGCCAAGGTCTTGCATACAAACTAAACACATGACATAAAATCAATACTCAACCCTGCTTAAACCTACTTCTAACAGATTTGTCAAATATGATGCACAAATTTCACAAAAATCAGTCACTATGAGCACTTACTGGACATTAGCTATTTTTTCCAACTTTTATCATACAACTTGCTTTAAAAATCTACCAAACTAAAACCTTAGAGCATATATCACAATATTTTCACCAAACAAGTGTGTTTCAACAGGTCCTAACACAAATCTTAATCAAAAAACCTGGTTAATCCCTTATCCCAAACACACCTTAATGTTTCTGAAATCAAATTTTTTCTAACCAAATCACATCCAATCTATACCAAACTGATTTAAATTACTCTAAACATGCATAGCATAGAAAATTGAGCAATATCCAACAATTTAAACAACACTTAAGCTGCTTCCATACAAATTCACACAAATCACCAAATAACACTTAAAACTGAAAATGAGAATGGGAAAAAGGAAACTACCTCAAGGGACCTACATCCAGGTCCCTTAGTGGTTGAAAAACCACCTCCAATAGGCCCGGTCCTATGCAGGACCTTGGACAGCAACACTCTCTTACAACCTGCTAAGAAAAACAAGAACACAAGCACAATACAAACTTCTGATTTTTTTTTCAAACTTTTTAAAACCTTTGAACCAATGAATCTTGAAACCTTTAACACGTTTTAGTCAAGGAACCAACCTCAGAAATCAAAAACAACAATCCACTTTCACTTCTTGATGTTCTTAAATTTCTGAAAATTGAAAAACCTTTCTTAAAAACCTTTTGAAACCTTAAACACACAATGTGTTTACACAATTAAGATGGAACTCAGTTTTTAGCTTTCTAACACACACACACAACTTTTAACAATCATAAAAAAGGAATTACATTTGTTTCTAACAAATACCAAACTTTTTTTATTATCAAAAAGGAATTACAATGAGTGAAAGCTTAAAAACTGGAACAAAGAAAAGGGGTCACAAGTCGACTCCCTTATATACTAGTCTAAGGAATAATCTAGAATACATAAAACCCTAGCAATGGAATGCCTAATCTGCCGTTGGAATCTTGACTGAGAATGGTCAAATTCGTCTTCATGTGATCATGTGAAGAGTCTTGGTGATGTCCAGCTGTTGTGAAGTGATCACAGGCGTCCATTTGAACTTGGGGACCAAGGGGAGAATCTGGGATGTTGGTTTGGTCGGGTTTAGGGTTTTGAGGGAAAGTGATGGGTGCAGGGGAGGGGTCCACAAGACACATGGGTGTGTCTTGTGGTGGTTTGTGAAGTGGGTTTTGGTGAGAAAGTGTTCAATCAAGGATCTGGACAAAAAGGGATAAAACCCCTTTGATTTGGTGTTGATTGGGTCTGGAATTGGTTAGGGTTTATAGGGTGATTAGGCCAGGTTTAATCCAAAAAAGGAAAAGGATTATTTAAAATTGTTGTTTGGTGGGAAAATGGGGTGGTGTTGACTGGGGATTTGACCAAGTTTAATAAATAATCTTGGGTGGGTATTGTGGGTTATGGGCAGGTCGGGTAAGGGTCTGGGTATTTGAGTGGGTATTGTGACGTGGCATAGTCTGGTTGGGTGAGTGGGATTGGTTGTTTGGCAGAATTGCCCCCCAAGGTTTCATATTTCTTCCATGTTGTAAATAATGTCCATCAACGCCTTTTTTACTCATGACAACTTTTGGCAAGTTGTCAAAATTGGCACAAATACTTCCAAAACTTTTAACAAGGGCCTTTAATGCATTTTCTTCATTTTCCAAGGGCTGATCTTGTATAGTCTTCATTCCTTAAGGACCATTCTTGTACAAATAACTATTGGAGGGTCATTTGTGACAAGTTCTTCAAAGATGAGGGACCATAATTGCCAATCTTCAATTCTTCAAGGGCATTTTTGCAAAATTCCAAACTTGGGCCCGGTTCATTGTGCGGCTTCGTTTCCCGTGTTCGTTTTTGAATGATTCTTGTGATCTTTTTCCATTTTCTCAATATACGTACCTAAAAATACACAAGTAACAAACACGAGCATATATTTGGTATAATTAATGATATTTTATGCATTTTAAGCCCGATTTGGATGATGAGACCATGTATAAAAGCAGTCTCATCACTCCCCCATACTAAACCATTGCCGTGCCCTCACGCAATGCTAGAATAAAGTATCTACGCATCTCCAAAATTTAATTTTATTCACTTTATTGGAATGATAAACTAGCTACACTACTACTTGCGTTTTAGACATAATGTATGGTTTTCATCGCAAAATGGGACGTTTAGGTTCATAGAACAAGAACACGTGAATGCTTCGTTAGAAATAATTTTGTCGTCCTCGATTTTCACCCCAATTCCATGCCAAGCGTGCAACGAGATCATTGTCATTATAAGTTAGTAATGCTAACACTACTCATATGCCCTAATCACGTACTTATTCTCCCATTATTCCTAAGTTGTATCTCTTATATTTTATTATGTCTTAATGATCACGAGGATACATCATTGACTTATGCGATAATAGAGATTTAGGTCTAAAAATAGAGTCCTAACGGTGTAACTAAGACCATCAAATCAATAACCCCTCCTAATAGACAACGATGTTAAAAAATTAAGTTGACAAGAAGAATCGATAAACACGGTTTTATAACGGTTTTGAACATGAGACTTATTACCAAGACTTTTATACGCCCCCTAACGGAAGGGCCTTATTATCTTTGGTTTACCTCCATCTTTTATTCAACTTCGCCATGAAGCTTTTATTATGACTTCGGTCTTGCCTTGCCTTTTATTATCCGCCTCATCGGTGGTTTTATTAGCCAAAGACGTATATCCTCACGCTAAAGCGAATTTTGGATCTTTAAAGCTTCGAAGATTAAGGCTTGATTCACTTTCAATTTTTGCATAGATTCTAGGCCTTGTGGGGCTTCAAATTGTTTGCTAGATTTAGGTGAGCACTTGAAATCTTATTATTGGGTGAAGCTTTCGATTATTCGGGTTGCCAATACTTCAAAACCGTGACGCTGGCGATACCTTAATGTCTTCCCAATTTAATTACACGGAAGCTACTAGAAAAGACTAGAAACCCAACAATCCTAACTAAAGCGCTAAGTCAATATTTATTAAGCAAAAAATATATACATGCGAAGGGAGAATAAGCAAATAACGAGAACACATGAGTTTTTGAAACAATACGAGTACTCTACGTTTAGCATAGTAACTTATAATTAACTCTATCATTTCTCGTCCTCATTTAAGATACTTAGCCTAATGTGTAGTTAAGGAATCAAAGCTAAGTGCTCAACACGCACGGTCGAGTCAAAAATTACTCTTATTCTCGCCATCGGAAAACCTACATTCGTGTCTTCAAACACTTATAAAACATGAGAAAAATTTAAAATTTGGCCATTTTTAGCCTTATTTTGCAACAAAACGATAAACAAAAAGATAAACTTTGGAAAGCGTGAAGGTTTGGCAAGGCAAGTATCTATTCACCCCCCATACTAAAGTTAAACATTGTCCTCAATGTTTCGAGTCTAGGGGTGCAAACACCCCCATACTAGAGACGTAGTCGAATGCCTAATCTAGCATGGAAAGGGTGTAACCAATAAATTTAAAGCCGTTTATGAAGTGTGCTAAAAACCTAAGGTTAGAACATCAAAAGGATATATCATTTGGATATTGAGAAATGCCTCCAAAGCAAACGATCGAGTGCTCCCATGAAACGAACACGAGAGGCTCTAATCATGAAGATCATGATCTAAAAACCACAATGCACAAACAACCATGGAACAAAGGTTGGAAGGGCACAAATCCCCTCACATTAACTAATTATAAAGCAATAATATGTACATGGATAAGCATGGGTCTCCCCCACGAGGCACCTTGTTTTTGATAACCGAGTCAAAAGCTCGACTCGAATCCCCATAAATGTGATCATTTAGGGATAATCATAGTGTGGTCAATTTTTGGTGGGGCTTACATGATAAACAAGGCCCAAAAACAACCGGTATTAAGGACTAAGTCCTTTGATGGTGCAAAATACCGGGATCGAAGATGGCGTTCTCGTTGTCATTGGAAAAACAAATCAACACCACTTCATCAATGGTCAACAAAAACTCAAAGAGTTTCAAGAAAATAGGAGAGAAGAAATAGAAGGGTGGGACAATGGGTAAGTCATGAAAACATTGAGCTACTCGAGGTAGACTCGCACCAATCAAATGAAAAGATTTTCCATTTATTGCATCGGTGGAAGACCGAGATTTCCCTATATAAGCAATTCCAGGATCAAATATCTCGTCCTCGGTGGAGAAAGGGGAGGGAACATAAGGGGATTCCCCCACACTAAGTCCACACAAAGCATCGTCAAAAGGAGAAGACGAGCTTGTAGTACTCAATACACGCGGTGATGACGGAGTTAGAGTTGTAGAAAAATCTTTTAAATTCAATTCAAAATCTTTTCCTTTTTCATCTTTTACACTCTCCTTGTGAAAACCCGATTTAATTATGTCAAAAATATTTGGTGTATCTAAAGCAATGTTAGTCACACTAAAAATTCTCACATTTTGAAATCTTTTTGGTTTAGGTGGTGGTAAGTTTTCAAATCTTTTGTCGACAAAGAAAACCTCCCCATCGGGATCAACGTATTCATCATCCGAAGAATCACTCGAGATTGGAATCGTAGGCTTAACACTCTTAACCTCCACCGGCGGAGGGGACGGAACTTCATTTTTCTCAACAACTCCTAAAACTCTATTTGAAATCTTTTTGCAAATGCTTTTGATGGGAATGACATTGTACAAAGATGTGATAGAATACACATGAGAAAGAGTGGAGTTTTGGGTTGCATTAATGACGAGTTCTTCCTCATTGAAACGAAGAGTGATTTTTCTTGCATGCACATCGATAAGTGCTCTCGAGGTATCCAAAAAAGATCGACCTAAAATTAACGGAACTTTAGGATCGATAGGAATATCAACAACAATGAAGTCTACAGGATAGTAGAACTTTCCAACTTTCACAAAGACGTCCTCGGCTACTCCACAAGCTAGAATCGTAGAATGATCGGCCATTTCGATTGACATTCTTGAAGGAGTGAGATTTGGAAGATTGAGCGATTTAAAAATCTCAAGAGGCATCAAATTAATACTAGCACCAAGATCGGCCAAGGCGTAGCATTCTTCCATGTCTTGGATAGCACATGGGATTAAAAACTTTCCAGGATCACCGACTTTTTGAGGTATGCGGCTTAGAAAAACCGAAGAACAACTAGACGATTTTTGCAATTTCTCTTTGTTACTCAACATACTTTTGAAGTTTGCGGCAAATCGAGGCATCATGACTAAGGCGTCGGCAAAACTTATATTGAAATGCAAGTCACGAAACATTTTCATAAAGAGTTCAAATTGATAATTATTTCGTTCTTGTGCCTTCTCCTTGTCTCGTCTTGAAGGGTAGGGTAAAGGTGGTGTGGGTTGGGGCAAAGTAGGCATAGGCATCGGCCTTGGAATCTCGGGTTCCATGATTGGTGTAGGTTCAACCGTAGGTGTGGTTTGAGCGGTACTTCGTGGGCTTGTAATTTTCTCTTTTTCAACCACAACCTCGGGTTCTTTCTCTTTTTCCTTCTCCATAGAAGTACTTGGACGAGAAATGGGTTCTTTGAAAGTTTTACCACTACGAGTGGTAATAACCTTCAATTCTCCCTTCGGGTTCACGATGGTATCACTAGGAAGACCACCCGAAGAAGAGGGCTTACACATGATAGCTTCAAACATTTTAGCCATACGGTCTTCAAACTTAGATTGCCTAGCATCCGCTTTTAACAATTCTTGCTTAATCTCATGTTGACCTTGCTCCATTTTTTGTTGATTTTGTTGGAGACGTGTGACATTTCCTTCCATTTTATTAGCATGAGTTTTAAGTTCATTAGCAAGTTCGTTTTTAAGCTCGTTTTTCAACTCGGATCTTAAGCTAACCATTTCACGTTGCATATTATCAAACTTAGCATCATTAGCCTTTGCATAATTCAAAAATTCTCCTTGAAGATTTTTGGTGTGATCATTTTGAAAACCTTGAGTCGATGTTTGAAAATCACGGTTTTGGTTTTGATTTGAAATTTGCCCATTTCCACTTTGATAATTACCCTTGTTATAATTCCTTTGATTTCCTTGGTAATTTCCACCTTGGTTGTTGTTGCGATAGTTATTAGCATTTTGATTTGGTGGAGCTTGATTTTGGCGGGAACCTTGACCGATTTGGTTATAAGTTCTCGTGGCTACAAAAGCATTCGAAGTGTTACCATCCGCGGTAATGCACTCAGAAAGATCATGAGCTCCACCACACGACAAACAACTCTTAGAAACCGCTTTAACCGAAGCGGAATTTGAAGCTTCTTGAGCTTTCCAATGGGACATAAGGGTCGAAAACCTATCGAAAAACTGATTCTCCTCATTTGCTTCATCTTGCAAGGCATTGATAGAACGAGACGATGATGAGCCCATTTTGGAAACACTCGGTGTGTTACGAGGGCTATAAACCTTAGACCTATTCTCAATTATGACCAAAGCTTCTTCAACCGTTTTACACTAAAAATTACCACCCGCGGCGGCATTCAAATAATCTCTTTTATGATCATTAAGTCCATTGTAAAACGTGTCTATTCGGTGCAAATCGGAAAAACCGTGATGAGGACATTCATGTAACATCTCCTTAAACCTATTCTAAGCCGTAGAAAAACTTTCATTTGATTCTTGTGAAAATTTAGAAATTTCATTTTTCAAATGCGTAGTCTTAGAGGGCGGAAAAAATTGGTTCACAAATTTTGAAACGAGATCCTTCCACGTCAATATAGAATTGGGTGGCTCTTTCTCTAACCAAATTTTAGCGGGCCCCGCTAAGGAATACAGAAAAAGCATCATCTTAATCGAGTCATTCGAGACATCCTTAAATTTGCACGTGGCGGTAAGACGATTAAATTGGCGGATATGGTTGTGGGGATTGTCCTTCTCATCACCACGGAATTTGTCGTTTTGGATCATCGACAACAAACCCGTTTTCACCTCAAAATTCTCCGCAAGGATAGCGGGAATCACAATAGCTTCTCCATAACCCTCGGTGGGTGCTTGAAGTAACTCCATCATAGTTCGATTCGCCATGGTTGGTGCTTCTCGTACAATGGGTTCGTCAATAGGAGACTCTTCACTAGAATGAGTTGGAGTGGGAGTTTTGTTCTTTCGTCTACGTGCACGTTTTGCTTGATTACGAGTGAGCATAAACGTCACGTACAACGAGGAGACGAGCAAAGAAGATTCTTTTTGGTATTTTGTATTTTTCAATTTTTTTGTGGTTTTTGATGGTATTAACTTTTTTTGGAAATTGGTGAAATGTATTAAGTAGACAAAAGTTCTACAAATCTCCTCCTTAATCAAATCTCTCGATTAAAGAAGCCTCAAGGAATGAAAACGATCACGTGGAGTGAACGCCTTCGATGACTTTAGAACGATGGTGGAACACCAAATCGTTCAAGGGGGTTTAATCAATAGAAACCAAGAAAATATATATGATATGTAATAATACTTTGGGCGGCAAAACCCTCGATTCACTCTCAAAATCAAATACGCACAAGCAAGCGGAGGAAACGAGGCGGCGCGAAGCACTTAAGAGCTTTTTTCCTTTAGGTTGTGAAATACAACCGCCTTATACCCACCTTATAGTTTGTATTATCAAAATCAAGCTTCACGAAAGTAATTATCTATTTTTGCCTTTTTTCTTTGGTTTGAGATTCGAATACAATGATTGGGTAATGACCTCCCAAGTCAAGGTTGTGATTGCTCACGTATTTGGAGTACTTGTGAATTTATTGTTCTACGTATACAATATAGTAATAATATTCACACAAAAACCGAAAAACGATAATACGTATTAGTAGAGTGCTACTAATACAAATACTATTTATGGCTAATATAAAAACAACAATTGTTCAATCAAAACACAACACGCCTCCCCGGCAGCGGCGCCAAAATGATTGTAGTGTTTTTACCCCTTTAGGAAAAGGAAGGTAAAAAGGGTAAGTATTAACGAGCGATTTAGGAAAACCACAAGTTATGACCCAAATGAAGTCCAAGTTCGTTTCTCGAGGAGGCTAGTGTGTTGTGTAATGAATGATGATTAATGTTTTTGATTATTAACAAGAAAAGAGAAGAGAAAATGACGAAGACGAAAAAATAAAAATTAACAAAAAAATCACTACTAGAAAGTTAAGACGTAGAACCTTAAAAACTACCAAAATTAAAATTTTAACCTAAAAATTCCTAAAAATTACTAAAAATCCACAATAATATTCTAAGAGTTTACAAAAAATCCAAACTTGCTAAAACCTTTTAATTAATTAAATGATGACTTTTTAATGCTAATTAAAGCCCTAAAAATCACAATTAATTATTAAAAAGCCCCAAACAAGATCTAAGAGTTTGTAAACCTCAAAAATGACCTAATTAAGCTAGAAACTATTTTTAAAAATTTTAAAACCAAATTAAACTATTTTTAATTACTTAAAACTATTAAAATCTATTAAAACTTAAATTAATTCTAAAAATTAAATGAAAAGCCTAAAAAATATTTGGAAAGTTACAAAGTTCCTAATTTAATGTCTATAATCTAGGAAAAATGAAAAAAGTAGAAAAAACCAACTTTCTATTTTTGGTAATAAAATAATATTAAAATAATCAAAAAAATAAAAAGTTTAAAAATAAATTCTAAAAAATTACCAAAAATCCTAAATAATGTAACTAGAACAAAAATGTAAATTAAAGCTCCTAAAACCTTTTTATTAATTTTTAAAGTTGTCTAAAAACCCTAAAATCAAATAAAATTAAAAATAAAAGTTTTTGAAAACCTTTTAGGCTGTAAACCTCAAATATATAAATTAAAACCTAAAAACTATTTTTCAGGATTTTTAAAATGCATTTTGCTATTTTTAATCTACTTTCTAAAAATTAAACTAAAAAAATAATCCTAATAAATAAATAAATAAAGGGAAAAATATACTTTTTGGACAGAAAAGTCCCTAATCCTAATACAATCCTAAGAAAAATAACCCTGGCCAAAAAGCTAAACAAATAAGCTCAAATTTGGCAAAATAAGCTACGGCTTAATTTAGATAAGCCAAAACAAAACCACCTTATATATCAAATGTTGCACACTCTTACCAGTCAAAGACCCTAGGGCAACGGTAAGGAGTGTGTGTTGTGAGAGGAGTGGCGCAGGTTCGAGTCCTGGCCACGTCCTTTTTGGTGTTTTATATTTTTTTTTTAAACTTTAAACTCAAATCAGTAACCTTGTTAATCTTAAAAACACAACTCAAATCCAATGGTTACCAAGATTAATTCAATTCCAAGCCAAAACGTGTTCAGTTAAAACCTTGTGACTGATGAACACAAGTAATAGTTCTTCACTTGTGCAAATAGACCAAGAGGACTTGGTTTGATGATTTTGGTGTTGTTTTGATGGACACAAGGGGCACCCTTGTACTCTATTGAGTACAAGGAGTCAAATCAAACACTAAACAAGCAGAGTACACACACAATCAAGCACCAAATAGCACATACAAGTTACTGATTAGGCTTAATGTAGGTCTGAGAGGTTTTTGCTTGATTACTTGCTCAATGGTGAAATTCAAAGGCCAAGGTCTTGCATACAAACTAAACACATGACATAAAATCAATACTCAACCCTGCTTAAACCTACTTCTAACAGATTTGTCAAATATGATGCACAAATTTCACAAAAATCAGTCACTATGAGCACTTATTGGACTTTAGCTATTTTTTCCAACTTTTATCATACAACTTGCTTTAAAAATCTACCAAACTAAAACCTTAGAGCATATATCACAATATTTTCACCAAACAAGTGTGTTTCAATAGGTCCTAACACAAATCTTAATCAAAAAACCTGGTTAATCCCTTATCCCAAACACACCTTAATGTTTCTGAAATCAAATTTTTTCTAACCAAATCACATCCAATCTATACCAAACTGATTTAAATTACTCTAAACATGCATAGCATAGAAAATTGAGCAATATCCAACAATTTAAACAACACTTAAGCAGCTTCCATACAAATTCACACAAATCACCAAATAACACTTAAAACTGAAAATGAAAATGGGAAAAAGGAAACTACCTCAAGGGACCTACATCCAGGTCCCTTAGTGGTTGAAAAACCACCTCCAATAGGCCCGGGCCTATGCAGGACCTTGGACAGCAACACTCTCTTACAACCTGCTAAGAAAAACAAGAACACAAGCACAATACAAACTTCTGATTTTTTTTTTCAAACTTTTTAAAACCTTTGAACCAATGAATCTTGAAACCTTTAACACGTTTTAGTCAAGGAACCAACCTCAGAAATCAAAAACAACAATCCACTTTCACTTCTTGATGTTCTTAAATTTCTGAAAATTGAAAAACCTTTCTTAAAAACCTTTTGAAACCTTAAACACACAATGTGTTTACACAATTAAGATGGAACTCAGTTTTTAGCTTTCTAACACACACACACAACTTTTAACAATCATAAAAAAGGAATTACACTTGTTTCTAACAAATACCAAACTTTTTATATTATCAAAAAGGAATTACAATGAGTGAAAGCTTAAAAACTGGAACAAAGAAAAGGGGTCACAAGTCGACACCCTTATATACTAGTCTAAGGAATAATCTAGAATACATAAAACCCTAGCAATGGAATGCCTAATCTTCCCTTGGAATCTTGACTGAGAATGGTCAAATTCGTCTTCATGTGATCATGTGAAGAGTCTTGGTGATGTCCAGCTGTTGTGAAGTGATCACAGGCGTCCATTTGAACTTGGGGACCAAGGGGAGAATCTGGGATGTTGGTTTGGTCGGGTTTAGGGTTTTGAGGGAAAGTGATGGGTGCAGGGGAGGGGTCCACAAGACACATAGGTGTGTCTTGTGGTGGTTTATGAAGTGAGTTTTGGTGAGAAAGTGTTCAATCAAGGATCTGGACAAAAAGGGATAAAACCTCTTTGATTTGGTGTTGATTGGGTCTGGAATTGGTTAGGGTTTATAGGGTGATTAGGCTAGGTTTAATCCAAAAAAGGAAAAGGATTATTTAAAATTGTTGTTTGGTGGGAAAATGGGGTGGTGTTGACTGGGGATTTGACCAAGTTTAATAAATAAACTTGGGTGGGTATTGTGGGTTATGGGCAGGTCGGGTAAGGGTCTGGGTATTTGAGTGGGTATTGTGACGTGGCATAGTCTGGTTGGGTGAGTGGGATTGGTTGTTTGGCAAAATTGCCCCCCAAGGTTTCATATTTCTTCCATGTTGTAAATAATGTCCATCAACGCCTTTTTTACTCATGACAACTTTTGGCAAGTTGTCAAAATTGGCACAAATACTTCCAAAACTTTTAACAAGGGCCTTTAATGCATTTTCTTCATTTTCCAAGGGCTGATCTTGTATAGTCTTTATTCCTAAAGGACCATTCTTGTACAAATAACTATTGGAGGGTCATTTGTGACAAGTTCTTCAAAGATGAGGGACCATAATTGCCAATCTTCAATTCTTCAAGGGCATTTTTGCAAAATTCCAAACTTGGGCCCGGTTCATTGTGCGGCTTCGTTTCCCGTGTTCGTTTTTGAATGATTCTTGTGATCTTTTGCCATTTCCTCAATATACGTACCTAAAAATACACAAGTAACAAACACGAGCATATATTTGGTATAATTATTGATATTTTATGCATTTTAAGCCCGATTTGGACGATTAGACCATGTATAAAAGCAGTCTCATCAGGAAAACCACAAAACGCGAAAATAAAAATTATAAAAACCAAAAATTAATCGATATACAAGTCTTAGGAAAGACGAGTATAAATGCGGTAAGTATTAATCGACACGATTTAGGAAAACCGTGAAGACGAATAAATTCCAAGTTCGTTCTCGAAGGAGGTGTGTGTATTAATGAGCCAATATATAAAATAACAATGTTTGGATTAGTGACGTTTTTGGTTTAAGATAGAAAAAAATAAAGACGAGCTACGACTACGATTTAAACTACGACGTTGACGTAAAACGCGAACGTAAATACGTAAAACGTGACGAAAATAAAAATTAAACCTAAAAATTAATTAAAATATTAAACTAAGTCTAAAATAATATAAATAAGAATAAAATCCAACAAAAATATTTTAAAACCTTTTATTAATTAAATATTCAATTTTTAATGCTAATTAAAGCCCAAAAATTAAATATAATTAACAAAATGCCCAAAATATCATTTTATTGAACTAATAAATCACTTATATTATTTAAAGACTAAAAAGTATTTTTGCTAAATTTTCAAAACTATTTTCCTATTTTTAAATCACTAAAAACTATTTTTAAATTAAAATAATCATAAAAAATAATAAAATAATGCCAAAATTAATTTAACAATTTTAAAAATCCTAAATTACCCTAATGAACAGTAGAAAATTGAAAAAGTTTGAAAAATGTAAAATTTTGCACTAAAAGACAAAAGAGTTTAATATTAAAACCCTAATTAAACTAATTTAATTATAAAAAATGATTAAAAAAAGTGAACAGTAAATATTTCTTAAACTAAAAACCTTAAAATAATTTTCTAAGTCTAACAAATATTTTAAAAGTGAAAAATATTACTTTTCTGCACTAAAAGACAAAATCAGAATAATTAAAAAGTAATTAAAAATGCAAAATAATCCAAAAAATATAAAATGAACAGTAATATAAAAACTAATTAAACAGAAAAATTAAGAATTAAAAAAGAAAAATAATGGAAAAAGAATGAAGTCCTAATTCCTAAAAAAGTGCACAAAAGACAAAAAATTAAGATTGTGACAGTGACATGTTACCACTTTATGTCTTTTTGTGCAGCAGTACTAACACAAGCACTAGCAAGGGCAACTTGGTTCCCACTGCTAGTGCAAAATCAATGTCTGGTGATGTTTCAGCTTAGGAAAGCTTGATGCTTTGGATTTGCTTGGACAATTGGGCACCCCTACACTCAGTGGAGTGTAGGGAGTCAGAATAATCAAATAAACAAGCAAGTTCAAGCCAACAACAACACACAAAATCACAAATTCAGTTGCTGATAAACAGAAAAGTGGCCTAGGGCTTTTTGCTGATGTGTTTGGCACAATAATGAGTTTCACATGCTCACAACTTGCACACAAACCATCCAAGTCACATAAAACTTATTAGCAACCCTAAATATACTTGTAATCTAGCAGTCTACAAAATTGGAGGCACAAATTTATACAAACCAAAGCTGTAAGAGCAGTTATTGATTTTCTCCCATTTTTACCAAAATGTAATCATGCAATCTTCTATATTAACAACCAAACTTACAACCAAGTATTGATAACACTAAATTTCAACAAATAAGGTGTGCTTATGTAGGTTTTAATCAACCTAGTGTCACCCTAAGTTTCTTAAAGCCTAAATCCAAACACCCCTTAATTTCAAAAACTGAAAATTAACAAACTAAATGCCATTCAAATCATCCTAAACTGATTGCAAACTACTTGAGCATGCATAATATCACTAATAACTAACATGTAAACATAAACAATTCCAAAAAGCATGCAAAAACAGATAATCACAAAATCACATACACTTCATTCAAAAATACAAAAAAAATCATAAAAAGGGTTCAAGCCAAACCTTGGGCTGAGGCCTTCTTTAAATGGATTTAGTGGACTTATGAGGGTTTGTGAGTAGTGTAGAGAGACACTGCTGAGGTTCAACAACAGAACCAGGGTTACAATATCTTCAAGAAAGAAATGACTGGAAAGCGAAAAGAAATGGATGATGGACTTTGTTTGATTCTCTTGTAACCTGCACACAACACAAGATAATCAAACAGCAAGTAGCAAGAGCTACAAGCTTTTGGCTTGTAGCTTTTGCTACAGTGAAATGATAAAAAGAATGGAAATATGGAGAAATTGGGTTTTTCAACCAAAGCTATATTAAACAGATGAATTTTTGCAAACCAAACTATTGGAAGATGAATACCCAAGTTACACTTCCACTTTCACTTCCATGTAACTTGGGATTCAAATCCGGATAGGATAAAGATAAAACTTGAAATCTGAAAATGCCCTTTTAAAATATTAAACTGAATTTTAAAAACAGTAAGAGTTACTTAATACAAAACAAGAGAATGGAACACAGATAATTTGCAAGCTTTATAAAAGGAACACTTTAAATATTCATTCACTTAGAAAAAATGATTACAAAAAATCTGGAACAAAAGAAATAGTGACACATGCGTCATCTATTTATACATCTAATGGAAGGTACTAGAAACATAAGCAATAAACATAAACCCTAATGGCTAATCTTCCATAAATGCCCTTGATTCTGAATTCTTGAAAATGGGTCAAATGTGACCCATGTGATCTTTGTCCTTGGAGAGTGATGTGCCAGGCTGTGTTGGATGATCAGGGCCGTTTATCAACCTTTGGGACCAAGGAAAGAAATCCCACCCTTTATCTTGTCTCCTCATGGGGTTTTGGGGTGAAAGTGATGGGCAGGGGAGATCAGGGATGTCACATGGGTGTAAGAGAGGCCAAAAATGAGAGTGGGGTTGGGTTTAGGCTTAGGTAAATTGTGAATCTGGAGTATTAGGGGTGAAAACCCTTTGTTTTGAGGTGATTAAGATCTGGGGACGTTTTAGGGTTTATAGGATAATAATGTGAACAGTGTTTGTTTAAGGAGAAAAGGCGCCAGTTTAAGCAATTTTTTAATCCGTTTAAAAAGATTAATAACTTAATTAAAGGCAGGGATGGTGGAAGGGTGACGTGGGTGGAAAGGGAAGTGTGATTGGCTGGTGTGGGGAGTGGAGGGTGACGTGTCATCCAATGGTTGGGTGGGATAAGTATGTTGTCTGGCCACTAATGGTCCCTTGGTTTCCAAAAAGTTGTCAAACAACTTTAAACAGCCAAACCCTTTGTTATAAACTTTCAATTCTTCTAATTTGGCCACAATAACTTTTGTAAAACTATTCCAAGGACTTTTTATGCTATAATTGCATTCTTCAAGGGTATAAATGATATTTTCTTGAAACTTAAGGGACCCTATTGTAATATTTGAGATTTACAAGGGTACTAAGTGACAAGTCTTCAATTCTTAAGGGACCATTTTTGCCAAATCTTCAAACTTCAAGGACTTGATAGGAAAATCATGATTCGGGTCCGGTTCTTTGTGCGGCTTCGTTTCCCGTGTTCGTTTTTGCTTGATTCCTTTGATCTTTTGGTGAATTCACGATATCCGTACCTGAAATACACAATGAACAAACACAGGCATATTTTGGGTATTTTGATGACATTTTAAGCGTTTTTAAGCCCGATTTGGACGATGAGACTATGTATAAATACAGTCTCATCAGTCGTGATGGAATTAACGTTACCTTCCGGAATTGTTTGGTCACTCGTTTTCCTGAATACATCCCAAAATGATTCTTCGTTCATGCATCTATGAATACCCTTTTCAATTAAGTACACGTATTCACGATCATTAAAATCCTCATCTTGAAAAGCATTTTTTTAATTCTTTCTAAACATGCATCAAGCCTCAAATTTTCCGCTAAAGTGAACATTTTGAAATCATTTTTTGAAACAACGGTTTTGTTTTGATCATTTTTATCTAGGGATCTACTCAGGAAATCTCCATCTCATCCTCCCCAAATTTCATAGTCAATTTCCTACTGTGAACTTTGATAATGGCACCAGAAGTCGACAAAAAGGGTCTACCTAAAATGATAGGGAACTTAGGGTCACATTCGCAATTAGAAATGACGTGAAATTGCCAATCTCAACATAGACATCCTCTGCTATACCAATTGGTGTAAGTGGTGTACAGTTTTATAGCTCGATTATCATGTTAGTGGGGACAAGATTAGGCAATTTCATCAATTTCCAAAGAGAAAGAGGAATGGGATTGATGCTAGCACCTAAATCGGCAAGTGATATACATCTCTCAATCTCAGGAAAATCAGAAGGTAGAAGAAATTGGCCTGGAACTTCTTCCTTTCTCGGCATATGCCTTTTAGGTTTTCGTAGAAGAATCGAAGCATAAGTTTCCTTAAGGATTACTTTGGCTAAGTCTATGAAACTCTCTTTTTGAACCGTGGATGGATTTGAGGTACACGAGGATGTGAACTCTTTTCCTTGGTCACCTCATTCACTCCCTCGCCTTTGGAACATGAAGGGGTTTTTGAGGTCGAGGGTATAAACGAATGCACAACTCTAAAACCATCAAGGTTGTAACACCTCACTTTGATAAGTGGATTGTTAAATGATAATTATGGCGTGTCATCAAAGCATGCAAGGTAATATGTACTAAAACATACATGACCAAAAGGAAAAACAGAAATCAAACATCGGTTCCCAAACATAAGCCCAAAACATAAGTAAAGTAACTGAAATGAGAAGAACGAAACAATATGAAGGAAAAAGGTGAAGAAGTCTAAGGCAGCTTCCATCCCATGCACGTCCTCTAAATACTCAAGTATGTCCTTGGGTACCTGCCGTTTTGGGACATGGAAAGGAAAGTAACGACTGAGCAATACACTCAGTGAGCGGATATAATGACATGATAAGAATATCTGGAATATAAATGAAAGATCTTTGATACTAAGTTGAAAAAGATAAAAGTACTGAAGCTGAAAGACTGATAAGTAAAATGTAGTGGAAACTGTGCATGTCCTGGAAAACTGGTTTTTAATTTGTAAAAATAAACTGATAACTGATAAAGCTAAAAACATTCATTTACTATATTTTAAGTGCCAAGAGCTTATATAGGTCATGTACTGTAACAACGTGTGCATGAATACATAGAGGGTGACCTCGTCATGCTATAGAGGGGTGACCTCTATCTGATAAATTGGGTGGAGGGATCAGCTCCAATGTGAAGGATGTAGAGCACATACCAAATTCACCTGATAAACTGTAAACTGACAAACTAGGATGCACCCATACGCCCCACATGATAATACTGATAAATGGCCAACTGAAACTGAAAGGGACGCCACGAGAAATCACTCCCTTGCGGAGGAGTCATGACAACGGTGCCTTAAGTGTCATGGTTACGGTACCTCCGTAACTAGGTGAAACTGGTATGCATGTATATAGCTCAGGCATATTAAAATGTTAAACATATAACTTACTGATAAGTTTACTGTTAATTACTGGGGAAAACAGATGGCTGTAAACGGGAAATCCTAATATAGGAAAAAAACATCCTTACTGAAGGACGGAATATCCGTACCTTATGTCCAGTAATCAGCAAAAGAGGTGAACAGTAGAAGAATACTACTTCGACTTTACATAAGCTTTTAGACGAACAGCAACAATTCAAGAGCCAAAATGAAAAGAGTAATAGCACTGAGCCAAACTTCAACAAGTGCGGACATGCACATCATCATCACCGAACCTAGTAAACCATGTGTATATGAATAAATGAACCATATCTTCAACCCTATCGCGAAAGATAGCCCGGGAGGAACCAACTCGAACCTTTTAACGCGGACACGAGTCGGTCGAAATAATCTTAGTCGAACATAAACTAATTGGTTCTACTCTCTCTCTCTCTCTCTCTCCAACCCTTCGTTTATTTGTTGTAAGAATTTTGGTGTTTGTGATTTGATTATTTTTTGCTTTTGAGATTTGGAAAAGAAGTATTCGGAGGATGAGATTATATGATATGCGTGCCAATAGTCTTTCCATAATACGTGGATAATTTTAGAAATGTAACCATGATATAGCGTTTCATTTGTATAAGAAGTCAAGTTGATTTAGTTTTTGTTACAATCATTCTATTAATAAGTCTAACTGATGATACATATATAACCGAAATTGTAATGATAAATGTCTTTGAATGATGACCACGCCACTTGACCATATCTTAGATATATATAAACAATTTCAATTTTGAAACCATGTTTTTTTCATTCTAAACTGACATGAAAAACAAAAAGTCCATTAGGGATTTTTTTGTTTTTTTTCCTTTCTGTTGTTATTATTTCCATAGATTTTCATGCGGGTTTTACAACTTTCCACTCTAAAAGAATAATCCATCCTCGAATTAGAAACGTGGTATTTACTGCGAGTTTTACAATTCTTCCCCTCTAAAAAGGATAATTCGTCCTCGAATTAGAAACATGATAAGCTGAAAAGAACATGGTAGTGACATGACTGAAGAGGACATGGAACATGACATGGCTGAATAGGACATAGAACGTGACATGGCTGAAGAGGAAGTTGAACGTGACGTGGCTTAAAATATTATACTTGGATCACAGGAAAGAATGAGGATAAGGATCCATATAGACTCCTCTGTTTCTCAAGTGGCTTCCCGCTCGGGGTGGTTCCTCAAAAGGATCTTGATGAAGGGAAAGACCTTGGTCTTCATGACCCTGTCCTGATGATACTAAAAGGTTTCTAGTTCCTCAACTAAGGATGGATCCTCATGGATCTGATCAATAAATGAAATATACGTGCAAAACGTACATGAGACGATACGTACAAAATAACATGAAAAGAATGACATCTATATCTTTGAACAATGATATTGAAGACATATATGAACGTAATACGTGAACAATTATGAACGTGATATGTGAGAAATTGTTAACATGGTGAACGTGATTCGCGAACACATGTGTACGTGGTGCATGGGATATATTGTGAGCGACATACGTAAAACATACTGTGGACGTGATACGTGGACATATCATGAACGTATGCTGAGAGAGGAGGGAATGCCAAACGATACAACATGTGACGTGAAACGTCTGACTGGGTACGAAAAGCTGTGCTAAACTTGAGTCTGGTTTCCGAAGCTTTCTGTAACCATATCAAGTATAAGGCCTGAAACGTGCATCGTGATATGGAACACGAACCTGAACGTGAACAATGTCATGAACGCGAACGTGAACGTAAATCATGAGATGGAACAAAATATGAACGGAAACAAAATCATAACTGTGGACGTGAGACGTAAACGTGAAAGTAAACGTAAACGTAGAGATGAACATAAACGTGAACGTGAATGTGAAGGTACACGTGATCGTGAACATGAATCTCTATCTGATATGACTGTTGATGGCATACCTTGAAATCGTACGATCTATTGCCGAATTTCCTGCAGATCTACTACTGAGTAATTCTTTCGGATGAAAGAAAACGTGTAGGCTGGGTTAAATGGTTGACAATGACTTAGATAGTATCCTACTTCTTCTAGGTCTGTGGTAAACTGATAACAACCTCCATGGGCATCTTGTCTCATTTCTGTTCAGAATTTCTAATGGTTGTAATAACTCACTAGCATGTCGGTGTTCTATCTTGAACCTGCTGGCATGTCAGGCATTAAGATATGAACATAGCTGCATCAATGTGGTATACTGCTTCTATCAAAATCCTGCCTAGGATTATGGTACATTCTTATGGAATCTAGATGAATAGTCATGGAAGAACTATGAGTCTTGGTAAATTAGACCCCTCCTAGAGTAGGATCTTCTGGACTACATAATTTAGTGAAGGTTCTCCCCTCGATGCGTAAGCTTAGTCATGGTAGAGCTAATCATGAGAACTGTCAGCAACTTCTGCGGTAGTAACCAATTGCATTCCAGAAAACTTCATATTTCCGTCACAGACGTCGGTCTTGACCATCTGGTGATGACCTTCACTTTTGAAGGATTCATGAAATTTCTTTCTGTTGAAATAATGTGGCCCATAAATGCCACTTGTTCAATTAGAACTCACATCTGGAAAACTGCGTATACAATTCCTCCTATCAAAGAGTCCCCAGGACTGTGAGAAGATGATTCTCATGTTCTTCTCCAGACTTGAGAAGATTAGGATGTTTTCAATGAATATTCTGACGAACTAGTCTAAGAATTCATGGAAATTTGATTCATAAACTTCATAATATAGCTAGAGCATTCGGAAGCCTAAAAGCATAATCACGAATTTAGAGAGAACATAACGTGTGCAAAAAGCAGTCTTGGAAATTTCTTGTTCTTTCTCTCACAACTGATGCACCTTATGGTGATGCACTCGGCCAATAAAACCTCGTTCCAACAACTCTTGCAGCTAAATCCTGCAACTCCTTTAACTCAGCAGAAGCCCTGTGATAAGGATTATCGGAGGCAGATTCTGCTCTTAGAACAAGATGCTAAACTCCATCTCGTGGTTTGAAATAAATTTCTGGAAACTCTTCTGAAAATAAATCTGGAAACTCTAGAACAATCGTCTGATCGTGGATTTAAGGAACCTCAGAAGTCGTGTCATAAATGGTAGCTAGAAAGTCTTCGCAGCTACGGGATGATAAGTCACATGCTTGTAAATCAGAAACAATTTGTACTGATTTTTTTGGCAGGAAACCTAATGAATGTATTCAGGAGTCAGTAAGATGGATCTTATCTTCAATTGAAAGGAAAAACCTTTATACACATGGTTGATATAACGGAGTCTTTTCTGGGCTAGAAGGTTGGTAATACATGATTTAAGATAAAGCTGACATATGAATACGTGAAGTACACGTGGTAGATCTAACTGAATGTGTTTGTCTGTAACCCCACAGAATGAACACTGCGTGTCTAACCTGAACAATACTCCAATGGTGGTAACTAAAATCTTTTAATGGTCTGATTTAAGCGTGGCACAACTGAACGGGTATGCCCCCTTGGAGGGTACCCTGAATTACTGAGGGTCTGGTTTAGAAGACATACATGAGTTATGAGTCTTGACTCGTGCCTTAAGAAGATATTCGTATGACATGTGTCTTGACGTGTGTCTTCAGAAAATATACGTGGGACATGTGTCTTGATTGATGTCTTGACATGTGTCTTCAAATATGAGACTAAATAAAGTTAAAATCTTGGTCATATCATCAAAATTGGCGGATCGGTTAATTGCTGTCATGATATCGGTCGTTGTCGTCTTGTCTGTCAGTTTCATGATGGTCATTATCATGACCGTGATTCATGTAACTATTCTGCTGAGTGCCCGGCTGGTACCGGTTCCCACTCATATGCCTGTAAGGACAACTGAATGACAAATGACATATAATTGAAGAGTTAAAGGCATGAAATGAAATGGTAACCTCTGGTGGATGAAGTGTATTTCTTGTCTGGTCGTTCCAATCTATCGCCTTCATCCTTGTTCCGCAGCATCTCCAAGATGTGAGCAGAAATTAGCATCTTGTGGAATCTCCAATTATTAGCAGCATCAACATCTTGTAAAATCTCCGAATTGTAGGCAAATCAACATCTTGTAAAATCTCTTAATTATAAGCAGCATCAACATCTTGTAAAATCTCCAAATTATGAGAAATACACATAGAGTACGGTAGATGGAATACACCAGGAATAGGGTACATGGGGTACATCTGGAATACTCTACATGAAGTACACATGGAATACTGTACATGGAGTACACCTGAGATACTCTACATGGAGTATACATGAGATACTGTACTTGGAGTACACATGAGATACTGTACTTAGAGTACACATGAGATGATCGGTACTGGTGTCGACCATTTGACATGATCAAAGGAGGAAAATGTTTAAGTGGTTCATGGACCAACTGAAGAAATCAACATGGTAGCCTGGTTATATCCAACACATATATAATTCCAGTTGTATAAGGAAGCACAAAGACATGACTCAACGAAATTTCATCAATGATTTACATGAAACATAATTGCTGAAATCCCACAATGACTATCGTGACTGCATGATTAAAGAAGTCCATCACTGGATGGCGTGGAAGCATGCTCAACATGGAGGAGCATGAAACGGTTTAACACGATGAAACATGAAAACATAATCTACATGAGGGAGCATGAATATATAACCAGTATGAAAACAAAATCAATTCGTGAAAAGCCTGAAACATAATCGACACGAAGAAACATGAAATACGCATATGAGATACATGGAATGATTACGAAGACACAGTCGACGAAATCTAACACGAGCAAGGGTGAACGCCTATGGGCCGGTTCACAAAACAAAATTCGAATGAAAAGCACATGAGACTAAGTATGACCAGTCATGTACCAACCTTTTACTTAGTTAAAACTTAGAAAAACTGAATGATAAAATGCATGAGAAACATGGAAGACAAAAAAAATGCCAAAATTTAGGAGGTTCCTAGTGACTACCCACTAGTCACAGCCTACAGGTCTAAACCTTGGGATCTGATACCATAATTGTAACACCCCACTTTGATAAGTGGACCGTTACATGATAATTATAGTGTGTCATCAAAGCATGCAAGGTAATATGTACTAAAACATACATGACCAAAAGGAAAAACCAGAATCAAATATCGGTTCCCAAACATAAGACCAAAACATAAGTAAAGTAACTGAAATGAGAAGAATGAAAAAATATGAAGGCAAAAGGAAAAGAAGTCTAAGGCAGCTTCCATCCTATGCACGTCCTCCAAATGCTCAAGTCTGTCCTTGGGTACCTGCTGTTTTGGGACATGAAAAGGAAAGTAACGACTAAGCAATACGCTCGGTGAACGTATATAATGACATGATAAGAATATCTGGAATATAATGAAAAAATGTGATACTAAGCTGAAACAGATAAAAGTACTAAAGCTGAAAGACTGGTAAGTAAAATTTAGTGGAAACTATGTATGTCCTGGAAAATTGGTTTATAATTTGTAAAACTGAACTGATAACTGATAAACCTAAAAACATTCAGTTACTATATTTTAAGTGCCAAGAGCTTACATAGGTCATGCTGTAACAACGTGTGCATGAATACATAGAGGGTGACCTCGCCATGCTATAGAGGGGTAACCTTTATCTGATAAACTAGAGTGGAGGGATCAGCTCTAATGTGAAGGATGTAGAACACACACCACATTCACCTGATAAACTATAAACTCACAAACTAGGATGCACCCATACGCCCCACATGATAATACTGATAAATGGCCAACTGAAACTAAAAGGGACGCCACGAGAAATCACTCCCTCGCGAAGGAGTCATGACAACGGTGCCTCAAGTGTCATGGTTACGGTACCTCCGTAACTAGGTGAAACTGGCATGCATGTATATAGATCATGCATATTAAAATGTTAAACATATAACTTACTGATAAGTTTACTGTTAACTACTGGGGAAAACAGATGGCTGTAAACGGGAAATCCTAATATAGGAAAAGAATGTCCTTACTGAAGGACGAAATATTCTTACCTTATGTCCAGTAATCAGCAAAAGAGGTGAACAGTGGAAGAATACTACTCCGACTTCACGTAAGCTTTTAGACGAACATCTACAATTCAAGAGTCAAAATGAAAAGAGTAGTAGCATTGAGCCAAACTTCGACACGTACGACATGAACATAATCATCACCGAACCCAGTAACCCACGTGTATATGAATAAACGAACCATAGCTTCAACCCTATCGCGAAAGACATCCCAGAAGGAACCAACTTGAACCTTTTAACGCGGACACGAGTCGGTCGAAATAACCTTAGTCGAACACAAACTAATTGGTTCTACTCTCTCTCTCTCTCCAACCCTTCGTTTACTTGCTGTAAGAATTTTGGTGTTTGTGATTTGATTATGTTTTGCTTTTGAGATTTGGAAAAGAAGTATTCGGAGGATGAGATTATATGATATGCGTGCCAGTAGTCTTTCCTTAATACGTGGGATAATTTTAGAAATGTAATCATGATATAGCGTTTCATTTGTATAAGAAGTCAATGTGATTTATTTTTTGTTACAATCCTTCTATTAATAAGTCTAACTGATGATACATATATAACCAAAATTTTAAAGATAAATGTCTTTGAATGATGACCATGTCACTTGACCATATCTTAGATATATATAAACAATTTCAATTTCGAAACCATGTTTTTTTCATTCTAAACTGACATGAAAAACGAAAATCCCATTAGGGATTTTTCTTTCCTTTCTGTTGTTATTATTTCCATGGATTTTCATGCGGGTTTTACAAAGGTATTGGGGAATCATACGACCTTTTCCATTAGACTTGGCGGCTTTGACGTGCTCCTTAGGGTTTACCATGGTGTTGCTTGGTAACGCACTCGAAGAGGAACTCGATTGGTTGTTCATAATAGCCGAAAATATCTTTTTAATCTCACTTTGACCTAGTTCAATTTTATTATTTTGACATTTCAAAGTGTTGGAAAACTCGTTTTTCAAAGTACCAATTTGTCCCTCTAATCGTCTCATATTCGTCTCATTCGGTTTCATATATTCTTGAAACTCATTTGAAGAACCGTTTTGATTAGAACTAAAGTTTCCTTGGTTTTGATTATTTATTTGAAAATTGTTTTGATTCCTATTTTCCTTTTGAAAATTCGAGTTTTGATTTTGCCAATTCAAATTTCGACCTTGATTATAATCACCTTGATTTCCTTGATTATTTCCTTTTTTATTTGATAATTGTTTCCACGATTATAATTATTCCCTTTGTTGTTATAATTTACTTGTGATGGACCCGCGTTATTTTGATTTTGAATATATCCATTTAACGCGTTTACACTCGAGGTTTGGCCATCTGTAGTCGTACACTCGTAATAATTATGAGGTCCACCACACAACGTACACGAAACCTCAACCGCTTTCACCGTAGCGGGAGCGTGTTTCTTTTGCATTTCTATTAGGAATGATGTAAAAACATTCGTCAATTTATCGACTTTTGTGTCAACCCTTTCAATATTGCGATTAACATGGATAACATTGGCGACAATGGCAACACTCAGTGTCCTACAGAGTTGAAAAACCTTAAATATATTCTCGATAATCATTAATGCTTGCTTTTCTTGGTGTTTTACACAAAACGTTACCGGCCACGGAGGAATTTAACGAATCTTACTCGTGAAGACTAAGACGGTTATAAAACGTATCGACTTGGTGCAACTTGTAAAAACCATGGTGAGGACATTGCCTAAGCAATTCCATATAACGATCCCACGCGTCTCTAAATGATTCATTCGGCTTTTGTTCAAATTTTGTAATCTTGTTTTTGAAAAACGTCGTCTTAGACGGTGGGAAAAATGATTAACGAAATTGGAAACGAGATCATCCCGCGTAGCTATAGAGTTAGGTGGTTCTTTCTCGTACCAATCCTTGGCGGTTCCATCGAGCGAGTACGGAAAAAGCATAAGCTTAATGGCATCCGTGTCAACGTTTTTATACTTGCTCGTAGCTAAAAGACGATTGAAATTCCAAATGTGATCGTGAGGATTATCCGCCTCACAACCTTTAAACTTTGTCACTTGAATTAACATCAACATTTCACTTTTTATTTTATAATTCTCCGCTTCGATTGCGGGAATTACGATCGTGTCTCCAAAACTCTCGGTAGGTGCTTGGAGGAATTTCATCATAGTGCGATTCACGGCCATCTCGTCTATAGTTTCAACAACGATATTAGGAACATTTGTTTCTAAATTTTTACTTCGTTGTCGATTCCTTCGATTTTGATTATGTTGATTCGACACGTTTCTAGAATTCGAATATTCCTTCGATCGAGTGCACATGCACTAACGTAGAGAATGGGGTGTAGTAAAGAAGAACTTTTTTGGGGTTTTTAACTTTTTCAACTTTTTTGTTTTTGATTGTTTTCTATTTTTTGGACTTTTTGTGTATTACGTATAAATTAATCTACAAGAACTATCCACTAATCAAATGTGTCGATTAATGAATCCAAGAGGAGTGAAGGAAATTACATGAAGTAAAAACCTTCGTTAGACTTTGAAACGTTGGTGGAACACGAAAACGTTTCATGGATTCAATAATATAAGCTCACAAAATAGATTAATAATACTTGATGTGGCAAACCCTTAATTAATCGTCACTAAATCAATACGCACAAGCAAGCGGAGAAAACGAGGCGACGCGAAGCACTTAAGAGTCTTTTTTCTTTAGACCGTGAAATACAACTGCCTTATACCCATCTAATAATTTGTATTAATCGAGATTAAACAAATTAAGAGTATTTATCTATTCTGCCTTTGATTTTTCGTTTGAATTTGATACACTTAATAATGACCGGAAAAACCACTATTAAGGTGTGTTTTCACGTGTATTTGGATAATTATTGTGTATTAATTTGTTATACGTAATACAATATATTATTCACAAGAAAAACGAAAAACGATTTTGTGTTACTTACTTTCAGTTTAACAGTTTTATTTATTTTTATGGTACTAAACTAGAGAAAAATAACAAAAAGAGTATATATGATATATACGCTTCCAAAAATGGAAGGCAAAAACGTACTACTCAAACAAACACGATTGTAATATGACTAAACACACCTTCCCGACAGAGGTGCCAAAATTGATGTAGCAATATATGTATACGAGGCGTGCAGACCCGCGCGATGCACGCGTGATGGGGCCATGGTTGACTCAAAATTGGGTGAGCGAGCTATCAAGTATTTGTAATTTTGTTTAGAATGCTTGTAGCATGTATGTTGATCATGTTATAAGGAGATGGGCCAGTTTATGTTAATAAATCTTTATAGCGTATCGAATATATAATAGTAGCGTGGTAATATAAAATTTTAATAACATTTTATGAAAATTCAGTCGCTTTGCTTCACTATTTTATAATACGAAAACGTTTATGTTTGCGTTGTGGTTTAAAATATCTTGCTAATGTTGAGACACTTTTGTTTGATTTTTGTATTTTAGGGACCAATTATGTTGAGACACTTTTGTAAGTTTGTTCAATTATGAATTTTGGATATGAGTATTAGATAGTTTAGTGATGTTAGAGTGTGTATATAGTTTAATTAGAAAGTGTAGGTTAATTTAGTTGTGATTATCTATTATGTGATTTGCAGTCTGGATATGAGTTGCTAGTAACATTTTTGAGTCCATAAAGTGTTTTAGGTATGGTAAGTGTTTTGTTCTTTACTTTGAAGCTGCTAAGTTCTTATTATGTAATCACAAAATGAAACAAGTACTATGTGTTATGCAGATTATGTATGACGAAAGTAGCAAACATGTACAATGCATACAGCAACACAGTTGCATTGTCCTACTCATTGAAGGTAATACTGTTAAATTTATATAGTACATGTTTTCATTGTTTAGAAATATAGGATGCGCACAACATGAATTTGGTTGAGTTTCGTTTCTAATTTTAATGCAAAATAACATTTGCAGTTTTATTATCAATATTAGCCATAGATATAGGTTGATCTTTCAAGCTTGATAATGAAACTGATGCGAATCCCTAAAATTTACATAAAATGTATCATGGTACATTTCTCTACAGCAAAATGGATCTAACTCTGTTCCAGTTTCAAATCTGTAGTGCAAAATAATTTGTATATTTAACTGAAAAGAAGCATTTGACGGGGCAAGTGTAGCATTCGTACTCGATCAGTAGTACTAAATCATTGATTTATGCAGGCTTGTTAGGTTAAGGAAACCCTTTGTGATATAGTGTCTAAATTACTCTTACAATGGGCAGCTATACTATCAAAATACAAGACCTCCAATTTTTTTAAACACATATCTAAATCTAAGCTGAACTGATCACCTACTGAAAGTATAAACATCAAAATTACATAATCTTTTATGATACATGAACTAATCACCGATTCATTCCATTACGATTCTCTATTATTGTAGATCTATGATGGTTTTGAAGTGGACTACAAAACTTGGATGCATTGTGCATGGGAAAAGCTAATGATACCGGCTACAACAAAAGATACACTTGACCAAATAAATTGTTTTTATGGCAAACATCATGTCCTGGTAGAGCGTGCTGCTAATATGTATGTTGCAAATGGTGCTGGTGTGGTATGGCAGAAAAAGGTCTTTTTGATATCATAAACGAATGCTTTACAAAGGTAAGTAGAGCTGCTTGTTAGCGCTTTCTGATCTAAAGAGTAGGTTTTCTAACTTTTTATTATGACCCTCATAATTCTAGGTTCAAGAAGTTGCAAAAGGGAGTGTTTTTGTTTAAATGGCATATGTGTGGATAAATTTGGCTCGTGTTTATTCCACAATGAAATTTCCTGTTGAGTATTAAAAGGGTACCACACACTTTATTCAACATGTTATTTACTAAAGTACTCAGGGGGTGTTTGTGTCTGCGTTTGAATGGTGATTATCCAATTATTTCAGTTTTAAAAGGCAAATAATCATAAAAGTGGTTGGGTAACATGTGTATGTGTTTCAGGGTGAGAGTGGGTGATATGGAATTTGGTCACTCAGAACATGTTTTAAATGGACTTCAATCCATGTGAGTTAAACAGACGTTGCACACATATGTGGTGCTAACATGTAGGTTTTAATCATTAATGTAGAGAACTAAACACATGGAAATCGAAGATGGTTTATTCATTTCAATTGCTCAATGGCATTAAAAGTTATGACAGTGGAAGAATGGAAACTTATGCGTTGTATTTGGTTTTTTTCCTTGGTGGCTTAGATGTTATGTCGTTTAACACGTACCACTTGGATTCTATTTCTTCAAGTACTCTCTTATATGCTGATCCATCTTTTTTTATGCTGGTAGAATAATTTGTTCCCCTGTTGGTTGATCTATTTCTTCAAGTACTCTCATATATGTTGCTCCCTCTTTTAGTGATGATGGTAGAATAATACGTTTCCCTGTTGGTTGATTATCATGTTTGTGGTTAAAGTTGATTTTATAGTGACTACTATTTTGCTTAGCCATAGTAGGAGATTTATGTATGTAGGTTGTGATTGAACTTTGTTATTAGGATTTCATTATATAGGCATGAATATGACTGTCATTGCCAGTTTAATGTGAGGATGTGTATGGGATGGGAGTTACAAATATGAGGTGGTAAGTTAGTCTGTTTAGTGACTTTATTAAATTATTACCAGTTAGAAAGTAAGGGTTAATTAAGTAGTTTTATTTGATATTAATCCTAAATAAGTTAGTTCTAATTAAGCTTCACCTATATTTCTGTCATGGGTGATACTGCTATTCCCACATCTTTAACAACTTACCTTTCAAAGGCTGGTGATAGTAATAGTCCAACGAATATGCTAATAGAGGCTTTTAAAAAAGAAATGATACATGATGATAAGGTGGCTGATAGCTTAGAAGCTTTGTCTATTATATTAAAAGAATCTGCTTCCAAGAGAGATGTATACTTAACTCAGTTTAAGAAGGTAAGTGGTGATTTAGAAATGCAGCAAGGCATTGAGTTGTTAACATAAATTCATAGGGACGATGTGGCCAAGTGTATTGCTCTACAATTAATGTCTAAGGATACTCAACGGAAGAAGCATGATAAGTCTGAGTTTATTTCTAACTTAAAGGATCTTACTGGTTGAATCTTAGTCACAGCTTGAAGGAGTGGTCTGATAATGCTTGTCATGTAGTGTTTTTTTGGTCACTTAAATAAAATAAGAGTTCTTCTGATTTGTGTTTACTTGTTAGATGTGAATTATGTTATATGTTATAAAAAGTTTCATTTAAAATTGAAATTAACATACTCTTAATAATTGAACATCTGCTATACATTTAGTGTTTAGCTGTTTGATTTTTAGTCTCATATTAAGATCAGTGACTAAACGTTTCTTTAAAGACCAAAGATTCATTTAAAATTGAAAGTAACATACACATAGTTAGTGTTAAGTTGTTTCAGTTTTAGTCTAACATAAAGATAAATGACTAAAGGTCTCTTTAAAGACTATGCTATGGGTATGATGCCGTAGTTCCTTCGGTTGGTCTTCAATCATTAAGATCTTTAGTCACTTACGGGTTGTTACTCTTGATAGTGCAACGTAAAGTTGTGCATGACTGAAAACCGGGTTAGTTCAGTATAAGCGAACAAAGTTTAGAGACTGTGGCCAATCTCTAAAACCCGGTGATTGAAATCGTGCTTTTCAGTGACAATTTGACAATGATGTCGATACAACCTGAAGTCACCACCTATCAAAATTGTTATCTCATCAAATAACTTGTTCCGGTTATGAAAGTTTTCAAAGGCAATACATTTTATCCAATGCCGGGCCTACTGCACTGTGCACATCCGACATTTGAATTAGGCTTGCTATAATATTTCTATCAACACCTTGTCCTTTCTCTGTATTAATGTAAGCGCCGATCCTACTTTCTATCTCATTTTGTGTGTCAAAGAAGTATAGCTGTGCATATCTTGGTTGAAATTGATCTTGAGGTAATAAAGTTCTATGATAGTTTTGTCCATTTATTCTACAAGTATATGGGCCTCTACCTGTATTGATAGAATGATTTATTCTAAATTTTGATGTTGTAGGAGCATTATAATCTAGAAGATGGTCTAACGGTAGAGTTGAGGGTACGATGGAGCACCAACATCATAGTAAGTAACATCAACACCTTACAAATATGTTGTCCATATTAATATAATTTAACTTATACTATCACCATTTAAAACTCTGCACAATTGAACTTTATTCAATCACATATAGTAAGTCTCCCTTTTGTTGAGTTTCATAAAGTGATTACCTACCGAGTTTTTTTCACCGTTTTGATACTGCCTTTGATCATTCAGCTGGTGGTCTGAAAAATAGAAACAATCATCAATCAACTTCACATAGTAAGTCTTCCTTTTGTTGAGTTTCATAAAGTGATTAACTTCTGAGTTTTTATTAACACGTTTTGATGCTACCTTTCATGATTCAGCTGCTGGACCTGCAAAATGGGAACAATCATCATTCAACATCACATAGTAAGTCTCACGTTTTGTAGAATGATGGTAATCTATAATCTATCAAGAGGGTTGTTGTTTCTAGAGAGGGAAAGTAGAGAGAGATGAGAGAGAATGTGAAATGTATTATGTAACAAATGAAACAACCAACACCCCTTTCTATGGTGGAAAGGGGTTTATATACCCAAGTCCCTTAGTGGACTTAGGCCTCCGGCCCATGAACATGCTCATGGGTCGGGCTAACATAAACTATAATTAAACTATACTAAGAGCCCTTAACTATATCGTTGGAGTGACCGAGACTTTCTAAATATGAAAAAATATTTCTAACAATCTCCCCCAAAGGGAAGTCACTCCAAATTACAATTTCCTAATCTAGCATGTTAGATCTTCGTTCTCGTGCTCGTCGTCCACTTTCTCTTTACTTCTTTTAATTTTCTTCATTCTTGTGAATATGTGTTGATTTACCATCAGGCTTTGGCTTAGAGTATGTTCTTTTGGTTTTTCACGTGCAGTCTTGTCCTTCTTGTGATGTTCGCCTCTTCGTGACTTCATGTCCCTCATACCTATCCTTTGTTGAATTCTTGAAAGTTTTAGAGTTGATACAGCAGAAGACGTTTAGGTCAGACTTTCTTGAATTTGTTGAAATATTTGATGCAGAAGGAATAAGTATGTGAGGACGACTTCAGCTGGTACACCGTAGTGCCACCGTCTTCAAATGTAGCAACATAATAAGACACGAATAAAATGGATTTGACATTTTATTCTAATTCGGTAGCATTTTACCTCCGGTCGGTGAAGATCATTGGACGATAATAAATATCATACTTGTGACAGGTAGCTCTAAATAAAGATCTCCTTGACAAGATTTCGTGGGTAAACCCGTTCTCTTTATTCGACCGTCCAAAGCTGACTGCGAACATAAAGAGTGAATCATTTGGATAAGAAATATCCTTATGATTGAAGCCGTCAATTCATGAATCCGGGAACAAGTGAATTTTAATTAAGATTTTCACCATCGTTGCTTTCCAGTTGTCACGAGCTTGATTCTGTTAGAATCTTGCTTGTCACCTACCGTAGTGCTGTTTGATGTTGGCACTAGAAGGATTTCCACTCTTCACTATGAACACTAAAGAGTGTCACTCTGAGTGTTCATGCAAGATCACTTAGATTTTGCGTAGAGGCCCTGGAATAGGTTTAATCTCATTTGAGAGTCAAACCATTGTTTCTTTCCAGTTATCAAAAGATTAGTTCTTAAAGAACCGCACGTGTCACCTACCATGAGCTTGTTTGATGTTGGCTCAAGCAAGATTTCCATCTTCATTGTGATACTTTCGTATCACTCGGATGTTCTGGCAATATTGAAAGAATATTGCGTAGGATTCATAAAAATCTTTCTTGTTTTTAAAATTTGTGTCCTAATGAGACTTTTGATGATCTCGTGGCTCTAGACTCAATAGTGCATTTTGTTTTGGTGATCGGTGGCTGGAGAGGATTGCCACCTTTTCAATATCAACTTATTCGGAGTGAATAAACCAATAGATAACGTGTTGAAATCTGTGACATTAAAACACATATCTTTTGAGAGATATTTGAGTTGGCTGGGAGGGGTTGTGCATCACATCACTGGGTCTATGATACTTTCATCTTCAAGATGAGTTGACCCGGTTTCTGCCTAAGTTGTAAGGAGGGCTTCTTTCTTTACACCCTTTATCTTTACATTTCTTTTTCATTCTTCAACCCCTTCAACGATTACCAATACATCACCACTAGCACCTTGTTGTGATTGTTCTAGTGCTAGCATCAGTACTTGGTCGGCATTCAGCTACGTTCACAATCCATTCCCCATCTTTCCTAAGGACTTCTATTTTCTAACTATGGAATTGTCCTTGGGAAGATTCCTCCGGTTCTGGAGGAATCATTGGACTAGCACCTAATCCTACCATCCTTTTGTCACCACATCCGTCGTGAATTAAGTGTGTTTTGGGTAAGTGTTCGTCTTCATGAAAAATTCCTTAAAATCACTTAGGTACTTGTGATATAAATATCAATAGTTTTTGTACCTTCAGCGTTTCTGACAACAAAATGCTCCCCCTTAACATATGCGTAGCACATATCAAGTTAGATTTTCCATTAAGCCCTTTTCATTTTAGCCACATATGTTTACAAGTCTCCTTAATCCCATTTTCTCCCCTTATCCAAAATGTTAACCATCAATATTTTGGATATTAATGGATTAACCGGTCTTTAGGTAACAAAATGAAATCAGTTGTGGGCCATAGAACATATTAATGCTCCCCCTCAAGTTAATGAGGGATAGTTTTAGTGCTTGAGTATGATATATTTTGAAAGATTTAGAATCTCGTGAGAAATTCTTGAAAAATTATCATAATTTCACACTACATCAAGCCACAAAAGCCTATTATAAATATATTAACATATTCACAATAAAATACATATGCAGTTGACCTGAGAGAAGACAATCCATATTAAATTGATCGTTTCGTTTGCCTGTGGTGAGCTCCATATGGTCTTCCACATACGAATCGTTCCAAACTTCTTATCAACCGACGCTTCCGTAACGTTTCCTCGATCTTCTTAATCGCGTACTTAGAACTTATCTTGCATTGGTCTGTCCATGTGTACGTTACTGTTAAAAGCCGTTGTCCGGCATTGAGAACAAGCAGATCATCACGAACGTGTTTGATTGTGCCATCACTGAATTTATGCAGTTCAGAGAATCTCATGAATTGCATGATACCTGTTTCGTTCTGATAAAATATTCCTGCTTCCGGTTGCTTAGTCCCCATGTAAGGAAATTTGTTTTTGTGGTATTGACTGAGCGGAGTTGTGTGAGGACGTTGCAAGTTTAGCTTCTATTGGTAACTTTCCACACTAAGTTGGAAGTCTTCAACTCGACTTTTGATGACGATCTTTCGCGTAAATTGACGGATGTTTGAACTCAATGCAATGACGATGTCAGGAGTTAAATGAGCGACCTTTTCTTGAGCCAATATCAGTAGAAGATCTTCAATGTCTTCAAGATGAAGGTACTGGAGGTCACTTTCATCGATTCTGTATTCTTTTTCATCGGTGCGTTTGATCAGGATTAAATTCAAGTAATCATAACCGAATACCGTTAAAGTGGTAGCTCCTTGTATGCTTTTAATACGACGATCGTAGATAATAAGAGAACCGGATTTTTTACGATTGAAGTGGATGGAAGCTAATCTCTTCTTTGGATTCCAATGAGAAATTCCAAGCTCTGCGAAGGGGTCGTAAAATTTGAGCAACTTTCTTTGCCATAAAGCATCAGGTACTTTGTCTTCAATCCAAGGTACATTCTCCAGGTTTATTTCCTTGACCATGGTGAGTGATGTAGCGTATTTTTTCGCGCCTTGTTCTAGATACTCGAGATCATGAGAGACAAAATATTCCATTGGAATAGTTGTAGAATTGGTAATGACTGTGGGTGTGAGAGGCCATAATACTGGAGTCTAAATTCCAGAAGTCGTCGCTTTCATGGCCTTCGCAAGCTCATTGATGTGATATTCAGCCTCATTATTGCTGATCTTCATAGTGTTAAAGAAATCCACATCCGCGACTGACATTGTGAGAAGATTCGGAGTCATGGTGGGTTTCCCATGAGTATACATAAGGAAAGCCGAAAAGTCGATTGGATTGTTGAGGAATTGAGTAAGCTCGATATCTGTTGCCGTGAGAAAGGATGTCGTGGTGCTGAATTGGTAATCCATTGTTGCTCCTGTACACTCTCGTCTATGGCAAGAGATTCAGCAAAAGTCGGTTCTGGTATATTTAGGATTTTGACTTCCATGTTAGAGTAATGCTAATCCGTTGTAGGAGGCGGAGAGTGATGTTTAGTAGAATCATCTTCATGCATAGACACTGTGGGTTCGTCTTCATGCATAGACACTGGAGGTTCGTCTTCATGCATAGGTTCTACATGTTCTATATGAGAAACAATAGTAGTAACCGGTTCAGTGGACATACTTGTGTCTTTAGTGTGAGATTCTCTGAAGATGAAGGTACCATGGAGGTTCTTTTGACGATTTTCTCTATTACCATCATCACTGGTTAGTGATATGCATGGTTAATCCTCCTTGCTGCTGTCATTGGTTTCACCATCTCTGTCATCTTCTTCTTGTTCACTCTCCGTTGGTTCTGCATCCACATCCTTTGCTTTGGTTCCAACAACATTTTCTTCTTCTTCTTCCTCATCACCTTTCTCAGATTCTTTATCATCTTCACCTTTCTTTGACTCTTCGCTATTTTTACCCGTATTCTCGCCCTTATCACCCTTTCCAATACTATTCCCATCACTATTATCATCATCATCCTCATCACTATCCTCATCCTCGTCCTCCCCGTCATCCTCATCCTCTTCGTCCTCATCCTCTCCTTCATCCTCATCCTCTTCCTTATTCGTATCAGTATTTTCCTCCTCTTCATCCTCTTCCTCCTCTTCGTCCTCTTCCTCATCTTCATTTTCAGGCTGTTCAGAGTCTGTAGACGCATCTTCAAGTGTGTCTTCAATGATAGCGTTGTTGAGATATTGCAGAAGTTTTCTTTTTGTATTCGTTTTATCAGACCCAATATTGTTTAGTCGGTTTTGCAACAATTGCATCAATTAAAGATCAGATAAACCTGTGGTGAATAGTGTTGGTAGCGCTTGATTGACATATGACTTGACTTCACGTTGAATGATGTTGGTCATAGTATCATTAATGGACTCAATAAAGGCATTGTTTTCTTTGTCACGTGCTTCCTTTTCGGCAATGAACTCCTTATGTTGCTCTGTAAGTTTTAAGAAGCCGGCGTATGTCTCTTGGAGTTTAGACTTGTCACATTTTTGTTCTCTGACGGCTTTTGTATGAGGCTTAGTGATCGATGTTTTCAGAACTGCAATCTGTTTTGCCTGATCCTCCAATTGTTTTTGGAGGTGCTGAATCAGTGGATCATTGACCGAAAGAAATGGATTGGAGGTGGATGGTACTTGTTGTACTTTAGTTGATGGAGGAGGTGTAACCACAAGTGTGAGAGGGGTTGTGGATGATACAAGTTGTTCGAGGATTGGAGGCGGTGTTGGTATAGTTACTTGGGTAGTGGTTGGTACTTGTTGTGGGATGATCGGTGGCGGTGTAGGAACAGTCTTTTGGGTGGTGGTTGGTACTGATTGTTCAACGAATTCAGTTGTGGGAGTTGGTGTGATGACAATGGTGATTACCGGGGGGATAAATGGTGGAATGGTACTTTTTGTAATTGAGGTGATAGGAACGTCCACCATATTCTCATTCGTCGACGGATCGATATTCGTTACTTCAACGCCTTCGCCTTCAAAATTAAGACATTTCATTACATCATCAGAACCAGAAGTAGACTTACTTTGGATTTGAGTTGCTGGAATGAGAGTCGTGTGATCATCTTCTGAAATCAAAGTGCAAGTTGCTGCCGGTAATGATGTGTTGACATTAACATCATGGTACAGTGCTTCTATTTCTGTGTTTTCACTGCCACCACCCTCCTCACTATGCTCAAGACTTTCAAAATTGAATGTGCAAACTCGTTCATCATTAGGGTCTTCATAAAGGTTAGCGTCTTCATCAGGGTTGCCAAATTCATCTAAGTCATTAGCTGGTGTAGAGCCTGAACCCTTGGATTTCGCGAAAGCCTCCTCTCTGTTCTGCCTAAGGGTGAGACGCAACTGTTTGTCTTGAGAGATATTTTCTTGAACTGGTTCATCTTCATCAACACGTTTTTCTTTACCTTTGGTTTTTTTGGCTTCTTTGCCTTTTTTCTAGGGCTCTTGCTCCCCGTCATCAGTTTTGATCATCTCATCTTCTTCTTTGTCATCTTCATCAAAGAGTTTCTCTTTCCCTTTGCCTTTAACTTTAGATGAAGAAGTCTTTTGGCGCTTGGTTGTCCGTTTCTTTCGTTTACCGGTTTGCTAATCAGAAGGAACGACGTTTGCTCTTTTCATATGTGCTTCAATGTCCTTGAGCATTTGTTTGTATGGTGAACTCTCCTTAATCCCTTCATTGATTAACACATCAGGTACGAGAGCTGGACGTAGTGAGTACTTTGTAAATTGATTATCAACATTCATTTGTTCCATCACATTGTCTCTATCTTGGGTATGGTAGAAAAAAATTCCACTAGTATCAATGGATGGGTCACTCTTCATGAAATGATTTGATTATGAGATTTGTAAACCGTGGAAATGGAAGATGCGAAGACTTCTTCTTGGTTCTAGTGAATTGATAGCAGAATTCTTCCCAAAGTAGTAGTGCGTAATCCACTTTAGCTCCAGTGTAGTGTCCCCAAAATACATGAGCCTGAGGGTGTCTCATTGTGTCTGATCCACGAGCCTTTGAAGTGAGGCACTTGATGATGATAGAGAATATTGCTTTCCACGGTTGCTCGATGTGTGAAGTGGTAAACTGAGATAAATTAAGAATTTCACCCTCATAGTTCAGAGCTCGAATTACTCTAAGCATTTTAGTTGTCTCTGGGTTAGGCACATACTGTTCTCTTTTTCTAACCTAGGGAACTTGAACAATTGCCTAAATTGACTTAAGTCAAGCATCATTCCTTTTTGTTGAGCCTGAAGGTGATATTCTTCTTTGATAGTTGTATTCCTTGTGAAATTGACGCTGTCGCCCCAAACTCGTGCATATAGACTTCAGGAACTGACGTGGTAGCTCGTATGGCATCCTTTATCAGTGACATGTCCAGAATATCTATTGCGACTTCGAAAGCTGCCAAAGTTGGATCAAAGTCGTCTTTCAAACGAGAATTGTTCTCTGTAGGTGGCATCCTGGCACTGAGTGGAACAAGTGCAAGATCAAGTTGTTCTTGTTGTTCTTTGGTGATTGACATTTTCCTGTTTAGATTACCAAACATATGCAAATTATAGATAAAGAATTATATACCATACATAATGAAGTTATGTTGCATGAAGAAACAAATCAAGTCACATAACTTTGCATGATGACGTTATCTAAGAATAGATCCTAGCTCATTTTATATTTGTGATATCAAATGTTGTCGGATTAATCTTGGAAACACATACATTAATTATTTTTAAGAAGAAACAACACTTAGAACTTTTTGTGTGTAGCAACTTTTCATCTAGAAGTGTGTCTATAAGTTCCACTTATCGCAATGCTTATCACAATAATCATCACAAAACCATCGGAATACTAGTCACACATGTCCATCGCAATATTAAGAATCCATCGCAATATTAAGATTCCATCTGAATATCAATATATCTATCGCAATCCTAAAAGCCATCAAAATATCAATATATCTATCGCCATCCTAACATCCATCAGAATATTAGTAACTCCATCGCAATCCTAAAATCCATCAGAAGATTAATAAACCCATCAGAATACACGACCCATCGCAATGTCATCGGAATGAAACATCGCAATGATCCATCACAATAACTTATCGCAATGTCATCGGAATGAAGCATCGCAATGAGCCATCGCAATGATGCCATCGTAATGACCCATCGCAATGAGGCATCTGAATGACCCGTCGCAATAACCCATCGCAATGAGCCATCAGAATGACCCATCGCAATATAGCCATCGCAGTGTTCGATCAGAATCTGGGCGATAATAACTATGCAAGTCTGTTGAGCTTGATTACGAGTTTTAGGATGTGTTTTAAGCAAAACTATTCAAGTCCTATGTTTACATATGCTAGATGATCATTTCCCCTAGATCAATTGCACCATCTAAGCAAAAATCAAATCGAAACCCTAAATTTGATTAATCGATAACTAGGGAACATTTGTAATGCTAAGCAGTTGATAATCATAAAAGGTACATATATATGACGAATACCTAAATGAGATAACAGCAGATTTAGCAAACAAATGAAGGTTGGAAGATCTATGCCAATGGCGGCAAAGGTATAAGAGTGTGTGTGTATTGCGAAAAGGAAGAAGTATCAGGGGGGGGGGGGGGGTATTGACTTTGGTCAACCTCAGACCATTTTTGCAAAAATTGCATTTTGGTCCCCCTAGTTTGACAAGTATGTATAAAACTTGTAAAAAACAAGTTAACAACACCTCTTTCCCAGAATTCTCTTAATTTGTTAACACGTACACACCACTAATGTTTTTATCGTTATGACTTAAGGCATGTGATAAAATACCTAAGGCCAAATGAAATCCTAATACATAGGGCACACATTGTACATAAGGCACACAAAGGGCATATTTCTGAAAACCATTTGAAGACCAATTTGAAAAACCAAGATGAACAAATATTTTCTCCCCCTTAAACAATGACTCGTGTTCTAATTAAAGAGCTGTAGTCATTGTTTAAGGAGTCAAACACTGACGAAGACATTTTCATAAAGTGATTTTTTGAAACGATTCTGGTGGCAATAAGATCTCTCTTATTTTAACGAAATAAGTGCACTGAAGCGTACACAAATTTATGTTAGACCAAGTTATAAAGTAAACTTGATCCCTTACAAGGATTTAAAGTAAACCCGAGAAAATTAATTCTGGTTGTGACCCAACATTTTCGAAAGAAATATGTGACTCTAATGCGAAAAGTGGGTTGCAGTAAGAAATAACTACAATCCATCTGGGCATGTTTTAAAATATGTACAACTTTCATACGGACTCTATTTATGGCGCCGTGTCAATTTTAATCGACATTTCTAAGGCTGTTAATATTACCGTACTAAAAGACATGCCCGATTTAAAAATGAAAAATATTTTCGGATTTTCTTGATTTTGTATTTTTATGGTTTTTGTAGGTTTTATATTTTTGTATTTTTCTTTTGGTGGTTTATATATATACGATAATATACATGATCACAATAAAATGATACTCTAGAATAGTTTACCACCACTATTCTGTAGATTCTTCTGCCAACTCCTTAAGAGTCGCCGGTGAGAATGATTTCATGCCCAACTTCTCGATCAAAAACTCGATACGTCCTCGATCTAAAGCCTTCATGAATATATCCGCCAGTTGATACTCAGTGTTGACAAAATACAGCTCGATCACTCCATTTTCCACTTGCTCTTTGATAAAATGGTAGCGTATGTCAATATGCTTTGCCCGGGAGTGTTGAACATAGTTGCAGCAAAGGGCGATGGCGCTTTTGTTGTCACAGTACATCGGAACTTTGTTGAAGCCAAGACCGTAGTCAGTTAATTGTGATCTCATCCAAAGAACTTAAGCACAACAACCGAACATGGCAATGTATTCAGCCTCAGTACTTGATATCACAACGCTTTTCTACCTTTTAGATGCCCAACTTATCAATCTATCTCCAAGAAGTTTGCACACTGCCAGAAGTGCTACGTCTAGTATCTTGACACCCATCATAATCCGCATCTGCATATGATATTAGAGCAATAGAGGAATCCTTCGGATACCACAGACCACGATGAAGTGTTCCTTTAAGATACCAAAAGATCCTTTTCACAACATGTAAGTGCTTTTCGGTAGGCCGAGCCTGATACCGGGCACACATGGATATAGCAAATTGCAAGTCAGATAGAGAAGGGTGCCGATCATTCCATGATAAAGTTTAGTATCGACAGCAATCCCATCCCTATCCTCATCTAACTTAGATCTCTCCACCATTGGAGTATCCACGGGGTTACAGTTTTCAAAGTGATACTTTTTCAAAGATTCAAGAGCATATTTGGACTGATTAATGAAGATGCCTCTGGGATTTTGAGAAATTTGCAACCCTGAGAAAAATGAAATTTTTCCCATCATCGACATCTTATAGCGTGTGGACATGATTTTCTCAAAATGGTCAGACAGTCTTTCAGTAGTGGCAACAAATATTATATCATCAACATAAATTTGTACCAGTATCATGTCGATGTCTTCCTTGAGAATGAACAATGTTGGGTCCACTTTGCCTTTGGAGAAGCCTTCCAAGATCAGATAAGACGATAGGAGATCGTAACACGTGCGTGGAGATTGTTTCAACCCATAAAGAGCCTTCTTGAGCTTGTACACGTAATAAGGATACTCCGAGTTGATGAATCCATTCGGTTGGCTTACATAGACATCTTCCCTTGGTTCACCATTGAGAAATGCCGTCTTAACTTCCATTTGGTAGACGATCATATTCATGTGTGCAACATAAGCAAGGAATAGTCTAATCGCCTCCAATCGTGAAACTGGAGCAAAGGATTCTTCAAAGTCGATACCCAATGCTTGTTTGTAACCTCTCACAACCAATCTAGCCTTGTTCTTTAACACACCACCCAACTCATCGAGCTTAACCTTAAAAACCCACAACAAAGTAAGGATGTCGACTTTGTCGGGTAAAGGAACTAATTCCTATACTTCAAGTCGCTGAAATTCATTAATTTCCTCTTGCATGGCTTCAATCGAAGATGATTGAGTCATGGCTTGTTGCCAAGTTTTAGGTTCAATGTTTGAGATAAATGCATCAAAGTAGTAGTATAATGCATGTTCTTGTAGTTGATGGCGTGTTGAGACTGGTCGAGCGACGTCACCAATTATGTTGCAGATTGGGTGATCCTTTGTCTATTTGGTGTTGTGATTTTCAATCTATGGTGGTCTGGAGTGAACGATTGCAGGAGCTTCCTCTAGGTAGACGCACCGTTAGAGTTTTCAGGTATTTGTGAACCAAAGAATGGAAGCTCTTGTGGGTGAGCAATTTCTAAATCGTGATCGTCATAATCCGGTTCAACATCATCAGGAACGAGTGGGGGTGTTGATTCGGGTGTAGTTTGAGAATTGTTAGATGATGGTGCATCTAGTTCAATAGTGACTGTAGATGCATCGGATTGATTTCCATTATCTTGAGCAACAACTTCAGGAATCGGAGCTACTACTACAGGTGCTGGAGAATCATCACTTGGAGGATCAAAGAATTCATCAAACATAGGTTGAACTAACTCATCCCACTCGAGCCTTTTAGGTTTTGTGAATGATGGAGAAGTAGGATTGTTGGGAATGAATCCAGAACTGATAGTACCGGTTCCCATCTCATGAAGTACGGGTTTAGAGCTGCGTTGCTCAGAATCCATCGCTGTCAGATCATCAAAATCGACATCAAATGCTTCTATTATCTTGCCAAGACGACGGTTATAAATTCGGTAAGCTTTCTTTGCGGGTGAGTAAGCAATGAAAACTCCTATATCAGCCTTCGGTTGAAGTTTGCCCAAGTTCTCACTGTTCGTATTTGGATAACAAAGTGCACCAAACACGTAAAGAAATGATATATCGGGTTTACGTCCATGAAGAAGCTCATACGATGTTTTTCTATGGCGCTTACGAATGATAGAGAGGTTTTGGGTATAACATGTTGTAGCCACTGCTTCAGCCCATAAGAATAAAGGGGCATTCGCATAAATTAACATAGTTCTTGTAGCTTCCATAAGTGTACGGTTACGTCTTTCCACGACACCTTTTTGTTGTGGAGTACGAGCAGCTGATGTTTCATGTGAAATGCGAACTTCTTCATAATAATCCCGTAGAGTCTGATTAACGAACTCAGTTCCATTATCAGTTCGAATGCGGCGAACAATAGCATTGAAACGCACTTAGATCATCCTAAGAAATTTGATAATAAATCCAGGTACTTGATCCTTCATTGCTAAGAACTTTACCCATGTAAACCTAGAAAAATCATCCACTATGACAAGAAGGTATTTTCTTCCACTCACACTAGCTGTACGTATTGGCCCGCAAAGATCCATGTGCAAAAGATGTAGAATTTCCTGGTTGGTATCTTCAGCTTTAGGTTTGTAAGACTTCTTTGTGCTTTTCCCCAATGAACACGCGGAACATAAATGATACTTGTTAAACTTGAGCTTTGGAAGACCACGGACAAGTTCGTTTGTAGCCAAATGGTTAATTGCATCAAAGTTAAGATGAGATAATCGTCGATGCCACAACCATGACTTGGTCTTAGATGCTTTGGAGAGAAGGCATACTGGAGAAGCGACCATCATGTTTTGAATAGACAGTGTGTAGAGATTATCCCGTCGAGAACCTTTTAACAAATCATTTCCTACAAGATCACGAATGAAGCAAGTATGTTGTCGAAAGGCAACATCAAGGTTTGAATCACAAAACTGTCCCACTGAGAATAAGTTATGACCGAGTCCCTCCACGTAATGCACCCTTGAAATCATAACATTCCCAATTTGATATTCACCATTACCCATGATCTTTGCAATGTGGTCATTACCAAATTTCACCGTCCCTAGAAACTTGTTGACGAAAGTTTTGACCATCGAGCGATCTCCGGTCATATGCTTGGAGCATCTAGAGTCCAAGTACCAGAGGATGATTTGGACCACCTGAAAATATCACCAGACAATGATAAAGTATCGGAATCTAATTGTTCCTCTGTATTAGCAGGTACAGATATATTTATCTTAGATTTGCTATCAGAAGAATTCTTAGGCTTCCAAATTTTCTTCCTAGATGCTGGCTTAGATTCTAGTTGTCTAAGATCCTGAGGTACTTCTTCACTAGTAGGCACAATAGTGGACGCATACCTAGTTAAAGGGCGCTGTTGGAAATACGTTTTTACGTATTTAGAAAGGATCGGTCACTCCAATGATATTGGGCTCGTGATCCAATATAGTCCATATAGCCCACATGTAGGGTGGGCTATATAAACCCCCTCCTAGCATGTTAGGAGGGGTTAGTCATTCACTTTACTCACACATAATCTAATCTTTCATGTTTCTCTCCAACCTCTCTCTAGTTTCTCTCTCTACATCTTCATCTATCTTTCTATTTCTTTAAATCATTCCAACACAAGGATAATCCAAGATTTCGAGGACCTACAAATGGTATCAAGAGCCTTGGTTTGATTGGTTTTGTTCTTGTGTTCTTGATTTTGTGTTTTGATAATCCATACCCACGTCCAAATTTTTTTGTGTTTTTATGCTTTGATCTTGATATACGTTATCTACTTACTTGTTGTAGTGCTTTTGGTATCTTGGTTTTGGTTAAAAACATAAACTTTCTTGGATAAATCGTTCAAAATTTCTTGGTTTTTCTTCATCCCAAAATTCAAGCAAAAACCACCATCGAAAAGTACAACTGAGAGGAACTTGATCGCAATAACCAGCTGGTTCCACATTGCGATCACTGTATTACGACACCTTATTCCGATCTGAGCATTCCGATTGAGCATTGCGATCTGGGATTCCGACGGGTTTAAGGGATCCTTGTGTCGTCACTCTGCCCATTTTATTTTAGCTACATTCCGATCTGGACTTTCCGATCTGGACATTCCGATAGTGATATTCCGATCTGGACATTCCGATCTGGACATTCAGATAGTGTGACATTCCGATCTGGACTTTCCGATCTGGACATTAAGATAGTGTGACATTCCGATCAGACATTCCGATGGGTAATATTGCGATGGGTATTGCGATGGATATTCCGATGGGTATTCCGACGGATTAATTTTGAGGATTCCGATACAGTGACAAGTATTTCAAGATTTTTCAAAAACGTGTTTTTGAAAATTTTTATCGTGTGTAATTTTGTCTTGGAATTTTTTGGTTTATCGAGAACAATTATTAGGAGATTTTAACATTATTTCTTGACTTCTACTCACAACAACAAACACAATTACTTTCTTTCATTGATCGATCGACAAGTAATCCTTACATTCATTTATCATCAATTTTTAATGGATTCGTTGAACTCGACATCTCGAGAGAGAGACTTGCTTCTCATGCAAAACACAGCTAGAGAAAGTGGTGTAACGTTCTTTCGACTACTCCAGTCTCATCTAGTGACCATTTCTTGGTTTCAAGGAGGAAGCGAATTTTTGACACTCTTCGGTCAAGATCGTTATATATTCATCGATTCCATATTCCTCAACTTGAACCAACTAGCTGAGCAACTTCACAAAGAAGACTTTAATCACTCTGCATCAGCATCTGCATATCAAGCTCTAGTGACACAATTTACGCACTTCTTCAAATTTAACATTTTTAAGTCTGACAATTCAGGGATATGTCAATCATTTCTTTAGTACACACAAACGGAAATTAAAGAGTTTCGTGGTACATTGTTGAAATTAATGACATCGGTCTCGTCTTCGATTTATGAAAGATCTCGACTTCAGAAAGAGTATGATAATGGAGTGCAAGAATCTACGATGCCGATGCAAGAGGAGAATGATCATACGGTTGAAAACTTGGAGCCTAAAGATTGCAAGAGCAAGGATTCGGGAGGAAAGCATGATACAAGCAGCATGTCAGGGATTGATGACACCATACCCGTATCTAACGAAGAGTCTACAAACACGGTACAAAGGAATGTGGTATATGATGTCTATGCCGATGAACCACCGCATGTTGCGCATTCCGAACCTAATTATGACAAACATGGGATGGAAAAGGGTGATAGTTTTACCACTTCAGATTCATCCGATGTGAGTCAAAATAGGGGAGAAATTGTTCAGAATGCTATAGTTCATCATGATAAATGCTTTATGACTGCTTCTCTAACCGATTCTGATTCCAAGATTAAAGAGCTTGAAACAATTTTAGCTCAGCAATCTATAGCTCTTGAGGATGCCAAAATTGAATTTTCGAAGAAAACGGATAAATTTGAAAAGTATTTTGAAAAACTTGAAAATTCAAACGTTGTTCTTGAAAGAAAATTAAATCAAAAAATTCAAGATTCTAAAGCTGAAAAAGATAATTTTGTGAGACAAATTAAGTCGCTTGAATTTAAGTTGGCATCCCAAGATGAATTGCTCAAAGAGAATGAAACTTTAAAGGCTCAAGTACAAGAAAAGGTATTTGCTATAGCTGCGTTGAAAAATGAATTGAGAAAAACTAAAGGATCTAGTGTGGATACTAAGCTTGAAAAACCATCAATCTTGGGGAAACCGCCTCAAATTCAGTCTGTTAGACAACCGACTGCATTTATATCTGAGCGACCAAAATCCTCGAGATCGCGGTTTGCCTCCCAAGTTGATATGGTTCATCTTTCTAGACCAGTCACTCCACTATCTAGGCCCATTGTGACTAAAACAGCTTTTGCAAGACCTAATCACATGATTGCATCTAGCCTCCCTAGACATAGTCTAAAGAACACGTCTCGAACTAGTTCAAATGATGTTCGCCATAAATTTGGTCTAGGGGAAGCTATTCAGAAGACACAAGTAAGAGATAGGAATTTTAAACCTAGTCAGATGCCTTCTAGACTACCCAACACTGCTAACCATAGCATATCATATCCTAGGAGCATCAATCAATCATCTAGGAATTCTAGATCTTACTCGGACATTAAATATGCTACTTGTAAAACATGTAGGAAATGTGTCTTTAAAGCCAATCATGATTCTTGTGTCAAGAAATTACTTAATGAGGTGAACTCCCGTGCTAGACTTAAAACCCAGTGGATAGCTAAAATCAAACCCATTGGTAAAATGTGGCGCCCCACTGGTAGAACTTTCACTCTTGTAGGAAACGAGTGCCCTTTAACTAGGATAGTCTCTGATTCTACTAAGACTACTAGGGAGGAAATTGAAAAGGAGGATACATCACTTAAGCTTGAACTTAAGGTTTTCTATAAAAGGAAACGTTTGCCAGCTAAGACAAGTGAATCATCTCCTCAGGTCACCTCTAGCACAAGAAAAGAAAATTGTGAACCCCCACTTGCTTCTAAGATAGATATCGCTAACCCATATCAAAGCATGCAAACTCCTAATGAGAATGCAGGTACCAAAAAGAATGTCCCAAAAGAAAGAAGCGGTCCAATCATTGTATACCACTCAATTAAGGACACTCTCGGAGTTTGGTTGCTAAAGAAGCTGATATCTAAGAAACAATTATATCAGGGGATTTCCAGTTAAGCTTACAGTGTATCAGGACTTATAGTCACATCACAGACTATAACTCGATCTTCAAAGAAAGGAAAGTTTATCGCCGATGGTAAACTTATCCTAACAACGAGAAATTAATTTTTCTCGGGCATGAGCTTATATCAAAAACATTCCAAGTTTTTAAGCTCATGCACAATGGCTCCTCGTTAAATGTCAGATGATGACCTGATCTTCAAATTAAGGAAAGTTTATCGCCGATGATAAACTTATCCTCACAACGAGAAATTAATTTTTCTCGGGCATGAGCTTATATTAAAAATATTCGAAGTTTTTAAGCTCATGCACAATGACTTACAGTTAAATGTCAGACTGTAACTCGAACTTAAAATAAAGGAAATATTATCTTTTATGATAACTTATCCTCTTAACGAGAAATTCATCTTTCTCGGTCATGAGCTTGTATTAAAACATTCCAGGTTTTACGCTCAGAAGGGAAAGTGAATCTTTTAAATAAGAGAACTTTTCCTCATAACGAGAAATTCACCTTTCTCGGTCATGAGCTTTTCGTTAACACATTCAAAGTTTTTCAAGCTCATGAAAACGACTTCTAAGTAAATGTCAACTTAGGACTCGTTCTTCAGCTAAAAGGAAAGTTTATCGCCGATGATAAACTTATCCTTAACAACGGGAAGTTTACAACTTCTCGGGCTTGAGCTCGTTTTGTAAGATATTCAACATCTTAAGCTCAAGTAATTGGTTTTCAAAACAATGAACACAATTTTTCGAGAATTTCTCAAAAAGGTTTTTCTAAATCTTTCAAAATTGTGTGTTAAAAAATGTTTTGATAAAAAGAGCATGTCTTCTGGAATCGATAATATTTACGATACTAGAAATGTCATTCAATAATGACACGGGGTTGTAAATAAAGTTCGAGCAGAAGTTCAAATATATTAAAACATGCTCAAAATGGTTTGCTATTATTTCAGATAGTAACCCGCTTTTTATACTCTAGTCAAGCATTTCACCGGAAAGCTTTGACTCAACAACGGGAATTAATTTTCTCGGGCATGGTTTACTTTATAACCATGTAAGGGATTGTGTTCACTTTATAACACAATCTAACACGAATTTATGTACGTGTCAGTGCATTTATTTGTTAAAACAAGAGAAATCTTGTTTTTATGAAGCTATCATCTCTACAACCATAGCAATCTACAATTGGTATCTACATACTCGATGATGCGACTACTCAAACGGTGACTACAGCTCTTTCAATAGAACACGGGTCAACAATTGAGGGGGAGCAATTGTCCAGCATTCAGAATCTTTGACGCCGAAGGTGCCAAGTTCACATATTGGTGTCAAGACAACGATATCAATCGTACATATGGAGTCAAGAGATAACTTCAGACGTGATGAGGCGACCAACATTCGTGAACAAGAACCATGTGCCTCTTTCATATGATGTTCTTCATCATTCAGGTCCAACCTCATAAATCGCTATCTTGTGAATACATTATCATATATGATCTTTGCACGTAATAAATACCTTACACTTGTGTTTAAAAGGTATTTAATTTACGTTTCAAGAACACCCTCATTAATTTGAGGGGGAGCTTGTGTAATTCATGAAGATAATCGGATTTGCATTTTTCTTCCCCAATTTTCTTAAAATGCTATTAAATCAATTGATATTAAAAACATCGATTGGGTTAATATTTTTAATATGGGGGAGAAAATGTGATTTAATGTGGGATATTATCACAAATGGTTTGACTTAGCGTGATGGCTCATCCTAACATATGCGAAATGTTTTCGAATATCGTGGCATATGTTAAGGGGGAGCAAAACGGATTTGCATATAAAAATGGATTTTCATGGTGACATATACTTACCCAAAACCCATTTATTTCACGACGATGAAGATTGTGGTGACATAAGGATGGTAGGATAGGTTAAGTCCAATGATTCTTCTAGAACCGGAGGAATCTTCCCAAGGACATTCCATAGCTAGAAATAGTAGTCCTTAGGAAAGGTGGAGAAAGATTGTGAACGTAGCTGAATGCCAACCAAGTACTTAAGTTAGCACTGGAACAATCACAACAAGGTGCTAGTTATGACGTATTGGTAAGCATTGAAGGGGTTGAAGAATGAAAAAGAATTGTAAAGATAAAGGGTGTAAAGAAAGAAGCCCTCCTTACAACTTTAGGCAGAAACCGGGTCAATACGTATGCTATTGAGATCATTTTAATGAATCTTGATATTGAAGACAGACATCATGGACCCAGTGATGCAATGCACAACCCATCCCAGCTAACTCAGATATCTCTCAAAAGGTATTTGTTTTAATCACACGGAGACAACACGTTATCTATCGATTTATTCACTTCGAATAAATTGGTATTGAAATGGTGGCACTCCTCTCCAGCCTCCGATCACTAAAATCCAAAGTGCACGATCGAGTCTAGAGCCATTTGAGATCATCAAATATCTCACTAGGACACACTTTCATATTTCCTTGCTTCTTCACACACTGTGAAAAGTAAGAAAGATTTTTAAGAGTCCTACGCAAAATCTTCATGATCTTGCCTGAACATCCGAGTAATACGAAAGTATTTACAATGAAGATGGAAATCCTTCTTGAGCGAATATCAAAAAGCTCATGGTAGGTGACTTGTGCGATTCTTTATGAATCAAACTTGTGATAACTGGAAAGCAACGGCTGTTTAATTCTTAACTGAATTTAAACACGTTCCAGGCCTCTACGCAATATCTCAGTGATCTTGCCAGAACACTCAGAGTGATACCTTTGTGTTCACGGTGATGAGTGGAAATCCTTCTAGTGTTAACCTCAAACAGCACTTGGTAGGTAACTTGCAAGATTCTATACGAATCAAGCTCGTGACAACTGGAAAGCAACGATGGTGCGGTTCTTAATTGAATTTCACTTGTTCCAGGAACATGAATTGACGGCTTCAAATCATGCGGATATTATTATCCAAATGATTCACTCTTTATGTTCGCAGTCAGCTTTGGACGGTCGAATAAAGAGAACGGGTTTACCCGCGAAATCCTGTCAGGAAGTTACTTAATTGAAACTATCCGTCACGGGTACGATATCTAATATCGTCCAACGGTCTTCACCGACCGGAGGTAAAATGCTATCGATTTAGAATGAAATGTTCAAAGCCATTTCGTTCGTGTCTACTTATGTTGCGGCATTTGAAGACGGTGGCGTTGCGGGATCCAAGAAGAAGTCGTCCCCGCATGCTTATACTTTATGCACTTAATACCTCATCTAATTCAAGAAAGCCTAAAAGTTAAGTCTTCCGCTGTATCGAACTCTGAAGCTTTCAAGAATTACGAAGGTATCAGTATGTGGGACATGGTGTCACGAGGAGGCAAATATCACAAGTGATGAATACACAAGGTCAAAGCAAGGACACATGTTCAAGACCAAAGTCAAAGATCTCACCAGCATATTCACAAGAACAAGATCGAAGACTCAAGCATAGTATGCTAGGTTTAAGATTTTGTAAAATGGTGTGACCTCCCTTTGGGGGAGATTGTTGGAGATACGTTTTTCCAAAGAAAGTCTCGGTCACATCATTATTAGCATAGATCACGAGCTATAGACTTTTTAGGACATTGTAACTTGGAGTGACCTCCCTTAGGGGGAGATTGTTGGAAATACGTTTTTACGTATTTAGAAAGGATCGGTCACTCCAATGATATTGGGCTCGTGATCCAATATAGTCCATATAGCCCACATGTAGGGTGGGCTATATAAACCCCCTCCTAGCATGTTAGGAGGGGTTAGTCATTCACTTTACTCACACATAATCTAATCTTTCATGTTTCTCTCCAACCTCTCTCTAGTTTCTCTCTCTACATCTTCATCTATCTTTCTATTTCTTTAAATCATTCCAACACAAGGATAATCCAAGATTTCGAGGACCTACAGGCGCTTTTTCCATTTCTTAGTGCTAGAGTTCCTATTTAAAGGACGCTGAGACCTAACTTCAGTGGATGTGATCATAGTTAAAGGGCACTTAGTTCCTGATGAGACTGTAATTATACATAGTCTCATCGTCCAAATCGGGTTTAAAACGCTTAAAATATCATCAAAATACCCAAATATATGCCTGTGTTTGTTCATTGTGTATTTTATGTACGGATATCGTGAAATCAACAAAAGATCACAAGAATGAAGCAAAAACGAACACGGGAAACGAAGCCGCACAAAGAACCGGACCCGAATCATAATTTTCCAAAGAAGTCCTTGAAGTTTGAAGATTGTCAAGAATGGTCCTTCAACTTTTGAAGACTTGTCACTTTAGACCCTTGTAAACCTCAATTATTACAAGTTTGGTCCTAAAGTTTCAAGAAATATCATTATTAGCTCTTGAAGAATGCAAATATTGCATGTATGGTCCTTATTCAAAGTTTGAAAGTATATTGGGCCAATTTCAGCAAGTTGATGAAACTTGTTATTAAGGGAAAAGGGTTTGTTGGCTGATTATTACAAGGAGACAAGAAGAGAGGAATGTGAGGGGAATTTGGGCCAAACTGTTGAGAATAAATCTATGCTTACTTGTTACCCCTGCTAGTTGATTATCCGTACCCCTGCTAATGTAAGTTCCCCCTGCTAAATAACAAAGGCAGGGGGATTGGTTCCCCTGCTGAAGTCAAAGGCCCTACTGTCAGAGATAAACTTGGAATAGATTTTTACGCGTTTCAGTTATTATTCCTTAATACTTTCCAAGTTTATTAGTAGTGATCTTGTATGTGAGTCCTTATGGCTATAAAAGGACTCACTAGGTTAGCATGCAAAGTGTGTCTTTTCTCTATTGTCTTTCATTGTCATACTTTAAGGTTTTGTAAACCCTAATACCATTTTAGGGTATTCGTATATCATTGATATATTAAAGTTCAACGTTTCAATCATTTTGTTCTTGTGCTAAACATTATATTCCGCATCTTGTTTAGTTACTTTGCTTTGCAAAGTTTCTCTAGTGTTAGATTGAATTCTTTCTTTCTATCACAACCCTTAAACAAGCTATTAAGGTTTAAGATCTGACTTTGGGATCAACAAGTGGTATCAGAGCTGTGAAAGCCTCAGCTCGTTGGGTTTGGGTACCCAAAAGGGGTACTCAGTCTGATGGTGTATCTCTAGTTTTTGATAAGCTATCCTACATTGATACACGAGGTAGATCCAAGTCTGTAATGGCTTGGGTCCCCAAGAAAAACTAATCGGTTTTTGTTTTTGCAGGTGACAAAGAAGACAAGGGATGATAGAGCATATTGGGATAGTGGACGCTCAAGAAGCATGACTGGACAAAAATCTTATCTGTCTAACTTTGTGCCCCTGCATGACAATGATGGTGTTTCTTTTGGAGATGGGCATGGAACAATCACAGGAAAAGGAACTATTGTCACCAATGGGATGACCTTTGACAACGTCTACTTGGTGAAAGAACTCAAGTACAATCTCTTCAGTGTGTCACAGATGACTGATAACAAGAATTTTGTCTTGTTTACTGACACTGAATGCTTGGTGTTAGGAAAGGAGTTTGTCTTACCACCAAACACTCCTATTGTACTCAGAACACCAAGACAGAAGAACATGTACACAATTGATCTCAAGGACATATCTCTTCAAGACAATGAAACCTGTTTCATTGCCAAAGCCTCAGTAGATGAATGTAAGAAATGGCATAGAAGACTTGGTCATCTGAACTTCAAGAACATGAACAAACTAGTGAAATATAATCTGGTTCATGGTCTTCCTTCCAAGTCTTTTGTCAATGAACATACTTGTGCTGCCTGTCTAAAGGGAAGCAACACAGAGCATCTTACAAATAAAAAACAAGTATGTCCACCACCAAGCCATTGGAACTACTGCATATGGATCTCTTTGGTCCTACTTCTGTGGCAAGCATAATGAAGAAATGGTACTGCCTAGTGATTACTGATGATTTTTCAAGGTTCACATGGACATTCTTTCTATTTTAGAAGAGTGACACAGCTGATGTACTCATTGGGTTCATCAATCAGATTGAATTATCAAAAAGCATGAAGGTAGTAACTATGAGATCAGATAATGGTGGTGAATTCAGAAATCAGAAATTGGACTCTTTCTGCATAAACAAAGGAATCAAGAGGGAATTCAGCATTGCAAGAACACCTCAACAGAATGGAGTGGCAGAAAGAAGGAATAGGACACCCATTGAAGCTACAAGAACTATGCTGTCTGGTTCCAAACTTCCAGTTATCTTTTGGGCTGAAGCTGTATCCACTGCTTGTTATGTACAAAACAGGGCCTTGGTGGTTAAGGCACACAACAAGACCCCCTATTAGCTGTTCAATGGAAGACCTCCTTTAATTGACTTCTTCAGACCTTTTGGATGTCATGTGATCATCTTGAACACTATTGACAACCTGGGCAAGTTTAGTGAAAAGGGAGATGATGGATACTTTGTGGGTTATTCATTAAACAGCAAGGGATATAGGGTCTTCAACAAGAAGACAAGCAAAATCACAGAAAATCTTCAAGTGAACTTTCTTGAAGACAAACCTGAAGATGTTCAAACAGGTCCTGACTGGTTCTTCGATATAGAAGTACTTTCAAAATCTATGAATTATGTACCTGTTGCTTTGCAGAACACTAATATTTCAGGTACTCAAGAACCAGCTGGTGCAGAGAAGTCACCCCTGAGGTACATGAATGTACCCTCACTATTTCCTATTGAAGATGATGATCAAGAAGATAATTCCTCTCTAGGAAAAGAACAGCCAATCTCATCCCCTGCTATGTCACCTCCTGAAAGCAGCGGAATGGCTGAAGGCAGTGGAATCCAGGATTCCCCTGCTAGACCAATTGCTTCCCCTTCCACAAAGGATCCAGCTGCTAATGAAACTAATGATGAAGAAAGAGAATCCCCACTCACTTTATCATCTACACCCATATCTGATGGTCCTATTATATCCAGCAGTGGAAGCAGAATAATCAAGAGCGGAGGCCCAAGTTACTCAGAGCTACATTCAGCTCATCAGCACCCATCTCTAGGTCATGCTGTATCTTTTGGGAGTTCCTTTGAGGACTTCTTTCCTAATCAAAACAGCCCCATCAATTCTGATTTGGAAGAAGATGAAACAGAAGTAATCATGCAGCCTACCTACAGAATCAATAAGGATCACCCTATCTCTCAAATCATTGGTGATCCTGAAGCCCCTAGACATACAAGGTATATAGCAAAGGAACACAGCTTCATTGCTAACATCACCATGAAGTTCAATCATGACAACATGCAGTGTTGTTTGTTTACTGCATTCTTGTCACAAGAAGAGCCAAAGAAGATTTTACAGGCTTTAAATGACCTAAGATGGGTTGAAGCCATGCAAGAGGAGCTCTTACAGTTTGACATACAAGAGGTTTGGATTCTGGTAGATTGTCCCAAATGGGCAAGGCCTATTGGGACAAAGTGGGTACTCAGGAACAAAAAGGATGAAAGGGGGATAGTTGTCAGGAATAAAGCAAGACTAGTGGCACAAGGGTATATACAGGAAGAAGGAATTGACTATGAGGAGGTATTTGCTCTAGTTGCCAGGATTGAAGCCATTAGATTATTTCTTGCTTATGCTTCATTTATGGATTTCACTGTTTTCCAAATGGATGTGAAAAGCGCCTTTCTATATGGAACCATTGATGAAGAAGTCTATGTTATGCAACCTCCAGGGTTTGAAGACCCAGAACATCCAGACAAAGTATACAAGGTGAAAAAGGCCATGTATGGACTTTACCAAGCTCCCAGGGCCTGGTATGGTACTCTCTCTAAATATCTCTTATAAAATGGATTCAGCAGGGGGAAGATTGATCAGACCCTGTTTACCAAGAAACAAAAGGGTGACCTTCTGCTAGTACAAGTCTATGTTGATGACATCATCTTTGGATCCACTAACTCTATGCTTAGCAAAGAGTTTGCCAAACTGATGCAGGATAAGTTTCAAATGAGTGCCATGGGAGAGCTAAACTTCTTTTTGGGGTTACAAGTTCAGCAGCGGAAAGATGGGATATTTATCTCACAAGACAAATATGTGGCTGAGATTGTAAAGAAGTTTGGCATGTCTGATGGAAAGAAGGTGTCCACACCAATGGACAAGGAACATCCATGGGGTAGAGATGGTCCTGGAAAGCTTATTGATGTCAGGAACTACAGGTCTATGATTGGGTCTCTTATGTATCTCACAGCTTCAAGACCTGACATCATGTTTGCAGTCTGCTTATGTGCAAGATACCAGGTGGCACCAACAGAGTGTCACTTATTTGCTGTAAAAAGAATTTTTAGGTATCTAAAGTGTCATCCCACCTTAGGACTTTGGTATCCAAAGGAGTCACCATTTGAGTTGATAGCTTACTCAGATAGTGACTATGCTGGTGACAACAATGATAGGAAGTCTACAACAGGGGGATGCCAATTTTTGGGAAGCAGACTTATATCTTGGCAATGTAAGAAGCAGACTATTATGGCCACATCCACAACTGAAGCTGAGTATGTAGCAGCTGCTGCATGTTGTGGTCAAGTACTTTGGGTGCAAAATCAACCGCTTGATTATGGGTATAACTTTCTTAAAACCAAGATATTCATTGACAACAACAACACCATTTGCATTATTAAGAACCCTGTTTTTCATAGCAAAACTAAACATATTGAAATTAGACATCACTTTATCAGAGATTGTTTTGAAAAAGGACTGATTGTCCCTGAGAAAATTGATACAGAACTTAATGTTTCTGATCTTTTAACAAAAGATTTTGAAGTAGGAAGGTTTCAGTACCTGGTTGCAGGTATTGGAATGGTTACTCCCTAAAAACTGATGTCTATTTTATCATGTATATTCAAGGTTGCTTTACTGCTGTTGTTGTGTAGCTGTTAGTCAATTTTCCATCACTTTTTAACACAGATTCCCCTGCTAAGAGAATTTTTCTCTTTAAGCTGGGTTTGTTCTTTTTACAAAGTGGTTATATGTGGTTTTAGACTAACAATGCAGAGTTTCATGTGGTGCATACTATTCTCATTGGTGAATCAGGTGTATGCTCTATGTTTCAGGGGAGGTTAGGTCACACCTTTAGGACTCAGGGTATCCTTAGGATACTCATATATGATCTTAGATCATATCCATTGGTGAGTGAGGGTTCAGGGTGATGAAGACTTGCTGCAAAGCTTGTTAGAACTCTGAAACCTTGAGGCACTGTAATGGGTGCTTACATTTCTCTATTAAAACAGCTTGCTGTTCAAGTACAGATGTGTGGTACACATTGCCAAGACTAACTGACCATAAGTAAGGGAAAAGGTAGGGATGGTGACTAGGGTATGCATATTTTCTTGGGCTGATCTGGTGCAGGGTGACTTATGTGTTGACTTTTTGTTCTGAGACATTTGCTGAATAGAGGACTCTTGAGTTTCTATGTATCTATCTTGTGTATACAAGTGTGTGCATTAGAGCAGAGCTAGTTAGCATTGGTCTCTCCATGACTAGTCCAATACCCCTAGGAAAGTTTTCCCCCGCTTTCACCTTTTGCTTCCCCTGCTTTCATCACATTCCCCTGTTTGACCGCTGACCGACAATACCGTTACCCTGTTCATAGCCGTTGGGCCTGCTTGCACAAATTTTAGTTAGGGAATATTTTATTGTTTTTAAAAGATATTTAAGGCGCTTTCTTCGCTGATTGGTAATCTTTTCTTTATTATTTCAAACAAATTACTTTTTTATCAAGATTTATCTTTGATATTTTTGCAATTTGAAAATTTTGGTCCAATCACAGCTCTTCAATTCGCCTATAAAAACTTAATTCCCTTCACCAACAGGTCCATCTCTCCCTCTCGACTTAATCCCACCTACCTCTCACCTTTATAAACCTTCAAACTATTTTCAAACTTTATCATGACTCTCAAAATTGCTGCTAATCATAACCAAATCGCTTTATTACATGATGAACCAGCAGAGTTTGCTGATGTTGTGGCGTTTCTAAAGTCCTCGTACTTTAGAGTGGCCCTTCTCATCAACCCTAGAATTTATACCTCACACATTCAGCAGTTCTGGTCTAAATCCATGACCAAAACAGTGAATGGAGAGGTTACAATTCAAAGCACTGTAGACGGTCATCCCAAGGTGATTACACTTGCCTCCATCAGGGAGAATCTTCTTCTTGATGATGAGGATGGGATAACCAACCTATCTGAGGCTGAAATCTTTGCGGGTCTTGTTAAATTGGGGTACACTCTTTCTAAAAACCAAAAATTGAATTTTGCTAAAGGTCAGTTTGCCCCTCACTGGAAGTATTTGATTCATACAGTTTTGCAATGTTTGTCACCAAAAACCACTGCTTTTAATGAATTTGGTAGTGAGATGGCTTCTGCCCTGATCTACTTTGCAACAGGGAGGAAGTATTGTTTTTTTCAAATGATTTTTAAAGGAATGGTTAAAAATGTTTCAAGCAACTCAAAGTTTTGTATGTACCCAAGGTTTATAGAACTTCTGCTGAATATGAGTGATCATGGTCCCATTGAACACAAAAACTATTTTTCAGCAACCAAGCATACCACCAAACTATTCACCACACTTCTTGCACCATCACCACAGTTTTCTGGCAGGTCCATTCCACTCACTTCAATTATGATGAACCAGATCAGATAGGAAGAAGCCAAGAATCAAACAGCTAAACACCAACCTTCTGATTCCCCTGCCAAGAACCTACACCTTGCCAGTCCTTTACCCCCTGCTGATCCACAACATGAGAGGCGATATAAATCCAGGTTTGCCAGGTCTCCCTTGCCTGGTGAATCATCACGAGTAGCAGAGAGGAGAGTCTCCAAGGGTTTGGAGCAAACTGAGGGTTTGGCTGCCACTACTGTCTCATCCTCAAGGGGTGAGCAGGACAGTGACACCATCAGTAAATCCTCTCCCTCACTCCATGATATCCAAAAAGGGGAGAAATCCCCTTCTAGGATTGAGAGCAGCATGAAACCTTTGACTAATTTGGAATTGACGAAAATGTGCATGAGTCTGAAAAGGTAGAATGCACAACTGGTACAAAATGTCAAACAGCAAGGTCTAGTTATCAATAACTTGGAAACCAGACTTGCTACTCTTGAGGGGAGGAGAAAGCCCATACTTATCATATCCATAGACGAGGATGCTTCCAAAGGGGAGGAAGTTCCAAATACAGAAGAGTCTACTCAGTACTATTCATATCCTGGTGGTGTACATGGAAAGATAGCAAGTGCTGAGAAAGGGATAGAGAAAGGAAGTGCTGATAAGGGAAGTGACAAGGGGAGTGCAACCAAAGAAATTGCTCAAACATTGCTCACCATGGGCAATCAAGAAGAAGCCCATGCTTCAAAGGTTTCCCCTGCTGTTACTGATCCCACTGTTGTAAGTCATTCCCCTGCTAAGAACATTACTCAAACTTTAGTTAGAAAGAACAGAAAGCAACCAGCTCAGAAGGGGATTACAATCAAAGAACCTGCATCTAAAGTTAAACCAGCACCAGCAGTGGATCTAAAAGACAAAGGAAAAGGAATCATGGTTGAACATCCCAAGGGAAAATACAAGCATCTAACTCCTGAACAGCAAAGGGCTCAAGAAGCACATGATGCACAAGTAGCTCTCAGGCTACAACAAGAGGAGATGGATATGCAGGATCAAAGAATGCAAAAGATGAGGCCCAAAGTTATGCTCAAGCAGGTTGAGATTATGCATAGAGAACTAGATGACAGGGTACCTCATGTTGGAGAATTCCTTGATCAATGGGAGAAGGAGTTAGTAAATGCTCCTTTGGAAGACAGGTATGAGTTGACTTTCCTTGTTTACAAATATCAAACTGAGTATCTGGAAAGAAGGGCAAATCAAATTCAGAGAGAGAAGTATTTAACTTCAGAGAAAGGGCAACTTGAACACTACAAAGTTTTGCTTAAGAGACATAAGAAGTGGAAGGATGGTGACTTCAGAGATATAAGTTTTGAAGCCATAAAAAGAGCAGTCAGACCAGTCCTAAGATTGTATGATGTGGAGGATTGGATGACTATGAACTCTCTCCTGAGGAAGCTGAGTATCTTAGGAGACAAAGTGAAATGCTACAGAAAGCTAGGGAATCTAAGAAAAGAAAATCTGAAGGAACAACTTTGGAAACTACACAAGCAGGTGCATCATCCCAAGCAGGTGCATCATCACAAGCAGGGGCATTACATCAAACAGGTGGAAGTTTTCCAGAAACTGAGAAGTCTGCACTTAATTTACAAAGGGCAGCCAAAAGACTCAAGAGAATGAAGAAGGTTGGCACAGTTACTAAGGAGTCTCAACGGCCTTCAAATGATGAAATTGATAAACAGCTAATTCTGTAGGAAAATGATGATATCTCACCTAGTGAACTTGGAAAGAAGTTTGCTATCATAGAATATGTTGTTTATGAACACAAAGGGAGGACTTGGTGGAAGCTTACAAGAGCTGACAATATAGCACAGACATTTCTAAGTCTAGATGTCATGTTTCAAATTTTGGATAGTGAAGACTTAGAAGATCTGTGGAAAATTTTGAAGAAGACTTTTGCTGCAAAACCTCCTACCATGGATGGTGTGGAGAAGGATTGGGTAATCTGGGAATGCATGCACAAGATGTATGAGCATGAGTTATTTGACCCTATATTTGATGCAGTGAATAAAGGAGATTTGTTGTATTGGAAGGTGTTTACCAACTCTGGGGTCTATGAGGTAGTAATGGAAGGAGTAAGTGTGTACTTGATCAATCATAGGTATTATCCCTTCACTCAGGAGACCTTGAAGAAACTAGCACAGGCTAACTTGATTGTAGATGCTAAAACGCCTGTTGCTTATGATCTGGTAAGAATGATTCACAGTCAGATTTGGCCAGAAAGTTTGTAAGCATCCTCATCAACTAGGATTTATTCAGAAACTTGTCTTTAGGTGAAAGCACAAGTTTAGGGGAGGATTGTTGAGAATAAATCTATGCTTACTTGTTACCCCTGCTAGTTGATTATCCGTACCCCTGCTAATGTAAGTTCCCCCTGCTAAATAACAAAGGCAGGGGGATTGGTTCCCCTGCTGAAGTCAAAGGCCCTGCTGTCAGAGATAAACTTGGAATAGATTTTTACGCGTTTCAGTTATTATTCCTTAATACTTTCCAAGTTTGTTAGTAGTGATCTTGTACGTGAGTCCTTATGGCTATAAAAGGACTCACTAGGTTAGCATGCAAAGTGTGTCTTTTCTCTATTGTCTTTCATTGTCATACTTTAAGGTTTTGTAAACCCTAATACCATTTTAGGGTATTCGTATATCATTGATATATTAAAGTTCAACGTTTCAATCATTTTGTTCTTGTGCTAAACATTATAATCCGCATCTTGTTTAGTTACTTTGCTTTGCAAAGTTTCTCTAGTGTTAGATTGAATTCTTTCTTTCTATCACAACCCTTAAACAAGCTATTAAGGTTTACGATCTGACTTTGGGATCAACACAGACAACAAAACTTACTCCAGCCTACCACCACCTTACACGTCACCTTTGACCACCCCACAACCAATCAAAACCTCCACCTTTCCCATGTCACTTCCCATTATCATTTTTATTAACTCATTTTTAAAAAATCAGTTTATTAATTGTGATTAGTGGGGGAAACAAACATTTAAAAAACTAAAACACCCAAAACGGATTAAAGTTTCCCCTGTTTAACCTTCATCCCCATATAAACCCTAATTTCCCATTAACCCAAATCAAAGGGGTTTACCCCCATAACCTCCAGAACCCTAATTGGGTCTGTCAACATGAAAACACACCATCCTAAACCTTTACCAGCTCACTCCTGTCCCCTCACAACCCTCCCATGTCCCACGTTTTTACTAGCAAACAAAGTGGTACAGCCCATCCAACGTCCTAAATTTAATCCTTGTTCCCAAAGGAGTCTATGAACGGTTCAAGATCCATTCACACCAGCTGGAGTCACATGAGAGCAATTTTGACCAAGGTACCAAGACTATTCAAAGGGCTTTTCTGAAATTAACACCATTAGGGTTTATGTTTAGCATTTTTTTATTCAGCATTCTAGACTCTTCTTTCATACCCTATATATAGCAGTCGACATGTGACTGCATATTTGTTCTAGTTTTTTGCAAGAAGTTTAAAGTGAAGTAATAAAGCATCTTTCAACTTCTTCAATACTGAGTTCCCCTTTTTTATCTGTTTTCCTTAGTTTAATCATTTCATTATCTACAAAATAGTTTAAGTCCTTAAAAGAGTTATCATTTATCAAAAATTTTCAGAAAATCGTTTTTGGAAGTTTTGGCAAGAATTTGCAAAATCTTGAAACCAGTTTTAAATTGAAGCGAAAGTGGAATTTTAATATTGGTTTACTTGTTTTGATAGATTTTTATCAAGAGTTGTCCAAGTTTAAGTTTGGTTTTATTTGGTTGAAGAAAATCAGTTTTCAAGAAAGTTTCATTTTTTATTATTATTAAGCTATAAGCTATAAGCTGCTTAATCCATAAGCAAGACTTATAGCTTATTAGCATTATTATTAGTTTGCTCTTTGTGTTACATTTTTTTCAGGTTTTCAACAAGAGAAGACATATTGGGGTGGTGTTGACTGTTTGAGTCACCACCTAGCACTCTCTACTCTCAAACAGCAGCCTTCAAAGCCATAAGCCCAGCTATAAGCTGAGAGGAGATGGCATTGCAGCCATAGTGGGGCCCAGATGTGGGTCCCACAAGGTACTACCAGGGCTTAAACCCTCCTTTTTGCTTGTATTTGTTGTTTTGGACTTAAGAGCTTGATATGTGTATGTCATTTGTGAGTATTTGGTTTTATGTTATTATAGCTGTTCTTATATGATAGTTTAGGGCTTATATGCATGTTTGAATATTAGTTAATCATTGTAGTTAAGATTTGAGTGTATTGGGTTTGAAAAAGTTCATATTCTGAGTTTAAGGGTTGTTTGGGACAAGGGTTTAAGCTCAAGGTCTGACAAGCTTTTGGCTTGAAAACTGCCTAGACACACTTGAAATTGATATTAGTAGTTTAGTTTGGTAATTGGTTTCAGTTTGGTATGCTTAAAACAAGTTTGCATGTGTTGAAATTGGCTAAAAATCAGTAGGGGTCAAATCTGCCTTGTTTTAGTTATAATTTGACCTCCAAATCTTGCTAGTTGTTAAGTAGGTTGTTAATTTAAGCTTGCACACTGGTTAAGAGTAATTTGGGTGTTTATTGAGCAAGCTTTTGTGAGCCAAAATTCACCCTAAGTGCACTGCACCAGCAAATAGCATCAGACCACCTTTCTGATTTAAAGAAACCCCATCTGGGGATTTTTGAGTGATTTTTGTGTGTAAGCTTGTGTGTTTATTGCATTTATAGACTCCCTACACTCCACTGAGTGTAGGGGTGCCTTATTGTCCAAGAAAAAGCTAGCAAATAAGCTTTCCTAAGCTTATTACCATCCAGACCCAATTTTTATATCTACCAGTGGGAACCAAGTTCCCACTGCTAGTGTTATTGTTGGTCCTGCTACACAAGCAGAGAAAATCCACCAAAGTGTCACTTTCAGATTTCTACATTTTTTTGTCTCTAGTGGACTTATTTAGGACTTTTTAACTGATTTTAAATTTGTTATTTTTATTAATTTATTTCTGATTTTCTGTTTAATTTATTTTTTAGTTACTGTTCATTTCCTATTTTTTAGATTAAATTGCATTTTAAATTACTTTTTAATTACTGATTTTTGTCTTTTAGTGTAAGAAATTAATATTTTTTCAGTTCTAAAAATTTTCTTAGATTTAGAAAAGTATTTTAAGATTTTTAGTTCAAAAATATTTTACTGTTCACTTTTTAAAGTAATTTTTAGATTTTATTTTAGTTTAATTAGGGTTTAATTATAATCTGTTTTGTCTTTTAGTGAAAATTTTTACCTTTTTCAAACTTTTTCATTTTTCTACTGTTCATTAGTATAATTAGGATTTTTAAAATTATCAAATTATTTTTAGCATTATTTTAATATTTTTAATCGTTATTTTAGTTTAAAAATAGTTTTTAGTGTTTTAAAAATAGAAAAATAGTTTTAAAATTTTAAGAAAAATGCTTTTTAGCCTTTAAATAATATAAGTGAGTTATTTGTTCAATAAAATAATATTTTGGGCTTTTTCTTAATTATATTTAATTTTAGGGCTTTAATTAGCATTTAAAATTGAATATTTAATTAATAAAAGGTTTTAAAAATTATTTATTGGATTTTTATTCTTATTTATATTTTTTTAGACTTAGTTTTCATTTTTAATTAACTTTTAGCTTTAATTTTTAATTTTGTCACGTTTTACGTTAATTCGTCGTAGCGTAATCGTAGCTCGTCTTTAATTTTTCTCTTCTAAACCAAAAACGTCACTAATCCAAACTTTGATTTTATATATTGGCACACTTAATCCACACACCTCCTTCGAGAACGAACTTGGAATTTATTCGTCTTTACGGTTTTCTTAAATCTTATTGATTAATACTTGCCACTCATACGCGTTTTTCCTAAAACGAGTACGAAAAACCTACACCAATCATTTTGGCGCCGCTGCCGGGGAGGTGTTTTTAGTGTGCCATTATTAGTATCGTGTTTGTGTGAGTAGTGCGTTTTTGCTTTCCAATTTTTGGAAAGCGTAAATATCGTACATACTCATTTTTGTTATTTTTCCTTAATATGTTATAGTATCCAAATAAAACGTGTTTAATTTTCCTAAATTAAACACACAACAATCATTTACTATATTGTAGATATCCCATTATCGTTTTAGTTTTTCTTGTGAAAATATTACTATATTGTACTTACGTAGAACAATAAATATACAAGTACTCCAAAAGCGTGAAAACGCAACCTTGAATCGGAATTTCATCACTCGATCATTGTATTCGAATCTAAAGTAAAAGTTTAAAGGCAAAATAGATAATTACTTTCGTGAGGCTTAATTTCAATTAACACAAACTATAAGGTGGGTATAAGGCGGTTGTATTTCACGACCTAAGGGAAAAAGGCTCTTAAGTGCTTAGCGCCGTAATAAGTGTGTAAACACTTATCCTTTTGCCACTAAAATCAAGGAAAAACAAGACCTAATCATGTGTTTAGTATCGTAAATGTCGGAATTACGCGTGGTTTTGTGTTTTTGTGTTAAAATAGGTACAAATGATCAAAAAAGAGAAAACACGGGATTTCCACGGTCAAATGTTGAAGAAAAGTCCAAGAAAGAGACGAAGACAAAGTCAAAAGACCAAAAGTGTGCCCAAGATCACAAAAACCAGCAAATCGACACGGTTTTAAAGAAAGATCGAGGAAGCCGAAAATCAAGTTCAAATTTGTTCACGGATTCAAGTCTTTGAAGGATTTTAGTCGTGTGGGTCCCACATTGAGTAAATGGGCTCAAAAGCACATTTAAAGATTTCAAGTATCCACTTTATAATTAAAAGGGCCCAATAATAGCCCATAAGGACGTCATGAAACACGGATGGAAAGTTTGGAATTGGGCCAAGCCCAATTACAAAAACAAATGACGGATAAAACTAAGTTGCTAGTCAATATTTCAGTCAACATCACAACCAAACACAAACGTACTACAACTATCACCTCACACACACGATATTAACTCACCCCATTCACTCTTTATCCTCACACGTGTTTATTAAATAAACGTTTTACTTATTACCCACCCACCATTACCCCACTTTCACATTTTGACAAAAACAAGAAACCCACTCCTTCTTTCTCTCCCAAAATTTACAAAGCCACCATTTATTTTTACCAAACCCTAGATCACCCCATCACCAAAATTAACCACTGAAAATTGGGGGTTTTACCCTTATTTGTTAATTCACACAAAGGGGAAATAAATCCCCAAGAAAAACGGGTGCAACACCATGGTGGTCCATCTCACGTGGCCAACCCCTTGCTTTTGATTGGTGGAAACACCTCTCCATATCCCCTCCATCCAATATTAATCCTCCACCTCAGCATAAACAAGCACAACAAACACACCCCCTGCCACGAGGGCAATCCGTGGCTCAAGATTTGATTCTCAGCCGTAGATTGAAGAAGAGAAGAGAGAGAAAGAAGAAAAGAAGGATTTAATGGCTAGGATTGAATGCTTACTCTGGAAGCTAAGAAGAGGGTTTCCAGGGGTTTGCCTATAAAAACCCCCTTCATATGTAATTTTAGAGAGCACTTTTCTTTTATTTAAATTTCTGCAAATTAGATAATTAGGTTTAATGTAATTTTAATTTTCCAGCAATTGTAATTTTTAATTATTAATGAAAAGTTGTCTTTTAATTAATTTTCGTCTCAATTTATTTTCTTCCAAGTTTAATTTTAATCTTTTAATCTATTTTTATTATCACTGTTCGTGTCTATTAGTGTTAATATAAAATAAAAAAAATAAAAACAAATAAAGGAAAGTGTTATTATTTTCCCCACTAGGAAAGTTTAAAAAAATCTGTTCGAGGCTTGTGTTTGGTTCGAGGGTTACTGTTGGTGTTGATGATGTGATGTTCGAAGTGGTGTTTGTACTCGGTTCATAAGGGGGTTCAGCACTTCCCTTCTGCTCAAAGGCTATCTCCGCCTCGTTTCCCCCGCTTGCTTGTGCGTGTTTTGAGAAAGAGGGCCAATCGAGGGTTTGCCGCCCAAGTATTATCTACGTATATTATATTTGCTTGTTTTCAAGATTAAACCCTCTTGAACGTTTTGGTGTTCCACCAACGTTCTAAAGTCATCGAGAACGTTCACTCCACGTGATCGTTTTCATTCTTTGAGGCTTCTTTAATCGAGAAATCGATTCGAGGAGAGATTTGTAGATTTGTGTCTACGTAATACATTCAAAAATCCAAAAAAATAAAAAAAATTCAAAAACCAAAAAAATTGAAAAATCGAAAAACCACAAAAAGAATCTTCTTTGCTACCACCCATTCTACGCTTAGTGCATGCGCACTCGATCGAAGGATTATTCTAATTCTAGCGACGCTTCGAATCGACGCAATCGTAATCGAAGGAATTGACGGCGTAGACGAGATTTAGAAATCGACGTTCCTAATATCGTTGTTGAAGAAACCATAGAGGAGATGTCCGACAATCGTTCGATGATGGAATTGCTCCAAGCACCCACCGAGGGTTATGGAGACGCAATCGTAATTCCCGCTATCGAAGCGGAGAATTTTGAGATAAAGAGCGGAATGATTTCGTTAATCCAAGCTACAAAGTTTCGAGGTCATGAAGCCGATAATCCTCACGACCACATTCGGAATTTTGATCGTCTTTTAGCCACGAGCAAGTTTAAGAACGTCGACACCGATGTCGTCAAGCTTATGCTTTTTCCGTACTCACTCGATGGTGCCGCCAAGGATTGGTACGAGAAAGAGCCACCTAATTCCATAACTACGTGGTAGGATCTCGTCTCCATGTTCGTTAATTATTTTTTCCCACCGTCTAAAACGACGTTTTTCAAAAATGAAATTACGAAATTTGAGCAAAAACCGAATGAATCTTTTAGAGACGTGTGGGATCGTTTTAAGGAATTGCTTAGGCAATGTCCTCACCATGGTTTTTCCGAGTTGCACTAAATCGATATGTTTTACAACGGTCTTAATTTTCAAGAACAAGATTCGTTGAATTCCGCCGCCGGTGGCAACTTTTTGTGTAAAACTCCGAAAGATGCAATGATAATTATCGAAAACCGATCCAAGGTTTACAAACTCCGTAACGCACCGAGGGTTGCCAATGTCGCCAATGTTAGTAATTCTAATCGCGACATTGAGAGGGTTGATGCGAAAGTCGACAAGTTGACGAATGTGTTTACGTCTTTTCTCGTTGAAATGCAAAAGAAAGACGCTCCCGCTACGGTGAAATCGGTTGAGACATCGTGTACGTTTTGTGGTCGACCTCATAATTATTACGAGTGTGTGGCTACGGATGGACAAACGTCGAATGTGAGTGAGTTAAATGGAAACAACAATTTTCAAAATCAAAATAACGCGGGTCCATCACAACAAGGCAATTATAACCAAGGCAACAATTTTTCGAATCAAAACTGTAACAATTTTCAAGGAAATAATCAACACGGGAATTTTCAAAACCAAGGTTATAATCAAGGTCGTAATTTGAATTGGCAAAATCGAGACAATAATAAAAACTCGAATTTTTCAAACAACAACAATCAAGGTAACAATTTTTCGAGTGGTAATCAAAGAAATTTTCAGAGAATTAATCAAAACCAAGGGAACTTTAATTCAAATCAAAATAGTTCGTCAAACGATTTTCAAAATTACATGAAAACGAATGAGGCTAATATGAGACGATTAGAGGGAGAAATTGGTACTTTGAAAAACGACTTTACAAATACTTTAAAATTGCAAAACACGAAGATTGAGCAAGGACAAATTGACATTAAAAAGATGTTTTCGGCCATAATGAACAAGTCCTCGGGTGCGTCATCGAGTTCGTTACCTAGTGACACCGTTGCAAATCCGAAGGAACAATGTAAAGCCGCCTCGTCTCGTGAGAAAGGTCGTGTGATTACCCCTAACCTTGAAGGATTTCGAGTTGTTCCTTCTTCTTAACCCTTGACTTCTAAGACGTCTTATTGTTCTAAAGTCGATGGGGTGAACGTGGCGACCAAGGAAAAGAGTGCACATCCTCGTGTACCTCAAATTCCATCCACGGTTCAAAAAGAGAGCTTTATCGACCTTACCAAAGTAACCCTTGAAGAAACTTGTGCATCGATCCTTCTTAAAAAACCAAAAAGGCATATGCCGAGAAAGGAAGAGGATCCGGGCTAATTTCTATTACCTTGTGATTTTTCCGAGATTGAGGGATGTTTAGCCCTTCCCGATTTAGGTGCTAGCATCAATCTCATGCCTCATTCTCTATGGAAAATGATGAGATTTCCTAATCTTACCCCCACGAACATGACTATCGAGCTAGCAAATTGTACACCTTTAATACCAATTGGAATAGCCGAGGTTGTCTATGTTAGGATTGGAAAGTTTGTTTTTCCCGCGGATTTTGTTATATCCGATTACAAGTGTGACCCTAAATGTCCCATTATTCTAGGCCGACCATTTTTATCGACGGCTCGAACCGTAATCGACGTCCACGAGGGGAGACTTACTATGAGATATGGGGAGGACAAAATGGACTTTTTCACGAGTAAATCCCAAGTGTCTTATGATAATGAAAAAACCGAGGTTCCAAAACCTAATGATTCTAAACCTAATGATTTCAAAATGTTCACTTTAGCGGAAAGAATGAGGCTTAATGCATGTTTTGAAAAAATTAAGAAGAACGGTTTTAAAGATGAGGATTTTAATGATAAAGAATACGTGTACCTAATTCAAAAGGGTATGTGTAAATTTATGAATGAAAATTCACTTTGGGATGAATTCGATGAAACAAGTGACACACCAATTCCGAAGGGCGACGTTAGTGCCATCATGACAATGAGCAAAATGGACTCTTCTTCACCACCTTCGAAGGACCACGTCTTTGAGGCTTCAACTTCTAACTCCATCGAAGTGCCTCCTTTTCCTAGCCCAACACCCGTTGAGGCTAAAGGTTTTATCGACGTCGATCCTCTCGTCCTAGAAAAGTCACCTAAGCATAGTCATTTGACTTGTATGACCATGGTTGTGAGTGCTCACATCGACTCTTTCTTTGACGATGACGATGGCGATTTTGCCGAGATTGATCACGTACTTCGGAATCGACATGCAATTTTTGATTCTCCTAAAAAGAAACATGTGAAGTACGATGATTACGAGTTTGATCCCGAGATTGAGGAAATCATTAAACGAGAGCTAGCTCTTATGCCTCAACTCCCACCTACGAGTGAGGTCGATCTTTCCAAAATCGAGGATGAACTAAATGAGTTGGAACATCTTATTTTCAATGATGAACCAACTCATGTGACCACTAAAAATACAATTATCGAGGAGTTACCTAATCAGCACTCCTCAAATGAGAATTACGTTTACCACATTCGTGAGGATTTAACTTATCAACAATCCCCACAAATGAATGATGGTTTCGTGCTTGATCGTGCTCTTTTCGAGAGAGTTTCTAAAATACACAAGGAGGGGAATGAAAAACCTTGGTTTGAAAAGCCTATCTTTGATGAAGAAATCGATGAGATCGACGTTCATGAGGATGACGAGTATGTTGACCACGAGGGGGCGGTGTTCTTTATTGATAAACGTTTTGAGAACTTATACAATCCGTCACCCCCTCCCACTAATGACTTTTCCTAAAACGTGCATTTAATACTTACCATATATACGTTTTTTTTCCTAAAAGCGTATTTTTACGCCTTGACGGTTGATCCCCGTCGTGCCACATTGATTGGTAAGCGAATTTATGTGTGATAAGATTTCCATAGCGTGATCTTTATGACGACACGCTAACTTAGATGGGCAAATTGAGTTTCGGGTTAGCTACCCGTTGTTTGTTGTAGTAAGGTAACAATGTCATACGGCTTATAATAATCCAAATATCGAGATACTGCTATACGCACTGAATTACGATATATAATGTGAGGATTTTTAGCGCGAATAATTTTGAATTTGACACGCCAAATATTTTCGACATTATTCAATCGGGTTTTCATAAAGAGTTTTTAAACGATGAAAAAGGAAAAGATTTTAAAAATGTTTTAAAAGATTTTTCTACAAGTTTAACTCTGTCATCACCGCGTTATATGAGTGCTACCACCTCGTCTACTCCTTTTGACGACGGTTGGTGTGGATCTAGTGTGGGGGAAGCCCCTTATGTTCCTTCACATTTCTCCACCGAGGAAGAGATTTACGATCCCGGAATTACTTGTAAAGGGAAATCTCGGTCTTCCACCGATGCAATAAATGGAAATCTTTTCGTTTGCTTGGTGTGAGTCTACCTCGAGTAGCTCATTATGTTGCCTTACCCATTGCCCCACCTTTCTACTTCTCATCTCTTTTCTTCTACCTCATTGAGGTTTTACTATCGGTTGAAGTAGTGATGCAGTGTTTTTACCACTCTTTAGGAAAAGAGGGCAAATTAAGGTAAGTATTAACAAGTGACTTAGGAAAATCACAAGTTATGACCCAAAGTGGGGATCGTTCTCAAGGAGGCTTGGTGTGTGTGTAATGAGATGATTAATTATGTGATTATATGTTTGTGTGAGAAAAGAAAATAGAAATGGGATAAGAAGAGAATGACGGTTACGATGACGATTTAAACTAAAACGAAAGGGTCGTACACGTAAAACCGTAAAAAGTACCAATTTTAAAAATTTACTCTAAAAATTCCTAGAAAATTGCAATAAATCCTAAATAATTTATTAAGAGTTTTCAAAAAATCAAAATTCACTCAAACCTTTTAATTAATTAAATAATAATTTTTAATGCTAATTAAAGCCCAAAAAATCAATTTAATTAATAAAAAATCCAAAATGAGATTTATCACTTTGTAAACCTCTAAAAGGACCTAACTTAATTTAAAATTATTTTTGAAAATTTTAAAATTAATAAAAACTATTTAAAAACAATTAAAAACTATTAAAAACTTAAAATACTTATAAAAATTAATCTAAGAACAATAAAAGTATTCTAAAAGTTGTAAAATTCCTAACTTTATGTATTTAACCTATGAAAAATGTAAAAACTTGAAAAATCCAAAATTTGAAATTTAATAATAAAATAATATTAAAATAATATTAAAAATCCAAAAATTATAAAAAATTCTAAAAACTTACAAACTAGTTTATTTTAACCTAATCAAACAGAAAATGAACTTGAAATACCAAAAATGCCCCTATTGGGCCTTCAAATGGGCCAAATACCCAAACAGATCCTTAATGGGCTTAATATTGGGCCCAATAAGAAAAAGTCCTCAGAAATGGCCCAAAAGCTCCAGTCAAGCTTAAAATTTGATTTTAAACACAATTTTCCAAAGGCCCAAAAGCTGAAAATGAGCTTAAGCTAGCTTATTTCAAAACAGCTTATTCTTAATGGGCTTTTTGGCCCATTAAGCTATAAGCTGATGCCATAAGCTAAGATTTTACCCACGTCCTTCTCTTGACCTAATTAAGCTATTTTCAAAAAGAAACTTGAAATAAGCTCAAGGAATAAGCCTGAAATAAGCCAAAGCCCTCTTCACAAAACGACAAAATACTCGTTTTTAAGTTCTAGACTATATCAAGAGCTGATTCAAGTTGCAATAAGTCACAAATGGCTTAACTAAGCTTAATCAACAAAAAGATTTTCAATAAGCACACTCAATAAGCTGAAATAAGCAATAAGCTAATTTTGAAAAAGACAAAATAGTCGTTTTCTAGCAAAAACTTAAAACCAAAAGCTGTAAACTTCCATATTCACTAATAAGCTCAAAAGATTAAGACCTATTACAAAAAATAAGTTGTTGCACAATGGAATAAGCTAAAATGACTTATTAATAAGCTGAACAGAAATTATAACTAGCAGTGGCCAGAAATAGGGGAAAGGAGTTCCTACTGCCTTGACTTTTTGACCTGTCTTTTTAGAGAGTTTTACTTGGTATCTTTGGACAAACAAGGCACCCTTGTGATCAGTGAATCACAAGGAGTGAAAAACAAGCAAATAATCACAAAATCACCCAGCCAATCAGTGCAGTTAATTCAATCTTTGCCCAGATGTGTTCCAGACAAGTAATAAGCAGGTCTGATGACAATAAGCTACTTTTAAGCTAGTAAAAGCTAACCAGAAGCCACCAAATGCATACACAAGCTCAATATGACTTAAAGTAACACAGCTTAACACATTTCTTGCAACAAATCCAACAAATGAACAAGATTCAAGCACATGAAGGTTACTGATGAACACTAACAGGCAACTATGAACACTTGAACAAAGTTTGCTGATCTACTTGACACAAAATCTAAATTCAAGGCCTCAGATCTTTCACATATGTTGCATTAACAATGATTAAACACTTGTTAGCCCTAGGTTAACATAAAAACTAGGTGTGCACAAGATTTTAGAGCAAAACAACAAATATTCAAGATTTTATAGCCAAATGTTTGATTTAGTGATTCAAGGCACAAAACTTGCATATATCAGATCACAATAACCTCTATAACAAATACACACTCAAACACAAGCTCTAAATCATATAAACTAGAACCAACAGTCAATCCCAAACACCCTTTTAACTTTTTAAACTTAATTTTAAACAAGTAAAAGTCTTCTCAAGATTGATTTAAGCCCAGTTTAACATCATAACATACCAAAAGTGAATCAAGAAGCAATTTTCAAGCATAAAAAACACACTTGTACCAGCAAAATCACAAAATCACATAAATACCCAATACTTAATCAGAAAGATGAAGTTTTGAGAATACAAACCTCCAAGATGTACATCCACACCTTGGAATCAAAGAGCTGAGGTGCTAGCAAGAACAAGCACCAGCTTCCCCCTGCTAAGAACAACAAGCAGGCCTAGCCAAAGGCTTGAACCTGGATTAGCACAAAATAAGGTAAAATAGGTGACAAAAGGTCAAGTATTCACAAGACTTAGGTCCCCACAAGGCCTGAATCTTCCCTTAAGGCCTCACCACCCCTTAATCAACCAAGATTAGGAGGCTATGATCACCCTTAAGCTCAAATAAGCAGGTTGTTGAACCACAAGCACTTAGTAAACTACTTGACTAAATTTTGAATCAAAAACGTATAACCAAACTCCAATATTGTTCAAGCTAGTTGATTTGTGACTTATGTCACTTAAAGAAACACCTCAATGAACAATCCTCACCCAAGCACATACCAAATTCTTAAACTCAGTCAAGAACAAAGGGACTCAAAGGCTTATCGGCTATCTTGGACTTGTTCAAGGTTTTGTTTAAGCACAAAAACGTGACAATACAACTACTTAACACAATAAATATCAATTGAACTCAGTTTCAATCACAACACAATACCAAATTCTATTAAATTCAGAAAAATGGCTTTACAAGGATTGACAAAGTAAAACTGAGAACAAGAGTAAAGGAAAGGTCCTAAACCCTTTATATAGAGGGTGTACATGCTACTAGAAGCTGATAAAAACATAAACCCTAGTGTAGTGATGTCCCAAAAATTCCCTTGGATTTTTGAATATATGTTGACTGATTTTGACTTGGGGCTTGATACATGTGACCATTCTTGTTGTTATATGATCTTGGACGTCCAAATAGTGTGTAGGAATGAAGCATGATCATGACACGTTAATTCTCTGGCTGGTCTTGTCTTCATGTGAGTTCGTGGGGTAGGGGAGGTAGCATGTGACAAAAGGAGTGATGAGGTGGAGTGTTTTAAGGTTGGGTTTTGTTAATTAGGTCCTTAATCATTAATCTGGAAGAGATTAACACTTAATTCATAATAATTAAGGAATGCCTAATTTCAGTTAAGAACATGAAGAACATGGGGTTTGATCTTGTTTGGGTTTTAAATAGGTGTTTAGGCGCGAGTTTAAACTTAATTATTTATTACGTTTAAACGGTGGTGAGTGGAGTGGTAACATGGAAGCTGGGAGGGATATGATTGGTGGGTTTTATGAGTAGGGTGAGGTGTCAACACACGAGTGGTTAAGGTAAGAATGGCTGTCTGCCATGTTTAGCCCTTCTTCTCCCTTTCTCTTGTCTTTTTAGTCAAAACTTGCTATCAACGCCCAATCCCTTTGTAACAACTTTTGTTTTTCATACTTTTGCCCCAAAAAGTTTTGCAAAGTATTTTCAAGGGTATTTCTTGCCATTTCTTGATTTTTGAAGGGTTGTTTTGGCATTTTCTTCAAAGATGATGGCCTTGACTTGTATTTTTGACTTTGTGGAGGACTGAAATTGACAAGTCTTGATTGTTGAGGGACCATTCTTGCCAATTCTTCAAAGTTAAGGGTCCTTTTTGTAAATTTGGCAAACTTTAAGGACCAATCTTGTAATGATGAATATACAAGGGTTTAAAGTGTCAATTATTCAATATTAGAGGACCCTTCTTGTTCAATCTTCATATCTTCAAGGTTTGTTCTTGGAAAATCATCACTTGGGTCCGGTTCATTATGCGGCTTCTTTTCCCGTGTTCGTTTTTGCATGTTCTTTGTGATCTTTTGTCATTTCCTCAATATCCGTACCTAAAATACACAAGCAACAAACACAAGCATATATTTGGCATTTTTAATGATATTTAATGCATTTTAAGCCCATTTTGGACGATGAGACTATGTATAAAAGCAGTCTCATCACTCCCCCATACTAAACCATTGTCGTGCCCTCACGCAATGCTAGAATAAAGTATCATAGCATCTCCAAAATTCATTTTTATTCACTTTTATTGAACGATAAACTAGCTACACTACTACTATTACTACTACTTGCGTTTTAGACATAATGTATGATTTTCATCACAAAATGGGACGTTTAGGTTCATAGAATAAGAACACGTCAATGCTTCGTTAGAAATAATTTCATCGTCCTCGATTTTCACCCAATTCCATGCCAAGCGTGCAACGAGATCATTGTCATTATAAGTTAGTAATGCTAACACTACTCATATGCCCTAATCACGTACTTATCCTCCCATTTTCCTAAGTTGTATCTATTATATTTTATTTTGTCTTGAATGTTTCACGAGGATACATTGTTTGACTTATGCGACAATAGATATTTAGGTCTAAAAATAGAGTCCTAACGGTGTAACCAAGACCATCAAATCAATAACCCCTCCTAATAGACAACGATGTCAAAAAATTAAGTCAACAAGAAGGATCGATAAACACGGTTTTATAACAGTTTTGAACATGAGACTTATTACCAAGACTTTTATACGCCCCCTAACGGAAGGGCCTTATTATCATAGGTTTACCTCCATCTTTTATTCAACTTCGCCATGAAGCTTTTGTTATGACTTCGGTCTTGCCTTGCCTTTTATTATCCACCTCGTTGGTGGTTTTATTAGCCAAAGACGTATATCCACACGCTAAGACGAATTTGGATCTTTAAAGCTTCAAAGATTAAGGCTTAATTCACTTTCAATTTTGCATAGATTTTTCGACCTTGTGAGCTTCAAATTGTTTGCTTGATTTAGGTGAGCACTTGAAATCTTATTATTGGGTGAAGCTTTCGATTATTCGAGTTGCCAATACTTCAAAACCGTGACGCTGGCGATACCTTAATTTGTATTCCCAATTTAATTACACGGAAGCTACTAGAAAAGACTAGAAACCCAACAATCAAGACTAAACCGCTAAGTCAATATTTATTAAGCAAAAAATATTTACAAGCGAAGGGAGAATAAGCAAACAACGAGAACATATGAGTTTTTGAAAGAATACGAGTACTCTACGTTTGGCATAATAACTTATAATTAACCCTATCATTTCTCGTCCTCATTTAAGAGACTTAGCCTAATGTGAAGTTAAGGAATCAAAGCTAAGTGCTCAACACGCACGGTCGAGTCAAAAATTACTCTTATTCTCGCCATCGGAAAACCTACATTCGTGTCTTCAAACACTTATAAAACATGAGAAAAATTTTAAAATTTGGCCATTTTTAGCCTTATTTTGCAACAAAACGGTAAACTAAAAGGTAAACTTTGGAAAGCGTGAAGGTTTGGCAAGGCAAGTATCTATTCACCCCCCATACTAAAGTTAAACATTGTCCTCAATGTTTCGTGTCTAGGGGTGCAAACACCCCCATACTAGAGACGTAGTCGAATGCCTAATCTAGCATAGAAAGGGTGTAACCGTTAAATTTAAAGCCATTTATGAAGTATGCTATAAACCTAAGGTTAGAACATCAAAGGATATATCATGGATATTGAGAAAGTCTTCAAAGAAAACGATCGAGTGCTCCCATAAAACAAACACGAGATGCTCCAATTGTGAAGATAATGATCTAAAAACCACAATTCACAAACAACCACGGAACAAAGGTTGGAAGGGCACAAATCCCCTCTCATTAAACTAATTAGAAAGCAATAATATGTACATGGATAAGCATGGGTCTCCCCCACGAGGAACCTTGTTTTTGATAACCGAGTCAAAAGCTCGACTCGAATCCCCCATAAATGTGATCATTTAGGGATAATCATGGTATGGTCAATTTTTGGTGGGGCTTACATGATAAACAAGGCCCAAAAGTCATTTGATGGTGCAAAATATTGGGATCGAAGATGGCGTTCTCGTTTTCATTGGATAAACAAACAACGCCACTTCATCATGTGTCAACACAAACCCAAAGGGTTTAAAGAAAATAGATGAGAAGAAATAGAAGGGTGGGACAATGGGTAAGTCATAAAAACCATGAGCTACTCGAGGTAGACTCGCACCAATCAAATAGAAAGATTTTCCATTTATTGCATCGGTGGAAGACCGAGATTTCCCTTTATAAGCAATTCCGGGATCAAATATCTCGTCCTCGGTGGAGAAAGGGGAGTGAACATAAGGGGCTTCCCCCACACTAAGTCCACACAAAGCGTCGTCAAAAGGAGAAGACGAGCTTGTAGCACTCAAAACACGAGGTGATGACGGAGTTAGCATTGTAGAAAAATCTTTTAAATCCAATTTAAATTTTTTTCCTTTTTCATCTTTTAAACTCTCCTTATGAAAACCCGACTTGATTATGTCAAAAATATTTGGTCTTTCTAAAACAATGTTAGTCACACTAAAAATTCTCACATTTGAAAACTGTTTTGGTTTTGGTGGTGGTAAGTTCTCAAAACGTTTGTCAACAAAGAAAACTTCCCCATCGGGGTCAATATATTCATCATCCTAAGAATCATTCGTGATTGGAAACATAGGCTTAACACTCTTAACCTCCACCGGCGGAGGGGATGGAAAATCATTTTTATCATCAACTCCTAAAACTCTCTTTGAAATCCTTTTGCAAATGTTTTTGATGGGATTAACATTGTTCAAAGATGTGATAGAATACACATGAGAAAGTGTAGAGTTTTGAGTTGCATTTATGACGAGTTCTTCCTCATTGAAACGTAGAGTGATTTTCCTAGCATGCACATCGATAAGTGCTCTCGAGGTATCCAAAAATGATCGACCTAAAATTAGAGGTACTTTAGGATCGATGGGAATGTCAACAACGATAAAGTCCACGGGATAGTAGAACTTTCCAACTTTCACGAAGACGTCCTTGGCTACTCCACAAGCTAGAATCGTAGAATGATCGGCCATCTCGATTGACATTCTTGAAGGAGTGAGATTAGGAAGATTGAGCGACTTAAAAATCTCAAGAGGCATCAAATTTATACTAGCACCAAGATCGGCCAAGGCGTAGCTTTCCTCCATATCTTGTATTGCACATGGGATTAAAAATTTACCGGGATCACCGACTTTTTAAGGTATGCGACTAAGAAACTAGACGAATTTTGCAATTTCTCTTTGTTATTCAACATACTTTTGATGTTTGCGGCAAATCGAGGCATCATGACCAAGGCGTCGGCAAAACTTATATTAAAATGCAAGTCACGAAACATTTTCATAAAAAGTTCAAATTGATAATTATTTCGTTCTTGTGCCTTTTCCTTGTTTCGTCTTGAAGGGTAAGGTAAGGGTGGTGTGGGTTGGGGCATAGGCAACGACCTTGGAATCTCGGGTTCCACTATTGGTATTGGTTCAACCATAGGTGTGGTTTGAGCGGTACTTCGTGGGCTTGGAATTTGCTCCTTTTCTACCACCACCTCGGTTCTTTCTCTTTTTCCTTCTCCGTAGAAGTACTTGGACGAGAAATGGGTTATTTGAAAGTTTCACCACTACGAGTAGTAATAACCTTCAATTATCCTTTCGGGTTCACGATGGTATCACTAGGAAGACCACCCGAAGAAGAAGGTTTACACATGATAGCTTCAAAAAATTTTCCCATTCGATCTTCAAACTTAGATTGCCTGGCATCCGCTTTTAACAATTCTTGCTTAATCTCATGTTGACCTTGCTCCATTTTTTGTTGATTTTGTTGGAGACGTTGAACGTTTCCTTCCATTTTATTAGCATGAGTCTTAAGTTCATTAGCAAGTTCGTTTTTATGCTCGTTTTTCAACTCGGATCTTAAGCTAACCATCTCACGTTGCATATTATCAAACTTAGCATCGTTTGCTTTAGCATAATTCAAAAATTCTCCTTGAAGATTTTTGGTGTGATCATTTTGAAAACCTTGTGTGGTAGTTTGAAAATCACGGTTTTGGTTTTGGTTTGAAATTTGCCCATTTCCACTTTGAAAATTACCCTTGTTGAAGTTACGTTGATTTCCTTGGTAAGCACCATTTTGATTGTTTCGATAGTTGTTAGCATTTTTATTTTGTGGAGCTTGATTTTGGCGGGAACCTTGACCGTTTTGGTTATAAGTTCCCGTGGCTACATAAGCATTTGAAGTGTTACCATCCGCGGTAATGCACTCGGAAAAATCATGAGCTCCACCACACGAAATACAACTCTTGGCAACCGCTTTAACCGATGCGGAATTCAAAGCATCTTGTGCTTTCCAATGAGTCATAAGAGTCGAAAACCTATTGAAAAACCGATTCTCCTCATTTGCTTCATCTTGCAAGGCACTCATGTTACGAGACGACGATGAACCCATAGTGGCAACACTCGGTGTGTTACGAGGGTTGTAAACTTTAGACCAATTCTCAATGATTTTCAAAGCCTCATCGGTCGTTTTGTACAAAAAATTACCACCTGCGGCGGCATTTAAGTAATCTCGTTCATGATCATTAAGCCCATTATAAAAAGTATCAATTTGATGCAATTCGGAAAAATCATGGTGTGGACATTCATGTAACATTTCTTTAAACCTTTCCCAAGCCATTGAAAAACTTTCATTAGACCTTTGAGTAAATCGTGAAATCTCGTTTTTCAAATGTGTTGTTTTAGATGGTGGAAAAAATTGATTCACAAATTTAGAAACGAGATCACCCCACGTCAAAATCGAATTTGGGGGTTCTTTCTCGAGCCATATCTTGGCGGGTCCATCTAACGAGTATGGAAACAACATCATCTTAATGGCATCGTGTAGTACATCCTTAAACTTGCTTGTCGCGGTGAGACGATTAAATTGCCTAATGTGATAATGTGGGTTGTCTTTTTCGTGTCCGCGAAACTTGTTGGCTTGAAGCATAGACATTAAACCCGTCTTGATCTCGAAGTTCTCCGCAAGGATGGCGAGAATCACAATGGCCTCTCCAAAACCCTCGGTGGGTGCTTGAAGCAACTCCATCATAGTACGATTAGCCATGATAGCTCCTTGTTCTACAATAGGTTCCTCACTTGGAGTTTCTTCACTAGAAAGATTAAGAGTAGGTGTGGACTCCTTTTTGTTTTTATGTTTATGTGCACGTCTTGCTTGATTACGAGTAAGAAGAAACGTCACGTACAACGTGGGGATGAGCAAAGAAGATTCTTTTTGGTGTTTTTAACTTTTTCAATTTTTTTTGGATTTTTGATTGTTTTTACTTTTTTTTTGGATTTTTGGAATTGTATTAAGTAGACCAAAATCTACAAATCTCCTCCTTAATCAAATCTCTTGATTAAAGAAGCCTCAAGGAATGAAAACGACCACGTGAAGTGAACGCCTTCGATGACTTTAGAACGTTGGTGGAACACCAAAACGTTCAAGAGGGTTTAATCAAACGAAACCAAGAAAGTATATATGATACTTAATAATACTTTGGGCGGCAAAACCCTCGATTAGCTCTCAAAATCAAATACTCACAAGCAAGCGGGGAAACGAGGCGGCGCGAAGCACTTAAGAGCCTTTTTCCTTAGGGTATATTTTATAATACCCGCCTTATACCCACCTTATAGTTCGTATTTTTCAAAATTAAGCTTCACGAAAGTATTTATCTATTTTTGCCTTTTTTTTCTTTGGTTTGAGATTCAAATACAATGATTGGGTAATGACCTCCCAAGTCAAGGTTGTGTTTTCACACTTTCGGAGTACTTGTGAATTTATTGTTCTACGAATACAATATATTAATAATATTCACACAAAAAACGAAAAACCGATAATACGTATTAGTAGAGTGCTACTAATACAAATACTATTTATGGTTAGTATATAAAAATAACAATTGCAAAATCAAAAACACGCCTCCAAGGAAGCGGCGCCAAAAATATGATGCAGTGTTTTTACAACTCCTTAGGAAAATAGGGCAAATTAGGGTAAATATTAACAAGTGACTTAGGAAAATCACAAGTTATGACCCAAAGTGGGGATCGTTCTCAAGGAGGCTTGGTGTGTGTGTAATGAGATGATTAATTATGTGATTATATGTTTGTGTGAGAAAAAAAATAGAAATGGGATAAGAAGAGAATGACGGTTACGATGACGATTTAAACTAAAACGAAAGGGTCGTACACGTAAAACCGTAAAAAGTACCAATTTTAAAAATTTACTCTAAAAATTCCTAGAAAATTGCAATAAATCCTAAATAATGTATTAATAGTTTACAAAAAATCAAAATTCACTCAAACCTTTTAATAATTAAATAATAATTTTTTAATGCTAATTAAAGCCCAAAAATCAATTTAATTAATAAAAATCCAAAATGAGATTTATCACTTTGTAAACCTCTAAAAGGACCTAACTTAATTTAAAACTATTTTTGAAAATTTTAAAATTAATAAAAACTATTTAAAAACAATTAAAAACTATTAAAAACTATTAAAAACTTAAAATAATTATAAAAGATAATCTAAGAAAAAATATTCTAAAAGTTGTAAAATTCCTAACTTTATGTATTTAACCTAAGAAAAATGTAAAAACTTGAAAAATCCAAAATTTGAAATTTAATAATAAAATAATTTAAAATAATATTAAAAATCCAAAAATTATAAAAAATTCTAAAAACTTGCAAACTAGTTTATTTTAACCTAATCAAACAGAAAATGAACTTGAAATACCAAAAATGCCCCTATTGGGCCTTCAAATGGGCCAAATACCCAAACAGATCCTTAATGGGCTTAATATTGGGCCCAATAAGAAAAAGTCCTCAGAAATGGCCCAAAAGCTCCAGTCAAGCTTAAAATTTGATTTTAAACACAATTTTCCAAAGGCCCAAAAGCTGAAAATGAGCTTAAGCTAGCTTATTTCAAAACAGCTTATTCTTAATGGGCTTTTTGGCCCATTAAGCTATAAGCTGATGCCATAAGCTAAGATTTTACCCACGTCCTTCTCTTGACCTAATTAAGCTATTTGCAAAAAGAAACTTGAAATAAGCTCAAGGAATAAGCCTGAAATAAGCCAAAGCCCTCTTCACAAAACGACAAAATAGTCGTTTTTGAGTTCTAAACTATTTCAAGAGCTGATTCAAGTTGAAATAAGTCACAAATGGCTTAACTAAGCTTAATCAACAAAAATATTTTCAATAAGCACACTCAATAAGCTGAAATAAGCAATAAGCTAATTTTGAAAAAGACAAAATAGTCATTTTCTAGCAAAAACTTAAAACCAAAAGCTGTAAACTTCCAGATTCACTTATAAGCTCAAAAGATTAAGACCTATTACAAAAAATAAGTTGTTGCACAATGGAGTAAGCTAAAATGACTTATTAATAAGCTGAACACAAATTATAACTAGTAGTGGCTAGAAATAGGGGAAAGGAGTTCCCACTGCCTTGACTTTTTGACCTGGCTTTTTAGAGAGTTTTACTTGGTATCTTTGGACAAACAAGACACCCTTGTGATCAGTGAATCACAAGGAGTCAAAAACAAGAAAATAATCACAAAATCACCCAGCCAATCAGTGCAGTTAATTCAATCTTTGCCCAAATGTGTTCAAGACAAGTAATAAGCAGGTCTGATGACAATAAGCTACTTTTAAGCTAGTAAAAGCTAACCACAAGCAACCAAATGCATACACAAGCTCAATATGACTTAAAGTAACACAGCTTAACACATTTCATGCAACAAATTCAACAAATGAACAAGATTCAAGCACATGAAGGTTACTGATGAACACTAACAGGCAACTATGAACACTTGAACAAACTTTGCTGATCTACTTGACACAAAATCTAAATTCAAGGCCTCAGATCTTTCACATATGTTGCATTAACAATTATTAAACACTTGCTTGCCCTAGGTTAACATAAAAACTAGGTGTGCACAAGATTTTAGAGCAAAACAACAAATATTCAAGATTTTATAGCCAAATGTTTGATTTAGTGATTCAAGGCACAAAACTTGCATATATCAGATCATAATAACCTCTATAACAAATACACACTCAAACACAAACTCTAAATCACATAAACTAGAACCAACAGTCAATCCCAAACACCCTTTTAACTTTTTAAACTTAATTTTAAACAAGTAAAAGTCTTCTCAATATTGATTTAAGCCCAGTTTAACATCATAACATACCACAAGTGAATCAAGAAGCAATTTTCTAGCATAAAAAACACACTTATACCAACAAAATCACAAAATCACATAAGTACCCAATACTTAATCAGAAAGATGAAGTTTTGAGAATACAAACCTCCAAGATGTACATCCACACCTTGGAATCAAAGAGCTGAGGTGCTAGCAAGAACAAGCACCAGCTTCCCCCTGCTAAGAACAACAAGCAGGCCTAGCCAAAGGCTTGAACCTGGATTAGCAAAAAATAAGGTAAAATAGATGACAAAAGGTCAAGTATTCACAAGACTTAGGTCCCCACAAGGCCTGAATCTTCCCTTAAGGCCTCACACCCCTTAATCAACCAAGATTAGGAGGCTATGATCACCCTTAAGCTCAAATAAGCAGGCTGTTGAACCACAAGCACTTAGCAAACTACTTGACTAAATTTTGAATCAAAAACGTATAACCAAACTCCAATATTGTTCAAGATAGTTGATTTGTGACTTATGTCACTTAAAGAAACACCTCAATGAACAATCCTCACCCAAGCACATGCCAAATTCTTGAATTCAGTCAAGAACAAAGGGACTCAAAGGCTTATAGGCTATCTTGGACTTGTTCAAGGTTTTGTTTAAGCACAAAAACGTGACAATACAACTACTTAACACAATAAATATCAATGGAACTCAGATTCAATCACAACACAATACCAAATTCTATTAAATTCAGAAAAATGGCTTTACAAGGCTTGACAAAGTAAAACTGAGAACAAGAGTAAAGGAAAGGTCATAAACCCTTTATATAGAGGGTGTACATGCTACTAGAAGCTGATAAAAACATAAACCCTAGTGTAGTGATGTCCCAAAAATGCCCTTGGATTTTTGAATATATGTTGACTGATTTTGACTTGGGGCTTGATACATGTGACCATTCTTGTTGTTATATGATCTTGGACGTCCAAATAGTGCGTAGGAATGAAGCATGATCATGGCACGTTAATTCTCTGGTTGGTCTTGTCTTCAGGTGAGTTTGTGGGGCAGGGGAGGTAGCATGTGACAAAAGGAGTGATGAGGTGGAGTGTTTTAAGGTTGGGTTTTGTTAATTAGGTCCTTAATCATTAATCTGGAAGAGATTAACACTTAGTTCATAATAATTAAGGAATGCCTAATTTCAGTTAAGAACGTGAAGAACATGGGGTTTGATCTTGTTGGGTTTTAAATAGGTGTTTAGGCGCGAGTTTAAACTTAATTATTTATTAAGTTTAAACGGTGGTGAGTGGAGTGGTGACATGGAAGCTGGGAGGGATATGATTGGTGGGTTTTGTGAGTGGGGTGAGGTGTCAACACGTGAGTGGTTAAGGTAAGAATGGCTGTCTGCCATGTTTAGCCCTTCTTCTCACTTTCTCTTGTCTTTTTAGTCAAAACTTGCTATCAACGCCCAATCCCTTTGTAACAACTTTTATTTTTCATACTTTTGCCCCAAAAAGTTTTGCAAAGTATTTTCAGGGGTATTTCTTGCCATTTCTTGATTTTTGAAGGGTTGTTTTGGCATTTTCTTCAAAGATGATGGCCTTGACTTGTATTGTTGACTTTGTGGAGGACTGAAATTGACAAGTCTTGATTTTTGAGGGACCATTCTTGCCAATTCTTCAAAGTTAAGGGTCCTTTTTGTAAATTTGGCAAACTTTAAGGACCAATCTTGTAATGATGAATATACAAGGGCTTAAAGTGTTAATTCTTCAATATTGGAGGATCCTTCTTGTTCAATCTTCATATCTTCAAGGTTTGTTCTTGGAAAATCATCACTTGGGTCCGGTTCATTGTGCGACTTCTTTTCCCGTGTTCGTTTTTGCATGTTCTTTGTGATCTTTTGTCATTTCCTCAATATCCGTACCTAAAATACACAAGAAACTAACACAAGCATATATTTGGCATTTTTAATGATATTTAATGCATTTGAAGACCATTTTAGACGATGAGACTATGTATAAAAGCAGTCTCATCAAGTAGCGTTGTTTCGTCTTTCATCCGAAAACGAGGACGCTATCTTTGACCCCGGTATACGCTTATCGGGTTTTTAATGTACTCCACGTACTTTGGACATTGTTTATCATGTAAGCCCCACCAAAAATGACCATACCAAGATTATCCTTAAATGATCACATTTATGGGGATTCGAGTCGAGCTTTTGACTCGGTTATCAAAAACAAGGGGCCTCGTGGGGGATTCTCATGCTTATCCTTGTAAATATTATCACTTTCTTATTTTAACGTAATGAGGGGACTTGTGCTCTTCCAATCTTTGTTTCGTGGTTGTTTGTGATTGTGATTTATTAGGTTCATCGTCATCATTGAAGCCTCTCGTGTTCGTTTTACGGATCACTCGAGCTTCGATCGTTGCCTTTGGAGATTCTGATATCCGATTATATCCTTTTATGTTCTAACTTTTATTTTATTAGCACAATTCATAAACGGCTTTTAGGTTATTCGTTTTACCCTTTCCATGCTCGAGATTAAGCATTCGACTTCGTCTCTAGTATGGGGATGTTTTCACCCCTAGACTCAAAACATTGAGGACAATGTTTAGTTTTAGTATGGGGGGTGAGTAGATACTTCACCTTGCTTATGTCACCACGCTATCCAATATTCATCTTTTGTTATCGTTTTGTTTCAATATAAGGCTAAAAATGGCCATATTTTAAAATTTTTCTTATTTTTCAAAAGTGTTCAAGACACGAATGTAGGTTTTCCGATGGTGAGAATAAGAGTAATTTTTGACTCGACCGTGCGTGTTGAGCACTTAGCTTTGATTCCTTAACTTTTTAGGCTAAGTATCTTAAATGAGGTCGAGAAATGATAGAGTTATTTATAAGTCTCGTAATCGTCACGATCTCATGTGTAGTAATTATTAGCTTATTCTCCCCACGCTTTTGTATAATAAATTGTTAATAAATATTGATTTAGCAGTTTAGTCACTATTGTTGGTTTCTAATTTGTTTTAGTAGCTTCCATGTAATTAAATTGGGAAACATTAAGGTATCGCCAGCGTCACAGTTTTGAAGTATTGGCACCCGAATAATCGAAAGCTTCACCTAATAATAAGATTTCAAGTGCTCACCCAAATTAAGCAAAAATTTGAAGCTCACAAGGCCGAAAAATCTATGCCCAAATTGAAAGTGAATCAAGCCTTAATCTTTGAAGCTTTAAAGATCCATAATTCACTTTAGCGTGAGGATATACGTCTTTGGCTAATAAAACCACCGATGAGGCGGATAATAAAAGGCAAGGCAAGACCGAAGTCATAATAAAAGCTCCATGGCGGAGTTGAATAAAAGATGGAGGTAAACCTATGATAATAAGGCCCTTTTGTTAGGGGGCGTATAAAAGTCTTGGTAATAAGTCTCATGTTCAAAACCGTTATAAAACCGTGTTTATCGATCCTTTTTGTTGACTTAATTTTTTGACATCGTTGTCTATTAGGGTAAATTATTAATTTAATGATTTTGGTTACACCGTTAAGACTCTATTTTCAGACTTAATCTCTATTCACGCATAAGTCAATGATGTATCCTCGTGATCATTAAGACAAAAATAAAATATAAGAGATACCAAGTAGGAATAAGGGGGTTTAGGTGTGTAATTAACACTCATGAGATATGATTGTGTTGCTAACTTATAGTAACAATGATCTCGTTATACGCTTAGCATGTAATTGGGTGAAAATCGAGGACGACGAAATTATTTCTAACGAAGCATTCACATGTTCTTGTTCTATGATCCCAAAAATCACTTAATCGTGATGAAAACAATACATTATGTCTAAAACACGTGTAGTAGTTTATTTAAGTTTATGTCTTCAATAAAAGTCATCATAAAAAGAATTTTGGAATTGCTATGATACTTAACTCTAGCATTGCGTGAGGACACGGCAATGGTTTAGTATGGGGGAGTGATGAGACTGTAATTATACATAGTCTCATCGTCCAAATCGGGCTTAAAACGCTTAAAATATCATCAAAATACCCAAATATATGCCTGTGTTTGTTCATTGTGTATTTTAGGTACGGAGATCGTGAAATCAACAAAAGATCACAAGAATGAAGCAAAAACGAACACGAGAAATGAAGCCGCACAAAGAACCGGACTCGAATCATGATTTTCCAAAGAAGTCCTTGAAGTTTGTAGATTGTCAAGAATGGTCCCTCAACTTTTGAAGACTTGTCACTTTAGACCCTTGTAAACCTCAATTATTACAAGTTTGGTCCTAAAGTTTCAAGACATGTCATTGTTAGCCCTTGAAGAATGCAAATATTGCATGTATGGTCCTTATTCAAAGTTTGAAAGTATATTGGGCCAATTTCAGCAAGTTGATGAAACTTGTTATTAAGGGAAAAGGGTTTGTTGGCTGATTATTACAAAGAGACAAGAAGAGAGGAATGTGAGGGGCATTTGGGCCAGACAACAAAACTTACTCCAGCCTACCACCACCTTACACGTCACCTTTGACCACCCCACAACCAATCAAAACCTCCACCTTTCCCACGTCACTTCCCATTATCATTTTTATTAACTGATTTAAAAAAAATCAGTTTATTAATTGTGATTAGTGGGGGAAACAAACATTTAAAAAACTAAAACACCCAAAACGGATTAAAGTTTCCCCTGTTTAACCTTCATCCCCATATAAACCCTAATTTCCCATTAACCCAAATCAAAGGGGTTTACCCCCATAACCTCCAGAACCCTAATTGGGTCTGTCAACATGAAAACACACCATCCCAAACCTTCACCAGCTCACTCCTGTCCCCTCACAACCCTCCCATGTCCCACGTTTTTACTAGCAAACAAAGTGGTACAGCCCATCCAACGTCCTAAATTTAATACTTGTTCCCAAAGGAGTCTATGAACGGTTCAAGATCCATTCACACCAGCTGGAGTCACATGAGAGCAATTTTGACCAAGATACCAAGACTATTCAAAGGGCTTTTCTGGAAATCAACACCATTAGGGTTTATGTTTAGCATTTTTTTTATTCAGCATTCTAGACTCTTCTTTCATTCCCTATATATAGCAGTCGACAAGCGACTGCATATTTGTTCCAGTTTTTTGCAAGAAGTTTAAAGTGAAGTAATAAAGCAGCTTTCAATTTCTTCAATACTGAGTTCCCCTTTTTATCTGTTTTCCTTAGTTTAATCATTTCATTATCTACAAAATGGTTTAAGTCCTTAAAATTGTTATCATTTATCAAAAATTTTCAGAAAATCGTTTTTGGAAGTTTTGGCAAGAATTTGCAAAATCTTGAAACCAGTTTTAAATTGAAGTGAAAGTGGAATTTTAATATTGGTTTACGTATTTTGATAGATTTTTATCAAGAGTTGTCCAAGTTTAAGTTTGGTTTTATTTGGTTGAAGAAAATCAGTTTTCAAGAAAGTTTCATTTTTTATTATTATTAAGCTATAGGCTATAAGCTGCTTAATCCATAAGCAAGACTTATAGCTTATTAGCGTTTTATCAGTTTTCTCTTCGTGTTACATTTTTTTCAGGTTTTCAACAAGAGAAGACATATTGGGGTGGTCTTGATTGTTTAAGTCACCACCTAGCACTCTCTACTCTCAAACAGCAGCCTTCAAAGCCATAAGCCCAGCTATAAGCTGAGAGGAGATGGCATTGCAGCCATAGTGGGGCCCGGATACGGGTCCCACAAGGTTCCTTCAGGGCTTGAACCCTCCCTTTTGCTTGTATTTGTTGTTTTGGACTGGAGAGCTTGATATGTGTATGTGATTTGTGAGTATTTTGTTTTATGTTATTATAGCTGTTCTTATATGATAGTTTAGGGCTTATATGCATGTTTGAATATTAGTTAATCATTGTAGTTAAGATTTGAGTGTATTGGGTTTGAAAAAGTTCATATTCTGATTTTAAGGGTTGTTTGGGACAAGGCTTTAAGCTCAAGGTCTGACAAGCTTTTGGCTTGAAAACTGCCTAGACACACTTAAAATTGATATTAGTAGTTTAGTTTGGTCATTGGTTTCAGTTTGGTATGCTTAAAACAAGTTTGCATGTGTTGTAATTGGCTAAAAATCAGTAGGGGTCAAATCTGCCTTGTTTTAGTTATAATTTGACCTCCAAATCTTGCTAGTTGTTAAGTAGGTTGTTAATTTAAGCTTGCACACTGGTTAAGAGTAATTTGGGTGTTTATTGAGCAAGCTTTTGTGAACCAAAATTCACCCTAAGTGCACTGCACCAGCAAATAGCATCAGACCTTTCTGATTTACAAAAACCCCATTTGGGGATTTTTGAGTGATTTTTGTGTGTAAGCTTGTGTGTTTATTGCATTTATAGACTCTCTACACTCCACTGAGTGTAGGGGTACCTTATTGTCCAAGAAAAAGCTAGCAAATAAGCTTTCCTAAGCTTATTACCATCCAGACCCAATTTTTATAACTACCAGTGGGAACCAAGTTCCCACTGCTAGTGTTATTGTTGGTCCTGCTACACAAGCAGACAAAATCCACCAAAGTGTCACTTTCAGATTTCTATTTTTTTGTCTCTAGTGGACTTATTTAGGACTTTTTAGCTGATTTTAATTTTGTTATTTTTATTAATTTATTTCTGATTTTTCTGTTTAATTTATTTTTTAGTTACTGTTCATTTCCTATTTTTTAGATTAAATTGCATTTTAAATTACTTTTTAATTACTGATTTTTGTCTTTTAGTGTAAGAAATTAATATTTTTTTAGTTCTAAAAATTTTCTTAGATTTAGAATAGTATTTTAAGATTTTTAGTTCAAAAATATTTTACTGTTCACTTTTTAAAGTAATTTTTAGATTTTATTTTAGTTTAATTAGGGTTTAATTATAATCTGTTTTGTCTTTTAGTGAAAAATTTTACCTTTTTCAAACTTTTTCATTTTTCTACTGTTCATTAGTATAATTTATGATTTTCAAAATTGTCAAATTATTTTTAGCATTATTTTAATATTTTTAATCATTATTTTAGTTTAAAAATAGTTTTTAGTGTTTTAAAAATAGAAAAATAGTTTTAAAAATTTAGGAAAAATACTTTTTAGCCTTTAAATAATATAAGTGAGTTATTTGTTCAATAAAATATTATTTTGGGCTTTTTCTTAATTATATTTAATTTTAGGGCTTTAATTAGCATTTAAAACTGAATATTTAATTAATAAAAGGTTTTAAAAATTATTTATTGGATTTTAATTCTCATTTACATTATTTTAGACTTAGTTTTCATTTTTAATTAATTTTTAGCTTTAATTTTTAATTTTGTCACGTTTTACGTTAATTCGCCGTAGCGTAATCGTAGCTCGTCTTTAATTTTTCTCTTCTAAACCAAAATCGTCACTAATCCAAACTTTGATTTTATATATTGGCACACTTAATCCACACACCTCCTTCGAGAACGAACCTGGAATTTATTCGTCTTTATGGTTTTCTTAAATCGTATTGATTAATACTTGCCACTCATACGCGTTTTTCCTAAAACGAGTACGAAAAACCTACACCAGTTCCATTTGTAGTAAAAGTGCTACCAGTGGGTTTCCATTGCCAACCAACTTGGGTGAATTTCTTCCCCGCTGGAGTCCATTCAAGATTGTTCTTAATGGCATACATTTCATGTACATGGTCAACAAGGCATAAATCGTGAAACATGCATTCATTACAATTCCAACATCTCAAATTAGAATTCACATGTTGCTTAGCTTTTGCATAGAGGCAGTACCTTTTGTCTTAGTTACATGATTCTTTTTATTTAAATCTAAAATAACATTCCTAGGGTGAACTTCTAATTTCTCTTCATGGTGATACTAGTGGAAGGCTTGATCCTATCTTTCTTTACTCGAGATCCTTTAGCCTTAGTAAACGCAGTTACTCCTGTAGAAGCCAAGGTAACATTAGTGATAGATTTTGATTTAGCCTTGATGGGTGTGTTTAGAATAGGCTTAGCTCCTGGGTTCTTATTGAATGGAGTTATGGAAATGGTTGGGGGTTGTTGTTTAAGTGGTGCAGAACCCGGTTGTCCTATGAAATTAAGATGTGCTAAGCAACACTAAACCCTCTCAATATATAAGTGGGCAGCATTATAGTCCTTGTTCGTGGGATCAGATTCATATAAGTCATCTAATATGTCCCTTGTAAGAAGCACATGCCTAATCGTATTTTTCATATAATCCATATATGATAGTGAATTATTCTTATGGTACGGGTTCTTATAAATCACAACTTCTTTTGTCTTTGGAGCACTAGAGGTCGGGGTAGAGATAGAAGCTGGATTATAAACAACTTCTTGTCCTTTGAGTTGAAGTGTCTCCTTTAATTCAGCTATAACCATGTTTTTATCTATGAACTGAATATTTAGGTCAGATATTTCCTCACATTTCTTGTTTAGTTGGTCAATAAGTGACTTTTGCTCTGCCACATTAAAAGCGAAGCATTCTTCTATTGAACCAGAAACTTGTGAGACACCCTGCCTTACTTTTTCAAACTCCCCTAGCATAGAAGTAATTCTATTTTCTAGGGCATGATTTTTAATCTTTGTAGCCTCTTGTTCCACTTTCTCTGCTAATGATTCTCTCTTAATTCTCATTATTTCTTCCTCTAAAGCCTGAACCACCTGAATCATCTTGTCACTTGTCTCAACGTTGTTTTCACAATCAGTTGTTTTTGAAAGATTTTCTATTTTAGATTGTTGTTCAATTTCAAGAGATATACAATGTTGTTGAAGCTCATCAAAATGTTTTGAAAGTGAGTTATAAAAATCATGAAGCTTTAAAAATTCAGCGTTAGATTCGTGACAAGACTGATTATCTACATTATTCACAGGTTTAACAATATTCACAAAGAGATCATGCACATCATCACATTTATTCACAACAGATGTAATCACAATAGCACATTCAATAGTCACAACTTGCATCACATCGTTAGACACCACTTGTTACAAGAATCGGTCATATTCGGACAAAATCTTTTCTTTTCCATGTAAATGTTGCTCATAAGCATCATCCGTTTCATGGAAAATTTTTTGAACTTCAGTGATTTCAAAATTAAGATTGTCCCCGAGATCTAGAAAACCCTCTTTAAGATTGTTTACAAACGGAACGATCTCTTTCTCAAACACCTTTTTCATGTGTTCGAAAGCCCATTCTCCAGCGGTTTGAGTCGTTGAATTCGTACATTCCTTAATGACCTTGTCAAATCTGGTAAAGTATCGCCTAATCTCTATCAAGCATAGCAATACTGTACTTACCGATGGAAGACCCTTTGGAATTTCCTTAGGTTCATTCGGGTTGATAAGTGTAGGAAATATACTAGGGTTTTCTCTAGTAGACATGTAAGTTGATGTATGGATAAATTCCCTTTGTATGTTAAAGCGAGTTCCAAAATCCGTTTTTGCATACTCTTGACCAAGCTTATCATAATCAAACTTAGGATATTCCAAAATCATTTTTGACCGATTCTCGTCAATTAGTGATATATACTCGGAATCATTCGAATTACCAATCGGATCTAAGACCAAACCTAGTTTTGTTCCATCATAAAGTCGCGGGTTGTGGTTAAGAGCTTGCTTTGCATAACGCGGGTTAGGTGGCAGGTCTGTTAGACATGATAATGTAAATTTCTTAAAAGATGAATGAAACATGTGTAGTAGATGGAAAGCGGAGTATTGTTTTAAAAGCAAAACTTCAGTCTTTTTAATTTTCTCAGACGCCTTAATTTTTGTTTCAACCCTTTTAGACTCGAGAGTGTCGAAATCTGTTAGTAGTTTTTGAAAATTTGTAACGACTGACTCTTTTTCTTTAATTTCTTTTGAAAGAGTTGCTCTTAAATGTTCAATTTCTAGCAAATTATCCATTTGAACTTTCCCTCAAACTCTGGATTGGTTAAGGTATTGGTCAGCGGAGTTAATTCCAAGGTTTGAACCTTTTCTTTGTACAAAGCAAGCTCGGCAGATAATGTCTGATTAACACCGAGGGTTTCAAGGACCGCATTATTCATTTGGCCAAGCATAGATGCCGACACCATAACCAAATCTTGTTGAGTAGACGAATTTGTAGACGTAATAGCTCCCGGTTGTGTTTCACTCAAAGTCTGGGGATTTGTATTGATATTGCTATCATTGTTTGTCTCCTCGTTTGAATTACTAACTATCAGAGGCTGTTCCGGATACTCAGACACTTGCTCAACTTGATAAGGTACAATACTAGTATCATTGGCAGTATTTGGTACCTCAGAGATTTGTTCAGCCCCATAGAGTGATAGATTTGCCATGAGAGATGCCTTTGCGGTATTAAGGTCATCACAGTCTGAATCGTATGCATCAAGATCATCGCATTGATATGTTGCATTGTTAGTGGAAGCTGCTGTGAGTCCTTCAGTGTCCGAAACTCCTGGATCTGCTAGAAATGCTAACTCCTCCTCATCGAGCTCTCGACCTTGTGCTTGAGCATTAACCGAGTAAATCTTTTCCTGAAACCATGTACCATCCCTCTTCCTCTTTGGTTTCTTACACTCCTGAGCCATGTGTCCTTCCCTTTTGCAGTTATAGAAAATGATCATCTTCACTTTACTAGTCTTGTTTCCTCTTGGAGCAGTGTTAAATGGGCGTGCACTAGTATTGGATGAACTTGGTCTCCCCTGAAGTGGTTGCACAGTAACTCTACCATCTTGGATTGTTGCTTGTTGACGAGAGTTAGAAGAATTTCTCAACTAATTGTTTGTTGGAGATGGTCCTCTGTAACCTATTTTGTTCAACGTTTGAGTTATGTAGGTAGACATTTGTGCTAGTACATCAGTAGGATTATCCCCTTGTCTGAACTCAGGAACTGGAACCTCATCATCGCAGTAGAAAACTGGTGCTGGTTGAGCTACATACACACTTGAAGGAGTACTGACATGTTGTGAGTAATAGGGTTGAGGAACTTCATGTTGCTAAGTGATGGTAGGATTTGTTGGTGGTTGATAAGGAGAGTATGGTTGTTGAGCATAAGGTTATTGATGTGAGCTACTGATTGTGGTAAATTACAACTCTTGTTTAGGAAAACAAAGAGTGTAAAATAGCGGTAAGTATCGAGTGATGATTTTAGGAAAAATCAACACAAATGACCCAATCACTTAAAAAGAGAGAAAGTTCGTTTCCCAAGGAGGTATATGTGTGTGAATTAACTTGTAGTTATTTGAGATTAATATTGAGAAGAATGGGGATGAGAAGATGAAAAGACGGATACGTTAAAATTAAACTACGACGTAAAAGACGTAAACGTAAAGTCGTAAAAACTACCCAAATTAAAAATTTTATACTAAAACCAAAAACAAAATCAAGAATTAAAAAGACTAAAAAGAAGTCTAAAATAATATAAATAAAGATAAAAATCCAACAAAGATATTTTAAAACCTTTTATTAATTAAATATTTAATTTTAAATGCTAATTAAAGCCCTAAAATTAAATATAACTAATTCAAATGTCTAAAATATGATTTTATTGAATAATTACTTAACTTATATTATTAGAAGACTAAAAAGTAATTTTCTAGAAATTAAAACCTATAAAAACTATTTTTAAAACTCTAAAAATGATTTAAAATGATTAAAACCTAATTAAACTTAAAATAATTATAAAAATAAATCTAAAAGCTATAAAAATAATCTAAAAATGGAAATAGTCCTAATTAATGGTAAGGAACCTAGGAAAAATGGAAAAGAAATAAAAATAAAACTTTGAAATTTAATTAATAAAATAATATTAAAATATTCCTAAAAATAAAAAAGTTTTCAAATAAATTCTAAAAAATTCTCAAAAATCCTAAATATTCTAACTAAGAGAAAAACACAAACTAGAGCTCCTAAAACCTTTTTAATAATTTTATAAAAATGTTTAAAGTTTATAAAAAACCTTAAAATAATATAAAATTAAAAATAAGCCAAATTCAAACCCTAATAAGCTGTAAACCTCAAAATTTTATTTTAAAAACTAAAAACTATTTTTCCTAAAAATTAAAAATCTTTTTTCTATTTTTTAATGCTTTTATAAAAACGGATAATAAATAAATGCAAAGAAAATAATTAAATAAAAGGAAAAATATAAAAGTTGGCTAGAAAAGTCTTGATAACTAATATAATCCTAGGAAAAATCAAAACAAGCAAAAACGTTTGACAAATAAGCTGGAATGAGCTTATTTACTCACGGCTTATTTATTTAAGCTCAAAAGGAAAACGTATTAAATAACTTTTGAAAACAAACCCTAACGTAAAAAGATGTCTAGATCAGTGGTAGTTCCCTTAACCCTCCAGCGAGAGGTCTAGGGTTCGAGTCCGCTGCGGGCAATCTTTTTGCAATTTATTTCTTTTTTTTATTTTTTTTCTTTTTCAAACCAATTAGTAACCTTGTGAACCTTCAAAACTTAATCCAAATCACTTTATATAGCAAGATTATACTCAAATGAAGATCAAAATGTGTCCAGGTCTATTGTTGAACACAAGCAGTTGGCTATGTGTTCTTGCTTTTTTCCAACAGTGATGCAAGCCAAGAGGACTAGGCTTGTGGGCTTATTTGAATGATGATTTGGGAACAATGGGGCACCCTTGTGCTTATTGAAGCACAAGGAGTCAAGTACAAACAATAAGCAATCAACCAGCACTCAAATTAAGCAACACAAAGCATACACTTAGCAATATCAAGTTGCTGATACAAATAGAGCAGGTCTATGGACTAATGAGCTACACAGATTGCACAAACTTGAGTTTCAATGGTCCAAATCATGCATACAAACTCACAAGCTGACATACAAACCAGATCAAACCCTGAAATAACCTAGAACTTAACAGATTTCAAGATCTTTGCATTCAAATTCATGAACATAAGCAAATTTGGGCATAAGCAGATTTTAGCTATGTTTTCCTTTTTCAACACACCAAATGGCTTCAAACTTGTTCAAATATACTTAACAACTAATTCAAAACCTATCTTAACCAATTCCAATAACTCTTAATACTTTTTAAAAGCTCAAATCAAATCCTTACCCTGCTAAACCAAGGATCCAAACACCCTGTTATATTCTGAAAACCAAACTTTTTCACATCAAAACCTTACTAAACCTATTCAAACTGATTTATATGATATCTAACATGCATACTAAACCCAAAGAACACCAATCAAATAGTTATAACAACAAAAATCAAACAATCATGCATTTCACTTCAAACTTTACTTTTTCTGATATTTTTCAAAGGTAAAAGAGATTTACCTCAAGGGCTTACATCCAAGCCCTTGGTGGATGCAAATCCACTTCCTTATGCACCCGGGTGCATGCAGACTCAATCAACAACACCCTTTGATCCTGCTCAAATCAAAACAAAGGAAGAACATACAAGCAATAATATATTATTACTGATTTCTTTCTTTCTTCCTTAAATTCTTTCCAAAATCCTTTCCAACCTTCTTAACACGTTTCAATAACACTATTTCACTGATTAACACTTACCTCTTAACACACAAAAACCTTAAACAGATTCTTACCAAGAATCTCAAAATTCAGAAACTTTGAAATAAATTTTGAAAATCAAAATTACTTCACCAAAAGACAAATTGGAACTCAGAATCAAGCTTCACACTACACACAACTTTTAAAAACAATAAAAAGGCATTACACTTGAATAAATCAAAAACCAAACTTTTATTTCTTTAAAAAGGAATTACAAGGAAAAGCTTGAAACTGGAACAAGGGGTCATCACAGGTTGATGCCTCCTTTTATACTACTCATAGAACTATCTAGAATGCAAATAACAAAACCCTAATCAGTAGAAATTCTCCAAAATGCCCTTGACGGTTTTGAGGTATGAGTTGTCCAAATTTGATCTCCTTCGTTCATTTTGGCGTTGTGAGTAAGCAATGTATCTCCACTGTTGATATTGGACACGTCACATGCCTTGGAGGCCAAGGTGTGCTCTGATTGGGTGAAAGGGAATTTGGGGGTAGGGTCCACAGTGGTGGGATTGGGGTTTTTAGGAGTGGGTTTAGTTTCTGCATGTGTGAATTACTCGTGTGCAAGGTTAATTAGTTTTTACCCAAGTATAAGTGGATGTAAAATCTGGGTGGGGGTGAAAGTGAATAGTTACTCCTTTGATCCGATTTTGGGGGAAAAAAGGTGTTAGGCGCCCTTTTCAGTTTAAATCTTTCCACTTGACAACTTTGGCCCTTTTCTTTTGGAATTTTTGGCATTTAAGGTTATTCAGCCCTAAATCCGTTTTGCTTTGTAAACAACTTTCACCCTTTTACATTTTTGGCACCAATTTTGGAAAAAGGTGTTTCAAGGGTTATAATTGACAATTTTGAATATTTCAAGGGCTGTTCTTGGACAATGTTGATCTTCAAAGGTCTTCAATGTGTCTTTCACTTCATGAGGGACCATTTTTGGCAATTTGAAATTGTTGAGGGACTAATCTTGCCATTTCTTCAAAGTTGAAGGACCTTTTTGCAATTTTGACAAACTTAAGGGACCAAACTTATAATTATCAATATACAAGGGTTTTAAGTGTCATTTCTTCATTCTTGGAGGATCAATCTTGTTTTGTCTTCAAGTCTTCAAGGGTATTTGATGAACATTCCATGATTAGGGCCCGGTTCTTTGTACGGCTTCGTTTCTCGTGTTCGTTTTTCCTTGTATCTTGTGATCTTTTGTCTTTTTCACGATATCCATACCTAAAATACACAAGTAAACAAACACAAGCATATATATGGTATTTTATGACATTTTAGTGCATTTAAAGCCCGAAAAGAACGATGAGATCATGTATAAATGCCATCTCATCACTCCCCCATACTAAGCCATTGCCGTGCCCTCACGCAATGCTAGAATAAAGTATCTAAGCATCACCAAAGTTCAATTTTATTAACCTTTATTGAATAGTAAAAGACTTGCAACATACTACGATGATGTGTAAAGACATAATGTATGATTTTCATCACCAAAATGTGACTTTTAGGGTCAAAGAATAGAAACAAGTTAATGTCCCTTAGAGTAAACTTCGTCATCCTTGATTGTCATACATTCCATGCTAAGTGCAAAAACAAGATCATTGTTGGTACAAGTCACAATGCTAACACTACTCATACGTCCAAATAGTGTAATACTTTTTCTCCCCGCAATCCTAGTTATTATAAAAGGAAATGGGTTACTAGCATTTTTTATCTATTTGTCATGGATCACAAGTGATTCATATTGACTTATTTGAGTAGTTATTAGTCCGAAAGCAAAGTAGCACGATTTGATCAATAGTTAGCCGAAGGACAAAATCTTTTAAAACGGCTTCTCGTGTATCTCCTTAAGTTCATATCTTGGCATAACTCGTTTCACGATTTGAGACCTTTCTCGGACCGATATTTGGCATGTACTTCATACTTCAAATCTTGGGAAGACGTTCTTGAAATTATGGTCTTCTCTTCATATTTTGGAATTTCTTCACTTGACGTTTTTGAGAGATTCTTCATATAGGACCACGACTTCATCATTTTTCTTCAATCTTTACTTTGGATTTTGATATACAACGATCCGCCTCCTTTTCGGACTTGGATATATTTATCCTCATACCTTGTTAGGGTCTTTTTAGATAGACTTTCTCCATTCTTTAGGGGAGTAATTGCTTCTCGTCGTGTGTCTCGATCCTTCATATTGATTTTGGAACAATGATACTTCACATCATCTTTGGATATTTAGCAAAAATAGAGCTCCTCATGCCTTGTTAGGGCCTTTTTGGATGATCGCCAATCTTCGCGTCCCGCTTCAATAAGTTATGCCTTGGCTATGAACTCTATTCAACCCCGAGCAACTTTTAAACGATCTTGCGCTAGAGGCTAAGTAACTTTTCAAATCGTACGACCTTACTTATTGCAATTATGATTTATTCTAATGCATTGATCTTATGGGAAGAAAAAGCCACAATTAAAAACATATGAGTTTTTGAAAGAACACTTTCATGTTCTACGTTTAGCATGATCACTTGTCTAACTCTATCATTTCTCGTTCTTCACTATTTAAAGACCTCTAATTAAAGAGACTCGTGAATACTTAGCCATGCAAGTCAAAATTAAGCCAAATTTGGATTAGCTTTCATTAAGACTATATCAAATCAAAGTTTTGGGTTTTCAAGCCACCTATAGGATCTTGCACTTTCTTGGACTTTTTCAAGTTTAGAGAATGCGTTTTATAGTTCCCTTGATAAGTGACTTTCTAGAATCAATTATAGGAACTTGCGAAAAGTTCTTGTTCTTAACCCGAATGAATTAAGACTTTCGCGTTTTAAAGCTCCCTATGTAAAAGTCTAGCAAAACTTGAATTGAGCGGGTTAAGGAATGTAAATGGCTCCAAATGCCCATCAAGTCAAAAATTAACTCTTATTCTACCCATCGGAAAATATACATTCGTGTCTTAAAAACACTTATGAAAACTAAGAAAAATTTTAAAATTTGGCCATTTTTAGCCTTATTAGCAAAACAAAACATTGAAAGTTGGAAAACGTGAGGGCATAGCAAAGCAAGTACCTATTCACCCCCCCATACTAAAAGTAAACATTGTCCTCAATGTTTCAAGTCTAAAGGTGGAGCACCCCCATACTAGAGACGAAGAGTCGAATGCTTAGGATCTAGCATGGAAAGGGTGATCAACAATATATCTAAAGCCGTTTATTAATTATGCTAAAAGATAATTGTTAGAACAATAAAGGATATGTCATGGAATCGTGAAAAACTTCTTCAAACGAACGATGGAGGCTCACGTAAACGAACACGAGAGTCTTCAATCGTAGATGATGATGATGATCTAGATAACACAATCACAAACAACCACGAGACAACGAGTTGGAAGGGTACAAGTCCCCTTATTAGATAAGCATGGGATTTCCCCCACGAGGCACCTCGTTTTTGATTACCGAGTCATGAGCTCGACTCGATCCCCTCAATGTTAATTATCATTGGGGAAGGTGTCTTGGTCGGGGGCAACCATTGAAGGAATTTCCCCACCAAAGTAGTGCTTAAGCCTATGTCCATTCACCTTGAAATTGGGACCATCATCTTGAGCTAGCTCAATGGTCCCATATGGAAACACTTGTGTAATGGTGAACGGACCCGACCAACGAGATTTCAATTTCCCGGAAAATATCTTAAGACGAGAGTTAAAAAGCAACACTTGATCACCAACGTTAAAAACCCGGTTTTTAATCTTTGAATCATGAAACTTTTTAGTCTTTTCTTTAAAAATTAATGAATTTTCATAAGCATTATCCCTTAATTCATCCAATTCATTCAATTGTATTTTCCGGTGATCTCCCGCGGTCTTCAAGTCAAAATTAGCATGCTTAAGGGCCCAATATGCCTTATGCTCCAATTCAATGGGCAAATGACAATTCTTCCCATAGACTAACTTATAAGGAGTGCAACTGATAGGTGTCTTATAAGCGGTCCTAAAGGCCCATAAAGCGTCATCAAGTTTGTCGGACCATGAAGCACGGTTTTCTCCAATTGACCTTTCTAAAATCCTCTTCAAAGCTCGGTTCGAAACCTCGACTTGCCCACTCGTTTGCGGGTGATAAGCCGTAGAAAGACGATGTGTAACCCCATATTTCTTTAGAACCTTTTCGAATTGGTCATTACAAAAATGGGTTCCACGATCGCTTATAATAGCACGAGGGGTTCCGAACCGAGAGAATAGTTGCTTCAAAAACTTCACTACCACACGAGCATCATTAGTAGGCAAAGCCTTAGCTTCCACCCACTTAGAAAGGTAGTCTACCGCGACGAGGATATATTTGTTGCCATGAGACGATGGGAACGGCCCCATAAAGTCTATTCCCCATATGTCGAAAATCTCACACACTTGAATTATATTTTGCGGCATTTCATCACGTTGAGACGATTTTCCTTGACGTTGGCACGAATCACACGACTTCACAAGTGCGTGTGCATCACGATAGATAGAAGGCCAAAAGAAACCGGCATCGAACACTTTCTTAGCCGTGAGATTAGCACCGTGGTGACCACCCGTGGGTCCCTCGTGACAAGCTCTAAGGATATTAGAGGCTTCGGCACCAAACACACAACGTCGAACGAGTTGATCCGCACAAATCCGAAAGAGATAAGGGTCGTCCCAAAAATAGAACTTGACGTCACGAAAGAATTTTCGTTTTTGTTGTGTCGTCATACCCTTGATTATGAAATTGCCCGCATGGTAATTTGCAATGTCGGCAAACCATGGGGTGGTGTCTTTAGAATTCACTACACCGAGAGTCTCAAGAGGAAATGTTTCGGTAATTTCCTTGTCCTCGAAAACATCTTTGTGAGGATCTTCTAGACGAGAGAGATGATCGGCCGCTAGATTCTCGGCTCCTTTTTTGTCAAGCACGGTGACATCAAATTCTTGGAGGAGGAGCATCCAACGAAGTAATCTCGGCTTAGCATCTTGCTTAGCTAAGAGATACTTGATAGCCGAATGGTCGGTATACACAATGCTTTTAGTTAAGACGAGATAAGGTCGGAATTTCTCAAAAGCATAAACCACGGCAAGGAATTCCTTTTCCGTTGTGGTGTACTTTAATTGAGCCTCGGTCATCGTCTTACTAGCATAGTGGATAGGACGAAAATGTTTGTCATAACGTTGCCCTAAGACGGCCCCTATAGCATAATCACTTGCATCGCACATGATTTCAAAGGGTAATTCCCAATTAGGAGCAACAAGAATGGGAGCTTCGGTAAGTTTCCTTTTTAGAGTCTTGAAAGCCTTAACACAATCCTCATTAAAGTTAAAAGGAGCATCCTTCTCGAGAAGGTGTGTCATAGGACGAGAAATCTTCGAAAAGTCCTTGATGAAACGACGATAAAAGCCCGCGTGGCCAAGGAAACTACGAACTCCCTTAACGGTTTTGGGATGAGGTAACTTGGCGATGACGTCTACCTTAGCTTTATCGACCTCAATCCCCGCCTTTGACACCTTATGTCCTAAGACGATTCCTTGTTTACACATGAAATGACATTTCTCCCAATTAAGCACAAGATTGGTTTCTTCACAACGTTTTAACATTTATTCGAGATTAGATAAACATGACGTGAACGAATTACCAAACACCGAGAAGTCATCCATAAACACTTCCATCGACTTCTCGATCATATCGTGAAAAATCGCCATCATACACCGTTGAAACGTACCGGGTGCATTACAAAGTCCGAAAGGCATCCTACGATAAGCGAACGTTCCATAAGGACACGTAAACGTAGTCTTCTCTTGATCACGAGGGTCGATAGGGATTTGAAAGTAACCGGAAAAACCATCTAAAAAGCAATAGAATTCATTTCCCGCAAGTCGCTCCAACATTTGATCCATGAAGGGCAAAGGAAAGTGGTCTTTACGAGTGGCGTCATTTAACTTTCGGTAGTCAATACACACCCTCCAACCGGTCACAACACGAGTGGGAATTAACTCGTTGTTTTCATTAGGCACAACGGTCATTCCTCCCTTTTTAGGGACACAATGGATTGGGCTCACCCATGGGCTATCGGATATAGGATAAATCATTCCCGCGTCAAGGAGTTTAAGGACCTCCTTTTTAATGACATCGTGAATTTTGGGATTCACCCTTCTTTGACTTTGAATTGCGGGTTTGTAGTCCTCCTCCATTAAAATTTTGTGAGTACAAAATTTTGGGTCAATACCCTTAATGTCAGATATTTTCCACGCAATTGCCCCTTTATGAGCCTTAAGAACTTTCAAGAGCTCGGTTTTTTCATCATTAGCAAGATCTTTTGCAATAATAACCGGCAACTTGTCATAACCTTCCAAGAATGCATATTCAAGGTGAGAAGGAAGATCTTTCAATTCAAGGATAGGCGGTTCCTCGATTGAAGATTTTGGTTCAACACTCATAACTCCCATCGGCGGAAGAAATGGTGGAATAGAAATATCATCACTAATCAACACCTCATCTTCATTGTCGATTTCATTTGAAGTGAGATCGCCTCCTTGGAATGGAGTGAGATTTGGTGTGGAATTAGCAAGAATCGGATCCAAAATAGTGGGATTGCCACTTGACGAGCTATCGGAAAAACCTAACACTTCTTGTGAAAACTCATCGCAAACCACATCAACGATGTCAATGTGATTGATGGTAGCGATTGCATAAACATGAGAAGGTTTCGAGTTTTGAGTAGCGTTTATAACAAGTTCCTCTTCGTTAAATCTCAAAGTGATAGTTCTCGCATGAACATCGATAAGCGATCTAGAAGTATCTAAAAATGAACGTCCTAAAATTAGAGGAACTTGAGGATCCGCGGGGATGTCGACTACTATAAAATCAACGGGATAGTAGAACTTCCCCACTTTCACGAAAACGTCCTCGGCTACTCCACATGCCATAATCGTAGAATGATCGGCCATCTCGATGGACATGTTCGAAGGAATGAGAGCCGGAAGCGAAAGCGATTTCCAAATGGAAAATGGCATCAAATTAATGCTCGCACCAAGATCGGCCAAGGCGAGGCATTCTTTCATATCTTGTATGTCACAAGGAATGAGAAACTTTCCGGGATCACCAACTTTTTCCGGTATTCGGTTAAGATAAACCGAAGAACAATTAGCAAGCTTTGAAAGCTTTTCCTTATCGCTCATCATACTTTTAAAAGTGGAAGCGAAACGAGGCATATATAACAACGCGTCGGCTAAACTCACATCAAAATGCACTTGTTGAAACATTTTTATAAAAAGCTCGATTTGTTGTTAGTTACGTTCTTGCAACTTCTCTTTGTTTCGTCTTGAAGGGTAAGGTAAGGGTGGTGTGGGTTGGTCATTAGGCAACGGCCTTGGAAACTCGGGTTCCACAATTGGTGTTGGTTCAACCGTAGGTGTGGTTTGAGCGGTACTTCGTGGGATTGTAATGTGCTCCTTTTCGATCATCACCTCGGGTTCTTTCTCGATTTCCTTCTCCTTAGAAGTACTTGGACGAGAGATTGGTTCCTTGAAAGTTTTACCACTTCGTGTAGTAATAACCTTCATTTCTCCCGTCGGGTTTGCAATGGTATCACTAGGAAGACCACCCGAAGAAGAGGGCTTACACATGATTGCTTCAAACATCTTAGCCATTCGGTCCTCAAATTTTGATTGCCTAGCATCCGCTTTCAATAACTCTTGCTTAATCTCATGTTGTCCTAATTCCATCTTTTGTTGGTTTTGTTGAAGACGTTGGACATTTCCTTCCATTTTGTTCGCATGAGTTTTAAGTTCATTAGCAAGTTCATTTTTAAGCTCGTTTTTCAACTCGGATCTTAAGCTAATCATCTCACGTTGCATATTATCAAATTTAGCATCATTTGCTTTTGCATAATCCAAAAATTCTCCTTGCAAATTTTTCGTGTGAGCATTTTGAAAACCTTGTGTAGTATTTTGAAAATCACGGTTTTGGTTTTGATTAGAGATTTGTCCATTCCCACTTTGATAATTCCCTTTGTTGTAATTGCGTGTGTTGCCTTGGTAATTACCTTGGTTGTTGTTTCGATAATTATTAGCATTTTGATTTGGTGGAGCTTGATTTGGACGGGAACCTTGGCCGTTTTGGTTATAAGTTCCCGTTGCTACATAAGCACTCGAAGTGTTACCATCCGCGGTAATGCACTCGGAAAGATCATGAGCTCCCCCACAAGATAAACAACTCTTAGCAACCGCTTTAACCGAAGCGGAATTGGAAGCTTCTTGAGCCTTCCAATGGGACATTAGATTAGCAAATCTATCAAAAAACCGATTTTCCTCATTAGCTTCATCATGTAAGGCGTTAATGCTACGAGACGATTGTGACGAAGATGACTAACCCATATTGGCAACACTCGGTGTGTTACGAGGGCTATAAACCTTAGATCGATTTTCAATGATTTGTAAAGCCTCATTTGTCGTCTTGCACAAAAAATTACCACCCGCGGCGGCATTCAAATAATCTCGTTCATGATCATTAAGCCCATTATAAAAAGTATCCACTTGATGCAATTCCGAAAAATCATGATGAGGACATTCATGTAACATCTCTTTAAATCGTTCCCATGCCATTGAAAAACTTTCATTGTTTCTTTGCACAAATCGTGAAATCTCATTTTTTAAGTGTGTTGTTTTCGATGGTGGAAAAAATTTGTTCACAAACTTAGAGACGAGATCGGCCCATGTCAAAATCGAATTTGGCGTTTCTTTCTCGAGCCAAATTTTTGCGGGACCATCCAACGAATATGGAAACAACATCATCTTAATGGCGTCATGTGGAACATCCTTAAATTTGCTAGTAGCGGTGAGACGGTTGAAATTCCTAATGTGGTAATGCGGGTTGTCTTTCTCGTGACCTCGAAACTTGTTTGCTTGCAACATAGACATTAAACCCGTCTTAATCTCGAAATTCTCCGCAAGGATGGCGGGAATAACAATGGCCTCTCCAAAACCCTCGGTGGGTGCTTGTAGCAACTCCATCATAGTACGATTAGCCATGACGACTTCTTGTTCTATAATAGGTTCAACAATTGGAGGTTCTTCAACAATCAACGATCCTTGATTTGCTTGCTTTTGGAGACGTTTACGAGCTCGTTTAGCTTGATTACGAGTGATCATAAACTACACGAAGAATGGGAGGTGAGCAAAGAAGATTCTTTTTGGTTGTTTTGTGGATTTTCAATTTTTTTGTGTTTTTGATGATATTTAATTTTTTTGGATTTTGGTGTATCTTCGTAGACAACAATCTACAAAATCTCTCCTCGAATCAAACTCTTGATTAAAGAAGCCTCAAAGGAATGAAAACGATCACGTGGAGTGAACGCCTTCGAATGACTTTAGAAGTTGGTGAAAACCAAATTGTTCACGAGGGTTTAATCACAAAGAAAACCAAGCAAATATAGTATACGTATTAATACTTTGGGCGGCAAAACCCTCGATTAGCCTTCAATCTCAAAATACTCACAAGCAAGCGGGGAAACGAGGCGGCGCGAAGCACTTAAGAGCCTTTTTCCTTAGGGTATATTTTATAATACCCGCCTTATACCCACCTTATAGTTTGTATTTTTCAAAATCGAGCTTCACGAAAGTATTTATCTATTTTTGCCTTTTCTTTTTGTTTGAGATTCGAATACAATAATTAGGAGATCAAATCCCAATTAAGGTTGTGTTTTCACACTTTTGGAGATATTGTATTTTGATTGTGATACTTAATACAATATTTTAATAATATTTGTACAAGAAAAACCAAGAAAACCGATAATACGTGTTAAGGGAGTTCCACTTAACACAAATACTATTTATGGATAATATCAAAACAAAAGCTTCCAAATTAAAGCACAACACACCTCCCCGGCAGCGGCGCCAAAATGATTGTGGTAAATTACAACTCTTGTTTAGGAAAACAAAGAGCGTAAAATAGCGGTAAGTATCGAGTGATGATTTTAGGAAAAATCAACACAAATGACCCAATCACTTAAAAAGAGAGAAAGTTCGTTTCCCAAGGAGGTATATGTGTGTGAATTAACTTGTAGTTATTTGAGATTAATATTGAGAAGAATGGGGATGAGAAGATGAAAAGACGGATACGTTAAAATTAAACTACGACGTAAAAGACGTAAACGTAAAGTCGTAAAAACTACCCAAATTAAAAATTTTATACTAAAACCAAAAACAAAATCAAGAATTAAAAAGACTAAAAAGAAGTCTAAAATAATATAAATAAAGATAAAAATCCAACAAAGATATTTTAAAACCTTTTATTAATTAAATATTTAATTTTAAATGCTAATTAAAGCCCTAAAATTAAATATAACTAATTCAAATGTCTAAAATATGATTTTATTGAATAATTACTTAACTTATATTATTAGAAGACTAAAAAGTAATTTTCTAGAAATTAAAACCTATAAAAACTATTTTTAAAACTCTAAAAATGATTTAAAATGATTAAAACCTAATTAAACTTAAAATAATTATAAAAATAAATCTAAAAGCTATAAAAATAATCTAAAAATGGAAATAGTCCTAATTAATGGTAAGGAACCTAGGAAAAATGGAAAAGAAATAAAAATAAAACTTTGAAATTTAATTAATAAAATAATATTAAAATATTCCTAAAAATAAAAAAGTTTTCAAATAAATTCTAAAAAATTCTCAAAAATCCTAAATATTCTAACTAAGAGAAAAACACAAATTAGAGCTCCTAAAACCTTTTTAATAATTTTATAAAAATGTTTAAAGTTTATAAAAAACCTTAAAATAATATAAAATTAAAAATAAGCCAAATTCAAACCCTAATAAGCTGTAAACCTCAAAATTTTATTTTAAAAACTAAAAACTATTTTTCCTAAAAATTAAAAATCTTTTTTCTATTTTTTAATGCTTTTATAAAAACGGATAATAAATAAATGCAAAGAAAATAATTAAATAAAAGGAAAAATATAAAAGTTGGCTAGAAAAGTCTTGATAACTAATATAATCCTAGGAAAAATCAAAACAAGCAAAAACGTTTGACAAATAAGCTGGAATGAGCTTATTTACTCACGGCTTATTTATTTAAGCTCAAAAGGAAAACGTATTAAATAACTTTTGAAAACAAACCCTAACGTAAAAAGATGTCTAGATCAGTGGTAGTTCCCTTAACCCTCCAGCGAGAGGTCTAGGGTTCGAGTCCGCTGCGGGCAATCTTTTTGCAATTTATTTCTTTTTTTTTTTTTTTCTTTTTCAAACCAATTAGTAACCTTGTGAACCTTCAAAACTTAATCCAAATCACTTTATATAGCAAGATTATACTCAAATGAAGATCAAAATGTGTCCAGGTCTATTGTTGAACACAAGCAGTTGGCTATGTGTTCTTGCTTTTTTCCAACAATGATGCAAGCCAAGAGGACTAGGCTTGTGGGCTTATTTGAATGATGATTTGGGAACAATGGGGCACCCTTGTGCTTATTGAAGCACAAGGAGTCAAGTACAAACAATAAGCAATCAACCAGCACTCAAATTAAGCAACACAAAGCATACACTTAGCAATTTCAAGTTGCTGATGCAAATAGAGCAGGTCTATGGACTAATGAGCTAGACAGATTGCACAAACTTGAGTTTCAATGGTCCAAATCATGCATACAAACTCACGAGCTGACATACAAACCAGATCAAACCCTGAAATAACCTAGAACTTAACAGATTTCAAGATCTTTGCATTCAAATTCATGAACATAAGCAAATTTGGGCATAAGCAGATTTTAGCTATGTTTTCCTTTTTCAACACACCAAATGGCTTCAAACTTGTTCAAATATACTTAACAACTAATTCAAAACCTATCTTAACCAATTCCAATAACTCTTAACACTTTTTAAAAGCTCAAATCAAATCCTTACCCTGCTAAACCAAGGATCCAAACACCCTGTTATATTCTGAAAACCAAACTTTTTCACATCAAAACCTTACTAAACCTATTCAAACTGATTTATATGATATCTAACATGCATACTAAACCCAAAGAACACCAATCAAACAGTTATAACAACAAAAATCAAACAATCATGCATTTCACTTCAAACTTTACTTTTTCTGATATTTTTCAAAGGTAAAAGAGATTTACCTCAAGGGCTTACATCCAAGCCCTTGGTGGATGCAAATCCACTTCCTTATGCACCCGGGTGCATGCAGACTCAATCAACAACACCCTTTGATCCTGCTCAAATCAAAACAAAGGAAGAACAAACAAGCAATAATATATTATTACTGATTTCTTTCTTTCTTCCTTAAATTCTTTCCAAAATCCTTTCCAACCTTCTTAACATGTTTCAATAACACTATTTCACTGATTAACACTTACCTCTTAACACACAAAAACCTTAAACAGATTCTTACCAAGAATCTCAAAATTCAGAAACTTTGAAATAAATTTTGAAAATCAAAATTACTTCACCAAAAGACAAATTGGAACTCAGAATCAAGCTTCACACTACACACAACTTTTAAAAACAATAAAAAGGCATTACACTTGAATAAATCAAAAACCAAACTTTTATTTCTTTAAAAAGGAATTACAAGGAAAAGCTTGAAACTGGAACAAGGGGTCATCACAGGTTGATGCCTCCTTTTATACTACTCATAGAACTATCTAGAATGCAAATAACAAAACCCTAATCAGTAGAAATTCTCCAAAATGCCCTTGACGGTTTTGAGGTATGAGTTGTCCAAATTTGATCTCCTTCGTTCATTTTGGCGTTGTGAGTAAGCAATGTATCTCCACTGTTGATATTGGACACGTCACATGCCTTGGAGGCCAAGGTGTGCTCTGATTGGGTGAAAGGGAATTTGGGGGTAGGGTCCACAGTGGTGGGATTGGGGTTTTTAGGAGTGGGTTTAGTTTCTGCATGTGTGAATTACTCGTGTGCAAGGTTAATTAGTTTTTACCCAAGTATAAGTGGATGTAAAATCTGGGTGGGGGTGAAAGTGAATAGTTACTCCTTTGATCCGATTTTGGGGGAAAAAAGGTGTTAGGCGCCCTTTTCAGTTTAAATCTTTCCACTTGACAACTTTGGCCCTTTTCTTTTGGAATTTTTGGCATTTAAGGTTATTCAGCCCTAAATCCGTTTTGCTTTGTAAACAACTTTCACCCTTTTACATTTTTGGCACCAATTTTGGAAAAAGGTGTTTCAAGGGTTATAATTGACAATTTTGAATATTTCAAGGGCTGTTCTTGGACAATGTTGATCTTCAAAGGTCTTCAATGTGTCTTTCACTTCATGAGGGACCATTTTTGGCAATTTGAAATTGTTGAGGGACTAATCTTGCCATTTCTTCAAAGTTGAAGGACCTTTTTGCAATTTTGACAAACTTAAGGGACCAAACTTGTAATTATCAATATACAAGGGTTTTAAGTGTCATTTCTTCATTCTTGGAGGATCGATCTTGTTTTGTCTTCAAGTCTTCAAGGGTATTTGATGAACATTCCATGATTAGGGCCCGGTTCTTTGTACGGCTTCGTTTCTCGTGTTCGTTTTTCCTTGTATCTTGTGATCTTTTGTCTTTTTCACGATATCCATACCTAAAATACACAAGTAAACAAACACAAGCATATATATGGTATTTTATGACATTTTAGTGCATTTAAAGCCCGAAAAGAACGATGAGATCATGTATAAATGCCATCTCATCAGCTACGTTGTGATGATGATGCTGGTTGCTAATATTGTTGCTGATATGATGTAGGTGGTTGTGGTAAGATCGAATAATGTGGAAAGCCTGGAGTCTGAAACATAGGCTTGTGATAAGATTGTTGTCCCATAGCATACATAGTGTTTTTATATGACAATGTTGGATGATCTGCCATTACCACCAATAGTTCGGAATAAGATCCTTGAGACATGGGTTTCTGGAGGACATGCTTCTCGTGTTGCTGCAAGAAAGCATAGAGTTGATCTAAATTTGATTTGTGCAAATCCCGAATCAATTTAACATCAGTGACATATTGGCTCCACTCTGGGGGTAACGTGTTCAAGAACTTGGTATTGAGTTGAAACTGAGCAATCGTGAGATTTTACACATTCAAATCATTCATCAGTTTAGTGAAGCGCCAGTAGTAGTCATGAACTGTTTCCCCTGGAATGTATGAGAACCTATCGAATAAGTCATAGAGTTGACATTCTCGTTCCTGCTTGGAAAGTGAAGTCCCTTGTAACAAAACTGTTAAGCGATCCCACAGCTCCTTTTCTACCTTGTGTTTGCTGACCATACGATAAATATCGGGTGGAAGAGCTTGAAGTATGGTTTGAACGGCCTTCTCATCTGCATCAGCAATGATTTGGTTGGTAGTCGTTAATTCATGAAATAGCCTTGGTCGAGACACATTGTCTACAGTCACTTCGCCCCAATCGAGTGGACCTTGCTCAATGGATTGAACCATAAGTCTTCCACTGGGTCTACCCATAATATAAGACTTCATGCGACCTTGCCATGAAATAAGGTTTGTGTTTTAGTGTTGTTTAGGATGTTGTTATCTTTTGGTTGTGTGTTTTTGTGAAATATTACCAAGAAATGCAAAGTCGAAAATCCTCTAAGTTATGCAAATTCTATCTCAATACCCAAAGTAACTCTATTGCAATGTCAAATCTCAAAGTTCTATCGCAATGCTAAAAATCAATCCGTCGGAATACAGATCGGAATGCTAATCGGAATGCTGATCAGAATGCTATCGCAATGTGATCGGAATGCTATCGCAAAGTGGATCAGAATGCTATCACAATGCTGATCGGAATGCTATCGAAATCCAGATCGCAATATCTTTGTAGTCCTAATCGGAATGTCGATAGCAATGTAGACGATCGGAATCCCTTGTCGTAATCCTGATCGGAATGTCGATCGCAAAGTTGGATCGGGATAACATATCGGAATAACAGATCGGAATAATAGATCGAAATAATGGATCGCAATGTAGAAACCCTGATGCTTTGCGATGGAATGCTGTCGGAATACGTGATATTGGTCCGAAACTTGAGATAAAAAGTTGAGATTTTTGCCAATAAATCCGTGTTTTTAACCAAACCAAAGTACCCAAATTGCTACTAAAACTCTTTAGAAGATATACAGATCACTTGGAACAACAAAAACAAGAAAAAAATTTGAAACTTGGGTAAAATCAATCAAAAACACCTAAACACACTTAAATAAGCATGAACAACACAAAACCAACCTTTATTTCATCCCATGGCTCTTGATACCAATTTTAGAATGATGGTAATCTATAACTATCAAGAGGGTTGTTGTTTCTAGAGAGAGAAAGTAGAGAGAGAGATGAGAGAAAATGTGAAATGTATTATGTAACAAATGAAACAACCAACACCCCTTTCCATGGTGGAAATAGGTTTATATACCCAAGTCCCTTAGTGGACTTGGGCCTCCGGCCCATGAATATGCTCATGGGTCGGGCTAACATAAACTATAATTAAACTATACTACGAACCCTTAAGTACATTGTTGGAGTAACCGACTCTTTCTAAATACGAAAAATGTATTTCCAACACGTTTGTTGCATTTCATAAACTGATTACCTGCTGAAATTTTCCATCCAAGTTTGGATGCTACCTTAGAGGATTAACATGTTGTGTCTTATCCTGTTAATTGCAACCTCATAATTAAAGTTTACTCTATGGTAACTTCTTCAAACGCTTACTTTTGTAGGTAGACACTTCCACTACAGGTGTAGGGATAGGAGCCATAGTTCCAAAGTCAGTACTAACATTGGGCGCATTAACTTCCTTTGGGGGAATGATTGCCCAGCATGTAAAGCTTTCAAAATTTGAAAACTCAGAGTAGGTGTGTGTTTTGATTTCCAGAGTGTGAGTTTCCCCGATGATATTGGTTAAAGGAGGAGGCAAGTCTGAATCGTCTTCAGGCTCTCTGTAAGCGATGCTTTCAGCTGAGCAGCCAGTCAACTGTGTAACCTTCTCATCAAAAAACACAACTACAGTTGTGGTCGTTGCGTCAGTAACTCCAAGTTCAAGCCGATACCTTCAAGTATGATGAAGCATAAGCGTAGATAAGTAGATGTTGGGTTGGTTTGTTATATCATTGTTAAACCACATTAAAGAATATATACGAACCTTAATTCATGATAATCCACAGGTTTCAAATATGCTTCGCAAAAAACCCCCCATCTTGGCGGGTTACTCCTTTCTTGCAGGAAGCGGAACCACATGAAGGGTAATTCCAGCCATTTCTTGTTTGCACATGATCAAGCCTGACCTTACAATGGCAAACCGCAGACTGCATATAAAGATTACTATAAGTATAATGTAATACACTCCCAATGTATGGTCTTCTAATGGAAAAAGCCTTACATCATTACGACGATTGCGTGCCCACATCAATAAGTTCTCCAGCGTGCCTGCCCGCGGTTATGTTGGATCAATCAAGTTACACCCAATCACGGTCTTAGCTTCGCCACTGGTATTCAATTAAAGGTGATGCCATAATTAATATACAATGTATTATAAACTATTAACGCATCCTTACCCATTGTTTCTTTTTAGTTCTTGGATAATAGGTATAGCCGAGTCATCGTAAATAGCTGTCGAGGAGCTACTGGATAAGCATAACTGATCTAAAAGGTAATTCAATGTTTATTATTAGAGTCTCAAATATGAATACTATATATGGGTACAAAGGACACCTACTCTGCCAAATCTTAGTTGATAGGGAAGTTAGAACAATTGGACAGTCACCAAGGTGTTTTGTTTTCTTTTCTATTAGAACCTCACCAAGTCCACCCCATAATGTAACTTTAAGAGACTCCCCACTGTTTCATGTAGAGATAGTGTAAACGAAATTTACCTAAATTTAAAAATAAATCTGAATAATGTAAATATAGGAACGACAAATAAAAGTGAAACAACCTTGGACTATTCAGGAAAAAATTCAGAGCTTTAGATCGTGTATTTTTAACGGAAGTTCTCCCAACATTTGTAACATACCCATCAACATCTGCAGTTTCAAATCATACATCCATAAGCGGATAACTAACCTTGATTACCAACTAATGTCATAATTATTATTATTGTAGGGAAAGGGGGAAAAACTGACCAAACAGAACTTATTGTTTGTAACCTCAACGTTGTCCAAAGGAATTATTCGAAAAGGATATCTCACAAAGCCTTCATGTGGTACAGAAACCTTTCGCACCACATTCGCACCCTCAAACTCCAACATGAAGGTATCATCTTTCAAAATTTGATACTCTTGTTTGTTTTGATGAACAACAAAGTTCTTTATTGAATATATACCTCCTTATTTTACCCGCATAAAATTGTGAGCAACATTGGCCTTGGCACTACAATGGATGAGCTTTTACTGTAAGAATAAACGTTAAACATCACAACGGCATCCCTAAAAATAATTTAAAAAATACATTTTTATGTTAATGCTACCTTGCTATCAGACACTACAAAATCAGTAGACAAATAATGACCATTTGGAGCATTCACATCCCATATCATCCCAATCATGACAATAATAAAACCTGTGATATTCATATCCAGTTGTCTTAAGAACAAAGGCTTTGCTATTTGTAGGGTATTGGTATTTGATTTCACGGTTCCATCAGCATTTGATGTTTCAGTAGCCTTGGACGTGATGCATACAACCTTAGCTTCAAGTTTTTTTGGCGAATGCTTGGAAGAATTAGCAGCAGACATGTCAGCAACCTTAGTTTTGGTTGAAGATTCAGCATTCTTGCCTGAAATGCAGAGAGTCTTGCTGTCCGGCTTCTTTTGGGATTCCTTAGGCGAATAAGCAGACATGGCAGACTGGGAAGAATTGCAAGACATGGCTGCTACTTGATTAGATTCAGTTACGATGTGAGGAATACACACACTGCCGCCATACATTTAGATACACCATCATTAATGGAATCTTTCAGTTATGATCTTTGTAACTGCTGGATGATTTACATTCCAGACAGTTAAGACTTGTAAAACCCCTAAGATGTTCTGCATTCTCAACAGTGAATGCACAACCCGCCCATAACTTGTTTTAACCCGTATGTACACCAAGAACTTGTTTAACCAGTGTGTATGTATTTGAGCATTCTTTACTTGTACCATAATTAACATAGCATAGCCCAAGTGTACTGGCATTAAATGTACTCCTGCATTTTAAAGATAAAGACCTAAAATTTAGATATAATAGATACTTTACTCTTTGGAAAAAGCAAAGTAAACTTGGCAAGTATTAAATTCTACGTTTTAGGAAAAACGCAAAATCAAAAGTTCAAGTTCATTCTCGAAGGAGGTGTATATGTTGTTTGCCATTATAAAAACCAGAGTTTGTATTAGTTCATTTTTGGATGTGAAAAAGAGTGAAAAATAAAGAAGAGTTATGCTAAAAATTACACTACGACGTAAAAGACGAAAAATCATAAAACGCGACGAAAAATAAAACTTAACTAAAAATTCTCAAAAATTGAAGTTTAATTCCTAAAAATATATCTAAGGTTTAAAAATAAAGAAAACGTTTTATAAACTTTTTAAATTAATTAATATTTAATTTTGAAATGCTAATTAAAATCCTAAAAATCAAATAAATTAACAAAAAGCCCAATCAAAGATTTTATAGCTTGTAAACCTCAAAATATTTAACTATTGCTAAAAGGTATTTCTCCAAAATTTTAAACTAATTGTATATATTTTTAAATCCCTAAACACTAATTTTAAAATAAAATAATCATAAAAAATAAAAGAAAAGTGAGAAAAATACAAAACCTTTTTTTTTAAATTCTAAAATACTTTTAACTACTAAGGGAAAATAACAAATGCTAAAAAAACTATTGGATAAGCTGAAAAAGCTCTAAAAATAAGTTGTTGAACAATTATAACTAGCAGTGGCTAGTTTTGGTGGCTTCGGTGGGAACTTGGTTCCTATTGATAGTGAAAAATGCACAGAAATTGACTTTGGCTTGATTTCAAGCTTGATTGTTGGTTTCTTGTGGAACGTAGGGCACCCCCACAAGAATTGACTTGTGGGGGGTCAATATAAACACAAAAAAGCACTCCAATAATATAATAAGCCAGAAATAAGCACTTTAGCAATTAAGAGCTCAGAGAGTTTTTGTGTGTCGTCCGAGATCTAACAGAGAACGACCACTATGTTGTCCGATATCGGACAACACTATGGAGTGGGATCTCGGATGGAACACAGTCAGACAAAAAGAAGGGGGCACATATTGTGAGGGGATTTGCTGATCTAGATGGCACTAATTTGAATGTTAAACCATATAAACTTGAAGATAAGTTTAACAATCACCGAATTAATCTCATATAGCCCTAGTTAGACACCTAAACTATCAAGGAACAAGATTGAAAACTTCAATTCTCTAAGATGAATCCAATCAACTAACTGATGTACATATGGTGAAATAAGAACACAACTTGCCAAACTATACTACTCAACCAATTGGTTTAAACCAACACTAAATATCAACTTTCCTTCATGAAACAAAGGATTTGCAGGTTTATATGAGCCACCTTGTTGTCACACAAAATGTTTTCAACATACAACCAAACACCCTATTATTTTCTGTGAAGAAAATTTCACAATGATTTTTGCTTTAAATCACATCCAAATCGCCTCAAAACAATAAGAACATGGAAAATCTTGCAAAGAATATAAATTCATCACTAAAGTACCACATGTGAGCAGTCAAACCAAATTTCACCTAGAAAGCATTTCAAAAGATAATAATGGTAAGAGAGGGGTTACCACCTATGGCTTGTTTAACCGATAGACACACCAAGGCTTCCTCTCCACTGAGCTCAATTGAATGCAAAAAAGGCTTATGAGATGGATGTTATAAGTTGTTCTTGTTGAGGTTCAACCACAGAACCAAGAACACATGAATGCAATGAGATGGTATAAAACCTTCTTCAAAACCTGCAAAACATAAAGAAAATAGACCTTTGCACCAGAAGCAATCCAAAAGCTTGTCAGTAAGGAAAGCTTTTGGGAGATTTTGCAACACAGTGAATTATCAGCAAAACAAGAAAAACAAAACTTTTTGGAAAATCAAACCTTGGAACCAAGAAAGCTAAAAAATAAGGGTAACCAAGTTAAAGCTAACAAGCCATACAAACTTCTTATGACCTTTATTTGTCAAGTCAAGGTTATAAAACCTTTATATGTCTTCGGTCTCAAAAATATTTTTGAAGAGCAAATATTTCAAAAACATTTGAACTCCTAAATTACCTTGCAAGAAAATATAAATTTGGTTACACTAAAACATAAATTAAATAGAACTCAGCAGTTATAAAAATTAAAATCAAACTTTCATTTAAACTTTTATTTTTTTTACATAAAGCTGGAACAAAGTAAAATGAGGTACATGCACCTCATATATATACAGACTATCTTAAACTATTCTACATTGCATAAAAATACATCAAACCCTAGCCTTGTTCTTCCTAATCTGCCCTTCAATTTTATGTTAGAAAAATTGGTCAAAAGGCTCATGTGCTTGATTCTAACGTAGCTAGCTGTTGTTGTTGATCTTAGCCGTTGTATGTATCCTTTGGAATCACTGTGGCTCGTTAATATTCTGCAAGACAATGGACCACTGCCATATTGGGATAGTTTTTGGGGCAGGGGACATGTGAGGTGGGACCCACACGTGAGTTGTGATTGTTCGATGGGTGGGGATTAGTTTAGGAGAAGATTAATTAGGGTTCTAGAAAATAGGGATTAATAATTTTGGATGAACTGGTTTTTAGGATTAGGGTTCTTTATCTGGTGATTTGGAGATTTATGGTAACATTTCTTGTTTATCGCTCGTTTATATATTAATTAAATCATTTCAAAACTTAATATATATAAAAAAACGTAGGTGGGTTGTGACTAGGTTAGGTAAACGGGTTGGCCGGGTTAGGTTATTTGGTTTGGCTTAGGACGGGTTAGAGTGGGTAGTGGACCGGGTTTGGGTTTATGTTTTGACAATATAACCCCCTGAAATATCAAAAAGTGTACAAATAAATTCTGGCCATTGATTAAGCTATTTCCCTTTGTAACAAGTTTGGGCTAATTACAATTTAGCCCTTCCAACTTTATAAATATCAAACAAGGACTATTCTTGTAATTATGGCATTCATCAAGGGATGAATATGTATAATCTTGAAACTTAAGGACCAAACTTGTTATTTTGGAGTTTTACAAGGGCCAAAAGTGACAAGTCTTCAAAAGTTGGACCAATCTTGACAATCTTCAAATCTTCAAGGACTTCTTTGGAAAATCAATGCTCGAGTCCGGTTCTTTGTGCGCCATCTTTTCCGTGTTTATTTTTGCTTGATTCTTGTGATCTTGTCGATTTCATGATATCCGAACCTACAATTACACATTGAACAAGTACAAGGGGTTTGCACGTTTTTTTATGATAATTTATGTCATTTTAAGCCTAATTAAAGCAATGAGACCATGTATATTAGGAGTCGCATCATACAACTTAAAAAATTAAAATGGTGTGCTCCCTTCCATACACCGTTGACGAGATTAAAGATATGATTAAAAAACAAATCAATGAAGAACAATGTCGTCAGTTTGCGCTTACGACGTTAGCTTTTGATTTTGATGCTGCTCATGAAGCTAAAACCAAACTACACACTGCGTATGAGAAGTGTCGTGATATTTTCACAGACAAACATGTTTTAATCGACACATATCTTAAAAAGAATCTGACAATGGTTTCAACATGCAAAGAACGTTGTTTAGAAAGTTGTCAAATTTGGTGGCGCAAATTCAAAATAAAATTGAATGGCTGAATAACCTCATTCCCAACAAAAATGAAGAAATTCCATCCCAATCTCATATTAGTTCTTCATCACAACAACATCACCAACGCCAATATGTTTCTCCCGATCCACCTATCCAAACAACTCAAATGCTTTACTTAATGACATTCAGTTTCGTCAACAATACCAAGATGTACATGTATTGAGAGGAACATTAGAGGAACAAGATAAGGTACAAAGGGAGTGGGAAGAGAAACTTAGAGGCGAAGAAGCTTACCAAGAGCAATTCCAGTGGGAGTTTTTTGGGCAGTTATCGGATACGGATTTGGGAACTGAGCAGTCGTATTACGTATTTGTTTTCTATCTATCTAGTAATTTATTTCTTTTCGTATTGTATTTGAATTTCAGTATTTTTATGTTTTATTTATTGAATAAATGTTTTAATTTTTGAATAATAAGTGTTTACGTTTTTATTTTTAGTTTATGAATTAAAATAATTGAGAAGAAAAAATATGGTATGCCGTGGCGGTGAGTTCCTCATCGTCAGTAAGATTGTAATGTAGGTTAAGTGAGTGGAGAGAGAAAGTTGATGTGACGCTGAGGAGACAATGGGTTTTCCACACACCACTCCCTTTAGCCTTACATGTTAATATATTACTTTGATGTAAGGTTAAAATAAACCCAAAGAATTAAAGGTGCTACTGTATAATTTATTCATTTTTATCACTTATACAACAAAGACAAAGGGTATCATGACATTCTGAATCGCTTACGCTACCCCCTCTTGGACGATGATCTATGCACGTATTAGCACAAAGGGTTTCTTCACAAGGTTGTGGATAAAAGTCATAGACATAAGGTTTGTAACCTTTACCTGCATGAAATAATATAATATCAAAAATTATGTAATAACTTTTTAAATATATATAACTAGCAACAGAATCGTAATTAAAGAACTTTAAAGTAAATAACATAATACCGAAGTTATGACAATAATCTTCATAGGGGGAACCAATCCCAATCGAAAGGCATGTAAGAAACATGCACAAAAAGAACATATGCATAACTTTTTTGTCCATTGTTGACTCAAAGAAAACTTACAAGGTACTCAAAGTATTAAAAGTACTATATATTGTTGTTGTGGAGTTTGGTATTTATAATGAACTGAAAGAAAAGATTTAATATTACAATTTTCTTTTATTTTTTTACTTTAACTTAATATACTACAAGTTGGTATTAATTGCAATGTTTTAAAAATCGGGTTGACCCGGCCGGTTGAACCGTGAACCGGCTTAGAGGCCGGACCGAATGTGACCGGGTTTTTGCTTGTTTGAGAACCGGATTGAACCGCCGGTTTTTTGTTGACCCGGGTTGACCCGGTTTGATTAACCCGGCCGGGTCACAATATTTTATAAAAAAAAAATTTCAAAAACTTTTTTTTATAAATATTTTTATGTTTTAAAGATATATATTGAATTAATGATTAATAGTGTTAGTTAAATTAAAATCAAACTAACTTAAAAATGTTCACTAATATTGTTATATTATAATCTATTACAAATTGTAAGTATAAATTAATTATTTTTCATATTTTTACAATAATATTATAAATATAAAACTAAAAATTAAGGCTAGTGAGTAAAAAATAAATACTACACATTAAAAATATTAAAAGTATGTATATATAAAGATGACTCAGCGGTTCAACCGGTTGAACCGGTTGACCCGTGAACCGGTCACTAGATCGAGTCAACTAAAAAACCGGGTTTTAAAACATTGATTAATTGTCTTCTAGAATTTATTTTTATTTGATTTTTATTACAGTAATAGACTTGCATAATACAATGACATTTAAGATAAGACAAATATAATTAATGACAAACAATAAGATTATACTATTTATTATACTATTTGAAATATATTACACACATATGTTAACCTTTCTATTCTTGTATTTAAGTTTTGAAGTTTCTAGCATATTATAATTTAACGTAATCAATAGAACTTACTGTAACACCTTCAAATTATCACGTAGCAGAATATCATATTGGCGCTACTAATAGCACATCGCATACAATTATAAACAACGACCTCAAAAGAGATCTTAAAATAATATATAACATTGTCTAAAATATTTTCCATCCCAATATATAAAAGCAGAGTAGCGTTTAGTCCCAAAAATCATTACCAACACATCACATTTATCAAAGACTTAAAAGTAATTTATTTATTTCAAAGGATGACAAAAAAAACAATATAAACTTTAGATAAGTAAACACCAACTTCCTCCTCACATGCTCCACTGCTATCGATCTTGATTACCTGAAATACATGCTTAAAATAATCAACACAACGGTTGAGCAAGTCTATAGATTTTGCAAATCATCATTTGAACACAAGAATTTTAATCATCTCAAGCTTGTCACATAGAAAAGTCATATATATATATATATATATATATATATATATATATATATATATATATATATATATATATATATATATATATATATATATATATATATATATATATATATATATATATATATATATATATATATATATATATATATATATATCTTTACATTATATATAAAATGAGGGAAATGCCACATCACCATGTTGCTAATCCACATCAGCACAATAAGTTTCGGAATTTTTAAAAAAATTGTCTCTTCCAAGATTCGAACTTGGGTATGCGAGACCCAGACACTTGCCTCAACCGTTGCACTAGACTATTGATTGTGTTAGTCACCTACAAAACAAGCTATATAAACGCACAAAACAATAAAAAAATTAACATAACTAGCATTCGTATTAAAACCCTGATAACATTAGGAAAAGGAAATCATGTATCGTCCAAAACCCTAATATCTCCAGATGCATGTCGTTCATGTATCTTCAAGAACCCTAATATTGGCTGAAGGTAAAAGCTTATTTTTACCTTGAATTCGTGAATTTTTATTTTTGTTGATCTTATAGTGTTATTTAATCATTCTACTTTTATTCAAAACCCAAAGTCCTCTTTATTCAAATTATCTTATTCGATTTATGAAAGCCCCTAATCGATTCGATTTATGAAAAACCCTAACCCTAATCGATGCTTATCCTCATGATTATATATTCATGTTCATCAATATCGGCACTAATGCAATCTGCTTATTCTTCCTTTATCTATTAGTCTGGTCTGTGTTGACCAGAGCAGTTGTGGTTGGAGCAGGTTTTGTATAATTTCGACTCACCCCTTAACATAATTATTATGCTACTCATAACAAGCATTGTAATTTAGTCTAATGTCTTTTGATTAGGTATTCCTGGATGTGATCAAAAGTATAGATAGATAATTCTATTTAGCAGTCCTTGGAGCATTAAAGATGAAGACATGCTCAAGGTGCTCTAAAAACTGTTTAATTTTTATTTACTACCACTAAAGTCTTATTTATTTAATAAAATGTCAATAACTACTAAAGCACGAACTAATATTGCCGTTTTACCAATTAGGGGTTGTTTGGGATTGGGCATGTAACAAAAGTGCGCTTGATTTGCTGAATCGCCTCTCAAATTATTTCGTTTGTGGTTTCTTACTTATGTGCATATGTCCATGTGATTATAACAGGACCTGTCAAAGCAATCCCAAACACACGACCTTGCAGCAAAGGATTTGCATGGATCCTATATGCGATTTACAAGGGATCAACTTTAATATCTTTTTACTGTCCTTATACGATTCGTTTTGGAAAGGAAAGCCTAAGTAGTAGTAACTCAATTGAGTTGCTTTCATGACTAAAGAACATGACATCTACGTGACTTCTGAAGGGTACGCATTTGTCATATAAAAATATCTGTCTAAACCAAAATATCAGCTATGTTGTATATTCAAAAGTTATGATTTGTTTATTTTACCCTTATGTAGGAGGATAAACACGGATGGTCTCAGTACAAGGACCATCACTCATCTTGCGCAAGATATGCATGTGGCTTTTACCTATATCAGGAATAGTGTTAAACACATTTTGAACAGCCTTCACGTTTTTAGGATAATATTTTTCAGATTTTACCCGTAACTTGGACTAATTATGATTGTAGATTTGAACAAACAAAGTAAGTTCATGTTCTATCAAGTGTTCATATGATTTCATTCTAACACTTCACGTCTTAACAGTAATGTGTGAAAGAAATGCACATCATGGCAATGGCAATGACAATGACAACCTAAGGTAATCGGTGATATTAAAGAAATTAATTCAAGTTCTTAATGATTTACGATTAATTTTTTTCCCCAACTTTTTTTCGAGATAATTTATCAATTGATTAATATTTAGACGGGGGCCTAAAGAAACTATAGTTGTGGTAACTGGTGCAAATCAAGGAATTAGATTTCAAACAACACGTCAGCTTGCGGCACATAGAGTGAAGAATCAACAAAGGTATTTGCGGAGGGTTGCATAATCCTTGGTTTTGCTGAGGGTTGCAGAATTCATGATTTTGCTTCTCAGCTATTTGCTGAGGATTGCAGAATCCTTGGTTTTGCTTCTCAGTAGTTGTGCGGACCGGGAGCCGTAAATAATTGAACAAGTATAAATTTTATATTGTAGTTTTTTCGATATCCTATACACATATTACATAAAGATCAATAAAATTCCTCATGTATGAGTAAAAAACAATAACCATGTTTTTAGTATAAGACACACCTAACCAAATTGCATTCTTAAACCTTTTTCTTCCTTCCAATTAAGCAAGTTGTTGAAAGTGTATATTTAATATATCATCCTAATATCTTATAAACAATCAGTAGCTTATAAAAAGTACTTTGGCTCAACCCAACTTGACCCGTTTAAAGATTACATGTTCTGACGTGTTTAGCGTATTATTAAATGTTATCTCGCAGCTATCAGATTCTAGGCATGACCATTGCACTTGCTTTGAAGGTTTGCTGATATGTGTTTGCAAAGAGATGTTATAACACTAAATAAGGAGGAGGTGCTTCATGTATTTAAGGATTTCGATAAGAAGGTGGATGAAGAACTAAAGGTAAAGTATATATGTATTTGCTTTGCGAATTTTGTTGTATAGTATCTCTATATACGAGTTGTATTTTTTGGACTGGAAATTCACACTTGATCGAGTGAGTATGCATCAACTTAGCTAGATCACAATTCAAGCTTTTAAAATATTAGTTGAACACACGAAATTCACACATCAAGGCCTGTATTCACTAGGAAATTCAAGCTTTTAAAAGGATAATTCTACGTAACGTGAAAGTTCATTGATATACTCTTTATTCCATTAGACGTGTGTAGATATTGTTAATATTCCTGTGATCTGTAGTTAGAACTCCCATCTAAATCTCATGGGTCGTATTGTCTGCAATGATGTATTCATTTATTATTGAGCTTATCATTATTTATTTCATTATCAAGGCCAACAGCGTATGCTAACAGAAGTTAAAAGCAGAAATCATAGGTCGTATTGTCTATAGTGGTGGGGGACAGAGCTCACTCTACTACCTTTTTGTGTAGCGGAGATTAACAAAATACCAACAAATGCAATTGAGAGGCTCTAGCCCAGGTTCCAGCCATCAAGGTGCATGCTGTCAGTACTACTGAGCTGACTCCTAAACCATCAACAGCTATAACACCGCCAGATATTACAAAACAAGTTCCAGTTGGCGTTCAGAGAAGCAAGCTCGACAACTATATGTGATCTGATGGTCAAAATACTAGGAACTTTTCATGGTACGATTCTATCAAAGGTTGTTGGTTCTTAGTACTTGACAAAATATAGAAGGTTGACTTTAGTTTGTATCTGACATCTTCCTCTCAATGCTTTTTGCTAAGTTTATTATAAAAAGTTTTTGTGCAAACACTCAAAACCCAAAATGGTAAAGACGGTTGTTTATCAGTTTTTTTTTTGTAAAGAGAGAAAACCTCGGGAAAACTTTGTCATGATATAGTAGGTAATCTGACTGAAGGATTAGTTTCTATCAGCCTAACTCTACGACAATAATTATCTAACTATGATTTACAATCACGCGTTAAGGTCACCACTAGCTGTCCAAAATAAGTGAAGGTCATTAGTTATTTTACCCTTTCGCTTAACTACTAATGTCACTTATCATCTCAGATAATGTATGTATTTTAGTTTGCATTGAGATAGTAACAAGCTTTATATATTAGTGATTATAATATCTTTTTGGGGCTGCTGGAGCTATTGGGGAAATATTCACAGTTCTTGACATACGTAACCCAGGATTGAGAATTCTGCTCTTGGGGATGATGCGAAGGTTTTTCTTGTCGGTACCTGGATGGTGCCAAAGGTTGATGCTTAATTGGTGTAGCACATGCCATGAATGTTGACAACCAGCACGTCTTTCTCATATCACTAATTTTCTAGATGATTTTATTATTGACTAGGTTGCAATTTTTTTTTTGCACAACTTGATTTTGATTCTTATTACATAAAAAAGGAGCTCATAGTCCAAGCATTAGTTTCTTCTGGTTTACTGTATATCTTGCAGTGCTTGATTTTGATTCTGATTACATAAAAAAAGCAGCTCACAATCCAAGCATAGATTTTCTTGCGGTTTACTATATATCTTGCAGGTTCCAAAAAACAATCTAATTCTTACTTTAGTATATTCTTTGACAGGAGCATTACTTATCTGCAAGGAATTATCGAGTTGAAGTCTTATTACACTATGTAAGCAAACATTCAAGGTAACTGTGATACTCCTATCATACATTTTTGTTTCTGATGTCATTACTCTTTGTTATCACATTTGGCTTCATGTTGGTATTCTTGCAATCATGAATTATTAAGAAATATTCATATGGGCATTGACATGTTTGCAGAGCTTGGGTTATATCACCTGCTTGGCTAAAAGAAAGCTTCTGAGCACGTCGTAGGCGAGTAAGGCTAACCTTAGAAATGTTGAGATGGGATTTACATGTTGCTAGCGATTTGGATTGTTTTGGATTTCATTCTAATGCATATTGACTTGTGTTTAAAGTTTGTTTTATAGCGGTTTCCGCTGATATATGAACAAATGTAAAGTTTGAGCAAAGTGTGTATTATAAATGGTTTCTAGATTATATGAAGTATTTGGTATTCAAAAACTTTTTATTGAGTACCAGTATACTTTATAGGTGCAAATAGTTTAGTGCGACCTTCTTATAAATATGGAGATTTAAATAACACCATTTCATAGTTAACGCATAGTGAATATAACATTACGTTTAACCAAACTTTCAGTGTGTTGTTTTCTTTTAATGAATCACTTAGGATTATACTATGGATAGACTTGAATGCTAAAATATTTAGGCATTGCTTTATTATATGATATATTTGTTTGGTTTAAAATGAATTGTGTTAGTCTGCTGTTTCTACAATGCTCGACGTTTGTACGAGCTTTGAATGCTATGCAATCACTGTTGTAGGGAACTACGTAGCTGGTGCCTAACTTGGCCAGATGTTTTGTCACAAACTCGTGTCTCTTCTTTGGTAGTGCACCATATATGGCCATTATCATCGAAAAATGTTTTCGATGTGTATTTCTTTGGGAAGTTCTTACTGCATTGGCCATCTGGCATACACGAGACACTCAAGTTAGGAGTGCATAGAGTCCATGCATCATCATTTTTGGGACAATTCGGTCGTCTTGAAGATCAGTATTCGGGTCTGTTAGTATGCAAATGAGATATTTTGGTGACTTGATTTGAACTATTGTTTTTCTAAAATCAATATGTGGTATCCCCTTATCCAAATAAGGTAATAGATATAAGGGAAAAAAATACGGTATTTAAAGAATTGGTCATCTTTATGTGCATAAAGTAAACTATATGCATTGATTCAAATTATCATACAATTTAAAACGATTACATAAGTCGACTGAAATACAAGTTAACTACGAAATGGGAGGAGACCGTTAATCTTAACATAACATGCTATTTTCTCACAAGAATAAAGCACTTGGCTAATAATTTGTCTGATATCTTTTCTTTTATTGGTTGAATCGGAAATTAGAAACTCGATCAATTAAAGGACCGATTTCAAAGTCCGTGATATCGTATATTTGACATAGCTCGTGACACTTACATGCACGATTTGTTTTATGTCTACATGTTAGATTACTTTTTTTAAAACACAATTATTTTGTGTTATCTTTTGCATGAAAATCTATCATGGCTGCTTCTTTTGTTCCTCATGGCTGAGGAGGTTTGAATAACCAAACTTATAATCGCTCTAAATTATAAATTTTTCACTGTATTATTAAGTCTACGACGAGGAGTTTCCACCGCCATTAAGACGAGTGGACTAATCTTTCACGGGAGTTTGCTCGGTACCTCGATGGGTAGTATCCCTCCCAGTTGAGATTTTTTCTATTCTCAAGACTCGAACCCAAGACTTTTGATTAAGGAGCCAAATGCCTTTACCAATTATGCCAACCTCAATTGGTAATTGTTCACTTTATTTTAAGGCATATAATTCAAATATTAAATATTGTGTATGATCACACATTTTGAACATTTAATCGAGGGAAATATTTTAAAGAGTTTAAGAAACACGTCTAGACGTAGGTGGCGTTGTTGTCCAATAGCTATAATTCTTTATATTTGTGTAGTCATCGGACAAATGTTTTATAAATCGATTTTGTCAAGTCATCGGGTCTGGGTCAATTTGTGTCGAACCAAGTCAACTAGATTAATTTTTTTTAATATTTTTAATAATTAATTAAAATTATATATAATAATTATGAAATTGTCCGTATATTGAACATATAAAGTATTTACAACCTAATATAATATTTAAAAAGAAAATAACTCGCAAATACACAAAATTTACGTGTTTTAAAAAACACGAAAACTCAAAACCTAGCCGGGTCTCAAGAACGGGTTGACCTAGGTCACATCAAATCCGACGGGTCTAGCCAGATTTCGAAAATGTAAAACCCGATTCAATATGAGCCTTTATTTTCTCGACTGAAATCGGATTAACTGGTTGACCCGACCAAATCAAGCCGGGTTTTAAAAAAGTAACTATTTAAGTAATCAAATAATCAAGGCTAAAGAAATGAACCGAAGTGACACTTTTATAATAGAAAAATATTAAACTAAACAAGAATTTTGATAATAAAAAATTGATAGCAAAAATTTATACAAATGAAAGGAAATTAAATATCATGGGTTTAATACAAGATTTGAGGAAGCAATCAGGGATATGACTTATAAAATTTAGGAGCTTGAATACATGATTTTGGTGGAAGCAAGCTATTATATTAACATTTATTTCTATAAGTTGTTTATCAATTGTATAAACTTTTTACAATTTTCTTAATTCATTAACCGTTACTTAATGGCAAACACGCTAAAAAATCTGTGAAAATACAAAATCTATTAACACTAATAATTAATGAAGTAAAAAAATGTAAACGATAATATATAATTAAACAATGCAAACGAAAATCTGAAGTTATACCCGCCCATCGGGCGGGTTTTGCAACTAGTATATATATATATATATATATATATATATATATATATATATATATATATATATATATATATATATATATATATATATATATATATATATATATATATCGATAAATGCCTTAATCTCATGCAACTGAACGTTAACCAACACGTCAACCGAGTCACTTACGGCGCCCCTACAACAGGTAATATTGTCATATACCAACGACCTCTTATACATAATATCCCTTTCAGGTGTTCACAAGGATACATACCCTAGGATAAGGTTTGTCAAACCAAATAGATCTATCATATATATTAGGGTTTACCTCGCAAGGTAATTAATAGTTCATGAAATTCAAGAACTTCATAAGACAATGGTACTTAGGCATTTATCATCATATTCGGGTTCAACATACCAAAAACAACTTGTGTTCATTTTATAAAATAGCATGTGTTAATGCAATAATGACTAAAAACGTTACTTGCATTTTTCGGTTTCGCTTAGTTTTGATTACGACAATATGTAAAAACAAGCATTTACGAAAACAACGAAAAACGAATTCTTGAGTTCAAGTATTTTTCATTTTACCCATTTTCACTTAAGGTATGGATAAACAAGTACTAACCTTAATTAAGTGATCAAGTGATTTAATCTTTTCTTAAAACTCACTTTTTATTAAATGTGACAAGTTTTTATTAAACTTTATTTTTAAGAAAATGTTTTATTAAATTAATTATTTGAAATTTGAAAATGGCATATTCTTATAGCTGTTAAGAATATCCTTTCAGGATATTTTTATACCCAGATAAGACCTCCACCACTAAAGGACAAAAAGGAGCGGAGTCTAGTCCGGCGGTACCTTAGCGCCCAGGCGGTACCTTATCGATAAGGTACCGCGGGCTGTGATAAGGTACCGCGGGCAGATATATCCGTTGGCTCCTTTGTCCTTTAAATAGTTGGCCATTCTCAGCTTTTCACCTCACCTCTTTTGCACATTTATTTCCAGATTCAAACCCCTTCTTTAATCACTCAATCTTTGATCATTTGTTTGATTATTACTTGTTTAAGAAGTGAATCTTGTTCTTCCATCTCTTCCTCTCCAAGTGCAAAGAGAAGAACACTATCCTAGTGAAGTGTTGAGTCCACCACCAAAGATATATTGAAGATCAATTTGTATATTCTTGTAGTTGTGTCATAGTTGTGAAGATCCAAGTAGTTGTGTCTATTTTGAAGTTGTGTATGTACTAAGTATAGTTGTGTAGATTGGTCCTAGCTATGATTAGGGCTCGACTTTTAGCTTAGAGTCGGAAATTGGTTAAGCGACGTGTACGGTTTTCTCCACCATAAGGAGCTTGTTGTGTAGTGAACTCTCGAGTAAGGAGTACTCGAGGAGTGGAGTAGGAACGATGAGTGAGCTTTGTTGCCGAACCACTATAAATCCTTGGTGTTCGGTTTGATCTTTCTTTACCCTTAACTCTTTACATTCATTATTACTTTTTGCATATACATGTGTAAATATTAGACTAGCTACACTATCATTCTTTATTCTTTGTGGATATATTTTTGTTAGTATTAGTTTAGCTACACTACCATTCTTTATTCTTTGTGGATATATTTTTGTTAGTATTAGTTTAGCTACACTATCATTGTTCATATTTGTGCATAAGAAGATTTCACATATTTCCTCAAGCCTAAGTTTTTGAAAAAGGATTTTTGGAAACCATATTTTAACAAGTAAATTCTAAGAAACTATTCAACCCCCCCTTCTAGTTTCTACAATTGGTATCAGAGCGGGTTGCTCAAGAATTTTTAAAGTATATTGTATTTTAAAACATGAATCGATCTATGGATTCCAACAAGTACCTAGAAAGGCAATCTATGCAAAGACCACCACTTTTTGAAACCGATAGTTTTATTTATTGGAAAAATAGATTTGAAACTTATGTGAAATCAAAAGATTTAGATCTTTGGCATATTATTACCAATGGTGATTTTTTACCCTTTCAATTTAATGAAGTTTCTAAAACAAAAGAATTAGTCACTTTTGACAAAGCTAATGATGATACTAAAAAGAAACTTTCAAAAAATAATGAGGCTAAAATGGTGATTTATAATGCTTTACCTAAGAAAGAGTATGAAAGAATTTTTATGTGTGAAACCGCTAAAGATATTTGGAACACTCTTTTAGTAACCCACCAAGGTAATAGCCAAGTCAAAGAAAGTAAAATCGATCTTCTTGTCCAACAATATGAACAATTTGTCATCTTAGAAGATGAAACTATAGATAGTGCGTTTGCTAGGTTTAACACCATTATTACTAGTCTAAAAGCACTTGATGAGGGTTTTTCTAGCAAGAACAATGTTAGGAAGTTTCTAAGGGCCTTACATCCAAAGTGGAGAGCAAAAGTCACGGCTATTGAAGAGTCGAAAGATCTCTCAACTTTATCACTCGATGAACTCATAGGAAACTTGAAAGTTCATGAGATGATAATTTTGAAGGACTCGAAATTAGTAAAAACCAAGAGTGAAAGGGAATCTCTTGCACTTAAGGCCAAGAAGGCACAAAGTGACCATGATAGTTCCTCGGAAAGTGATGACGAGGAGTATGCATTGGCGGTGAGAGATTTCAAGAAGTTCTTCAAGAGACGAGGTCAACACGTTAGGCAACCAAACTATGACAAGAAACCATTGTCAAAGAATCGGTTCGTCAAGAATGAAAAAGGTGATAGGAGTTGCTTTAGATGTGGTGATTCAAATCACTTCATTGGTGATTGTCCAAAGCCCGCTCGTGATAAGAACCACACGACATTCGTTAGTGGCGCTTGGAGCGATAGCGGTGAAGATGATGATGACAACCCCAAAGAGGAGAAATGTCTTATGGCTCACACTTCTAAAGAGGTACATTCCGAAACCGAATATTATAGCAATGATAGTTCTACTTTAGATGATATTGAATTTGAAGGCAAATATGATAGTTTACACAAACTTAGTCTTAAATTCATAGAAAAGTATAAGACCTTAAAATCAACCAAAACTAAGCTTGAAAATGAGATTAATGAACTTAGGGAGAAATTGGCTATACTTGAGAAAAACAAAGAGGTTGATTTAGGTTGCTTAAGTTGTGAGAAACTTAGATTAGAGAATGATGATCTCAAGAGCACCTCCATTAAATTGGAAAAGTTCATGAAAGGTACTAGTGCTCTTGATGATATGTTAAACAAACAAGTTCATTCTAAGGAAAAACTTGGTCTAGGTTTTAACTCAAATGAAGCCTCAACTAGTGAACCAAAACAAGTAAGGTTTTCACTGAAAACATCTTCTGGACGCGGTTCCACATCTTATGGCGCGGTTCCTTATCGCTATGGAACCGCGGCCATAGATAAGGTACCGCGGCCATAAGTTGAATTTTGTGAAAATTCTGAACTTTCTGAAAAATCTAAGTTAAATGAAAAACCGAAGCATCTTACTGTTAATAAGGTTCAATTACCCATACTTGACGACAATACTATTAGTAAGTTCTATAAGCCATTAAGTAAACCTCTCATGGGAAATAGAAGTTTATCTAGATTATCTTCTACTCCACCTAGAGTACGGAATGAGTCTAAGCCTAGAAGTAGAACGACAACGCCTACAAGAGATAATCAAAAGAACTCACGAACTAGAAGTAAAACTCCAACACCTAGAAGGAATAATAATAACTCTAAACCTAGATCAAACACACCTAGGAGAAGTAATAAGCAACAAAATGGTTACATGAATTACTACCCTCCTCCATTTTGTTCTCCATGGGGAATCCCCACCTCATTCATGCATCCCAACCAAATGCAAGGGATGTTTGGAACTAACAATTTTGGACCCATGAGATATTGGGGACCAAATGTTTGATCTTGTGTATTGTTACTTAGATATGCTTTGGAATTGATTTGGAGCCCGATGAGTGGATTAAGGATAGTGGATGTTCTAAACACATGACGGGTAATCGAAGTTTGTTCTCGCATTACAAAGCATATGATGGAGGTAACGTCACATTCGCTAGTAGTCTACGTGGTAATATCATTGGCAAAGGTACGGTTTCTCTTGACTCCATGACCATTGAAAATGTTGAGCACGTAGATAACTTAGGTTTTAATCTTTTAAGTATAGGTCAAATTTGTGATAATAAGTGTAAGGTCATCTTTTCCGAACATGATAGTGAAATCGTAAAAGATGGAAAAGTCATTGGAAAAGGTGTTAGAAAGCGTGGACTTTATGTCATGAAGGTTAATAAGAAGTCAAAAGACAACATATGTCTTGCGACTATAGATGATAGTTCTACTCTTTGGCATAAGAGATTAGGTCACGCTAATATGCGTTTAATTCAATCTTTAGTCTCTAAGGAGTTGGTAAGACACCTCCCCAAGATTAAGTTTGATAGTCACTTTTGTGATGCTTGCAAAGTTGGAAAGCAAGTTCACTCAAGTCACAAAGCCAAGAATTTGGTTTCGACCTCTCGGTGCTTAGAGCTCCTACATATGGATCTCTTTGGACCTTCCGCCATACGGAGTTATGGAGGTAACCTTTATACCATAGTTATAGTTGACGACTATTCTAGATTCACTTGGACTAGATTTTTGGCATCTAAGAATGAAGCTTTCGATCACTTCGAAATCTTTAGTCGAAGAATTCAAAATCAACTAGGATGTTCAATTGTTTCTATTAGGACGGATCATGGTAGGGAATTTGATAATAAAGTGCAATTTGGTGACTTTTATGAAGCTCATGGTATTACCCATAACTTCTCGGCTCCTCGCACTCTACAATCAAATGGGGTAGTTGAAAGGAAAAATAGGACTCTCCAAGAGATGAGTAGGACGATGTTAAACGAGCAATCTTTGCCTCAAAAGTTTTGGTGCAATGCCGTAGATACATCGACTTATATTCTCAACCGAATTCTTATTCGACCTTTTCTAGGAAAGACCCCCTATGAGATTCTTAAAGGTAAGAAACCCTCATTAGAATACTTTAGGGTGTTTGGAAGCAAGTTCTTTATCCTCAACACCAAAGACTACCTTACCAAGTTTGACCCAAAGTCTTACGAAGGTATCCTTTTAGGTTATTCCCAAACTAGTAAGGCCTACATAGTCCTAAATAAAACCTCAGGGGTTATTGAAGAATCACTCAACGTAACCTTTGATGAAACCCCTCCTTCACCCAAGACACCACCTTTGGTTGATGATGACTTGGATGAATTAGAAGTAGTTGAAGCCAAAGAGGTTAGAAAAATAGGAGTTGAAGACCTTAGTGTTGAAAAGGAAGTAAACATTAAGGAGTCTAGGGATCATACTCTCAATAATGTCATTGGTGACTTAAATCAAAGGACCCTAAGATCTCAAGTCCAAGATTAAAGCAACTTCTTTTGTTTTGTCTCCTTGATTGAACCTAAGAATGTTAAAGAAGCCTTGACGGATGAGAGTTGGGTCGTTGCGATGCAAGAAGAATTGAATCAATTCGTTGCCAATGATGTTTGGGAACTTGTTCCTCCACCTAGAAGTTCTACCATTATAGGAACCAAATGGGTATTTAGGAATAAGCTAGATGAGAATAGTGTTGTGTCTCGTAACAAGGCTAGACTTGTAGCTCAAGGCTATAATCAACAAGAAGGAATTAATTATGACGAGACATATGCACCGGTAGCTAGATTAGAATCTATTAGAATCCTTTTAGCCTACGCTTGTGCCTTAGATATTAAGCTTCAACAAATGGATGTAAAGAGTGCATTTCTTAACGGTTTGATCAATGAGGAGGTATATGTGGCTCAACCTCCCGGCTTCATTGATTTTGAGAAACCGGACCATGTTTACAAGCTTAAGAAAGCACTTTATGGACTCAAACAAGCACCCAAAGCTTGGTATGATAGACTTAAAGCGTTTCTTGTTAAACATGAGTATACCATGGGTATGGTAGACAATACACTCTTTACAAAGAAGAAAGGTTCTCACCTCATAATCGTACAAATATATGTTGATGACATTATATTTGGCTCAACTTGTCAAGAATTGTGTGATGACTTTGCCAAAATCATGCATGATGAGTTTGAAATGATTATGATGGAAGAACTTAACTTCTTTTTAGGACTCCAAATTAAACAAATGGACGATGGTATTTTCTTTAGTCAATCTAAGTACGCTAAAGAAATGCTAAAGAAATTTGGATTAGAAGAATCTAGACCAATGAAAACCCCTATGGCCTCGGATACTAAACTCACCGTAGATGATGATTGTGAGTCGGTAGACAACACCAAATATAGAGGTATGATTGGTAGTTTGTTGTACCTAACGGCAAGTCGACCGGATATCATGTTTAGTGTTTGCCTTTGTGCTCGCTTCCAAGAGGCTCCCAAAACCTCTCTCCTTGAAGCGGTTAAGCGTATCTTTCGATACATTAAAGGCACTATACATTTAGGATTATGGTATCCTAAAGGGACCGGCGTAGAAACCATCGTTTACGCGGACTCGGATCATGCGGGAGACTATGTGGACCGGAAAAGCACTAGTGGAGTTTGTACCTTCATGGGTTGTTGTTTAACTTCTTGGTTCTCCAAGAAACAAACCGCTCTTGCGATATCCACCACGGAAGCTGAGTATGTGAGTGCCGATAAAGCATGCCAACAAGCTCTGTGGATGAAGCAAGCGCTTGTTCATTACGGGATTTCTCTTGATGATGTTCCCATCATGTGCGATAATAAAGGCGCTATAGACCTAAGAAAGAATCCCGTGCAACATTCGCGAACCAAACACATAGAAATTAGACACCATTTCCTTAGGGATAATGTTCAAAAGGGGAACATTACTATCGAAAAGGTGCCCTCCGAGGACAACTTAGCCGATATCTTCACTAAGCCACTTAAGAGGGAACCTTTTTATTACTTGCGTCTAGGTCTAGGATTAATGGAACATCTTCCTTAAATTCCTTTCTTATTGTGTGTTTTCTATTATGACTTTGAGTCCTTGAGTCTTATAAAATCCTTTTGAAAAATCTTCTCATCTCCTTTTCAAAACTCTCAAAGTCTCTTTTGAAAATGGTTGAGAAATTCGTTTGACATTGTTAATTCAATCTAAAAACGATTTTTTCATAGATTCTCGCTATTAATATAGAGCTTACATAATTCATATGTATGATTCTCTCAAACATAGCAAGAACAAGATTGAATCATGGAGGATCATTGTGTCATGACTTAAGGTCTTGTCTTACACACCTCCTACATTGATTTTTTAATCCATGTATTTTGGTCAAATCTCTATTTGGTAAGTTTGCATATGTTTTCTTTATCTATCTTTGCTTTTAAGCATATCCCTATGGTAAGTTAGACTAGAAAAATAAGATTTGCTGAAAATCTTCCTCCAAACACCAAACCCTGCTTCTACAGGCGGTTCCTTATGTGAACCGCGGTACCTTATTGATAAGGTACCGCCAATATAGATAAGGAACCGCCTACAGTGGGCCTCCTTTTCGGGTTCTTGTCTGAAACTCCAGATTTGCTCCAACCTTTTTGAGAATCTTTGTTTCAAACCCTTTGACCACCCCAAAAATACCCTAAGCCTTCCCTATTTAAACCATAAGCATTTTACATTACTTCACATCCAAAATGTCTTATTCTCCCAATGAAAGCCTTGAATCTCCTCCATTTTCTCCAATTGCTTTCAATCCAAACCCACCCAAGAACACTCTTAATCACATTTCTCCTACCAAGAATGATGATTGTGGAACTTCTTTTCTTCCACCACCACCCTTTAGTGTTCTTCCTCCTTCTCATGATAATGTCATGCACCATGGAACATATTGTCATTGTTGTCAATATCAACATCTTGCTATGGCACACATCTATGAGGAGTTGAGCTACATCAGGAGTCTCTTAATCAAGCCTCCTCTTCACTTTGATTATGAGATCTCAAACAAGCCACCACCACCACCCTCTGCTATTACCTTGTCTTTCATATAAGCATTGATTGCTTATCCTCAAGACACCACATTCAAGCAAATCTTAGAATTCTAGAATAACTAGGATTAGATTTATGCTTTTGGCTTGTTTTCTTTTTCCATACTTCTTTGTATGATGTTTCCTTTAGTAACCTATCTTGGATCTTTTTCTTTGTGTTTTCTTCTCTTTTTATTTTATTTTTTATTTGACCTATTGCTATATATTGTTGGTTGTTTCTTTTGTTCAACTAACCCTTCTATGTAGCTTGTCACCATATCTCGATTCCTCGGTGCCCCAAGCTAGGGGGAGTAAGCACCAAGGGGGAGTCTTTGCAAAGTCCGTTTCTTCAACACCGGATTACGCAACCTTTTTTCTTCGACAAAGGGGGAGAAATGAATAAACTCGTCTTCGAAAATCTTGTTTTTGTGTGATTGAGTTTATGTATTGTCGGAATCAAAAAAGGGGAGATTGTTAATGCAATAATGACTAAAAACGTTACTTGCATTTTTTGGTTTCGCTTAGTTTTGATTACGACAATATGTAAAAACAAGCATTTACGAAAACAACGAAAAACGAATTCTTGAGTTCAAGTATTTTTCATTTTACCCATTTTCACTTAAGGTATGGATAAACAAGTACTAACCTTAATCAAGTGATCAAGTGATTTAATCTTTTCTTAAAACTCACTTTTTATTAAATGTGACAAGTTTTTATTAAACTTTATTTTTAAGAAAATGTTTTATTAAATTAATTATTTGAAATTTGAAAATGGCATATTCTTATAGCTGTTAAGAATATCCTTTCAGGATATTTTTATACCAGATAAGACCTCCACCACTAAAGGACAAAAAGGAGCAGAGTCTAGTCCGGCGGTACCTTAGCGCCTAGGCGGTACCTTATCGATAAGGTACCGCGGGCTGTGATAAGGTACCGCGGGCAGATATATCCGTTGGCTCCTTTGTCCTTTAAATAGTTGGCCATTCTCAGCTTTTCACCTCACCTCTTTTGCACATTTATTTCCAGATTCAAACCTGTGACAATCCGTCAATTTCAGGTCGTTATTTTAATCTCGACTATTAAGTATTATATATTTTTTTTGATGAGAATTTTAAATTATCGGCTAACCGAGAAGGATATGACTTGAAACTTAACGTAAGAATGTCGTTTCGATGAAGACCGACAAGAAAAACATTAAGTATCGATAATATATTCTCAAATTTATCATATGAATGATTTTATTATATTTATTTTTATTTCTCGTATTTTACGTTTTAACGAATGACGAGAACTACGGATGATCGCGATACCGACGGATGCCCAAAAATTTACGTTTTATTATCGATTGTCTCGATATTTAATATTTTCGACGTTTTCGATTTAATTACGTTTTAAGTCGTGTCGAAGTTATATTAATTTATTTTTGAAGCGTTTTAACTTTTAAAAAGTATTTTTACGAAACCCGAGTCCCGTAAATATTTTTAAAATGTAATATTTACATTTTCTACCCTTATAACCATTTAATTAATTTTTGGACCAAAACTATACCTTATTGGCAAAAACTACCCTCACCCCACTATTTAAAAATCCCCCACTCACACACACACCTCATTTTATTAATTAAAAATTTTCAACAAAACTCTCTCTTTCTCTCTTGGATGCCACGGCCAAAAACACCACCCCCAAACCCATTTGATTTTCCAAAATCAAGTTTGAATCAAGAGAAACTAAAACAAGACCCACTTTGCAAATTCAACAAGGATCATTTTGGTATAATTTTTATCCACATGCATTAATTTTTCAAAAATTTTATTTTTCTTGATGAACTAGTAGTGTTTGATCCATTTTATGTTGTATATTAGTGTTAATAATATTATAATCATAGTGGGAGGTGTTGCATGTATATTATTTTAAGTGGGTAAATTTTTGTATGATTATTCAAGGATGTTAGAGGTTATATGGCTTGATATAGATGATTGATAGATGATATTAGAAGTATAAAAATTGTTAAAATGGGTTGAAAAATTGTTTTAGTATGATTTTTAGAAAGGTATTTTAGACCAGTAGGTAAAACGTAATTTTTGAAAATCTTACTGTTTGAAAATGATGAAACTAATAGGATAGGCTTGTAGAGGATTCTTTTAGCTTCGATTTGCCGCTTGAATGAGCTTCTAACTCATTTCGAGCGAAAAGTTATGCTACTTTTAGTATTCGTGTACCGGGAGACGGGTATCGGCACAATCCGAAAATTGTTGTCGATATTTGGATCGAATCTCGGGGACTATAGAATGAGTTTTAAAAATGTTCAAGGACTGATGTAAGTTGCTAAACCTCAGGTCATGAGTCTATTTTCAAACCCGAGTGTCGGTTTTATAAACGGAATTGTTTAGATAAGTCGAAATGGTTTTACAAGTCAAAGGCGTAAAACTGTCCGGTTTTTGCAACACGAAGGTGTGCCGGGCAGAAGGTCTTAGAAGTAATATTTTTGAATGAAATTTAAACTGAGTTTTATTCATATTAGGTGTGAGTTTGTCACCAAGTTTCGTCGAAATCCGACATGTCTAGATAGGTTAGATTGGTGTGTACATTTGGAGTGTACATGCTGAGTGGTATTTTGGACACGTAGTTCAATACTCGTATGGCGTGAGTTGAGTATTCACTATTGGACATAGTGACTTACTCGAATGTTAAGTCGTTATATAAATGACTTAGCTACTGGTCCGAGGGAAGTAAAATGATAAGTTGACTTGCGTTGACTTGGCGTCTTATGACGGGTCAATATCGAGAGTGCAAGTGTTTAAAAGAATAGTGTTAAATAAAAAGGGTATAGTAATAACACTTGTATTATTAAATTTTTCGGGATTTGTCTTGGTTTTGTAATTTTGATTTTTATATTACGTAAGTATGATTTATACTTAAGTCGATTATTAACGAACGCGCCTTATTCGGTAGGTTGCGATTTTCGTGTTTAAACGGGCATCACTAATCGTCGGCGATCGTCTCATTACCACTAATGGCTAAGGTGAGTCTATAGCCTCGCTCTTAACATGTTTACTTGTTTTATAAAACCCGCGAGGGGGATAACATGCTTGTTTTACTAAAATAAAAGGGGGCAACGAGAAGTTGTGGAAACCCTTATTTTACTTGAAGTTATTGAAATTAAAGGGTACAACAACAAGTTGTGGAAACTCTACTTATTAGAAGAGTAGGGGTGCAACGAGAAGTTGTGGGAACCCTTATTATTGGAAAAACATTATATAAAGGAAGGGTACAACGAGAAGTTGTGGTAAACCCTCTTTGTTTTAAAAATTGAACACAAAGGACCCGATTGTATGCTTAAATGAAAGTTGTTATATAAGTTTGTTTAGCCTTAAAGACCCATGAATCGTGAATTGTTAATCGAAAAGAACGCTAATACTATGGATAGATCTATCGGGGTGACGCCCAGTCCGGTCGCGACTAGCTATCGCGTGGTGTTGTGATGCACCAGTAATGAAACATCGGATGCAATTGTATAAGAGAAATATACGCACTTGGCTAGGTGTGTTGGGCTGAAATAATATATGTTAACGTTCAATTTCACGAGACTTATAGAAATAACAACGATAATTATGTCCATACAACATAGTCGTCTTTGATAAATTATTAACCATGGAAGGTTATTTTTCATACTTGTGTTCACTTTATTTAAATTAAACTCTATAGATTCACTCGGCAAATTTTGCTGACTTTTTAGCATGTTTTATCTCAGGTCCATTTAGAAGGCACTCGAGGAAGGCGGTTTCGTGAAGCTTGCATCTTTGAAATGTTTTGGCCCGCTTTTCTAAAACATATCCATTCAAATAACTTTTATCACTTATAATAGTTTGTAAACTTTTGAATCATCCGGGACCATGTATGAAATTTTATCTTGATTAAATGAAATTGAATGGATGTTTATTAAAACGACTCGTTTTGAGACGTTTTCTATGATTATGAGATTGAACCATGATAGTAACACCCAATGACCCTTCCGCTGTTATGATCGAAATTGGGGGTGTTACAGATTGGCATCAGAGCTCAAGTTATAGAGAACGAAAAGATTTTCCAAAAATGAATTTTTGAAATCTTTTAACTATAACTGTTGCAAGCGAAACCTCCGAGTTGCCAATGGACGAGAATGATAGTATTTATATATATATGTCATTATATATGTTGCTGTAATCTTTATCGATTATTTGTACTTGTGAATTACAAGGTATGTTTTCATTTTTTTTTAAATTATAAATGATAGTTTTATATTAATACGAGGTATTATTATGACGCAGATTGTCATGGTTTTGTAACCTATCGCATATCGACTTGTTTAAATTCGATTGTTATCATCGTATCGTGATGTGCCATTTTTGGACATCTCCTTTCGAAACGTAATTAATAAATGCGATGTTCGTGTTTTCGTTACTACTTATGATTTTGAAGAATCATTTATCTGAGGCGACATCTTCTATGTAATGCGACGTGTGATTTGAGTTTATATGACCACGTTTTATTGGCGAAAAGGAGGATGCCAATGTTGGACTTAAGATATATATATCCTAATCAAATATATATAGTTTGGGTACAACAATAATATGCTCGTAGTAGCCATTCGGTTGAGTGACTTAATATTGTGTATCTAAATGGAATGGGACATTTAGATATATAGATTTTAACTCACCCAACTAAGAGTCGTTTAATGTTGTCTTACTTAAATGGATTAGGACATTTGAATAAGAAAAATTTAAACGACTGGACCTTAGATTGTTGTGTTTTTCTTATTCAGATGGAATGGGACATTTGAATACGGAAATCATGATGTAAGTTTATTGACACCTTGTATTTATCATGGTATTTTGATATGATCGTGTTGAGAGGTAGTAATACTTGAGTAGGTTGACTTATAATCGTTTTGTTGAATTGGAATGGGACGCCTTTTCATTTGAACAAGAAAGTTATAAGTTCCCGAACCGTAAATTTATAAACTCTTGTATACATGGAGAGGGACGCCTTTTGATGTAGACAAGGAGTTATAAATGAGTGGGCCCAAGTATGTCTGGCTCGATTTGTGGATTTTTGGTGTGCGTACGTCTTCCTTCGACTCGTATTTCGTTGGTAAGAATCGTTCGACGTTGTCGTCATTATGATGATCATCGATTATCATCTATGTACAAGTAACCCGTTGTACTTCTCTCGAGTTATGATTTGTTTTAATAGACCATTTCTAATGTGTCTCGATGATCGTGAGCTTTATAAACAGATTGTTAAGAACCGTTGACCGTTCCGAGAATAGGCGACTCACTTAAGCGTCACCATGATTTATGTGTGTACTTGCGGATTGACTGAGGATCAGTTATCAACGACAACTTATCGTGGACGTGAAGATTTTGTAATTTTACTTGCTACTATCGAAGGGTCACCGAAGACTTTTCTTGATGACGAAGTTCTTGGGGCTAGTATGACGAACTAAAAACGAGGAATATGATGCAGCACCTTGAGCACTAAAGTCGAAATTATTGGGACGCCTTTGTACGATGAACGCTGAAGCAAAAATTAGTGGGACGCTTTTGTACGTTGAACACTGGAGTAGAACTTAATGGTATGCCCGATGTGTTGTGAATTCTCGCCAATGGACCGAATTTCTTAATGACTGGAATTAACAAATTCGTTTTCACTTCGAAGAGTAGGTTGTTGCCGACACTGCAAGTGGAAAGACTTTAGAGATCGAGTTGTATTATCAAGGGCTAGTCCAAGGTTTTATCGATGATCAACGACGGAGGTTTACATTTGATGTTTATGTTTGACCTTTGTTTTTTTTAGGTACTTATGTGGTATGTGATCGAGCTGAGTGATCGTAAGTTGTGAGAACTTGAGGCGGCATTGTCCAATGACGTCCGATCATGGAGAACATGTACCATATAATATCTTTTGACTTTCTTTGGAACTTAGACGATGACTATCCTGTTTTTCACTCTTCACTGTTACACTGAAGACTATCGTATGCGAATTAAGCGCCGGGACGTCGCTTTCTAGGAAAAGTTATGCCAAGCTATCACCATGAAAAGGTGTTATGTATTTTGGAAAACGTGGGAAGTTAAGTCCCCGTTAGTTTGGACCATTCGAGATGATATCGATGGAAGGTCCGATGGCATGAAAACTTAAATTACCTCGAGAGCCGAAAGGAATTCACGATACTTTTCATATGTCGAACCTAAAGAAATTTCTTCTCGACGAAGATCTTATCATCTCTCTTGATGAGGTATGAATCGACAGTAAGTTGCATTTCATCAAAGTACTTGTAGATATTATCGATAAGGAAGTTAGGCAACAGAAACGAAGTCGGATTTTTATTGTCATGTGTGATGGAACTCTAGACGAGGACCAAAATACGTTTAACTCTTTGATTTCAACAAGCGATCGAGGAAGAACGCAAGTTGATCTTCGGGACGAAGATCCCAATTTGGTGGGGATAATGTAACAATCCGTCAATTTCAGGTCGTTATTTTAATCTCGACTATTAAGTATTATATATTTTTTTTGATGAGAATTTTAAATTATCGGCTAACCGAGAAGGATATGACTTGAAACTTAACATAAGAATGTCGTTTCGATGAAGACCGACAAGAAAAACATTAAGTATCGATAATATATTCTCAAATTTATCATATGAATGATTTTATTATATTTATTTTTATTTCTCGTATTTTACGTTTTAACGAATGACGAGAACTACGGATGATCGCGATACCGACGGATGCCCAAAAATTTACGTTTTATTATCGATTGTCTCGATATTTAATATTTTCGACGTTTTCGATTTAATTACGTTTTAAGTCGTGTCGAAGTTATATTAATTTATTTTTGAAGCGTTTTAACTTTTAAAAAGTATTTTTACGAAACCCGAGTCCCGTAAATATTTTTAAAATGTAATATTTACATTTTCTACCCTTATAACCATTTAATTAATTTTTGGACCAAAACTATACCTTATTGGCAAAAACTACCCTCACCCCACTATTTAAAAATCCCCCACTCACACACACACCTCATTTTATTAATTAAAAATTTTCAACAAAACTCTCTCTTTCTCTCTTGGATGCCACGGCCAAAAACACCACCCCCAAACCCATTTGATTTTCCAAAATCAAGTTTGAATCAAGAGAAACTAAAACAAGACCCACTTTGCAAATTCAACAAGGATCATTTTGGTATAATTTTTATCCACATGCATTAACTTTTCAAAAATTTTATTTTTCTTGATGAACTAGTAGTGTTTGATCCATTTTATGTTGTATATTAGTGTTAATAATATTATAATCATAGTGGGAGGTGTTGCATGTATATTATTTTAAGTGGGTAAATTTTTGTATGATTATTCAAGGATGTTAGAGGTTATATGGCTTGATATAGATGATTGATAGATGATATTAGAAGTATAAAAATTGTTAAAATGGGTTGAAAAATTGTTTTAGTATGATTTTTAGAAAGGTATTTTAGACCAGTAGGTAAAACGTAATTTTTGAAAATCTTACTGTTTGAAAATGATGAAACTAATTGGATAGGCTTGTAGAGGATTCTTTTAGCTTCGATTTGCCGCTTGAATGAGCTTCTAACTCATTTCGAGCGAAAAGTTATGCTACTTTTAGTATTCGTGTACCGGGAGACGGGTATCGGCACAATCCGAAAATTGTTGTCGATATTTGGATCGAATCTCGGGGACTATAGAATGAGTTTTAAAAATGTTCAAGGACTGATGTAAGTTGCTAAACCTCAGGTCATGAGTCTATTTTCAAACCCGAGTGTCGGTTTTATAAACGGAATTGTTTAGATAAGTCGAAATGGTTTTACAAGTCAAAGGCGTAAAACTGTCCGGTTTTTGCAACACGAAGGTGTGCCGGGCAGAAGGTCTTAGAAGTAATATTTTTGAATGAAATTTAAACTGAGTTTTATTCATATTAGGTGTGAGTTTGTCACCAAGTTTCGTCGAAATCCGACATGTCTAGATAGGTTAGATTGGTGTGTACATTTGGAGTGTACATGCTGAGTGCTATTTTGGACACGTAGTTCAATACTCGTATGGCGTGAGTTGAGTATTCACTATTGGACATAGTGACTTACTCGAATGTTAAGTCGTTATATAAATGACTTAGCTACTGGTCCGAGGGAAGTAAAATGATAAGTTGACTTGCGTTGACTTGGCGTCTTATGACGGGTCAATATCGAGAGTGCAAGTGTTTAAAAGAATAGTGTTAAATAAAAAGGGTATAGTAATAACACTTGTATTATTAAATTTTTCGGGATTTGTCTTGGTTTTGTAATTTTGATTTTTATATTACGTAAGTATGATTTATACTTAAGTCGATTATTAACGAACGCGCCTTATTCGGTAGGTTGCGATTTTCGTGTTTAAACGGGCATCACTAATCGTCGGCGATCGTCTCATTACCACTAATGGCTAAGGTGAGTCTATAGCCTCGCTCTTAACATGTTTACTTGTTTTATAAAACCCGCGAGGGGGATAACATGCTTGTTTTACTAAAATAAAAGGGGGCAACGAGAAGTTGTGGAAACCCTTATTTTACTTGAAGTTATTGAAATTAAAGGGTACAACAACAAGTTGTGGAAACTCTACTTATTAGAAGAGTAGGGGTGCAACGAGAAGTTGTGGGAACCCTTATTATTGGAAAAACATTATATAAAGGAAGGGTACAACGAGAAGTTGTGGTAAACCCTCTTTGTTTTAAAAATTGAACACAAAGGACCCGATTGTATGCTTAAATGAAAGTTGTTATATAAGTTTGTTTAGCCTTAAAGACCCATGAATCGTGAATTGTTAATCGAAAAGAACGCTAATACTATGGATAGATCTATCGGGGTGACGCCCAGTCCGGTCGCGACTAGCTATCGCGTGGTGTTGTGATGCACCAGTAATGAAACATCGGATGCAATTGTATAAGAGAAATATACGCACTTGGCTAGGTGTGTTGGGCTGAAATAATATATGTTAACGTTCAATTTCACGAGACTTATAGAAATAACAACGATAATTATGTCCATACAACATAGTCGTCTTTGATAAATTATTAACCATGGAAGGTTATTTTTCATACTTGTGTTCACTTTATTTAAATTAAACTCTATAGATTCACTCGGCAAATTTTGCTGACTTTTTAGCATGTTTTATCTCAGGTCCATTTAGAAGGCACTCGAGGAAGGCGGTTTCGTGAAGCTTGCATCTTTGAAATGTTTTGGCCCGCTTTTCTAAAACATATCCATTCAAATAACTTTTATCACTTATAATAGTTTGTAAACTTTTGAATCATCCGGGACCATGTATGAAATTTTATCTTGATTAAATGAAATTGAATGGATGTTTATTAAAACGACTCGTTTTGAGACGTTTTCTATGATTATGAGATTGAACCATGATAGTAACACCCAATGACCCTTCCGCTGTTATGATCGAAATTGGGGGTGTTACAAAACCCCTTCTTTAATCACTCAAATATTTGATCATTTGTTTGATTATTACTTGTTTAAGAAGTGAATCTTGTTCTTCCATCTCTTCCTCTCCAAGTGCAAAGAGAAGAACACTATCCTAGTGAAGTGTTGAGTCCACCACCAAAGATCTATTGAAGATCAATTTGTATATTCTTGTAGTTGTGTCATAGTTGTGAAGATCCAAGTAGTTGTGTCTATTTGGAAGTTGTGTATGTACTAAGTATAGTTGTGTAGATTGGTCCTAGCTACGATTAGGGCTCGACTTTTAGCTTAGAGTCGGAAATTGGTTAAGCGACGTGTACGGTTTTCTCCACCATAAGGAGCTTGTTGTGTAGTGAACTCTCGAGTAAGGAGTACTCGAGGAGTGGAGTAGGAACGAGGAGTGAGCTTCGTTGCCGAACCACTATAAATCCTTGGTGTTCGGTTTGATTTTTCTTTACCCTTAACTCTTTACATTCATTATTACTTTTTGCATATACATGTGTTAATATTAGACTAGCTACACTATCATTCTTTATTCTTTATGGATATATTTTTGTTAGTATTAGTTTAGCTACACTACCATTCTTTATTCTTTGTGGATATATTTTTGTTAGTATTAGTTTAGCTACACTATCATTGTTCATATTTGTGCATAAGAAGATTTCACATATTTCCTCAAGCCTAAGTTTTTGAAAAAGGATTTTTGGAAACCATATTTTAACAAGTAAATTTTAAGAAACTATTCAACCCCCCCTTCTAGTTTCTACAGCATGTATTCCCCCTCGCGGGTTAAAAATCATTTACAAGATAATATAAAAGCGAGGCTATACACTCACCTTAGATAATACGCGAAGCTAGTAGTAGTAGTGATCGCCGAAGTGAAGATGCCTCCCAAATATACACGTCAAAAGCCGCCACCTAACAAATAAGGCGCATGTTAAGACTAGAACTCAAATATCGATATATGCCAAGTATAATATGACATAAATATTTTCAAAGTATTCATATTTCATAATTAGTGACACGAACCAAGTGAATCCATACTATCCCATTTATCCCACACTACACGTTTAAACACTTGCACTCTCGACATTGACCCGTCATAAGACACCAAGTCAATTCGAGCCAAACTATCACTTTACTTCCCTCGGACCAGTAGCTAAGTCATTTATATAATGACTAAACACTTGAGTAAGTCACCATGTCCAATAGTGAATACTCAATCTCCCACCACACGAACATTGAACTATGTGTCCAAAATACAAATCAGCAAGTACACTCTAAATGTACACACCGATCTACCCTATCTAGACTTGTTCGATTTCTATGAAACTTGGTTTCAAGGTCACTTATAACCTGTATATGATCCCACCAAAATTTGAGCCAAAGTTCACACTTTAAAACCCATCAGCACAACACTTTACTCGACTCTAAATTTGGGACAGAATGTGTGCCCGTTTTATAAAACCATTTTTACCACTTTAAAAATACTATTTTGAACTTTTGCCTTTTAAACTCACTACTAGAACCATCATACTAAGTTTATATACTTTAAAAACCAGTAACATCATTTGTCTAACCATTCTTAAAGTCCCCGAGAGTCGACCCAAAATCAGCCACAATTTCGGATGGTGCCGACTTGCTTCTCCCGGTACATGAATACTAAAACAAGCATAACTTTTGACCGTAATGAGTTAGAAGCTCATTCAAGCGGCAAAAAAAGCGTCTTGAAGATTACTACAACTATATCCCATCATCTCTCAGCATATATTAACTCAAACCCACGAATTCCCTTAACAAATAATCTGCCCAAAATACCCTTTTCAAAATGACCCACTTCATCTTTTTATCAACATGCATCATCATCCATCTTCTTCTAACACCTAATCAATTATTTCTAACATCAAAATAGCCCCTAATACCCCTTTATGATCCTATGATTCAGTTGATCAAAAAAATAACATGCATGCACTCAAAATTCCCATTATAATAATAATAACACAATTGTTTACCCATGAAAATAGATCAAACCATCTTGATCATCATAAAAATAATTTGAGAAAATGAAAGTGGTTGCATGTTCATAAAAATGGTATCAAAATGATCCCAATTCAATAATAAAAATGGTTTTACCTTGGATTGTAAAGATTCAAGCTTAAAATTTAAATGCAAGGGATGGTTGTTTGGTTGTTAGCTCACGGCAAGGAGAAGCAAAAGAAAGAAAGAGAGAAAAATTTCAAGTGTGAGAATGTGTGTGTGTGATTATGAAAAGAAAAATTTCTTTTATATGGTGAGGAAGGTAGAAGTTACAATATTGGCATTCTTTTGGACTAAAGTATAAATATTAGTTAAAAAGCGGAAAATGGTTACTAGTCAATTTTATAAATATTTATGAGAGTCGGACTTCGTCCCAGGTTCATAAAAATATAAATCTCGTTTGTTAAATCGATCGTTTTAATAATTAAACGCACACAAAACGAAATGGTAAAGTTCGACTCGACTTAATACGTAATGAAATAAAAATTTCAGAAATCTCAAATATCGAAATAATCGATAATAAAATATAATATTTGGGCATCCATTGGCATCACGATCACTATTAGTACTCTTCAATCGTCACAACAATCAACTAAAGCCACACATTATCGGTTTCAACTAAAAACCGTCAAACATAATGATACTTAGAAATTTAATATCCATTACATAGTTAGGGTAAAATAATGACGTTAAGTTCGGGTTTTTATATTACCACCTCCTTAAAGGAGCCACTTCCCGGCGCTTACTTTGACAACCCTGGTTTTGAGGTTAGTCACTTATTTTTATTTTGTGCTAGTTACGTGTCTTTACGTGTTTATGTGCTTATTGGTGTGTATAGATTGTGATTTGGATATCATTTCCGGTACGGGGTACCTTGTGAGTGAAACGATGTGTGATGATTTCATGTTCATGAGTTCACATGGTAGTGACTATGAAGTGAGATGGTGTTATTTAGTGGTTTTACGTATACGTATATGTATTATAGAAAATAATATTTTTTTACGATTTACGGTTTAGCATTTAGATGTCTCGGATGAGGTAATTAGTCATATGGATATTTTTCGGAATGGTTTTAAGTCATTTAGGACTTAGTTATAAAGTTTATTTCAAAATTTGAGATTTTTTATAAAAGTGTATATTTTACGTCTTTTACGGTAAAACGCGTAAAAACTGACTAGTTTTACGGTTTTGAGGTTTTGGAGGCTTTAGGAGCTGAAATAAATTAAGGAAAATTAAGGTAATATTATTAATACATATATTAATAATAAAAAAGAAAAAAAAACGAAAATTAAGGGGGTAGGGTCGGTTTTGGACGCAAAAAAAGAAGGAAAAAGGAAAAAGAGGAAAAAAAAGGAAAGTGGGCTTATACTTGGACTAGGATTTTATGTACACCCTATATATTATTTATTCACTACCAAAAATTCATTATTTTTCCTGGAGATAAAAAAAGTCGTGGGTTTCATAGAGGGTTTTTAGGGATCTTCATAATTTTGGGGGTTTTCATAAATCAAAGGTAAACCTTCATAACCCTTCTCAATTAAATTGTTTTTATGATTTCTTTAATCATCTTATGATGGATTTAGGTTAGGGTTTAATTTAAAAACAGTATATTAATGTTATATTAATGATGTTATAATGATTACATAAATTAGGGCTTGTAATTAGTGGGGTTAGGGTTAATTAATTAGGTTAATTAGGTTAAATTCGTTTTTAAAAACTGGGCAGAATTTTGAGTCAATTGTTTTGATCATATTGGGAGTTCTAAAAACTCTTATTTTAGAATCCAAGTATCCCTGGAAATCTAATTGAAGTGGCTTTCCAATGCAAGAAGCGAGAACTAAATTGGAGGTCGGAAAGTAGGTCAAAAACAGGTTACAACAGTCGAAGGTCAAAACAGTTTTGAAGTCAGCCTGTTTTCTTTTTAAGTTTTGGGTTGTTTGGGGTACTTAGGGTTGCATTGGGATCTTCTAACAAACATGAGAGATGGTTTATATATTATAGTAAGTATCTGCATTGGGGCTAATGTTGTGGTTTAGGGTAAGACCCCCTAATCATAACAAACTCTTTGTATGTTTAAAATCAGTAAATCTGGAATGACAAAAGTATATATATATATATCGCGACCTTAACAGTAGCTTTAAGATTGGGGCAAATTGTAGGTGTTAGATAACATATGTAAGGGCATAAATATTCCCTTTACAAAGGTCAGAGGTGTGTTTAGGTGGGCGTTACGCTTATAGTTTGGAGACCTAAAATTGAGACTGTTTTTGATAAAATGAACGGGATGTGTTATGAAGTAAATCGAGTTAAGGGCTTTATAGAGGGGTGTAATGAGATGCTTAGAGCATATATATGAGGTATATATATGGGAGAAGGTTAGATGTCCATCATAGGTTGATAGCCATTTTAGTGTTTGGTTCATGTTTTGATTATGTGTTTTTGGTTTGTTAGCTTTTTGCTAGTGCGCGGATGTTTGGGGAAGCTCAATCAGGTGAGTTTCATAGTCCCATGTTTACTATTGTTTTTGACTTCCAGATGGGATGGAAGAGACACTGTGTTGTGTTATTTATAAATTTATGCTGTGAATGTTTGGCGTTGGTAATAGACTTATGTGTTGATACTTATGTGATTAACTGCTAGACAATTCTTGATTGTTTATGTTTTGACTTGGTACCAAGGGGATATTGGCAAGGCGGGGCCTTGGGATTGGTTCATAGGTGTTTGAGTACCTATGGGAGTATGGTGTTTGGTAAGGCTGGGAGCCTTGGATTTAGACTTGGTTTTGGTTTGATTAGTTAAATCTTGAATGATAGTTTGTTAATGCATGTTAGTATCACATTGTCCATACGTTTTTAACTTTTGGTTGTACTCACAGCTTATGGTATGATTTTGGCGTTTGAGTCTAAACCTATGACTCTCACCAACTTTATGTTGACGTGTTTTAGTGTCTCTTTCAGGTGAGAATGTGGTTAAGCTTGAGGATAGAAGTGGCTAGATTTGGATGTATTAGGATTGCATTTAGAAGGAGATCCCCGTTCCTTCTTAGTTTATTTTCATGTGTTTTGAATGGTGATACTATGAACCTATATGTTGATTGTTAGTGTTATTTGTTTGTCTTGGGTAAGAGGTAGGACTGTTACCTACTTACCTAGACTCCTGCATTGGTTGAGATATTGTCATGACTTTTGTGTCACCATTTTATGACATTTCTTATTTCATATAGTTATCTCTATAGACACGCCATGTTGTGATGATATCCATACGTCGCGCCCCATATTCCGCCATGGTGGGGTGTTACAGAATGGTATCAGAGACAATGGTTATAGAGAATTAGGTTGCCTAGTCGTGTAGCCTAGTCTATAGCTTAAGGGTTCCTGCATATAGGCGTCGTAGGAGTACGTGTGCATTTTATATTAATTGATGTGTTTGGATGTTAGTTATTACGATGTTTTGACTAGTATGAATTGAACCATAGTAAGTTCATACTTAGCCACATGTTATTTTTCTTTTTGGGGATGTGACTAGTGCTGGTTGAACCATAATCATCCACGCTAGTCATTGTCGTATTTTGCTTAAATTGTACATTATAGTACATAATTTGGTACATGGTAGTTTTCTATCTTTTGTTGGGTTATTTTATGTACCTGGGGTATGGTATTTTTCTTTTGATGTTTAAGTCATGTCCCCTAAGAATCATGTGGTAATTCGAGTTACTAGGAGTAGGTGGATAGGAAGGGTTTTAAGCTGTTTCCACTCTTACGGGCGACATGACTTATAACTGATTATGTTTTCGTTTTGGATTTAGTCTAGGCTGTTTTAGCTAGACTATGGATTTCTGTATTCCAATAGTTTTACTATGTTATTTTAATAAATGGAGTTTTGGACCTCATTGGTTATGTGGTTATGAGCTTATGTGAGTAGATGGATTTATGTGTTATGTGTTGTATTAATTCTTATAATTGTCATCATAGGAGGGAGTGCATTGGGGAAAGGGTAATTGTATAAGTATGGTGGCCAACATAGTTATACAAGTACCACAACTTCAATGGGTTCTCAAGTATGATTGCATGAAAGAGGGTTAGTACATGCTTGGATATGATGAGATGTAGAATTTGGGTATACGTATTATATATGGGTTTATGTAATGACTGCCTATGATATGGCTATTGTTCTTTTTGTGTTATATGTTTTGGGTTATAGTTGTGTTGTGTGATTATGGGGTCACACGATATGGTTTGGTTTTGGAGGTGGGCTTTATGCCTTGTTGTGGCACGGTGAGATGGTGATTACTCGTATGAAAAAACGAGCGTATAAAGCAATTGATTGACTTGATGTGTATGATAACGAGTATGTTCGGGGGATTCAATAGGTATACATATGCGGATGTATATATACTAGTAGATGTTATGTTATGATTTACGGTCGTTCAGTAGTTATTATAACTTGAACGTACCTAGTGCTATCTGGTGTTTAAACAATCTATTAGTGCTCGAGTTTGGTGGAGTTTCAACGACGTTTTGAATCTTTTGAAGTGTGTCTTGTAGCGTATTCTTTGAGTTTCATATTTCACGTGCACGTTTTAATATGGTGTTCTTGGTTTTAAGTCTATTGAAATAACTTGGGATTTCTTTTGAGATAATGAAATCTTTTGTGTTGGGTCTTACATTTCTTTCGGTCGGTATATATTGAGAAAAAGGGGGACTTGGAAATCTATTATAGGGTTAGATAGTTGGTTGTAATCGGTAAATAAGGGTAAGCTGTTGGAGTCGTGTTTGAAACAAGGTGCAACATAAGATTTCTTTTTAATCAACACTTATTTATTTCAAATTCTAAAAGACTTTCTTTATAATAAAGTGAAGTAAAATTTCTTTCTACTTACATAGTTTATATAATTGGGTTTAACCGATTCACGTCATTTATAATTATTAATACGAGGTTAAATTGAGTTTATGAAGGTTACACATACTATTATATCTTTCATTTAAAAGGATTGCATTAATCACTAAGTTTATTCTTTAGTTTTAAAACAACTAGTATAAAATTGTTTTGGTCGTAACTTGTTTGTTTTTAAAGCTTTTTGGGTGATTCAAAAGCCAAAAATTATGTACTCGGAATGTACTCTTCAAATATTCAGAATGTATAGTCATGGGGGGTCAGTATCTTGGCCCGAATTATTGTACAAGTGTCGGGTTAAAGGTTGTGTTTGAATAGTAGTTTATTTTTATGAATTGGGATGCACGAGATACCTAGTTTTGAGTTGAGTTTTGAGTTCGTAAAGAGGGTTGTTTGTAGATTGTTTGAGTCACATAGATGTGGGAGGTAATAATAAATAATAATAAAAAAAAAGATATATATTCTTTTGGAAAAGTCGATCTTTTGCACGGTTTAAGTAATATGTCGCGGGGCGTAATATGTTTGGTTGCCATTGGGTGTTTCTTGGATTATTTTTCGTTGTCATGGGTCCTTTTGAAGTGATACACGTTTTGGGTTTGAGTTTTCTTTTGAGTCTCATGGTTTTTGACTTGTTTTAACTGGTGCACGTGAAATGTCGTTAGTTTGATTCGTTGATCGTATCTGATGGATTCAGGATGTAGTTTTGGTTTCGTATTGTTCGGGAGCGTTAAGGTAGTCGTATGGAAGACTTGGTCGCGCCTACACGATTAAGTAGGTGACCATGAGAGAACGGTCGGAATGCCCTTAGTGGGGAGGAAAGAAGTTCGTAGACGAACTAATGTGGTCATGAGGTCTCTTAGGAGTACCAAGGAGATGAATAGAGATTTGTGGGATACTAGCACAAGTAACGCGCCATAGAGAGTGTTGGAAGGGGATACAATACCTCAAAGGTATATATGATTGTTCGTAGGGCATGTAAGTTTTCAGAAAATTTCCTGAAATTTAGTAGGTTTGCCTATTACTGTGAGGTAGAACCATAAATAGAGCAAGTAGGAGAAGTGAGAGGAGTTGTAGTTAGTGCCTTTCTAAGGCAAATTGTTGATGGAATGATTTAAAAAAAAACAAGAATTGTTAGAAATTGCAAGGAATGCAAGATAACGTTGAGTTGCTTAGTAGTATATTGGATGTGAAAAGCGGTTGAGTGGTCTGATGAGAGGAATATTGGTTTTTTTAAGATGCGTGTAGAATTTTGCAAGTAGAACGAGGTAGGAATTTATTCGTATTGCCGCTAAGAGAGGGTGCAAGTAGGACATAGTTGAAACTGCTAAGGATGTTGTATGAACGCTTTGGGTTTACGGTTATGCATTTGGCTTCGCCAAAGCACTAGCGGTTTTCACGGTGTCAATGAACCAAGTGTGCATGAACGTGTATAAACGAGTTGTCATCGGGAGCATCGACGACATCTTGATCTACTCAAATCTGAGAAGGAGAGTGAGGCGAATTATGTGTTGGTTTTGGAGTGGAGTTATACGTGAGATTTTCGAGTGTGAGTTTTAGTATTAAGTTTACCACGATGAGTAGTTAGAGATGATGACATATCATGGAACCAGCAAGGGGCAAAGTGAAGAAGGATGAGGAAGCATTTTGGAGGCTGAAGAAGTGGATTGGATAATGAGCTGATCTTGGCATTATCGGAAGGACTGGATGAGTTCGCGAAGCATGACGATACGTGGAGCAAGGATTTGGACACGGACGAGGACGACAAAGAAAGGCGATCGCTTATACGTTGCAGGAACTGAAAATTTGGAAGAACTGGATAGACTTAGTTAGTGGAGCTGGACTATTATATCTGCCTAGACTGCTAGAGGCATTTGGTGTACGAGACGTGGAGAATGATCTATACGGATCATGAACGTCTCCAACACATATTCAATCATCTTGATTGAACATTTGGCAAAGGTGATGGGTGGAGTTAATTGATGAAAGAAAATTGCAAGGCCAAGTACCATCTGGGAAAGGCAAGCATGGTCGATGAGACATGGAATAAGAAGGATGAGGTGAAGCTGAGACGAACTTGAACTATAGGGATGACGTATTAGGGAGGTTTGGATAAAGGATATAGGTTGCACGAGTTGAGTTATCTAAAGCAGAGAACGCGTCAACATGTATGTTGCGTGGCTTGGACAATCATATGGAGAAAAGGGACGTAGACTATACTTCCTACATAGATAGGAGTAGCTTAGAAAGGGCGATGTAAGGATGAAGTTGGTGGAAGGGATACATAATGCGGTGGAGGATTAAGTATGATGAGAGTTGGGTGATAGTCGATAAACTGACTAATTCATCAAATATTTCAAGAGGAAGGAGAAGTCGCATAGTTGAGAAGTTGGAAGGATTGCGTACAGATGTGATGGAATAGAGGGTGTTGCGTAAAAGTTAACCTAATATGTATGGAATGCCTTATGAAGGGTTATGGCAAGGGAAGAAACGATGGGAAGCATCACATCGTGATGTACGGTATGAGTTGAGGAAAAGAAGAAGGAAGTGTGTATAGAAGCGAAGCATGAATGAAACGGGTCGAGATAGGAACCGAAGGTAAAACTTTGGTAGAGCCTAATGAGTAGAATAAAGCATAAAGCAGGCTAATAATGTCGTAGTGTGGAAAGGGAAATGGCACTGACCTATACTGATTGTTTGGGAGGCTTAGTATCGATAATCGAATGGATGAGGAGTTATAGGTGTGATGTGCCATAGGGACGAAGGGCTTGGACTAACTGAGATAACCGTCCTTTTGATGATGTGTATAGATCATAAGATGATTTGGATTGGAAGAACTAATGGATATGTGAAAGACCGTCATAGGTCACTTTGTAAGGAAATTGGAATTTTTAAGTAGTTTGGGGTACGGACTGAAGGGAGTTGATGAACATGATTGGATATGAGTATATCCAGCTAACTAGAAAAGAATAGGCAAGTGAGATATTTATACAACCTTAGGAGTTACACTGAGGGCATGAGTGATTGATTTAGAGGGAGTTAGGAAACTCGTTAGCGATGGCTGAGCTTTCATATAATGATAGTTATCATACTAGAAGTCGATAAATGCCATTTGAGGCACTATGTGAAAGGATAGGGTGAGTTGTCCCTATTGTGGACTAGAATTGGTAAAAGAGGTTACTAATGTGGTAATGATGTTGTGGAAAGGATGAGAGCAACAAGGGATGTGAAATTAGGATTTTGTTAATCCAAATTAAAGCAATTATAATTTCCTCGACTCGACTCGAATTGATTTCCAATTATCGTAAGATTAAATTTGTTTTTGGTAGATAAAACTTTTGTATTTTTAAGCTAAAAATTTATTTAATATTAAAATCTATTTAATTAACTAATTTAAAAATCTATTTTAAACTAATTTTAATAAAAATCTATTTTAAAACTTAAACAAGATTAAAACTAATTTTTGAAAACTAAAAACAATTTTAAAACTAAAATCTATTTGCACCAAAAATAAAATGAAACTAATTTAAAAGTATAAAAGAAATTAAAATTAAAATATATCTTTTTATTTTTCATGAAAACTGAATTTAAAAATTTAAAGTAACTAATTAAACTAATAAAACTTTTATATAAAAATTAATTAATCTAAAACTTGTATATAAAACTAAATAAATAAAAACTACCAGATATTAAAGAACCTACATTAATTTAACTATGCAAAGATAAACATAAAAAGGGTGCTAGACGAGTTGGTTGTGGTGTTGGTTTGCTAAGCGAGGGGTCTGGGGGTCGAATCCCACCTCAGACAAAATATGGTTATATTATTCGAATTTTTTTGAAATTTTATTTATTTATTTATTTATTTATTTATTATTTTTTTTGAACTGAATGTAAACCAATCAACAATACAGTAAAATATTTCAGCAAATATGCAGGATAAAGCTAGAAGCAAATAAGTAAAAGTAGTAATAAGCTAAGCAAATTAAGCGAATAAGTAAAATAAGCACAATATTCAAAAATATAAAAACAGATATTAAACTTTTTAAACTAAATCAATTAAGCAAATTCTAACTAGATCACTACTACAAAAATAAACTAGACAGATCAAGCAAAATTGAACTAAAATTTAGCACAATCCAAAATATCACCCCTACAAACTAAATAGCAGATTTGAACACACCAAAATTCCAACAATAAGCAAAACCAAACTACTAAAAATTAATCAACAGTTCTATCAAATCTATATCCCAACACAATTAAAACAATAACATGAGCAAGTTAAATCAAATAAGAATATTAAACAGTAAGCAGATCGAAACCCAACAAACTAAACAAACTTTAACTAAATTAAAAATTAACAATAAAATAAAAAGAAAATAAAACCTGATGAAGATTTCCGTTGTGACGAAGGTTGGCGCTGAGCCACCTTATGACCCGAAAACAATCACCTACTTCATCATCTCGAACATCATCATCTTCGTCTCAAGCCACTTCGAACCAAACGAACCCAAACGGTAGCTCGATCCAAACAGAAACTTTCAAACAGTAACTTTTTATTTCTTTTTTTTATTATTTTTTTATATATCTATAATCATTCGAACAGTAATATTCAATAAAAAAAGATTAAAGATGAAATTTAAAACTTGACAGTAAATTAAAGGAGAGACGAAAATTAAATAAAAAGTAACTTTTCATTAATTAATTAAAATTACAAAGACTGGAAATTAAAGAAAATACAATAACCCTAAATCTACTTTTACTGAAAATTAAAAATAAAGAAAAGTGCTCCCAATTACATTTTTGATGGGGGTTTTTAAAGGCAAAATCCCCAAAAACCTTCTTGAATCTTCTTGAGGAAGGATTAAATCTGAGCCCTTCTTTCTTCTCTTCTCTCTCTTCTCTTCGATCCATTGGCTGAAAATCACTACCCATCACACGGATTGCCACCGTGGATGGGTAGTGTGCTTCTTGTGTTAGTTTTGGCTGAGGTGGAGGCTTTTAATTGGTGGATACATGATGATGATTTGGTTCAACCAATCAAAATAAACGGATTTGCCATGTAGGATAGGAGATGAGGACCACCTTGAGTGATATATTCCGATTCTTGGGGGAATTAAATGGTAAATGTGTGAATCACACGTTTTTGGTAAAACCCCCAATTTTAATTGGGTATTTTTAGTGTATATGATGAATTAGGGTTTGTGGAGGCTGTGTTTATTTTTTAGAGAGATGAAAAAAACAGTAAGGGTGTTATGCTTTGGATGTATCGAATGGTAAAGTGGGGATAGGGTAAAGTAAAAAATTCGTTTTATTTATTTGGGGTTGGGAGATGTAAACACGGGGGAGGGAGGAATATTTAAGTTTGTTTTGTGTGATTGACCAATACTTTGACCGAGTGAAAAACTTTCCATCTTTCGTTTGTTTTGTGTGATGGGTTTTGACTGGCACTTGATATTTAACTGTCCCATAAATGGCGTTTAATGGGCTAGTGGCCCAAATCAACTTCCAATCCAAAAACTTTTTCCGTCACTTTATCAAATGAAATGGGCTTGGCCCAATCTTATTAAACATGTTCCATCCGTTGCATGTTAATTGAATTGGGCCTAATATTGGGCTTTTAGGCCAAATACACAAATGTGGGCCCCACAAGCTTGAATATCTTCAAAAAGATTAAATCCGCTAAAAACAAACTTGATTTCGGCTTCGTTGGTCATTTCTTCAAAATCATGTCGATTTTTCCGGTTTTCGTGATCTTTGGCACACTTTTAATCTTTTGACTTTGTCATCGTCTCTTTTTGGACTTTTCTTCAATATTTGACCGTGAAATCCCGTGTTTTCTCTTCTTTTGATCATTTGTACCTATTTTAACACAAAAACACAAAACCACGTGTAATTCCGACTTTTATGACATTAAACACATGATTAGGTCTTGTTTTTCCTTGATTTTAGTGGCAAAAGGATAAGTGTTTACACACTTATTAAATCCCCTACACTTGACCATTGCAATGACCCCATGCAATGCATTATTTTAAAGCATAAAGTTACATTTTTCTCATAATTAATCCATCTTGGCCTTTATTAAGATATACTATTACTACTACGACGGAAAGATAAAAACTTTAAAGGAAACAAAAGTAAGAACAATTTATTAACTTGGAAATTATTTGATGGAAGAAACTCGTAAAGAAATCTAAGACTTGAATTATGGCTTTAGTGTCATGAATATAAATCACCCTCAAGTTTCACGTTCCCCATACCAAGCATAAAAACGAGATCACTGTTTACCATAAGTCCTTAGGTTAAAACCACTTATATAAGACAATTGTGTAATACTCTTTCTCCAATTCCTACTTTGTATCTCTAGATTTATTGATTGTCATTCACCCGTAGGCTCATTTGACTTATTTTGATTATTATTATTCCAAAAATGAAGGCCAAACGGTGCAAACCCGACACTCAAAACGTAACCTCGTCCTCAAAAACGTTGTCACTAAAGTAAGCCCACATCAAGGATGATTTAACACGATTTGGGGAATAAATTCCCGGACCCAAAATTTGGCCAAATAGTACTACTTATTAATTATTCCTCCAAAGTCATGTTGACTTTATGTGGAGTTTAGCAAATTCACATCATATACCCTAAGGCTCTTTAAGATGTAAAAATGCTCCCCGTCTATTTTCCACACCCTAAGGCTCCTTGAATGATAAACGAGGGAATTGATTTTTTTGAATCAATTTTTATTCAACACTTACCATGCCATACACCCTCAGGCTCTAATGACAAGGTTCGTGCTACATCCCCCACACCCTAAGGCTCCTTGAGGTCATGTTTTAATCTTATTCTTTTTATTATGATATGTATAGTAGGCCAAATTCCGCGGTCCCATGGTCTGAATACCTCCTACTTAGTGGTTATGAGCCACCTTAGTCGGAAGTCCACAATGCTGGCACCCTCAATGTGTTCATGCTTTAATTACAAGGAGATTAAAGATTTGGCTAAGATTTAAGATATCGAATCGACATCGCAAAAATCCTCATTTATTAAGAAATTTAAATATACAAGCGGGAAGAAAGAGCCATAAAAACCATATAAGCAAAAATTAACCCTTAAACTTATTATCAACTCTATCATCTCTCGTTCTCCACAATTTAAAATCTCAAGGAATGAGACTCGTGGATGCTTAGCCTAATAAACCAATTAAGGTCCATATGGTTAAGGATACTAGCTAGAGTAAACTTGGATAAGTAAACTCGGGTTGAGTCAAAATATTCACAACGGGCCTAATATATCAAAGATATCTAAACTTGTTAAAACCATTTTATTAATTTATTTATTTTTGACTTTTATTCTTGAAATTGAAAATATAAATACGATGCGAGGAAAGAAAATAAATGGAAATACTACTAGGCCAAAATAGATCAAAAATTTGAAAAACGTTGAAAATTTTTAAAATTTTTCCGGTTAAATGAGGTCAAATTCATGGAAAAGCCCACTAAAATTTCGATAGAAATCCCCGCTACACTTAATATAAACATTGTCCTCGATGTTTAAGCATGTGGGAGAATAAACTCCCCTACACTTAGGACATTGAGTACGTTGTTTAAAATCGAGCTAAGGAAAGGACAACTAAAGTGATTACATTTATTTGTTTTATTTATATACAAGATTGAATCACAATAGCAAAAACTTATCGAAGGAACCGGGTACACGGGAAACACGGGAACACGGGTCGTGTCAAAAGCACCAAAAGTGGATCATTTAAGCACATGTCCCTGCACACAACATCACAAACAACCTACTTGGCTCCCCCTACACTTATTGGTGAAAATGGGTGAAGGCGAAAAAGGTAAAAAGGGTGGAAAAGGTAAAAATCTAACCTAGTTAAACGATGCTTGATTTATTATCACTAGTCTCTAGCTCGACTCGAATTCCCGAATGTCATCATTTAAATGGGAAAATCATAGAAAACCGAGATTTCCAAGGGAGGAAAATCTCTCCTTGATAGAGGGTGAAACAAAGTCATATAAGGCATACCCCATGAAAATCCGCCCGGGTCAAACACATAATTTCAATCACAAAAGGAAATAAACCCCGAGGTGGTACGCAAGTCAAAGAAGAGTGGGATATCCTTAGGCAACGATCTCTTCAAAGGAAGGATAAGGTGATTTGGAAATGATAGCACAAAAGTCTCTATGTCGAGATCAAGTACCGATTCCTTAACGGGAAAATAGCAAGAGGTGTTGACATTTAAGCTCAAAACATCATCAAAATCCAAAGTGGGAAGGTCGTCCTCTTCCAAACTTGATGTGAAAACATAAGTATCGTCGGAGTCATAGGAAAACTCTTCCTCATGAGGAAAATAGGTATTTAGAAAGTTATCTAAATCCTCCTCAAATGGAATAACCTCTAGATTAGGAATGATCTCTAAGAGTGGAGGATCCTCCTCATAAGTCATGACTTCTAAAATTGGAGTATAGAAGTCAAAAGGAGTCTCCATGGAAGAATCACTCATCGAGATATGAGGTGCATTAAGATCATGGAGTGGGTCATCAAAGTTGATGAGATCACTTAACGAAGTGTCATCGTCGTTAGTATCAAAGATTGGTTGATCATAAATGGGTGGGTCGAAAGTGGGTGGGTCAAAAGACAAGTCGTCTAAGCCAAAGATAGTGTGATCACTTGAAGAAGTGTCATCACTATCGGTGTCATAAATGGGAGTATCAAAAATTTGAGGCTCGAAGGGAAGGGATGAGTTTATCACAAAATCATTTTGATTAGACTTTTCAATTCCAAAAGGATTAATAAAAATCTCTTCATTATCATAATTAAAAACATCAATCATATTGACCGACTCTTTTCCATTTGATTTTGTTGTGTTTTTTCCCATTTTAAAAACTTGTTGTTCATCCCGAACCCTAAGAATTAACTCCCCTTCGGCTACATCAACTAAGGCTCTTCCGGATCTTAAGAATGGTCTACCAAGTATTAACGGAATACGAGGATCCATCACATAGTCGACGACGACAAAGTCCACGGGAAAAGTGAATGTACCAACTCTAACAAAAACGTCTTCGGCAATACCAACGGGGTATGCGAGAGTTCGATTAGCTAATTCTAAAGTCATACGAGTCGGTACAAGGTCGGGTAATGATATTTGTTTCCAAACCGAGAGTGGCATAAGATTGATGCTAGCACCGAGATCCGCTAAAGCCATACAATCATCGATTTGAGGAAACGAGCAAGGTAACACGAATCGTCCGGGATCTCCTAACTTTTCGGGAAGCTCTTTGAGAAGAATCGCGGAACAACTCTCATTTAAATGGGTTTTAACGAGCTCAACCATTTTTTCCTTCTTATTGAGCAAATCTTTGAACATTTTGACAAATTTAGGCATTTGAGCAAGTGCTTCAATAAGGCTAACGTTAACATTGACGTTGGAAATCATTTTCAAAAAATTAGAGACATGGACTTCATTTTTGGTGAGCACTTTAGCCTTGTCTAACCTAGAGGGATAAGGAATATTAGGCTTAGACTTAGAAGGTTGAGAAGGAGAAGGACTCGCTTCTTGAACAACCTTAGGAGAAGGAGAAGGAGAAGGAGAAGGAGAAGGACTCGCTTCTTTGGGCATTGGAGGACTAGTACTAGGAGTGGTCGTACGGGGAATCGCCGGAGGGGGAGTAGGATTACTCATTATGACCTCCGGGCCTTGTCTCTCCTTTATTGGCGAAGAGATGGAAGGTCCCACTAAAGTGGCTCCACTTCGAGTATTTATAGCACTCACATTAGCACGAGGGTTAATCTCGGTATTGGATGGTAAGGCTCCTTGGGGTCTAAAGGTTTGGAACATAGTCAAAAATTTCTTATCGATCGATTCTTGCATTTGTTGAGTAGATTCTTGCATTTGTTTCATAATCCTCTCATGGTCGGTCAATTTTTGTAGAACCAAGTCCATTTGAGGGTTTTGCATGTTCATTTGATTGAACCCTTGATTGTTAACCCCTTGATTAGGAAAACCTTGATTTGGATATTGAGATTGAAAACCGTTATTATTATAAAAACCTTGATTATTATTTTGAAACCCTTGATTTTGACCATTAAAATTCCCTTGATTTGCATTCCCTTGAAAATTACCCATTTGAGGACCTTGGTTCCTATTTTGGTATTGGGTATTTTGGGCGGGTGGGGGTGGTCTTTGAGGTGCTACAAAACCCAGGGGAGCCAAATAATTAGTACTTTTGTAAGACAATTGGTTAACATCAACATTAGGTTTAAATTGAACCCTCTCATTAGCATTAAAAGCACAAACTTGTTGTTGTTGATTGTAAACCTTGTCACAATTGAAATATGATTGTGGTCCACCACAAGTCTCACACATTTCACAATTTTCTTTCACGGCATTCACATGTGTAGTGAGGGCGTCGGTTTTTAGAGCAAGGTGTTTCACAATTGAAGTAAGCTCCTTAATTTGATTAGTCACCTCATTATCACTAGCACTAGCTATTGTAGTCTGAACACTCTTAGTTTGCACTTTTGCCTTGTTCTCAATAATGGCCCAAGCCTCGTTCATGATTTTCACAAGAATATTGCCCCCCGCGGCACTATTAAGTGAGTCTTGGTCATTTAGAGTTAAACCATTGTAAAACGTATTAATTTTATGTACTTTGGTGAAACCGTGTTGTGGACATTTTCTCAAAAGCTCTTTAAATCGATCCCAAGACTCACTAAACGTTTCCCCATATTTTTTCTCAAAGGTGATTATTTCATTCCTTATAGAAGTAGTCCGTGATGGTGGGAAAAAGTAGTTTATGAACTTGGTCTCTAAGTCGATCCATGTGGTAATACTTTGGGGTGGTTCCTTATCAAGCCAAATCCGGGCTTGTCCCTCGAGGGAAAAAGGAAAGAGTTGTAGGCGAACGGCCTCTTGTGGCACCCCATTGTATTTGACGGTATTTTCTAATTGGATGAAACGTTTGATATGGGTGTGTGGGTAATCATTAGTACGGCCTAAAAATGGTGTAGCGGAAACCATTTGAATAAAACCCGATTTAAGTTCGAAATGATTAGCTCCAATAGTCGGTACCACAATCGCGTCATCGTTTCCTTCAACGTGAGATTGTAGAATCTCAATCATTGGTCGATTATCCGTTGCCATTGTATTGTCAAAAGCTCGATTCTCGGGATCGGCTTGAATGACGGTCTTTTTGTTTTTCTTCTTCTTCTTCTTTTTGGAAGAATTGGAAGAGTTTGGTACACCGATCGGTATGTATGTATGCGCGCGAGTGCGCATACAATTAAAACTTTGGAATGAGGTAGGTGACCTCGGTCGACTTTGAGAGGAAAAGGATTTTCCTTCTCGAGGAGCAATATGAAAAAGCTACAGAAATATATACTTAATTACTACTTGAGTTGGCAAACCAATAATCGGTCGTCCCTCTCAATATACGCACAAGCAAGCGGGGAAACGAGGTGGCACAAAGCACTTAAAAACCTTTTTCCTTAGACGGCTTTTTATAGCGCGTCGCCTTATACCCACCTTATAGTTTGTATATGTCGAGTTCAAACGTCTTACTAGTATTTATCTATTTTGCCTTTTTATTTCGTTATGGATGCGAATACAATAGTTAGGTGATGAAATCCCAACTAAGGCTTATTTGAAAAGTAGGTAAATTAATGTTCTACGTAATATACTATAGTCAAAGAAAATTCTTTTTGTATTTTTTTTAAGAAAAATATATATTCACAATAAAAACGAAAGAAATCGAACAAAAAATTTAACACTAATACGTAATATTTTTGGTGTAATACTTTTAGGAAAAAGTATTATGTTTTGATTTTTTTAATTTTTTTTGGTGCAATTCTTAGGAAAGAAATTCCTTTTGTGATTTTTAATTTTTTTGTATTTTTAAGTTTTTGATTTTTTTGTATTTTTGATTTTGTTGCAAGAAAGTTAACGTTCAAAAAGAACGGATCCCAAAATCCAAATGTCTTCACGAAAAATCGTCAATCGTACGAGCGAAGAGGCAGCGGCGCCATTTGAAATTAGGATTTTGTTAATCCAAATTAAAGCAATTATAGTTCGTTTTTCCTCGACTCGAATTGATTTCCAATTATCGTAAGATTAAATTTGTTTTTGGTAGATAAAACTTTTGTATTTTTAAGCTAAAAATTTATTTAATATTAAAATCTATTTAATTAACTAATTTAAAAATCTATTTTAAACTAATTTTAATAAAAATCTATTTTAAAACTTAAACAAGATTAAAACTAATTTTTGAAAACTAAAAACATTTTTAAAACTAAAATCTATTTGCACCAAAAATAAAATGAAACTAATTTAAAAGTATAAAAGAAATTAAAATTAAAATATATCTTTTTATTTTTTTATGAAAACTGAATTTAAAAATTTAAACTAACTGATTAAACTAATAAAACTTTTATATAAAAATTAATTAATCTAAAACTTGTATATAAAACTAAATAAATAAAAACTACCAGATATTAAAGCACCTACATTAATTTAACTATGCAAAGATAAACATAAAAAGGGTGCTAGACGAGTTGGTTGTGGTGTTGGTTTGCTAAGCGAGGGGTCTGGGGGTCGAATCCCACCTCAGACGAAATATGGTTATATTATTCGAATTTTTTTGAAACTTTATTTTATTTTATTATTTTTTTTGAACTGAATGTAAACCAATCAGCAATACAGTAAAATATTTAAGCAAATATACAGGATAAAGCTAGAAGCAAATAAGTAAAAGTAGTAATAAGCTAAGGAAATTAAGCGAATAAGTAAAATAAGCACAATATTCAAAAATATAAACACAGATATTAAACTTTTTAAACTAAATCAATTAAGCAAATTCTAACTAGATCACTACTACAAAAATAAACTAGACAGATCAAGCAAAATTGAACTAAAATTTAGCACAATCCAAAATATCACCCCTACAAACTAAATAGCAGATTCGAACACACCAAAATTCCAACAATAAGCAAAACCAAACTACTAAAAACTAATCAGCAGTTCTATCAAATCTATATCCCAACACAATTAAAACAATAACATGAGCAAGTTAAATCAAATAAGAATATTAAACAATAAGCAGATCGAAACCCAACAAACTAAACAAACTTTAACTAAATTAAAAATTAACAATAAAATAAAAAGAAAATAAAACCTGATGGAGATTTCCGTTGTGACGAAGGTTGGCGCTGAGCCACCTTATGAACCGAAAACAATCACCTCCTTCATCATCTCGAACATCATCATCTTCGTCTCAAGCCACTTCGAACCAAACGAACCCAAACGGTAGCTCGATCCAAACAGAAACTTTCAAACAGTAACTTTTTATTTCTTTTTTTTTATTATTATTATTTTTTTATATATCTATAATCATTCGAACAGTAATATTCAATAAAAAAAAGATTAAAGATGAAATTTAAAACTTGACAGTAAATTAAAGGAGAGACGAAAATTAAATAAAAAGTAACTTTTCATTAATTAATTAAAATTACAAAGACTGGAAATTAAAGAAAATACAATAACCCTAAATCTACTTTTACTGAAAATTAAAAATAAAGAAAAGTGCTCCCAATTACATTTTTTATGGGGGTTTTTATAGGCAAAATCCCCAAAAACCTTCTTGAATCTTCTTGAGGAAGGATTAAATCTGAGCCCTTCTTTCTTCACTTCTCTCTCTTCTCTTCGATCCATTGGCTAAAAATCACTACCCATCACACAGATTGCCACCGTGGATGGGTAGTGTTCTTCTTGTGTTAGTTTTGGCTGAGGTGGAGGCTTTTAATTGGTGGATACATGATGATGATTTGGTTCAACCAATCAAAATCAACGGATTTGCCATTTAGGATAGGAGATGAGGACCACCTTGAGTGATCTATTCCGATTCTTGGGGGAATTAAATGGTAAACGTGTGAATCACACGTTTTTGGTAAAACCCCCAATTTTAATTGGGTATTTTTAGTGTATATGGTGAATTAGGGTTTGTGGAGGCTGTGTTTATTTTTTAGAGAGATGAAAAAAACAGTAAGGGTGTTATGCTTTGGATGTATCGAATGGTAAAGTGGGGATAGGGTAAAGTAAAAAATTCGTTCTATTTATTTGGTGTTGGGAGATGTAAACACGTGAGGGAGGAGTATTTAAGTTTGTTTTGTGTGGTTGACCAATACTTTGACCGAGTGAAAAACTTTCCATCTTTCGTTTGTTTTGTGTGATGGGTTTTGACTACCACTTGATATTTAACCGTCCCATAAATGGCGTGTAATGGGCTAGTGACCCAAATCAACTTCCAATCCAAAAACTTTTTCTGTCACTTTATCAAATGAAATGGGCTTGGCCCAATCTTATTAAACATGTTCCATCTGTTGCATGTTAATTGAATTGGGCCTAATATTGGGCTTTTAGGCCCAATACACAAATTTGGGCCCCACAAGCTTGAATATCTTCAAAAAGATTAAATCCGCTAAAAACAAACTTGATTTCGGCTTCGTTGGTCATTTCTTCAAAATCATGTCGATTTTTCCGGTTTTCGTGATCTTCGTCACACTTTTGATCTTTTGACTTTGTCTTCGTCTCTTTTTGGACTTTTCTTCAATATTTGACCGTGAAATCCCGTGTTTTCTCTTCTTTTGATCATTTGTACCTATTTTAACACAAAAACACAAAACCACGCGTAATTCCGACTTTTATGACATTAAACACATGATTAGGTCTTGTTTTTCCTTGGTTTTAGTGGCAAAAGGATAACTGTTTACACACTTATTAGGATGCTATGTAGAAAAGGAGGAAACCACTAGAGTTAGTGACAAAGTTATGTAGGGAGTTTCACCCATAGTAACGGGTGGTACGTTTTGGTAAAATGGAAGAGTTGATGTAGAGTTTTGTAGGTCCATTTATGATCTCTAGAAAGATCGGACCATTAGCTTATGAGCATAGAATTACCTGGGGGAAATGAGTTGTATACATGATACATTTCATGTATTGAGATTGGTAAAGGTTATTTGAGAATGCATTTTGCATGTACGGTTATTCGGGACTTGTGTTAATAAGAGTCTTTGTTTTATCAAAGAGTCATTTGTGAGATTTATTGACTGTGAGGTCAAGAGTTTGGCAATGAGTTTAATTATTTTTGGTTTGTATATGTGGTATTTTGAAACTTGAACTAAAGTTCACGTGGAAATGAGAGGAGTTCGTTTAGAAAAAGTATCCTCATGTGATTTGTTGTTTGTGTGTTTGATCCTAAGGAGTAAATCTCAGGACGAGATTTCTATTAGGAGGGAGTGATGTGACAACCCTGGTTTTGAGGTTCGTCACTTATTTTTATTTTGTGCTAGTTACGTGTCTTTATGTGTTTATGTGCTTATTAGTGTGTATAGATTGTGGTTTGGATATCGTTTCCGGTACGGGGTACCTTGTGAGTGAAACGATGTGTGATGATTTCATGTTCATGAGTTCACATGGTAGTGACTATGAAGTGAGATGGTGTTATTTAGTGGTTTTACGTATACGTATATGTATTATAGAAAATCGTATTTTTTTACGATTTACGGTTTAGCATTTAGAGGTCTCGGATGAGGTAATTAGTCATATGGATATTTTTCGGGATGGTTTTAAGTCATTTAGGACTTAGTTATAAAGTTTATTTCAAAATTTGAGATTTTTTATAAAAGTGTATATTTTACGTCTTTTACGGTAAAACGCGTAAAAACTGATTAGTTTTACGGTTTTGAGGTTTTGGAAGCTTTAGGAGCTGAAATAAATTAAGGAAAATTAAGGTAATATTATTAATACATATATTAATAATAAAAAGGAAAAAAAACGAAAATTAAGGGGGTAGGGTCGGTTTTGGACGCATGAAAAGAAGGAAAAAGGAAAAAGAGGAAAAAAAAGGAAAGTGGGCTTATACTTGGACTAGGATTTTATGTACACCCTATATATTATTTATTCACTACCAAAAATTCATTATTTTTCCTGGAGATAAAAAAAGTCGTGGGTTTCATAGAGGGTTTTTAGGGTTCTTCATAATTTTGGGGGTTTTCATAAATCAAAGGTAAACCTTCATAACCATTTTCAATTAAATTGTTTTTATGATTTCTTTAATCATCTTATGATGGATTTAGGTTAGGGTTTAATTTAAAAACAGTATATTAACTTTATATTAATGATGTTATAATGATTACATAAATTAGTGCTTGTAATTAGTGGGGTTGGGGTTAATTAATTAGGTTAATTAGGTTAAATTCGTTTTTAAAAACTGGGCTGAATTTTGAGTCAATTGTTTTGATCATATTGGGAGTTCTACAAACTCTTATTTTGCAATCCAAGTATCCCTGGAAAGATAATTGAAGTGGCTTTCCAATGCAAGAAACGATAACTAAATTTGAGGTCGGGAAGTGGGTCAAAAACAGGTTACAACAGTCGGAGGTCAAAACAGTTTTGAAGTCAGCCTGTTTTCTTTTTAAATTTTGGGTTGTTTGGGGTACTTAGGGTTGCATTGGGATCTTCTAACGAACATGAGAGATGGTTTATATAATATAGTAAGTATCTGCATTGGGGCTAAGGTTGTGGTTTAGGGTAAGACCCCCTAATCATAACAAACTTTTTGTATGTTTAAAATCAGTAAATCTGGAATGACAAAAGTATATATATATATATATATATATATATATATATATATATATATATATATATATATATATATATATATATATATATATATATATATATATATATATATATATATATATATATATATATATATATATATATATATATATATATATATATATATATATATATCTCCTACCTATATAAAGGAAGGTTTCCTAACAGCCAATCTTTGCCAAAAAACCAAAAAAATGCCACGTGTATATTATGGAATAATCAACGGTTCACATAAAATCTTTTCTAAAAATTCATTCAATGCTATAAACAACTTTCACATCTAACCCCCTACCATCTCATTACACCGATTCCAGACACAACATTCACTACCTTGAAATATGATCAATCATGTCAAAGATCTGAATATTAACCCCCATCCATCTCCAAGTAATATAATTGAAACACCATATTCATTACACCGATCCCAGATCCAAACCGTATGAAACTAATCAATCCAAAAATTATCAATATACATCCCACCATATCCACCTTATCAAAGATCTGAATATTAACCCACGAATATGATCAATCATGTAAAAAAAAAATCGACTTACAAATCAGTGGATTCACCAACGATTAAAAAAAAATGATTTACCTGCTGGCAATTTTTTAGGTATGCTTACTTTTATTTTTATCATAATTAATTTATAATATGTTAATACTTAGACATCCGATTATTAGTTGTTTCAGTAATTTTAACTTTAAGTTATTGAATTATACATATTGGTTAGAAATAATTTTAATATAGGACAAAATTAATTTTAGGTTGATTGAATTTAGGTTGATTGATATCCGATTTTATGTTTAGGTTGATTGATTTCATTTACTAAATAAATTTAAATTCTTATATTAGTTATGAAAGTTTGAAAAGCTAATTATCCTTAAACAACCTAAACATAAAAGCTTTTATTCTTTAATATTGATATCATAATTAATTTGTTTCAACAATATTAATTTTATGCAATTGACATTTACATATTAATTTAGGACAAATATAATTTAATTGAATTTCAGTTACAAAATAAATTTCAATTCTCATATTTTTTAGGAAAGTTTGAAAAGGCAATTATCCTTAATCAAGCTAAACATAACAATAGTTATCCTAACAAACACACCCTGATTTTTTGGACAATTACTGTAACTACTTATACTATTTCCTTAGTTATCCAATTTTTAAATATTTTGAATTGATGTTAACCTAAACTGATCACTATAAATAAGAGGTCTCATAAACACGTAAAAACTCACTCTTTTGATTATCTTTTTTATTTTTATTTGTATACTGCAAACCGAAACAAGTAATGATTTTATCTATTAACTTTTTTTATTGTTATTTTGTTTCTTGATATACAAAACATTATTTGATTTTTTTTTTATTTGTAGAAAAAAATGGAATCAACCATGACGAAGGTATCTCATATTGATCCAATATTGGAAGATATGAAGGTGTTAGTCAGATGCATCAGCCTATGGAAATCCCATCCAGCTGGCAAACCAAATGAGGTTTGGAGTTTAGATGCTGTGTTGCAAGATCCAGAGGTAATCATTTCATGAATACTTTATATCATATGAATAATCAATATTCCAGATAAATTAACCATATAGATTTGACTAATGTTACAGGGTCATCGCATCCACGCCAAAATAAAAAAAGATGATATGAACAAGTTTCAAGCTTTGCTTGAAGAAGGAAAGTGTTACATTATTGGAAACTTTGGAGTAGCAAAAAACAATGCAAATTACCCAATACTAAACCACCCTTTTAGAATCATCTTCTTTAAGAGTACAACCGTTACCAGGGTTGCAGAATTTGACAGAAACACCCTTGGTTTCAACTTTACACCTTTCCCATCTTTTACCTCAAGAAAATACCCTGATACAGAACTTGTCGGTGAGTTTTTGTCAAAAAAATTTTTTTTTTTTGTTTTTTAATTTTTATACTAATATTGTTGTATAAAAAAATTTGCAGATGTCATTGGAACACTAATCTCAATTTCAGACTCTATACCTTTCAACAAATCTGGTGAGGAAAAAACAAGGAGATCACTCATGTTGGAGGATGTCGAGTAAGATTATCAATTTCACTTTTCTTCAACAATTAAACTTTTCTATATTGTTGTAAATATATTGTTGTTAATCCTTGAATTTCATATATTGTACAGTGGTGTAACCCTTGAATTCTGTTTCATTGACGAATGGAATGAGAAATTTGCTAAACTGTACGAAACAAGGGAATCGGTTGGTCATGTCGTTATCATATTACAGTTATGTAAAGTCACATATTTTAATAGTAAGTATTTAAACAAACATCATTCTTATGATACATTAGTTTTACAATTTTTATTACAACTAATTTATTGAAAATCTCTACAGAAAAACCTTCTTTGATGAATGCTATTTATCCAACAAAGCTTTACATAAATGCTGATATTCCCGAGGTTGCTGCTTTCAAACAGAGGTACAACAATGTTTTGTATATTATTATTTGAATCCTATATTAGTAGCACTTATTAGACGAAAGTGAAATTAACTTTATACTCTAAATGTACAGGTTTGTTCAGAAAGATGGTTATGATCCAAAAAAGCATACAATCTCCCAGATTACGCCTGTCAAAAAAGTAGTGACCTCAGATGAGTCTTTTAAGGGTGCCACCAAAAAAACTGTAGCCGGCATACGTGATTCAGAAACTGTATGAACATTTTCCCAACTATTTGAATCTATTATTTTTCACTTTACATGTGCATTATTCTATTCGTTATTTTTAATTAATATTAATGGTTTGTTAATAATTATTTCAGGAATATGACTGCATTTTGTATGCCAAAAAATACACAAGATACACAAAGAATGCGGCTGGACATATCTCGCTTGCAGAAAGTGTGGTAGAGTTGCCAAGAAAGTAGATTTTTCTGAGTCGTCTACAAGCGGTAATAAGGGTAAAAAACAGAAGATATGGAACTGCGTGAAACGTAATAATCTCACTGGTGGTGCGGTCGGAATGAGGTATGCATAAACTTTTAAAAATTGTTTTTTAGTAAGTATAATCTGGTGGGTATTTACGAAAGTTATGTTTTACATTTTTTAGATATAAAGTAACCATTCGTGTTACTGATGATACTGGATCAGCAGCGTTGCTTCTGTTTGATGATAATGTTTTTAAACTTTGTGGGGAACAATGCTATGATGTTCTTAAAAAAATGGACAAGAACATGATGATTACTTCCCCGCTGAGCTTGATAAATTGAAAGGAAAACAATTACTTTTCTGTTTTAAATACAAATATGAACATATCAAAAATAAGAAGGATGTATACCAGATCATGTGGGTGTCAGAAGATGAAGACATGATTTCCTTTTTTAAAAAGGATTTCATCAAACTGGTATGAACATACCATCAAATTTTGATTGTCAAAAACATTGTATACAAAAGTATTAACTTAAATATAACATTGATGTTTGTTATATAGGTTGATGATACAGAGTATGAAGTGGAAACTCCTTTGTTGAACAATGCCAAAAAATCAAACTTGCTGGACAGTGTCCCGTTTAACATAGAAGAAACACCCAAATCTGAAAAAGGTTCATCTAAAACAAATGGCACCAATGATGATGACAACATGTCTAATGCAATTGAAAGTGCCGGAAGGAATGGAAGCAAAGAAGATACAGAAAACAGTTCTGCCAGCGCAAAAAGGCCACTAATCATCGACTCAGATGATTACAATGAAGACGAATCAGAATCCAAAAGGATGAAGCAGGTTGTTCGGGTCAAAATTGAACCAAAAGATTGAGCGGCTCCTTCTTTTATATATCACCTATGCATCTTTTAAATTGTTTGCACGCTTACTTTTCCTTTCAATTGTTGGACAATTGTTCCTTTGGTTTGTTTCTTTTATATTCTGGTTTTACTTTCTTGAACTTTTTGTAAGTTTGTTTTTTGGATCTTTATCCATAAAATAAAGTTTTCGTTTTTATGAATAATATGGGTGATATTTTACTTTTATATTTGATTTTGCAATCCAGTTTATGATTTTTATATTTTTTTATGAGCTATAAAAGTTGACGGCCTAACTGTGTCTTGAAATGAATAACTTATGATCATTCTACAGTTTATTTCTTGCCACAAGCAATAACCATTAGCTGCAAATACTATTTCCAATTGAGAATGATTTCATAGTCTGCACATTGCGTGTCCAATTTGAGTTCATTCCAGTAATATTTTGAAGTTTCTTCCAAACCTTCATGGAATAAGGCCATCCCAAAAAGATGTGATCCTGGGCTTAGCTTATCCACACCAATCTTCACATCCTCTTCAACCCTGACATCTTTGTAATACGCATACAAAAACCTTATTGGCAAAGCTGTTGCGGATGAGAAATAAAGTGAGGATAATTAAAATGATGACGATGATTGGTGTTAGGGTTTTCTGCACGTAATAGTCACAGAAGGACGAATAGTGCAAGTTCCATATTACTGTTTGCAAATAAAGTCCCATGATTATGAACTCAAAGTGCCTAAAATGCATTATCCAAAGGTATAAACATGGGAAAAGTTTATTTCGATAAACATCCCAAAACATCAAATACAAGTTGGCTCATTTGCAAATGTTACAAAAGGCTTAATAAATCCGACTTTTACCAACTCTGCAAATGATGCAAAAGGCTTAAAAATCATGGGACTGCATATTGTTTAATTCATTATTGTTAAAAAAATTATTCTTTCAAACCAACAAATTGCCTAAACTATCAAAATTAATTCCGAATGGTGATGAATATAGAAGATAGTAGAATTGAAAATACTTTTGCATACACTGAACAAACAACATAATCCAACTTAAACATTTATTAAACTCTTATAAATTTATTAAACATAATAAGGATTTTAATCCCAAAAAGAGTATAACAATGAAATAAACACATCGAATTCTGCATCCATTAAAAATCTTCATCATCTTCATTGTCAAAATGATTTGGAAAAGTGGAGGGTAAAATAACACGTACACCAATCATTTCAAAACCGTTCTTTGTTTCAACAACTTCTTCTGGGACATCATCATCCTCAATCACAATGACCTCTTCCCATTCGATTGCTTGAGTTTTTCTTCACGCTTGCGTTGTTTTACTGAAATTTCGGATTCATTAGAACGTTATTTGAAAGATTGAATATCATGGGATTGTTAGCCATGGTCTTACTATAGCAGCACACTTTCAGATTAAAAGTGTTGATTTGTAAGAGATTCACAATTCATTTGGACTCCATCTCACGTTTATATAAGCCCATAAAAAAAATTTCATAAAATTAGCAAGTTTAAAAGAAACGCCTAATTTGTTGGCATCAGTTTTGGATTCATTAAAAATATTTTCATTTTTCAATTAAATGTGGAATATCCTATTTAATTTTATAACTAATCACGTAACTAACACAATTTGACCAAATAAAAATCACAAACTTATCCTAACAAACTATATCTTTCTCTTTTTAAAATCAATGACACAAATCTACATTTTAAAACCAATATTATCTATACTTAAAAAATACAGTTTTTTTTTTAAAAATTCTATAAATTCTCAATTACCATGAACATAATTTACACAAAAAAAAATCACGAACATGGCTAACTCTAAACCTTTGAAGGTACCTACTTTTATGTTCATTTTCATTTTACATCATATTACCATTTATGTGTCCTCTTGATTCATATGTACGTAGTATCTTATAATTTTTGTTTTCTATTTTTGTCCAACCAAATCAAGGATGAGATGATTACCGGAACAACAACCGATAATGATAAGAACATAATTGTCCTGTCGAGTGACGAATTGGTAATACTTGCACTATCGGTATATAATATTTTCGTCTATATTTTTTGGGCTAATCTAAAATTACTTTTAATATTTTGCAAACAGGAAGTTTCATCAACAACCAATCGTCGTAGGATGTCACAAACTAATTCGCCCATCAAAAATGAAGAAATTCATATCCTTTCATCCGATGATGAAAAAAATGTACCTTTGGTTAATAGCAATAACTCTGTAGAAGGAGATAAATTTGATGAAAAAATGGTATACCCAGTCACAAAATTATTTTATGTATCTTTACAGTTATTTTTGTAAATAAATTTAATTAACTATTTGCATTTTGATAAAAAATATACATCATTCAAGATTCCGATGAAGAATTACCAATTCGGTATAAGTCTTCAAACAACCGTAAAGTTTCAAGAAAGCGCAAATTTTCTATGCATCTCATCGATGAGCCCACAGACGAGGATGTACCAAATACTGATGTAACCAAGTTAACCGATGACGATGATGTCATATTACTTGATTATGAAGCTGAAGATGATAGCCAAAATGGAGTTAAACTTGAATCTACGGATGACGTACCACTAACAGACGACTTGGATGACCAGAACAATGAGTACGACCTTACGGACAACTTCATTAACGATGGCCCTTTATACAATGAATCTGATGGAACCGATTTTGATAGCGACAATTGATATGAGTTATTTAAATTTGCTAGACACGCCCTTAATAAACATTGTGTTCCTTTTTAAATTTATATTATGTTTATGTCGTTTATTAATTATCATAATAAAATTTTGAATTATGCGAACTTTCCATCCATTTTTTATTCCATGTTAATAATAATCTATTTACATAAGTGATAGACACAGTGTTAGTTTTATTTACAACTTTGATATATTTCTATTTTTTTTAAATAACAACAAAAAAAAATTAAACAACCAATCAAGTAGTAACCCCTGCCTTATCATATTAGTAGATAAATTCACGGGGAAGTAATTTACAAATTTGGGCTTACAAGTTTTTTAGTTGGGCTTACAATAAATTACAATGTTTAACAGTTGATATGTCTAAATAAAAAATATAACGTTTCCTATAATTACTCAAATTTGATTGACCAAGTTAACTTTATATATTCTTTCTAAAACAAATACACAACATAAAAAACGTGAAGATTTTTCCGACTAAAAACAAACATGATCAACAAAAAAAAATTCGATGCAACTGATGGTGAAAAAGCAAAAGATGATGTTGTCCAAGATATTGATGCTTCAAAAAACAATTGTTGTTGTCGATCAAGTTCATCCCCACAACAGAATCATGTGGATTACGGAAATAACATCTTACTTAAAGGTAAAGTCTTATTTGACAATTTTTATTATAAACATTGTCAATAGTCCACCTACTAATTCCATAGCTGTAAATTAGATGATCGCGACAGTGGGAAAAGGCTAAAATCTGCCATGCCACATGAAAGTGTTGGTGGTAGTACATTATCTTTTGATGAGTTGCCATATGTGCATGTTAATAACGTAGGAAAATTTAAGCAATCGTATTTTGGATATTCGCAAACCTTCAATTCGGTTCAAAATGCAGGTATGTGATTCTAACTAAAACGAAAATAAATTTTTTTCTCCAATCAGTGTTTAACATGTCTTTTGTAACAGCTAATAATGTGAGTGGTAATTCGTCCAAACTTAATTCCAATGTTCTAAACTATGTACCATTATACACGTCGACAACAACAAATACCACTATATGTAAGGATCTTTTTTTTATTTACATTATATATACTATATGATTTTGGTAGTTACACTATCTGTCGTATATAATATTTTTTTTGCAGCTCCACACTTTCCAAAAGGTGATAAAAAATATAACAGTCATGTGGCAATACCGTTAAATAGCTCACACCCATGCCGTGATGATTCTATCCAGCGATATCCACTATCAGACATTACACCAAGTAATTATACTAATTTCAAATTCTGTGTTTTATACTTTTTTATTAATATTGGTGTATGTTTATGTTATATAATAACGTATATTTCAACAGAAAACATTCCTATCGCTAAAAGGGGACGTGGACGGCCACACAAGAATACTGATGCTGGGAATGTGGTTACTAATCACCAACATTTTAATACTCCTATACAGAGTTTTGTGCCATCTGTGATTACAACAAGTAAATTTTAGACATCCTAAATTGAGCGATATATTTCTATCAAATTCATTAAAATAAGTGTTCTTGTCATATACTGCTAATCCTCCTTATGTCATTTATTTTGATTCAGAACATACACCAGACAACTCAGTACAGGAGACTCAAGTGTTAATAAAAAAGCAACAACAAACGCTTCCAACAGTATCTTCAAATATTCAAGTACCTAAAAGGGGTCGTGGACGTCCCCGAAAAGACATCACAACAAGTAATAGCATCAGTTATATTTTGTTATTATTATTTTTTTTAGAAAATGGTAAAATAAAAATTTTTACACTCAGATTTTTTATGTATATTCTTTTCAACAGATCCACTTAACAACCAAAGTCTTGAAAACCAGTTGCCTCTACCGAAAAACCAACACCAAAGTGTTCCAATAATATCTCAAAATTATCAAGTATCTAAAAGAGGTCGTGGACGTCTCCATAAGGAAAATATTGAAGACGCTTTCAACAATAAAAAAAACAAACACGTGCCCATATCTGAAAATCAAAAAACTCCATCTTCAATAACTCAAATATTAACATCGTCCTATGCTCCAAAAAGCCTTAGTAATCTTCATGTTACAGGTTATCCATTATCCGACATCACATCAAGTACCATTTTCTCTTATACTTTATTAATATTTTTTAAGAAAGTTTTTATCATATTATTATTCATTCTGTCTTTTAGGTACTCTTTCGAATCTAAACAAAAACGTTGTTGAATCAGGTAACGGGAAAAACATCTTAACACAGCAACATAATGAAAATATTGAGGGATTATTCCAATCACTTGGAATACATAAAAAAAAATGTGGACGTCCTCTTAACAGTCCTGCAACAGTTGATAATGAATCAATGGTTAAAGATGTCGATTCATCACTTTCTATATCAAACGTTTCACGTAATAAACGTGGAAGGCCTCGGATAATACGTCAAAAAAAAGGTAACACTTTAAACATGTATAATATGTATTTAGTTTACACTTTTTTAATTTCTTACCATAACCGAACAAATATACGTGTTTTAAAGCGGATGACTCTCATAACAAGGATGGAAGCAGTGGTGTTGGATCTTCATCTCCTATCTTTGAAACTCCTTGTGTAACACAATCCAGTTTTGATAACTTATATACAGGTACGTTTTTTTTATATGAACACATTATTAATACATGATGTAAGCTATATTTTATTGCAACCAATAAAAACATATTACAGGCCAAACATCGAAGAATAATCCAAGGGAGAAGTTCAAAAACATTACTCCGGTCCAGTTCGACATTGGTTAGATACTATAATGATTTACTTAACAGATTGTATTAATACAATAAATTATATATTTTGTAATTATTATCATGCTATACACAGGATCAACACCTAATGAAAAAGGCAAATCAAGTTTGATTATTCCTGACTTTGAACCTTCTGATGACGATACTGAAGACGTACATGGATACATTGATCCAGATTCATTTGCAAATACCCATGAATTTGAACCATCAGATGAGGATTACGAAGACGATAACGTGTATGAAGATTATATAAAAGGCATATCTAAAGGTATTTATTATCCAACATATTAACATAAATTGCTTATCATTTTTTTTTGCTTTCAAATAAATAATTTTTTAACACTGTTTTACATTTCATTAGAATATCATGACCATGGAGATCCTATAGAGCAATTTAGCAAGTGTGGTGCATTATTGTGGCTTGCCGAAAGTAGAGTAGGATCTAATAATGTGAACAGACGTGAAGGATTTTCTCTTTGTTGTGGTAGAGGATTAGTAAAACTACCTGTTTCATTGAAGAACCCACCACCTTTGTTAATGAAACTTTTAAAAGGGGAACATCCAAAAAGCAAATCATTTATGGACAACATACGCCGATATAATTCTATGTTTGCTTTTACATGGATGACTGGAAAGCAAGATAATAGCGTTAATAAGGGACGTGGTCCATTTTGTTTTAGGATTCAAGGGAAAAATAACCACGTCATTGGAGATTTATTACCAAAAAAAGGTGAAACACCTAAGTTTGCACAACTATACATCTATGATCCTGCAAATGAGGTTCAGAACCGGATAAATGTTGTCAGGTAATATATTTTATAAGCATTTCATATAATATATAGTTGTTTTACAGTTATATTTTTTGCGTCATGCGTTAATATATTTTTTTATTTATTTTTTAGTGGTTCAAAAAATAATGCATCCTCATCGACAAACCAAGACATAGATCCTGATCTAACCAAAGATATAAAAGGTATGCTTGATAAAGATAACCCGTTGGTAAAGAAATATAGGATGGCAACTCAACAAATTGCAAAGGGTAGTTCTGATGTGAAGATCATGCTCATAGGTAGACGTGGTAGTGATGGTCGTCAACACAATCCCCCTACTGCAGATGAAGTTGCTGCACTTATAGTTGGGGATTTTGAATCAATGGATAAACAAAGAGACATAATTGTGCACGAGAAAAATGGTAACTTGAAAAAAATAAGCGAGCTACATGTTTCATACCTTCCATTGCAGTACCCGTTGTTGTTCCCGTACGCGGAAGATGGATATAGGACTGACATATACCTTGATGGTATAACCGATGATACACCTGAGAAACAAAAAAAATATGTTACCATGCGACAATGGTTTGCGTACCGTATTCAGGAACGTCCTAATGTATTTTCCACAATTGTAAATGGGAAAAGATTATTTCAGCAGTTTTTGGTTGACGGATATACAATGGTTGAAGCTGAAAGACTGTTGTATGTAAGGAATAAACAAAGTGATCTAAGATGCGAAACATATTCACGTCTTAAACAAGTAGCTGAATCATCCAACCCATCAAATACTAAGCGTGGAACACCGATTGTCTTACCTGCAACATACACTGGTGGCCCACGTTACATGTTACAAAACTATTTGGATGCAATGGCAATGTGCAAATGGTATGGGTATCCTGATTTATTTATAACCTTTACATGTAATCCAAAGTGGCCCGAGATTACACGGTTCTTGCGTGAAAGAGGATTAAAATCAGAAGACCGACCTGACGTGACTACGCGAGTTTTCAAAATGAAGCTTGATCAATTGATAAAGGACATTAAGGATGAACGTATTTTTGGACGTGTTCGTGCAGGTACACTACAATTTTTATTTTTTTAAAAACAAAGTTAAAATATATAAGTATGTATATTTCTTTACTATTATGAAAACATAAATTTATGTTTATATTTTTTGAACAGAAGTATATACCATAGAGTTTCATAAACGCGGTTTGCCTCATTGTCATTTATGCATATGGTTGGAATCAAATGACAAATTAAGAACAACGTCTGACATAGACAGATGTATTTCTACCGAAATACCCGATAAAGAGGTTGACCCCGAGTTACATCAACTGGTCAAAGAGCTTATGATGCACGGTCCATGTGGTCTGGACCACAGAAGCTGCCCTTGCATGGTTGATAACAAGTGTTCTAAAAAGTTTCCAAAAGCATTCAAAGAGGAAACTTCATTTGATGATAAAGGATATGTTATTTATAAAAGGAGTGACAACGGCAGAACTGTTCGAAAACAAGGTGCAGACCTACATGCTGGTTATGTGGTTCCATACAATCCCATCTTATTGAGGAGGTAATAGTTCTAAACATTATTAATTTAGTTACAATACCAACAGATTAAGTCGTTACTTATTTTTATGGTATAATCAAAAAACTATATTTTATTAGGTACCAAGCTCATATAAACGTTGAATTTTGCAACCAATTCGGGTCTATCAAATACCTTTTTAAGTATATCAACAAAGGTCCAGATAGAGTCACGGCTGCTGTGGAAGATGAAGAGAAGGATGAGATCAAGGATTTCTTAGACTGCCGCTATTTATCATCATGTGAAGCCGCTTGGAGGATTTTCAAGTTCGATATACATCATAGATTTCCAGCTGTAGAACGTTTGCCATTTCATCTTCCTAACGAGCAATCTGTTGTTTTTGATCCTTCCGAAAGCATTGATTTCCAACTTGATAAAGTGTCAGCTAATACGTCTAAGTTTTTGGCTTGGATGGAAGTTAATAAAATTGACGTAGACGCTCGAAAGTTGTTGTATGTAGAATTTCTAAAGCATTACGTTTGGATTTCAACAGACAAAAAATGGACCCCAAGAAAACAAGGTAATTAAACAATATCATCGTATCACCACCATTGTTATAAAATTATCTAAATCAAACAAATAACATCACTCACATCAATGTAACTGAATTTATTGATACAGGTAAAAGCATTGGACGAATTCATCATGTACCTCCTTCTTGGGGCGAACTTTTTTATCTACGTAGGTTATTGAACCATGTGAGAGGAGCTCAAGAGTGGGAAGACTTTAGGAAATACGATGATGTAGTATATCCTACATGTAAAGAGGCTTGCTTTGCTCGCGGTTTGTTAGAAGAGGACAAGGAATACATAGACGGAATTATTGAGGCAAGCGATTGGGGAATGGGAGATTACTTACGAAATTATATCGTAATGTTAATACTATCCGATACTATGTCTAGGCCTGAATATGTGTGGGAAAAAACATGGAAGCTTTTAGCTGAAGATGTTTTAGAATTAGAACGGAAAAAGAAAAATCATCCAGGTAATTAAATCATCCTCAACTTAAATATGTATCAACATATTCCTTAATTATTTAAATAAACCATAATTTTTTGCTGCAGATCTTCAGCTTACTGATACGCAACGTTACAATATATGTTTAACATATATTGAGGAAAAGCTGCTAAGCAATTCAAAGAGTCTAAAAAACATTGTGAACATGCCGTACCCAAATTCAGAATACACAATGGAAGACTTCAACCGACTGATTTATGATGAATTAGATTATAACATTCCCGACCTTATAATACAACACCAACAACTATATGAAAGTTTAACTAATGAGCAAAGAGTTATATACAAGACTATTGTTGGTGCATGCGAAAAAAATAGAGGAATGATCTTTGTCTATGGTTATGGAGGGACTGGTAAGACTTTTTTATACAAGACACTAACTGCTGCTATAAGGTCGAGGGGAGAGATTGTTTTAAACGTTGAATCGAGTGGCATAGCTTCACTATTGCTTGACGGAGGAAGAACAGCCCATTCCCGGTTTGCTATCCCGATAAATATTGTTGAAGATTCTTTGTGTTCTATTCCTGCTAACAGTGATCTTGTAGAGTTGATACGAGAAGCAAAGTTAATAATATGGGATGAAGCTCCGATGATCAATAGACTTGCCTTCGAAGCTTTTGACAAAACGTTAAGAGATATATGTACAGGTAAAGCAAAGTCGGATTTTGTTTTTGGTGGTAAAGTTGTTGTTTTTGGTGGAGATTTCCGACAAATACTACCTGTTATCCCAAACGGTACTAGGCAAGATATTGTACACGCATCTCTCAACATGTCTAACTTGTGGCAGCATTGCACTGTTCTAAAGCTTACTAAAAATATGAGGCTTCATGTAGGGTGCAAGCCATCAGATGCATCTGAGATAAATGAGTTTGCGGATTGGATTCTTAATATCGGAGAAGGAAAAATTGGTGTGAAAAATGATGGTCATGCTGAGGTTGAATTCGATGAAGAAATGTTAATACCGGATTCTGATGATCACATTCAATCTCTCATAACAGAAACGTACGACAATTGGGAGCATAATATTTGGGATCCAACATATTTCCAAAATAGGACTATTCTTGCACCTACACATGAGCAAGTTGACAAAGTAAATGAACGAATGTTGGCATTGCTCCCCGGCAGAGAGAGAGTTTCTTTTAGCTCTGATTCTGTTTCCGATGTAGATATCGATTTCAACTTCAACGAGTCCCTTTACACCACTGAATTTTTGAATACTATCAAGATGTCCGGTATTCCACACCACAAGTTAGTCTTAAAGGTTGGTGCTCCAGTTATGTGCTTGCGTAATATCGACCAGAGAGGGGGCCTTTGTAACGGTACTAGATTACAGGTATTAAGAATCAGCAAAATAAACATAGAGGCTAAAATTATATCGGGTGGTAAAGTAGGTACAGTCGTGGCTATACCTCGAATGAGTATTAGCCCATCAGATAAAAAAATGCCTTTTCAGCTAAATAGGAGACAATTCCCTGTAGCGCTTTGTTTTGCCATGACAATTAATAAAAGTCAAGGACAAACGTTGTCTAAGGTTGGTCTATATTTGGAGCGACCCGTGTTTTCGCACGGTCAACTTTATGTTGCTGTATCCAGAGTCAAAAGCAAGAAAGGACTAAAGGTATTGTGTTGCGATAAAGATGGCCATTATTGCAACTACACAAACAATGTCGTTTTTAAAGAAGTTCTTCATCGTCTTTGATTCAATCAATCATCTCAGGTATTGTTAAATATTATTGATAGTTTCCTGTTAACTTTCATTTTTCTATAAGTAATCCATGCATTTTTATTGTTTAAGACTATTATTACATTTAGTTGTATGATTCATCTCTTCAAAAAAACGGTGGCAAACTGTTTAAGACTATTATTTATATCCCTGCGTAGTTCATTTCATTACAACTTTACACAATCGGAAACATCTCAAACACCACATTACTAATTGCAATATATTGTTTTCTGCTGATCTTGCAGGCTACGTGGAAATACAAAAACGGTGTCACCTCTTATTCGTATGTTTGGAATGCCTTTCTACAGTACAAGTGGCGATAATACATCATGTATCGCCTAAACTCAGAAAGTGAAGCGTTCTAACTGTCAAATTGCTTAAGAAAGTTTGAGTTTATTTTAGTGAAATTCACTCAAACACTGTTTAGTTTTTTTTATGCAAAACAAGACCATGTCAGTATGTGGATTTATGTATTTCAATGAAATTTATTAAGATTATTTACTGTGGTTCTTAACTATGTTTTCCTTAAATATGTGTGTTACATTTTTTGGAATGATCATATATGTTCAATAAGACAATTTTCATAGTCATCTACAATATTTCGAGTTCAAGAATCATTTTAATAACGTTGTGTAATCTGATTAAGTTTTTGGTAACCATGATTTTTCCAAAGAACCGTTGCCTGTGAAGAGACTGATAAAAATACATTATATGGGTGTATTTTTTATGCAAATTAATAATTTTTCTTAATGTAAAAGAACGTTTTCTAAAGAAATTACTCTAATACATCTAATTTTAAAAGTATTTTTTTTGAAGCTAGCCGCCTAGCGGGCGGGCCTTAAAGCTATAATATATATATATATATATATATATATATATATATATATATATATATATATATATATATATATATATATATATATATATATATATATATATATATATATATATATATATATATATATATATATATATATATATATATATATATATATATATATATATATATATATATATATATATATATATATATATATATATATATATATATATATATATATATATATATATATATATATATATATATATATATATATATATATATATATATATATATATATATATATATATATATATGTATATATATATATATATGTATATATATATATATATATATATATATATATATATATATATATATATATATATATATATATATATATATATATATATATATATATATATATATATATATATATATATATATATATATATATATATATATATATATATATATATATATATATATATATATATATATCGAGGCCTTAAGAGTAGCTTTAAGGTTGGGGCAAATGGGAGGTGTTAGCTAACATATGTAAGGGCATAAATATTCCCTTTACAAAGGTCAGGGGTGTGTTTAGGTGGGCGTTTGGCTTATAGTTTGGAGACCTAAAACTGAGACTATTTTTGATAAAATGTTAACGAGATGTGTTATGAAGTAAAACGAGTTAAGGGCTTTATAGAGGGGTGTAATTCGATGCTTAGAGCATATATATGAGGTATATATATGGTAGAAGGTTAGATGTCCATCATAGGTTGATGAGCCATTTTAGTGTTTGGTTCATGTTTTGATTATGTGTTTTTGGTTTGTTAGCTTTTTGCTAGTGCGCGGATGTTTGGGGAAGCTCAATCAGGTGAATTTCATAGTCCCATGTTTACTATTATTTTTGACTTCCAGATGGGATGGAAGAGACACTGTGTTGTGTTATTTATAAATTTATGTTGTGAATGTTTGGCGTTGGTAATGGACTTATGTGTTGATACTTATGTGATTAACTGCTAGATAATTCTTTATTGTTTATGTTTTGACTTGGTACCAAGGGGATATTGGAAAGGCGGGGCCTTGGGATTGGTTCATAGGTGTTTGAGTACCTATGGGAGTATGGTGTTTGGTAAGGCTGGGAGCCTTGGATTTGGACTTGGTTTTGGTTTGATTAGTTAAATCTTGAATGATAGTTTGTTAATGCATGTTAGTATCACATTGTCCATACGTTTTTAACTTTTGGTTGTACTCACAGCTTATGGTATGATTTTGGCGTTTGAGTCTAAACCTATGACTCTCACCAACTTTATGTTGACGTGTTTTAGTGTCTCTTTCAGGTGAGAATGTTGTTAAGCTTGAGGATAGAAGTGGCTAGATTTGGATGCATTAGGATTGCATTTAGAAGGAGATCCCCGTTCCTTCTTAGTTTATTTTCATGTGTTTTGAATAGTGATACTATGAACATATATGTTGATTGTTAGTGTTATTTGTTTGTCTTGGGTAAGAGGTAGGACTGTTACCTACTTACCTAGACTCCTTCATTGGTTGAGATATTGTCATGACTTTTGTGTCACCATTTTATGACATTTCTTATTTCATATAGTTATCTCTATAGACATGCCATGTTGTGATGATATCCATACGTCGCGCCCCATATTCCGCCATGGTGGGGTGTTACACTTACCTAGCCTCATATTTGTATTGCGTACCACTAGGAAAGACGAGGGCACTTCTTCCTTAAGAAGTCCTCACGATCCCACGTGAATTTCGGTCCACGTCTCAAATTCCATCATATCTCAATAAAGGAAATATTACTCAGCCTTAAACGGTTAACCACTCGATCAAAGATCTTCACTGGTTCTTCTACAAAACACAACTTGTCGTCAAGTTGTTTCCCACCTAAAGGGATGAATAAATCCTTATCCACCAAATACTCCTTAAAGCTCGAGACACGAAAATTTTATAAATACACGAAGCTCATTTAATGACAAGAGTAGATGACAGGATTTTCGGGTAAGTCTAGTCAAAAAGAAGGTTGCAAATTTAAGGATATCCATTGGCCGGATGGCCATGAACACATAACAAAAAGAAATAACAAGAAAATATTTTCGTCATCAGAGGGCAATCACACGCGGATCCTTACTCAAAAGATAATACAAAGACACCATCTCACTTCCGCACCAAGCACATTCAAGTCTCAATAAGCATCGTTATTGAAAATCAAAAAGATATTACATGATACGCGTTCTTCGTGATCGGACGTCATTGGACAATGCCGTCTCAAGTTCGCACAACTTACGATCACTCGACTAGATCACATACAACGTAAATACCTAAAAACAAAGGTTGAACATAAACATCAAATATAGATCTTCACCATTGATCATCGAGAAAATCTTGAACGAACCCTTGATAATACAATTGAATCTCCAAAATCATCCCACTTGCGATGTCGGATATAACATATTCCTCGAGGTGATAACGAATTTATTAGTTCCCATCATTAAGAAATTCGTTCCATTGGCGAAGATTCACAACATATCGGGCGTACCGTTAACTTCTGCTCCAATGTTCAACATACAAAAGCTTCTCACTAACTTCTACTTCAGCATTCATCATACAAAGGCGTCCTAATAACTTCTACTTCAGTGCTCAAGGTGATGCATCATATTCCTCGTTTAGTTCATCATACTAGCCTCCATGAGTTTCATCATCAAGAAAAGTCTTCGGTGACCCTTCAATAGTAGCAAGTATAATTACAAAATCTTCACATCCACGATAAGTTGTCGTTGATAACTCAATCCTCAGTCAATCCACAAGTACACGCATAACTCCTGGTGACGCTTAAACAAGTCGCCTATTATCGGAACGGTTATCGGTACTTAACAATTAGCTTATAAAGCTCGCAATCATCGAGACGCATTAGAAATGGTCCATCAAAACAAATCATAACTCGAGAGAATTCCAACGGTTTACTCGTACATAGATGATAATCAACGATTATCATAATGACGACGACACTGAACGATTCATACCAACGAAACACGATTCGAAGAAAGACGTACGCACACCAAACACTCACAAATCGAGCCAGACAAAATCATCATTTATGTCGAGTAGCTTACGATGAGTACACAAGTGGATTGCTTTATTCTCTCCTCTCTCTCTCTCTCTCTCTATATATATATATATATATATATATATATATATATATATATATATATATATATATGAATCATTTGTCATTCGATGTTATTTTTATTTTCTTCTAATCTACCACTGATTTGGGTTGAGATTTGAAGTTTTATCTTCACATTCTTCGTCGACATTTTTATCACGTGTCTCATGGCGATACCGTCTAAACCTTGTAACCTTTTGAATCTTTATCAACTCATAACCATTTCATTAGTTGTCATATGAGCTGCTATTTGCTACTCTTTTGCAAACCCTTGGTTATTTTATACGTTATCATAATGTCACTTTATAATTTTTAATGACATTTTATTTCGATTATTTTCACAAAGTGTTTTACCATGATCTTATGAAATAATTCTTATAGCATTAAATTTGTTGCTTAAATATCTAGCGAATTACTTACTTTCAAAAAGTTTCATAAATTATTTTAAATTCTATTCTACAAATGACATGGTTTATATATAAACATAAGAAATGTAATATTAGTTCGACGAAACTGAGCATTGCATTGCTAGTCCTAAATTATACATGACATGATCACCTATGTCTAATTTAGAAGGAGCCATGCGAGGCTAAATAGTAGTCACCGTAAAAATCTTGATAATAATCAACTTTTTACTTGTATTTATGATAAAGTTAAATAAAGTGAAATAAAGTGAAAAGTTGTTTTAAATTTTTTTATATGTTATGCAAGTAACACAAGTTGGAGACATCCGCATATGTTTTCTTACCTTTTCTTGAACGAATTACGCGCTTACGAGTACGTTCTTACTCGACGATTGTTTTTCAACTTGTTACTTCATTTTATCTTATAACTAAATTCTTTTGACCGTTCGTCTAATTACTGACTGTTGATAAAGGACTTGAAAGTCTCGATGTTTTACCCTTCCTTCTGATCCAATCTTCTTTATGCAACTGAGTAGATCTTCAAAATGTCTCTGCACGTGAATAATGAATTATCAGTAGAGGGATTTTTATATTTCTGGGATGACGTCCATCACTCTCGTTTGTCTCGAAATCCACTCGTGTGAACCGTGCATTGACTTCTCTCTTTAATTGCTATCATTGTTCATTTGATTTATTTTAACTACAAGTGACTATTAAGAATTTTCTTTGATTAAAATTTTTGTGTGGATCTTATTTTCGATTGTGTATCGACCACCGCGAAGTTAATGAGCTGATGTTGGTGAACCACCGACCGCACAAACAAAATTGATAACTTATTAAATCTATTGTTTCTTATTGTCTTACCATCAACGCCTCTATTTTATCATTCTCTTTAAGAATTCATACGACATTTTCTTCGTCCCCTTTGTACCGTTGATTTCTTACTGATTGTTGACCATTATTTTCATTCGTATTCGTTTGTTATCTTGTCACATTTTGAAACCCGAATATGTCCCATGTATAATTTGACATATTAAACACCTTTATGTATTTCTACAACATATTATAAAATTTTTATGGAACCTTTATATATTTTTCCAAGGATTTTTTTATTTTATTTTCGAAATAACTACTTCAAGTAAAAGGTCAAATCTATACATTCTCTTTTGTATAATTATAACTAGTGTCTAAAATGACAAAATGTCTTATATTTTGAACCAATTGACTTTTAACATACTTTCCTTTTAATATAATGAAATTACCGGTTTAACTTATATTCCTATTAATGATTTAAAATAATTTGGAAATTATACTTTTCTAATTGTAACTCTAACACCCCATTTGTTAAAATGGAATATCACAGTAATATATGGCGTGTCATCAAAGCATGCAAGGTAAATGTCTAAACATTCATGACCATAAATAGAAATACCGGAAACAAACATCGGTAGTCTAAGTAACTCAACACAAGCAAATATAAGTACTGAAAAGGAAAAGGACTAAACAATGTCCAACATTAAATAAAGTAAGATAGAGTATGATAAATGCATAAGATATAGAAGGCTGGATAGCTTCCATCCGAATGCACATACTCTTGAGATCCTACTTGCGACCTTGGGTACCTGCCGTTTGGGAACATGGAAAATGGAAAACGGCTGAGCATAACGCCCAGTGCCCGGATATACAATAAAGCATGGAAACATAGAGTAATGAAAGCATAAAAGAGCATATAAAGCATGAAAGGCAGCGGAAATGAATAAGTCTTGGGAAACCTAGATGTATAACATGTTTACTGGTTTTAGTTCTGAAAACATAGCTTATGTTACTTATGAAAATCTGTATTAGTTTAATATACCAAAAACCAAAATAGGTCATGAGGTCAACAACGTGCATGAATACTTGGAGGGGTGACCTTGTCATGCAAATTAGAGGGGATGCCTCTAATTAATATGGTAATGGGTAGGAGGGATCAACTCCTTGTGAAGGATGCAAGGCACACACCACATTCACCATGAAATCATGACTGACATTGTAACTAGGATGCACCCATACGTCCCACATGATAATGAATAATAATAAAGGCCAAATAAACTGAAAGGGACGCCACGAGCTATCACTCCATCGTGGTGAAGTCATTGCACTAGTGCCTCTAGTGTTATGGTTATGGTACCTACATAACTAGGTGAAACTGGCATGCATGTATATGGATAAGATAACTAATAAAACATAAGCATTTAATCTATAACTACTGGGAAAACAGTTGGCTGCATACGGGAAATCCTAATAAAGGAAGAGATTGTCCTTACTGAAGGACGGGAAATCCGTACCTTGTGTCCAGTAGAAGCTAACAGGAAACGCTGAAGAACCTACTCCGCCTTGACGGATAATACTACATAAGAATAGAGACGTGTATGAGTTGTCTGAGTTACATGTGTTTTACTGGTTCTGTGTGTTTCTAGTTTATTATACTTAATCTGACATGTTTTTAATGTTTACTGTGTTATCTGTAGTTATTCTGATGTTCTTTACTGTATTTTGCGTGTACTAGTGTATTATAATACTTTTATTGTAATACTACATAACTTTGTAAAAATAGCAGGTTTCCTAAAATAGAAAGTTTCCAAAAATAGAAATGAGCTGATTATGAAGCTAGCAAAAATATAAGTTAACTTATTAATAAAATTCAAGTCATGGTTTAAGGGTTATAGCAAATTGATTAAATAACTTGGTTAATTAATTAAACTATACATTATACAAATTTAATTAAAATACTAGTTTAATTAAATTAAATACGTAGGTTTAAGACAAGAATTGTTAATAAATAATTATAACCTAAGTCTTGTAACTAAATGTATAAACTGATTTTACAAAGTTTCCGAATCCCGAGCCCGTGTTTAAAAATAAGCCGAACCATGTAGCCAAAACCAACAACCCGTCAGTGGCTACGCGGCCTAGCCGGTTGCCACTGACTGCCCAATATTACCACCGGTTGTAGCCGGTGGTTCCCATTGTCCGAACCACGGCTAGCCACTGCCGAGCCCGGTTCGACCCCATCTTAAGCCGGTTCCCACTGATTCTGTTGCCCGGGTCCCACTGTTAAGCAAAAGTCCCACCGAGACCTTTATAGGTCTCGGTTGACACTAAATCAAACCAAACCAAACTATAAACCATACCCCGACCCTTGGTCGGTGTCCCTTGTCGTGCGTCCGAGCAAAACAAACTAAGCCGAGACCTTTAATGGTCTTGGTGGTGGTGAAATAAAAAAAGCCGAGAGCTTTAAAGCTCTCGGTTATGTCTTGACCAACAAAACCAAACACCAAGCAACCCGAAAACATGGTTTATTGATTTACCCAACACGTTTTTATTACTTTTGTTAAGATTAACACATGAATTCATAAAAAGAAAATAAAAAGAATGAAAAAGAAAGGTTTATGATTATACCAATCGCGTAGTTGTTTGGGATTAAGAAAAACGAACACCACATGTAACTTTCTTGGATCAAAATCAACAAACACCACCCTTGGTGGTTCTATATGGCCGGCGACAAAAGGGAGAACCAAAGCTAGGGTTTTCTTATTTTTTTGTAAAAGTAACTTATGCAAAATAATTCCCTGGAAGTTTGTTAAATCATGGCTCGTTGTAATTGGGTCATGTGCCAAAAGGCCCGATCTTCCCTTTTCTCTCTTCTTAGCCACGGCACCCTTGGTGTCCAAAGACAAAATCGAAGCTTTTCTAAGTTAAATTTTATAGTCGTGTACGTTTAATACAAGGTTTTCACCTAGTATATAAAAATTCGTTGTTCCGATCTTTTCGAATTGATTACCGTTAATTAGTGCGACTTAGTCGTTCTTGGTGGAAAAATAAATGGTTTGGTTATCTATTTTAAACTAAAAGCAAATATGAAAATGTCGTTGAGTAAAATAAAAGCTTTAAAAACTTAAACAATCGGAATACAACAAGTTAATTCTGTCTGAATGTAGTGAAAGCAAAACTATCGGAATATCAAAGTAAAATCCATCATAATATCAAATTAAGCATCGGAATATTAGTGAACAAATTCTATCAGAATAATCTATCTGAATGACATGTATCGGAATAATTAAGATCAAGTCTATCGGAATGTATGAAATCAAAGCTATCGGAATACTGAAAACACTTCTGTCGGAATGTAATTCTGTCGCAATGTTCAAGTCTATCAGAATACACAATCTGTCGGAATGTGGCTAACTAAAATTGGGCAGAGTTTCATCTTAAAATATCCTTAAGACCCGTCGCAATGAGCGATCGCAATCACGATCGGAATAAGGGGGATGTGCACTTGATCGCAAAGTAGAACCCCTTGGGTTATTGCGATCACAAGTAAGCTGTCTGAAACCGTCGAAATACTTGGAACCCTATGATTGCGATGAAGCATCAAGTAATCCGAAAAGGTGAAATAAGCCAAATTTCAATAAGCACTACCAATAAGCACACTTAACCGAAACTTAACCAACTCAATAAGCAAAAATTTGACAACTTTAGAAATTCTAAATTCACAAACTTTATAAAACAACCTTTTCTAAAAACACTAGACTTTTAAGAGAACTTAAAAACAATAAGCTAAACACTAAATAAGCCAATAAGCATGAATAGCTCAAAGCTTAATTCGTGTATGACTTGTAAATCTCTTAACCCACCGAATCAAGAAACTCACATAAGTAAGAACTATTATGGCGTCTTAAAGAAAGTAGATGAAATAGAATGATGAACACAAAATCGTGCTAACAAGAAAGATTAAAAAGGTGAAGATTGAAACAAGATTAAGCTTAAAAAATAAAAGTTTGATTAAAACAAGAAAGATAAAAGATGAAGTTTCAGTGAGAGAAAGTTAAACACTTTCTCTCTCTAAAATAAAAACTAAAGAAAGAAAAATAACTAGCTAACCACCCTCCTAATGTGTTTAGGAGGGTATTTATAGGAGATGGGAAGGTGCATGTGTTGCCTCCTCTTTCTTTCTTCTCGTCTCGACTCGATTTAAATTCTTTGTCTTTCTCGACGTCGTCTCGGGATTTGTCGATGTAAATTGAACTCGTCTTTTAATTTTATTCTATAATTAGACTTGAGTTCTTTGACTTCATTAAACTTCCGTCTTTAGACTTTTTCTTCGATAAATCTTCAGAATAGGCCTTGGACTTCCGTTCTTTTTGCACTCTCGAGCTCTTGACTTCGTCTTTTCTCGTTTTCTTCGATAAAAGCCCGTGAAAGCCCTTGTTTTCTTCCCTTTCCACATTTTGGTCCTAAAACACAATAAAAACACAAACCACGCATAATTCCGACATTTACGACATAAAATACACGTTTTGGTCTTGTTATTATTGGAAATAAGTGGTAAAAGGATAAGTGTTTTCACACTTATTAAATCCCCTACACTTTACCATTGCAATGCCCTCATGCAATGCATTAATTTCAAAGCACAGATTACATTTCTCATCATAGATAACCCACCTTGGCCTTTATTAAATACTAAACTTTTAAGGAAATTAAAAAGATAGAAATATGTACAAAATAAGTAAAAAGATCAAAAACTTACATTGGGGTTTTGGTTGTCATAAATGTTCATCATCCTCAAGTTTCACGTTTCCCATACCAAGCTTAAAAACGAGATCATTGTTATTATAAGTTAGCAAACTATCACGAGTTCATGTGGCCCAATTATTCACTTAGACTCCCTTATTCCTAGGTGTATCTCTTATATTTTAATTTTGTCTTGAATGATCACGAGGATGCATTGTTTGACTTATTTCGATAGTTTATTTAGGCTGAAAATAAAGTGGGACGATTTAATCAATAGTTAGCTAAAGGACAAAATCTTTTAAAACTGCTTCTCGGGACCTCTTAAAGTTCATATCTTCGCATAACTCGCTTCACGATTTGAGACCTTTTTCGGACCGATATTTGGCAACGACTTCATACTTCGAATCTTAAGAGACGCTCTTGAAATTATGGTCTTCTCTACAATATAGGAATTTCTTCACTTGAAGTTTTTGAGATATTCTTCATACTTGGACCACGACTTCTTCATTTTTCTCCAATCTTTATTTTGGACTTTGTTATACAACGATCCACCTCCTTTTAGGACTTGAATCTATTTATCCTCATACCTTGTTAGGGTCTTTTCGGATAGACTTCTCCATGATCTTTAAGGGAGTATTTGCTTTTCGTCGTGTGTCTCGATCCTTCATATTGATTTTTGATAAATGATTCTTCACATCACTTGGGATCTTTAGCAACAAAATATAGCCCTCATGCCTTGTTAGGGCCTTTTCGGACTCGCCAATCTTCGCATCCCGCTTCAATAAGTTATGCCTTGGCTATGAACTCTAATTAATACCGAGCAACATTTAAACGATCTTGTGCTAGAAGCTAAGTAACTCTTCAAATCGTACAACCTTATTTATTGCAATTAAATTTATTAACAAGCGATGGGAGAAAAAGCTTATAATCAACTCACATAAATTCATGAAAGAATACCAAACTTATAATTGACTCTATCATCTCTCGTTCTCCACAATTTAAAATCTCAAGGAATGAGACTCGTAGATGCTTAGCCAATTAAATCAAAGTTTTGGGTTTTCAAGTCATCTATAGGATATTGCAAATTCTTAGACTTTTTCAAGTTTAGAATTCGCATTTTAAAGTTCCCTTGATAAACGACTTTCTAGGATCAATTATAGGAACTTGCGAAAAGTTCTTGTTCTTAACCCGTGAGAGTTAAGACTTTTGCGTTTTAAAGTTCCCTATATAAAAGCCTAGCAAAACTTGACTTAAACACGTTAAGGATACTAGCTAGAGTAAACTTAGATAAGTAAACTCGGGTTGAGTCAAAAGATTCACAACTTTGAAAAATTTAAAACCACTTTATTAAACTTTATTTTTAGCAAAGAAAGTAAAAAACGATAGCAAAGAAAAATACTACTATACAACTAGGCCAACATAGATTAAAATTTTTGAAAAATGTCGAAAAATCAAATTTTCCTGTTAAAATGAGGGCAAATTCATGGAAAAGACCACTTACTTCGATAGAAGTCCCCCCTACACTTGATATAAACATTGTCCTCAATGTTTAAGCATGTGGGAGTAAACTCCCTTACACTTAGGACATTGTGCACTTTGTTTAAATCTTGCTAAGGAAAGGACAACTAGAGTAATTTCAATGTGAACATATGAGATATGAAATATTGAATCACGATAGTTTAGGATAGAACCAGGAAGACGGGTACACGGGATCACGGTTCGTCAAATGTCATCAAAAGTGCTCTTTGAAGCAATTAATCCCTGCACATTAAAAGAAACAAGAAAACAAACACATACGCGGCTCCCCTCTACAATTATTATGAAAACGGTAAAGGATTGATCAACGGGTTGCCTCCCGAGAAGCGCTTGTTTTTGTTAACCGAGTCACGATCCTGACTCGACCCAGAACTAATTCAAGGGAAACGTGGTGAGGGATGGAATCATCTCATGAGAGATGTCCTCACCAAAGTACAGCTTCACGCGCTGGCCATTCACTTTGAAATTTGGCCCATTTGGCTGAGAAAGCTCAATGGTGCCATATAGGAAGACTTTGGCGACGGTGAATGGACCAGACCAACGGCTCTTCAACTTGCCCGAGAAAATCTTCAACCGAGAGTTGAAGAGTAAAACTTGATCACCGATGTGGAACTCTCGGTTCTTAATCCTTGTATCATGGATGATCAGGGTCTTCTCCTTGTAGATCAATGAGTTCTCATAAGCTTGATTCCTCAGTTCATTTAGCTCGTTGAGTTGAATCTTCCGAAGATCACCGGCTTTGTTGATGTCAAAATTGGCCCATTTCAAGGCCCAATACGCCTTATGTTCCAGCTCAATAGGGAGGTGGCATGCCTTCCTGTACACAAGACGATATGGAGTACAACCAATTGGCGTCTTATATGCGGTACGGAAAGCCCACAAAGCATCGTCTAACTTATCGGCCCACGAGGCACGATGCTCTCCCACAGTACGTTCAAGAATTCGCTTCAATCCACGGTTAAATATCTCGGCTTGACCATTTGTTTGAGGATGATAAGCGGTGGAAAGACGGTGATTGACACCGTACTTAGCCATGACTCGAGCAAATTGATCATTGCAAAAATGAGTCCCGCGGTCACTGATAATAGCACGAGGAACACCGAATCAAGCAAAAAGCTGCTTCAAAAAGTTCACAACCACCCTCGCATCGTTCGTAGGGAGAGCCGTGGCTTCAACCCATTTAGAAACTTAGTCAACGGCTACGAGGATGTACTTGTTCCCTTTAGATGATGGAAATGGCCCCATAAAGTCGATGCCCCATACATCAAAGATTTCACATTCTTGTATGAAATTTTGAGGCATCTCATCTTTATGTGTGATCTTGCCTTGTCTTTGGCAAGCATCACAATGTTTAACCATTTGATGAGAGTCATGATAAATGGTAGGCTAATAAAATCCAGAGTCGAATACTTTCTTCGCGGTGTAATTGGGACCATAGTGACCACCGGTGGGTCCTTTATGGCAAGCTTCAAGAATTAGTACCGCTGCCGGCCCATCAACACATCGACGAATGATAAGATCCGCGCATTGTTTGAAAAGGTAAGGGTCGTCCCAGAAATAGTGTTCAATGACTTTAAATAACTTCTTCTTTTGTTGGGACGTTAACCCTTCCTTGAGAATTCCACCCGCTAAGTAGTTTGAAATATCCGCAAACCACGGGGTGTCATCAAGAATGGAACTGATAGACATTAAGTCCTCAAGGGGAAAAGAGTCACTGCTCTCTTGATTCGGATGATCTCTTTGATAAGGATCCTCAAGTCTACTTAGATGATCCGCAGCTAGGTTTTTGGCTCCCTTCTTGTCACGAATTTCAATATTAAATTCTTGAAGGAGCAAAACCCAACGAATTAGTCTTGGCTTATAATCTGGCTTAGTCAACAAGTACTTCAATGCAGAATGGTCGGTATAGACAATGGTGGTGGTAAGAACAAGATAGGGGCGGAATTTTTTTAAAAGCATACACTACAGCTAAAAGCTCTTTTTCGGTAGTGGTATAATGCAATTGAGCCCCTGTCATTGTATTGCTAGCATAATGGATTGGTTGGAAGTGTTTGTTTACTGTTTGGCCCAAAAACGCTCCAATAGCAAAGTCGCTAGCATCACACATCAATTCAAAAGGTAGCTCCCAATTAGGGGTAACCAAGACCGGTGCCTTAGTTAGCTTATCCTTAAGAAGATTGAAAGATTTGAGACACTCTTTAGAAAAGATAAAAGGAGTATCTTTTTCCAAGAGGTGGGTCATCGGGCGAGCGATTTAAGAAAAATCTTGAACGAATCAACGGTAGAAGCCCCCATGACCAAGGAAACTTCTCACACCCTTCACGGTTGAAGGTGGAGGTAATTTTGCTATGACATCAACTTTAGCACGGTCCACTTCAAGACCGGCTTTTGAGATTTTATGTCCAAGCACAATGCCTTCTTTTACCATGAAATGGCATTTTTCCCAATTAAGAACGAGACAAGTGTCTTCACACCGTTTGAGCATACGTTCTAAATTGGCAAGGCAATGAGAGAAAGAATCACCATAGACCGAAAAATCATCCATGAAGACTTCCATAGTTTCTTCAACCATGTCATGGAAGATAGCCATCATACACCTTTGGAAAGTCCCAGGAGCATTGCATAAGCCGAACGGCATTCTTTTGTAAGCAAATGTTCCATAAGGACAAGTGAATGTGGTTTTCTATTGGTCTTTAGGATCAATGGGAATTTGAAAATACCCGGAGAAACCGTCTAAGAAGCAGTAATAGTCATTACCCGCTAGACGTTCAAGCATTTGGTCCATGAAAGGAAGGGGAAAATGATCCTTTCTCGTAGCATCATTGAGTTTGCGATAGTCTAGTCAAACTCTCCACCCTGTAACGAGACGAGTAAGAATCAGCTCGTTGTTTTCATTGGGCACAACGGTGATTCCGCCTTTCTTAGGCACACAATGGACCGGACTAACCCATGGTGAATCCGAGATAGGGTAGATCATTCCTGCATCAAGAAGTTTGATAACCTCTTTTTTGATAACGTCATGGATCTTGGGATTCACCCTTCTTTGGTTTTGAATAGTGGGTTTAAAGTCGTCCTCCATGAGAATTTTATGTGTGCAAAAGTGAGGATCAATTCCACGAATATCGGAGATTCTCCAAGCAATCGCTTTCTTATGATTCTTCAGCACGGCGATAAGTCGGGATTCTTCGTCTTCTTTCAAATCCTTTGCGATGATGACGGGTGACTTCTTATTGTCTTCAAGGAAAACGTACTCGAGATGAGACGGCAGATCCTTAAGCTCTAAATCCGGAGGATTTTCGATGGAAGGCGTAGTCCAATTCGGTTCAACGATATAGATATCCTTTGGAGATGGTGAAGAAATATTGCAAAACCGCATGCTTTTACCATGAATAGTACCCCTAAGATCGTACGTATATGATTAAAACTTTCCTTTTATAACATGTTTATGTTTCACGTATAAGAATTTTAAGTATTACGTACGTGTTAGAACACGATAAGTATTTATTACGTATGAACACACGATAATTATTCCAATAATAATTATAATCACGAACATGCGATCATAAAATCATGAACGTAATTTAATCACGAACTAATATTATTTACGTATATATATTTATTACGAACACGAATAAATATATTAATTCATGGTTACTAATTAATTAGAACACGTAAAACCCGAACACGATAAAACACGAGAACACACTAAAATATTTAGACTCGAGAAAAGTACAGGTTACCCCATGTGGGGCCCCTACCCGCGGCTACACCAAAGGAATGGGCCAAGCCCATTTAATTTTTACTAAAACAAAGGAAATAGGGAAAATCTTGGTCATTTTTCACAATACAGGAAAAATAACAAAAACCCTAAATCTTTTCTTCTTGCTCCTCTTGGCCACCGGTTATATATCATCATAAAGGGGTGTTCGGTTGATTTTTGATCTTGAATTTTGTGCAAGCATTCGTGTGTGTTCATCCTTGATCGATCCACGCATTCGGTATAACCTTTTAATCCTTTTCTTTTAAGTTTTGAGTTAATAAGTCACATAAAATCATGATGTTTTTAAAAACTAATTAAAAACATTTATTAAAAACATGTAAATGGTTATGGGGTAAATCAAAACAAGGGTTTTCAGGGGTGTTTGTTCTAGCCGACGCCTAAACCGAGCCCTAAGGGGTCTCGACTTGGCTTATGAACCACCACCGAGACCTCATGGTCTCGGTATGGTGGTGTGGGTCCCACGGCAGCAACAAACAAGGGGGAAACCCAACCTTGGTTCGGGGTATCTTGTTGATTACGGGTCCGGTTCATGGTTTATAGTCACGATCCGGTTCATTGATTATGTTAAGGTTTATGATTTTAATAGTTATACGTTAAAAATTAAATTAATAAAACATGACATAATTAATTTAATTAACATGACTTAGGTTATAAATTTAGTTACTAGATCATGAATTTTAACCTAAGTATTATTTTTAATTAGACTTTATAATTAATTGATTATTAAAAACCATGACTATAATTAATTAATCAACATGACTTACGTTATATTATTAGTAATTAATAATACATGTTTTAACCTAAGTATTTTAACTTTATTTAATTAAAAACATGATATATTTAATTAAATACTTTTAACCTATAGTTTATTTAAATTACATGTAATAATTAATAAACTATACTTTATAACAACATGACTTAAACTAATAATAAGAAAACACTTAAGCTTATATAATTAGCTGATTTAACCAGCTTATATCTAATTATGGAAACTTTCTATTTTCAGAAACTTATTTAATTAAGGCAGCTAATCTATTTATGGAAACTTTCTATTTTTAGAAACTTATTTAATTAAGGTAGCTAATCTATTTATGGAAACTTTCTATTTTTAGAAACTTATCTATTTTAAGCAGTAATTCTATTTTTGGAAACTTTCTATTTTTGGAAACTTTCTATTTTTGGAAACTTTCTATATTTGGAAACTTTCTATTTTTGGTAACTATCTGTTTTTGGAAACTTTCTATTTTAGGAAACCTGCTATTTTTAGAAAGTTACTTATAATTACACAGTAAGCATAATAATACATGAAATATAAGTAATACTTAATCAGAATAGACAGAATATAAGATAAACATAGTATAAAGCTTAAAACAGTAAAGCATGGCATGAACGTATAAAATAAGCTAAGACATGATATAAAACTAGTTACGTATTTAGTAATCAGATACTTATACACGTATGTATTTATGTAGCATTAGTGAATCCGAAGTAGGACTCTCTTCTGTTCGTCTTCTTCGTTCACTGGACATAAGGTACGGATTCCCGTCCTTTCAGTATAGACATTATTTCCTTATTAGGATTCCCCGTATGCAACCAACTGTTTTCCCATAGTATAAGTTTATATGTTTGATTGCTTATGTTTAATTACAATACCTAAAGCCATATACATGCATGACCAGTTTCACCTAGTTATGGAGGTACCATAACCATAACACTAGAGGCACTGGTGATATGACTTCCCCACGGTGGAGTGATTGCTCGTGGCGTCCCTTCAGCTTTTGGCCATATTATTATATTTATCACGTGGGGCATATGGGTGCATCCTAGTTACATGTTTTCAAGCAGATTACTCAGTGTGAATGTGGTGTGTGCCTTGCATCCTTCACAAGGAGCTGATCCCTCCTACCCAACCAGTATATTAAATTAGAGGCATCCCCTCTAATTTGCATGATGAGGTCACCCCACCAAGTATTCATGCACGGTGGATTTTCATGACCTATATTGGCTAATGGTAAAATATGTTAAATAGTTTTCATAAGATAAACATAAGGCTTTTCAAACTATAAAACTGGTTTTACTAAGAAATAACCAGGTTTTCTAGGACATATACATTTCCACTGCTATATGTTATTCATACTTATACTAGTCATTTCATGCTTGTATATCTGTGGACTGAGCGTTATGCTCAGCCGTTATTTTTCCTTTCCATGTCCCAAAACGGCAGGTACTCTAGGACAGACTCGAGCATTTGGAGGACGTGCATAGGATGGAAGCTGCCATAGACTTCTTTTCCTTTTTGCCTGCATATACTTATGCTTGTATAAGTCTTTCATTCATTTCATTTACTTTATTATGTTTTGGGCTTATGTTTGGGGGACCGATGTTTGATTCCGGTTTACCCTATGGTCATGTATGTTTTACTACATATTACCTTGTATGCTTTGATGACACACCATAATTACGCGTAACGGTCCACTTATCAAAGTGGGGTGCTACAATTATGGTATTAGAGCCAAGGCTTCGACCTGTAGGCTCTAAAACTTGACATGTGACTAGTGGGTAGTCACCAGGAGCTTCCTAAGCCAACGTTTGTATTTTTCGTATTGATGTTTTCAGCGCATTTTTGTTTTAACCATGATGTTTTCAGCACCTTGAGGTTTTAACCTTGATGTTTTCATCGATATTTTTTTACTAATATGGATGGACAACCGTCATTCATATTTAGTTATGTGTCATTATTTCATGCATAATGTTCCTCGTGAACTGTGGCTATGTGGATTGAACCCCAGTAGTTCATAATTAGTCACATAAATTTTTTTCTGATAAGTTTTGACAGACGAGTTTCATTTATTTATGTTTCATGTATCATTGTTGTAGGAATTATGACTAAGTAATGGTTGGTACAGGACTGGACCTATTTAGTCGCATGTGCTTTTATCGAAACTTTGAACTTTGGGACCGACCCATAGGCGTCCCCTCGCCATGTCTTTTGTTTTGGGACCGACCCATAGGCGTCCCCTCGCACATATAAAGGTTTTTATAAACTACATTACGCATTCATGCACTGTTTTTCATGCATAAAATTTTCTCATGATTTATTGGCATAAATTTTTTTTATGTCCCCTCATAAGTTACTATGTTTTTATGTCAAGTATGTTTTCATACTGTCATGGTTAACTTTAGTTTCATGCTGATTATGTTATACACTCCTTCATGATAGATTGTTTCATGTTTCTTCATGATAATTCGGTCTTCATGTTGATTAAGTCTTACGCCTCTTTTGTTATTTATGCTTTCATGTAAGACATTGTTGGATTTCATTGAATCCTTCTTTCATGATAGTCATGGTTGGTTTTCATTGACCATGCTGTCAAGCAAATCATCGTTGAATTTTGTGTAACCACACTTTAACGTTTCTCGATACAACCAGAATGATGTCTATGCTGATATTGCCAGGTTATCATGATGGTTTTCTAATCGTTTAACCGATATACTTTCCTTAAATCATGACAAATGATCGACCCCATACCGATCATTTCATGTACATTCCATGTGTACTCCATGTACCTTATCCCATGTGCGTACTTCCACTTGATGATACTCTACAAATTGTTGATGCCGCTCATAGCTTGGAGATGTTACTAAAGGTTGATGCTGCTGATGTTGGGAGACGCTACGAGATGCTGATGCTGTTCACAACCTGGTGCTCATACAAGACGAAGACAAAGGCGTTAGATCAAAGCGATTGGACGAGAAGATGCTTCACCACCAGACGATCTCCATCTGTCATTGTCCCTAATTCTTAGTTACACGTCACACGTCATTCAGTTGTCGTTTCAGTCATATGAGTGCAAACGGTACCAGCCGGCCACTCAGTTGAATAGTTACATGAATCATAGTCATGAGAATGACCGTCATGGAACTGACAGACAGGATGATAGTAACCACTATTATGACAACAACTATCCTAGAAATCGCAACCGAGGCTCCGGCCGCGGACGTGATCAGACATACAAATGATCAGTAGTCCAACCGATCCACCAATTCTGGCATAATAACCTAATATTGTAGTTCTATTGTTTCACGTCTCGAGACACATGTCAAGACATCAGCCAAGACACATGTCTCACGTATACTTTCTGAAGACACATGTCAAGACACCATTCAAGACATATATCATGCTTATATTCCAAGACACGAGTCAAGACACATGACTCACGTCTAATTATGGAACATTTCTAAGAAATTCAGGGTACCCTCCAAGGGTATATCCATTTTTGTTGTGCCATGTATTAATCAGGCCACAAGAATTTCAATACCATTATCGGCGCATCAGTGGGAACTATCACGTTTCCCGATGACACTTTCATTTCTTGTAACCATAGCTCATAGGTTCATTACCATAAAATACGCCTTTCGTATTCCCACGTATATGAAGGTTTTCCTTCAGCTTAATGATGAGATCCAAGCTGCTAACGCATTTCCTCGGACGGACATGAGTTGAATTTTATCCTAATTATGGACTATGAACAGCACACCCTGCTATGATTCATAATTATGTACAGTAATGTTCAGGCTCCTGAATACATTCAGCTTGATTTTCCATCAGGAAAATCTGTACAAATTATCTATGCTTACAAGCATGTGCGTTGTTAGCCATGGTCGCTAAAATTTTCTAGATGTCAGTTGATTATTCAAAGATCTTCCAATACATTCCAAAAGAACCTACAAGGAGAAGGACGGTACCATGAGATTATGTGTCGACTACCGTCGACTCAAAAAAATCACCATTCATGACCGTTATTCTCCTCCACGTATTGACAACATGTCCTATCGACCTTATAGTGTTAATCACTTTTCCAAGATCGAACTCATGATCATGCTGCCAACTGTGACGAGTGAAAGAGCAGGACATGTCCATGACTGCTATTCGTACATGACTCGGTCATGCTAGGTTTATGATTTTGATTTAGTCCCATCAATGCTCCAGCAGTATTATAAGAATGAGTTTCCATGAACTCATAAGCAAATTCATCAGTGTTTTCGTTGAGGATAACCTGATTTCCCTCTAAGCCTAGAGAAGAACAGGAAGACCATATCTGCACTATGTTGTAAATTCAATGACAAGCGAAATTTCACCCTAGAAATTTTTCCAACATCAATTCTGTTTGATTACAATGACACGCTGAATCACATGGATTTCCACGGTTAATCTTACCATGACTCAGCTTATGCATAAAGGAGAGAACCCTACATTACATTAGGTGTTCTAGAAAATCCTACGCTAAGAGAAGTCTAGATTCATAGACTCAGAGTTTCGCAAACTCCTATGTATCAAGTTCGATGAAGCAAGATACAGTTACGTTCATATCTTCATACCTGTCATACAAACAGGCTAAGATAGGACACCAACAGACTGGGATGTTTTCATCATCTGAAGTTGTGAATTTAAATGGGACAAGATCTCCATGGATTTTGGTTACCAGATTAATGCAAACTCAGAAGAAGCATGATGCTATCTGGGTTATTGCAAACAGTTTGATCAAGTCTACAAAATCCTTACATCCGCAAGGATTTCAGAACCAACAGATTGATCGGACATGTTCCAGCCAAGGCTCATCCGATCACTTGGCAATCCCTCAGTTATCGGGTCAGACAAAGATTCGCAATTGTGCTCCTTATTTACTTCACGTCTTCATTCTAATTCCACGACTTGCTTTCATGCTCGCGTTCATGACACAATTCACGTTCATGATGGTATCTCGGCTTACGATTTTACGTTCATTTTCTCATCCTGGGAAGTTTTGCAAGAACTTGAGAGACCAGACCCAAGTTTAGTATAACTCCCTATCCTCAGATAGACATTTCTCGTCATATTCTATGTCTCACCTTGTAGCGCTAGGCATTACCGCCATCATATCCTATGTTCACGATATGTTTCACATGTCATGTTCATTCCACGTTCCTCATATCATGATCAAGATATGTTACACGGATCACGATATGTTTACTCATACTACACTCACCAAATCTCTACGTATCACATTCAAAATTTTCCACGTATCACGTTCAAAATTTTCACGTATCACGTTTAAAATGTTTCACGTACTACGTTTCTTTATGTCTCGCGCATCGTTGCTAATTATCAGTTAAGTTAGAGTGTTTTGCACGATAACGTTTTAGTTGCCCTTACACGTTAATTCTTATTCCCTCGATCAAAATTAGGGGATCTACTTTACGTTGATAACCAAGAACTTCTTCGTATTTCAAGTCAAGGTCAGGAGGACCAAGATTTATCATTCGTGTCAAGATCTTGTAAAGTAACCGTTCCAAGAGGGAGGCCTTTTGGAAACGGACAAGTTCATCCGGACTTCTTATCCATTTTTCTCTTATCAATTAGATATTGACGTTTCAGTCAGGTCACGTTCCATGTCCTTTCAAGACATGTCACGTTCCACGTTCCTTCTACCATGTCACCTGTACGTTCATTTATCTTACATACCCTCTCAGTTTGATCCGGGTATGTTTCTCTTTCAGTTTATGTTATCTATAATTCGAGGACGAATTATTCTTTTAGGGGGGAAGAGTTGTAAAACCCGCATGCTTTTACCATGAATAGTACCCTTAAGATCGTACGTATATGATTAAAACTTTCCTTTTATAACATGTTTACGTTTCACGTATAAGAATTTTAAGTATTACGTACGTGTTAGAACACGATAAGTATTTATTACGTATGAACACACGATAATTATTCCAATAATAATTATAATCACGAACATGGGATCATGAAATCATGAACGTAATTTAATCACGAACTAATATTATTTACGTATATATATTTATTACGAACACGAATAAATATATTAATTCACGGTTACTAATTAATTAGAACACGTAAAACACGAACACGATAAAACACGAGAACACACTATAATATTTAGACTCGAGAAAAGTACGGGTTACCCCATGTGGGGCCCCTACCCGCGGCTACACCAAAGGAATGGGCCAAGCCCATTTAATTTTTACTAAAACAAGGGAAATAGGGAAAATCTTTGTCATTTTTCACTACAGGAAAAATAACAAAAACCCTAAATCTTTTCTTCTTGCTCCTCTTGGCCTCCGGTTATATATCATCATAAAGGGGTGTTCGATTGATGTTTTGATCTGGAATTTTGTGCAAGCATTCGTGTGTGTTTATCCTTGATCGATCCACGCGTTCGGTATAACCTTTTAATCCTTTTCTTTTATGTTTTGAGTTAATAAGTCACATAAAATCATGATGTTTTTAAAAACTAATTAAAAACTTTTATTAAAAACATGTAAATGGTTATGGGGTAAATCAAAACAAGGGTTTTTAGGGGTGTTTGTTCTAGCCGACGCCTAAACCGAGCCCTAAGGGGTCTCGGCTTGGCTTATGAACCACCACCGAGACCTCATGGTCTCGTTATGGTGGTGTGGGTCCCACGACAACAGCAAACAAGGGGGAAACCCGACCTTGGTTCGGGGTATGTTGTTGATTACGGGTCCGGTTCATGGTTTCTAGTTTCATTGATTATGTTAAGGTTTATTATTTTAATAGTTATATGTTAAAGTTAAATTAATAAAACATGACATAACTAATTTAATTAACATGAATTAGGTTATAAATTTAATTATTAGATCATGAATTTTAGCCTAAGTATTTATTTTTAGTTAGACTTTATAATTAATTAATTATTAAAAACCATGACTATAATTAATTAATCAACATGACTTAGGTTATATTATTAGTAATTAGTAATACATTTTTTAACCTAAGTATTTTTAACTTTATTGAATTAAAAACATGATATATTTAATTAAATACTTTTAACTTATAGTTTATTTAAATTACATGTAATAATTAATAAACTATACTTTATAACAACATGACTTAAAATAATAATCAGAAAACACTTAAGCTTATATAATTAGCTTATTTAACTAGCTTAGATCTAATTATGGAAACTTTCTATTTTTAGAAACTTATTTAATTAAGGCAGCTAATCTATTTATGGAAACTTTCTATTTTTAGAAACTTATTTAATTAAGGCAGCTAATCTATTTATGGAAACTTTCTATTTTTAGAAACTTATCTATTTTAAGCAGTAGTTCTATTTTTGGAAACTTTCCATTTTTGGAAACTTTCTATTTTTGGAAACTTTCTATTTTTGGAAACTTTCTATTTTTGGAAACTTTTTATTTTTGGTAACTTTCTATTTTTGGAAACTTTCTATTTTAGGAAACCTGTTATTTTTAGAAAGTTACTTATTATTACACAATAAGCATAATAATACATGAAATACAAGTAATACTTAATCAGAATAGACAGAATATAAGATAAACACAGTATAAAGCTTAAAACAGTAAAACATGGCATGGACGTATAAAATAAGCTAAGACATGACATAAAACCAGTTACGTATATAGTAATCAGATACTTATACACGTATGTATTTATGTAGCATTAGTGAATCCGAAGTAGGACTCTCTTCCGTTCGTCTTCTTCGTTCACTAGACATAAGGTACGGATTCCCGTCCTTTTAGTATGGACATTCTTCCCTTATTAAGATTTCCCGTATGCAACCAATTGTTTTCCCATAGTATAAGTTTATATGTTTGATTGCTTATGTTTAATTAGAGTACCTAAAGCCATATACATGCATGACCAATTTCACCTAGTTATGGAGGTACCATAACCATAACACTAGAGGCACTGGTGTTATGACTTCCCCACGACGGAGTGATTGCTCGTGGCGTCCCTTCAGCTTTTGGCCATATTATTATATTTATCATGTGGGGCGTATGGGTGCATCCTAGTTACATGTTTTTTAAGCAGATTACTCAGTGTGAATGTGGTGTGTGCCTTGCATCCTTCACAAGGAGCTGATCCCTCCTACCCAACCAGTATATTAAATTAGAGGAAGCCCCTCTAATTTGCATGATGAGGTCACCCCTCCAAGTATTCATGCACGGTGGATTTTCATGACCTATATTGGCTAATGGTAAAATATGTTAAACAGTTTTCATAAGATAAACATAAGGCTTTTCAAACTATAAAACCAGTTTTACTAAGAAATAACCAGGTTTTCCAGGACATATACATTTCCGCTGCTATATGTTATTCATACTTATACTATTCATTTCATGCTTGTATATCCGTGCACTGAGCGTTATGCTCAGCCGTTACTTTCCTTTCCATGTCCCAAAACGGCAGGTACTCTAGGACAGACTCGAGCATTTGGAGGACGTGCATAGGATGGAAGCTGCCATAGACTTCTTTTCCTTTTTGCCTCCATATACTTATGCTTGTATAAGTCATTCATTCATTTCATTTACTTTATTATGTTTTGGGCTTATGTTTGGGGGACCGATGTTTGATTCCACTTTACCCTATGGTTATGTATGTTTAACTACATATTACCTTGTATGCTTTGATGACACGCCATAATTACGCGTAACGTCCACTTATCAAAGTGGGGTGCTACAAATATGGTTCTCATTGAGAAGTTTCTCAATGGTACGGATGTCTTCATCCCAATTGGTGGGAGAATCGTCATATTTTAAGTCCACATCCCCTAAAGTTGCTTCAAATTCTTTGAAAATGAAATCACTTTCTCCAAATGGAGTTAGTGAAGGAGCAATAGAGGCAACGGTCTCAACAATGGGAAGAGAAGAAGAACCACTTTTACAAGCGTCTTTGAAATGTTCTTCACAAGCCTCATCAAGAACGTCAATGAAATTAACACTCTCGTTTTCAGAAGGCTGCTTAGAAAGTTTACCCATGTTGAAAACGATTTTATCGTCACCAACTCTCATGATTAATTCGCCCGCGGCTACATCAATGAGAGTGCGATCGGTCCTCAAGAATGGATGTCCAACGATTAATTGAACACGGGGGTCCATCTCCTAGTCAACGACAACAAAATCCGTCAGAAAGGTGAATTTGTCGACACCAACGAAGACGTCTTCGGTTATCCCCACCGGATAAGCAACCGTACGGTTGGCTAATTCCAAAGTCATTCGTGTGGGGACTAGCTCGGGTAGAGACAATTGTTTCCAAACGCTTAGAGGCATTAAGTTGATACTAGCACCTAGATCAGCTAGGGCCATACAATTCTCTACCCCGGGGAAGTTGCAAGGAATGAGAAAATGACCCGGATCACCAAGTTTGGTGGGTAATTTCCTTAAGAGCACTGCGGAGCAATTCTCGTTAAGTTGGGTCTGAGCGATGTCAAGAAGTTTCTCCTTATCACTGAGAAGATCTTTAAACATTTTAGCATATTTCGGCATGTGAGCGAGAGCCTCAGCAAAGGAGATATTGAAATTCAGTTGTTTAAACATTTTAAGAAAGCTAGAAACCTGAATATCATCCTTGTTCTTCAATTTCTCTTTCCTCAACCTTGAAGGATAAGGTATATTAGGTTGAGATGAAGGCTTTGGAATGGAATTCTCACTCACACCCTTGGGTGGTGGAGGGGTGGAAGTAGAAGGCGGTGGATTTGGAGAAGTAGAAGTTGGAGGAATTGGAGAAGGGGACTCGTTTTCCTTTGTCACAATCACCGGTGTAGGTGTAGGAAGCTAGGGTTCCTAAACCTTTTCCACTTCGAGTGGTGATTGCTTTCATCTCCCTCTTGGATTAGCAACGGTGTTACTCGGAAGAGAACCCGAACCAGAGGTTTGATTACTTTGGAAGAAACTAGCCATCATGTCCCTTAAGTCATTCGTTTGACTGCTCAAAGAGTTTCGCATATCGGCTCAAAGATCATTCCCTTGTTTCACCATATCTGCTTTCAAGTTGGCCATTTCCCGCTGAAGATTTTGCACTATTACATCATTAGTCCTCATGTAAGTGTCAACCTCTTGATTAAATGTGGTGGGTTGGGTGGGAGGAAGAGCATGGTAGGCAGGTGGTTGATAAGCGGGTGTTTGGTGAACTTGATTGTTTCTTTGAGGTGGATATGAGTTTCTTTGGGTTTGATATTGATTTGGAGCTCGAGGTTGATTTTGATTGTTGCGATTGAGGTTGTTTGGGTTTTGAGGGGGAAATCCGGGTGGTGAAAGAAAGTTGTTTGAACGATAACTGAGCAAATTGCGGTCACCTTGAGGACGTGCTTGATAGTCTCCCATAGAAAAGTTACCGTTTGCGGCATACACATTTTCTGGATTGTCATGAGTCGAAGGACAATTGGTGTATGAGTGAGATCCCCCGCATATTTTACATGATTGACTCAAAGCATTAGATTGGGCATTGATTTGTTTGGCATTGTTGGCGGTTTGTACAGCAAGCGATTCCACAAGCGAAGTAAGCTTATCAATTCTCTTGTCGGCGTCTAATAAGTGTGAAAACACTTATCCTTTTACCACTTATTTCCAATAATAACAAGACCAAAACGTGTATTTTATGTCGTAAAAGTCGGAATTATGCGTGGTTTCTGTTTTTATTGTGTTTTAGGACCAAAATATGAAAAAGGAAGAAAACACGGGCTTTCACGGGCTTTTATCGAAGAAAACGGGAAGACGAAGTCAAAAGACCAAGAGTGCAAAAAGAACGGAAGTCCAAGACCTATTCTAAAGATTTATTGAAGAAAAAATCTAAAGACGGAAGTTTAATGAAGTCGAAGAACTTATGTCTAATAGAAGAAGAAAATTAAAAGACAAGTTCAAATCCCGAGACGACATCGAGAAAAGACAAAGAATTAAAGTCGAGTCGAGAAGACGTGAAGAAAGAAAGAAAGAAGATGGAACACATGCACTCCTTCCACCTTCCCTATAAATACCCTCCTAATACACATTAGGAGGGAGTTAGTCTTTAATTTTTAGTTTTTCATTTTTTTTACTTTTCTTTCTAGTTTTAGAGAGAGAAAGTTCTAAACTTTCTCTCACTAAGTTTCATTTTTTCTTTTAATCTTTCAAGATTAAACATTTGTGTATTGCTTATTTCATTAATCAAGTTTAGTTAAGCTTTTAATCCTTAATCTCTTTCTACCTTTCTTTGATTTTTAGATTAATTTTGGTACGAATTTCATATGATCCGTGTTGTTCTAAATGATTTCGTGCTTAAAAAGTTAATCTTTTGATCATTACTTAAGTTTTCATACGAATAAGCTTTGAGATTCTTGTGCTTGTTGGCTTATTTTTCTGTTTAGCTTATTTTCTTATTAAAAGTTTTCTTAAAAAGTTCATACTTTTATTGTTTGATTTTAAAAGTTTGCTTATTTTGAGTTGGATAAGTTGTGATTAGTGCTTATTTGATCCATTCTTTATTGATTCGTATAGTTTTGGGTATTAGCTTATTAAACTTAGCTTATCACCTAGCTTATAACCGAATCCCATTTAAATCGGAAAGGGTACAAACCCCTTTCCGATCGTAACATTCCGGCCAACGCACCATTACCCCTTATTCCGATCGAGTGATCGGATTAGGGTTTACACTTTCCGATCTAGCCCCTTGTTTGAATATTCCGATTGAGGGTTTTATGATATATTCCGATTGTCTCATTTTTCAATATTCCGATTAGGGTTGTGCTACATATTCCGATTGCAGGTCATTTCCAACTTTCCGATCAACCGATCGGAATACATTCCGATCTGGACACCTTTTTGGGCTCATTCCGATTGAGTGATTATTTGTGATATTCCGATTAGGGTTTGTTTAGTTTATTGTTTTTATAAAATTTCTAAGTGTTAGTTTTATTTAGTGTGCTAGTACTTTTCTAATATTGCCTTTAAGTTTCCAAGCATTTATTTTAACTCGTCATTTTAGTATTAATCTTTAAACTTCCACTTACTCAACGACGCTTAAATTACTTGCTATTTAGTTCAAAATAGATAATCAACCAAACCTTTCTCTCGTTCACCAAAAGACAATTGAGTCGCACTTTAGACCGGTTATCAATTCGAAAAGACTTGGGACTACGAATTTTGATACGTGGTGTAAAAGCTAAATATTAAATGGCGCCGCTGCCGGCTCTTATTGTTACGATTAAAGGTTTTTAGTGAGAGACGCATTGAATTTTGGGATCCGTTCTTTGAACGTTATTTTCCTTGCTTTAAAAATTTTCAAAAATCCTAAAAAATATAAAACTCTTCAAAAATACAAAAACATTGAAAATTCATAAAAAGCAATTCTTTTCCAAAAGGTTTTGCACCAAAAAGATTATATAGATATTCTCTTTGTGTATATTTTTCTTCTGCAGGTGTATGCGTACTAGATCTTCGAACTATTCTGAGCCCGAGACTCGTGAAGATCTAGATATGGCTGGTTTTAACAACAATAATAACCCACCTCTACCCAATTTGAATAACAACAACAACAACAACAATGTCCCCCTACCTGATTTACGAACAATGGAGGAATTGTGTCAACCCACCATGAACGGACGCGGAGGCCCGATTGCGTCGATGCACGTCACGGCTCAGGAGTTTTCATTGAAGCATCACATGATCCAACAAGTGCAAACCAACCCATTTCGCGGAACTCCGGATGATGATGCCAACAAACACCTCGACAAATTCATTACCATCACCCAAAGCATGAAGTGCCCCGGTGTTTCTATGGATGACCTTCGCCTTCAACTATTTCCCCACTCGCTTTCTCACCATGCCGAAAAATGGTTTGACCGTCTTCCTAAGAATTCTATTCATACGTGGAATGACATGACTCAACGCTTTTTATCGCGCTACTTCCCACCATCCATGGTCACAAGTCTTCGTAACCAAATTAGTGGATTCATGCAAGACAATGAAGAATCGCTCTTCGATGCTTGGGAACGATACAATGATTTGATGGACCGCTGTCCAAATCACAACATGCTCCCCGTCACTCTCATCGATACCTTCTACAATGGTCTCACTTTTCGTGATCGTGACACGATCAACGCCGCCGCCGGTGGTACTTTTATGAAAAGGAGACCGGAGGAGTGTAGAGAGTTGATTGAAAACATGACTACTCACCACAAGAATTGGGATTCATCCGAATCCTCAAGATCTAATCAGAGATTCAATGTTTCTTCTACTACTTCTAATCCCGAGATATCCGAACTTACCCGACAAATTGCGAGTATGCACAAGGATTTCATGTCCATGGCCACAAACCACTTTCAACAAGCTAAAGCCGTTGCTATTTCTTGTGACACATGTGGTGGTCCTCATTCTTACAATGATTGTCCTTCTACTCAAGGCAATTTTTCTGAAACGTTAACGCAGCTTACGGTACTTATCCCACGGGGGGCTATCAAGCTCGTCCTCAAGGAGACCGTAGCTTGCTAAGTTATCGTTCAAACAACTATCTTGCTCCACCTGGTTTCCCTCCTCCAAACCAAAACCAACAACAAAGCTATAACCAAAACAACCAATCCCAACCTCGTGCTAACAATCAATATCAATCCCAACGAAACCCATACCCACCTCAAGGAAATTCTCAAGCTTACCAAGCTCCACCTCTTAATCCACCGATGGCAGTGAATCCAGACGTCGAGACATTCATGAGGACTAATAGAGAGTTAGTGACGAATCTTCAGAGTCAAGTCATCAACTTGAAGGGAGAAATGACGAAACAAGGGAACGATATTCGAGCCGAGCTAAGGAATGACATGGCAAAACAAAGCAATGAATTTCGTGCAAACATGAGAGACTCTTTCAATACTCAAGCGGTTAACCTTCGTGATATGATTGGTTCGCTCATCCAAGGTAATCAACCGTCTTCTTCGGGTACTCTTCCGAGTAACACCGTTGCGAATCCAAGAGGGGAGATGAAAGCAATCACCACTCGTAGTGGTAAAGGTTATATGGAACCCGAGCTTCCTACACCTCCACCCGTGATTGTGAACAAGGAAAAAGAGCAACTTTCCTTACCTCCTTCACCTTCTATCCCCATTTACCCACCTCCCGTGGTTGTGAGTGATCCTACTCCCCTTAAGACTTCTTCATCCAATATACCTTATCCTTCAAGGTTGAGGAAAGAGAAGCAAAAGAGCAAGGATGATATTCAGGTTTCAAACTTTCTAAAAATATTTAAACAATTGAATTTTAACATCTCCTTTTCCGAGGCTCTCGCTCACATGCCCAAATACGCTAAGATGTTTAAAGATCTTCTAAGTGACAAGGATAAGATTCTTGACATTGCTCAGACCCAACTTAATGAGAATTGCTCCGCCGTTCTCTTCAGGAAATTGCCCACCAAACTTGGTGATCCGGGTCGCTTCTTGATTCTTTGCAACTTCCCGGGAGTAGAGAATTGCATGGCCCTAGACGATCTAGGTGCCAGTATAAACTTAATGCCTTTAAGTGTTTGGAAGCAATTATATCTCCCCGAGCTAGTCCCCACTAAAATGACTTTGGAATTAGCTAACCGTACGGTTGCTTATCCAGTGGGGATAGCCGAAGATGTCTTTGTTGGCGTTGACAAATTCACCTTCCCGGCGGATTTTGTTGTCGTTGACTACGAGATGGATCCTCGTGTTCCATTAATCGTTGGACGTCCATTCCTGAGGACCGGTCGCACTCTCATTGATGTAGCCGCAGGTGAAATAATCATGAGAGTTGGTGATGATAAAATTGTCTTCAACATGGGTAAGATTTCTAAGCAACCTTATTCATATGAGAGTGTTAATGCTATTGATGCTCTCGATGAGGCTTGTGAAGAACATTTTCATGATGCTTGCAAAAGTACTCTTTCTTCTCTACCCAATGTTGAGACCGTTGCCTCAATTGCTCCGGCATTGACTCCTTTTGGAGAAAGTGACTTGGATGATTTCGAAGCTAGCTTGGGTCCTCTCGATATTAAGTATGATAATTCGTCCACCGATTGGGATGAAGACATTCGTACTATTGAGAGACTTCTCAATGAGGACCCGTTTTCTCCTCCTTCTCCTAAAGAGGTGACTAATGATGAACCATCGTTAGTTTCACCATCTATTAAGGATCCTCCTACTCTTGAGCTTAAGGACCTACCGCCTCATCTTGAGTACGTTTTCCTTAAAGACAACGAGAAGTTACCGGTCATCATCGCGAAGGACCTGAAAGAAGAAGACAAAGCCCGACTTATCGCCGTGTTGAAGAAGCATAAAAGAGCTATCGCTTGGAAAATCTCCGATATTCGTGGAATTGATCCTCACTTTTGCACACATAAAATTCTCATGGAGGACGACTTTAAGCCCACAATTCAAAGCCAACGAAGGGTGAATCCTAAAATCCATTAAGTCATCAAAAACGAGGTTATCAAACTTCTTGATGCGGGTATGATTTACCCTATTTCGGATTCACCATAGGTTAGTCCAGTCCATTGTGTGCCTAAGAAAGGCGGAATCACCGTTGTGCCCAATCAAAACAACGAGTTGATTCCTACCCGTCTCGTTAGTGGGTGGAGAGTTTGTATAGACTACCGCAAACTCAATGATGCCACGAGAAAGGATCATTTCCCTCTTCCTTTTATGGACCAAATGCTTGAACATTTAGCAGGTAATGAATATTACTGATTTCTTGATGGTTTCTCGGGTTATTTCCAAATACCCATCGATCCCCAAGATCAAGAGAAGACAACATTCACTTGTCCCTATGGCACATTTGCCTACAAAAGGATGCCTTTTGGCTTATGCAATGCCCCCGGGACATTCCAAAGGTGCATGTTGGCTATCTTCCATGACATGGTTGAGCAAACCATGGAAGTCTTCATGGATGATTTCTCGGTCTTTGGGGATTCCTTCTCTTCTTGCCTTGCCAATTTGGAACGTATGCTTAAGCGATGCGATGACACTCGCCTTGTTCTGAATTGGGAAAAATGCCATTTTATGGAAAAAGAAGGCATTGTGCTAGGACACAAAATCTCTAATGCCGGTCTTGAAGTCGACCGTGCTAACGTAGATGTCATAGCCAAATTACCTCCACCTTCAACCGTGAAGGGTGTGAGAAGTTTTCTGGGTCATGCGGGCTTCTATCGTCGATTCATTCAGGATTTCTCTAAATTCGCTCGCCCGATGACCCACCTCTTGGAAAAAGATACTCCTTTTATCTTTTCTAAAGAGTGTCTCGAAGCCTTTAATCTTCTCAAGGATAAGCTAACTAAGGCACCGGTCTTGGGTACCCCTAATTGGGAGCTACCCTTTGAATTGATGTGCGATGCTAGCGACTTTGCTATTGGTGCGGTTTTGGGCCAACGAGTGAATAAACACTTCCAACCAATCCACTATGCTAGCAAAACAATGACAGGGGCTCAATTACATTATACGACAACCGAAAAAGAGCTTTTAGCTGTTGTCTATGCGTTTGAAAAATTTCGCCCCTATCTTGTTTTATCCACCACCATCGTATACACGGACCATTCCGCGTTGAAGTACTTGATGGCTAAACACGACTCTAAGCCAAGACTTCTCCGCTGGGTTTTACTCCTTCAAGAATTCAACATTGAAATTTGTGACAAGAAGGGTGCTGAAAACCTAGCCGCGGATCATCTGAGCAGACTTGAGGATCCATACCAAGGGGATCATCCGAACAAAGAGATCAATGACTCTTTCCCCCTTGAGACCTTAATGTCTATAAATCTCAATCTTGATGACACCCCGTGGTTTGCCGACATTGCAAACTACTTAGCGGGTGGTGTTCTCATCAAAGGGTTAACATCCCAAAAAAAACAAGAAGTTCTTGAATGATGTTAAGACTTACTTTTTTGATGACCCTTTTCTATTCAAACAATGTACTGATCTGATCATTCGTTGATGTGTTGACGGACCGGAAGCTTTTGACATTTTCCAGGCTTGCCACAAAGGACCCACCGGTGGTCACTTTGGTCCCAACTACACCGCTAAGAAAGTGTTTGACTCTGGATTCTATTGGCCCACCATTTATCGGACGCTCACGAAATGGTTAAGCATTGTGATGCTTGCCAACGCCAAGGCAAGATCACACATAAAGACGAGATGCCTCAAAATTTCATACAGGAATGTGAAATCTTTGACGTATGGGGCATCGACTTTATGGGGCCATTTCTATCATCCAAAGGGAACAAGTACATCCTCGTAGCCGTCGACTACGTTTCTAAATGGGTTGAAGCTAAGGCTCTCCCTACGAATGATGCGAGGGTGGTTGTGAACTTTTTGAAGCACCTTTTCGCTCGATTCGGCGTTCCTCGTGCTATTATCAGTGACCGCGGGACTCATTTTTGCAATGATCAATTTGCAAGAGTCATGGCTAAGTATGGTGTCAATCACCGTTTTTCCACCGCCTATCATCCCCAAACCAGTGGGCAAGCCGAGATTTCCAGCCGTGGATTGAAGCGAATTTTGGAGCGTAATGTGGGAGAACATCGCGCCGCGTGGGACGATAAGTTAGATGATGCTCTGTGGGCTTTCCGTACTGCTTACAAGACCCCGATCGGTTGTACACCTTATCGTCTTGTGTACGGGAAAGCATGCCACCTCTCCATCGAGCTGGAACATAAGGCGCACTGGGCCTTGAAGTGGGCTAACTTCGACATCAACAAAGCCGGTGATCATCGCAAGATTCAACTCAACGAGCTAAATGAACTGAGGAATAAAGCTTATGAGAACTCGCTGATCTACAAGGAGAAGACGAAGATCATTCATGACGCAAGGATTAAGAACCGAGAGTTCCACGTTGGTGATCAAGTCTTACTTTTTAACTCTCGGTTGAAGATCTTCTCTGGCAAGTTGAAGAGCCGCTGGTCTGGTCCATTCACCGTCGCCAAAGTCTTTCCATATGGGACCATTGAGCTTTCTCAGCCAAATGGGCCCAATTTCAAGGTGAATGGCCAGCGGTTGAGCTGTACTTTGGTGAGGACATCTCTCACGAGATGATTCCATCCCTCACCACGTTTCCCATGAACTAAATTTGGGACGAGTCAGGCTCGTGAGTCGGTGAACAAAAACAAGCGCTTCTCGGGAGGCAACCCGTGTTCTATCCTTTACTGCTTTCATAATAAGTGTAGGGGGAGCCCCGTATGTGTTTGTTGTCTTGTTTCTTGTGCTGTGCAGGGATTAAAGCTTCTAAGATCCACCTTGATGACTTTTGACGAACCGTGATACCGTGTTACCATCTTCCCGGTTCTATCCTAAACTCTTGTGATTCAATATTTCATATTTTATATGTTCACATTTGAATTCACTTTAGTTGTCCTTTCCTTAGCAAGATTTAAACAAAGTACACAATGTACTAAGTGTAGGGGAGTTTACTCCCACATGCTTAAACATTGAGGACAATGTTTATCTCAAGTGTAGGGGGGACTTCTATCGAAGTAAGTGGTCTTTTCCATGAATTTGCCCTCATTTTAACCGGAAAATTTGATTTTTCGACATTTTTCAAAATTTTTAATCTATTTTGGCCTAGTTGTATAGTTGTATTTTCCTTTGTTTTCTTTCCTTGCTAGAATAAATTTTCAATAAAGTGGTTTTAAATTTTTCTTAGTCATGAACATTTTGACTCAACCCGAGTTTACTTATCTAAGTTTACTCTAGCTAGTATCCTTAACGCGTTTAAGTCAAGTTTTGCTAGGCTTTTATATAGGGAGCTATAAAACGCGAAAGTCTTAACTCTCACGGGTTAAGAACAAGAACTTTTCGCAAGTTCCCATAATTGATCCTAGAGAGTCGTTTATCAAGGGAACTTTAAAACGCAAATTCTAAAACTTGAAAAAGTCTAAGAGTTTGCAAGATCCTATAGGTGACTCGAAAACCCAAAACTTTGATTTAATAAGCTAAGCATCCACGAGTCTCATTCCTTGAGATTTTAAACTGTGGAGAACGAGAGATGATAGAGTCAATTATAAGTTTGGTATACTTTCGGGAATTTATGTGAGTTAATTATGAGCCTATTCTCCCATCGCTTGCTAATAAATTTATCTGCAATAAATAAGGTTGTACGATTTAAAAGGTTACTTAGCTTCTAGCCCAAGATCGTTTAAAAGTTGCTCGGTACGGATTAGAGTTCATAGCCAAGGCATAACTTATTGAAGCGGGATGCGAAGATTGGCGAGCCCGAAAAGGCCCTAACAAGGCACGAGGGCTACATATTGTTACTAAAGATCCAAAAGTGATGTGAAGAATCATTTATCGAAAATCAATATGAAGGATCGAGACACACGACGAAAATAGAATACTCCCCAAAAGATTATGGAGAAGTCTATCTAAAAAGGCCCTAACAAGGTATGAGGATAAATAGATCCAAGTCCTAAAAGGAGGCGGATCGTTGTATATCAAAGTCCATAATAAAGATTGGAGAAAAATGAAGAAGTCGTGGTCCAAAGATGAAGAATCTCTCAAAACTTCAAGTGAAGACATTCCTTTTATGAAGAAAAGATCATAATTTCAAGAACGTCTCTCAAAGATTTGAAGTATGAAGTCGCTGCCAAATATCGATCCGAGAAAGGTCTCAAATCGTGAAGCGAGTTATGCCAAGATATGAACTTTATGAAGTCCCGAGAAGCAGTTTTAAAAGATTTGGTACTTTAGCTAACTATTGATTAAATCGTTCACTTTATTTTCGGCCTAAATAACTATCGAAATAAGTCAAACAATGCATCCTCGTGATCATTCAAGACAAAAATAAAATATAAGAGATACACCTAGGAATAAGGGAGTCTAAGTAATTAATTGGCCCACATGAATTCGTGATAGTTTGCTAACTTATAATAACAATGATCTCGTTTTTAAGCTTGGTATGGGGAACGTGAAACTTGAGGATGATAAACGTTCATGGCTGCCAAAACCCAATGTAAGTGTTTAATTTATTTACTTGTTTTTATCTTTCTATGTTTAGTATTTAATAAAGGCCAAGGTGGGTTATTTATGATGGAAAATGTAAATCGTGCTTTAAAAGTAATGCATTGCATGAGGGCATTGCAATGGTCAAGTGTAGGGGATTTAATAAGTGTGAAAACACTTATCCTTTTACCACTTATTTCCAATAATAACAAGACCAAAACGTGTATTTTATGTCGTAAAAGTCAGAATTATGCGTGGTTTGTGTTTTTATTGTGTTTTAGGACCAAAATATGAAAAAGGAAGAAAACACGGGCTTTCACGGGCTTTTATCGAAGAAAACAGGAAAAGACGAAGTCAAAAGACCAAGCGTGCAAAAAGAACGTAAGTCCAAGACCTATTCTAAAGATTTATCGAAGAGAAAATCTAAAGACGGAAGTTTAATGAAGTCGAAGAACTTAAGTCTAATAGAAGAAGAAAATTAAAAGACAAGTTCAAATCCCGAGACGACATCGAGAAAAGACAAAGAATTAAAGTCGAGTCGAGAAGACGTGAAGAAAGAAAGAAAGAAGATGGAACACATGCACTCCTTCCACCTTCCCTATAAATGCCCTCCTAATACACATTAGGAGGGAGTTAGTCTTTAATTTTTAGTTTTTCATTTTTTTTACTTTTCTTTCTAGTTTTAGAGAGAGAAAGTTCTAAACATTATCTCACTAAGTTTCATCTTTTCTTTTAATCTTTCAAGATTAAACATTTGTGTATTGCTTATTTCATTAATCAAGTTCAGCTAAGCTTTTAATCCTTAATCTCTTTCTACCTTTCTTTGATTTTTAGATTAATTTTGGTACGAATTTCATATGATCCGTGTTGTTCTAAATGATTTCGTGCTTAAAAAGTTAATCTTTTGATCATTACTTAAGTTTTCATACGAATAAGCTTTGAGATTCTAGTGCTTATTGGCTTATTTTTCTGTTTAGCTTATTTTCTTATTAAAAGTGTTCTTAAAAAGTTCATATTTTTATTGTTTGATTTTAAAAGTTTGCTTATTTTGAGTTGGATAAGTTGTGATTAGTGCTTATTTGATCCATTTCTTTATTGATTCGTATAGTTTTGGGTATTAGCTTATTAAACTTAGCTTATCACCTAGCTTATAACCGAATCCCATTTAAATCGGAAAGGGTACAAACCCCTTTCCGATCGTAACATTCCGACCAACGCACCCTTACCCCTTATTCCGATCGAGTGATCGGATTATGGTTTACACTTTCCGATCTATCCCCTTGTTTGAATATTCCGATTGAGGGTTTTATGATATATTCCGATTGTCTCATTTTTCAATATTCCGATTAGGGTTGTGCTACATATTCCGATTGCAGGTCATTTCCAACTTTCCGATCAACCGATCGGAATACATTCTGATCTGGACACTTTTTTGGGCTCATTCCGATTGAGTGATTATTTGTGATATTCCGATTAGGGTTTGTTTAGTTTATTGTTTTTATAAAATTTCTAAGTGTTAGTTTTATTTAGTGTGCTAGTACTTTTCTAATATTGCCTTTAAGTTTCCAAGCATTTATTTTAACTCGTCATTTTAGTATTAATCTTTAAACTTCCACTTTACTCAACGACGCTTAAATTACTTTCTATTTTGTTCAAAATAGATAATCAACCAAACCTTTCTCTCGTTCAGCAAAAGACAATTGAGTCGCACTTTAGACCGGTTATCAATTCGAAAAGACGTGGGACTACGAATTTTGATACGTGGTGTAAAAGCTAAGTATTAGCGTCACTAGTACTAGCCCTAGCCACATTAGTTCAAACACTCTTGGTTTGTACTCTAGACTTATTCTCAAAAATATCCCATTTGGCATTAGAAGACTTAACCAAAATGTTACCCCCCGAGGAACTATTTAGTGAATCTTGTTCATTCATGCTTAACCCATTGTAAAAAGTATTTATTTGATGTACTTTTGTGAAACCATGTTGTGGACATTTTCTTAAAAGTTCCTTAAAACGGTCCCAAGATTCACTAAATGTCTCACTGTACTTTTGTTCAAAGGTAATGATTTCATTCCGCAAAGCGGTAGTACGTGAGGGTGGGAAAAAGTAGTTAATGAACTTGGTCTCTAAATCTGTCCACGTAAGAATACTTTGTGGCGGTTCCTTATCAAGCCAATTTCGGGCTTGTCCCCCTAAGGAGAAAGGAAAAAGTTGCAAGCGAATCACTTCTTGTGAAACCCCATTATACTTAAGCGTATTGGTGAGTTGAAGAAACCTTTTTATATGGTCATGAGGATCATCAAGCGAACGCCCCAAGAAAGGTTGAGCAGAGACCATTTGAATAAAGCCGGATTTGAGCTCAAAATTGTTGGCTCCAATCTCAGGTATGACAATAGCATCGGTGTTGCCCTCTACGTGCGATTGCAAAAGCTCGATCATTGATTGATTGTCCATGGTGACAATAGGTGGAGTAATGACTTCGGCTTGAGCTGCTTTCTTCTTACGAGCACGGGTACGTATACACACCTACAAAAGGAAAAGAAAAATAGACAAGAAATATTTTTGGTTTTTTATGTTTTTCTATTTTTTTGAATTTTTTTGAAAATTTTATAATTATTAGGATTTTTGAAAAATTTTAATTTTTATGGATTTTTGAAAATTTTAAAGCAAGAAAAATAACGTTAAAAAATGAACGGATACCAAAATCCAACGCGTCTCTCACTAAAAACCGTTAATCTTAACGAAAAAGAGCCGGCAGCGGCGCCATTTAATACAAGGTTTTCACCTAGTATATAAAAATTCGTTGTTCTGATCTTTTCGAATTGATTACCGTTAATTAGTGCGACTCAGTCGTTCTTGGTGGAAAAATAAATGGTTTGGTTATCTATTTTAAACTAAAAGCAAATATGAAAATGTCGTTGAGTAAAATAAAAGCTTTAAAAATTAAACTAAAAATTACTAGAAAAACACTTGGTAAAAATAGAGATTTCAGGAAGCTGATGAGACTGCTTTTATACATGGTCTCATCGTCCAAAACGGCCTTAAATTGCATAAAATATCATAAAATAGACCAAATATATGCTCGTGTTTGTTACTTGTGTATTTTTAGGTACGGATATTGAGGAATTGGCAAAAGATCACAAGAATCATTCAAAAACGAACACGGAAAACGAAGTCGCACAATGAACCGGGCCCAAGTTTGGAATTTTGCAAAAAGACCCTTGAAGAATTGAAGATTGTCAAGATTAGTCCCTCATCTTTGAAGAACTTGTCACATTTGACCCTCAAAATATCAAATGTACAAGTATGATCCTTTATGTTTGAAGATATTACAAGTTCAGCCCTTGGGAATCAAGAATATACATTTAATACCCTTGCAAAAGTTTTTGGAAGAGTTTGTGCCATTTTTGACAACTTGTCCAAAGTTGTCAAGTGTACTTTGGGCGTTGATAACCTTTATTTACAACTTGGAAGAATGGTGAAAACTTGGGGACCAAATCTGCCAATTGCCCAAACAAACCCACCCACTCAGGTCGTGCCACCTCAGCCCTACCCACCTTTTTACCCAACAACCCACACACCCGACCCTACCCACATCCATACCCGGTTTATTATTTAAATTGGTCAACCGGTCAAACCCCCACTTAACCCCATTCCCTCCTAAACAAAAATTTAAAAACAAATTATACCCAATTGGGATTAAACCTGGCTAATCCCACATAAACCCTACTCACCCTCCAGTTCCAATTCACCTCAAATCAAAGGGTTATGGGCTATAATGCTCCAGATCCCTAATTACCCCTCCCCTAATCCTTTCCCACCTCACAAAACCATCCCACATGGGCTGTGGGACCCTCCCCAAGCCTCCCCTGCTACATCACTTTCACCTTGAAAACCCACACCCGACCAATTTAACGTGGGAGATCGATTCCTTGGTCCCCAATACCAATCCTACGCCCAAGATTGAAGATTCCAAGCTGGCATATCACATGGGCAAGTTTTGACCAATTTTGAAGACCAAGAACTCAAGGTCACTTCTGGCATTTCCATACTAGGGTTTTAGGGACTAGAACCTTCCTTGTACGCCTATAAAAGGCAGCTTAGTTTAGTCATTTAGCTTTGTTCCAGATTTTCCTTTCACATTTATGTAACCCGTTTTTATTAAATGCAAAGTTTGGTGTTTGTCTAAAAGTACAAGTGTAATTCCTTTTGGTTTATTAAGAAGTTGGTATAAAGTTTTAAGGAAAATCTGAGTTCCAAAAATTATATTTGTTGAGTGATTTTGTTTTTCAAAATTGTTTCAAGTTTTATAAATCTCTTTCCTTGGAAGTGAAAGTGGAAAAGGAGAGTGCTTTGTGAGTTTGAAGAGAGTTTTAAAACGTGTGTTAAAAGGTTTGAAGGTTTGTGAAAAGTTTTTAAGAAAGAAAAGAGGAAACAGAATATATACATATATTGCTTGTTTTTTTTGTTTTTCTTCTTAACAGGTTTTGAGTGTGTTGCTGTTAAAGGATCAGCATACACCCCAGTGTATTTGGAGGTGGATTGACATCCACAAAGGACTTGGATGTAAGTCCTTGAGGTAAAATCCCTTTTTCCTTTTTCATATTTCAGAAAAGTGTGGTTTATGTGATTTGCATGTTAAGTGAGTTTTTATGGTTTGATTTGTGTGTATATGGTATGATATGCATGTTAGATGTTGTTTGAATCAGTTTGATATAGTTTTGAAGTGATTTGGTTGTTAAAAATTGTTTTCAAGTTTTTAAGGGGTGTTTGGATGTGAGTTTTATGGAGGAAGCTTGTTAGATTTTGAAGATTAAAACGTGTTAAATAGCTTAAGTAGGGTTGTTTTGAGTTGTATGAGAGTTGTGTTTAAGTTTGGTCTTGTTTTGAAGCAAGTTTGTGAGTAAAAAGAGAGGGAGTGAATAAGTAGCCTAATCTGTCATAGCTACTTTGCTGCCTGTTTTTTTTGCTTGAAAATTGTGCTTGGAATCCTTAATTTGCTAGAGTGTAGGGTGATATAGGTTTGTTGTTCAGTTGTATGCTAGATAGCGAGTTTGTATGCAAATTTGGGGGCTTGGAAACCCATTAGTGTGCAAGCTGTTAGCAACAAAGGCCACCAGACCTTAGAAATTGCCTCAGCAACTTTGCTTTGCTTGTTTTGATTTGTTTGCAGTGATTGTGTGATAAGTGTTGTTGTTTATCTGCTTATCTTGACTCCTTGTGCTTCAAAGAGCACAAGGGTGCCTTTGCCATCCAAAAACATCCACAAGTTCTTCAGCAAACCAAGTCCTCTTGGTCTTGACACAAGTGGTGAACTCACCCTTGTGTTCATCAGTCACCAAGCACAACTGGCACGTTTTTGATCATTAATTTGGATTAAAATCTTGGTTAAAATTGAATTTGTGTTGTGTTTCTAAGCATACAAGGGTCACTGTTTGATTTGGAAAAGAAAAAAAATAAAAAAGAAATTTTTTATAAAAAGCATACCCGCACCGGACTCGAACACGCGACCCCTCGCTGGGGGACTAAGCGTGCTTACCAGATGATCTAGATAGCTTTTTACGTCAAGCTCTCATTTCATTAAGTATTTAAGGTGTGTTTGAGTTTGTGCTTGTTTAATAAGCCGTAGCTTATTTCCTCATTTTCAGCTTATTTATTAAGCATTTTAAGCTTATTTCATTTTTCCTAGGACATTTATAGGTTTTAGGACTTTTCTGTTGTAAAATATTATTTTTCCCATTATTTAATTAATTTTTAGGATTATTTTTAGTTTTATTTTTAGAAAGTCTATTAAAAATATTAAACAGTTATAAAAAAAATACAAAAAAATAGTTTTTAGGTTTTAATTCTTATTTTTGAGGTTTACATATCAAAAAGTTTTCAAAAACTTTAATTTTTAATTTTATTTAATTTTAGGGTTTTTAGACAACTTTAAAAATTAATATAAAATTAACTAAAAGGTTTCAGAAACTTCAATTTACATTTTCTTCTTAGTTAGAATATTTAGAATTTTTGAGAATTTTTTAGAATTTAATTAAGAACTTTTAATTTTTTAGATTATTTTATTATTATTTTATTCATTAAAATAAAAAGTTTTATTTTTAACTTTTTTTCATTTTTTCTAGATTCTAGACATTAAAATAGGACCTTTGTCACTTTCCAATTAATTTCTAGGCTTTTCAATTAATTTTTAGAATTAATTTAAGATTTAATACATTTTAATAGTTTTTAAGTGTTTAAAAATAGTTTAATTTGATTTTAAAATTTTTAAAAATAGTTTTTAGTTTAATTAGGTCATTCCTGAGGTTTACAAGCTATAAAATCTTGTCTAGGGCTTTTTAAAATTTAAAAGTGATTTTTAGGGCTTTAATTAGCATTAAAAAGTCATTATTTAATTAATTAAAAGGTTTTGGCAAGTTTTGATTTTTTGTAAACCCTTAGAATTTTATTGTGGATTTTTAGTATTTTTTAGGAATTTTTAGGTTAAAATTTTAAATTTTGCACTTTTTACGTTTCTACGTCGTAACTTTCTAGTAGTGTTTTCGCCTTATTTTTCTATTTTTCTACTTTTTCGTCTTCGTCATTTTCTCTTCTTTTCTTCTCATTAATAATCAAAAACAAAATCAATCATTCATTACACAACACACGTGCCTCCTCGAGAGATATCCCCATTTGGGTCATAACTTGTGGTTTTCCTAAATCACTCGTTAATACTTACCGCTTTTTGTGTTGCTTTGTTTTTCCTAAAATAAAGTATATACAAAATCACTACATCATTTTTTTGGCGCCGCTGCCGGGGAGGCGTGTTGTGTTTTGATTGAACATTGTTGTTTTTTATACTAGCCATAATAGTATTTGTATTAATAGCACTCTATTAATACGTATTATCGTTTTTCGGTTTTTGTGTGAATATTATTACTATATAGTATACGTAGAACAATAAATACACAAGTACTCTAAATACGTGAGCAATCACAACCTTGATTCGGGATTTCATCACTCGATCATTGTATTCGAATCTCAAACCAAAGAAAAAGGCAAAAATAGATAAATACTTTCGTGAAGCTTAATCTTGATAATACAAACTATAAGGTGGGTATAAGGCGGTTGTATTTCACAACCTAAAGGAAAAAGGCTCTTAAGTGTTTCGCGCCGCCTCGTTTCCTCCGCTTGCTTGTGCGTATTTGATTTTGAGAGTGAATCGAGGGTTTTGCCGCCCAAAGTATTATTACATATCATATATATTTTCTTGGTTTCATATTGATTAAACCCTCTTGAACGATTTGGTGTTCCACCATCGTTCTAAAAGTCATCGAAGGCGTTCACTCCACGTGATCGTTTTCATTCCTTGAGGCCTTTTTAATCAAGAGATTTGATTAGTGAGGAGATTTGTGGACTCATTGTCTACTTAATATATTCACCAATTCCAAAAAGGTTAATACAATCAAAAACCACAAAAAAATTTGAAAAAAAAACACAAAATACCAAAAAGAATCTTCTTTGCTCGCCTTCTCGTTGTACGTGACGTTTATGCAAACTCGCTCTAAAGCTAGACGTGCTCGTAAACGAAGAAACAAATCACTCACTCATTCTAGTGAGGAGTCTCCTATTGACGAACCCATTGTACGAGAAGAACCAACCATGGCGAATCGAACTATGATGGAGTTACTTCAAGCACCCACCGAGGGTTATGGAGAAGCTATTGTGATTCCCGCAATCCTTGCGGAGAATTTTGAGGTGAAAACGGGTTTGTTGTCGATGATCCAAAACAACAAATTCCGTGGTGATGAGAAGGACAATCCCCACAACCATATCCGCCAATTTAATCGTCTTACCGCCACGTGCAAATTCAAGGATGTCTCGAATGACTCGATTAAGATGATGTTATTTCCGTATTCCTTAGCGGGGCCCGCTAAAATTTGGTTAGAGAAAGAGCCACCCAATTCTATATTGACGTGGAAGGATCTCGTTTCGAAGTTCATTAACCAATTTTTTCCGCCCTCTAAGACTACGCATTTGAAAAATGAGATTTCTAAATTTTCACAAGAATCAAATGAAAGTTTTTCTACGGCTTGGAATAGGTTTAAGGAGATGTTACATGAATGTCCTCATCATGGTTTTTCCGATTTGCACCAAATCGACACGTTTTACAATGGACTTAACGATCATGAAAGAGATTATTTAAATGCCGCCGCGGGTGGTAATTTTTTGTGTAAAACGGTTGAAGAAGCTTTGGTCATAATCGAGAATAGGTCTAAGGTTTATAGCCCTCGTCACACACCGAGTGTTGCCAAAAGGGGCTCATCATCGTCTCAAAGTATCAATGCATTACATGATGAAGCAAATGAAGAAAACCGATTTTTCGATAGATTTGCTAACCTTATGTCCCATTGGAAGGCTCAAGAAGCTTCCAACACCGCTTCGGTTAAAGCGGTTTCTAAAAGTTGTTTGTCGTGTGGGGGAGCTCATGATCTTTCCGAGTGCATTACCGCGGATGGTAACACTTCGAATGCTTTTGTAGCCACGGGAACTTATAACCAAATCGGTCAAGGTTCTCGTTCAAATCAAGCTCCACCCAATCAAAATGCTAATAATTATCGCAACAACAACCAAGGTGGAAATTACCAAGGAAATCAAAGGAATTATAACAAAGGTAATTACCAAAGTGGAAATGGGCAAATTTCTAATCAAAACCAAAACCGTGATTTTCAAAACAATGCCCAAGGTTTTCAAAACGATCACACCAAAAATCTTCAAGGAGAATTTTTGAATTATGCTAAGGCAAATGATGCTAAGTTTGACAATATGCAACGTGAGATGGTTAGCTTAAGGTCCGAGTTGAAAAACGAGCTTAAAAACGAACTTGCTAATGAACTTAAAACTCATGCTAATAAAATGGAAGGAAATGTCACACGACTCCAACAAAATCAACAAAAAATGGAGCAAGGACAACATGAGATTAAGCAAGAATTGTTAAAAGCGGATGCTAGGCAATCTAAGTTTGAAGACCGTATGGCTAAAATGTTTGAAGCTATCATGTGTAAGCCCTCTTCTTCGGGTGGTCTTCCTAGTGATACCATCGTGAACCCGAAAGGAGAATTGAAGGTTGTTGCCACTCGTAGTGGTAAAACTTTCAAAGAACCCATTTCTCGTCCAAGTACTTCTATGGAGAAGGAAAAAGAGAAAGAACCCGAGGTTGTGGTTGAAAAGGAGCACATTACAAGCCCACGAAGTACCGCTCAAACCACACCTACGGTTGAACCAATACCCATCATGGAACCCGAGATTCCAAGGCCGATGCCTATGCCTAATTTGCCCCAACCCACACCACCTTTACCCTACCCATCAAGACGAAACAAGGAAAAGGCACAAGAACGAAATAATTATCAATTTGAACTCTTTATGAAAATGTTTCGTGACTTGCATTTTAATATAAGTTTTGCCGACGCCTTAGTCATGATGCCTCGATTTGCCGCGAACTTCAAAAGTATGTTGAATAACAAAGAGAAATTGCAAAAATCGTCTAGTTGTTCTTCGGTTTTTCTAAGCCGCATACCTCAAAAGGTCGGTGATCCTGGAAAGTTTTTAATCCCATGTGCTATCCAAGACATGGAAGAATGCTACGCCTTGGCCGATCTTGGTGCTAGTATTAATTTGATGCCTCTTGAGATTTTTAAATCGCTCAATCTTCCAAATCTCACTCCTTCAAAAATGTCAAACGAAATGGCCGATCATTCTACGATTCTAGCTTGTGGAGTTGCCGAGGACGTCTTTGTGAAAGTTGGGAAATTCTATTATCCCGTGGACTTCATTGTTGTTGATATTCCCATCGATCCTAAAGTTCCGTTAATTTCAGGTCGATCTTTTTTGGATACCTCGAGAGCACTTATCGATGTGCATGCAAGAAAAATCACTCTTCGTTTCAATGAGGAAGAACTCGTCATTAATGCAACCCAAAACTCCACGCTTTCTCATGTTTATTCAATCACATCTTTGTACAATGTCAATCCTATCAAAAACATTTGTCAAAAGATTTCAAATAGAGTTTTAGGAGTTGATAAAAATGAAGTTCCGTCCCCTCCGCCGATGGAGGTTAAGAGTGTTAAGCCTATGATTCCGATCTCGAGTGATTCTTCGGATGATGAATACGTTGATCCCGATGGGGAGGTTTTATTTGTTGACAAAAGATTTGAAAACTTGCCACCACCTAAACCAAAAAGATTTCAAAATGTGAGAATTTTTAGTGGGACTAATATTGATTTAGATACACCAAATATTTTTGACATAATTAAATCGGGTTTTCACAAGGAGAGTTTTAAAGATGAAAAAGGAAAAGATTTTGAATTTAATTTAAAAGATTTTTCTACAATTCTAACTCCGTCATCACCGTGTTTATTGAGTACTACAAGCTCGTCTTCTCCTTTTGACGATGCTTTGTGTGGACCTAGTGTGGGGGAAGCCCCTTATGTTCCCTCCCCTTTCTCCACCGAGGACGAGATATTTGATCCTGGAATTGCTTATATAGGGAAATCTCGGTCTTCCACCGATGCAATAAATGGAAAATCTTTTCATTTGATTGGTGCGAGTCTACCTCGAGTAGCTCAATGTTTTGACTTACCCATTGTCCCACCCTTCTATTTCTTCTCTCCTATTTTCTTCTATCCCATTGGGATTTGTGTTAGAGTTGTGTTGTCTCGTCTTTCATCCGAAAACGAGGACGCTATCTATGACCCCGGTATACATTTATCGGATTTTAAAATACTCCACGTACTTTTGGGCCTTGTTTATCATGTAAGCCCCACCAAAAATTGACCATACCATGATTATCCCTAAATGATCACATTTATGGGGATTCGAGTCGAGCTTTTGACTCGGTTATCAAAAACAAGGTGCCTCGTGGGGGAGACCCATGCTTATCCATGTACATATTATTGCTTTCTAAATAGTGTAATGTGAGGGGATTTGTGCCCTTCCAACCTTTGTTCCGTGGTTGTTTGTGCATTGTGATTTTTAGATCATGATCTTCACGATTGGAGCCTCTCGTGTTCGTTTCATGGGAGCACTCGATCGTTTGCTTTGGAGGCCTTTCCCAATATCCACATATGATATATCCTTTTATGTTCTAACCTTAGGTTTATAGCACACCTCATAAACGGCTATTACTTATTGGTTACACCCTTTCCATACTAGATTAGGCATTCGACTACGTCTCTAGTATGGGGTTGTTTGCACCCCTAGACTCGAAACATTGAGGACAATGTTTAACTTTAGTATGGGGGGGTGAATAGATACTTGCCTTGCCAAACCTTCACGCTTTCCAAAGTTTATCGTTTTGTTATCATTTTCTTGCAAAATAAGGCTAAAAATGGCCAAATTTTAAATTTTTCTCATGTTTCATAAGTGTTGAAGACACGAATGTAGATTTTCCTATGGCGAGAATAAGAGTAATTTTTGACTCGACCGTGCGTGTTGAGCACTTAGCTTTGGTTCCTTAACTACACATTGGGCTAAGTCTCTTAAATGAGGACGAGAAATGATAGAGTTAATTATAAGTTACTATGCTAAACGTAGAGTACTCGTATTGTTTCAAAAACTCATGTGTTCTCGTTGTTTGCTTATTCTCCCTTCGCTTGTAAATATGTTTTGCTTAATAAATATTGATTTAGCGGTTTAGTTTTGATTGTTGGGTTTCTAGTCTTTTCTAGTAGCTTCCATGTAATTAAATTGGGAAGACATTAAGGTATCGCCAGCGTCACGGTTTTGAAGTATTGGCACCCTAATAATCGAAAGCTTCACCTAATAATAAGATTTCAAGTGCTCACCTAAATCAAGCAAACAATTTGAAGCCCCACAAGGCCTAAAATCTATGCAAAATTGAAAGTGAATCAAGCCTTAATCTTCGAAGCTTTAAAGATCCAAAATTCGCTTTAGCGTGAGGATATACGTCTTTGGCTAATAAAACCACCGATGATGGCGGATAATAAAAGGCAAGGCAAGACCGAAGTCATAATAAAAGCTTCATGGCGAAGTTGAATAAAAGATGGAGGTAAACCAAAGATAATAAGGCCCTTCCGTTAGGGGGCGTATAAAAGTCTTGGTAATAAGTCTCATGTTCAAAACCGTTATAAAACCGTGTTTATCGATCCTTCTTGTCAACTTAATTTTTTAACATCGTCGTCTATTAGGAGGGGTTATTGATTTGATGGTCTTAGTTACACCGTTAGGACTCTATTTTTAGACCTAAATCTCTATTATCGCATAAGTCAACAATGTATCCTCGTGAACATTAAGACATAATAAAATATAAGAGATACAACTTAGGAATAATGGGAGAATAAGTGCGTGATTAGGGCATATGAGTAGTGTTAGCATTACTAACTTATAATGACAATGATCTCGTTGCACGCTTGGCATGGAATTAAGGTGAAAATCGAGGACGACGAAATTATTTCTAACGAAGCATTCACGTGTTCTTATTCTATGAACCTAAACGTCCCATTTTGCGATGAGAATCATACATTATGTCTAAAACGCAAGTAGTAGTAATTGTAGTATGTAGCTAGTTTATCATTCCAATAAAGTGAATAAAATTAAATTTTGGAGATGCTTTGATACTTTATTCTAGCATTGCGTGAGGGCACGACAATGGTTTAGTATGGGGGAGTGATGAGACTGCTTTTATACATGGTCTCATCGTCCAAAACGGCCTTAAATTGCATAAAATATCATAAAATAGACCAAATATATGCTCGTGTTTGTTACTTGTGTATTTTTAGGTACGGATATTGAGGAATTGGCAAAAGATCACAAGAATCATTCAAAAACGAACACGGAAAACGAAGTCGCACAATGAACCGGGCCCAAGTTTGGAATTTTGCAAAAAGACCCTTGAAGAATTGAAGATTGTCAAGATTAGTCCCTCATCTTTGAAGAACTTGTCACATTTGACCCTCAAAATATCAAATGTACAAGTATGATCCTTTATGTTTGAAGATATTACAAGTTCAGCCCTTGGGAATCAAGAATATACATTTAATACCCTTGCAAAAGTTTTTGGAAGAGTTTGTGCCATTTTTGACAACTTGTCCAAAGTTGTCAAGTGTACTTTGGGCGCTGATAACCTTTATTTACAACTTGGAAGAATGGTGAAAACTTGGGGACCAAATCTGCCAATTGCCCAAACAAACCCACCCACTCAGGTCGTGCCACCTCAGCCCTACCCACCTTTTTACCCAACAACCCACACACCCGACCCTACCCACATCCATACCCGGTTTATTATTTAAATTGGTCAACCGGTCAAACCCCCACTTAACCCCATTCCCTCCTAAACAAAAATTTAAAAACAAATTATACCCAATTGGGATTAAACCTGGCTAATCCCACATAAACCCTACTCACCCTCCAGTTCCAATTCACCTCAAATCAAAGGGTTATGGGCTATAATGCTCCAGATCCCTAATTACCCCTCCCCTAATCCTTTCCCACCTCACAAAACCATCCCACATGGGCTGTGGGACCCTCCCCAAGCCTCCCCTGCTACATCACTTTCACCTTGAAAACCCACACCCGACCAATTTAACGTGGGAGATCGATTCCTTGGTCCCCAATACCAATCCTACGCCCAAGATTGAAGATTCCAAGCTGGCATATCACATGGGCAAGTTTTGACCAATTTTGAAGACCAAGAACTCAAGGGCACTTCTGGCAAAAGGCAGCTTAGTTTAGTCATTTAGCTTTGTTCCAGATTTTCCTTTCACATTTATGTAACCCGTTTTTATTAAATGCAAAGTTTGGTGTTTGTCTAAAAGTACAAGTGTAATTCCTTTTGGTTTATTAAGAAGTTGGTATAAAGTTTTAAGGAAAATCTGAGTTCCAAAAATTATATTTGTTGAGTGATTTTGTTTTTCAAAATTGTTTCAAGTTTTATAAATCTCTTTCCTTGGAAGTGAAAGTGGAAAAGGAGAGTGCTTTGTGAGTTTGAAGAGAGTTTTAAAACGTGTGTTAAAAGGTTTGAAGGTTTGTGAAAAGTTTTTAAGAAAGAAAAGAGGAAACAGAATATATACATATATTGCTTGTCTTTTTTTGTTTTTCTTCTTAACAGGTTTTGAGTGTGTTGCTGTTAAAGGATCAGCATACACCCCAGTGTATTTGGAGGTGGATTGACATCCACAAAGGACTTGGATGTAAGTCCTTGAGGTAAAATCCCTTTTTCCTTTTTCATATTTCAGAAAAGTGTGGTTTATGTGATTTGCATGTTAAGTGAGTTTTTATGGTTTGATTTGTGTGTATATGGTATGATATGCATGTTAGATGTTGTTTGAATCAGTTTGATATAGTTTTGAAGTGATTTGGTTGTTAAAAATTGTTTTCAAGTTTTTAAGGGGTGTTTGGATGTGAGTTTTAAGGAGGAAGCTTGTTAGATTTTGAAGATTAAAACGTGTTAAATAGCTTAAGTAGGGTTGTTTTGAGTTGTATGAGAGTTGTGTTTAAGTTTGGTCTTGTTTTGAAGCAAGTTTGTGAGTAAAAAGAGAGGGAGTGAATAAGTAGCCTAATCTGTCATAGCTACTTTGCTGCCTGTTTTTTTTGCTTGAAAATTGTGCTTGGAATCCTTAATTTGCTAGAGTGTAGTGTGATATAGGTTTGTTGTTCAGTTGTATGCTAGATAGTGAGTTTGTATGCAAATTTGGGGGCTTGGAAACCCATTAGTGTGCAAGCTGTTAGCAACAAAGGCCACCAGACCTTAGAAATTGCCTCAGCAACTTTGCTTTGCTTGTTTTGATTTGTTTGCAGTGATTGTGTGATATGTTTTGTTGTTTATCTGCTTATCTTGACTCCTTGTGCTTCAAAGAGCACAAGGGTGCCTTTGCCATCCAAAAACATCCACAAGTTCTTCAGCAAACCAAGTCCTCTTGGTCTTGACACAAGTGGTGAACTCACCCTTGTGTTCATCAGTCACCAAGCACAACTGGCACGTTTTTGATCATTAATTTGGATTAAAATCTTGGTTAAAATTGAATTTGTGTTGTGTTTCTAAGCATACAAGGGTCACTGTTTGATTTGGAAAAGAAAAAAAATAAAAAAGAAATTTTTTATAAAAAGCATACCCGCACCGGACTCGAACACGCGACCCCTCGCTGGGGGACTAAGCGTGCTTACCAGATGATCTAGATAGCTTTTTACGTCAAGCTCTCATTTCATTAAGTATTTAAGGTGTGTTTGAGTTTGTGCTTGTTTAATAAGCCGTAGCTTATTTCCTCATTTTCAGCTTATTTATTAAGCATTTTAAGCTTATTTCATTTTTCCTAGGACATTTATAGGTTTTAGGACTTTTCTGTTGTAAAATATTATTTTTCCCATTATTTAATTAATTTTTAGGATTATTTTTAGTTTTATTTTTAGAAAGTCTATTAAAAATATTAAACAGTTATAAAAAAATACAAAAAAATAGTTTTTTGGTTTTAATTCTTATTTTTGAGGTTTACATATCAAAAGTTTTCAAAAACATTAATTTTTAATTTTATTTAATTTTAGGGTTTTTAGACAACTTTAAAAATTATTATAAAATTAACTAAAAGGTTTCAGAAACTTCAATTTACATTTTCTTCTTAGTTAGAATATTTAGAATTTTTGAGAATTTTTTAGAATTTATTTAAGAACTTTTAATTTTTTAGATTATTTTATTATTATTTTATTCATTAAAATAAAAAGTTTTATTTTTAACTTTTTTTCATTTTTTCTAGATTCTAGACATTAAAATAGGACCTTTGTCACTTTCCAATTAATTTCTAGGCTTTTCAATTAATTTTTAGAATTAATTTAAGATTTAATACATTTTAATAGTTTTTAAGTGTTTAAAAATAGTTTAATTTGATTTTAAAATTTTTAAAAATAGTTTTTAGTTTAATTAGGTCATTCCTGAGGTTTACAAGCTATAAAATCTTGTCTAGGGCTTTTTAAAATTTAAAAGTGATTTTTAGGGCTTTAATTAGCATTAAAAAGTCATTATTAAATTAATTAAAAGGTTTTGGCAAGTTTTGATTTTTTGTAAACCCTTAGAATTTTATTGTGGATTTTTAGTAATTTTTAGGAATTTTTAGGTTAAAATTTTAAATTTTGCACTTTTTACGTTTCTACGTCGTAACTTTCTAGTAGTGTTTTCGCCTTATTTTTCTATTTTTCTACTTTTTCGTCTTCGTCATTTTCTCTTCTTTTCTTCTCATTAATAATCAAAAACAAAATCAATCATTCATTACACAACACACGTGAGAGATATCCCCATTTGGGTCATAAGTTGTGGTTTTCCTAAATCACTCGTTAATACTTACCGCTTTTTGTGTTGCTTTGTTTTTCCTAAAATAAAGTATATACAAAATCACTACATCAGAAGCGTTCAATTTTTTGAAATGATTAAAAACTTAAAAACTTAAACAATCGGAATGCAATAAGTTAATTCTGTCGGAATGTAGTGAAAGCAAAACCATCGGAATATCAAAGTAAAATCCATCAGAATATCAAATTAAGCATCGGAATATTAGTGATCAAATTCTATCGGAATAATCTATCTAAATGACATGTATCGGAATAATTAAGATCAAGTCTATCGGAATGTATGAAATCAAAGCTATCTGAATACTGAAAACACTTCTGTCGGAATGTAATTCTGTCGCAATGTTCAAGTCTATCGGAATACACAATTTGTCGGAATGTGGCTAACTAAAATTGGGCAGAGTTTCGTCTTAAAATATCCTTAAGACCCGTCGCAATGAGCGATCACAATCACGATCGGAATAAGGGGGATGTGCACTTGATCGCAAAGTAGAACCCCTTGGGTTATTGCGATCACAAGTAAGCTGTCTGAAACCGTCGAAATACTTCGAACACTATGATTGCAATGAAACACCAAGTAATCCGAAAAGGTGAAATAAGCCAAATTTCAATAAGCACTACCAATAAGCACACTTAACCGAAACTTAACCAACTCAATAAGCAAAAATTTGACAATTTTAGAAATTCTAAATTCGCAAACTTTATAAAACAAACTTTTCTAAAAACACTATACTTTTAAGAGAACTTAAAAACAATAAGCTAAACACTAAATAAGCCAATAAGCATGAATAGCTCAAGTCATAATTCGTGTAAGACTTGTAAATCTCTTAACCCAACGAATCAAGAAACTCATATACGTAAGAACTATTGTGGCGTCTTAAAGAAAGTAGATGAAATAGAATGATGAACACAAAATCGTGCTAACAAGAAAGATTATAAAGGTGAAGATTGAAACAAGATTAAGCTTAAAAAATAAAAGTTTGATTAAACAAGAAAGATAAAAGATGAAGTTTTAGTGAGAGAAAGTTAAACACTTTCTCTCTCTAAAATAAAAACTAAAGAAAGAAAAATAACTAGCTAACCACCCTCCTAATGTGTTTAGGAGGGTATTTATAGGAGATGGGAAGGTGCATGTGTTGCCTCCTCTTTCTTTCTTCTCGTCTCGACTCAATTTAAATCCTTTGTCTTTCTCGACGTCGTCTCGGGATTTGTCGATGTAAATTGAACTCGTCTTTTAATTTTCTTCTATAATTAGACTTGAGTTCTTCGACTTCATTAAACTTCCGTCTTTAGACTTTTTCTTCGATAAATCTTCAGAATAGGCCTTGGACTTCCGTTCTTTTTGCACTCTCGATCTTTTGACTTCGTCTTTTCTCGTTTTCTTCGATAAAAGCCCGTGAAAGCCCATGTTTTCTTCCCTTTCCACATTTTGGTCCTAAAACACAATAAAAACACAAACCACGCATAATTCCGACATTTACGACATAAAATACACGTTTTGGTCTTGTTATTATTGGAAATAAGTGGTAAAAGGATAAGTGTTTTCACACTTATTAACGTTTGTGTTTCATTTATCGTGCATTTATATGTCGTGATCGTAAACACATTTATAATATATACGTACGTACATGTTATTTAATATCGTGACACGTATAATATATTATAAATGGAAATTTTAAATTTTATTGTATTTTCATGTAGTGACTGTTCATGTTTACTGTTCATAGTAATTTAAAGCGGGTTTTAAAACTCTTCCCCTCTAAAAGAACAATTCGTCCTCGAATTGGAGAAACATAAACTGAAAGAAAACATACCCGAATCAGAACTGGAAATGAGGGTAAGAAGTCCGTATAGACTCCTCCGTCTCCCAAGTGGCTTCCCGCTCAGGATGATCCCTCCAGAGGATTTTGACGAAAGGGGTCGTTTTCCTCCGCATGACACGATCTTGTCGCTCGAGAACTCTCTCGGGTTCTTCGACATATGAAAGATCCACTCGAATTTGATCAAGCGGATACTGAACAACATGAACGGGATGATAGTTGTATCCTCTAAGTAAGGACACATAGAACACATTGTGAACGTGTGATAGCTGAGGCGGTAATGCTAAACGATATGACACTTCACCAACGCGTTATATGATGTCGAACGGACCGATGAAGCGAGGACTGAGCTTCCCTTTGATTCCAAAATGTTTAACTCCTCGTGCAGGTGATACCTTGAGGAAAACGTGATCACCAACATTGAAAGATACATCCCTACAATGTTTATCAGCATAGCTCTTCTGGCGAGCACGAGCTTCCTGAAGCTTTGCCTTAGCGACGACGACCTTCTCATTAGTCACCTACATCATCTCTGGTCCTTCAATCAGTCGTTCGCCCACCTGATCCCAACAGATTGGGGTGCGACACTCCCTACCATACAACATCTCAAACGGTGCACACTTGATGCTAGCGTGCTAACTGTTGTTGTATGCAAACTCCACTAGGTATATGTAATCATCCTAGCTTCCTATCAATTCTAGAGCACCCGCCCTCAGCATGTCCTCAAGTGTCTGAATGGTGCGTTCCGACTGTCTGTTGGTCTGAGGATGAAAGGCAGTGCTGAGCTTAAGTCTGGTGCCCCAAGCTTTCTACAGACTCTGCCAGAAACGTGATGTGAAACGGGGATCTCTGTCAGATATGATTTCTGATGGAGTACCATGCAATCTCATGATCTCCTTCTGAAAAGTGTCTACCAATTTGCTGACCGGATGTTCCTTGCGGATTGGCAGAAAATGAGCAGATTTGGTCAATCTATCTGTTAGTACAAACATTACGATGTATTTTTGATATAATCTCTTTGTGTTTTGTTGATGACAAACGTATAATTCGCAATACTATATAAAATGTTAAGGTACTCGTAATCACTCAAGAATACATTTGTATACTTCTCTCGACATCTCCAAGATCGCATTTGACATGAATCACTCAAGGTATGAATAAACATGTCATTAACCTAACTAAGTGATCAAGGATTAATATTTTCTTAAAACTCACATTTAATCAAATATGACAAAAGATTTTAATAAACTTTGTTTTTAAGAAAATGTTTTAATAAAAAGAAAATGGAAATTTAAATTTGGAATATTCCAAAGTATATTCCCTAAGGTATATTCCAAAGAATATTCTTTAATTTGAATTTGGCATATTCCATATGCCAAAGGAATATCCTTTAAGGGTATAAACTACCCCAGATGACATATCCCTACTAAAGGACAAAAATGCACGGACTCTAAGCCGGAGGTTCCTTAAAGGAACCCGCGGTTCCTTATTGATGAGGAACCGCGGGTCTTTATAGCCGTTGCATTGTTGTCCTATAAATAGTAGATCATTTCCTGCTTTTCTTTCAACCCTTTTTGCACAGTTTCTTCAAAAACATCTTTAAACTCCTTGATTAGTTAGTTTAGATTAATCTTGTTTAAGATGTGATTCTCTCCTTCAATCCTCTCATCTTCTCAAGTGCAAAGAGAAGAACACTTTCATTACCATGAAGTGTTGGGTTCATAACATGATGACGATCTCTCCTTCTAGATCTAATCATTGTTTTCCTACTATGTATATGTACAAGATCCAAGTATTGGGTTCACTTGTATGTGTTTGTAAGGGTAGTAGATCCAAGAGATGGGTATCCTTGGATTAGGTGTTAGTTGTGTAGATCCAAGTTTGTTAATACTTAGATATAGTGTTAGAGTCATAGATCTAAATGGTGAGTACTTAGATCTATATGGTTTATGTGTTTAGGCCCAAGGTTTGTTATGTTGGGCCATAAAACATCACTAGGGTGAAAAGTTATGTAGTTGTGAAGAGTTGGGTAGTTGTGTAGTTGTGAAGAGTGGTGTAGTTGTGTAGTTGTGAAGATTTGTGTAGTTGTGTAGATCCAAATTGGTGTGTCAATTTAGAAGTTGTGTAGATGGGTGTAGATTGGTCCTACCTAAGATTAGGACTCGACATCTAGCCTTGTGTCGTAAAATGGTGAAGTGGGCGACGTGTTGATCCCAAACATAGATCGATTAAGCTTTGTGTATACGAGATTAGATCAAGTTATACACGTAGAGAAACTTTGTTTATGTATAAGGTAATCTAAGTGTTATGCGGAATTAACACTTAAACAAGAACACACAAATATGTAAACAAACTTTCACTTGATTAATGATAACAAACTTGCTTACAATGAAAGTGTTTAACGTATGAAAACGTATATTAAACAATAACCTAAAGGTCTTCATTTATAGACATAAGAAGCCTTGTACAAGAAGTCTACGTATCAACTATTCTAGGTAAAGATAATTATAGAAAATACATTATTGATCCTATCTTTACTAGAAACAAACTAGAAACAATATACGCGTAGAACATATCTTTCCATCAGTGCTTGTCTTCAATGTATCAACGCTTGACTTCTTCTTGTCAAAGCTTGATCTGTCAGCGTTTGTTTTCTTCCTATCAACGCTTGTTTTCCTCTTGTCAGCGCTCAAGTGAACTGGCTATATTTTATTCACAACAATCCTCCCCTAAACTTGATATCTACTCTAGTAATCAAGTTTCTAAATAAACATTAAGAACTAGGAAGAATCTTACAACACTTATCATATTGGTAATAAATATGTCTGATCAAATCTTTGGCCACATCACTTGAATAATCAATCTCCAGCTGGGTTGTCTTCATCTTCTCCAAAACTTCTTTGGACATGGAATACTGACCATCTACAAGTAGATACTCAGCAAACTTTGTAGAGCTCAAGTAGTACACACCAGTAGCTGAATACAAACGCCATTGAAGACCACTGAGGTCATCTTCAAGATCCTTCAAAACAGTAGGATCTTCTTCTTTTGGTCCACACATTCTCTTGAATGTTGACCAAAGTTTTATTCCATTGACTGAAGTAGGAGCTTCAGCCTCATACTTGGCCTCTAACAACCTCCAAAGGTCTACCAAGTCTTCTCTATCAACACTTGCAAAAAGAGATATAAGTGTAGTAAAAGTGTGTACCTCTTTCCCATACCTGCCAATCTTCCAAAACCCACATTCATCTTCTTCATAGCTTATAATAGGGTTTCTGGAATCAAGAGGTAACACTTGCACCATATCTGAAGCTTCTAATGGTGAGAGCTTGATGCTTCTTCTTATAACACCTTCACTGGGCTTCAACCTATCCATATCTTTAGGAAACTCAAAAGGAACTCCATTCTTCATAGGTCTTGGAACAAACATTGCCTTCTTAAGCTCCATCTCTTCTGCAAGCTCTTCTTTCCTTTCATCTGAAAGAAGTCTGATAGTGTTCACTTCCTGCACTTTTACCCAAATGGGATAAGCTTTGTACTCTAATTCTTCAAAGGATAATCCCAACAATTTCTTATAGGTCCATCCTGTTCCATGACATCTGAGTAACTTGTAGTAAAGCTCCCTTCTATCCCTTCTCAACAATGAGAGAACATGGCTAGCCTTATGTTCTAGAATCACCTTGCAATCATTTTGATCTCTTAGAAGAATTTCCAATCCCCAAATCTGATCTGAAAGTGTCAAATCTGGATTTTCCATATTACTATTCTCCCAAGCATGGTACATAATACTTCGCTTTTCGCTAGGTATAAATTCTTATCGTCCGAAGTCTTTTCGAATTGAAAACCGGTCTTAAGTGCGACTCAATTATCTTTTGGTGGATCAAGAGAATGGTTTGGTTGATTGTCTATTTTAAACTTTTAGCAAGTAATTAAAGTGTCGTTGAGTAAATTTAAAGCTTTGACAAAATTAAACGTAAAGTTAATTTATGAAAATACTTAAAACTTAAAAACTTTGTAAAACTTGAAAACTTAAAAACTTAATCAATCGGAATAAAACAATTAATGTCCATCGGAATACACCAAAATTGCAACCATTGGAATATCACTAACATTAGCTATCGGAATAATCAATCTCAGTATCCATCGGAATGCAACAATAAAGAACCCATCAGAATGTTTCTAGATCGGAATGATGCTATCGAAAAATGGGCAGCACTTCGTCTTAACCAAAGACCTTGATCCCGTCGGAATGTGCGATCGCAATGAGCAATCACAACCCAGATCGGAATAAGGGGTAAAAACCAACCCGATCGCAAAGTAGAGCCCTAGTGGGCTATTGCGATCAAAGTACCAATTCTGTCGGAATGTGTAAACACCCGTCGGAAAGTATAGAGACCTGTCGGAATGTGGAAGACCTAAGTATTGCGATGCATACAAGTTTAATCCGAAATTCGTGGGAAATGTAAAACTCAATAAGCAAATGCAATAAGTTGTTGTACCCGAACCTTAAACAATGCAAAAAGCTCAAATTTGATAACTTCTAAAACGTAAAAGATTATATGCTTTATAAAATGACTTGGAAATGACTAAAACCTTGCGAAATCCGAAACTAATAAGCTAAGACTCGAAATAAGCCAATAAGCATTACGAGCTTATGGCTTAGACGAAGGAGCTTGTGTAAAACAAGAAAACTTAGTCATTAATCACGAATCACCTCCACAATCAATACGAATCAAGAACTATTCGGATTAACCATAAACTTTTGGATTGATAATAAGCGAAATAAAGAAATGAAGAATGAGATTAAAGAACATAAAAACTTAACTTGATATTGATTAATGGAATCCAAATACAAAGATTAAAGAGAGCTTGAAAGAAAAGAAAAGATGAAAAGTTTAGTGAGAGAAATTTTAAGACTTTCTCTCTCTAAAAACTATAAAGAAACTTAAAAATTAAAACTAGCTAACCCCCTCCTAATGTGATTAGGAGGGTATTTATAGGGAAGTGGGAGGCATGTGTGGTGCTTTCTTCTTTCTTTTTTTTTTCTTCTCGACTCGACTTTAATTCTTCGTCTTTTCTCGACGTCGTCTCGGGATTTGAACTTGTCTTTTAATTTTCTTCTTCTATTAGACTTAAGTTCTTCGACTTCGTTAAACTTCCGTCTTTAGACTTTTTCTTCAATAAATCTTCAGAATAGGCCTTGGACTTCCGTTCTTTTTGCACTCTTGATCTTTTGACTTCGTCTTTTCCTGTTTTCTTCGATAAAAGCTCGTGAAAACCCGTGTTTTCTTCCTTTTTCATATTTTGGTCCTAAAACACAATAAAAACACAAACCACGCATAATTCCGACTTTTACGACATAAATCACACGTTTTGGTCTTGTTATTATTGGAAATAAGTGGTAAAAGGATAAGTGTTTTCACACTTATTAGTACATCTGAAAAACTTCTGGCATATCAAAATCTATTTGCAATTTCAACTCATTCAACTTCTCTCTTGCCAAATCATCACCTTACTCAAGTCTTTCTGGATCCTCAATGATCATCACACTTGAATCTGAATTAGCTTCATCACTTCCTTCTTGTTCCTCTGAAGTGACAAAAAATGGTGATTCACCAACCTTCTTTCTTTCTTGTTCCACAATTTGTGCAGCCAACCTTCTATCAAACTCAATCTGTGCTGTATTCTTTGGAACATCTACTTCTACCATAATTCCTTTACCCTTATCTAATGGATCAATGATGGGTAAGGAAGATGGTAATACCTGTGAAGAAACTTCTTTGATGATGGATGATGACTGGAATACATCAACCTCATCTGCAGGTCTGTCAACGCTCAAATTTCCTTTATCAGCGCCCAATTTGCTCATGTCAGCATTTGGTGTGTCAGCGTTCAAATTTTCTTGTCAACGCTCAAATTACCTGTCTCAGCGCCTCTTGTAATTTGCTCCAACATAGCTGTAAAAGACAAGTCTAAATTTGTAGGGGTGACCAGAGATCTAACAAAACCTGGTTGTTTCTTGAAACTAGTTAGAGCTTCAGTAACACCCAAAGATTCACCATCATGTGAGCTCTTATCACTCACATTAACCTGTTCATCCTCCCCTTTGGAAGATTCCTCCATGCCACGCCTTGTGCTAGAATTCTACAAAATAACAATCCTCTCCCTCAATTGCTTGAGTTCAAGTCCTTGTGTACTGACAATATGTACCAAGTCTGCATTTTGCTTTTGCAAGCTAATGCAGACAGCCGTCAATTCCATTAATGTCATTGGTTCCAATCTGCCCTCCTCTAAAATGGGTATTTGACCTCCCAAGTTAGATTCATGGGGCATGGAGGAGGTCTTAAAGATGTTAGGACTGCCTTGGCCACCATCTAAGCCAGAACCAATAGTCTCAGCCTCATCCATAGCACCAACCACACTTGTGGTGGTGGTTCTCTCTGCTACATGGCTAGGACCACTAGAGGAGAACACTCCAGTAGTCCTTTGGCGTTTTTGCAACCTATATTGTGATGGGTGAGAAGATGAAGTGGATTGGGTGGATGTGGGTTGGTTAAGAGGTGTTTCGGTCTGTGTGGGAATGGTGTCAACGTCTGGATTAGATGTGTCAATGCCAACATTTAAGGTGTCAGCGTCAAAGGGTTCTTCGTCAATTTGCATGTGTTGTGGGGAAGGTAAAGGGTCAGGGATTGGGTCAAGTTGTGGTTGAGGGTCTGGTTGAGGTTGTGCTGCTACAATAACAGCAAGCATAACTTGGGTGAGGGGTAATTCATGATGGGGGGGTGAGTTCATCTTTGCAAAAATAGCTTTCTTTTGCACAGGGATCTCATAAAAATCATCATGATCCATTGTGCAGTAATTTTGGACATCAAAAACCATTTGTAAAAATCTGGGATAAGCTAAAGTCATTTTACTCCCTTTGTTTTTACACATGCCCTCAAAAATCATTTTTGAATAATTAAACTTTTGCCCAGTTACAATGCACACAATAGCACTAGCAATGGATCTATTAATCTCATTGTGTGCAGTACACTTGGGACTCAAACATTGTAAGAGGACATGTATTAGGTACTTCCAGTCTGGGGGAAACTCCTGTTTATGATATTTGTTTAAAGTTCCCTCATCAGGGAAAGGATAACCCAAAGCCCAAAGCCCTTGTTCTATTTCATGAATGGGAAGGGTGGTTATACCATCTGCATCATCAAGATGCAAAGCTTGGCGAACCAAGGCTTCAGTAACCACCCATGTACGCCCATGAACAATAGATGATAATGTAGTCACATTATTAACTGTTGAGGAACTAACATTGTTCCAAAACTGCTTAATATGTGTGACAGAGATGAGAGGAGCATGAGAAAGAGCATACCTAATAGGAGATGCATTCAAATACGCCACCATCTGGGTGTATTGTGGAAACAGAGTGTCATCAGCGTCCAAATATGCAATCATGTTGTGTTGACTCCTGAATCCCAATACCAAATCACTTGGTTTAAATTTTGGTGCCATTGTTGAAAGTTGTTTGTGAATGTTTAGAAAGATGAAATATAGGAGAAAATTGTTAGACAAGAATGATAGGTATCCTGTTTAAAATAGGAGCCAAATATATAGGAGAGAAATATGCATGTGATTGGTCAAAAATGAGGCAACTATTTTCAAAATATAATCATGAAAATATTGAAAATAAAATAAGTTATCTCATGCATTAAATGAAAGTTATCTACTCCCAAAATTACGGCCCAAAAATTCGTCAAAAAAAACTGGGTAGGTCCCATGGAGTGCCAATGGTCAAAAATAACCCATCAACGCCCAACGGCTATATTCTTGTCAACGTTTACCAAAGTCATGTCAGCGTCTAAATTGGTCATAACAACGCTTGGAAAAATACTTGTCAGCGTCCAAAAATAATAATATTAAAAATGAAAAATGACCTTAACAAAGTAATTTATCCTAGTGAAGATAACCTATAAGTTGATAATTATTATAGGGCGGCAAGCACTGTCCAGTTATGCACACTTGCTTATGCAAGATAGACATAACAGTCCTCTAGTGTCCCTTGCTAACCAAAACTCTTAACAACTAAGTTATCTCATAAAATTCTTTGTAACTCCCAGGTAAACCCATGACAAAATCATTCCCAAGTCTCCCAACAGACCATAACCAATTCTAGGCCAAAAATGTCTTGGCAGCATGCATAGTATATCAACTTTGCATGCTACAGTGCCTCATGAATTAGTAAAACTAACTCATACTCACCTGTGGACACAATCTAGAATTGTGATGAGAGTATCATAAAGATATCCAAAAATCCTAAAGGTTCCTAAAACCTCCCCTTAAACTGTGATACATAGGTTGCTCAAAAATATGCATGAACATAAAAATTTATGTCAAGATAGGAATATGAATATTCCAACCATCATCCATAAATAAAAACATGCTCAAATGATCTTCCAAGGATCCATAAGCAACTCTATATCTAATGGTACAATGCTAACACCACCTGCACATTTAGATTGAAAACCACAAAACTAACATTGTTGCTGACAACGTCCCGATAACACTTGTCAGCGTTAAGGAAACCTTTGTCAGCGTTAGACAAATATATTGCTGACAACGTTATAATAACACTTATCAGTGTTAAGGTAACATTTGTCAGTGTTAGAAAAATATAGTGGAAAATCTAAATCCTAAAAAAGACCAATAACAATGCATTATCCTGTACATACTCTTACAAAAAGATCCCAAAAACACATATTAAGTGAGATTGATCATTCCAATACTTGTTACCAAGTATTGGAACCTTCCAGCATCAAAAGGTTTAGTTAATAAATCAGACACATTTTCTTCTGTGTCAACCCTATCTGGTTGTATTAAACCTTTTTCAAAACAATCTCTTATAAAATGGTGTCTAATTTCTATGTGTTTAGTTTTAGAATGATGTACAGGATTTTTAATAATGCATAAAGTGCTGTTATTGTCAACAAATATCTTGGTATGCATGAAATTATACCCATAGTCCAACAGCTGGTTCTGAATCCATAAGACTTGTCCACAACAAGCAGCTGCTGCCACATACTCTGCTTCAGTTGTAGAATTGGCCATCACTGTTTGTTTCTTGCATTGCCAAGATATCAACCTACTCCCAAGGAACTGACATCCACCAGTTGTGGATTTTCTATCAAACTTATCACCTCCATAGTCACTGTCTGAATATGCAATAAGCTCCAATGGTGAATCTTTTGGGTACCACAAGCCAAGATCAGGATAACATCTTAGGTACCTAAAGATTCTCTTGACATCATAAAGGTGACATTCTTTGGGAGTCACTTGATGGCGTGCACATGCACATACAACAAACATGATGTCAGGTCTTGAGGCTGTGAGATACATCAATGAACCAATCATTGATCTATAGTTCCTGACATCCACATCTTTTCCATCTCCAACCTTTCCCCAAGGGTGTTCTCTATCCATAGGAGTAGTAGCCCTCTTTTCATGTGGAGAAAAGCCAAACTTCTTCATGATCTCTGCTACATACTTATCCTTGGAGATAAAGATACCATCTTCTTTCTGCTGAACTTGTAACCCTAGAAAGAAGTTCATCTCCCCCATTGCACTCATCTTGAATTTGTCTGTCATAAGCTTGATAAAGTCCTCACTCATCTTTGGATTTGTGGATCCAAAGATGATATCATCAACATAAACCTGAACAAGTAAGACATCCTTACCAGCCTTCTTTGTAAATAATGTCTGGTCTATGGTGCCCCTTTTGAATCCATTTTCCACCAAATAAGTGGACAAAGTGCCATACAATGCTCTTGGGGCTTGATGAAGTCCATACATAGCCTTCTTGACTCTATACACCTTGTCTGGATTCTCTGGATCTTCAAAACCAGGAGGATGCATCACATACACCTCCTCAACAATTGTTCCATAGAGGAAGGCACTCTTCACATCCATTTGATAAACAGTGAAGCCCATGCAGAAAGCATAGGCTAGAAAGATCCCTATAGCTTCAATCCTTGCAACTGGTGCAAAGACCTCCTCATAGTCTATCCCTTCTTCTTGTGTATATCCCTGAGCCACTAAACGTGCCTTGTTTCTGACCACAATGCCTCTCTCATCTTTCTTGTTTCTTAGAACCCATCTTGTCCCAATAGGTCTGACATATCTGGGACAATCAACCAGCTCCCAAACATCCTGAATTGCAAATTGGTGAAGCTCATCCTGCATTGCTTCCACCCAACTTGGTTCTTTGAGAGCATCAAAAATCTTCTTGGGTTCCTGTTGTGACAGAAAACAGGCAAACAAACATGCTTGAACAAGAGGGGTATCAACCTCGTTGTGAATATTAGCACTACATCCTCCAACATTCTGATGAGATCTTCTAGTCTGAACAGGAGATATCACATCACCAATGATAAGAGAAGGAGGATGATTCTTGGTTGTAGTAGTAAGCACTCCTCCTTCAAATAGTCTGTTGTCCTCAATCTCATCTTCCATATTGCTAATATCCTCTTCAGACTCTCTTTCATCAATATGAACCTCTTCATAAGTATTGGAAGGTCCACCTTGTTCAAAATTGGAAGAGAAAATGTGCTCAAAGGAGTTGTCAACGCCTGAACCAAAGTTGACAGCGTTTGGGCCATCAACGCCTGAAATGATGTTGTCAACGTTTGAGCCATCAACGCCTGAATTTGTCCTGTCAGCGCCAGAATTGCCTTTGTTAGCGCCTGAAGGACCATGCATGTTGTTAATTGGTGATACTTGGGGAACACCATTTTCCTTTCCAGCAGCAGCAACAAAAGCATCTGTCCATATGGGAATTGTAACATACTCTTGTATGGGAGGTGCCTTCTCTGCTTGTGATCCAACCTCTTCATTAACCTGTGTACCTGAAACATCAAGAACTGGTTCTTCCACAACACTTAAAGTTACCCTCACAATGTCTGGATTAGTAACACTTGAAGTTACCTTCACAACCAATTTGGACCACTTTCAGGATCACTAGGTTTACTTTCTAAAAACCTAACATGTACTCTTTCAAGTATACGTTTTTCCTTCTTAAGGTAAACCCTATATCCCTTGCTCTGCACTGAATAACCTATGAAGTAACCTTCATCACCTTTTGCACTAAATTTACCTAAGGCATCACTAGTATCAAGTACAACTACATGACAACCAAAAGGTTTAAGAAAACCAATATTAGGTTTCCTTCCCCAAAGTAACTCATAAGGTGTTTTGTTCAGTATCTTGTTGACCAATGCTCTATTCTGAACATAACAAACTGTATTCACAGCCTCAGCCTAAAAAGCTATGGGAAAGTGAGCATCAGCCAACATTGTCCTGGCTGCTTCAATTAGGGTTCTATTCTTTCTCTCAGCAACCCTATTTTGCTGTGGGGTTCTGGCAACACTAAATTGCCTAGTAATCCCTTTCTTGGCACAAAAATCATCCAACAGTTTATTTCTAAACTCACCACCATTATCACTCATAACTATTTTAACTTCATTACCAGTCTTTTTCTCAATTTGGGTAATAAAGTTAATTAAAGTGTCAGCAATGTCACTTTTCATAGCTAAAAAGAAAGTCCAAGTAAGCCTAGAAAAGTCATATGTGATGACAAAGCAGTATGATTTACCATTCAAACTCTCTATATTAGTTGGACCAAATAGATCCATATGCAGCAAGTGAAGTGGTCTAGAACTAGAGTGCACCTGTTTAGACTTAAATGAGACCTTGTGCTGCTTGCCTTTAAGGCATGCAACACAAGAGTGGTCATTGTGGAAAGCCTTTTCAGGCGAACCATCAACCAAGCCAAGTCTCACAAGCCTGTTTATGTTCTTGAAGTTTATGTGCCCTAGTCTCCTGTGCCATATATTACTCTCATCTACTGAAGCTTTAGCATAAAAACATGACATATTATTATTCATCCTAATTCCATTAAGATTCACATTATAAATGTCTTTTTGCGTAGGTTTTCTATAGTCAATATATTTCTCATCTGGGATTTTATAATCCTTGCTTAACACCAAGCATTCAGTATCAGTAAACAGAACTTTATTTTTGTTATCACAAACTTGTGATACACTAAAAAGATTGTAATCAAGTTCCTTTACCAGAAACACGTTCTCAAAACGCAAGTTATTGGTGAGAAGAGTTCCTTTGCCTATGATAGTTCCATATCCGCCTCCAAAGTAAACCTTATCACCATCCTTAATGGGAGTGAAGTTAGTTAAGTAATCTTCCTTCCCTGTCATGTGCCTGGAGCATCCACTGTCCCAATATCCATAATCATTGACCTGTTTTTGAATGCCCTGCACATAAAGAAAACAAATTAGTTTTCTTTGGGAACCCAAGCCTTAGCAGACTTGGATTCATCTGATTGTTCAACAAGAACAGACTTAGTTCTTATAACAACCCCTTGTTCATCCCTTTTTTGGATGAAATACCCAGTTAACCCCAATTGGTTTTGTAATGACCTTTGAAATATAATTGAATCTGTTGCAGGTCATAGAAAGTCCATTAGAATTAGGGTTTTGATCTTGCTTTGGTCTCTATGTCAAGCTAGAAGAAGCTTTAGACCCCTTACCTTGTGGTTGCAAATATTTAGGTCTGGCAACGTTTCTGTCAGCGTTGGATTTGGTCTTGTCAACGCTGAAATTACCCTTGTCAGCGTTGAACCTAGGGTTTGCTACAGAAACCCATTGCCTATTAGACCAAGTATTGGTCTTCTGAAATGGTCTTTGTCCATGAGTGTTAGACCCTCTAGTGAAGAACGGGGCTGGTCTAACAACTTGTAGAATTTGCTCCACAAAGGTTTTGGGTCTGACAACGTTTGACTTTTTGACAGAGTTGACCTTGGAAGCGTTGACACACTTATATGCTAAATGTGAAAAGCTACCACAAGTGTAACATGCTTTTCTAGACACAACCCTAGGTCTAGAAGAGAAGAAGCCTGATCCAACATTACTAACTTGGCTTTTAGGTGACCTAGTATTCCTATACATTTCTGTATACTTAATGCTAGGTTTCTTAACAGTGTTTGAACCAAGGTCAACTGTCTTGCAAGTGATTGGGTTTGTTACCTTAATAGGGGTAGACTCATTTGGACTTTCACATAACAATCCACCCTTAACAAACAAGGTAGGGTTGGATTTCTTCTATTCATCCAAATCAGTCAGCTTTTGCCTATATTCTTCAACTGGGGTAAGGACTCTTGGTGGAGGAATAAATTCCTCCTCTTGGAGTTCTGGTAAACCAGTCCAAGATAAATCCTTTCTTTGGACTCCATAGAAGTCCCCAGCTGGTGGTGGAACAACATAATAGTGATTCATCCCAATCCCTGTCATATCCCTAGGGTCCCTTTGCTTACTGACACATTCTCCAAGGGTTTGTGTGGCCTTATCAAATCTCTGAATTTTAAGACCTACATTGTCCTTATTCTTGATAGCCTCATCTAACTTAGCTTGTAATTCACCATTAACCCTTTCCATAATGTTTCTAACATCATTACTGGCATTTAACTCATGTTTTAAGATATTTATTTTATCTTTTAAGTCAAATTCCATTTTCTTGTACTCAGAAACTGTCTTCTCAGTTTGAGTGAGAGCAATTTGATAGTTAGACAATTTGCATCTTTTAGTACTCACATCATCTAATAACCTTAACACTTCTTTGTTAAGTTTCTCAGTATTTAACCTACAACCCTTACTACAAAAAGCATCATCATATACCTCATTATCTGATGAAGAGGAGGAGTGTGCCATGAGAGCATATTGAACATGCTCTTCTTCTTCTATTTCAACAACCAAAGCTTTATCCTCTTCACCATTCTTAACTAGATAGCTCCAGTCCCATCCAATGCCATCAATTCATTGCACTGCAACCATTGCCTTAGGATCCTGAGCCTTAACAATTTGGCTTGAGGGTTTTCCAGCATCAGACCTTCTTGAAGATCTGCATTCCCTCATGAAGTGCCCCATACGATGACAGTTGTAGCACTCCACCTTGGATTTATCAAATCCAGCAGTGTCCTTTCCATTAAAGGTCATCTTCTTCTTAAACCTTCTATTCCACCTGTTTGCTCTTATACTTGAAAGAGCCATGTTCCACTTTATATCCATCTCTTCCAAGTGCTCATCACTTATTTGCTCAAGGTCCTTATATGTAATCACTGAACCATTGGGAAAAGAAGCAATGTAAGCGCACACAGTATCCAGACCCAAACCAACAGGCTTAACACTTGGAGAGTCAATTTTGTATGCGTCAGCGTCTGAATGTGAGGCGTTGACAGGACATGATCTAGCGTTAACACATGTTGATCCAGTAACTGGGTGCATGTAAGAGTCCTTTTGATCAAATTGACCTTCACTACGTGAGAAGAAAGCCATGTTACTATTGGTAGACTTACTTCCATGCTCCAAAATAGTTTCATTCTCCAATAGCCTTAGTTTGTTGTAGATATCATCAAAAGTAGAGCTTTTGTGAGTGTTATTGGCAAGTATAGATCTTGCCTCAATCTTCCACGCATCACCAAGGCTTTTAAGAAAGGTGGAAATAGTGTCAACATCACCAACTTGTGTCCCCATGAAGGACAACTTGCTCGTAATGTCAAGAAGTCTGCTTCTAACACTGCTAAGCTTCTCATTAGGTTGAGCCTTGAAAACAGCATACTCATGCATGAGTTGCTTCTTCTTCTCTTCCTTAGTATCATCATTGCCACCATATGCAACTTCAAGAGCTTCCCAAAGGTCTTTTGCAGAATCATAACCTCTGTATTTATGCTGGTTCTCTTGTCCCAAAGAGAGTTTCAGAATGTTTAGGGTTTTTATATCAACCCTTCTCTTTGCTATGTCTTCAGCAGACACAGCTCTACCATCACCAGGTTTTTCTTTCTTATCTGCTTTTGGACATCCAGCAACAGCAGTTCTTGTAGCAATGGCAGCAACAACCTTTTCAGCTTTATTGAATGTGTTTCCATATTCAATTATCTCCTAAAGAGTGTAGTCATAGATCCCCAGATATTGCTCAAAGCTGAATTTCCAGAACTCGAAGTTGGTTGCATCAAGCATGGGAATCTTGATGTTTGGTAAAGGTGAGGAGGAGGAGGTTACTTCTGGATTTGACATGATGTTTTTAGTATTTTGTGAAAATTAGGGTTTTGGTGTTTTTAGGGTTCTTGTGTTCTTTAAGATCAAAAGTTTCTCAACAAGCTCTGATACTACTTGTTGATCCCAAACTTAGATCGATTAAGCTTTGTGTGTACGAGATTAGATCAAGTTATACACGTAGAGAAACTTTGTTTATGTATAAGGTAATCTAAGTGTTATGCGGAATTAACACTTAAACAAGAACACACAAAGATGTAAACAAACTTTCACTTGATTAATGATAACAAACTTGCTTACAATGAAAGTGTTTAACGTATGAAAACATATATTGAACAATAACCTAAAGGTCTTCTTTTATAGACATAAGAAGCCTTGTACAAGAAGTCTACGTATCAACTATTCTAGGTAAAGATAATTATAGAAAATACATTATTGATCCTATCTTTACTAGAAACAAACTAGAAACAATATACGCGTAGAACATATCTTTCCATCAGTGCTTGTCTTCAATGTATCAACGCTTGACTTCTTCTTGTCAACGCTTGATCTGTTAGTGTTTGTTTTCTTCCTATCAACGCTTGTTTTCCTCTTGTTAGCGCTCAAGTGAAATGGCTATATTTTATTCCCAACACGACGTTGTGTAGATTAGTCCTAGCTAAGATTAGGGCTCGACTTTTAGCTTAGAGTCAGAAATTGGATAAGCGACGTTGTGTATGGTTTCTCCACCTTAAGGAGTTTGTTGACTAGTGAAGTAACTCTCGAGTAAGGTGTACTCGAGGAGTGGAGTAGGGCGAAGAGGAGCTTCGTGACCGAACCACTATAAATCATCGTGTCGTTACTTTCCTTTACATTTATGTCTTTACTATTATAAATGTATTTATATGTTATGTGTTGTGTGCATCTCTGATGAGACTGCTTTTATACATAGTCTCATCGTCTAAAACGGGCTTAAAATGCATTAAATATCACGAAATATGCCAAATATATGCTTGTGTTTGTTCCATGTGTATTTTAGGTACGGATATTGAGAAAATGGAAAAAGATCAAAAGAAACAAGCAAAAATGAACACAAGAAACGAAGCCGCACAATGAACCAAGCCCTATAGTTGATTTTCCAAGAGAAACCTTTGAAGAATTGAAGATTGTACAAGAAGGGTCCACCAATATTGAAGAATTGACACTTTAAACCCTTGTATATTTATAATTACAAGTTTGGTCCTTAAAGTTTGTCAAATTACAAAAAAGGACCCTCTACTTTGAATAATTTGCAAGAATGGTCCCTCATATTTGAAGACTTGTCACTTTTGGTCCTCCACAAAGTCAACAATACAAGTCAAGACCTTGAAATGAAGACATTACAAGATTGGTCCTTCAAATATCATCAAATGACAAAATAAGTCCTTTAAATCTATTTGCAAAACCTTTTGTGGCAAAAGTGTGAAAAACAAAAGTTGTTAACAAAGGATTCGGAGTTGTTGCAAGTTAAACCTGAAGTGAAGGAAAGAAAGGAATTGAGGGGTTAAACATGGGCGACACTAATACTTACCTAGACCAACCAACACTTGACACCTCACCCGACTCAAACTTTTCAGCCAATCACATGGCACCTACATGCCACATCACATCCCACTAATCCGGTTTAAATATTAAACCTAGATTTGGCGCCTTAACACTTATTTAAAACATAAACTAGATCAAAACCTTCACTATTCACATTATGAACACGAATTAGGGATTTCTTATTCATTCTGAATTAAGCCCTAATTTCATCTATAATGTTGATTAAGGTTAGACTAATCATAACCCAACCCTTAAACAAGCCACCTCATCACCCCAAGAGTCACATGTTACCTCCCTTGACCCACGAACTTGCATGAAGACAAGAAGTTCCATGGAATTAACTTACCAAGATCAAGCTTCATTCCTACGCACCATTTGGACGTCCAAGATCACTTCTATACCACTGGAATCTCAACAAAACGCCAAGAAGTCCAAATTCAGTCAACAAAAGTTCAAACCTTCAAGGGCAATTTTGGGACATCACTACATTAGTGTTTATGTTTTTATCAGCTTCTAGTAGCATTGTACACCTAATAAGTGTGAAAACACTTATCCTTTTACCACTTAATTATAATAATAACCAAGCCAAAACGTGTATTTAATGTCGTAAAAGTCAGAATTATGCGTGGTTTGTGTTTTTGTTGTGATTTAGGATCAAAATATGAAAAGGGAAGAAAACACGGGCTTTCACGGGCTTATATCGAAGAAAAAGACAAAAGATGAAGTCAAAAGATCAAGAGTGCAAAAAGAACGGAAGTCCAAGGCCTATTTTGAAGATTTATCGAAGAAAAAGTCTAAAGACGGAAGTTTAATGAAGTCGAAGAACCAAGTCTAATTAATGAAGAAATTAGAAGAAGAGTTCATTTTATTTATCGACAAATCCCGAGACAAAGTCGAGAATGACGAGTTTATTGTCGAAGACGATAGACGAGAAGACAAAAGGAAGAAAGAAAGAAAGAAGCATACACTTCCCTTTCCTATATATACCCTCCTAATGTCACATTAGGAGGTGTTAGCTAATTTGACAAATTAGTTCTCCATTTTATTTTTATACTCTTTTCATATTGTCATTTAAATTCTTGTCTTTAATTTCAAGTAAGTCTTTAATTTTGTTGTTAAATCTTTATCTTTAATCAAGCTTTTCATTAATCTCTCATTCTACCTTTCTTGTTTTGCTTAATCTTTATGCTTATTTTCTTATTGTTATGCATAATTGATGTTCTTTTAGTTTTTATGTGTTTGATTGTTTTAGCTTATTGTTCTTATATCTTATTGTGTGCTTGTTTTAATTTTAATTAAGTGTTTTTAAAAGTTATTTTATAAAAAGTTGATTTGAAATATTTTGATTATTTAGTGTTTTTTAAAGTTTTGAAATTTTGGCATATTTGCTTTTTCTTAAAGTTTATTTGGTTAAGTTTTTAGATAAGTGCTTATTTGGTTTTTAGCTTATTTTGATTTTGCTTATTTTTTTGTTCTAATCCGGGTTATGGTAAAACCCTAGTTTCCCGAACTACTTGCATATGTACTTTTCCCGAATTGCATGTTGAAGTATTATCCCGAATTAAGTGCTAACTAAGTATTCCGAATTGTGTGCCTATCTATTATTCCGGATTGTGATCAAAACCACACAATCTGGATTAAGGTTAAATCTGGATTCCGGATTGTGTAGGGAATTGCATATTCCGGATTACGTAGTGAACTCAGATTCCGAATTAAGTGAGTGACTCACACATTCCGAATTGCATCATGAATGAGGATTCTGGATTAGGTCCAGGTTTATGCATTCCGGATTAGTTCAAACTTGGTTATTCCGAATTAAGTGTAGGACTAGCATTCCAAATTGTGTGTTGCACACACATTCCGAATTAGGTTAGATTTTGGTTTATTCCGACTTAGCTTTTATTTGATTTTTAATTTCCTGTTTTAATTTCAAGCATTTATTTTTCCCGCCAATTTTCTTAAGTGTTATTTTAATTGTTTTATCTTAGATTTATTTCAAGTTTGCATTTTTATTAAGTTTTCAAATTTACTTTTTTGTCAAACTTTAATTTCTCATCATTTACATAATTACTTTTAAAGTCTTAAGTTTTCATCATTTATCTTTAAAGCTTTAATTTTTCGCCATTAACTTTTTAATCATTTTTAACTTTATTTACTTCGCCATTTACTTTAAAGTTTGCATTTTTATTTTACTCAACGACAAACAACCTTTTCTTTTATCCACCAAAGACAACTGAGTCACACATTTAACCGGTGATCAATTCGATAAGACCGTGAACAACGAATTTTCAACTAGTAAAATCTTACTATCAAATGGCGCCGCTGCCGGCTCTTTTCGTAAAGATTAACGGTTTTTTGTGAGAGACGCGTTGATTTTGGGATCCGTTCACTCGTGAACGTTATTTTTCGTGTTAAAAATATTCAAAAATCCATAAAATAAAAAATTTGCAAAAAATCCAAAAACATTTAAAAACTCATAAAAAGCATTTCTTTTTCAAAAGTTTTGCACCAAAAAGATTTTATTTTTACGTTAGCTATATTTTCTCTATTTCTTTGCTATCTTTTTCTTTTGCAGGTGTATGCGTACTAGATCTTCGTCATATTCTGAGCCCGAGACTCTTGAAGACTTAGATACGGCTGGTGTGCACAACAATAATAATCCACTCACCCTAACATGAATAATAACAACCATGCTCCTCAACCCGACCTTAGAACGATGGAGGAGCTATGTCAACCTACAATGAATGGACGTGGAGGACCAATTGCACCGATGCAAATCACGGCTCCTGAATTTTCGTTGAAGCATCACATGATCCAAGAAGTTCAAAATACTTGTCCATTTCGCGGATTACCGGATGATGATGCCAACAAACACCTCGACAAATTCATTACCGTCACTCAAAGCATGAAATTGCCCGGTGTTACCATGGATTATCTTCGCCTTCATCTATTTCCACACACTTTATCCCACCATGCCGAAAAATGGTTTGATCGTCTTCCGAAGAATTCAATTCATACATGGAACGAGATGACTCAGTGATTTTTGTCGCGCTACTTTCCACCATCCATGGTCACTAGTCTTCGAAATCAAATCAGTGGTTTCACTCAAGAACCTGATGAATCACTTTTCGATGCTTGGGAACGTTATAATTTTTTGATCGATCGATGTCCTAACCATAATATGCTCCCCGTTACTTTGATTGATACTTTCTACAACGGTTTAACTTTTCATGATCGTGATATGATTAATGCAGCCGCCGGTGGCACATTTATGAAAAGAAGACCCGAGGAGTGTAGAGAGCTTATATAGAACATGACCACTCATCACAAAAATTGTGATTCATCCGCATCCTCAAGACATAATCTGAGAGTCAATGTTTCTTCTACTTCTTCCAGCCCCGAGATGACCGAAATCACCCGCCAACTAGCCGAAATGAACAAAAATATCCAACTCATGGCTACGAACCAATATCAAAAAGTAAAAGCTGTAGCACTTTCTTGTGAGATTTGCGGCGGTCCTCATTCATACACCGATTTTCTTTCTACTCATGACAATCTAGAAAACGTGTATGCAGCTAACGGTAACTATTACACGGAAGGCTATCAAGCCCGACCTCAAGGTGATCGTAACTTGCTAAGTTACCATTCCACCAATTTTCTTTCCCACGGTTTTTCTTCTCAAATCCAAAACACAAACAACTTCAATAGAAGCAATCCAAACCCACTTCGAGCTTCTACTCTATATCACCCACCCGCTCCCCAAGCTCCACCCATTACTCAACCCACGACATTCAACCATGATGTTGAAACTTTCATGAGGACCCAAGGAGAGGTGGTGAAAAACCTTCAAAGCCAAATTATTAACTTGAAAGGTCATATCACTAAACAAGGGAATGATATCCGAACCGAGCTTAGAAATGATATGCAAACTTCTTTGAGAAATCAAACGAATGATTTGAGGAATATGATGGCGAGTTTCTTCCAAAGTGTTAACCATCTATTTTGGGCTCTCTCCCCCCGAATACTGTCACCAACCCAAGAGCGAATGTGAGTGCTATTACTACACGTAGTGGAGCAACTCTAGTAGGACCATCTACCCCTCCCCTAGTTACTCCATCTACACCTCCTCCACCCACATTTATTCCTCCTACTTCTACACCTAGTACTAGTTCTACATTACCTCCTCCACCTCTTACGGAAGAAGTATCAAAGAAAAACACTTCACCATCCACACCTTCACCCTCTCAACCCTCAATATCTAAATCTACAACTACCACACCTTCACCTTCTACACCTACACCACCTAAACCCAATATTCCTTATACATCTAGGTTAGACAAGTGCAAAGTGCTCACCAAGGATGACATTCAAGTGACAAACTTTTTGAAAAAGATTTCGAGAGTGAATATCACAATTAGCCTTGTTGAATCTCTTGCCCAAATGCCCAACTTTGTTAAGATGTTTAAGGAATTGCTTAGTAAGAAGGAGAAGATGGCTGAATTTGTCAACACATGCTTAAATGAGAATTGTTCTACAGTCCTTCTTAAGGAACTTCCGGAAAAACTTGGAGATCCTGGTCGTTTTGTGTTACCTTGTACCTTTTCCCAAACCAAAGAAATTACTGCCTTAGCCGATCTCGGGGCAAGTATTAATTTGATGCCATTAAGTGTTTGGAAAATGTTATCATTACCCGATCTTACACCAACAAAGATGACTCTTGACCTAGCAAATCGCACTCTCGCTTACCCCGTTGTTATTGCCGAAGATGTTTTCGTTAAAGTTCGTACCTTCACTTTTCCGGTCGATTTTGTTGTTGTTGATTATGAAATGGACCCTCGTATTCTGTTAATACTTGGACGGCCATTTTTGAGAACCAGAAAAGCTTTAGTCGATGTTGCCAAAGGTGAACTAATATTAAGGGTCGGGAATGATGCACAAATTTTTAAGATGGGGAAGATCACACACAAATCCAATGGAAGAGAATCAGCGAATATGATTGATGTCCTTCAAGACAAGCTTGATACAACTCCTTTGGAAAGTACAAAGCTTGATGATTTTGTCGTCTACAACAACCCTCTTTTAGAGCCTATCTATGATAATCCACTTTTTCAAGAAAATGTGGAAGATTCTGAAGATCCTCTCTCCAAATTGGATGCCCCACCAAAATATGATGCTCCACCAATCTATGATGATGATTCTAGTTCCGATGTGGATGATTATGATGATTTTTCTTCAGAGTATAAAGACATGCCAACTTATGATGACTTTAATGATGTTGTTACTCTTTCGTGTGATTCTTCACATGATGATTATGCTCCTATTTTTTATGAAGATCCTCCGCCAACAATGCTTGATCCTACTTTGGATGACTACTCATTTGAGGAAGATTTTGCTACTTTTCTCAATACATACTTCCCCAATGAGAATGATTCTCCTCCTTTGGACTTTGATTATGGTCTTTATCCTCCTTTGGATATTAAGAAACCCGTTGCAAAGGAGAAGAAGCCGGACGACACCAACATCCGCAGTACTTATATTTTGATACCTCTCTATCCACCTTCTGAGGATGAGATTGTGCGATTTATGAGCGGACTTTCTTCATGTTATATTGATCCTGAGTCTTATTTTCCCCTAAAGGAAAAGGTGTTCGATCCGGGTATCACAATTCTTAAGCCATCTCAGTATCCATCTGATGAAATAAAAGGAAAGATTTTTGGAAACAATAGAGATATGCTTGCACTTCATCATACCTTCTACCACCATGCTCCATCTTTGCTTAAGGGAACCTTGCCTACTCTTCTTTGGCTTTTCTTGTTCACCTTAAGCTTATGCTATTTGATAGGCGAGAACCATGTATTTTACCCCAGTGGATTTTCTTCAAGCTTCTTACCATTTTAATCAAGGTCGAGTCAGGCTCACGACTCGGCGAACAAAAACAAGCGCTTTTTGGGAGGCAACCAGATTATCTATCTATCTTTATCCATTTTTATAAGAAGTGTAAGGGGAGACCCTCGTATGTGTTTGTTGTTTTCTTTCTTATCATGTGTAGGGATTCGAGCTTTTAAAGATCCATTCTTGATGACTTTTGACGACCCATGATTCCGTGTACCCGTCTTCCTTGTTTTATCCTAAACTCTTTTGATTCACTATTTTATATTCTTCATTATTAAAATAGGAATCAATTTAGTTGTCTCTTCCTTAGCAAGATTTAAACAACGTGCACAATGTCCTAAGTGTAGGGGAGGTTACTTCCACATGCTTAAATATTGAGGACAATGTTTATATTAAGTGTAGGGGGGACTTCTATCGAAGTTAAGTGGGCTTTTCCATGAATTTGTCCTCATTTTAACCGGAAAAATGATTTTTTGACATTTTTCAAAATTTTTGATCTATTTTGGCCTAGTTGTATTTCCCTTTGTTATCTTTATTTTTATTTTCTTAGAATAAGTTTTAATAAAATGGTTTTAATGAGTTTAGATATCTTTGATATATTAGGCCCGTCGTAAATATTTTGACTCAACCCGAGTTTACTTATCCAAGTTTACTCTAACTAGTATCCTTAACCATGTAGACCTTAATTGGTTTATTAGACTAAGCATCCACGAGTCTCATTACTTGAGATTTTAAATTATAGAGAACGAGAAATGATAGAGTCAATTATAAGTTTGGTATTCTTTCATTAATTTATGTGAGTTAATTATGAGCTTTTTCTCCCATCGCTTGTAAATAAATTTAATTGCAATAAGTAAGGTCGTACGATTTGAAAAGTTACTTAGCTTCTAGCACAAGATCGTTTAAAAGTTTCTCAGGATTAATTAGAGTTCATAGCCAAGGCATAACTTATTGAAGCGGGACGCGAAGATTAGCGTATCCAAAAAGGCCCTAACAAGGCATGAGGATATCCGAGTCCAAAAAGGCCCTCGCAAGGCATGAGGATTCACTTTTTTGCTAAAGATCCAAAGATGATGTAAAGATCATTAATCCAAATCAATATGAAGGATCAAGACGCACGACGAAAAGCAAATACTCCCCTAAAGATCATGGAGAAGTCTATCCAAAAAGGCCCTCGCAAGGCATGAGGATAAATAGATCCAAGTCCGAAAAGGAGGCGGATCGTTGTATATCAAAGTCCTAAATAAAGACAAGGATAAATGAAGAAGTCGTGGTCAAAGTTTGAAGCATCTCTCACTCCTAATGAAGATGTATACCAAAATGAAGAGAAGACCATAATTTCAAGAACGTCTCTCAAGAATTGAAGTTTGAAGTCAATGCCAAATATCGGTCCGATAAAGGTCTCAAATCGTGAAGCGAGTTATGCCAAGATATGAACTTTATGAGGTTTTGAGAAGCAGTTTTAAAAGATTTTGTCCTTTAGCTAACTATGGATTAAATCGTCCTACTTTATTTTCGGCCTAAATAAACTATCGAAATAAGTCAATAATGCATCCTCGTGATCATTCAAAGACAAAAATAAAATATAAGAGATACACCTAGGAATAAGGGAGTCTAAGTGATTAATTAAACCGCATGGATAAGTGTTAGTTGTGCTAACTTGTAATAAAAATGATCTCGTTTGTAAGCTTAGTATGGGGAATGTGAAACTTGAGGGTGATAAACATTCATGACACCAAATCCCTAATGTAAGTCTTTTGTTATTTTCTATCTTTTTAAGTTTCCCTAATGTCTAGTATTTAATAAAGGCGAAGGTGGGTTAATTATGATGGAAAATGTAAATCTTGCTTTGTAAATAATGCATTACATGAGGGCATTGCAATGGTCAAGTGTAGGTGATTTAATAACTGTGAAAACACTTATCCTTTTATCACTTAATTATAATAATAACCAATCCAAAACGTTTATTTAATGTCGTAAAAGTCGGAACTATGCGTGGTTTGTGTTTTTGTTGGGATTTAGGATCAAAATGTGAAAAGGGAAGAAAACACGGGCTTTCACGGGCTTTTATCGAAGAAAAAGACAAAAGACGAAGTCAAAAGATCAAGAGTGTAAAAAGAACGAAAGTCCAAGGCCTATTCTGAGGATTTATCGAAGAAAAAGTCTAAAGACGGAAGTTTAATGAAGTCGAAGAACCCAGTCTAATTAATGAAGAAATAGAAGACGAGTTCATTTTATTTATCGACAAATCTCGAGACAAAGTCGAGAATGACGAGTTTATTTTCAATGACGAAAGACGAGAAGACAAAAGGAAGAAAGAAAGAAAGAAGCATACACTTCCCTTCCCTATATATACCCTCCTAATGTCACATTAGGAGGTGTTAGCTAATTTGACAAATTAGTTCTCCATTTTATTTTTATGCTCTTTTCATATTGTCATTTAAATTCTTGTCTTTAATTTCAAGTAAGTCTTTAATTTTGTTGTTAAATCTTTATCTTTAATCAAGCTTTTCATTAATCTCTCATTCTACCTTTCTTGTTTTGCTTAATCTTTATGCTTATATGCTTACTGTTATGCTTAATTGATTGTTCTTTTAGTTTTTATGTGTTTGATTGTTTTAGCTTATTGTTCTTATAGCTTATTGTGTGCTTGTTTTAATTTTAATTTAGTGTTTTTAAGAGTTATTTTATAAAAAGTTGATCTGAAATATTTTGATTATTTAGTGTTTTTTAAAGTTTTTAAATTTTGGCTTATTTGCTTTTTCTTAAAGTTGATTTGGTTAAGTTTTTAGATAAGTGCTTATTTGGTTTTTAGCTTATTTTGATTTAGCTTATTTTTTGTTCTAATCCGGGTTATGGTAAAACCCTAGTTTCCCGAACTACTTGCATATGTCCTTTTCCCGAATTGCATGTTGAAGTATTATCCCGAATTAAGTTCTAACTAAGTATTCCGAATTGTGTGCCTATCTAGTATTCCGGATAGTGATCAAAACCACACATTCCGGATTAAGGTTAAATCTGGATTCCGGATTGTGTAGGGAATTGCATATTGCGGATTATGTAGTGAACTCAGATTCCGAATTTAGTGAGTGACTCACACATTCTGAATTGCATCATGAAGGAGGATTCCGGATTAGGTCCAGGTTTATGCATTCCAGATTAGTTCAAACTTGGTTATTCCGAACGAAGTGTAGGACTAGTATTCCGAATTGTGTGTTGCACACACATTCCGAATTAGGTTAGATTTTGGTTTATTCCGACTTAGCTTTTATTTGATTTTTAATTTCCTGTTTTAATTTCAAGCATTTATTTTTCCCGCCAATTTTCTTAAGTGTTATTTTAATTGTTTTATCTTAGATTTATTTCAAGTTTGCATTTTTATTAAGTTTTCAAATTTACTTTTTGTCAAACTTTAATTTCTCGTCATTTACATGATTACTTTTAAAGTCTTAAGTTTTCATCATTTATCTTTAAAGCTTTAATTTTTCGCCATTAACTTTTTAATCATTTTTAACTTTATTTGCTTCGCCATTACTTTAAAGTTTGCATTTTTATTTTACTCAATGACAAACAACCTTTTCTTTTATCCACCAAAGACAACTGAGTCACACATTTAACCGTTGATCAATTCGATAAGACCGTGAACAACGAATTTTCAACTAGTAAAATCTTGCTATCAACACCCTCTATATAAAGGGTTTAGGGTCTTTCTTTTACTCTGGTTCTTAGTTTTTCATTTGTCAAACCTTGTAAATCCCTTTTCTGAATTTATGAAATTGTGGTATTATGTTATGATTTAGAACTGAGTTCCATTATCTTGTTATTGTGTTGAGTAGTTGTTTGTCATGTTTTTGTACTTAATCAAAACCTTGAACAAGTCCAAGAGCTCCTATAAGCCTGTGAGTCCCTTTATTCATGCTGAGGTCAAGAATTTGGCTTGTGCTTGGAGATGATTGTTCATTGAGGTGTTTCCTTAAGTGACATAAGTCACAATTCAACTAGCTTAAACAATATTAAAAGTTGGTATACGTTTTATAACAAAAATCTGTCAAGTGGTTTGCTAAGTGCTTGTGGTTTAACAGCTTTCTTATTTGAGCTTAAGGGTGATCATAGCCTCATAATCTTCGTTGATTAAGGGGTAGTGAGGCCTTAAGGGAGGATTCAAGCCTTGTGTGGGAACCTAAGTTTTGCATAGACTTGACCATTTGTGCTAACCTATGTTCAAGCCTTTGGCTGAGCTTGTTTCTTATTCTTAGCAGTAGAAAACTGGTGCTTGTTAAGCTATCACCTCAGCTCTTTGATTCCAAAGTGTGGATGTGCATTTTAGAGGTTTGTACTCTCAATCTTCATTATTCTGATTAAGTGATGTATGCTATGTGATTTTGTTTTATAAGCCTGAAAGTTACGAACTTTGTGCATGAATCTATCACTAGGGTCTATATAAACTTGAATCAGCCATAATATTGCATGCTTAAAGGTTAAAATCAAAAACTTCTTTGAAATTAGTTGGTTAAAGGGTTGTTTGGTTTTGCCTGTTGTTAGGGTTTAAGGACTTGGGCCTTGGTTACTTTTGCTCTTGTTTTATTTGTGTGGTCATTTTAAGTGTTTAAAGGTGTATGCTAAGTCTAGTAAACTAATAAACAAAATTGTGCATGATAACCACTTTTTCTCTTGAAAATAGGTCAAACACATCAGATAGCCTTATTTGTTTGTTTGCTTGATTCAAAGGTTGAAAATTGGTCTACTTATAGTTTTTGCTGGTGTTCATCTCTGCATAACCTGGTTTTTCATTTTGGTGGCTTATTGAAAAAGTTCTGGCTTATTGAATCTCATACTTTTGGTCAAGTATATCAGTGAATGCATGCTTTGTGATTTTGATGTTCTTGGACTGAAGTGGGTTGATATTTGCTTGTTATTTGTTCATTGTTACTTGTTTAGTGTGTGGGAAGTATTTGGTGATTATTTCAAAAGCTCATAATCTCACTGTCTTATCAGCTTACTTGTGCTTAAAACAAGTCAAGTCCACTCAACTGGTGGGCTTTGTTTCACAAGGCTTGTACTCAAGCCTTGACCAGCAGGGTTAAAAACAAGTTAATACACTCCATTAAGGCTGTCAGTGCCCAAAATTGCACTTGTCAGCGTTTGAAATTCATTTGTCAGCGTTTGACCTTTGGTCAAACTTGATCAACTAGCTTATTGAACCTGCTTTGCTTATTTTCTTGTGCAACAACTTTATTTTTGTAATAGGTCTTATTTTTCTCAGCTTAATAGGTCAAACTTGGTCAACTAGCTTATTTTGCTTTTTCAGATTGCTTATTTTGTTCTACAGCTTATTCTACTTGGCTTATTGAAAAATTTATCATTGATTATTCTTAGTTAAGCCATTTAGAACCTTCTGCAAAAAGAATCAACTCTTGAAACAGCCTAGAACTCGAAAACGACTATTTTGTCGTTTTGTGTAGAGAGCTTTTGCTTATTTCAGGCTTATTTCTTGGGCTTATTCAAAATTCTTTTTACAAACAGCTTAATTAGGTCAAGAGGAGGTTGTGTGTCAAATTTCAGCTTATGGAATCAGCTTAAAGCTTAATGGGCCTAAAAGCCCATTAAGAATAAGCTGCTTTGAAATAAGCTGTGATAAGCTCACTTTCAGCTTTTCGGCCTTTGAAATTTTATGTTTAAAATTTAATTTTAAGCTTAACTGGAAGTTTTGGGCCATTTTGGTGGACTTTTTCTTATTGGGCCAAAACTAAGCCCATTAAGGGACTGTTTTACTATTTAGCCCATTTGGAGGCCCGTTAGGGGTATTTTTGGTATTGCAAGTTCATTTCTGTTTTATTTAGGTTAAAATAAACTATTTTGCAACCTTTTAGATTTTTTTATAAATTTTGGATTTTTAATATTATTTTATTATTATTTTATTATTAAAAATTAAATTTTAGACTTTTGCAAGTTTTTCATTTTTCCTAGGTTAAATATATTAAGTTAGGAATTTTAAAATTTTTAGATTAATTTTAGTGTCATTTAATTAATTTTTAGAATTATTTTAAGATTTTATACTTTTTAATCATTTTTTAAATAGTTTAATTAAATTTAAAATTTTCAAAAAATGGTATTTAATTTAGTTAAGTTATTTTAGAGGTTTATAAAGTGAAAAATCTCATTTTGGGATTTTTATTAATTAATTTGATTTTTTGGGCTTTAACTAGCATTAAAAATTAATATTTAATTAAATAAAAGGTTTGAGTGAATTTTGATTTTTTGTAAACTCTAAATACATTATTTAGAATTTGTTGCAATTTTCTAGGAATTTTTAGGTTAATTTTTAAATTTTGTCATATTCTACGGTTTTACGTGCACGACTTTTCGTCTTAGTTTAACATAGAATCGTAACCGTCATCCTTTATTTTTCTCTTTTCTTTCTTATTTTCTTTCCTTAATCATAATCAAACACATTTAATCATCTCTTTACACAACACACTAGCCTCCTTGAGAACGATCCACAGTTTGGGTCATTTACACTTGGTTTTCCTAAACCACTTGTTTAATACTTACCCTAATTACGTTCTTTTTCCTAAATGACATAAATTACTCCTATCATTTTGGCGCCGCTGCCGGGGAGGCATGTTGTGTTTTGATTTGAACAATTGTTGTTTTTATATTAGCCATAATAGCTAATTGTATTAGTAGTACTCTACTAATACGTATTATCGGTTTTTCGTTTTTGTGAGAATATTATTACTAAATTGTATACGTAGAACAATAAATTCACAAGTACTCCAAAAGTGTGAAAACACAACCTTGATTCGGGATTTCATCACTCGATCATTGTATTCGAATCTCAAACAAAGAAAAAAGGCAAAATAGATAATTACTTTCGTGAAGCTTAATTTTGAAAAACACAAACTATAAGGTGGGTATTATAAAATATACCCTAAGGAAAAAGGCTCTTAAGTGCTTCGCGCCGCCTCGGTTCCCCGCTTTCTTGTGCGTGTTTAGATAAAAAAGGCTAATCGAGGGTTTGCCAACCAAAGTATTATCTACATATCATATATATTTTCTTGGTTTCAATTGATTAAACCCTCTTGAATGTTTTAGTGTTCCACCAACGATCTAAAGTCATCGAAGGCGTTCACTCATGTGATCGTTTTCATTCCTTGAGGCTCCTTTAATAAAGAAATTTGATTTGAGGAGAGATTTGTATATTTTTGTCTATGTAATACATCCAAAATCCAAAAAAAGTAAAAACAATAAAAAACCAAAAAAAAATTGAAAAATTTAAAAACACCAAAAAGAATCTTCTTTGCTTATCCCCACATTGTTCGTGACGTTTATGCTTACTCGTAATCAAGCAAGACGTGCACGTAAACATCGTAACCGAAAGGAAAACACACCAACACCTTCTAGTGAAGAAACTCCAAGTGAGGAACCCATTATAGAACAAGAAGCTATCATGGCTAATCGTACTATGATGGAGTTGCTTCAAGAACCCACCGAGGGTTTTGGAGAGGCCATTTTGATTCCCGCCATCCTTGTGGAGAATTTTGAGATCAAGACGGGTTTAATGTCAATGCTTCAAGCCAACAAGTTTCACGGACACGAAAAAGACAACCCACATTATCACATTAGGCAATTCAATCGTCTCACCGCGACTAGCAAGTTTAAGGATGTACCCCATGATGCCATTAAGATGATGTTGTTTCCATACTCGTTAGATGGACCCGCCAAGATATGGCTCGAGAAAGATCCCCCAAATTCGATTTTGACGTGGGGTGATCTCGTTTCTAAGTTTGTGAATCAATTTTTTCCACCATCTAAAACAACACATTTGAAAAACGAGATTTTAAGATTTACTCAAAGGTCTAATGAGAGTTTTTCTATGGCTTGGGAAAGATTTAAAGAAATGTTACATGAATTTCCTCACCATGATTTTTCCGAATTGCATCAAATTGACAATTTTTACAATGGGCTTAATGATCATGAACGAGAATATTTGAATGCCGCCGCGGGTGGTAATTTTTATGCAAAACGACCGATGAAGCTTTAAAAATAATTGAGAATAGTTCTAAGGTTTACAACCCTCGTAACACACCGAGTGTTGCCACTGTGGGTTCGTCATCGTCGTCTCATATTATGAGTGCCTTGCAAGATGAAGCAAAAGAGGAAAATCGGTTTTTGATAGGTTTTCGACTCTTATGACTTATTGGAAAGCACAAGATGCTTTGAATTCCGCATCGGTTAAAGCGGTTGGAAAGATTTGTATTTCGTTTGGTGGAGCTCATGATTTTTCCGAGTGCATTACCGCGGATGGTAATACTTCGAATGCTTATGTAGCCACGGGAACTTATAATCAAAACAGTCAAGGTTCCCGCCCAAATCAAGCTTCACAAAATCAAAATACTAACAACTATCAAAACAACAATCAAAATGGTGCTTACCAAAGAAATCAACGTAACTATAACAAGGGTAATTACCAAAGTGGGAACAATGGGCAAATTTCAAATCAAAATCAAAACCGTGATTTTCTAAACACCACACAAGGTTTTCAAAATGCTCACACTAAAAATCTTAATAGATAATTTTTAGATTATTCAAAAGCAAACGATGCTAAGTTTGATAACATGCAACGTGAGATTATTAGCTTAAGATCCGAGTTGAAAAACGAGCTTAAAAACGAACTTGCTAATGAATTGAAAACTCATGCTAATAAAATGGAAGGAAACGTTCAACGTCTCCAACAAAATCAACAAAAAATGGAGCAAGGTCAACATGAGATTAAGCAAGAGTTGTTAAAAGCGGATGCTAGGCAATCTAAATTTAAAGATCGAATGGGTAAAATGTTTGAAGCTATCATGTGTAAACCCTCTTCTTCGAGTGGTCTTCCTAGTGATACCATCGTAAACCCAAAAGGAGAATTGAAGGTTATTACTACTCGTAGTGGTAAAACTTTCAAAGAACCCATTTCTCGTCCAAGTACTTCTAAGGAGAAGGAAATAGAGAAAGAGCCCGAGGTGGTGGTAGAAAAGGAGCAAATTAAAAGCCCACGAAGTACCACTCAAACTACACCTACGGTTGAACCAATACCAATAGTGGAACCCGAGATTCCAAGGCCAATGCCTATGCCCCAACCCACACCACCCTTACCTTACCCATCAAGACAAAACAAGGAAAAGGCACAAGAACGTAACAATTATCAATTTGAGCTTTTTCTGAAAATGTTTAGTGACTTGCATTTTAACATAATTTTTGTCGACGCTTTGGTCATGATGCCTCGATTTTCCGCTAACTTTAATAGTATGTTGAATAACAAAGAGAAATTGCAAAAATCGTCTAGTTGTTCATCGGTTTTTCTTAGCCGCATACCTCAAAAATTCGGTGATCCCGGTAAATTTTTAATTCCCTGTGCTATCCAAGATATGGAAGAATGCTACGCCTTGGCCGATCTTGGTGCTAGTATAAATTTGATGCCTCTTGAGATTTTTAAGTCGCTCAATCTTCCTAATCTCACTCCTTCAAGAATGTCAATCGAGATGGCCGATCATTCTATGATTTTAGCTTGTGGAGTAGCCGAAGACGTCTTCGTGAAAGTTGGAAAGTTTTACTATCCCGTGGACTTTATCGTTATAGACATTCCCATCGATCCTAAAGTTCCTCTAATTTTAGGTCGATCATTTTTGGATACATCGAGAGCACTTATTGAAGTTCATGCTAGGAAAATCACTCTACGTTTCAATGAGGAGGAACTCGTCATAAATGTAATTCAATACTCTACGCTTTCTCATGTTTATTCTATCACGTCTTTAAACAATGTTGATTCAATAAAAAAATTTGCAAAGTATTTTCAAAAAGAGTTTTAGGAGTTGTTGATAAAAACGATTTTCCATCCCCTCCGCCGGTGGAGGTTAAGAGTGTTAAACCTACGTCTCCAATCACGAAAGATTCTTCGGATGATGAATATGTTGACCCCGATGGGGCGGTGTTCTTTGTTGATAAACATTCTTAGAACTTACCACCACCAAAACGTGACTTAAATGTGAGAATTTTTAGTGTGCCTAACATCGTTTTAGAAACACCAAATATTTTTGACATAATCAAATCGGGTTTTCATAAGGAGTTTTCAAAAGATGAAAAAGGAAAAAAATTTGAATTAGATTTAAAGGATATTTCTACAATTCTAACTCCGTCATCACCTCGTGTTTTGAGTACTACAAGTTCGTCTACTCCTTTTGACGATGCTTTGTGTGGATTTAGTGTGGGGGAAGTCCCTTATGTTCCCTCCCCTTTCTCCACCGAGGACGAGATATTCGATCCTGGAATTGCTTATAAAGGGAAATCTCGGTCTTCCGCCGATGCAATAAATGGAAAATACTTTCATTTGATTGGTGCGAGTCTACCTCGAGTAGCTCAAAAGTTTGTCTTACCATTTGTCCCACTCTTCTACTTCTTCTCTATTTTCTTCAAACTCTTTGAGTTTTTGGCACGTGTTGAAGTGGCGTTAATTTGTTTATCCAATGAAAATGAGGACGCCATCTTCGATCCCGGTATTTTGCATCATCAACGGACTTAGTCCTTAATACCGGTTGCTTTTGGGCCTTGTTTATCATGTAAGCCCCACCAAAAATTGACCATGCCATGATTATCCCTAAATGATCACATTTATGGGGGATTCGAGTCGAGCTTTTGACTCGGTTATCAAAAACAAGGTGCCTCGTGGGGGTGTCCCATGCTTATCCATGTACATATTATCGCTTTCTAATGTAATTTAATGTGAGGGGATTTGTGCCAAACCAACCTTTGTTCTGTGGTTGTTTGTGATATGTGGTTTTTAGATGATCATGATCTTCACGATTGGAGCCTCAAGTGTTTGTTTTGTGGGAGCACTCGATCGTTTGTTTTGAATAATTTCTCGATATCGACATGATATTTCCTTTGATGTTATAACCTTAGGTTTTTAGCACACTTCATAAACGGCTATTGATTTAATAGTTACACCCTTTCCATGCTAGACTAAGCATTCGACTGCGTCTCTAGTATATGGGTATCCTACCCTTAGACTCGAAACATTGAGGAAAATGTTTAACTTTAGTATGGAGAGGTGAATAGATACTTTCCTTGCCAAACCTTCATGCTTTCCAAAGTTTATCTTTTTGTTTATCATTTTGTTGCAAAATAATGCTATAAATGGCCAAATTTTAAAATTTTTCTCATGTTTTATAAGTGTTTAAGACATGAATGTAGATTTTCCAATGGCGAGAATAAGAGTAATTTTTGACTCGACCGTGCGTGTTGAGCACTTAGCTTCGATTCCTTAACTTTATATTAGGCTAAGTCTCTTAAATGAGGACGAGAAATAATAGAGTTAATTATAAGTTACTATGCTAAACGTATAACACTCGTATTCTTTCAAAAACTCATGTGTTCTCGTTGTTTGCTTATTCTCCCTTCGCTTGTATATAAATTTTGCTTAATAAATATTGGCTTAGCGGTTTAGTCTTGATGTTGGTTTCTAGTATTTTCTAGTAGCTTCCATGTAATTAAATTGAGAAAACATTAAGGTATAGCCAGCGTCACGGTTTTGAAGTATTGGCAACCCGAATAATCAAAAGTTTCACCCAATAATAAGATTTCAAGTGCTCACCTAAATCAAGCAAACAATTTGAAGCTAACAATGCCGAAAAATCTATGCGAAATTGAAAGTGAATTATGCCTTAATCTTTGAATCTTTAAAGATCCAAAATTTGCTTTAGCGTGTGGATATATGTCTTTGGCCATAATAAAACCATCGACGAGGAGGATAATAAAAGGCAAGGCAAGACCGAAGTCATAATAAAAGCTTCATGGCGAAGTTGAATAAAAGATGGAGGTAAACCTATGATAATAAGGCCCATCCTTTAGGGTGCATATAAAAGTCTTGGTAATAAGTCTCATGTTCAAAACTGTTATAAAACCGTGTTTATCGATCCTTCTTGTTGACTTAATTTTTGACATCGTTGTCTATTAGGGGGGGTTATTAATTCGATGGTCTTGGTTACACAGTTATGACTCCATTTTTAGATCTAAATCTCTATCATCGTATAAGTAAAAAGTGTATCCTCGTGAAACATTCAAGACAAAAATAAAATATAAGAGATACCACTTAGGAAAATGGGAGTATAAGTAGGTGATTAGGGCATATGAGTAGTGTTAGCATTACTAATTTATAATGACAATGATCTCGTTGCACGCTTGGCATGGAATTGGGGTGAAAATTGAGTACGATGAAATTATTTCTAACGAAGCACTCACGTGTTCTTGTTCTATGAACCTAAACGTCCCATTTTGCGATGAAAATCATACATTATGTCTAAAACGCAAGTAGTAGTAATAGTAGTAGTGTAGCTAGCTTTTCATTCAATAAAAGTGCATAAAAATGAACTTTGGAGATGCTAAGATACTTTATTCTAGCATTGCGTGAGGGCACGGCAATGGTTTAGTATAGGGGAGTGATGAGACTGCTTTTATACATAGTCTCGTCGTCTAAAACGGGCTTAAAATGCATTAAATATCATGAAAAATGCAAAATATATTCTTGTGTTTGTTCCATGTGTATTTTAGGTATGGATATTGAGAAAATGGCAAAAGATCACAAGAAACAAGCAAAAACGAACACGGAAAACGAAGTCGCACAATAAACCAAGCCCAATAGTTGAATTTCCAAGAAAAACCCTTGAAGAATTGAAGATTGTACAAAAAGGGTCCTCCAATATTGAATAACTGACACTTTAAACCCTTGTATATTCATAATTACAAGTTTGGTCCTTAAAGTTTGTCAAATTACAAAAAAGGACCATCCACTTTGAACAATTGGCAAGAATGGTCCCTCATATTTAAAGACTTGTCACTTTTGGTCTTTCACAAAGTCAACAATACAAGTCAAGCCCTTGAAGAATGAAGACATTACAAGATTAGTCCTTTAAATATCATCAGATGACAAAATAAGTCCTTTAAATCTCTTTGCAAAACCTTTTGTGGCAAAAGTGTGAAAAACAAAAGTTGTTAACAAAGGATTCGGAGTTGTTGCAAGTTAAACCTTGAGTGAAGGAAAGATAGGAATGAGGGGTTAAACATGGGCGACACTAATACTTACCTAGACCAACCAACACTTGACACCTCACCCCACTCAAACTTTTCAACCAATCACATGCCACCTACATGCCCATCACATCCCACTAATCCGGTTTTAATATTAAACCTAGATTTGGCGCCTTAACACTTAATTAAAACATAAACTAGATCAAAACCTTCACTATTCACATTATGAAAACGAATTAGGGATTTCTTATTCATTCTGAATTAAGCCCTAATTTCATCCAGAATGTTGATTAAGGTTAGACTAATCATAACCCAACCCTTAAACAAGCCACCTCATCACCCTAAGATTCACATGTTGCCTCCCCTGACCCACGAACTTGCATGAAGACAAGAAGTTCCATGGAATTAACGTGCCAAGATCAAGCTTCATTCCTACGCACCATTTGGACGTCCACGATCACTTCTATACCACTGGCATCTCAACAAAACGCCAAGAAGTCGAAATTCAGTGAACAAAAGTTCAAACCTCAAAGGGCAATTTTGGGACATTACTACATTAGGGTTTATGTTGTTATCAGCTTCTAGTAGCATTGTACACCCTCTATATAAAGGGTTTAGGGTCTTTCCGTTACTCTTGTTCTCATTTTTTCATTTGTCAAACCTTGTAAATCCCTTTTCAGAATTTATGAAATTGTGGTGTTGTGTTATGATGTAGAACTGAGTTCCATTATCTTGTTATTGTGTTGAGTAGTTATTTGTCACGTTTTTGTACTTAATCAAAACCTTGAACAAGTCCAAGAGCTCTTATAAGCCTGTGAGTCCCTTTGTTCTTGCTGAGGTCAAGAATTTGGCTTGTACTTGGAGAGGATTGTTCATTGAGGTGTTTCCTTAAGTGACATAAGTCACAATTCAACAAGCTTAAACAATATTGGAAGTTGGTATACGTTTTATTACAAAATCTGTCAAGTGGTTTTCTATATGCTTGTGGTTTAACAGCTTGCTTATTTGAGCTTAAGAGTGATCATAGCCTCCTAAGCTTGGTTGATTAAGGGGTAGTGAGGCCTTAAGGGTGTTGGGTCGAAAATATAAAGTATTATGAGTTGATGTGTCAAAACTAAAATACAAGGACTAAATCTGACAAGAGAAGATTCTACAAGCCGGTGGACAAACTTGTAGAAGATATATTGTGAGAAGATAAAAGATTTAGTGAATATATTATTTAGTGAATATATTATTTAGTGAATATCTTATTTACTAAATATCTTATTTACTAAATAACTTTTTTAGTTTCCTTGTAACAAGGGTTTATGTGTAGTATATAAACACATACCCTGCGTAGGTTTTATTCATAACAATCATTCACAATGTAACCTACAAGCAATTCGTGTTTCTAGACGTGGGATTTAATGTATACACGTCTAGATGATGTTATTTGTGTTTAGTAATACAAGTAACGTTTGGGAAAATTCATCTTGTCCACAACACCTTGTTCATGATTATTGTTCTAATTCCGCTATGTTAAATCATATGAATGATAATCATGCCTAGCAGCTTAAAGATCCGAATCTATTAGGTTTCATCAATTGGTATCAGAGCGGGTGGCTCTCGATGCTAGGATCAACGAGGTGTTTGTTCTTAGTGAAAAAGAAGAAAATCCCGTATAGGGTTTTTATGCAGTTTGTGTGCGCAGCAGTAGTACGAAGGGCATAACTTTTTATTAAACCGTTGGATCGCCACGAAATTTTTTGTGTGTGTTCTACACACATTTATCTAGATATTCACAGGAGGGATTGTCGAGATCTATCCCCAAGAAAAAGTTATTAACCGTCGAAGTCAGCAGTTATCATATGCTGTTTTCTGTGAACAGTAATGGTAAAAACGCGATTTCTCCTTCGTTAACCGTTGGATCATCGTGAAATTTTTGCTGTAGGTTCTTGACACTTGTATCTAAGATTTCACCGAAGGAATCTTCGATCTGAGATCTCATGAAGAAGATATTCGATGTCGAAGATCGCTGCAGAATATGATCTTTACATAAAATCATGATTTAGGGCTTATAAAACCCTAGATCGATTAGGCGCTGATGTGTGTTATTTTGACGCTGATAGATGTTAGTGTCAGTGGATGTCGTTGACGCTGACAAGGCATGGATGAGACGCTGATGGCCAGGCGCTGACAGGTTTAAAGATGGCGCTGATAAGTTATATGTAGGCGCTGACAGAAATTCATGTGTTGTCTGAGATATGGTTTTTCAAACGCTGACAAGTGTTGTCCGATATTGGACAAAACACACTGAAAAGATCATAGACAGTGAAGGATATTGGACGACAAAGGATTCGCTGCTGTTTGGTATTTTGGTTACGTTTTTTGCACACAAAACAAGGTATTTACACACGAAGGTACATGGGATCTCTGTTTTTATTCAGAATATCAATTTGATATTTATGGCTCGGATATTTTTAAAAGGGATTAATGATCTTAATGCGAGTTAGCAACTATTCGTGGGAATTTGATGGATATTTTATTATGTAATCGGGATAGCCTTGTGATAGAGTTATCCATATTTGTGGCTTTTACATATGGTATGAAGATGTTATTCCGTTAAAATTCGTCATGAAGAGGTGTTGGCTTAAGGGGAAGAATTCTTATGGTAAGTTTGATGTTCGACGAAGATTTTCGCGAGTTTGTGTTCTATTATATCTTAGAAGTCGTGTCTGGTCAACATTACTTTTGAAGATAACTTTTTCATGCTTATACGATTGGTGACAACGGACTTGATAAAAAGATAGCAAAGGTATGAGATTTTTCTTAAGACGCTCTATGCTCATATTTGCTAGAGAACTCTTTTTGTCAAGAGACTACTCATTATAGCCGTGAGTTTTTAAGTCTGCTCATTATAGCCGTGAGTTTTGGAGTCGCATAGATAGTACAAGACATGGAACACAGGTTTGGGTTATTCTACTTCTACATCAAGATTATAGTATTTATTTTTCTTCAAGGTTATTACAAAGAGCTACTTTTGGAGAATTTTCAAGATTGCATACTTTCACATATTCCCTATTGATGTGTCAAAAAGGGGAAGAATATGTGCTATACTTAAGGGGAAGCAGTTTGAAGATCATGTGCCATATACAAAGAGTTTTGACATCATCAACTAGGGGAAGATTGTTGGGTCGAAAATATAAAGTATTATGAGTTGATGTGTCAAAACTAAAAGACAAGGACTAAATCTGACAAGAGAAGATTCTACAAGCCGGTGGACAAACTTGTAGAAGATATATTGTGAGAAGGTAAAAGATTTAGTGAATATATTATTTAGTGAATATATTATTTAGTGAATATCTTATTTACTAAATATCTTATTTACTAAATATCTTATTTAGTTTCCTTGTAACAAGGGTTTATGTGTAGTATATAAACACATACCCTGCGTAGGTTTTATTCATAACAATCATTCACAATGTAACCTACAAGCAATTCGTGTGTCTAGACGTGGGATTCAATGTATACACGTCTAGATGATGTTATTTGTGTTTAATAATACAAGTAACGTTTGGGAAAATTCATCTTGTCCACAACACCTTGTTCATGATTATTGTTCTAATTCCGCTATGTTAAATCATATGAATGATAATCATGCCTAGCAGCTTAAAGATCCGAATCTATTAGGTTTCATCAAAGGGAGGATTCAAGCCTTGTGGGAACCTAAGTCTTGCATAGACTTGACCATCTGTCACCTTATTTCATCTTATTTGTGCTAAACTAGGTTCAAGCCTTTGGCTGAGCTTGTTTCTTGTTCTTAGCAGTGGAAAGATGGTGCTTGTTAAGCTAGCATCTTAGCTCTTTGATTCCAAAGTGTGGATGTGCATTTTGGAGGTTTGTACTCTCAATCTTCATTTTTCTGATTAAGTGATGTATGCTATGTGATTTTGTGTTCTAACCCTGAAAGTTGTGAACTTTGTGCTTCAATCTGTCACTAGGGTCTATATAATCTTGAATCAGCCATAATGTTGCATGCTTAAAGGTTAAAATCAAAAACTTCCTTGAAATCAGTTGGTTAAAGGGTTGTTTGGTTTTGCCTGTTGTTAGGGTTTAAGGCCTTGGGCCTTGGTTACTTGAGCTCTTGTTTTATTTGTGTGGTCATTTTAAGTGCTTAAAGGTGTATGCTATGTCTTGAAAAATGATAAACAAAATTATGCATGATAACCACTTTTTCACTTGAAAATAGGTCAAACACATTAGATAATCTTATTTGTTTGTTTGCTTGATTCAAAGGTTGAAAATTGGTCTACTTATAGTTTTTGATGGTGTTCATCTCTGCATAACGTGGTTTTTCATTTTGGTGGCTTATTGAAAACGTTCTGGCTTATTGAATCTCATACTTTTGGTCAAGTATATCAGTGAATGCATGCTTTGTGATTTTTATGTTCTTGGACTGAAGTGGGTTGATATTTGCTTGTTCTTTGTTCTTTGTTCATTGTTACTTGTTTAGTGTATGGGAAGTATTTGGTGATTATTTCAAAAGCTCACAAGCTCACTTGGTTATCAGCTTACTTGTGCTTAAAACAAGTCAAGTCCACTCAACTGGTGGGCTTTGATTCACAAGGCTTGTACTCAAGCCTTGACCAGCAGGGTTAAAAACAAGTTAATACACTCCATTAAGGCTATCAATGCCCAAAATTGCACTTGTCAGCGTTTGAAATTCATTTGTCAGCGTTTGACCTTTGGTCAAACTTGGGCAACTAGCTTATTGAACCTGTTTTGCTTATTGGCTTGTGCAACAACTTTATTTTTGTAATATATCTTATTTTTCTCAACTTATTATGGATATTAGACGTTTGCAGCTTATTTGGTTAATCTTTCACTAGAGAACTAGCTTATTTTGCTTTTTCAGATTGCTTATTTGGTTCTATAGCTTATTCTACTTGGCTTTTTGAAAATTTTATCATTGATTATTCTTAGTTAAGCCATTTAGAACCTTTTGCAAAAAGAATCAGCTCTTGAAGCAGCCTAGAACTCGAAAACGACTATTTTGTCGTTTTGTGTAAAGAGCTTTTGCTTATTTCAGGCTTATTTCTTTGGCTTATTCAAAAATTCTTTGTACAAACAGCTTAATTAGGTCAAGAGAAGGTTGTGTGTCAAATTTCAGCTTATGGCATCAGCTTATAGCTTAATGGGACAAAAAGCCCATTAAGAATAAGCTGCTTTGAAATAAGCTGTGATAAGCTTACTTTCAGCTTTTGGGCCTTTGAAATTTTGTGTTTAAAATTGAATTTTAAGCTTAATTGGAAGTTTTGGGCCATTTTGGTGGACTTTTTCTTATTGGGCCAAAACTAAGCCCATTAAGGGACTATTTTACTATTTAACCCATTTGGAGGCCCATTAGGGGTATTTTTGGTATTTCAAGTTCATTTTTGTTTTATTTAGGTTAAAATAAATTAGTTTGCAGCTTTTTAGAATTTTTTTTATAAATTTTGGATTTTTAATATTATTTTATTACTATTTTATTATTAAAATTAAATTTTAGATTTTTGCAAGTTTTTCATTTTTCCTAGGTTAAATATATTAAGTTAGGAATTTTAAAATTTTTAGATTAGTTTTAGTGTCACTTAGTTAATTTATAGAATTATTTTAAGATTTTATAGTTTCTAATCATTTTCTAAATAGTTTTAATTAATTTTAAAATTTTCAAAAAAATAGTATTTAATTTAGTTAAGTTATTTTAGAGGTTTACAAAGTGAAAAATCTCATTTTGGGCTTTTTATTAATTAATTTATTTTTTTGGGCTTTAATTAGCATTAAAAAATTAATACTTAATTAAATAAAAGGTTTGAGTGAATTTTGACTTTTTGTGAACTCTAAATACATTATTTAGGATTTATTGCAATTTTCTAGGAATTTTTAGGTTAATTTTTAAATTTGGTCATATTCTACGGTTTTACGTGCACGACTTTTCGTCTTAGTTTAACTTAGAATCGTAACTGTCATCCTTTTCTATTTTTATCTTTTCTTTCTTATTTTCTTCTTTTAATCATAATCAAACACATTTAATCATCTCTTTACACAACACACTAGCCTCCTTGAGAACGATCCCCACTTTGGGTCATTTACACTTGGTTTTCCTAAACCACTTGTTTAATACTTACCCTAATTACGTTCTTTTTCCTAAAAGACGTAAATTACTCCTATCAATCCATAATCTAAGCATCCAAGTTGCAGAAAAGCTAAGGCTTAGTACGTGTGTACTTCATGTTTAGATATGGTCAAGTGTGCATCCTTTAGTCTAAACATCTTAGTTGCGGAAAAGCTAAGGCTTAGTACGTGTGTGCTTAGTGTTAGACTACTGCTTGATGTAAACTCGATTTGATGTGTTTGTGTGATTAGTTTCTTGTAGTATTTATCTTTCAATCAAACACATCTCATATCTAGTCAAGCTTGATCAAGAATTTGATACAAAGGTTTGTCGAAGTTTAACATGTAACAAAAGGTTAAGTCCACTGTCGGCGGTTCCTTAAATGGACCGGCGGTTCTTTATTGATAAAGAACCGTGGGTATGTTTAACGAACCGCGGTCAGTGGGTTTTACCGAAATGTTTAAAAAATTAACTAGAAACTATTCAACCCCCCCCCTTCTAGTTTTTACAATTGGTATCAGAGAGTGGTTATTCAAGATCTTTGAAGTATATTGTACTTTAAAGCTTGGATCGATCTTTGCTCTCTTTTTCAAAACAAATGTTTTTTTTAAAGATGAAAACGGATTTTAAAAATAGAGATGATCTTTGTATCAAATTTTTCATGAAGAGTGATTACTTATGAAATGTGTTTTGTTATTTCATTCGTACAAGTTTTGGTGTTAAATAAACTTCGTATAATAGCTTGATAACAAATCTTTTCATGTTTGGAAGTATAAAAATATTTTGTGTCATAATTAACTCTAAAATACGAGTCCTATGTGTCTAAAATGATTTTTTTGAGTCCTAAGTCCTTCCAAAATGTTACCAAATTTTTTGGCCAAAAACTCAATTTTTGCCTACTGACCGCGGTTCTTTATCTGTTCCCCGAGGTTCCTTATCAATAAGGAACCACAATCAGTCCGACAGAGATTTTTGCAAACTTGGAAAAATCATATAAAATCAACCGTAAGTCCGTAGAAGTCGTGCCACCCGTCATTTTGAGCGTAATTGAATTTCCTTTCTATTAAAAATTCTTCCAAAACTTTGTTCAAAGTGTAAAATTTGGATGTTTCTAAGTTCCATACTTTGTCCAAAGTATTGAGCGTCAGTTTGTCGTAAAACTTGTGTTTTACTCTTTTCTATTAAGTTGGGCATCTCTTGTTGATATATCTTTGAAAACTGATACATTTATAAAGTTTTGAACTTAATTAAATTTTGAAATGGGTCGAAAACTATTTTCAAATAAAATCAAGCTATGCATACTTTGGTGTATCTAACCCTCAAAACGAAGACGAATGTTTTTGTGCTTTTTCTTTTGTCTTTGGACATTCTTAAGTGATCATTACTATTGGTAGTAGTGTTACTTAGTTTTCTATTTATGTGTACATTGCATATAGGATTAACATCTCTTGGTTTACAAATGTTATATAAACATTTTGTACAACTTGGCATGTTCTTTAACACTTATAGGTTTGAAAGCTTTGAGAGCTTGTCAAATCTATTGATGTGGGTCGTCTTACTCATTCATTTTGTTATTAGTTCAAGTAGATTAATGTCTCACTATAAACATGAAACACCCTTTGAAAACCTTAGTTATTTTCTCTTAAAGGAGTGTTTGTGGGAATCAAGAAAGATTTCGATAAAATATCAATTCATTATTCAAACTATGATTGGTATCATTATCGAATCTAATTGACATGTTTTTAAGTGTAGACATAAATGTGGTTTATTAATAATATACATCAGATCATAACTCACACTTGTGTTGATGATGGTATATTGAATCTACTTGTTCAAATTATTAGACAAATTTGTTTAATAATTGCTTATAATGCACAATGGAGTCGGTTTGACAACTTGGATGTTTCATCCGAAATACTCAAGTAATTTACATTGTAATGCAATTTGTAAATGTGTCATTTCCGAAAGACCAATCAAGAGTGTTCCTTTGTTTTATGTAAACGTTGTTTATACACTTCAAAGCTATTGGCCTCAAGTTCTATTAAGGTAAATAACTTAACTAGACTTATTTGACAAGTTATGCAATGGTGCATTCTTTACCCTCATTAAGTTGTGCATTGTGTCGTCATACACTTTTCATCCTTGCTACACTTTATTAGACAAATGTATGAATTACATTTTGTCTAACTTGAGGATGACTACTACAGAATTTATGCACTAGAATCTTAATTTGACCTAACGGTTGAATTACTTCCATGTGGGAAGATGGGTTATTATATAACTAGTAAAAACGATCGTGCTTAGTCTTAATTGAGCACATCTAGTGAAAGTCTCATACTCATTCTCTAAACTGATTAAATGGCTCTTCCTAAATATGACTAATGATAGATTACTTTGATGAACTTTGTTTGTCCTTCTTTTGTAGCCATTAGGTCTTTCTTAGCCTTCTTCCTACGTGCTAATTGAACCTATGTGTTTTTCCCTTGTGTGTGTTCTAGTTTGTATTGCTCTTTAGCATAACTTTATGATAAGTTAGACTAGAACATTAGGATTTTCCGAATTGGAAAAGTTCCCTTATCCTCTAAAACACACCCTCTGTGGGCGGTTCTTTATAGAAACCGCGGCTCCATATCGATATGGAACCGCCGATGGAGAAAAGGAACCGCGGGCAGACACCTTTAAAAATGGGTTTTCTAAAATTTACCAATTGTTCCATCACCCTTTGGAATCCTTGTTTCAAACCTTTGGTCACTCCCAAAATATCTTGTGACCCAAAGCATTTTGAAATCTCTCTAACACCAAAGCAAAATGTATTTTTCATAAATGAAAGCCTTGATTATCCACTATTTTATAAAATCTCTTTCAATCCAAATTCACCAAAGAACACACCAAATTAAATCTTTTCTCCTTCTAAGGATATTGTATTTGGAAACTCTCTTTTTCTACCACTTCCCTTTTGTGTTCTTACTCCATCACATGATTATATCATGCATCATGGAAGATATTGTCATTGTTGCCAATATCAACATCTTGTCATGTCTTATATCTATGATGTGTTGAATTAAAAGATTATCACCAAGCCTTCTGCATCGAATTCCGCCACCACCTTGTCTTTCATTTAAGCATGTGGATTGCTTATTGCTAAGACATCCAATTTAAGCAAATCTTAAAATTCTAGTGTAACTAAGATTAAAATCATGCTTAAGTTTTAGGCTTGTGTTTCATACATCTTTGTATGATCTTTATTCTCTTGTATTCTTTTTCTTGTTTTTCAACATGATTTGTCTTTGGGTATTGGATCTCGTTGTCCTTGTGGTCTTTCTTTTCTTCTTCATTTTATCACTCGGTTGTCAAGGAATGTTAGATTTAAGTCTAATTCCTCTCCTAGTAAGATTGACAACTTAAATATTTCTTTCGAAATATTCAAGTAATTTTAACTTGCAATTGCAATTGTTAAAAGTCATATCCGAAGCATTGACTTTCAAGCCATTTAGCATCTTATGTTAAATTGTTTGACCAAGTGATTTTCTTTTGAGTCGATAATCGTTTTTGGACACCCACTGTCCATGGTTCCTCAAATAACCTAGCGGCTCATTATTAACAATGAACCGTAGACCTATTTAACGAACCGCGGCCAGTGAGTCCCTTTGTTCGTTTTTGGTCTATTTCTCTCTTTGACGATTTTTATTGAAGATTCCTTCTTTTCTTCTCTTTTGAGTCTCTTCTCTCGTTTTTCTTCAAGACTTCACTATCACCTAATAATGTATAGTATTATTGAATTATTTTGTGAAGTTATCCTTAACTTCTTTGTTGAGTCTCTTTCGATTTATTTTAATCATGCCTCTCTAATTTGAGTCTCTCTTTTTTATCCTCTCTAAACTAAGTCAAGTCGAGCCTCACCCTTTCCTCGTCATGTAAATGTTCTTTGAACATTCACAATGATTGAGAAGAGCTACGAAACTTTGAGCATGTAGTTTATCGTATGCTAAACACCATCCATCTTGGTCTTTCTATTTTTTTGACTTATTTGATCTCTTTCTCTATATCATTGAGTCATCTTTTTGGTGTCTCATTCATAAGCATCCTTGCCTATAATGTTTTATATCTTGTAAGCGTCGATTTATCCGCTTTTGGTTTTCCTTTATTTTCATACGTTGATTCCCTATTTGAAGCTTTTGGAGCTTTCCAAAGGAATTATTTTGAAGGTCATAATGTCTTTGGTTTGAGATTTTTCGTTTTTCTCGTTGTTGAGAATTGGTTGCGGTTAAAATTTATAATTGGATTGGGTGATTCCAACAATTCTAAGCTTTTAGCCTTTTGAGAGGATCTTGGTTAAATCTTGAATTTTCTTGGGTGATTTCAAAAATTCTAAGGTTTTAACCTTTTGACATATTATCATTACAATTGGTATGGATGTTTCTTCTCTACCTCTATTCCATCAATTTTGATTTGATCTTGTCAAAATCCTCTCCTCGGACCTTTTATTTTTTTTGGATTGATAGCATAGCGTGCATTCTTCTTTCTTCAATGCTTGTCATTGTTTGTGCAAACGACTTGTTTATCGTCCTCATTTTCTTTTTCATCATAGCCATTCTTCCTCTCCTTTTGACTATGTGGAATTGTTTTTATTGTCCATGTCATACTCTCTTTAGTTTGGTATTTTTGCCCTGATATTAAAGTGGAGTATGTCCTCTCGACAATTTTCTTTCTTTTATAAATTGGACATCTCTTTTCTTTCTTAGTCCTCTTTATATTTTTTTGGTGTCACCAAAATATGGGTTCTCTTTTCTATCTAAAAGCCTACTTATTTTTCTTAACTTGTCAACCTTTTGACACTTCTAAAAGTTAAGATTGTTTTAGCTTTCTCTTGAGTCCCTCTCTTTGTACTCGAGATGTTTAAAGATAATTTCGCATGGGTGACATTTCTATACATATATGCTCTTGTCCACTAACTTTGTTTTGTAGGACTTTTCTAACCCTTCTTGTCGCTTGTTACTATCCTTGTTTTATTGGTTCCTCAAGCAAGGGGGAGCTCATATCAAGGGGGAGCATTTGCAAGATTTCTAGTCATTACATTTGCGATCGTTGACTCACTTAAATTGCATTCATCGAACTTCTTGCAAGTAATGAATTTTGGAATCTCGAAGATAAGCATTTTATTATGCATGGAGTTGGTTAACCTATGTTGATTGAAGACTTCACTAGGATGACGCAAGCTCAATATCTTTAGATGATGGGTCTACATTTTGGATTCTCACTTCTCAACTGACAACCACAATGGATGATTAGCTTTTTGGATCCATGTTCTATCGAAGTCGATCCTCTTCTTCTACAAATAAAGACTACCTTTCGGATGCAAGCTCTCGTGACGTCAATTCTTCTCTTCTTCAAATGACGTGTTATCGGTGATTACCACTTTAGATGTGTGCTCTCTCGACGTTGATTTTTCTCTTCTTCAAAGACGTTGACTACCTTTTTGATTCGACAAAAGGGGGAGAAGTAAGTGTAAACGAGTAACTTATACATTTTAATATGCGTTGCGGTTTAGTTGTTTGTCATCATCAAAAAGGGGGAGATTGTTACTGCAAACATTACGATTATTATCGATATAATCTCTTTTTGTTATGTTAATGACAAACGTATAATTCGCAATACATTATATAAAATGTTAAGGTACTCGTAATCACTCAAGAATACATTCGTATACTTCTCTCGACATCTCCAAGATCGCATTAGACATGAATCACTCAAGGTATGAATAAACATGTCATTAACCTAACTGAGTGATAAAGGATTAATATTTTCTTAAAACTCACATTTAATCAAATGTGACAAAAGATTTTAATAAACTTTATTTTTAAGAAAATGTTTTAATAAGAAGAAAATGGAAATTTGAATTTGGAATATTCCAAAGAATATTCCCTAAGGCATATTCCAAAGAATATTCTTTAATTTGAATTTGGCATATTCCATTTGCCAAAGGAATATCCTTTGAGGGTATAAACTACCCCAGATGGCATATCCCTACTAAAGGACAAAAATGCACAGACTCCAAGCTGGCGGTTCCTTAAAAGAACCTGTGGTTCCTTATTGATAAGGAACCGCAGGGGTACTTTAGGAACCGCGGGTCTTTATAGCCGTTGCATTGTTGTCTTATAAACAATAGATCATTTGCTGCTTTTCTTTCAACCCTTTTTGCACAGTTTCTTCAAAAACATCTTTAAACACACTGATTAGTAAGGTTAGATTAAGCTTGTTTAAGATGTGATTCTCTCCTTCAATCCTCTCATCCTCTCAATTGCAAAGAGAAGAACACTTTCATTACTATGAAGTGTTGGGTTCATAACATGATGAAGATCTATCCTTCTAGATCAAATCATTGTTTTCCTACTATGTATATGTAGAAGATCCAAGTGTTGGGTTCACTTGGATGTGTTTGTAAGGGTAGTAGATCCAAGAGATGGGTATCCTTGGATTAGGTGTTAGTTGTGTAGATCCAAGTTTGTTAATGCTTGGATATAGTGTTAGATTCATATCTCTAATTGGTGAGTACTTAGATCTATATGGTTTATATGTTTAGGCCATAAAACACAAGGTTTGTTATGTTGGGCCATAAAACATAACTAGGGTGAAGAGTTGTGTAGTTGTGAAGAGTTGGGTAGTTGTGTAGTTGTGAAGAGTGGTGTAGTTGTGTAGTTGTGAAGAGTTGTGTAGTTGTGTAGATCCAAATTGGTGTGTCAATTTGGAAGTTGTGTAGATGGGTGTAGATTGGTCCTACCTAAGATTAGGACTTGACATCTAGCCTTGTGTCGTAAAATGGTGAAGTGGTCGACGTTGTGTAGATTGGTCCTAACTAAGATTAGTGCTCGACTTTTAGCTTAGAGTCGGAAATTGGATAAGCGACGTTGTGTATGGTTTCTCCACCTTAAGGAGTTTGTTGACTAGTGAAGTAACTCTCGAGTAAGGTGTACTCGAGGAGTGGAGTAGGGCGAAGAGGAGCTTCGTGACCGAACTACTATAAATCATCGTGTCGGTACTTTCCTTTACATTTATGTCTTTACTATTATAAATGTATTTATATGTTGTGTGTTGTGTGCATCTCATAATCTAAGCATCTAAGTTGCAGAAAAGCTAAGGCTTAGTACGTGTGTGATTCATGTTTAGATTATGGTCAAGTATGCATCCTTTAGTCTAAACATCTTAGTTGCGGAAAAGCTAAGGCTTAGTACGTGTGTGCTTCGTGTTTAGACTATTGCTTGATGTACTCTCGATTTGATGTGTTTGTGTGAATAGTTACTTGTAGTATTTATCTTTCAATCAAACACATCTCATATCTAGTCAAGCTTGATCGAGAATTTGATACAAAGGCTTGTCAAAGTTTATCATGTAACAAAAGGTTAAGTCCACTGTTGGCGGTTACTTAAATGTACCGGTGGTTCTTTATTGATAAAGAACCGCGGGTATGTTTAACGAACAGCGGTCAATGGGTTTTACCGAAATGTTTTGAAAAATAACTAGAAACTATTCAACCCCCCTTCTAGTTTCTACACTATCGATATTAACCCAGATGGCGTCATTTTTCCTTTAAGTCACAGGAAGACCAGTAACAAAATCCATGGAGATTTTGTCCCACTTCCACGCTGGAATATCCAATGGTTGCAGTAAGCCATTAGCTCTTCGGCGTTCGATCTTCACCTGCTGACAGATCATACATTTAGAAATGAAGGTGGCAACATCCTGCTTCATACCACTCCACCAGAAATGATGCTTGATGTCATGGTACATCTTGGTGGAACCAAGATCAATGGTAAATGGAGAGCTGTGAGCTTCAGTAAGCACAGCTTCCCTGAGTGTAGAGTCATTTGGAACAACTAGTCTGGTGCCCTGCCATAAGATATCGTCGTCATCAACATGAAACTCCGTCTGTTGATCAATATTCTGAATGATAGCCCAAATCTCACCATCATCCTTCTGAGCTTCCTTGTTCCTAGAATGTAAGTCTGGTTCAACTCTAAGATTCGCCCAGTAACCGTGCTGTCCTTGTACACAAAACATAATATCAGTCATCTCTAGGTCACGGATGATCTCCTTTGCAATCCAGATGCCAACAATCATACCCGACCTTTTGCTTAGAGCATCTGCCACCACATTCGCCTTACCAGGATGGTACTGAATGTTGGTGTTGTAATCCTTCAATAGCTCTAACCATCTTCTCTGTCTCATGTTTAGTTCCTTCTGAGTTAAGATGTACTTGAGACTCTTGTGGTCTGTGAAGAAGTCACATGATTCACCGTACAAATAATGCCTCCACAACTTCAACGCGAAAACAACTGCTGAAAGCTCCAAATCATGAGTAGGATAGTTTTCTTCATAAGGTTTCAGCTGCCGTGATGCGTATGCAATAACCTTCCCATGTTGCATGAGAACACATCCTAGACCCTTTCCTGAAGCATTACTATAGATCTGAAATCCACGTGTACCAGATAGGAGAGTAAGAATTGGTGCGGTCACTAACTTCTGCTTAAGGTCTTCAAAGCTCTTCTCCCTTTCCTCAGTCCAGAAAAATTTCTCTCTTTTCCTCATCAGCTTAGTCAAAGGTAAGGCTAGTCGTGAAAAGTTCTCTACAAACATGCGGTAGTAGCCAAATAAACCCAGAAAAATCCTGACCTCTGTTTTAGATGTTGGTCTCGTCCATTTAGTGATTGCTTCAACCTTTGCAGGATCCATGGTGATCCCCTCTGCAGATACAATATGGCCCAAAAATACCACCTCGCTTAACCAGAACTCACACTTGGAGAAATTGGCATACAGTTGCTTCTGACGAAGAATCTGCAAGACTGTACGAAGGTGTTCCTCATATTCCTCCTTGGATTTGGAGAAAATAAGGATGTCATCAATGAACACGATAACGAACTTGTCCAGAAACTCATGGAAGACACGGTTCATCAAATCCATGAAGACTGCTGGAACATTTGTGAGTCTGAATGGCATGACTACGAACTCATAGTGCCCATAACGTGTACGGAAAGTAGTCTTAAAGATATCCTTCTCTTTAACACGTAACTGATGGTATCCGGACCTTAGATCGATCTTGGACAGATACTTGGCTCCCTGAAGTTGATCGAACAGTCTTCAATACGCGGTAAAGGATAACGATTCCTGATCGTGATATTGTTCAACTCACGATAGTCTATACATCTTTACGAAAAGTACCGATGCACCCCATTGCGATGCTTTGGGACGGATGAAACCTCGCTCCAGAAGTTCCTGCAGCTGATTTTTTAATTCTTTAAGCTCAATAGGAGCCATGCGATAAGGAGCCTTGGAAATTGGCTCTGCTCCTAGAATGAGCTCAACTCCGAACTTGACTTCACGAATAGGTGGTATGCCCGGAAGTTCATCAGGAAATACGTCTGGAAATTCTGACACAATAGGCTGACTTAGATTGATGGAGACTCGGCAGCAATATCATGAATATTGGCTATAAAGCCCTGACAGCCGTGTGTTAGTAATGCACGCGCCTCCATGGATGAAATAATTTTTACCGACCTCCTTGGCAGAAAACCATGGTGTATGTACTCTGGGGATTTAACATCACCGAAGATCACTCGATAAGTGTGGCAGTCTATAGTAGCCTGGTGTTTGGATAACCAATCCATGCCCAATATCAAATCAAAATCGCACATGTCCAAATGAAGTGCGTCAACTCTGTGGATTTTATCGTCAAACTCTAAGGGAAGGTCTCTATACACCTGAGTGATTCGTACAGAGTCCCTAAGTGGTGTGGAAATGCTTAAGGCATTATCTAATGGCATAGGGGAAATCCTAACACGTACAACAAAAGCAATGGAGATGACTGAATGAGTCGCTCCAGAATCAAACAGAACACATGCTGCCAAACCATTCATATAGAGATTCCTAGTGATGCTAGCTAAAGTCTTGTTCGCCTGATCTCTAGTAGTAGTGAACACGCGACCAGAAGTAGGAGGTGGTTTGGAGTCGGCATATCTAGAGGTGCCTTCTATCTCAACTTGGCGACAATCCTTCTACTGATGGCCTGCTGGCCACACTTGAAACAACCACTAGTACCTCAGCGACAAACACCAGAATGTCTGCGCGAACAAGTAGGGCAGATAGGATGCGTGAATCCTCCAGTAGGCGTCCTAGCTAGCTGAGAGCCTGTTTCAGGATTACATGCATGAGACATGATCATGGAACATAAGAAAGATTACATAGAAGGTTTAATAGTTACCAGATGAAGTAGAATGGTTAGGCTGTGAACCTCTACGGTCCTGATCCATGCCGTTGTTATTGTTCCTGGATATGAGTCGTTGGAGTGTTAGAATACCATAACATAAGATAGTTTATCATGAAGGAAGGTAAATGTAGGGACCTGCTGTTGTTCGAGTTATTGGCATTGTTACGGTAATTCTCATTACCGCCACGCCTATCTGAACCTGAATGGTCGTTAGTCTGACCGTTTCCCTTAGATGCTTATTGTTGAGCGACCGTAGGTTTACGATCGTCAGTCTTCTGTCTGAAATGTAAAGTTGAACAGAGGATGATATGAAAATAAAAATACTGAAAGAAATGAATGGTTTACAATTGGTGATTGAAGATATCACTTCACTGATCGATATCTCAAGCTTTCGGGCTGCATCGGCCACATGTGCCACTGTAGTGAACGTATCACACACTAAATTGTTGGCAACCGAAGTGCGAAGAGCCCAGCGAAACTTCTCAGCTTTCTCCTCAGCAGTAGCAGCTGCTTCACCCAAGAAACCAGCCAAACGGAGAAACCTCTGAATGAATTGGTTGCTATTCTCCCCACAACCTGTCAAATATTATAATAATCCCTCTTAAGCTTCTCCTTCTCAGCATGTGGGAAGTACTAATTAAGGAAAAGCTCCTTAAACTGGTCCCAAGTCAACAGTGCAACCCAATTATCACCACCATTGGACTGCTTGACTGACTTCCACCACTGCAGCACATCACCTTCAAACTTATAGCAAGCCAGTCTTGCCTTGAAAACACCGTCACAACCCATTGCATAAAATATCTTATCGATGTGAGAAATCCAAGATTTAGCCTCGTTAGGGCTGTTGGTCTGCTCAAACAAACAGGGTCTCTGTTTGTTGAATCGCTCCAACCAAGTCATAAGGGTTACAAGCGTTAGAGGTGGAGGATTGTTGTTGTTCTGAGGATGAGGGCCAAATTGAACTCCCTGGGCTTGAATTTCAGCATGAACTTCGTCCCTGATTTCATTGCGAAGTTGGGGAAGGATGGCTTGCAAAGCTGCATTGACAGCTGCAGCCAATTCTTGAGCATTGCGTGTGTTCACCATCTGACAGTTTAAAACAAAATGCAACATAAATAATGAGTCTGATAAATATGACATGAATAGAAAATGCATGAACAGTGTACAAAACATGAATTTATTTATGATGCATAAAACGGTTTTAAAATGCATGGTAAATTAAATATAATGATATGTCCATGAGTGAACGCCTATGGGTCGGTTCACAAGACAAAAAGACAAGTGTGGACGCCTATTGGTCGGTCCACTAAAAAAATGTTTCGATAAAACCACATGCATGAAATGAATACATGAAATGAAAATGAAATTAATGCATGAAAACCAACTGTCAGTTCTAGGAAGACGCTGGTGACTACTGGTAAGTCACATGTCATGTTTACAGAGCTACAGGTCGAAACCTTAGCTCTGATACCATAATTGTAACAACCCATTTTTTAAAATGGAATATCACAGTAATATATGGCGTGTCATCAAAGCATGCAAGGTAAATGTCTAAACATTCATGAGCATAAATAGAAATACCGGAAACAAACATCGGTAGTCTATGTAACTCAACACAAGAAAATATAAGTACTAAAAAGGAAAAGGACTAAACAATGTCCAACATAAAATAAAGTGAGATAGACTATGATAAATGCATAAGATATAAAACCCTGGATATCTTCCATCTGAATGCACATACTCTTGAGATCCTACTTGCGACCTTGGGTACCTGCCGTTTGGGAACATGGAAAATAGAAAACGGCTAAGTAGAACGCACAGTGCACGGATATACAATAAAGCATGGAAACATAGAGTAATGAAAGCATAAAAGAGCATATAAAGCATGAAAGGCAGCGGAAATGAATAAGTCCTAAGAAACCTAGATGTATAACATGTTTACTAGTTTTAGTTCTGAAAACATAGCTTATGTTACTTATGAAAATCTATATTAGTTTAATATACCAAAAATCAATATAGGTCATGAGGTCAACAACTTGTATGAATACTTGGAGGGGTGACCTCGTCAGGCAAATTAGAGGGGTTGCCTCTAATTAATATGGTAATGGGTAGGAGGGATCAGCTCCTTGTAAAGGATGCAAGGCACACACCTCATTCACTATGAAATCCTGACTGACACTGTAACTAGGATGCACCCATACGCCCCACATGATAATAAATAATAATAAAGGCCAAATAAACTGAAAGGGACTCCATGAGCAATCACTCTGTCGTGGTGAAGTCACAACACTAGTGCCTCTAGTTTTATGGTTATGGTACCTCCATAACTAGGTGAAACTAACATGCATTTATATGGCTAATGTAACTAATAAAACATAAGCATTTAATTTGTAACTATTGGGAAAACAGTTGGTTGCATGCAGGAAATCCTAATAAAGGAAGAAATTGTCTTTACTGAAAGACAGGAAATCCGTAGCTTGTGTCCAGTAGAAGCTAACGGGAAACGCTGAAGAACCTACTCCGCCTTGATGGATAATACTACATAAGAATAGGGACGTGTATGAGTTATCTGAATTATATGTGTTTTACTGGTTATGTGTGTTCCTAGTTTATTATACTTAATCTGACATGTTTTAATGTTTTACTGTGTTATCTATAGTTATTCTGATGTTATGTAGTGTATTATGCTTGTACTAGTGTATTATAATACTTGTATTGTAATACTACATAACTTTCTAAACATAAAAGGTTTCCTAAAATAGAAAGTTTCCAAAAATAGAAATAAGCTGGATTATTAAGCTAGGAAAAATATAAGTTAACTTATTAGTAAAATACAAGTCATGGTTTAAGGGTTATAGAAAATTAATTAAATAAATTGGTTAACTAATTAAACTATACATTATACAAATTTAATTAAAATACTAGTTTAATTAAATTAAATAGTTAGGTTTAAGACATGAATTATTTTAATAAATAATTATAACCTAAGTCTTGTAATTAAATGTTATAAACTGATTTTACAAAGTTTCCAAATCCCGAGCCCGTGTTTAAAAATAAGTCTAGCCATGTAGCCAAAACCAACAACCCGTCAGTGGCTACCCGGCCTAGCCGGTTGCCACTGACTGCCCAATATTACCACCGACTATAGCCCGTGGTTCCCACTGTCAGAACCACGGCTAGCCACTGCCGAGCCCGGTTCGACCCCGGCTTAAGTCGGTTCCCACTGATTCTGTTGCCCGGTTCCCACTGTTAAGCAAAAGTCCCACCGAGACCTTTATAGGTCTCGGTTGACACTAAATCAAACCAAGCCAAACTATAAACCATACCCCGACCCTTGGTCGGTGTCCCTTATCGTGCGTCCGAGAAAAACAAACCAAGACGAGACCTTTAGTGGTCTTGGTGGTGGTGAAATAAAACAAGTCGAGAGCTTTAAAGCTCTCAGTTCTGTCTCGGCCAACAAAACCAAACACCAAGAAACCCTAAAACATGGTTTATTGATTTACCCAACATGTTTTTATAACTTTTTTTTAAGATTAACACATGAATTCATAAAAAGAAAATAAAAAGAATGAAAAAGAAAGGTTTATGATTATACCAATCGCATAGTTGTTTGGGATTAAGAAACACGAACACAACACGTAACTTTCTTGGATCAAAATCAACAAACACCACCCTTGGTGGTTCTATATGGCCGACGACAAAAGGAAGAACCAAAGCTAGGGTTTTGTTATTTTTTTGTAAAAGTGACTTATGAAAAATAATTCCCTGGAAGTTTGTTAAATCATGGGTTGTAGTTGGGTCATGGGCCAAAAGACCCAATCTTCCCTTTTGTCTCTTCTTAGCCGCGGCACCCTTAGTGTCCAAAGACAAAACCGAAGCTTTTCTAAGTTATATTTAATAGTCGTATACGTTCCTGTTTTATTTATCGTGCATTTATATGTCGTGATCGTAAACACATTAATAATATATACGTACGTACATGTTATTTAATATCGTGACACGTATAATATATTATAAATGGAAAGTTTAAATTTTATCGTATTTTTATGTATTTACTGTTCATGTGTACTGTTCATAGTAATTTAAAGCGGGTTTTGTAGTAACCATCAATACGAGTTTAATCAATAAATTCATGTCATTCTTCCAAAGTTTCTTAAGACGACCAAATTAAAATTTGAAGTTATTTTTCTTCTATTTTTAATATATCATCTTTATCAAGAAAGATTTGACGATTATTTACTCCCTAAATATATAATTTCACCGTAATCCTAATATTACGTAGACAAAATTTTTACTAGTGGTTTTGATTTCAAATCAATGAACACTTTGATAAGCAAACATGACCATATTATTATTATTTTGAAAATGCTAACATTTCAACACTATAAATGAGCAAACCTTGCATTTTTATAATCAAGAAGGTATCTCAACCGAGTTTTAAGGTAATACCAAATCCGGGAGGATAATTGTGACAAACCTTATTTTAATGTTAATATTTAATTCATTCTTCGCCCTCAATTTCCTCCTAATGTGAATTAGTATGTTTTACGGTTACGTGATTCGAGATCCCTCGTCAATCGTTAAACTTAAATCATTTTAGCACATCTTGTCCGTTTATGCGTTTATTGAGTTCATTCTATCTCGTTCTGTTTCTCGTATTGAAGATCACTATTTTATTCCGAGTTTAAAATAAATCTCGAGAAGTAGTGTATAAGAAGAAACGAGCCCCGTGACGGTGCTCCCTTTAGGTGGTGAGGATGTAAAACCCGCAAAAATAAGGTCATTATTTAGTTCTATCTTTCAAGTATTTTTGAAATATTTAATGACGTTAAATACTATTATGTTTAACGGTTTAAGTTGAAGCCGATATTGAACATTTTATTTTCATGTTTTGAGAGTAACGAGGACTACTAGTGATCACGATATCGACGGATGCCCAAAATTTCACATTTTATTATCTATCATTTTGATATTTAATATTTTCGAAGATTTCGTTTTAATTGCGTATTAAGTCGTGTCGAAATTTTATTACTATTTTTAGTGTGTGTTTAAACTTTTAAAAAGTATTTTTACGAAACCCGAACCCGGGAATTTTTGAAAAGTCGAATAATAGTCATTTTCCGCTTTTAAACTATTATGTTGCATTTAGCCCAAAACTATTCAATATTTGCAATTTACACCCTAACCCCCACTATAAGTGAAATCTATAGGTTTATGTAATCATTTTGAACACAAGCAAAGATTATAATTTAGTGGTATACTTGAAATCAACAAGCATCGTATAATTTGCATCAACAACTATAATTGTATATAGCAAAAATTGCATTAAGCTCGTGGAACCGAACCCTTAGACACTCCATGTAGGTCTAATAAGATAGGAGATTTATTAATTCTCAGTTACCTCCAAATTATTGGGACATTGCCGTATACCTGACTTCTCAATACAATATATCCGTACAGTGTGCGCCCAATCCTAGGCATCGAGGGAAATCACCCACAAACCGAACCGAGGCGGCTTCCCTCATAGATCTATTAATTGTACCAGCGGCTAGCCCATCATAAGCTAGTTAACGGTCCACAATTGAGGCTTTAACAAGGGTAATTTACTTAATGCAATTTAAGGCAACCACAGGTCCATTTATAGAGGGACAAGCATACAAAAAACTTGTGTTCTAAGTTTATAAAAACTTGTATTCCCCCTCGCGGGTTTTTAAAATATTTGAATGAGCTCAAACGAGGCTATAGAATCACCTTAGTATTTAGAGTAGTTGAAGGCGATCGCCGACGATAGTAGATGCCCAGTAAACACGACAACCACAACCTAGCAAATAAGGCGCGTACTTTAATATTATGTCCAAGTATAAACTTATACTTAATATAATCTAAAATCAACAATTTAAAACAATAATAAACTTCAAGAATAATCCACACAAGTGATATTACTAGACACTTTCACAAAGTCTCCTTTACTAGACAACATCTCCAAAACATTCTACAGGAACATACCGAATGTTCAAGCTGTTTTCCCATACTTAGACAACTCCGTTTTTGACGAAACTTGGTGACAAAATTACATATAACTTGTATAAAACTCAGTTTAAATGTCATTTAAAAATATTACTCCTAAGAACTTCGGCTCAAAGCATCTTTAGACTTCAAAATCTTGGACAGTTTTGTACCTTTGACTTATAAAACCATTTCGACCATCTTAAGCAATACTATTTTCAAATCCGACACTTGATTGTAAAAATAAACTCAAAAGGTTACATTTAGGCCCTGAGATCAGCCTTTGAACATTTGTAAAACTTTAGCTATAGTTCTCGATATTTGACCCAATATCGACAATAATTTCGTATTGTCTCGATACGCACCTCCCGGTACACGAATAATCAAACTAGCGTATCATCCTCCTCGTTTTGAGTTGGAAGGCCTACTTTATACCAAATCGAATCTCTCGACATCCTCTACAACACTATCATATCATATCAAACTTTTATAAAACTTTGACCCACAAAAAACACTTCTAAACCTGCTGGTCAAAAACACATTCTTGAAAATCATTTTAAACCATCATTTTGACGCATTTTAACATCATCCATACTCCTAATATTAACTATATATTACTCTAACCAATTTCTATCAATCCTATTCACTTGCATGTCATCTTTTTAATAAAAACCCAAATAAAAATCTTACATGCAATGATCAAAATTAATATATAATAACAATAACAACAAAAGTATTCATAGATTTTGGATCAAACTTAACCAAATCTTCTTGAAAAACAAAACTCATTGTATGTTGGTAAAAACAGGATCAAAAGACTCAAAATTTAATTTCTTGGATGAGATAATCCTTGGTTTTTCTTGAATCAAGTAAGAAAAAATGATGATGATGATTTTGTGTTGATGGGGTTTTTATTAAAAAGATGACATGCAAGTGAATAGGATTGATGGAAAACCATTTGTACCACTTTAAAAATACTATTTTGACCTTTCGCCTTTTAAACTCACTACTAGACCCATCATACTAAGTTTATATACTTTAAAACCCAGTAACATAAGTTGTCCAACCATCCCTAAAGTCCCCGAGAGTCGACCCAAAATCAGCCACAATTTCGTATTGTGCCGACTTGCTTCTCCCGATACACGAATACTAAAACTAGCATAACTTTTGATCCGTAATGAGTTAGAAGCTCATCCAAGCGGCAAAACAAGCGTCTTGAAGATTACTACAACTATATCCCATCATCTCTTAGCCTATATTAACTCAAACCCACGAATTCCCTTAACAAATAATCTGCCCAAAATACCCTTTTCAAAATGACTCAATTTATTATTTTTATCAACATGCATCATCATCCATCTCCTTCTAACACCTAATCAATTATTTTTAATATCAAAACAGCCCCTAATACCCCTTGATCATCCTAGGATTTTTTTGATCAAAAAAATCACATGCATGCACTTAAAATTCCTATTATAATAATAATAACACAATTGTTTACCCATAAAAATAGATCAAACCATCTTGATCATCATGAAAATAATTTGAAAAAATAAAAGTGGTTGCATGTTTATGAAAATGGTATCAAAATGATCCCAATTCTATAATAAAAATGGGTCTTACCTTGGATTGTAAAGATTCAAGCTTAAAATTTAAAAGATTCAAGCTGAAAAATTTCAAGTTTGAGAATGTGTGTGTGTGATTATGAAAAGAAAATTTTCTTTTATATGGTGGAGGAAGGTAAAAGTTGCGATATTGGCATTATTTTGGACTAAAGTGTAAATATTAGTTAAAAAGCGGGAAATAGTTACCTATCAAATTTATAAATTTTATGAGAGTCGAATTTCGTCTCGAGTTCATAAAAATATAAATCTCGTTTGTTAAATCGATCGTTTTAATAATTAAACGCACGTAAAACGAAATAGTAAAGTTCGACTCGACTTAATGCGTATTGAAATAAAATTTTCAGAAATCACAAATATCAAAATAATCGATAATAAAATATAATATTTGGGCATCCATTGGCATCGCGGTCACTATTAGTACTCTTCAATCGTCACAACAATCAATTAAAGCCACACATTATCGATTTCAACTAAAAGCGTCAAACATAACGATACTTAGAAATTCAATATCCATTACATAGTTAGGGTAAAATAATGACGTTAAGTTCGGGTTATTATACTTACTTTCTTAGGGTGATGCCCCAGTTGTGTCATGAATTTGAAAACGTGTTATAAGTCGTGTAAATTATGTTTTAAACTCTTCAAGCTTAGATATAATGCAATCGCTACAAAAGAATGAATACTCATGTATACATGTTATATCGAGTATATTAGCATGACCATATTATGTACTTTAACAGGATTCGAAACCTTAACGGTAATCTAAAATATTTACATAGTATTGCTAATAATTGAAGGATTATTATTGTAATAACACAAAATTAAGGGGTGTATATATTTTATTTAAAACCATGATTTTAGGGGTTTTTTAATTTTTGTACATAAAACACAACATTTAATTTAGAAGTGCAAAAACTCGTCCCTTGCATGTAACTGCCATGGCCTTTGGGAGCTTTGTCCGATGGTTTACCACGGTTATACGGCCTTTCGGTGCTATATATACATCCTATATCTTACCCTATTCTAGTCACCATACACAATCTAACAATCAGTCTTTCACCAATAACTGATCATGGCAAGTTCTACTTCTAAGCTTGTTCTCAATGAACTTAAGGTAATCATTGAAGAGTTCGAGATATGCAAGTGTGTTGGGTTCTATATTGATCAGATGATGAATCAAAGCTAACTTTTTGCTAATGTATTGAGCACTCAGTGCGATAATCTCAAGGCTACTACTGCAAAGACGTGTATGTTTGTTGGTGAATTGGAGCGTGAGTTGCAATCCGAGGAGGTGGTGGATGCCGTGGAAACTCTAAAGGTACTTCGTGAAAGTGAGAGCAGGATGATGGCTTCAATTGGGGTCATGTTGTCAAAGGCTAAGGATTCAATCAGCCAGAAGGATTGGTATGTTAGTTTCATGTCTCTCCATGATGAATAGACATTTATCCATGGCGTTATTTTGTGTTTTGGGTTTCATAGAATGGCTGATGAAAAGCTTTATCTTTAAGTATTATATTATGTAATTAGGTAATAAGTTTATGAAGCTTTTTATTGTGAACCCTTATGTTTGGAAACAACTGAATCGATGTTGATGTTACTTTGGAAATCGAATTATTATAATGGTGGTTTGATTATGGTATATTATTTTCTATTTTGCATTATTATTCTTTAAGAAAATCATTTAGATCCAATATAGATGTGTTTGTTATGTTTATCATGGATAGTGCTTGCTTTGGTTTGGGATTTTTTTGGTAAATCTCTTAATGACAAGTTTTAGTTACATTGATCTCAAGAATATGATAATGCCCCATTTTAGATGTTTTATTTGATTTTTACATGGCGTCGATGGTTGACATCTGATGACGTATAGTCCCTAGTCAGGCTGGATAGTCTGACTCACGGGTACGACCTACATCCATCAGGAATGGATTGATACTTATGCGATGCGCGCGCAGCCCAGGAGGCCCGGTAAGCCGCAGTTGCACGTGCGGTTAATTAATTAACCAAGGTCCTCATCGTAGTGCGATAGGATCAGGCAAAAATATAATCTATCATATAGATATATTCGCCTAAAGGAAAGAGATATACATTTACCTTAGTTATGCGATAAAGATCAAACTATTTTGAGTCATTATCTCTTCCTTAGGCCGTAAGAACAGGGAGCCCAGCCTGGACTCTCTCGGGTATAAAAGGAACCCCATGGTTCCACAAAGGTAGGACACACACAATACTCTAAACACTATACACTCAAATAGATTACTTACTCTCACGCTGGAGTCTAATCGTGGGTCACAAAGCTACGGTAAGCCTAACGGTGTCTGTTTAGTGCGCAGGGTCTTCAAAGCTAGTTTCACTTGGTGCAAGAGACAGAGTCCACAAGACCCCGAATTAAGCCAAATTTGGGTCAAGCTCGGTCCATCCAACTTTTGTATCTCATGTTGGCGCCATCCGTGGGACCCTACACTAAATCTCTAAGCAATGAAGAAATACGGTATGCATGAAGGCCATCGAAGGTCCTCGACGGTAGATGGTTATATCACATTCGTGAATGTTACTCCTGGATCTGCCAGTCTGGCAAACAATCGGGATGTAACAAATCCACCTTTCAGAGGAACATATGTACTATTCTCAACTCCCCTACCTATGGTGGAGGAAAGAAAAGTAGAGAGAAAGTCAATCCAGCCTCCTCCTAATAAACAAAAAAGAAGGATACTCCACGAAGAAAGTGAGGAAGTTGTTGCTACGGAAGCACGAGCAATGGAGGAATATGTAGCCACTAACCTACAAGCCCTCGTACCGCTGGTTGTCAAACACAGAAAGAACCAGAAGCGAACGAAAGGAAAGGAGCGCACAGAGCACGGAGAATCCTTTGAAGGCAGCCCATCAGGATCGAGTGATAACCACCCTACAAAGCGCGGGCGCGACTATTACTCCTCAGATGACCAAAGCTTCTCACAACCTTGGAGAAGAGCAAAAAAAATGCTTTCACAAGACGCATACAGTATTACGCAGATATAAGAAAGCGCCGCATGCCAGCAAACTTGAAAACATATGATGACACCTCAGATCCGGAAGACCACTTAAAAATCTTCGAATCTCAAGCAGACATTGAACAATGGCCAGAACCTGCATGGTGAAATATGTTGAACTCTACGCTCGTAGGAAACGCGCGGATCTGGTTTGACAGACTTCCGCGGCGAACAATTAATGGGTATGAAGTATCGCGGAAAGCATTCAAAAGAAACTATGTGCAACAAAAAAGGCATGTTAGGAGTGCTGTATCACTTGCCAGAATCAAGCAGAACCACGACGAGTACCTGGAGGATTTTTTAGAACGTTTCAAGAGCGAGTGTCTTCAAATAAAAGAATACCCAGAAGTCTTGAAAGTATCTTGCTTCATGGCAGGTATACGCAACACTGATCTAATAAAAAAGCTGAATGAAAAAACACCCGAAACCTTTGATGGAGTACTACGGAGGGTAAGATCCTTCATACAGGGGGAATCAGCTACCTCAGAAGTCATGCAAAACTCTCATGACTACAGATCTCGCGCCGCGCCCAATAAAGGGCCAAGCAGGCCAAATAGGTCGGGAGCCTCAATTACCGAGGAAATAAAAGAGAGAGGCAAGCCAGTAACTTTAGGTTTACTCCCCTTAAGTTAACCCCAAGGGAAATCCTCATATCAGAAGGCACAAATTTCCCAAGACCATTACCAATGACCAACCCGGTAGAAAGACGCGTCGACAACAGATATTGTGAATATCATGATGAGAAGGGGCACGCTACGAACGAATGTATTCAGCTACAAAAACATATCGAGAATATGGTGAAAGAAGGAAGCTAAAACACCTTGTCAAAGAAACTGCATAGGGAGAGAAACCAAAGACCGCTAACGCACATGTTTACATGGTGGAAGCATGGCAGTGAAGGATAAAGCAAAAGGAGAGCCAAAAATTCTCGAAAGGAAGAGACATCTCCTCCCCCCCCCCCCCCCTCAGCGGGAGGAATGTGGAAGAAGGCCCGTTAGTTATAGAATTAAACATTGGCAAACACAGCATACATCGAATGTATGTTGATGGAGGCTCATCAGCGGAAATAATGTATGAGCATTGTTTCCTGAAACTCAGCGCAGAAGTGAAGAGCCAAATGGTGCCTACAACCTCCCCGCTCATCGGATTCAGTGGGGAAGTGGTGTGGCCTTTAGGCCAACTGAAGCTAATAGTAAAAGTGGGAAACGATGAACATTCAACAGAAGTTTCCATGAACTTTTTAATAATACGGTCTCCATCGCAGTATAACAGAATTATTGGGTGACCTGCCATACTAGCAATGCGAGCAGTACCCTCTATGGCTCATGGCATGATAAAGTTCCTAGTGGAGGGAGGAATCGTGACAATCTTCAACACAGCGACAGCGCTCTCGGAGTGCAACACGATCATGGAAACCCCTAGGGTTACAATGGAACCCAAGGTAAACTCACCGCCGAATCTAAAAGTAGCAGTCCATCCACATTATCCAGATCAAGAGATAATGATCAGGGGAAAATTGTCTGACAAGGGAAAGGCAGACATGTGTCGCCTCTTAAAGGATAACCTAGACGTCTTCGCATGGGAACCTAAAGACATGACAAGGGTACCAAGATTAATAGCTGAACACAAGCTTCAAATCCACAGAGGATACCCCCAAGTTAGGCAAAAGAAAAGATGACATGCCCAAGAACGCAACAAGGTGATAGTCGAGGAAGTAAATAAATTGGTAGACGCAGGAATCATGAGAGAAGTTTACTACCATGATTGGGTCGCTAACCTAGTAATGGTTAAAAAACATGATGGCAGCTGGCGCAAGTGTGTTGACTTCAAATACCTTAATAAGGCTTGCCCACAAGATTGCTATCCACTCCCGAAGATAGATTGGAAAGTAGAATCTTTGTGTGGATACCCTTTTAAGTGTTTCCTGGACGCATACAAAGGATACCACAAGATACAAATGGCAGAACAAGATGAAGAAAAAACAATATTTCATACAAGCCAGGGCGTGTATTGCTATACAAAAATGCCATTCGGACATAAGAACGCAGGGGCCACATATCAACGGTTGGTTGATAAAGCATTTGAAGGTCAAATAGGGCAAAATTTGGATGTGTATGTTGATGTCACAACCCACCAATGGCGGAATATGGGGCGCGACGTATGGATATCATCACAACATGGTGTATCTATAGAGATAACTATATGAAATAAGAAATGTCATAAAATGGTGACACAAAAGTCATGACAATATCTCAACAATGCAGGAGTCTAGGTAAGTAGGTAACAGTCCTACCTCTTACCCAAGACAAACAAATAACATAACCAAAACAAACATATAGGTGCCAAATAGTATCACTTATTAAATGATCAAATGAAACTAAGAAGGAACGGGGATCACCTTCTAAATGCATTTCCTACGCTCTCCAAATTTTAGCCACTTATTTCCTCTAGCTTAACCATAATATCACCTGAAAGAGACACTAAAACACGTCAACATAAAGTTGGTGAGAGTCATATGTTTAGACTCCAACCGAAAACAGATTAAAATAAGTTGTGAACCACCATAACCACTAAACATATGAATAATGTGATACTAATATGCATTAACAAACTAACATTCAAGATTTAACTAATCAAACCAAAACCCAGTCCAAGGCTCCCAGCCTTACCAAACACCATACTCCTATAGGCTTCCAAACACCTATGAACCAACCCCCAAGGCCCCGCCTTGTCAACACCCCCTTGGTACCAAGTCAAAACATAAACAATCAAGAATCAACTAGTAGTTAATCATATAAGTATGCACACATAAGTCCATTACCAACGCCAAACATTCACAACATAATTTATAAATAACAAAACAAAACAGTGTCTCTTCCATCCCATTTGGAAGTCAAAATCATTAGTAAACATGGGACTATGAAACTCACCTGATTGAGCTTCTCCAAAAGTCCTCGCACTAGCAAAAAGCTAACAAACCAAAAACACTTAATCAAAACATGAACCAATCACTAAGATGGCCCATGAACCTATGATGGACATCTAACCTCCTCCTATATAAATACCTCATTTAAATTCTCTATGAATCTCATTACACCCCTTTATAAAGCCCTTAACTCATTTTACTTCATGACCCGTCCCGTTAGCATTTTACCAAAAACAGTCCCAGTTTTAGGTCTCAAACTATAAGCCAAACGCCCAACTAAACACACCCCTGACCTTTGTAAAGGGAATATTTATGCCCTTACATATGTTAGCTAACACCTCCCACTTTCCCTAACCTTAAAGCTACTGTTAAGGCCCCAATATATATATATATATATATATATATATATATATATATATATATATATATATATATATATATATATATATATATATATATATATATATATATATATATATATATATACTTTTGTCATTCCAAATTTACAAAAAGTTTGTTATGATTAGGGGGTCTTACCCTAAACCACAACCTTAGCCCCAATGCAGATACTTACTATAAATATAAACCATCTCTCATGTTCATTAGAAGATCCCAATGCAACCCTAAGTACCCCAAACAACCCAAAACTTAAAAAGAAAACAGGCTGACTTCAAAACTGTTTTAACCTCCGACTGTTGTAACCTGCTTTTGACCCACTTCCCGACCTCAAATTTAGTTCTCGTTTCTTGCATTGGAAAGCCACTTATATTTGATTTCCAGGGATACTTGGATCGCAAAATAAGAGTTTGTAGAACTCCCGATATGATCAAAACAATTGACTCAAAATTCTGCCCAATTTTTAAAAACGGGTTTAACTAAATTAACCTCATTAATTAACCCTAACCTTACTAATTAGAAGCCCTAATTTATGTAATCAAACATCATTATTATAACATTAATATATTGTTTTTAAATTAAACCCTAACCTAAATTCATCATAAGATGATTAAGAAATCATTAAAACAATTAAATTGAAAAGGGTTAAGAAGGTTTTACCTTTAAATTAATAGAAGATGAAAAAACCCAATTTTATGAAGAACCCTAATTATTCTCTTCTTTTTAATCGACTATAAACTCCAGGGAAGTAAAAAAATGCGTTTGATTTAGTTTGGGGGTTCCTTATATAGCAAAGCAATCCTTGTCCATCCCAATTACCACTTACCATAAATCTTTTTCTTTTTTTCCTTTTCTTCTTTTCTTTAATCGGCCAAAACCGACTATAATGCCTTTTTTATTTTTTTTTCTTTTTATTATTTAATATTATGTTATTAATATTACCTTAATTTACCTTAATTTATTTCAGCTCCTAAAACGTCCAAAACCTAAAAACCGTAAAACTAATCAAATTTACGCGTTTTACCGTAAAAGACGTAAAATATACACTTTTATAAAAAAATCTCAAATTTTGAAATAAACTTTATATTGAAGTCCTAAAAAACTTAAAACCATCCCGAAAAATACTCCCGTGATTAAACACCTCATCCGAGACCTCAAAATGCTAAACCGTAAATCGTAAAAATACGATTTTCTATAATACATATATGTATACGTAAAACCACTAAATAACACCATCTCACTTCATAGTCACTACCATGTGAGCTCATGAACATGAAATCATCACACATCGATTTATTCACAAGGTACCCCGTACCAGAAACGATATCCAAACCACAATCTATACCCACCAATTAGCACATAAACACGTAAAGACACGTAACTAGCACAAAATAAAACTAAGTGACGAACCTCAAAACCAGGGTTGTCACATCACTCCCTCCTAATAGAAATCTCGTCCCGAGATTTACTCCTTAGGATCAAACATACCATTAGCAAACAACTGAGGATACTTGTTCTAAATGAACTCCTCTCATTTCCATGTGAACTTTAGTTCAAGTCTCAAATCACCACATATACTAACTAACAATAATTAATTCATTGCCAAACTCTTGACCTCACAGTCAATAAATCTCATAAGTGACTCTCTGAAAAAACAAAGACTCTTATTAGCACAAATCCCGAATAACCGAACATACAAATATGCATTCTCAAACTACATTTACCAATCTTAATACTCGAAATATAACATGTATACCACTCTTTTTCCCCAGGTAATTCTATACTCATAAGCTACTGGTCCGATCTTTCCAAAGATCATAAATGGACCTACAAAACTCTACATCAACTCTTCCACAAAACATACCACCCGTTACTATGGGTGAAACTCCCTACATAACTTTGTCACTAAATCTAGCGGTTTCCTTCTTTTCTACATAGCATCCCTTGTTGCTCTCATCCTGTCCACAAACACCATTACCACATTAGTAGCCTCTTTTACCAATTCTAGTCCACAATGGGGACAACTCACCCTATCCTTTCATATAGTTCCCCAAATGGAATTTATCGACTTCTAGTATGATAACGATCATTATATGAAAACTCAGCCATCGCTAATGAGTTTCCTAACTCCCTCTTATCAATCACTCATGCCCTCAGTGTAACTCCTAAGGTTGTACAAATATCTCACTTGCCTATCCTTTTCCCAGTTAGCTGGATATACTCATATCCAATCATGCTCATTAACTCCCTTCAGTCCGTACCCCAAACTACTTAAAAATTCCAATTTCCTTACAAAGTGACCTATGACGGTCTTTCACATATCCATTAGTTCTTCCAATCCAAATCATCTTATGATCTATACACATCATCAAAAGGATGGTTAACTTAGTTAGACCAAGCCCTTCGTCCCTATGGCACATCATACCTATAACTCCTCATCCATTCGATTATCGATACTAAGCCTCCTAAACAATCAGTATAGGTCAGTTCCGCTTCCTTTTCCACACTACGACAATATTAGCCTGTGTTGTGCTTTATTCTACTCATTAGGCTCTACCAAAGTTTTACCTTCGGTTCCTATATTGACCTATTTCATTCATGCTTCACTTCTATACACACTTCCTTCTTCTTCCTCAACTCATACCATACATCACGATGTGATGCTTCCCGTCGTTTCTTCCCTTGCCACAATCCTTCATAAGGCATTCCATACATATTAGGCTAACTTTTACGCAAAACCCTCTATTCCATCACATCCGTACGCAATCCTTCCAACTTCTCAACTACGTGACTTCTCATTCCTCTTGAAGTATGAGATGAATTAGTCTGTCTATCGACTATCACCCAACTCTCGTCGTACTTATTCCTCCACCCCATTATGTATCCCTTTTACCAACTTTGTCCTTACATTGTCCCTTCTAAGCTACTCCTATCTATGTAGGAAGTATAGTCTACGTCCCTTTTCTCCATATGATTGTCCAAGCCACGCAACATACATGTTGACACGTTCTCTGCTTTAGACAACTCAACTCGTGCAACCTACATCCTTCATCCAAACCACCCTAATACGTCATCCATATAGTTCAAGTTCGTCTCAGCTTCACTTCATTCTTCTTATTCCATGTCTCATCAACAATGCTTGCCTTTCCCAGATGGTACTTGGCCTTGCAATTTTCTTTCATCACTTAACTCCACCCATCACCTTTTCCAAAGGTTCAATCAAGATGATTAAATATGTGTTGGAGACGTTCATGATCTGTATAGATCATTCTCTATGTCTCGTACACCAAATGCCTCTAGCATTCTAGGCAGATATAACAATCCAGCTCCACTAGCTAAGTCTTATCTAGTTCTTCCAAATCTTCAGTTCCCACAACCTATAAACAACCGCCTTTCTTTGTCGTTCTCGTATACATCCAAATCCTTGCTCCTCGTATCGTCATGCTTCGCGAATTCATCCAGTCCTTCCGATAATGCCAAGATCGGCTCATTAGCCAATCCACCTCTTCAACCTCCAAAACGCTTCCTCATCCTTCTTCACTTCGCCCTTGCTGGTTCCATGATATGCCATCATCTCTAACTGCTCATCATAGTACACTTAATCCTAAAACTCACATTTGAAAATCTCACGTATAATTCCCTTTCCTAACAACTCCAAACCAACTCATAATTTACCTCACTCTCTTTCTAAGATTAGAGTAGATCAAGATGTCGTCGATGCTCCCGATGACAACTCGTTTATACCCGTTCATGCACACTCAGTTCATTGGCCCCATGAAATTCGCTAGTGCTTTGGCGAAGCCAAATGCATAACCGTAAACCCAAGGCGTTTATACAACATCCTTAGCAGTTTCAATTACGTCCTCATTGCATCCTCTCTCAGCGGCAATACGAATGAATTTCTACCTCCTTCTACTCGCGAAAATCTACACGTATTCTATAAGACCAATACTTCCTCTTATCAGACCACTCAACCGCTTCCACATCACATTTACTACCAGGAAACTCAACCTTTATCCTAAATCCCTTGGAATTTCTAACAACTCTCTATGGCGCGTTACTTGTGCCAATATCCATACATTATACAAATCTCTATTCTTCTCCCTGGTACTCCAAAGAGTCCATATATTCACATTAGTTTGTCTACGAACTTCTTCCCTCCCCACTAAGGGCACTCTGACCGTTCTCTCATGGCCACCTACTTAATCGTGTAGGCGCGACCAAGTCTTTCATATGACTACCTCAACGCTCCGAAACAATACGAAACCAAAACTACATCCTGAATCCACCAGATACGATCAAGGAATCAAACCCACAGATAACTAAAGACATTTCACGTGCACCAATTAAAACAAATCAAAAGCCACGAGACTCAAAAGAAAACTCAAACCCAAAACGTGTGTCAATTCACAATGACCCATGACAACGGAAACAAAATAATAATCCCAGAAACACCCAATGGCAACCAAAACATATTACGCCCCGCGACATATTATTTCCAAAAGAATATATATATATATATATATATATATATATATATATATATATATATATATATATATATATATATATATATATATATATATATATATATATATATATATATATATATATATATATATATATATATATATATATATATATATATATATATATATATATATATATATTATATATATATATATATATATATATATATATATATATATATATATATATATATATATATTATATATATATATATATATATATATATATATATATATATATATATATATATATATATATATATATATACTATATATATATATATATATATATATATATATATAATATATATATATATATATATATATTATATATATATAATAATATATATATATATATATATATATATATATATATACTATATATATATATATATATATATAATATATACTATATATATATATATATATATATATATATATATATATATATATTTACCTCCCCACATCTATGTGACTCAAACAATCTACAAACAACCCTCTTGACGAACTCAAAACTCAACTCAAAGACTAGGTATCTCGTGCATCCCAAATCATAAAAATAAACTACTATTCAAAGCTCAACCTTTAACCCGACACTTGTGCAATAATTCCGGCCAGGATACTGACCTCCCATGACTATACATTCTGAATATTTGAAAAGTACGTTCCGAGTACATAATTTTTGGCTTTTGAATCACCCAAAAAAAACTTTAAAAACGAACAAGTTACGACCAAAACAATTTTATACTAGTTGTTTTAAAACTAAAGAATAAACTTAGTGATTAATGTAATCCTTTTAAATGAAAGATATAATTGTATGTGTAACCTTCATAAACTCAATTTAACCTCGTAATAATAATTATAAATGACGTGAATCGGTTAAACCCAATTATATAAACTATGTAAGTAGAAAGAAATTTTACTTCGCTTTATTTTGAAGAAAGTTTCTTAGAATCTGAAATAAATAAGTGTTGATTAAAAAAAATCTTATGTTGCACCTTGTTTCAAACACGACTTTAACACCTTACCCTTATTTTACCGAATACAACCAACTATCTAACCCTATAATAGATTTCCAAGTCACCCTTTTTCTCAATATATACCGACCAAAAGAAATGTATGACCCAACACAAAAGATTTCATTATTTCAAAAGAAATCCCAAGTTATTTCAATAGACTTAAATCAAGAACACCATTTTAAAACGTACACGTGAAATACGAAACTCAAAGAATACGCTACAAGACACACTTCAAAAGATTCAAAACTTCGTTGAAACTCCACCAAACTCGAGCTCTAATAAATTGTTTAAACACAAGAGAGTACTAGGTACATTCAAGTTATAATAACTACTGAACGACCGTAAATCATAACATAACATCTATTAGTATATATACATCCGCATATGTATACCTATCGAATCTCCCAAACATACTCGTTATCATACATGTCAAGTCAATCAATCGCTTTATACGCTCGTTTTTCCATACGAGTAATCACCATCTCACCGTGCCACAACAAGGCATAAAGCCCACATCCAAAACCAAACCATATCGTGTGACCCCATAATCACACAGCACACCTATAACCCAAAACATATAACACAAAAAGAACAATAGCCATCTCATAGGCAGCCATTACATAAACCCATATATTATACGTATACCCAAATTCTACATCTCATCATATACAAGCATGTACTAACCCTCTTTTATGCAATCATACTTGAGAACCCATTGAACTTGTGGTACTTGTATAACTATGTTGGCCACCATACTTATACAATTACCCTTTCCCCAATGTACTCCCTCCTATGATGACACTTATAAGAATCAATACAACATATAACACATAAATCCATCTACTCACATAGGCTCATAACCTTATAACCAATAAGGTCCAAAAATCCATCTATTAAAATAACATAGTAAAACTCTTGGAATACAGAAATCCATAATCTAGCTAAAACAGCATAGACTAAATCCAAAACAAAAACATAATCAGTTATAAGTCATGTCGCCCATAAGAGTGGAAACAACTTAAAACCCTTCCTATCCACCTACTCCTAGTAACTCGAATTACCACATAATTCTTAGGGAACATGACTTAAACATCAAAAGAAAAAAATACTATACATTAGGTACATAAAATAACCCAACAAAAGATAGAAACTACCATGTACCAAATTATGTACTATAATGTACAATTTAGGCAAAATACAACAATGACTAGCGTGGATGATTATGGTTCAACCTGAACTAGTCACAATCCGACAAGAAAATAACATGTGGCTAAGTATGAACATACTATGGTTCAATTCATGCTAGTCAAAACATCACAATAAATAACATCCAAACACATCAATTATATAAAATGCACACATACTCCTATGACGCCTATATGTAGGGACCCTTAAGCTATAGAATAGGCTACGCGACTAGGCAACCTAATTCTCTATAACCATTGTCTCTGATGCCATTCTGTCACACCCCACCAATGGCGGAATATGGGGCTCGACGTATGGATATCATCACAACATGGCGTGTCTATAGAGATAACTATATGAAATATGAAATGTCATAAAATGGTGACACAAAAGTCATGACAATATCTCAACAATGCAGGAGTCTAGGTAAGTAGGTAACAGTCCTACCTCTTACCCAAGACAAACAAATAACATAACCAAAACAAACATATAGGTGCCAAATAGTATCACTTATTAAATGAGCAAATGAAACTAAGAAGGAACGGGGATCTCCTTCTAAATGCATTTCCTACGCTCTCCAAATCCTAGCCACTTATGTCCTCTAGCTTAACCATAATATCACCTGAAAGAGAAACTAAAACACGTCAACATAAAGTTGGTGAGAGTCATAGGTTTAGACTCCAACCGAAAATAGATTAAAATAAGCTGTGAACCACCATAACCACTAAACATATGGACAATGTGATACTAATATGCATTAACAAACTAACATTCAAGATTTAACTAATCAAACCAAAACCCAGTCCAAGGCTCCCAACCTTACCAAACACCATACTCCCATAGGCTTCCAAACACCTATGAACCAACCCCCAAGGCCCCGCCTTGTCAACACCCCCTTGGTACCAAGTCAAAACATAAACAATCAAGAATCAACTAGCAGTTAATCATATAAGTATGCACACATAAGTCCATTACCAAGGCCAAACATTCACAACATAATTTATAAATAACAAAACAAAACAGTGTCTCTTCCATCCCATCTGGAAGTCAAAATCATTAGTAAGCATGGGACTATGAAACTCACATGATTGAGATTCTCCAAAAGTCCTCGCACTAGCAAAAAGCTAACAAACCAAAAACACATAATCAAAACATGAACCAATCACTAAGATGGCTCATCAACCTATGATGGACATCTGACCTCCTCCTATATAAATACCTCATTTAAATACTCTAAGCATCTCATTACACCCCTCTATAAATACCTTAACTCATTTTACTTCATGACCCGTCTCGTTAACATTTTACCAAAAACAGTCCCAGTTTTAGGTCTCCAAACTATAAGCCAAATGCCCAACTAAACACACCCCTGACCTTTGTAAAGGGAATATTTATGCCCTTACATATGTTAGCTAACACCTCTCACTTGCCCTAACCTTAAAGCTACTGTTAAGGCCCCAATAAATATATATATATATATATATATATATATATATATATATATATACTTTTGTCATTCCAGATTTACTAATTTTAAACATATAAAAAGTTTGTTATGATTAAGAAGTCTTACCCTAAACCACAACCTTAGCCCCAATGCAGATACTTACTATAATATATAAACCATCTCTCATGTTCGTTAGAAGATCCCAATGCAACCCTAAGTACCCCAAACAACCCAAAACTTAAAAAGAAAACAGGCTGACTTCAAAACTGTTTTTGACCCACTTCCCGACCTCCAATTTAGTTCTCGCTTCTTGCATTGGAGAGCCACTTCAATTAGATTTCTAGGGATACTTGGATCGCAAAATAAGAGTTTGTAGAACTCCCGATATGATCAAAATAATTGACTCAAAATTCTGCCCAGTTTTTAAAAATGGGTTTAACTAAATTAACCTCATTAATTAACCCTAACCCCACTAATTACAAGCCCTAATTTATGTAATCATTATAACATCATTATTATAACATTAATATACTGTTTTTAAATTAAACCCTAACCTAAATCCATCATAAGATGATTAAGAAATCATTAAAACAATTAAATTGAAAAGGGTTAAGAAGGTTTTACCTTTAAATTAATGGAAGATGAAAAAACCCAATTTTATGAAGAACCCTAATTCTTCTCTTCTTTTTAGTCGACTATAAACTCCAGGGAAGTAAAAAATGCGTTTGATTTAGTGTGGGGGTTCCTTATATAGCAAAGCAATCCTTGTCCAACCCAATTACCACTTACCATAAATCTTTTTCTTTTTTTCCTTTTCTTCTTTTCTTTAATCGACCAAAACCGACTATAATGCCTTTTTTTCTTTTTATTATTTAATATTATGTTATTAATATTACGTTAATTTACCTTAGTTTATTTCAGCTCCTAAAACCTCCAAAACCTCAAAATCGTAAAACTAGTCAAATTTACGCGTTTTACCGTAAAAGACGTAAAATATACACTTTTATAAAAAATCTGAAATTTTGAAATAAACTTTATATTTAAGTCCTAAATAAATTAAAACCATCCCAAAAAATACTCCTGTGATTAAACACCTCATCCGAGACCTCAAAATGCTAAACCGTAAATCGTAAAAATACGATTTTCTATAATACATATACGTATACGTAAAACCACTAAATAACACCATCTCACTTCATAGTCACTACCATGTGAGCTCATGAACATGAAATCATCAAACATCGTTTTATTCACAAGGTACCCCGTACCGGAAACGATATCCAAACCACAATCTATACCCACCAATTAGCACATAAACACGTAAAGACACGTAACTAGCACAAAATAAAACTAAGTGACGAACCTCAAAACCAGGGCTGTCACAGTTGATGACCTGGTAATAAAAAGTCACACAGAGAGTGAACTTATCCGGGATATTTAGGAAACATTCTCAACACTTAGGAGAACAAACATGAAGTTGAATCCAAAGAAATGCAATTTTGGGGCCACAGAAGGCATGTTCCTAGGATACATGATTGATGCTAATGGCATCAAACCCTGCCCGAAAAAGACAGACGCGGTCATCCAGCTTCAAAGCCCAAATACCAAAAAGGAAGTACAGTCGCTAAATGGGAAGCTCGCAGGGTTGAATAGATTCCTGTCCAAATCTGCGGAGAAGTCGATCCCTTTATTTAAAACACTCAAGAAGTGCATCAAGAAAGGAGACTTCAATTGGACAAAGGAAGCTGAGAAAGCCTTTGGGGAACTGAAAACACATTTAGCTTCACTCCCTTTGTTAGTCGCGCCACGTCCTAAAGAAGAACTGATAATGTATTTGTCTGCCACACACATAGGGATCAATGTGGTACTAATGACGGATAGGGAAAATGTGCAAACACCAGTATACTTTATAAGTAGAGCATTATAGAACTCAAAACTAAATTATACCCCAATGGAGAAATTGGTACTCACACTAGTATTTTTAGCAAAAAGGTTTCACAGGTACATCCAAGTGCATCCGATAGTGGTGATAACGGAGCATCCCATAAAACAGATAATATCAAAACCGGACGTTACACGTAGATTACAAAAGTGGAGTGTTCTACTAGGGGAACACAACATCACCTATAGACCGCTCAATGCCGTAAAAGGACAAATTCTGGCAGATTTCATCATCGAAAAACCAGAAGAGGACATTCAGGAGTTAGGACAAAGGGAAGAAGACCAAGACCCATGGATCTTATTCACTGATGGGTCCTCTTGCACTGATGGATCTGTCGCAGGGCTCATACTCACCAACTCTGAAGGAATGGAATTCACATACGCACTACGCTTTGAGTTCACAACCACAAATAACGAGGCAAAATACGAGGCGCTAATAGCAGGACTACGAAGTGCAGCGCAAATGGGTGTGCGGAATCTCGAGGAAAACGTAGATTCTCGCCTGGTAGCAAACCACATACTTAGCGAATATGAGGCGAAAGAAGAAAACATGGTACAATAATTACAAAAAGCCAAGACGCTGATTGAAGGATTCATTAAGTTTCTAATACGCCAAGTACCTAGGGGGAGAAAAAGAAAGCATACACACTCAACAAAATAGCGTCCACCAGTTTCGCAAACCTATCAAAACAGGTCTTGGTAGAGATCCTAAAAGACAAATCTATAAAAGAACAGGAGGTCACATCGGTGGTAGAGGAAGAAGGTCCTACATGGATGACACCGACTGTGGATTATTTGACGAAGGATTTGCTCCCGCATGACGAAATCGAAGCACGGCGAATACGAAGACGCTCGAGGCAATTCGAGGTCAGATACGGGACCCTTTACAAACGATCATTCCTTCATCCATGGTGATGTGTGGGGCCACGACAAGCACAGTATGTCATCAGCGAAATACACGAGGGATCCTATGGCATGCACGTAGGACCAAGGTCCGTGGTCGCAACAACGTCGCACAGTGGGTATTACTGGCCAACCATGCACGCGGATGCACGAACGCTCATTAACAAATGCAACGACTGCCAGGTACACAGGCCGATACCACGACAACCCCAAGAGGAACTAACACCTATTACTTCTCCGTTGCCATTCTTCAAATGGGGAATAGACATCGCACGACCTTTTCCTATAGCTCCGGGAGTAATTAAGTTCCTAATAGTCGTGATGGATTACTTCACGAGGTGGATTGAAGCAAAGGCAGTCACAACAATCACAGGGAACCAAGTAAAAAGGTTCGTGTGGGACAATATAGTATGTCGCTTTGGACTACCTGGGGAGATAGTTTCTGATAATGGAAAACAATTCGCTAGAGAACCCATTTAAAGATTGGCGCGCAAAAAATAACATACACCAAACGTTCGCATCGGTAGCCCATCCTCAAACAAATGGACTCATGGAAAGAGAATATAGGAGTCTGGGAGATGGCATAAAGGCGCGATTAGGGGAACACAATAAAAAATAGGTCGATGAGTTATCGCATGTCTTGTGGGCACATCACACAATGATAAAAACAAATACGGGCGATACCCCTTTCGCTCTAACATACGGCACAAAGGCAATTATCCCAACCGAGATTGGATTACAAACACTTCACACAAAAGAAGTGGACATGGTCACAAATGACGATGAATTGGCATTGAACCTAGACATAATCGAGGAGCTAAGAGAGTTGGCAGCTATCCACGAAGCCAAGTCAAAGGCAAAAATGAAGGGTTACTATGATGCTAGGGTAAGAAAGACTTCCTTTAGGCCAGGCGATTTCGTGTATCGCTCAAACGCGGCCAGCCGCGCTGAGAATACAGGAAAACTTTGACCCAGGTGGGAGGGACCTTACATAGTGACAGATGGATTGGGGAACGGCACATATCGACTACGCGACATGGATGGTCGCGACCTACCAGGGCCTTGGAACATATGCCACCTAAAGAAGTGCTATCTTTAGCGACGAACTTCTGGAACCACTATATTATTTTTTCTTTTATTTCATGTATTAAAAATCTTGAAAGTATTAATAAAACTGTCGTGGTTCCTAGCTAGTTCCACGGCGCATTATCAAAACATTTATTTTTGTTATACATACATCTTTCTTCTATGTTAAATATTGCCTACTGGCGCACGCGTTCTCAACGTTTCTAGGAGAAATAAGAAGAATGAGCCTACCCTACTAATTAGACTCGTCGAATAAGTGGGATGCAACCCCATCGACCATGGATCATGTATCCTTGTTAGGCCCCTTGCTATTAATAACGTCGTAGCAAGTTATGCAGCTAGTAGACTCTGAGACTGCTAAGACACAACCGTGCACACCTAACAATTGGTCAGCCTCACCTGGCCGCCCTTATGGTAGTAGCGGTATACCACATGAAATGAGCTTGCCGCACCCATAAGGACCATTCATGAGTTTATATTAACTCATTATATGAATTTGCGCTATAAACATTAAACATAATTGTCATAACAAAAAAATGAACTGTTTATTACAAATAAAGGCGCACATTCGCGCTTAACAGTCAAAGTTAAATTTACAAGTCAGCCAAGCGGTTGGAGAGCAAATGGGTTTCAAACGAGGATCTTTTCATTTTCAGCAAGGGGGGCAGTTAGATGTGGCGCGGTGTTCTCTCATGCCCTTATCCATCAGGTCTAGCACGCGTGAGTCCCTCTCTAGCAACAGTAAAGGCAACACATGGATGGCAGAGGCAAGGTGGGCCGCACCAACAGAAGGTGCAGCCTCTATGTTTAGCATGGCTTTCTTAGTAGCAACACGACTTTCATGTGCCGCGAGTACCTTAGACAACGAAACTTCCTTCTCAACCCTAAATGGATCAAGTGTGTCCTTAGGATGAGCAAATATGGGTACTGTCAGCTGCTCCACAGAAGGTTTTAGGTGGAAATCTGGTTGTGCCTCTGTGTCCTCTGCCTTGTGGCGCGCTAAAGTAAGGCCCTCCATCACGATCTCATGGGGAAACTCATGGTCCTTATCATCAAGACCAAAGGATGGCAGCGAACACGTACTCATATCTTTTAGGGCCGCTATGAGCTTGGACTCAGCATTTGGATTATAAGAGGGCACCTTTGCTAACTCTTTCTTCTGAAGATCCACCTTGTGCGCTTTCATCAAACCCTTTGAAGTACTGATACATAGTTTTTAGTGTGGTGAAAAGTTCGATTCTCGGAATCCTCTCGAATTGATCTCAGTTAAAAGTGGAATGATTTGTTCTTGGTGACAAAAAGTGGATTTGGTTTTCTATTCTACTAACAGGTAAGTGAATAAAATGGTAATGAAATAAACTTAAAACAAGCAAAAAATAATAAGCTGAAAAATAACTCTTACTGAAAAATACCCTATGCGGAATAAAACACCATTCGGAATGTTGGCATCTATGCGGAATAATTGTATGATTCGGAAAATATTGCCTATGCGGAAAATACTCCCATTCGGAAAAACATGCCTATTCGGAAAGATTACTCTACTCGGAAAAACCAGTCTATGCGGAAAGTCTTCCTTATGCGGAAAATATGGTTATGCGGAAAAACTGCTTTATTCGGAAAGTAAGGACCATTCGGAAAATATGCTCTATTCGGAAAAACTGCTTTATGCGGAAAATAAGGGCTATTCGGAAAAATGTTCCGAATAAGAAAACTGAGAATTGGCTATGCGGAATATCCAGAATATTCCGAGTAATGAAACGAAAACACCCCTATTCGGAATATTTGAAAATGTTCCGAATAAGGGAAACACAAAAAAGCCTATTCGGAAAGTATGAGCTATTCGGAATGTTCTGGGAGATGAAGAACAGTAGCAGACGAACAAAAATGATTTTTCAATCTAAACACAAAAATACTCAAAAAGGTTTTACCAAACTAACCAATAATCACTAACATACCATAGGAAACAAATCCCACCAATAAAAACACTAAATCAACAACTTTTTAAGATCAAACTAAAATCAAATAAAAACTCAAGAACTTGCAATAAAAATGATGAAGAACAAGATGAATAGAAAGATGGAATGGATTGATTAATGAAAAAGTAACAAGGTTAATGATTAAAGATTACAAGATGAAAAGAAAAAGATGAAAATCACCAAACTCCCTAATGGAGTTGGTGATGGAACGAACTACAAAGAAACTGGGAAAGAAAAATGAAAACTAACTCCCTAATTGTGTGAAGGGAAAGACTATTTATACTCCTAGTGGTTGGTTGGTGAGTGGGCTTTCTCCCTTTCTTCTTGTCTTCTCGTCTTTTCAGAAAAGTTGACGTTTTCGATTCTGATTCGGGATTTGTTGTCGATTAAATCCAACTCGTCTTTTAATTTCTTCGTTAAATAGACTCGAGTTTCTTCGACTTATGAAAATCTTCCGTCTTTAGTCCTTTTCTTCGATAAATCTTCGAATAGGCCCAGTGACTTCAAATCTTTTGCATCTCTTGGACAATAGACGTCGTCTTCAGTCTTTTTCCTTGATAAAACCCGTGCAATCCCATGTTTTCTTTAATATTCATTCGGTTAGCTCTGAAATCACAATAAACACAAAAACCACGCATAATTCCAAACAAATGATATTAATTACGTGTTTTGGTCTTGTTTTAGCCAGAATTAAGTGGTAAAAGGATGGGTGTTTACGCACCTATCAAATCCCCTACACTTAACCATTGCCATGCCCTCATGCAATGCTTAGTGATAAAGCAAATTTTACATTTTTCTCATAATTAATCAACCTTGGCCTTATTCAAATACTACTAAATAAGAATCAAATTACTAAGAGAGAAATAAAAGCTTTAAAATAAACAAAAGGAAGGAAACAACTTGTAAAGAAATCAAGGACTTACATTAGGGCTTTGGTGTTGCGAAGATTTATCACCCTCAAGTTTCACGTTCCCCAAACTAAGCTTAAAAACGAGATCATTGTTATTATAAGTTAGTAAATCAAACACTTACACACATGGCTTAATTAAATGCTTAAACTCCCTTATTCCTAGGTGTATCTCTTATATTTTATTTTTGTCTTAGAATGATCATGAAGATGCATTTTTGGACTTATCTCGATAGTTTATTAGGGCTGAAAGCAAAGTAGGACGATTTGAGCAATAGTTAGCTAAAGGACAAAATCTCTTAAAACTGCTTCTCGGGATATCAAAGAGTTCATATCTTGGCATAACTTGGTTCACGATTTGAGACCTTTCTCGGGCCGATATTTGGCATGTACTTCATACTTCATATCTTCGAGGGACGTTCTTGAGATAATGGTCTTCTCATCATAATAGAGTTTCTTCACTTGGAGACTTTTGAGGGGTACTCCAACTTTGTTGACCACGACTTCATGATTATTTCTTCAATCTCTATTTGGGATTTTGAGATACAACGATCCGCCTCCTTTTCGGACTTGGATCTATTTATCCTCATACCTTGTTAGGGTCTTTTCGGATAGACTTCTCCATGATCTTTATGGGAGTTGATTGCTTTTCGTCGTGAGTCTTGATCCTTCATATTGACTTTAGGAATAATGCTTTTCACATCACTTTGGATCTTCAGCAATAAAATTGAATCCTCATGCCTTGTTAGGGCCTTTTCGGACTCGCCAATCTTCGCGCCCCGCTTCATAAGTTATGCCTTGGCTATGAACTCTTATCATTACCGAGCAACTTTTAAACGATCTTGGGCTAGAAGCTAAGTAACTTTTCAAATCGTAAGACCTTACTTATTGCAGATAGATTATTAGCAAGTGATGGGAGAATAGGCAAATAATTACACCAAGTGAGCTTGCGCAAGAATACCGACTTATAATTGACTCTATCATTTCTCGTCCTCCACAATTTAAAATCTCAAATAATGAGACTCGTGGATACTTAGCCTAATAAACCAGTTAAGGTTTACATGGTTAAGGATACTAGCTAGAATAAACTTGGATAAGTCTATTCGGGTTGAGTCAAAATAAACGCAACGGGCCTAATATGTCAAAGACTTCTAAACTAGCTACACCACTTTATTAATATTTTTGACTTTATTGCGGGATATATATACATGAGAAAGCAACGATAAAAATTTAAAAATTACGACTAAATGGCCAAAGTTAATAAAAAATTTGAAAAATGTTGAAAAATAGGATTTTCTGGTTAAACGAAGGCATTTTCATGGAAAAGTCCACTTAAAACTTCGATAGAAGTCTCCCCTACACTTAAGATAAACATTGTCCTCAATGTTTAAGCATGTGGGAAAAATCTCCCCTACACTTATGACATTGTGCACGTTGGTTAACTCAAGTTAAGGAAGAGACGACTAAAGTGATCAATTTCAAATGTGAGTATGAAGTAAATTGAATCACGATAGTTGAGAGATAGAACCGGATTTCGGATAACACGGGGGCACGGTTCTTCAAAGTTTCCAAGATTGCAGTAATCCCTGTAAGCACATCACCACACAAACACAAACGACCAAAATAGGTCCTCCCCTACACTTAGGGGGTTAAAGGGATAGATACTCGGGCTGCCGCCCGAGGAGCGCTTGTTTTTGATAACCGAGTCACGAGCCTGACTCGACCCAAATTTAGTTCATGGGGAACGTGGTGAGGGATGGAATCACCTCCTGAGAGGTGTCCTCACCAAAGTATAACTTCACTCGTTGGCCATTCACCTTAAAATTTGGTCCATTAGGTTGAGCGAGCTCGAGAGTACCATATGGAAAAATTTGGGCGATGGTGAATGGGCCGGACCAACGAGATTTGAGCTTGCCCGAAAAGATTTTCAACCGAGAGTTAAAAAGTAAGACTTTGTCTCCAACATGGAACTCTCGGTTTTTGATCTTGGAGTCGTGAATGAGCTTAGTCCTTTCCTTATAGATCAAAGAATTTTCATAAGCCTCATTCCGAAGTTCATTTAGCTCATTGAGTTGGATCTTGCGTAGGTCACCGGCTTTGTTTATATCAAAATTAGCCCACTTCAAGGCCCAATAGGCCTTGTGCTCCAACTCAATGGGGAGGTGGCACGATTTCCCGTACACAAGACGATAAGGCGTACAGCCGATCGGGGTCTTGTAAGCAGTACGGAAAGCCCACAAAGCATCATCCAATTTATCAGCCCATGAGGCACGATGCTCTCCCACGGTTCGTTCAAGAATTCGCTTAAGACCTCGGTTGGATATTTCGGCCTGGCCATTAGTTTGTGGGTGGTAGGCTGTGGAAAGACGATGATTTACACCGTACTTAGCCATGACTCTAGCAAATTGGTCATTGCAGAAATGAGTCCCACGATCACTAATAATGGCGCGAGGCACACCGAAGCGAGCGAATAGAGCTTTCAAAAAGTTACAAACCACCCTTGCGTCATTAGTAGGGAGAGCTTTGGCTTCAACCCACTTAGAAACGTAGTCAACGGCTACAAGGATGTATTTGTTTCCTTTAGATGAAGGGAATGGCCCCATAAAGTCGATACCCCAAACATCAAAAATTTCACACTCTTGAATAAAATTCTGAGGCATCTCGTCTTTATGTGTGATTTTGCCTTGCTTTTGGCAAACATCACATCGTTTGACCATATCGTGAGCGTCACGGTATATGGAGGGCCAATAAAATCCGGAATCAAACACTTTTTTAGCGGTGTAGTTGGGACCAAAGTGACCACCGGTGGGTCCTTTGTGGCAAGCATCAAGGATGTCCGACGCTGCCGGTCCATCAACACATCGGCGAATTATCAGATCAGCACATTGTTTGAATAGGTAAGGGTCGTCCCAAAAGTAAGTCTTGATGTCGGTAAAGAACTTCTTCTTTTGCTGGGACGTCAACCCTTCCTTGAGAATTCCACCCGCCAAGTAGTTTGCAAAGTCCGCAAACCACGGGGTTTCATTCGGCTTCGAGTTTATAGACATTAAGGTCTCCAAGGGAAAAGAATCATTGATTTCTTTGGTCGGATGATCCCCTTGGTATGGATCCTCAAGTCTACTAAGATGGTCCGCGGCTAAGTTTTCTGCTCCTTTTTTATCACGAATTTCGATTTTAAATTCCTGGAGCAGCAAAACCCAGCGAAGAAGTCTTGGTTTGGAATCTTGCTTTGTCAACAAGTACTTCAGCGCGGAATGATCGGTGTACACAATGGTGGTAGAAAGGACAAGATAGGGGCGGAATTTTTCAAAAGCATAGACAACAGCTAAAAGCTCTTTCTCAGTTGTCGTATAATGCAATTGTGCCCCAGTCATTGTCTTGCTAGCGTAATGGATTGGTTGGAAGTGTTTGTTCACTCTTTGTCCAAGAACCGCTCCAATAGCAAAATCGCTAGCATCGCACATCAACTCAAAGGGCAGCTCCCAATTAGGGGTAACCAAGACGGGTGCCTTAGTTAGCTTATCCTTAAGCGAGTTGAAGGCGTCCAGGCACTCTTTGGAAAAGATAAAAGGAGTATCTTTTTCCAAGAGGTGGGTCATCGGGCGAGCGATTTGAGAAAAATCTTTGATGAATCGACGATAGAAGCCCGCATGACCCAAGAAACTTCTCACACCCTTCACAGTGGAACGTGGAGGCAACTTTGCTATAACATCAACTTTAGCACGGTCTACTTCAAGACCGGCTTTCGAAATCTTATGTCCAAGCACGACGCCTTCTTGTACCATAAAATGGCATTTTTCCCAATTTAGAACAAGGCGAGTGTCTTCGCACCGCTTTAGCATACGTTCTAAATTGGCAAGGCAAGCAGAGAAGGAATCCCCGAAGACCGAGAAATCATCCATGAAGACTTCCATGGTTTGTTCAACCATGTCATGGAAGATAGCTAACATACACCTTTGGAAAGTCCCTGGCGCATTACATAAGCCAAAAGGCATTCTTTTGTAAGCGAAAGTGCCATAGGGACAAGTGAATGTAGTCTTCTCTTGATCTTGGGGATCGATGGGTATTTGAAAATAACCCGAGAAACCATCCAAAAAGCAGTAATATTCATTACCGGCTAATCGTTCAAGCATTTGGTCCATAAAAGGTAGAGGGAAATGATCCTTTCTCGTGGCATCATTGAGTTTGCGATAGTCTATACAAACTCTCCACCCAGTAACGAGACGAGTGGGAATCAACTCGTTGTGTTCATTGGGAACAACGGTTATTCCGCCCTTCTTGGGCACACAATGGATTGGACTAACCCATGGGGAATCCGAAATAGGGTAAATCATACCCGCATCAAGAAGTTTGATAACCTCTGTTTTGATGACTTCATGTATTTTTGGATTCACCCTTCGTTGGCTTTGAATAGTGGGCTTGAAGTCGTCTAATATGTAATATAATGCAAGTTCGTTTTCTCAGTTCTTAACTAATAGAAAGTCCAACCAATATCAGATTTATTATTGTTCTTGGTTGTTCAAGCTTACTTGGTAATCTATTGCTAATTCAAACAACACTATTTAAAAATGAAAAATATAAACCTACTTATACGTAAAACAAGTTGCAAATTCCAAGTTTTTATTCAAACAAAATTAAGATTGCAAAATATAAAACTAAGAGGACTGATAATGTAAATTTTAGGAAAATTAAATGCTTGAAAATTAAATTCTAACAACTTTAGGGACTAAAAATGCAAAACTGTTAACTATAAGGACCAAACTTGTAAAATCTATAACAAACTTAACCAAATAGTAACAAACCAACAAACTTAACAACTGAAATTTAACAAACTTCAAAGTCCAGGGACTGAATATATGCAAACCCTAAAAACTAGCAAGATTAGCCAAAGAATAACACTTATTGAAAAGAAAGGACTAAAGTGCAATTAAACCAAAGTTTTAAGTAAAAACGGGACAAAGGGAAGAATAAGCTCATTTGAGCTTATTATTCAACCAAATAAGCTGAAACCACTTGCAAAACTCTTCTAATTCAATTTAAGCAACGTGTGTTCAAAGATTTAAGCTAAAAGTCAGAATTAAGCAAATGAGTGCTTATTGATAAGCACAAAATAAGCTACAGCTTATTCCAAACAGTCACAACTTGATTTTTGTGATTAAACTGATTAAGCACTTGATTACAAGAACGGGAAATCAAACTAGAACCATTTTCATCAAGTAATGAATGAAAAATCTGAAATAAGCTCTTTTGAGCTTATGTTGACCAAGTTTGACCAACTTTTATGAAAAAGCTCAAAACTTCAAAACTTAATATTCAATACTAACTAAATGGATTGGTGAAAGAAAATCATGACTTTTCTGAAGTGGATTAAGAGAACCAGTAAAACAGTTAGCACTTTGTCTCAGAGAATGACAAATGCTCAAACCTTGACTAAAAAGCTTATTTCTAGCTTAATTCCTAAAACTGTATATTTTCCTCTTAGAAACTGAAAGTTAATGATGTAAGCTAGAACTAGAAACAAGTTTGAGCAAATCTTATCAAGTAATGAAGGAGAATTCAGCAATTGAAAGTAACAAGTTTACCAAACTAAAGCTGAAATAAGAATGACCCAAACTAATTGTTAGCCAATTGCCTGTTTGACTGTTTTTATGACTTGTAAAAGACTTAAAACCAATTGTTAACACCTAATGACTGGAAATCAACTTCTAAACACCAAATCTTAACACTTGAAATCTACTTTATAACTACTCCCAAACACTCCTTTATCTGTTTTGATCAAAAAATTTCAAAGGCTTTTTAAGAACTGGTTTAAGCTGATTCAAAAGCTATAACAGTCTAGTTTTAATTGCCAAAAAGAAAGCTATCAGAACTGAAACTAAGCAATAACCAAAGCTAGAACTCAATTAAGCTATTAAGCTAAAAAGTTACTGAAAATAAGCTAGTAACTACAAGACTGAACACAAATGCACTAGATAAAGCAGTAACTGAAATTTAAACACTCAAAACACAATCAAACAACAACACATAACAAGTATATCATATAGCCATCAAAGTTAACTAGGAAAATGAGCATGCAATTGACTGTTTAGAGGAACATAAAACAAGAGCTATGGAACCTATTGTAGAAACCCTTTGGGAAGAAGAGGAGCGCTGAGCTCTCTTGCACTAGTGATAACCTCCACCTATCACTAGTATTCTACTAAAATCAATCAACAATCAACTGCAAATCATCTGGAATCAACTTTCTGCTACAAATCTTCAAGAACAATGGAAAAACTTGAATTCTGATCAAACAGCTACAAAACTTCACCAATGTCAGTTATGATCATTGGTTGATCATAACAAACATCAAACAGCAACAAGTATATCCAATAGCAACAAGAATCAACAGGAATTTGAAGAACAGAATTTGGCGGGAAAAGGTAATTTGAAATTTATTGGATGAATTCAGTTACAAAAGTTGTTACAAGCTACAAACTAACTAACTGACTCAAGAGTTTGTCAGACTCTTGAGTAGTTAGGAGAAAAGTGAGGGAAAAATGGAAAGGAAAAGTTAACTATGTGTTTTTACAATTTAAGCTACAATGAAAAATGAAGTACATCATAGCTATTTATAGGCATGAGAGGAGATTCTGTTGGGGTTTGTGACGTGGCAGATCCAATCATAGCTTGACACGTGGAATATTATGCAAATCCCACTTTGAAGGTTATGAACTGATTTGGGCATTTTTAATTCAATGGATGATATGTTAATTGGATTGCACCATTGAATTCGTCTTCCAAAATTGAGCAACTTTGGTGTTTTGAACTTCTCATGAAACGTCTTCTATAAAAATCCCGATCCTGGCAATATTTTCTTTGAAGAAGATGGACACGTGGCGTTTTTATATTTGTTGAGAGCATGTGTTGCGGATTGTACTGTTGTGATTTTGTAATAAATGAAAAGCGGCGGTAGTGGGTAATAATGAGGGTGAAGTGGCAATCCGGGTCATGTCTTTTCTCTCTTCTCATTGGTTGCTTCCTTTTCACATGGATTAAGATTGCAAAACTTTCCCATCTTGGCAAAACAAGTCCCTCTTCTTGGCAGTTTGCTATTTAAGGCCAGAATCTTTATTCTTTTGACAATTTTGGCCCTTCAACTTTAATTCTTCAACAAAATGGCCTTTTGATTGAGTTGACTTTGTAGTTGACCAGATTTGACTTGAATCTTGACTTTACATTATTTGCACTTTAAGTCCTTCAACTTTCACAAATTGTCAAGATAGGCCCTTGAACTTCAAAGTCTTGTCACTTTTGATCCTCTTTTGTCTTTTTCATCCATTTGAGCTTGGTTTTTCCTTGTTTGCTTGAAAATGTATCTTCTTACCTACAAAAGTGCACACAAACACAAACATACCACATAACACTGCTTTTTACAAGATAAATGGGTATTTTGCTTCATGTTTTAGGGTTATTTGTTGATAAAAGGATATGAGTTTAAGCTCATATCAAATTCCCCTACACTTGAGCATTGCCATGTCCTCATGCAATATTATATTTCAAGGCTTAAAAATTTACATTTCCCTCATAATTAATCCACCTTGGCCATATGAGATGCATCTATACTACTCTAAACTAGATGATGCATGATTTTGACTTTTAATAATGCAATGAATCAAAATACAATTCTATCTAAATCTTTTTGATTTTTCATGAAATGGTTATGATGGAAATAACTCATAAAGAATTCAATGACTTGGATTAGGGCTTGGATACCATGAACATTTATCACCCTCAAGTTTCACTTTCCCCATACCAAGCTAGTAAATGGGATCATTGCATTCACAAGTAAAAAGTGCATCAACTTATTCATGACAATTAAATGTGGAACCGGTTATTAATTGAGCAAATTGCTTGTGGGCAAATTTGTCATTATTAAAGTGTGAAATATAAGAAATGTAAAATCCAAAAATAAGGAAGCACGGTTTTAATCCTAAGTAATCTTCTCATCCATTACTTGAAAAAACGCTCACAATTAATATAAGTCCGTATTAAGAGTAATAAGTCATTCGCCTTATGTGTAAAATCCTCATGTCATGCTTTCATAAGTAGCTACACACTCGCTAAGGAAAGAAAAATAAAACTCACGCAATAATTTACATCCGCATCTTTTTGAGATTTTGGATCTTCAACCCCGCAACCCGTCAAGGTAATATTGGATTGGAGCAATCTATTGAATCCCCGCAACCCGTCAAGGTAATATTGGAACTCAATAGTCACTATAATTAACACCACACTGCCCCTCTTGGGAGTCTTGCATTATTTTTTTTCTTTTTCTTTTTTTTTCTAGCCACTCATTTTTTTTCATAAGCCGCTCTTATTTTTCTTTATTCCTCACTAAGAAATTTGAAAAGAAGAAAAGGAAAAACACCCGCTAAATATGGAGCATGACACAAGTCTAGTACACATAAAACGTGCTAACTTAGAATCTTAAGACGTACTCATATCAACCATGAATGATTAGCCAAAAATGCATAAGAGATTACGAACCAATTAAAACCGTACTTGATTATTTATTAACAATTATATACAAGCGAAGAAAATAGAGGTCAAGAAGAGAAGGGTTTAGCCACAAGTAATTGCCATGAAGTCTATCTAGCCCTTTTACACTTGCTTCAACTCTATCATTTCCCATTCTCCACAAATTTAAAATTTCAAAGAATGAAATTGGTGGAAGCTTAGCCTAATAGACCAATGAAGGACTACATGGTTAAGGATACTAGCTAGAGAATGCTAAAATAAGCAAACTCGGGTTGAGTCAAAATATCCATGGCGGGCCTAATATGTCAAAGAAGTCTAAACTTGTTAAAACCATGTTTTATTATATTTTTCCTTTTTATATATTTGATGAAAAATAAAAGAAGAAATATATACAATGCAAATGTGTTATGCAAATGAAAAATGATTGATGCAAAAATCATGAATGCATATTTTTGTTGGCCAAAGTAGATCAAAAATTTGAAAAATGTTTAAAATTCAATTTTCCATGTTATCATGCAAGACAATGACAAGTTCTAGGTAAGGTCACTTCGATAGAAGACCCCCCTACACTTAAGCTAAACATTGTCCTCAATGTTCCATGGAAGTATAAAAACTTCCCCTACACTTATGACAATGAATAGACTTTGCTTAACCCAAGTTAAGGAAAGGACTACTATTAGTGAAATCATGTTTAAGCACAAAGTGTCAATGAAAATTCACTAAAGTAACGAAGTGAACCGGATACAAGGGCCTCCTCCATAAGCTCCAAAGCATGAGATGAGTGAGCAACCCTACAAACAAGCATGAAGACAAAAGAAGGTCGCCCCTACACTTATCTCCAAATCTATGCCTTTATTTCTAACCTACAACACTCTAAACCTAGTTATACGATGCTTGAGTTAATGAGTCTCTAGCTCGACTCGTCCCTCAATGAATTAATTCATGGGGAAAATGGGGATCTCTTGGACCATTTCAACGGAAATGTCCTCCCCAAAGTAATGCTTAACACGGTGACCATTCACTTTAAAATTTGGACCATCGGGTTGGGACAACTCAAGAGTTCCATATGGAAACACTTGAGCAATAGTGAATGGACCGGACCATCTCGACTTAAGCTTGCCCGCAAAAAGCTTCAATCTTGAGTTAAAGAGGAGAACCGGCTCTCCAACTTTGAAGTCACGATTCTTGATCTTAGCATCATGCAATTTCTTAGTCTTTTCCTTATATAGCAAAGAATTCTCATAGGCATTGGCTCTCAACTCATCCATCTCATTGATTTGATCTTTCCTATGTGAACCGGCTTGGTTTAAATCAAAGTTAGCCCACTTGAGAGCCCAAGATGCCTTATGTTCTAACTCAAATGGGAGGTGGCACGCTTTTCCATAGACAAGCCTATAAGGAGTACAACCAATTGGTGTCTTAAAAGACGTCCTAAACGCCCACAAAGCATCATCAAGCTTATCCGACCAAGAAGCTCTATGCTCTCCCACCGTTCTCTCTAAAATCCTCTTTAAACCACGATTTGTGACCTCGGTTTGACCATTTGTTTGAGGGTGATACGCGGTAGAAAGTCTATGATTCACTCCATATTTCTTCATAACTCTCGTGAATTGATCATTACAAAAGTGCGTACCACGATCACTTATGATGGCCCGAGGTACACCAAATCTAGCAAACAATTGTTTCAAAAACTTTACAACCACTCTAGCATCATTAGTAGGTAAGGCTTTAGCCTCCACCCACTTGGACACATAATCCACCGCCACAAGTATATACTTGTTGCCCTTAGAGGATGGAAAAGGTCCCATGAAATCTATTCCCCATACATCAAATATCTCACATTCTTGTATAAAATTTTGTGGCATCTCATCACGTTGTGTAATTTTTCCTTGTCTTTGACAAACATCACAAAATTTCACCATCTCTTGAGCATCCTTGTAAATGGAAGGCCAATAATAACCCGAATCAAAGACTTTCTTGGCGGTGTAGTTAGGCCCAAAATGTCCACCCGTAGGTCCTTTATGACATGCCTCTAAGATTTTAAATGCCTCGGGCCCATCTACACACCGTCTAATGATTTGGTCCGCACATTGCCTAAAAAGATATGGATCATCCCAAAAGTAATGCTTAACTTCCTTAAGAAACTTTTTCTTTTGTTGGTAAGTAAGACCCTCAATAAGCACATTGCCCACAAGATAGTTTGCAATATCCGCAAACCATGGTGTGGCATCCTCTTGGGAAGAGATAGACATGAGCTCCTCTAATGGAAAGGATTCATTGATTTCTTGATGTGGGAAATCTCCTTGAAAAGGATGCTCAAGTCTACTCAAATGATCCGCCGCTAAATTCTCGGCCCCTTTTTTATCACGAATCTCTATCTTAAACTCTTGAAGCAACAAAACCCATCTCAAAAGCCTAGGCTTAGCATCTTGTTTTGTCATAAGATACTTGAGAGCGGAATGATCCGTATACACTATGGTCTTGGAAAGCACAAGGTATGGTCTAAACTTCTCAAAAGCATATACTATAGCAAGCAACTCTTTTTCCGTGGTAGTGTAATGAAGTTGTGCACCGGTCATGGTTTTACTCGCATAGTGTATAGGTTGGAAATGCTTATTAACTCTTTGTCCTAAGACGGCCCCCACCGCATAATCACTAGCGTCACACATAAGCTCAAAAGGTAATTCCCAATTTGGAGAAACCAAAACGGGAGCCTTTGTCAATTTTTCCTTAAGTGTCTCAAAAGATTCTAAACAAGCTTGGTCAAAAATGAAAGGAGCCTCTTTCTCCAAGAGATGAGTCATCGGTCTAGCTATCTTAGAGAAATCTTGTATAAAGCGCCTATAAAAACCCGCATGACCTAAGAAACTCCTCACACCTTTAACCGAGGTGGGTGGGGGAAGCTTAGCAATCACATCAATTTTAGCTCGATCAACTTCTAATCCCTTATTGGATATCTTGTGTCCTAAAACAATCCCCTCTTTCACCATAAAGTGACATTTCTCCCAATTAAGCACCAAACGTGTTTCCTCACAACGCTTAAGCATTCTCTCAAGATTGGTGAGACAAGAGCTAAAGGAGTTCCCAAATACGGAAAAGTCATCCATAAAAACCTCCATGGTTTGCTCTATCATGTCATGGAAAATCGCCATCATGCACCTTTGAAACGTCCCCGGTGCATTACATAGGCCAAAAGGCATCCTCTTGTAAGCAAAGGTACCGTATGGACAAGTGAATGTGGTCTTTTCTTGATCCTTAGGGTCAATGGGTATTTGAAAATAACCCGAAAAGCCATCAAGAAAACAATAGTACTCATTTCCCGCTAAGCGTTCAAGCATTTGATCCATAAAGGGAAGCGGGAAATGGTCTTTCCTAGTTGCCTCATTGAGTTTTCTATAATCAATGCAAACTCTCCAACCGGTTACAAGTCTCGTGGGAATAAGCTCATTGTTCTCATTAGGCACCACGGTGATTCCACCCTTCTTTGGAACACAATGAACCGGGCTAACCCATGGAGAGTCGGAAATGGGGTAAATCATACCCGCATCTAAGAGTTTAATCACTTCCTTCTTAATAACCTCATGAATTTTTGGATTAACTCTCCTTTGGTTTTGAATGGCGGGTTTATAGTCATCCTCCATAAGGATTTTGTGAGTACAAAAATGTGGATCAATTCCCCTTATGTCGGATATTTTCCATGCTAAAGCTTTCTTATGTTTCTTAAGGACTTCAATAAGTTGCTCCTTCTCATCCTCTTTCAATTCCTTAGCAATAATCACCGGTAATTGGTCTTTTCCTTCTAAGAAAGCATATTCTAAGTGGGATGGAAGTTCCTTAAGTTCAATGGGAGGTGGACTCTCTATGGAAGGTTTTACTATGGAAGGTTCCTCAATGGTAATCTCTTGTGGAATAGGGGAAGGAATAGGGTCCTCATTGAGCAACTTTTGGATTGTAAGAATATCTTCTTCCCAATTAATGGGAGAATCATCATCACCAAGAAAGTTGGACTCAAATTCCTCCAAGAGGAAATCACTCTCTCCAAAAGGTGTTAAAGAGGGAGCAATTGAGGCCACGGTTTCAACATGTGGAATCTCATCACTAGCATTCTTACAAGCATCATGAAAGTGTTCATTACACACTTCATCTAGCACATCCACAATGTTAATAGTCTCACAAGGTCTAGACTCCTTAACCTCTTTTCTATCACAAACTTTCCCTAACTTAAACACCACTTTCTCATCCTCTACTCTCATAATTAATTCTCCTTCCGCCACATCTATCAAGGTACGACCCGTTCTCAAAAACGGTCTACCAACAATCAAAGGCACTCTAGGATCCATGTCATAATCGACCACTACAAAGTCGACCGGAAAGGTAAACTTATCCACACCTACAAACACATCTTCCGCTATACCTACGGGGTGAGCTATGGTTCGGTTGGCTAGTTCAAGAGTCATCCTAGTGGGAGTGAGCTCGGGAAGAGATAGTTGTTTCCAAACCGATAAAGGCATGAGATTTATGCTCGCCCCTAAATCCGCCAAAGCCATGCAATTTTCAACACCGGGAAAATTACAAGGTATCAAGAAGCGCCCCGGATCTCCAAGTTTTGTTGGTAAGGTTTTAAGTAACACCGCGGAACAATTTTCATTAAGTGATGTGTTGGGCAAATCAACCAATTTTTCTTTGTTTGAGAGCAAATCCTTGAACATCTTAGCAAACTTTGGCATATAAGCAAGAGCTTCCGCAAAGGATATGTTGATATTGAGTTGCTTGAACATCCTTAAGAAATTGGAGACTTGTATGTCATCTTTGTTCTTTAACTTGTCCTTTTTCAACCTTGAAGGGTATGGAAGAGTAGGTTTGGGTGTAGGTGGAATAGGTGTTGTAGTGGAAGATTTGTCTTTGTTAGCCTCTTCATTGGGAAGTGTGGAAGGTAAAGGAGAAGTATGAGGTGGTTGAGGAGGTGTGTTTGAGTGAATAGGAGCACTTTGAGGAGGTGGAGTAGAAGTAGAAGGCTTATCACAAGTAGGAGCACAAGTGGGTTGAACAATAGTAGGTTTAGGAGGTGAAGGATCCTTTGTTGTTGTACCACTCCTTGTTGTAATAGCATTGACATTAGCCCTAGGGTTTGTTTGTGTGTTAGAAGGTAAAGCCCCTTGTGGTCTTTGATTTAATACCACTAAAACCTTATTGAATTGTTCCTCCATTGTACGTTTCACTTGGTCATTCATTCTCTTCTCAATTTCACGCATTTTCTTGTCAACATACTCTTGAGTCTCTTGCATCCCATATCCTTGAGTTTGATTTTGAGGGTAAGCTTGATTTGGTATTGGAGCATATGCTTGATTGGGAATAAATGTAAGTGGTTGATTAAATCCTTGTTGTGGTGGATAAAAGGTATTAGCTTGAGGTTGAAATTGATTGGGTGCCTTGTAATTATTTCCTTGGTATGGTTGTCTTTGCCCTTGATTCCTTGCTAAAATTTGAGGAGGATTTTGTGGAATTTGGGTGGGTGGTTGGGGTGGGAAGCCGGGTGGAGTAAGGTAATTTTGGGATTTGTAAGAAAGGTTATTTGGATTGATGTTAGGCTTGAAGTGTTCACGGTGTTCCTCTTGGTAAGCATAGCATTCCCCTTGATACCCTTGCACCTTGTCACATTGTTCATAAGAGTGGGGACCTCCACAAGTAACACAAGAAATGGTGATGGCATTCACATTGTTTAAGGAATTGTTCAATGACAAGTTCTTAAAAGTTTGAAGCATGTCTTGTTGTGCTTGCAAATGCTTCTCACTTTCTCTATCCATCCTTTGAAAAATGGCTTCTTGAAACTTGAGGAGTTGGTTGTCAAAAGGGATTTGAGAAGTGTTTTGGATAACATGAACTCTTTCTTCAAATGGATCGTTTGTTTGAACCAATGCCTTAGTCTCAATAATGTTCAAAGCCTCATGGTATGTCTTGAAAAGAATACTCCCTCCCGCGGAAGCATTTAGTGAATCTTGGTGGTGAGGTTTAAGGCCATTATAGAAGGTATTGATTTGGCCTAGATCATCCATTCCATGGTTAGGGCATCGCCTCAACAACTCACTATACTCTTCCCAAGCATCACCAAAGGATTGACTAGGTTTTTGTGTAAAGCCCATAATCAAATTTCTCAAAGCCATAGTCTTTTGTGGAGGAAAGAATTTGTTCAAAAACTTAGTGGTAAAATCATCCCATGTGGTGATACTATCGGGTGGTTGGGTGTCTAACCAATGCTTAGCACTCCCATCTAAGGAAAATGACACTAACATCAATCTAATGACCTCATGTGGAACCCCATTATGCTTAATGGTGTTGCAAAGTGAAAGGAATCTCTTAAGGTGAGCATGAGGATCCTCATTTTGTTTACCAAAGAAAGGTGATTGTGCAACCATATTGATCATAGATGTATGTAACTCAAATGTGTTAGCGGGAAAGTCGGGAATCTTAATGCCACTAGCATATCCATGAATGTTGGATTGCATACGTTCATACAAAGTACAATTATCAATAGCCATGGCTTCTTGTGGTGGTGACAAAGCACGATTCTCGTGATCGGCTTGGTGGACGGTGGTGGTGTTACTCTTTCTCTTTTTCTTCCTTTTCGGAGGAAGAGGTTGTACACCAATCGGTATTTGTGCACGCCCGCGAGTGAGCATGCAACTCAATACGAGGAATGAGAGAGAAGCTCTCGTGTGACTTTGAAGAGAAATGGATTATTCTCTTCGAGTTTCAATATTAAATATCCACAAGAAAATAACAATATATGTATTACTACTTTGGGTGCAAGACCCTCAATGAAGCCTTCCTTCTTAGAATACTCCCAAGTGAACGGGGGGTTAGGTGGCGCGAAGCACTTAAGTACCTATTGACCCTTAGATGGCATTTTATAGCACATCGCCTTTCTATTCACTTAAATGTTCGTATTCTTCGAATTGTTGCTTATTGAGAGTATTTATCTATTCTTGCTTTATTTTGTTTGATCGATACGCGTGTCAAGGACCGGAACGCCCCTCAACACGGTGTATTGCCTCGGCAATACTTATGGAAGATATGTAGATTGATTGTTCTTATACGTATACGTATTTACTTATAATAATATATGGAAAATATTTTTGTATTTATGAGTTTTTAAAGGAAAATACTATATGTACATAAAAACCGAGAGAATCCAATAATATATATTTTTGGGTGCAATCTCTTAGGAAAAAGATTGCTTTTTGGATTTTTTAATTTTTTTGGTCAACTCTTTTGGAAAAGAATTGTTTTGGTTATTTTTTAGTTTTTATATATTTTTATATTTTTGATTTTTTATTTGTTTTTGATTTATGATACGTAAAAATAACGTTCACCAAATGAACGGATCCCAAAAGCCAATGAAAACCGTCAATCGATAGTCTCTCGTGTAGTCAAAGAACCGGCAGCGGCGCCATTTAATATGTAATATAATGCAAGTTCGTTTTCTCAGTTCTTAACTAATAGAAAGTCCAACCAATATCAGATTTATTATTGTTCTTGGTTGTTCAAGCTTACTTGGTAATCTATTGCTAATTCAAACAACACTATTTAAAAATGAAAAATATAAACCTACTTATACGTAAAACAAGTTGCAAATTCCAAGTTTTTATTCAAACAAAATTAAGATTGAAAAATATAAAACTAAGAGGACTGATAATGTAAATTTTAGGAAAATTAAATGCTTGAAAATTAAATTCTAACAACTTTAGGGACTAAAAATGCAAAACTGTTAACTATAAGGACCAAACTTGTAAAATCTATAACAAACTTAACCAAATAGTAACAAACCAACAAACTTAACAACTGAAATTTAACAAACTTCAAAGTCCAGGGACTGAATATATGCAAACCCTAAAAACTAGCAAGATTCGCCAAAGAATAACACTTATTGAAAAGAAAGGACGAAAGTGCAATTAAACCAAAGTTTTAAGTAAAAACGGGACAAAGGGAAGAATAAGCTCATTTGAGCTTATTATTCAACCAAATAAGCTGAAACCACTTGCAAAACTCTTCTAATTCAATTTAAGCAACGTGTGTTCAAAGATTTAAGCTAAAAGTCAGAATTAAGCAAATGAGTGCTTATTGATAAGCACAAAATAAGCTACAGCTTATTCCAAACAGTCACAACTTGATTTTTGTGATTAAACTGATTAAGCACTTGATTACAAGAACGGGAAATCAAACTAGAACCATTTTCATCAAGTAATGAATGAAAAATCTGAAATAAGCTCTTTTGAGCTTATGTTGACCAAGTTTGACCAACTTTTATGAAAAAGCTCAAAACTTCAAAACTTAATATTCAATACTAACTAAATGGATTGGTGAAAGAAAATCATGACTTTTCTGAAGTGGATTAAGAGAACCAGTAAAACAGTTAGCACTTTGTCTCAGAGAATGACAAATGCTCAAACCTTGACTAAAAAGCTTATTTCTAGCTTAATTCCTAAAACTGTATATTTTCCTCTTAGAAACTGAAAGTTAATGATGTAAGCTAGAACTAGAAACAAGTTTGAGCAAATCTTATCAAGTAATGAAGGAGAATTCAGCAATTGAAAGTAACAAGTTTACCAAACTAAAGCTGAAATAAGAATGACCCAAACTAATTGTTAGCCAATTGCCTGTTTGACTGTTTTTATGACTTGTAAAAGACTTAAAACCAATTGTTAACACCTAATGACTGGAAATCAACTTCTAAACACCAAATCTTAACACTTGAAATCTACTTTATAACTACTCCCAAACACTCCTTTATCTGTTTTGATCAAAATTTTTCAAAGGCTTTTTAAGAACTGGTTTAAGCTGATTCAAAAGCTATAACAGTCTAGTTTTAATTGCCAAAAAGAAAGCTATCAGAACTGAAACTAAGCAATAACCAAAGCTAGAACTCAATTAAGCTATTAAGCTAAAAAGTTACTGAAAATAAGCTAGTAACTACAAGGCTGAACACAAATGCACTAGATAAAGCAGTAACTGAAATTTAAACACTCAAAACACAATCAAACAACAACACATAACAAGTATATCATATAGCCATCAAAGTTAACTAGGAAAATGAGCATGCAATTGACTGTTTAGAGGAACATAAAACAAGAGCTATGGAACCTATTGTAGAAACCCTTTGGGAAGAAGAGGAGCGCTGAGCTCTCTTGCACTAGTGATAACCTCCACCTATCACTAGTATTCTACTAAAATCAATCAACAATCAACTGCAAATCATCTGGAATCAACTTTCTGCTACAAATCTTCAAGAACAAAGGAAAAACTTGAATTCTGATCAAACAGCTACAAAACTTCACCAATGTCAGTTATGATCATTGGTTGATCATAACAAACATCAAACAGCAACAAGTATATCCAATAGCAACAAGAATCAACAGGAATTTGAAGAACAGAATTTGGCGGGAAAAGGTAATTTGAAATTTATTGGATGAATTCAGTTACAAAAGTTGTTACAAGCTACAAACTAACTAACTGACTCAAGAGTTTGTCAGACTCTTGAGTAGTTAGGAGAAAAGTGAGGGAAAAATGGAAAGGAAAAGTTAACTATGTGTTTTTACAATTTAAGCTACAATGAAAAATGAAGTACATCCTAGCTATTTATAGGCATGAGAGGAGATTCTGTTGGGGTTTGTGACGTGGCAGATCCAATCATAGCTTGACACGTGGAATATTCTGCAAATCCCACTTTGAAGGTTATGAACTGATTTGGGCATTTTTAATTCAATGGATGATATGTTAATTGGATTGCACCATTGAATTCGTCTTCCAAAATTGAGCAACTTTGGTGTTTTGAACTTCTCATGAAACGTCTTCTATAAAAATCCCGATCCTGGCAATATTTTCTTTGAAGAAGATGGACACGTGGCGTTTTTATATTCGTTGAGAGCATGTGTTGCGGATTGTACTGTTGTGATTTTGTAATAAATGAAAAGCGGCGGTAGTGGGTAATAATGAGGGTGAAGTGGCAATCCGGGTCATGTCTTTTCTCTCTTCTCATTGGTTGCTTCCTTTTCACATGGATTAAGATTGCAAAACTTTCCCATCTTGGCAAAACAAGTCCCTCTTCTTGGCAGTTTGCTATTTAAGGCCAGAATCTTTATTCTTTTGACAATTTTGGCCCTTCAACTTTAATTCTTCAACAAAATGGCCTTTTGATTGAGTTGACTTTGTAGTTGACCAGATTTGACTTGAATCTTGACTTTACATTATTTTCACTTTAAGTCCTTCAACTTTCACAAATTGTCAAGATAGGCCCTTGAACTTCAAAGTCTTGTCACTTTTGATCCTCTTTTGTCTTTTTCATCCATTTGAGCTTGGTTTTTCCTTGTTTGCTTGAAAATGTATCTTCTTACCTACAAAAGTGCACACAAACACAAACATACCACATAACACTGCTTTTTACAAGATAAATGGGTATTTTGCTTCATGTTTTAGGGTTATTTGTTGATAAAAGGATATGAGTTTAAGCTCATATCATCGTCCTCCATGAGAATTTTGTGTGTGCAGAAGTGAGGATCAATTCCACGAATATCGGAAATCTTCCAAGCGATAGCCTTCTTATGATTTCTCAACACAGCAACGAGGCGAGTCTTCTCTTCATCTTTCAAATCCTTCGCAATAATGACGGGCGACTTCTTGTTGTCGTCAAGGAACACGTACTCGAGATGAGGCGGCAACTCCTTAAGTTCCAAATCCGGAGGATTTTCGACGGGAGGCGTTTTCAAAGTCGTGGCATCGATAGCAATAACCGTGGGAGATGGAGGCGAAGGATTGTCTTCAGTGAGAAGATTGTCAAAGAAACTCATGTCTTCATCCCCCTCGGTGGGAGAATCATTAGTAGCTAAATTCGCATCTCCCATGGTAGCTTCAAGATTGTTCCAGAATAAATCACTATCTCCAAATAGAGACAACGATGAATCAATAGAGGACACGGTCTCAACAGAGGGAAGAGAGGTAGGAATACTTTTGCAAGCATCATTAAAGTGTTCTTCACAAGCCTCATCAAGAACGTCAATACAATTAACGCTCTCATATGAATAAGGCTGTTTAGACAACTTTCCCATGTTGAAGACTACTTTGTCGTCACCCACTCTCATGATAAGCTCACCGGCTTCAACATCAATGAGAGTGCGACCGGTCCTAAGGAATGGACGACCAACAATAAGTGGCACACGGGGGTCCATCTCGTAGTCGACGACAACAAAATCAGCAGGAAAGGTGAATTTGTCGACTCCTACAATAACGTCTTCGGCTATCCCCACTGGATAAGCAACCGTACGGTTGGCCAATTCCAAAGTCATTTTAGTGGGGACTAGCTCTGGGAGAGATAATTGCTTCCAAACACTTAGAGGCATGAGATTAATACTGGCACCTAGATCGGCTAGGGCCATGCAATTCTCTACTCCTGGGAAATTGCAAGGGATAAGAAAACGACCCGGATCACCAAGCTTGGTTGGCAATTTCCTTAAGAGCACTGCAGAGTAGTTCTCATTAAGTTGGGTGTTGGCAATGTCGAGGAGCTTTTCCTTGTCGCTCAAAAGATCTTTAAACATTTTTGCATATTTGGGCATGTGAGCGAGAGCCTCAGCGAAGGAGATATTGAAATTCAGTTGTTTGAACATTTTAAGAAAGTTAGAAACCTGAATATCATCCTTGCTCTTTTGCTTCTCTTTCCTCAACCGAGAAGGATAAGGGATATTGGAAGAAGAGGAAGGCTTTGGGAGAATAGGATCACTCACAACCACGGGTGGAGGAGGGGTAGAATGAAGAGGTGGAGAAATTGGGGAAGGAGAAGGAGGAGGAATAGGAGCAGGCGACTCGTTTTCCTTAGTCACAACCACCGGTGGAGGTATAGGAAGCTCGGGTTCCTTGGTACCTTTACCACTTCGAGTGGTGATTGCTTTCATCTCCCCTCTTGGGTTCGCAACGGTGTTACTCGGAAGAGTACCCGAAGAAGAGGGTTGACTACTTTGGAAAAAACTAGCCATCATGTTCCTCAGATCATTAGTCTGGCTATCCAACGTGTTTCTCATGTCAGCTCTCAAATCATTTCCTTGCTTGACCAAATCTGCCTTCAAATTGCGTACTTCCTCTTGGAGATTTCCCACTATCACATCATTGGTCCTCATATAGGTTGCAACTTCTTGGTGTAATGCAGTGGTGGCTTGGTTGGGAGGAGCATTGTATGCAGGTGGTTGGTAAGCAGGTTGTTGGTAGACTTGATTGGTACGTTGAGGCGGTTGTTGCTGCTTGTGAGGTGGGATGTATGGTTGTCGAGGTTGTTGTTGTTGTTGAGGAGGGCGATTAAGGTTTTGTTGTTGGTTTTGGTTGGCAGGAGGAAAGCCAGGTGGTGAAAGATAATTGTTGTTGCGGTAGCTAAGCAAGTTACGGTCACCTTGAGGTTTAGCTTGATAAGCAGGTTGTTGGTAGGTGCCATATGCCGCATTCACATTCTCAGCAGGGTAATCTTGGGTGGCGGTACAAGTTGTGTAAGAGTGGGGACCACCGCATATCTCACAAGGTTGGCTGACAGCGTTCACTTGTGCATTTTTGGCGTTGTTGCTGTTGTTGTTGCTGACGGTGTGGGTGACAAGCGATTCAAGAAGCGTGGTGATTTTGTCAAGTCGCTTGTCGCTGTCATTAGTGCTAGCACTAGCAACATTGGTCCTAACACTCTTGGTTTGCACACGAGATTTGTTCTCAATGATATCCCAAGCAGCATTGGAAGTCTTAGCCAATAAATTACCCCCTGAGGCACTATTCAGTGAATCTTGGTCACTCATGCTTAAACCATTGTAAAAAGTATTAATTTGATGTACTTTGGTAAAACCATGTTGTGGGCATTTTCTTAAAAGATCTTTAAAACGATCCCAAGATTCACTGAATGACTCATCGTACTTTTGTTCAAAGTTTATAATCTCATTCCGCAAAGCGGTAGTACGAGAGGGTGGAAAAAAGTAATTGATGAACTTTGTTTCCAAATCCGTCCACGAGAGAATACTCTGTGGCGGTTCCTTAGCAAGCCAATGCCGGGCTTGTCCCTCTAAAGAAAAGGGAAAAAGTTGTAACCTTATCACTTCTTGTGGAACGCCATTGAACTTGACCGTGTTGGTGAGTTGTAGAAATCTCTTGATATGGTCGTGTGGGTCATCAATGGTGCGTCCCAAGAATGGTTGAGCAGAGACCATCTGGATAAAGCCTGACTTGAGCTCGAAATTGTTGGCGGCAATTGGAGGGATGACAATTGGATCCGTGTTGCCATCGACATGAGCTTGCAGCAGTTCAATCATCGGGCGATTATCCGGAAGGGGCTCATTGTTGTTGTTATTATTCATGTTGTTGAAGGGCGGGTTGTTGTTGTTATTATTGTTGTTCGGAGGTGGTATGTGATTGTAGGATAAAATACAACTCTTGTTTAGGAAAACAAAAGAACGTATATGAGCGGTAAGTATTAAGTACGACGGTTTAGGAAAACCGTGCACAAATGACCCACAATCAAATAAAATGAGAGAAAGAGTTCGTTTCCCAAGGAGGTATATGTGTTGTGAATTAACTTGTATTTATTTGAGATTAATATTAAGAGAATGGGGATGAGAAGATGAAAGACGGTTACGTGAAAATTAAACTACGACGAAAACGTAAAACCGTAGAAAAACCACAAAAATTAAAAATTATCTAAAACCAAAAACAAAATTAATAATTAAAAAGACTAAAAAGAAGTCTAAAATAATATAAATAAAGATAAAAATCCAACAAAGATATTTTAAAACCTTTTATTAATTAAATAATTAATTTTAAATGCTAATTAAAGCCCTAAAATTAAATTTAACTAATTCAAATGTCTAAAATATGATTTTATTGAATAATCACTTAACTTATATTATTAGAAGACTAAAAAGTATTTTTCTAAAAATTAAAAGCTATGAAAACTATTTTTAAAACCCTAAAAATGATTTAAACTAATTAAAAACTAATTAAACTTAAATTAATTATAAAAATTAATCTAAAAGCTAGAAAAATATTCTAAAAATGGAAATGGTCCTAATTTATGATAAAGAAATTAAGAAAAATGAAAAAGAAAGAAAAACAAAATTTTGAAAAATTAATATTAAAATAATAATAAAATAATGCTAAAAATAAAAAGTTTATAAAACTTGAAATAAAAAATTTCTAAAAATCCTAAATAATATAACTAAGAGAAAAACACTAATTAGAGCTTCTAAACCTTTTTTAATAATTTTATAAAAATCTTTAAAGTTTATAAAAAAAACTTAAAATAATATAAAATTAAAAATTAAAGTTTATAAAACCAAAATAAGATGTAAACCTCAAGTTATTATTTTAACACCTAAAAATTAATTTTCCTAAAAATTTAAAATCTTTTTTCTATTTTTTATTGATTTTCTAAAATTCGTCTATTAAATAAATTCTAGAAATTAAATGAATAAAAGGAAAAATTTAAAACTTGGCCAGAAAAATTACTAATGCTAACACTCTTCTAAGAAAAATAAAAAGAAACAAAATTAGCTTAAAAATAAGCTGGAAATAAGCTAAATAACCTACGGCTTTTTAAAAAGCTATTAAATGAAAAAGGGGTTAAGTAGAAAACAAAACCACACCCTAGCAGTCAAAGACCCTAGGGCGCAGTGGTAAGTGTGGTGTGGTGTGAGTGTGATGATACGGGTTCGAGTCTATATAACCCCTTTTTTTTTTTTGCTTCCTTTTTTATTTTTTTATTTTTTTACTTCTTAACTCAAACACTGACAACTTGTAAACTTAATAACACTCTCCAATTCCTTTTTATGCAAAGCTTATGCTCAAATAATGAACAAAAACGTGGACAGATACAAATTGGAGCACAAGCAGGTATGCTTGAGTTTAGCTTTCTTCACAGATTGAAAAGTACACCAAGAGGTCTTGGTGGTGCTTGTTGGTGGTGTTATTCTTGGTACAAAGGCACCCTTGTGCTCTTTCTGAGCACAAGGAGTCAAACAAAGCAGGAAAATCAATTAACACACCAATTAATCAAAGAAAACAAAGCATAAAAAAGCTATGCAGGTTTCTCTAATGTTACTAGGACAGTGGACTCTTTTTGAGCAGATTACTTGCTATCTATTGAGATTCAAGTGACCAAAATTTGCACACAAACTCCCCAAATGATACTCAAACAGATTCAATAACACTTCTAACCTAAATCTCAACAGAAATCAAGACCAAAGCTCATGAATCCATGAAAAATCAAGCAGTTATGGCTTAGCAGGTTTTAAGTCTAACTTTTTCCTTTAACCTACACAAACTTGTTTTCAAAACCTTCTAAACTAATCACCAATTAACCACTAACCTAGCTTGACCTATTCCAAACCTTCTATCACCTAATCAAAACCTTATGATGATGTTGTGCCCTGCTAACACCCGTAGCCAAACACCCTTTTATTTTACTTAAACCAAAATTATCAAACCAAAACCTTTCAAAACACTTTAAAACTGATTCCAATACTTCAAAACATGTATAACAACTCCAAAGACCACAAATCCAACAATTAAAACACACTTTAGCATAAGATCAAATCAGATCACATAAGCACACTATTCTGAAATTTTAACAAAGGAAAAGGGAATACCTTAGGGTCTTACATCCAAGACCCTAGAGGATGTAAATCCTCCTCCCTACCAGCCCGGGCTGGTGCTGAACAACTATCAACAACTTCTTTCAACCTGCTATGACAATCAAACAAAAACAGTACAATAACACAATCCAATATTTTTCTGTTTACTTTTCTTTCTTCTTAAACTCTTTCCAAAAACTTTTGAACCTTCTTAAAACGTATCAAAGACTCTCTATATCACTAATCAACACTTACTTCTTAACAACAGAAACCTTGGACAGATTTCTTACCAAAAATCTTCCAAGTTTTCAAAACCTTTGAACAAATTTTGAAAATCAAAATCAATCAACCAAATCAAATAAATGGAACTCAGTTTCCTCTCACAAATAGACACCAACTTTAAATAAATAAAAAGGAATTATATTGTTTTAGAACAAAAACACAACTTTTATTTCAAATAAAAGGGATTACAAAATTTTGAAAGGAAACTGGAACAAGGGCTCACCAACAGGCTGGGGCTCCTTTTATACTAAGCTAAGAAGATACTAGAACCCTAAATTGCTAACCCTAATCACTACAAATTCTCAAAAATACCCCTGAGTCTTCTAGACGGTTTTTGGTGTAAAGGTGTCCAAATTTGATCTTGGATGTTTAAATTTGCTTTGGGAGGAAGCATTACATCTCAATCGTTCAATTGGGACACGTCAAATACTTGGGGACCAAGGTGGGCTGTGATTGGAGGAAAGGGGATTTGGGGGTTGGGACCACACGTGGTGGGATTGGGGTTTTTAGGCGTGGGATGAGTTTGTGTTGGTGTGAATTAAGCGTGGGAGGGTTTAATTAGTTTTTACCCAAGTTTAAGTGGGTGTAAAATCTGGGTGGTGAAGAATTGTGAATAGTAAAACTTTGATCCGATTTTGGGGGTACAGTGGGTGTTAGGCGCCCTTTTCAAATTTGAATGTTTCACTTGGCACATTTGGTCCCAATCTTTTGGAATTTTTGGCATTTAAGGTCTTTATGCCCTAAAACCGTTTCTCCTTTGTTAATAAGTTCCACCAATTGTCATTTTTGGCACAAGACTTTGTAAAAGGCTTATCAAGGGTTGTTTTTGATATTTTGTGATAATTCAAGGGCTGTTCTTGGACAATGTTGATCTTCAAAGGTCTTCAATGTGTCTTTCACTTCATGAGGGGCCATAATTGGCAATTTGAATTTGTTGAGGGACTATTCTTGCCATTTCTTCAAAGTTGAAGGACCTTTTTGTAATTTTGACAAACTTAAGGGACCAAACGTGTAATTATTAATATACAAGGGTTTTAAGTGTCATTTCTTCATTCATTGAGGATCAATCTTGTTTTGTCTTCAAGTCTTCAAGGGTATTTGATGAAAATTCCATGATTAGGGCCCGGTTCTTTGTACGGCTTCGTTTCTCGTGTCCGTTTTTCCTTGTATCTTGTGATCTTTTGTCTTTTTCACGATATCCATACCTACAATACACAAGTAAACAAACACAAGCATATATATGGTATTTTATGACATTTTTATGCATTTAAAGCCCGAAAAGAACGATGAGATCATGTATAAATGCCATCTCATCACTCCCCCATACTAAGCCATTGCCGTGCCCTCACGCAATGCTAGAATAAAGTATCTAAGCATCACCAAAGTTCAATTTTATTAACCTTTATTGAAGAGTAAAAGACTTGCAACATACTACGAGATTGTGTAAAGACATAATGTATGATTTTCATCACCAAAATGTGACTTTTAGGGTCAAAGAATAGAAACAAGTTAATGTCCCTTAGAGTAAACTTCGTCATCCTTGATTGTCATACATTCCATGCTAAGTGCAAAAACAAGATCATTGTTGGTACAAGTCACAATGCTAACACTACTCATACGTCCAAATTGTGTAATACTTTTTCTCCCCGCAATCTTAGTTATTATAAAAGGAAATGGGTTACTAGCATTTTTTATCTATTTGTCATGGATCACAAGTGATTCATATTGACTTATTTGAGTAGTTATTAGTCCGAAAGTAAAGTAGCACGATTTGATCAATAATTAGCCGAAGGACAAAATCTTTTAAAACGGCTTCTCGTGTATCTCCTTAAGTTCATATCTTGGCATAACTCGTTTCACGATTTGAGACCTTTCTCGGACCGATATTTGGCATGTACTTCATACTTCAAATCTTGGGAAGACGTTCTTGAAATTATGGTCTTCTCTTCATATATTTGGAATTTCTTCACTTGACGTTTTTGAGAGATTCTTCATATAGGACCACGACTTCATCATTTTTCTTCAATCTTTACTTTGGATTTTGATATACAACGATCCGCCTCCTTTTCGGACTTGGATATATTTATCCTCATACCTTGTTAGGGTCTTTTTGGATAGACTTTCTCCATTCTTTAGGGGAGTAATAGCTTCTCGTCGTGTGTCTCGATCCTTCATATTGATTTTGGAATAATGATACTTCACATCATCTTTGGATCTTTAGCAAAAATAGAGCTCCTCATGCCTTGTTAGGGCCTTTTTGGATGATCGCCAATCTTCGCGTCCCGCTTCAATAAGTTATGCCTTGGCTATGAACTCTATTCAACCCCGAGCAACTTTTAAACGATCTTGCGCTAGAGGCTAAGTAACCTTTCAAATCGTACGACTTTACTTATTGCAATTATGTTTTATTCCTAATGCATTGATCTTATGGGAAGAAAAAGCCACAATTAAAAACATATGAGTTTTTGAAAGAACACTTTCATGTTCTACGTTTAGCATGATCACTTGTCTAACTCTATCATTTCTCGTTCTTCACTATTTAAAGACCTCTAATTAAAGAGACTCGTGAATACTTAGCCATGCAAGTCAAAATTAAGCCAAATTTGGATTAGCTTTCATTAAGACTATATCAAATCAAAGTTTTGGGTTTTCAAGCCACCTATAGGATCTTGCACTTTCTTGGACTTTTTCAAGTTTAGAGAATGCGTTTTAAAGTTCCCTTGATAAGTGACTTTCTAGAATCAATTATAGGAACTTGCGAAAAGTTCTTGTTCTTAATCCGAATGAATTAAGACTTTCGCGTTTTAAAGCTCCTTATATAAAAGTCTAGCAAAACTTGAATTGAGCGGGTTAAGGAATGTAAATGGCTCCAAATGCCCATCAAGTCAAAAATTAACTCTTATTCTACCATCGGAAAATATACATTCGTGTCTTAAAAACACTTATGAAAACTAAGAAAAATTTTAAAATTTGGCCATTTTTAGCCTTATTAGCAAAACAAAACATTGAAAATTGGAGAACGTGAGGGCGTAGCAAAGCAAGTACCTATTCACCCCCCATACTAAAAGTAAACATTGTCCTCAATGTTTCGAGTCTAAAGGTGGAGCACCCCCATACTAGAGACGAAGAGTCGAATGCTTAGGATCTAGCATGGAAAGGGTGATCAACAATATATCTAAAGCCGTTTATTAATTATGCTAAAAGATAATTGTTAGAACAATAAAGGATATGTCATGGATTCGTGAAAAACTTCTTCAAACGAACGATGGAGGCTCACGTAAACGAACACGAGAGTCTTCAATCGTAGATGATGATGATCTAGATAACACAATCACAAACAACCACGAGACAACGAGTTGGAAGGGTACAAGTCCCCTTATTAGTGAATAAAAAACATAAAGATAAGCATGGGATCTCCCCCACGAGGCACCTCGTTTTTGATTACCGAGTCATGAGCTCGACTCGATCCCCTCAATGTTAATTATCATTGGGGAAGGTGTCTTGGTCGGGGGCAACCATTGAAGGAATTTCCCCACCAAAGTAGTGCTTAAGCCTATGTCCATTCACCTTGAAATTGGGACCATCATCTTGAGCTAGCTCAATGGTCCCATATGGAAATACTTGAGTAATGGTGAACGGACCCGACCAACGAGATTTCAATTTCCCGGAAAATATCTTAAGACGAGAGTTAAAAAGCAACACTTGATCACCAACGTTAAAAACCCGGTTTTTAATCTTTGAATCATGAAACTTTTTAGTCTTTTCTTTAAAAATTAATGAATTTTCATAAGCATTATCCCTTAATTCATCCAATTCATTCAATTGTATTTTCCGGTGATCTCCCGCGGTCTTCAAGTCAAAATTAGCATGCTTAAGGGCCCAATATGCCTTATGCTCCAATTCAATGGGCAAATGACAATTCTTCCCATAGACTAACTTATAAGGAGTGCAACCGATAGGTGTCTTATAAGCGGTCCTAAAGGCCCATAAAGCGTCATCGAGTTTGTCGGACCATGAAGCACGGTTTTCTCCAATCGACCTTTCCAAAATCCTCTTCAAAGCTCGGTTCGAAACCTCGACTTGCCCACTCGTTTGCGGGTGATAAGCCGTAGAAAGACGATGTGTAACTCCATATTTCTTTAGAACCTTTTCGAATTGGTCATTACAAAAATGGGTTCCACGATCGCTTATAATAGCACGAGGGGTTCCGAACCGAGAGAATAGTTGCTTCAAAAACTTCACTACCACACGAGCATCATTAGTAGGCAAAGCCTTAGCTTCCACCCACTTAGAAAGGTAGTCTACCGCGACGAGGATATATTTGTTGCCATGAGACGATGGGAACGGCCCCATAAAGTCTATTCCCCATATGTCGAAAATCTCACACACTTGAATTATATTTTGCGGCATTTCATCACGTTGAGACGATTTTCCTTGACGTTGGCACGAATCACACGACTTCACAAGTGCGTGTGCATCACGATAGATAGAAGGCCAAAAGAAACCGGCATCGAACACTTTCTTAGCCGTGAGATTAGCACCTGGTGACCACCCGTGGGTCCCTCGTGACAAGCTCTAAGGATATTAGAAGCTTCGGCACCAAACACACAACATCGAACGAGTTGATCCGCACAAATCCGAAAGAGATAAGGGTCGTCACAAAAATAGAACTTGACGTCACGAAAGAATTTTCGTTTTTGCTGTGTCGTCATACCCTTGATTATGAAATTGCCCGCATGGTAATTTGCAATGTCGGCAAACCATGGGGTGGTGTCTTTAGAATTCACTACACCGAGAGTCTCAAGGGGAAATGTTTCGGTAATTTCCTTGTTCTCGAAAACATCTTTGTGAGGATCTTCTAGACGAGAGAGATGATCGGCCGCTAGATTCTCGGCTCCTTTTTTGTCAAGCACGGTGACATCAAATTCTTGGAGGAGGAGCATCCAACGAAGCAATCTCGGCTTAGCATCTTGCTTAGCTAAGAGATACTTGATAGCCGAATGGTCGGTATACACGATGCTTTTAGTCAAGACGAGATAAGGTCGGAATTTCTCAAAAGCATAGACCACGGCAAGGAATTCCTTTTCCGTTGTGGTGTACTTCAATTGAGCCTCGGTCATCGTCTTACTAGCATAGTGGATAGGACGGAAATGCTTGTCATAACGTTGCCCTAAGACGGCCCCTATAGCATAATCACTTGCATCACACATGATTTCAAAGGGTAATTCCCAATTAGGAGCAACAAGAATGGGAGCTTCGGTAAGTTTCCTTTTTAGAGTCTCGAAAGCCTTAACACAATCCTCATTAAAGTTAAAAGGAGCATCCTTCTCGAGAAGGTGTGTCATAGGACGAGAAATCTTCGAAAAGTCCTTGATGAAACGACGATAAAAGCCCGCGTGGCCAAGGAAACTACGAACTCCCTTAACGGTTTTGGGATGAGGTAACTTGGCGATGACGTCTACCTTAGCTTTATCGACCTCAATCCCCGCCTTCGACACCTTATGTCCTAAGACGATTCCTTGTTTGCACATGAAATGACATTTCTCCCAATTAAGCACAAGATTGGTTTCTTCACAACGTTTTAACATTTGTTCGAGATTAGATAAACATGACGTGAACGAATTACCAAACACCGAGAAGTCATCCATAAACACTTCCATCGACTTCTCGATCATGTCGTGAAAAATCGCCATCATACACCGTTGAAACGTACCGGGTGCATTACAAAGTCCGAAAGGCATCCTACGATAAGCGAACGTTCCATAAGGACACGTAAACGTAGTCTTCTCTTGATCACGAGGGTCGATAGGAATTTGAAAGTAACCAGAAAAACCATCTAAAAGGCAATAGAATTCATTTCCCGCAAGTCGCTCCAACATTTGATCCATGAAGGGCAAAGGAAAGTGGTCTTTACGAGTGGCGTCATTTAACTTTTGGTAGTCAATACACACCCTCCAACCGGTCACAACACGAGTGGGAATTAACTCGTTGTTTTCATTAGGCACAACGGTCATTCCTCCCTTTTTAGGGACACAATGGATTGGGCTCACCCATGGGCTATCGGATATAGGATAAATCATTCCCGCGTCAAGGAGTTTAAGGACCTCCTTTTTAATGACATCGTGAATTTTGGGATTCACCCTTCTTTGACTTTGAATTGCGGGTTTGTAGTCCTCCTCCATTAAAATCTTGTGAGTACAAAATTTTGGGTCAATACCCTTAATGTCGGAAATTTTCCACGCAATTGCCCCTTTGTGAGCCTTAAGAACTTTCAAGAGCTCGGTTTTTTCATCATTAGCAAGATCTTTTGCAATAATAACCGGCAACTTGTCATCACCTTCCAAGAATGCATATTCAAGGTGAGAAGGAAGATCTTTCAATTCAAGGATAAGTGGTTCCTCGATTGAAGATTTAGGTTCAACACTCATAACTCCCATCGGCGGAAGAAATGGTGGAATAGAAGTATCATCACTAATCAACACCTCATCTTCATTGTCGATTTCATTTGAAGTGAAATCGCCTCCTTGGAATGGAGTGAGATTTGGTGTGGAATTAGCAAGAATCGGATCCAAAATAGTGGGATTGCCACTTGACGAGCTATCGGAAAAACCTAACACTTCTTGTGAAAATTCATCGCAAACCACATCAACAATGTCGATGTGATTGATGGTAGCGATTGCATAAACATGAGAAGGTTTCGAGTTTTGAGTAGCGTTTATAACAAGTTCCTCTTCGTTGAATCTCAAAGTGATAGTTCTCGCATGAACATCGATAAGCGATCTCGAAGTGTCTAAAAATGAACGTCCTAAAATTAGAGGAACTTGAGGATCCGCGGGGATGTCAACTACTATAAAATCAACGGGATAGTAGAACTTCCCCACTTTCACGAAAACATCTTCGGCTATTCCACATGCCATAATCGTAGAATGATCGGCCATCTCGATGGACATGTTCGAAGGAATAAGAGCCGGAAGCGAAAGCGATTTCCAAATGGAAAATGGCATCAAATTAATGCTCGCACCAAGATCGGCCAAGGCGAGGCATTCTTTCATATCTTGTATGTCACAAGGAATGAGAAACTTTCCGGGATCACCAACTTTTTCCGGTATGCGGTTAAGATAAACCGAAGAACAATTAGCAAGCTTTGAAAGCTTTTCCTTATCGCTCATCATACTTTTAAAAGTGGAAGCGAAACGAGGCATATATAACAACGCGTCGGCTAAACTCACATCAAAATGAACTTGTTGAAACATCTTAATAAAAAGCTCGATTTGTTGTTTGTTACGTTCTTGCATTTTCTCTTTGTTTCGTCTTGAAGGGTAGGGTAAAGGTGGTGTGGGTTGGTCATTAGGCGACGGCCTTGGAAACTCGGGTTCCACAATTGGTATTGGTGTAACCGTAGGTGTGGTTTGAGCGGTACTTCGTGGGATTGTAATGTGCTCCTTTTCGACCATCACCTCGGGTTCTTTCTCGATTTCCTTCTCCGTAGAAGTACTTGGACGAGAGATTGGTTCCTTGAAAGTTTTACCACTTCGTGTAGTAATAACCTTCATTTCTCCCTTCGGGTTTGCAATGGTATCACTAGGAAGACCACCCGAAGAAGAGGGCTTACACATGATAGCTTCAAACATCTTAGCCATTCGGTCCTCAAATTTTGATTGCCTAGCATCCGCTTTCAATAATTCTTGCTTAATCTCATGTTGTCCTAATTCCATCTTTTGTTGGTTTTGTTGAAGACGTTGGACATTTCCTTCCATTTTATTTGCATGAGTTTTAAGTTCATTAGCAAGTTCATTTTTAAGCTCGTTTTTCAACTCGGACCTTAAGCTAATCATCTCACGTTGCATATTATCAAATTTAGCATCATTTGCTTTTGCATAATCCAAAAATTCTCCTTGCAAATTTTTCGTGTGAGCATTTTGAAAACCTTGTGTAGTGTTTTGAAAATCACGGTTTTGATTTTGATTAGAGATTTGTCCATTCCCACTTTGATAATTCCCTTTGTTGTAATTGCGTGTGTTGCCTTGGTAATTACCTTGGTTGTTGTTTCGATAATTGTTAACATTTTGGTTTGGTGGAGCTTGATTTTGGCGGGAACCTTGGCCGTTTTGGTTGTAAGTTCCCGTTGCTACATAAGCACTCGAAGTGTTACCATCTGCGGTAATGCACTCGGAAAGATCATGAGCTCCTCCACACGATAAACAACTCTTAGCAACCGCTTTAACCGAAGCGGAATTGGAAGCTTCTTGAGCCTTCCAATGGGACATTAGATTAGCAAATCTATCAAAAAACCGATTTTCCTCATTAGCTTCATCATGTAAGGCATTAATGCTACGAGACGATTGTGATGACGATGACGAACCCATATTGGCAACACTCGGTGTGTTACGAGGGCTATAAACCTTAGATCTATTCTCGATGATTTGTAAAGCCTCATTTGTCGTCTTGCACAAAAAATTACCACCCGCGGCGGCGTTCAAATAATCTCGTTCATGATCATTAAGCCCATTATAAAAGGTATCAATTTGATGCAATTCCGAAAAATCATGGTGAGGACATTCATGTAACATCTCCTTAAATCGTTCCCATGCCATTGAAAAACTTTCATTGTTACGTTTCACAAATCGTGAAATCTCATTTTTTAAGTGTGTTGTTTTCGATGGTGGAAAAAACTTGTTCACAAACTTAGAAACGAGATCGGCCCATGTCAAAATCGAATTTGGCGGTTCTTTCTCGAGCCAAATTTTTGCGGGTCCATCCAACGAGTATGGAAACAACATCATCTTAATGGCGTCATGCAGAACATCTTTGAATTTGCTAGTGGCGGTGAGACGGTTGAAATTCCTAATGTGGTAATGCGGGTTGTCTTTCTCGTGACCTCGAAATTTGTTTGCTTGTAGCATCGACATTAAACCCGTCTTAATCTCGAAATTCTCCGCAAGGATGGCGGGAATAACAATTGCCTCTCCAAAACCCTCGGTGGGTGCTTGTAGCAACTCCATCATAGTACGATTAGCCATTACGACTTCTTGTTCTACAATAGGTTCAACAATTGGAGGTTCTTCAACAATCAACGATCCTTGATTTGCTTGCTTTTGAAGACGTTTACGAGCTCGTTTAGCTTGATTACGAGTGATCATAAACTACACGAAGAATGGGAGGTGAGCAAAGAAGATTCTTTTTGGTTGTTTTGTGGATTTTCAATTTTTTTGTGTTTTTGATGATATTTAATTTTTTTTTTTGGTGTATCTTCGTAGACAACAATCTACAAAATCTCTCCTCGAATCAAACTCTTGATTAAAGAAGCCTCAAAGGAATGAAAACGATCACGTGGAGTGAACGCCTTCTAATGACTTTAGAACTTTGGTGAAAACCAAATTGTTCAAGAGGGTTTAATCACAAAGAAAACCAAGCAAATATAGTATACGTAATAATACTTTGGGCGGCAAAACCCTCGATTAGCCTTCAATCTCAAAATACTCACAAGCAAGCGGGGAAATGAGGCGGCGCGAAGCACTTAAGAGCCTTTTTCCTTAGGGTATATTTTATAATACCCGCCTTATACCCACCTTATAGTTCGTATCTTTCAAAATCGAGCTTCACGAAAGTATTTATCTATTTTTGCCTTTTCTTTTTTTTTGTTTGAGATTCGAATACAATAATTAGGAGATCAAATCCCAATTAAGGTTGTGTTTTCACACTTTTGGAGATATTGTATATTGGTTGTGATACTTAATACAATATATTAATAATATTCACAAAGAAAAACCAAGAAAACCGATAATACGTGTTAAGGGAGTTCCACTTAACACAAATACTATTTATGGATAATATTAAAAACAAAATTTTCCAAATTAAAGCACAACACACCTCCCCGGCAGCGGCGCCAAAATGATTGTAGGATAAAATACAACTCTTGTTTAGGAAAACAAAAGAACGTATATGAGCGGTAAGTATTAAGTACGACGGTTTAGGAAAACCGTGCACAAATGACCCACAATCAAATAAAATGAGAGAAAGAGTTCGTTTTCCAAGGAGGTATATGTGTTGTGAATTAACTTGTATTTATTTGAGATTAATATTAAGAGAATGGGGATGAGAAGATGAAAGACGGTTACGTGAAAATTAAACTACGACGAAAACGTAAAACCGTAGAAAAACCACAAAAATTAAAAATTATCTAAAACCAAAAACAAAATTAATAATTAAAAAGACTAAAAAGAAGTCTAAAATAATATAAATAAAGATAAAAATCCAACAAAGATATTTTAAAACCTTTTATTAATTAAATAATTAATTTTAAATGCTAATTAAAGCCCTAAAATTAAATTTAACTAATTCAAATGTCTAAAATATGATTTTATTGAATAATCACTTAACTTATATTATTAGAAGACTAAAAAGTATTTTTCTAAAAATTAAAAGCTATGAAAACTATTTTTAAAACCCTAAAAATGATTTAAACTAATTAAAAACTAATTAAACTTAAATTAATTATAAAAATTAATCTAAAAGCTAGAAAAATATTCTAAAAATGGAAATGGTCCTAATTTATGATAAAGAAATTAAGAAAAATGAAAAAGAAAGAAAAACAAAATTTTGAAAAATTAATATTAAAATAATAATAAAATAATGCTAAAAATAAAAAGTTTATAAAACTTGAAATAAAAAATTTCTAAAAATCCTAAATAATATAACTAAGAGAAAAACACTAATTAGAGCTTCTAAACCTTTTTTAATAATTTTATAAAAATCTTTAAAGTTTATAAAAAAAACTTAAAATAATATAAAATTAAAAATTAAAGTTTATAAAACCAAAATAAGATGTAAACCTCAAGTTATTATTTTAACACCTAAAAATTATTTTTCCTAAAAATTTAAAATCTTTTTTCTATTTTTTATTGATTTTCTAAAATTCGTCTATTAAATAAATTCTAGAAATTAAATGAATAAAAGGAAAAATTTAAAACTTGGCCAAAAAAATTACTAATGCTAACACTCTTCTAAGAAAAATAAAAAGAAACAAAATTAGCTTAAAAATAAGCTGGAAATAAGCTAAATAACCTACGGCTTTTTAAAAAGCTATTAAATGAAAAAGGGGTTAAGTAGAAAACAAAACCACACCCTAGCAGTCAAAGACCCTAGGGCGCAGTGGTAAGTGTGGTGTGGTGTGAGTGTGATGATACGGGTTCGAGTCTATATAACCCCCTTTTTTATTTGCTTCCTTTTTTATTTTTTTATTTTTTTACTTCTTAACTCAAACACTGACAACTTGTAAACTTAATAACACTCTCCAATTCCTTTTTATGCAAAGCTTATGCTCAAATAATGAATAAAAACGTGGACAGATACAAATTGGAGCACAAGCAGGTATGCTTGAGTTTAGCTTTCTTCACAGATTGAAAAGTACACCAAGAGGTCTTGGTGGTGCTTGTTGGTGGTGTTATTCTTGGTACAAAGGCACCCTTGTGCTCTTTCTGAGCACAAGGAGTCAAACAAAGCAAGAAAATCAATTAACACACCAATTAATCAAAGAAAACAAAGCATAAAAAAGCTATGCAGGTTTCTGTAATGTTACTAGGACAGTGGACTCTTTTTGAGCAGATTACTTGCTATCTATTGAGATTCAAGTGACCAAAATTTGCACACAAACTCCCCAAATGATACTCAAACAGATTCAATAACACTTCTAACCTAAATCTCAACAGAAATCAAGACCAAAGCTCATGAATCCATGAAAAATCAAGCAGTTATGGCTTAGCAGGTTTTAAGTCTAACTTTTTCCTTTAACCTACACAAACTTGTTTTCAAAACCTTCTAAACTAATCACCAATTAACCACTAACCTAGCTTGACCTATTCCAAACCTTCTATCACCTAATCAAAACCTTATGATGATGTTGTGCCCTGCTAACACCCGTAGCCAAACACCCTTTTATTTTACTTAAACCAAAATTATCAAACCAAAACCTTTCAAAACACTTTAAAACTGATTCCAATACTTCAAAACATGTATAACAACTCCAAAGACCACAAATCCAACAATTAAAACACACTTTAGCATAAGATCAAATCAGATCACATAAGCACACTATTCTGAAATTTTAACAAAGGAAAAGGGAATACCTTAGGGTCTTACATCCAAGACCCTAGAGGATGTAAATCCTCCTCCCTACCAGCCCGGGCTGGTGCTGAACAACTATCAACAACTTCTTTCAACCTGCTATGACAATCAAACAAAAACAGTACAATAACACAATCCAATATTTTTCTGTTTACTTTTCTTTCTTCTTAAAATCTTTCCAAAAACTTTTGAACCTTCTTAAAACGTATCAAAGACTCTCTATATCACTAATCAACACTTACTTCTTAACAACAGAAACCTTGGACAGATTTCTTACCAAAAATCTTCCAAGTTTTCAAAACCTTTGAACAAATTTTGAAAATCAAAATCAATCAACCAAATCAAATAAATGGAACTCAGTTTCCTCTCACAAATAGACACCAACTTTAAATAAATAAAAAGGAATTATATTGTTTTAGAACAAAAACACAACTTTTATTTCAAATAAAAGGGATTACAAAATTTTGAAAGGAAACTGGAACAAGGGCTCACCAACAGGCTGGGGCTCCTTTTATACTAAGCTAAGAAGATACTAGAACCCTAAATTGCTAACCCTAATCACTACAAATTCTCAAAAATACCCATGAGTCTTCTAGACGGTTTTTGGTGTAAAGGTGTCCAAATTTGATCTTGGCTGTTTAAATTTGCTTTGGGAGGAAGCATTACATCTCAATCGTTCAATTGGGACACGTCAAATACTTGGGGACCAAGGTGGGCTGTGATTGGAGGAAAGGGGATTTGGGGGTTGGGACCACACGTGGTGGGATTGGGGTTTTTAGGCGTGGGATGAGTTTGTGTTGGTGTGAATTAAGCGTGGGAGGGTTTAATTAGTTTTTACCCAAGTTTAAGTGGGTGTAAAATCTGGGTGGTGAAGAATTGTGAATAGTAAAACTTTGATCCGATTTTGGGGGTACAGTGGGTGTTAGGCGCCCTTTTCAGATTTGAATGTTTCACTTGGCACATTTGGTCCCCATCTTTTGGAATTTTTGGCATTTAAGGTCTTTATGCCCTAAAACCGTTTCTCCTTTGTTAATAAGTTCCACCAATTGTCATTTTTGGCACAAGACTTTGTAAAAGGCTTATCAAGGGTTGTTTTTGATATTTTGTGATAATTCAAGGGCTGTTCTTGGACAATGTTGATCTTCAAAGGTCTTCAATGTGTCTTTCACTTCATGAGGGGCCATAATTGGCAATTTGAATTTGTTGAGGGACTATTCTTGCCATTTCTTCAAAGTTGAAGGACCTTTTTGTAATTTTGACAAACTTAAGGGACCAAACTTGTAATTATTAATATACAAGGGTTTTAAGTGTCATTTCTTCATTCATTGAGGATCAATCTTGTTTTGTCTTCAAGTCTTCAAGGGTATTTGATGAAAATTCCATGATTAGGGCCCGGTTCTTTGTACGGCTTCGTTTCTCGTGTCCGTTTTTCCTTGTATCTTGTGATCTTTTGTCTTTTTCACGATATCCATACCTACAATACACAAGTAAACAAACACAAGCATATATATGGTATTTTATGACATTTTTATGCATTTAAAGCCCGAAAAGAACGATGAGATCATGTATAAATGCCATCTCATCAGTATGTTATTGTTGTTTTGTACACCAGCCATGTCTAAGTTATCGAGAGGCTCGGGCTCTTGATAAGACGTGGATCGAGTGCGCATACACCTGCAAAAGAACGAACAAAGAAAAACAAAGCAAAAATATTTTTGGTTTTTATTGTTTTTTTTTTACTTTTTAGGATTTTTGAAAATTTTATATTTTTTAGTGTTTTTGAAATTTTTAGGAAAAAGTAACGTTCACGGGGAACGGATCCCAAAATCCAAATTCTCACAAAAAACTTTTGATCTTAACGAGAGGAGCCGGCAGCGGCGCCATTTGATACATAGTTTTTAGTGTGGTGAAAAGTTCGATTCTCGGAATCCTCTCGAATTGATCTCAGTTAAAAGTGGAATGATTTGTTCTTGGTGACAAAAAGTGGATTTGGTTTTCTATTCTACTAACAGGTAAGTGAATAAAATGGTAATGAAATAAACTTAAAACAAGCAAAAAATAATAAGCTGAAAAATAACTCTTACTGAAAAATACCCTATGCGGAATAAAACACCATTCGGAATGTTGGCATCTATGCGGAATAATTGTATGATTCGGAAAATATTGCCTATGCGGAAAATACTCCCATTCGGAAAAACATGCCTATTCGGAAAGATTACTCTACTCGGAAAAACCAGTCTATGCGGAAAGTCTTCCTTATGCGGAAAATATGGTTATGCGGAAAAACTGCTTTATTCGGAAAGTAAGGACCATTCGGAAAATATGCTCTATTCGGAAAAACTGCTTTATGCGGAAAATAAGGGCTATTCGGAAAAATGTTCCGAATAAGAAAACTGAGAATTGGCTATGCGGAATATCCAGAATATTCCGAGTAATGAAACGAAAACACCCCTATTCGGAATATTTGAAAATGTTCCGAATAAGGGAAACACAAAAAAGCCTATTCGGAAAGTATGAGCTATTCGGAATGTTCTGGGAGATGAAGAACAGTAGCAGACGAACAAAAATGATTTTTCAATCTAAACACAAAAATACTCAAAAAGGTTTTACCAAACTAACCAATAATCACTAACATACCATAGGAAACAAATCCCACCAATAAAAACACTAAATCAACAACTTTTTAAGATCAAACTAAAATCAAATAAAAACTCAAGAACTTGCAATAAAAATGATGAAGAACAAGATGAATAGAAAGATGGAATGGATTGATTAATGAAAAAGTAACAAGGTTAATGATTAAAGATTACAATATGAAAAGAAAAAGATGAAAATCACCAAACTCCCTAATGGAGTTGGTGATGGAACGAACTACAAAGAAACTGGGAAAGAAAAATGAAAACTAACTCCCTAATTGTGTGAAGGGAAAGACTATTTATACTCCTAGTGGTTGGTTGGTGAGTGGGCTTTCTCCCTTTCTTCTTGTCTTCTCGTCTTTTCAGAAAAGTTGACGTTTTCGATTCTGATTCGGGATTTGTTGTCGATTAAATCCAACTCGTCTTTTAATTTCTTCGTTAAATAGACTCGAGTTTCTTCGACTTATGAAAATCTTCCGTCTTTAGTCCTTTTCTTCGATAAATCTTCGAATAGGCCCAGTGACTTCAAATCTTTTGCATCTCTTGGACAATAGACGTCGTCTTCAGTCTTTTTCCTTGATAAAACCCGTGCAATCCCATGTTTTCTTTAATATTCATTCGGTTAGCTCTGAAATCACAATAAACACAAAAACCACGCATAATTCCAAACAAATGATATTAATTACGTGTTTTGGTCTTGTTTTAGCCAGAATTAAGTGGTAAAAGGATGGGTGTTTACGCACCTATCAAGTACCCTCGTTCACCGCGGCTATAACAGACTTGGAGAAGGTGGTTCGTAAAGTAGGGTCTTCCAAAGCACCCATCACGACTAGGCCCCAACCATAGCGTACCAGCTACCACTTCTCAGCTACCTCCTTCATCAAACGAGGATATAGGTCTTCATCCAGCTCAATGCTCAGCCTCTTTAGTTGGCTGCTAAGGTAACCCACATCCTCTTTCACCCTGACGCCCGCGCATCAACATCCGCCATGAACTTTTTCTTTGTTGGGAATTATTTGTTAAGTGTCAAGTACCGTTAGTATATTCCAAGTACTGTTAGTGTTATGTAAGTACCGTTAGTGTTAACGAGGTACATAGTAAGTACTGCTACTTATAAAGTAAGTACTGCTATGATGATTAGGACGAATATATCTTTGTATAAGATATGTCATAGTTATAGGTAGAGTATATCTTATGTGATATACCTAAATAGATAGAATATTGATAATATATCGTCTGTGATATAGTTATCTTTATAGAATATTCTAAGGTTTCTAGGGTTCCTTACTCTATAAAAGGAACATAGGTACAATGTCTTTTATGTACCTCATTCAAGTCGATTAATAAGAGAATCGAATAGTTAAAAGTAATTCTGTTTTTCTGTGCTTTATAAGTTAGATTCCGCATAACTTATTTAGTGTTAGTAAGAGTGCTCAAAGTGTTTTAGTTTGATTACAAACTATTATAGTAATTCTTAGCAGAATATAGATCCAACCAAAGGGATCAACAAGTGGTATCAGAGCTTGTTGAGAAACTCTGAAAAAGAAGAACACAACCCCACACACTCCACACATACCAAATCTCAATGTCTCAACCAGATGGTGATAATGCTCACTTGGATGATGTTCAGAACCCTGATCATGTTCTGCCACAGGGACAACCACAAGTTGTGCATCCTGCACCAGCACAAGGTGCTCAAGCCGTGAATGCTATAGTTACCTCTACACCAACACCTTCTCATACTCTGTCTGCTGTTAAACTCGTAGTTCTCAAAGGTGATAATTATGAGACATGGGCTATGCATACGGAACTTTACTTGAATCACACAGATCACACTGTGTGGCAAGTTATCAAGAATGGGAGTATACCAAAGAAGCTACACTGGTTGCCAGACAATACATGCTATGTTCTACCTACTGCGACTGCTGAGGAGGTACAAGCAGAGATCAGAGAAAGAAAAGCCAGAACTGCTTTGGCTATGGCTCTTTCTGAAGACATTCTACCAAGCTTTCATCATTATAAAGATGCCAAAGCTATATGGGATGCTATAAAACTTATATTTGGAGGCAATGACAAATCTAAGAAAATTAAGAAGATTGTTCTTAAGCAAGAATTTGATAACTTCTAAATTACCAATATAGAGGGGATACATGGTGGATATGGAAGGTTCAACAAGTTGCTTATTCAGTTAGTAGTTTATGGACAAGTAATTCCTAATGAAGAAACCAATCTAAAATTCTTAAGAAGTGTTCCACCAGAGTGGAAAGCTATGGCTATGCACTTCATCACAAGAGATGATTTGGAAACAATTCCTTTTGATCATCTCTTCAACAATCTTAGAGCATATGAGATGGATGTGAAAGGCACTGAAGTAAAGACAGCAACTACTTCAAAGTGTAACTTGGCTTTTGTGTCAGATGGGAACAACGGTACTTACTTTCAAAATACCGCTAGTGGATCCAGCACCGGTACATACTTCACAAATACCGCTGGAGGACTTACAAGCAGTACTTGCCCACAAAGTATTGAAAGCAGTCCAATAGTATCTCAAAATCCACATGGAAGGTCTTCACCATTGTTTAGTGACAATGATGCCTTCTCATTCTTTGCTGGACAAGACAACATGCCAAGATTAACTCTCAATGACTTGTTCCAAATGGATGATGCTGATGTTGAAGAGATGGATCTTAAATGGCAAGCTGCTATGATGTTAGTAAGATCTAATAGGTTCTTCAAGAAGACTGGAAGAAAAATGACTGTTGATCCTAATAAGCGATTAGGATATGACAAGTCCAAAGTTGAATGCTATGACTATGGAAGGAATGGACACTTTGCAAGAGAATGCTCTAGAGATAAAACTGAGACTAGCTATCAGAAGTCCATGAATAGCTATAGAACAAGTCCAAGAATAACTGAAAGCTTTCCAAAAGGAAACAGCAGGAGTCCTAAAAGAACCAAAGCATTGGTTACTGTTGATGGAGTGGTGAATTGGGCAGAAGAAGAAGAAGAAGAGCTTGGATTAATGGCTCTCTCACATGAAGATACTGAGGTACATCATTGTTCTAAAGATTGTATTCTTAAATTTAATAGCCTAAAAGTAGAACTAGAGGAACAATATCAAAATGTTAACACATGCACTGTAGAAGTAAAAGCTTTCAAACAGGGTGTTGTTAAATTAGAAGAAAATATAGTTTTGTACAAAAAGGCTCAACAAAATATGAAGAGAAAATAAGGATTTTGACTCTTCAAATGAGGGAAAAAGATGTGGAAATAAAAGCTTTTGAAAGACAACTTTTAAAAATAAATTCAGAAAATGAAGCTTTTGAAACCAGTCTTTGTAATGAAAAGGAAGTGATTAGCCATTGGCAACAATCCTCTAAGGGATTGGGAAAATTGATTAATTCACAAATGGGGTATTATGATAAAACAGGCCTAGGATATATTAAGGTTCAACCTGGGATAACCTTAACTAACAAGGACTTATCAAAAGGGATTTTTGATAGTTATAGTAAGGTAGATGATACACCTGAAAATGATAGATATGCTGCAGGATTGAAGGCAGTTCCTCCACCATTATAAGGAATTTTCATGCCCCCTTGTAATGATACTAGTATAGAGTTAGAAGAACCTAAGATTAATAATGTCTTAAACTCTAGTACTCTGTCCCAAGAAAAGACTGCTGTGACCAAGATTGTTTATCCACCCTTAATGAACAACTTTGTTTCTAAGGAATCTAAGACTAGTTCTGCTTCCAAGCAGGTAAAAACTCCTAGCAAGATATTGGAAAACAATATAAAACATAATAAAGTCAAAAGGGGTGGGCTAGGTTTTGAAAAAGTAAAGTCAAAACAACCTTTTGGGTCTTCTTTAAGAAGAAAAGGATGTTATGTTTGTGGTAGTCTGAATCATTTTATCAAATACTGTACATTACATGAAGATAAAATTGTGAAACAGAAAGCTACCAAAGGGTCATGAAATACAGTAATGGGAAAATGCACAGGTTTATAGGAAACATAAACTTAAATATGACAAACCTAAGTTTGATCACACAAGGGTAGTTAAACAGGTTAAAAATAATCCTACCAAAAGTTTTGTCCCTAGGGCAGTACTTATGAAACAAGGACTAGTATCTTTAAAGTCTGGTAAACCAAGTACCGGCAAGTCTAGACCTACAAGTACTGCTAGACCAAACTCAAGTACTGTTGGTTTAAAGTTTGTAAAACCAATGTTCTCCAAGACTTCTAAGAAAGTTTTTGAAAAAGTTAAAACACCTAAAAGTAAGGATAAGAACAAACCAGTGCAAATGTGGATTCCTAAAAGAGATAAACCATGTGTTAAAGCAAGTACCGCTAAAGCAGTACTTAAGTCAAAGAAGTCAGAGCACATAGAGTCACCCTATGACTTTGACTACATAAATGAAACCATGAAGTATAAGAGTAAAACTAGCATTAATGGGAATGCTTCAGTATAAACTCTTAAATGTGTAGGTCCCAAAAGATCCGAGCCAAATGTGGCTTGGGTCCCTGTTAAAAACTAATGAGTTTTATTTGTGTGCAGGGGCATCTCATTGATGAATTAAAAGATAAAGGAATTGTAGATAGTGGATGCTCAAGACACATGACAGGAAACAAAGATTTTCTTGCAGAATTTAAAGAATTCAAAGGAGGTCCAGTAGCCTTTGGGGGTAGCAAAGGTAGAATCACTGGCAAAGGGAAAATCAACACAGGAAAGTTGGAATTTGAAGATGTTTCCTTTGTAAAAGAATTGAATGAGTTCAATCTCTTTTTTGTATCACAAATGTGTGATAAGAAGAACAAGGTGCTATTCACAGACAAAGACTGCTTGGTGTTATCCAAAGACTTTGAGATGCCTAAGGAATCTCAAATACTGCTTAAAGTGCCCATGCAAGAAAATATGTACACCTTTAATCTTCATACTATTACTCCAACAGGTGGTATTACATGTTTGCTAGCTAAGGCTTCTTTAGATGAGTCTAATTTATGGCATAGAAGGTTAGGTCATGTGAATTTTAAGAATCTTAATAGATTGGTGAAAAGGAATTTGGTTAGAGGTCTACCTAACAAATCTTTTCAAAATGATTTCACATGTGCTGCTTGTCAAAAAGGTAAACAACATAAAGCCTCTTGAAAGACCAAGACTATAAACATTGTGACAAAACCTTTGCAACTTTTGCATATGGATTTATTTGGTCCAGTTTCTATCAGAAGCATTAGTCATAAGACCTTTTGTCTAGTCATAACTGATGATTATAGTAGATTCAGCTGGGTTTTCTTTTTAGCCCTTAAAAGTGAAACAAGTGAATTACTAAAGGATTTTATCATTTTAGTTGAAAAGCAGTTCACTAAACAGGTATTAATCATTAGGACTGATAATGGAACAGAATTTAAGAATGCTGATTTTGATGAATTTTGTAGGTCTAAAGGAATTAAGAGACAATTTAGTAATCCTAGAACTCCACAACAAAATGGAGTAGCTGAAAGGAAGAATAGGACATTAATTGAGGATGCTAGAACTATGCTGGCTGATTCACTTTTTCCAAATACCTTTTGGGCAGAAGCAATCAATACTGCATGTTATGTGTTAAATAGAGTCCTAGTAACTAAGCCTCAAAACAAAACACCTTATGAACTCTTGACTAATGTAAAGCCTAACATAAGTCATTTAAAACCTTTTGGGTGTCATGTGTCTATACTAAATACTCTTGATTATTTGGGAAAGTTTGATGGAAAGTCTGATCCAGGATATCTTATAGGATATTCATTGCAAAGTAAAGCATATAGGGTTTACAATTTGGCAACTAAGAAAGTTGAAGAAAATGCTCATGTCAATTTCTTAGAAAATAAACCCAATGTTCCAAGAATAGGTTATGCTTGGATGTTTGATTTAGATTATCTAACTAACTCCATGGATTACTACTCTTTGCAAAAGGATTGTCAAGCTCACAATGCAGGTAGGGAGTCAAGTGAAAGTAATTCAGGTACTCAAGAAGATGTTTCTTCATCAGATGATGATGTTCATGTCTATGTGCCCAACATGCCTACTGTTACTCCCATGTATGCAACTCCCAAGAAGCAAACCATGCCATCAAATGATGATCAAGCCTCCCAGGAGCTTCAGAGGCTTCAAGATCAAGAAAATAATGCTACATCTGCTAATAAGCATTTAGGAGAAGAGTCTTTTGAGTCACAACACTCAACAGTACATACTATACCTAGCGGTACTTCATCTGCAAGTACTGCTAAGTCAAAATCTGCCAAATCTGTTGACTCACTAGAAGAGATTTTGAAAGCATTGGACGATGAAGACTTATATGCCAGTCCAGCTGAAGGAATCTTCTCCAAAGCTTCCTATGATGAGCAGGGTGCAGTAACTGATTTCAACAATTTGGAAACAGAAATTCCAGTCAGTTCTATTCCCACTCATAAAGTCAACAACAACCATCCTACTACACATATTATTGGTGATCCAAAATCTACTGTACAAACCAGAAGACAACTGCAAACCAATATTGAAACTCATGCATTAGTGAGTTATGTCAAACAACAGAAGAGAACAAATCATAAAGATACTCAGCATTGTTTGTTTGCCTGTTTCTTATCTCAAGTAGAGCCCAAAAACATCTCTCAGGCTCTTGATGAAGAAAGTTGGGTAGATGCCATGCAAGAATAATTAACACAATTTGAGCTACAAAAACTTTAGATTCTGTGGATCTTCCCTCAGGTAAAAGAGTAATTGGTACTAGATGGGTCTTCAGGAACAAGAAGAATGAAAGAGGGGTTGTTTTGAGGAACAAGGCAAGACTTGTTGCTCAAGGCTATAGACAGGAAGAAGGGATAGACTATGATGAGGTTTTGCACCAGTGGCAAGGATAGAAGCCATTAGGTTATTTTTGGCCTTTGCATCATATATGGGATTTATAGTCTATCAAATGGATGTGAAAAGTGCCTTTCTATATGGTACTATTTCAGAGGAGGTATATGTCTGACAACCTCAAGGTTTTGTAGATCCTAAATTCCCCAATAGAGTCTACAAGGTTATCAAAGCACTTTATGGTCTGCATCAAGCTCCAAGAGCCTGGTATGCAACCTTATCCAACTTTCTGCTAGAACATTGATATAGGAGAGGAACCATTGGCAAAACTCTGTTCATCAAGAAAAATGCCAAGGACATCATTCTAGTTCAAGTTTATGTTGATGACATCATTTTTGGTTCTACCAAGAAGACATGGTGTGAAGAGTTTGAAGCTTTGATGAAAGGAAGATTTCAAATGAGTTCTATGGGAGAACTAACTTTCTTTTTGGGACTGCAAGTCAAACAAAGGAAAGATGGAATATTTATCAGCCAAGATAAATATGTTGCTGAAATCTTAAAGAAATTTTCATGTATGGATACAAGGAGTACAAGCACACCTTTTGAAGGAAAGAAATCTTTATCAAAAGATGAACATGGAGAAGATGTTGACATTCATCTATATAGGTCAATGATTGGTTCATTAATGTATCTTACTGCTTCAAGACCAGATATAATGTTTGCTGTGTGTGCCTGTTCAAGGTTCCAAGTTCATCCAAAGGTGTCACATCTACATGCTGTGAAGAAGATTTTTAAATATCTTAAAAGTAAACCCAATTTAGGATTATGGTATCCTAGAGATTCCACCTTTGAATTGGAAGCTTACTCAGATAGTGATTATGCTGGAGCAAATCATGATAGGAAATCCACAACAGGAGGTTGTCAATTCCTAGGCAGAAGACTCATATCATGGCAGTGTAAGAAGCAAACCATTGTTGCTACTTCTACAACTGAAGCTGAATATGTAGCTGCTGCTCATTGCTGTGGACAAGTACTTTGGATTCAAAATCAATTGTTGGACTATGGGTTTAACTTCATGAACACCAAGATTTACAAAAATACTAATGGCTGCTTTACAAGTAATCTCTAAGCATAATTTGGTTACGAATCTTTCTACGAATGATGACTCTTTTGGTTTCCATGAGATGCTTGGTTTCCTATCTCGAAGTCATGTTCTCTTTGCACTCACTGTAAGTCCAGTTGTCTCTATACCCATTGGTGAACAATTTTGGGATACTGCTGTATTAGGTACTCGGTTTGGTCAACCTTGCATTAAGGCTAGGGTGAATCATAGAAATATATATGTCACTGAGGTACTGCTACGAGCAAGTTTGAGATTAAATGACGAAAATGGACTTAGTATGCTTAATAATACAGAGATTCATGATTGCCTTGTAGCCATGGGCTATGGAGGTGGTAGGGAAACTCTTACATTCTTTAAAGCTCTATTTTCACCTCAATGGAAATTGCTTTTTCATGCTATTATTCAGTGTTTAAGTTCAAAAGGTACATCTTTTGATCAAATACCTGCTGCATTGGCATCAGCTGGTATTTGTCTAGCAAATAACAGGGTTTTTAATTTTTCAAAATTAATTTTTGAAGGCATGAATAGGAATTTGAAAGGGACTAAGAAGTTTTTAATGTATCCTAGATTCATTCAGACTTTAGTTAGTGACCAAATACCTAACCTACCAGAGTTAACTGATACATGGGATGTTCCTTCATTCACAAAGAGAACTTTCTCTTTCTTGACCAAACAAGGCAATGCCTTTACAGGAACAGTAACACCATTGTTTGCTCATATGTTAGCCCAACCTGCCAATAAAGAAGGTGAGGAACCTAGCAATGCTAGTGCTTCTCAGCAAACTCCTTCTCACCAGAGTTCCCACTCTCTAAAGATTCACAATCTTCTTCTCACAATGTTGGTGTTCCACCAAACACTGATGAGATGATCCACACACCTGCTGCTTCTATTGCTGCTAGTGGTTCACCACAAGCACAAGCACCAGAGGTGGTGGATATTGCAAATTTAACTGCTTTGTGTACAAGTTTGTCCCAACAGGTACATGTATTGTAGAAAGAAAAGCTTGTTCAAGACAAGAGAGTTGTTGAATTGGAAGCTAGCCTACTAAAGTTAAGGAACAAAGTTTCACCTTGGATGAGGCAATATAGATCTGTTCAGAAATCTGCAATCAAGAAGCAAAGATTCAGGAACCACAAGAAAAGGCAACTGAATGCAACCAAACATGGGAGGAATAATGAAGAACACCCACCTTCTTCTGATAATCAGACAAGGATCTCTGGAAATGACATCAATTTTGAATTGGATGAAGATGTCATGGGGACTTATGAAGATGGAACTGGTTTAGAGACTAATGTGGATGGTCCTTCAGATATGAAGATTCAACAGCAAGAACCACAACCTCAGCCAGAGGAGCCACAAGTTGAAGAAACATTGGCAACTCAGCCAGAACCATCACCTCAATCACCACTTCAAGCTAATTGGAGTGCTTTTTATGAGAAGTTGGAGGAAATTACTATTCAGTTTCCTGTATATTCAACTCCATCACCACAAAGACAAGTATGGTTTCAAAAGAAACAAACTTTGCAAGTACTGGCTAGATCAAGAATGAGCAATGAATTCGACAAGACTGAAGAGGTGCAAGTTGATATGATGGATTCTATGGAAGAAAGAGTATCTGGGGATACACAAGTGATTGAAGAAAAAAGTGTGTCTAATACTGGTGAAGTCAACATTGTTGAAGATCCAAGTACTGTTAAGCCAACTGCAAGTACTGCTGACATTGTTGAAGACCCAAGTACTGCTAAGCCAACTAAGCCGATTGCAAGTACCGCTGGTGATCATCCTTCACTAGGAAGTCAAACTCCTTTTGGAGAAGATGAGACTTTAGCCCAATTGTTTCTTGATTTAAGAAAGAAGAATCTAATTGAGAAGACTAAACAAGTAGAAGTAGAGAAAAAGACACAACACGAAGTTCTTTCCAAAAAGGATCAAATTCAAGGTAAGAAAGTTCAAGCTTCACACCCTACTAAAGGTATAGTCATTCAACAGCAAGCTAATGAAGAAACAACTACCAAGCTGAAGAAGAAGCTACCTAAGATTAATCCAAAGGATAAGGGGAAGAAGCAATTATTATCAGAATTTGAAGATGAAAGTGATTCAGATGATGATATAAATGTCATGTATAGATTTAATCAAATAGACCATGATGAGGAATTTGCTTATAGAATGCAAGCACAGATTCGTGAAAATAAATTGCAGGAGAACTTGCAGCAAAGCAGGATTTGCTAGAAGCTAAAAGAATACAGCAAGAATGGAACAAACAAGAGTATGACAGGATTCAAGCTGAGATACATGCAAGTGAGCTTCTTGCAGACTCATTGATAGCTGAAGAGAAAGATGCATATGATGAAGAAGAGAAATCAAAATTGATTGATGATCTGGTAAGGGAGCAACAAAGATTCATTGCTGAAAAGAGAAGGAAAGAAAAGATTAAGCCTCTAACTACTATGTAGATTAGTAATCAGATGATGAACTTTCTTAAGAAAGTTAAAGGATTTACTCATATTCAGCTGGTCAAGAAGAATTTTGAAGAAATCAAGACTTTGTATGAGCAAAGTAAGAGGACTGAAGGGGAATTTTGTTGAGATTGGATCTGAAGCAGATAGAAAAGCTGTTGAAGAATTTAAGAGACATCTGCAACAACAAAGACAATTTGGTAGTACTCCTAGAATTGAGCCAAGTATTGTTGAACCTGTAAATACATCTCCACCTATCAAGACCACTTATGTGAGAACGAATAGAAAGGGGAAGGTAAGTTCAAGGGAGGAAGAGGCTGCTCAAAGAATGAATACAAGAGTTGAAACTCAAGATATTGCTCAGACTGAAAATGTACACGCAGTACATACACAGTCAACAGTACATACAACAGTACATACTCAGGAGACGGTACATACAAATTTGGAAGAGGGTTCAACAAAACTTGAGGGAATTTCCAAGGGTGTTAAAAGGAAAAGGTCAACAAAGTTAAAGAAGAAAGCTAAGAAAGCTAAAACAATAGCAGAGGATAGTGATGATGATGAGAGCTTAAAGAAGTACTTGAAGATTGTGAAATATGAAGATCAATGTATTGATACAGAGATTTTTAGAAAGAGAGCATCTATTGCTAAGTGGATTTACTCTATAGATCAAGGACTTGAAGCTCATGGAATTTAGAGAACTGATGGCACAACAAGAGTATTCAAACTTTTGGAGGACATTCTTCACATTCTTGACAAACAAGATATTCAAGATCTTTCAAGGTTAGTTCAAAAAGGGAGTGCAGGTAAAACTAAAGTATTACTATTATACTAGGAATTTCTCTTTATGTATGAGCCATACAATTATGATCAAGAAATGTTGAAGGAATTAGAGAATCAGGTTCCTAGTTACTGGAGATATTACAGGTCACGTGGATTGCATATTTTGGATGTAGATGATGTTACATACTATATGCTGCAAGAGAAAACTTACCCTTTCAAAAGAAAATTGTTGGAAAGAATGTTAGAACAACAATTAGAAGTTACAGAAGAATCTGCTGATGCTTTGGAGTTGATCAGAATGGTTAAACAACAAATCAAGGATTTGAAAGATGAGGAAGAAGCTGAGAAAGAATCTTAAGTGTTTGACTTTCAGTCACACTTCACAAATGGTTCTCAGTTCACCATGTTTAACACACATAAGAACTGGCTAGTCCATAAGCAAACGGTTTGTGGTAAAGACTTATCAAATCCGCTAAAAGCTGATAGTTTGCTAAAAACTATATGGTTCTAACTCACCTTGTTTCGAGACAAAGAGTTGGCTAGTCCTAGACAAACGGTACTAGGTAAAGACTTCATAAAATCCGTTGATGGTTGACAATTTACCAAAAATTGTAAGGTTTTCATTACACCTTATTCTTTGTGAATAAAGTATTGGCTATTCCAGAGTGTACGGCTAACTGGTAAAGAATTTATCAAATCCATTGATAGCTGGTGATTTGCTAAAAAACATGAAGCCAATACAGATTGGTGTTTGTTGTTAACTGTTTTATTTCAGGTATGAAGATTGCAGGCAAAGAAGTATTTAAAAAAAATAATACTTAGAAGGTTTTGTCATCATCAAATCAAGACAAAGATTCATGATTAAGAGTTCAAGGACTAAACATAAGAAGACAATAACTGATGCTGCAAAGATGAATGAATGTTTAGAAGACACAAGAAGATCATAGTTTGAAGACAAAGATAATACTCATGATGTTTAAAGATTGTCTTATCAGAAGAAGATCTACATTTGAAGTGTTTGGCTACATTCAGTTGGATACAAATACAAATTACCAACTTCAATCCAAGGATGAAGGAAAGACTAAAGACATGTATTTTTAATACATCCAGTACAAGGGAAACAAGAAGAAAACAAGTTATCATTTCTTGTTTAGGGGAGGATTGTTGGGAATTATTTATTAAGTGTCAAGTACCGTTAGTATATTCCAAGTACTGTTAGTGTTATGTAAGTACCGTTAGTGTTAACGCGGTACACAGTAAGTACTGCTACTTATAAAGTAAGTACTGCTATGATGATTAGGACGAATATATCTTTGTATAAGATATGTCATAGTTATAGTTAGAGTATATCTTATGTGATATACCTAAATAGATAAAATATTGATAATATATCGTTTGTGATATAGTTATCTTTATAGAATATTCTAAGTTTTCGAGGGTTCCTTACTCTATAAAAGGAACATAGGTACAATGTCTTTTATGTACCTCATTCAAGTCGATTAATAAGAGAATCGAATAGTTAAAAGTAATTCTTTTCTTATGTGCTTTATAAGTTAGATTCCGCATAACTTATTTAGTGTTAGTAAGAGTGCTCAAAGTGTTTTAGTTTGATTACAAACTATTATACTAATTCTTAACAGAATATAGATCCAACCAAAGGGATCAACATTCTTTCCCTCCTCAAAGGCCCCCATGGCAATCTGATTGGAGGCCTTTAGTTGGTTGAGTTGGGCGCGCTCGTTTTCTAGATCGGAGGTTAGTTTTTCCTTCTTTTCTGTTAAGGAGTAGATGATCGAAGCGTCTTGTCGCCCTCTTTCGACCTCTTGGGTGATCCTTTCTTGCATTTCCCCAAGGGCGAGATACTTTTCCTCAGCAATCTACCTAAGTCTCTCCTCAGTAGTGCGGACTTGGGAAGATAGCTCTAGGTGCCTCTTCTTGAGATGTGACATCAATGTCACATGCTGCGATGATAAGTAGCTAACTTCGTCTGCCACAACAGAGTCGCTCATCCCTCCAGAATTTCCGCTCGGCCAGGGGGCACGATGTTGTCCAAAAACCTTGAGCAGTCGAACGCGCTGGTTAACTCAGAAGACACGGGCAATTCCCAGTCAGGAGCAAAGTTATGGTTTTGAGGAAACCCGCTCCCCTGTTGATGATGTCTCCTTTTGGGGGGACGGTGTGGTATCAGTCTTCACAGCAGACTTCTCCTGGTCATCATTGGTACATAGAAAATGTGGTCAGGTAGACATAAGGGGACATATGGATAATAGCCTTCATATATGAGAAAGTGATTACCTTAGATTAATGGTGGCAGGAGGAGTGCGTGGAGGAGTCCTCGCAAGATTCTCCTCGAACTCTTCCTCGGTTGTGCGCATTTCTGCCCATGAGGGCTCGGCCCCTATGCGCGCGACTTTGCGCGAAGATGATGGGGGGCTCCTTTGCCTTTTCCCTGTGTAGAGTTCTCCTCTTTCTTAAATTCTTCCGCGGCCTTCTCAGCGTCCTCGGTAAGATTATCAGAAGACAGTGAGGATCTGAGAAAGGGCGGTGGTTGTTGTTGTGCTGGTGGTTGTTGTTGTGTTTATTGTCCTGGAGATGGTGGTGGTGGCTGGTTCGCGCCTGTATCCTCGTGCTCTTGTGCGACGGAAGCCTCCCCAACTTCCAAATCCATGGTATTCTTCTGTGCGCGTTCCTGGATGGACTCCTCATTCACCATCTTAGGGCGAGGGTAGACAATCAAATCTTCCGGGAAGGCATCACGAACGAGGTCAAGAATATCCATAGATGCGCATAAAACAAACAGACAAGCGGGAGAATATATTTTGGTTTTTTGGCACAGGATTGTACTTAAAGAAAGCTACGATGAACGTGAGAAGAACCACTAACCCTGGCCACTCTGGGTGCGGAAGACGGGTATCCTATGCACGCCACATATGACTGCGCGGCTTAGACCAAGGGTGACCAACAAGGCCTCCGGGTATGGTTGCACGGGAATGTGTTTGTTGCTCAATGTCTCAGCGTCCTCAGAGTTGTAGGAGTTGCGGCCAGGTAGGGGTTCCTTCCTCACCATTCTAGGGGTCAAAAGGGGAAGTGGAAAGGAAATGCGACGTCATCAACCCTGAAGAACCTATCGTTCCAATCCCTTAAGGAGTCTATCTTCCTGTCATAGCACTGCATCCCACCCTTTCACTTAGCGAAGGAAACCCAACCATTGGCTAGTTGTCGTTGGTAAAAGACGCATAATAGGTCTATGGTGGGTTCTATATCTAGGGTGCGGCAGTTTATCTCAAAATTCGAAATTTTGGCCGCCCCTATGCAATGCAATTGGGAGACGTGGGTCTCGTAATGCATCAACACGCTGACAAGAAAGCGGGACATGGGTATTCGCTGGTTTACATAGTCGAAAAACCGGGTGTACACTCCTATCTTTCCTACGGGAGCCTGACTTATTGATGAGATGGCATTTATACATGATCTCATCGTTCTTTTCGGGCTTTAAATGCACAAAAATGTCATAAAATACCATATATATGCTTGTGTTTGTTTACTTGTGTATTTTAGGTATGGATATCGTGAAAAAGACAAAAGATCACAAGATACAAGGAAAAACGGACACGAGAAACGAAGCCGTACAAAGAACCGGGCCCTAATCATGAAATATTCAACAAATACCCTTGAAGATTTGAAGACAAACAAGATTGATCCTCCAAGAATGAAGAAATGACACTTAAAACCCTTGTATATTGATAATTACAAGTTTGGTCCCTTAAGTTTGTCAAAAGTACAAAAAGGTCCTTCAACTTTGAAGAAATGGCAATATTAGTCCCTCAACAAATTAAAATTGCCAATAATGGTCCCTCATGAAGTCAAAGATACAAAGAAGACCTTTGAAGATCAAGAAAGTCCAAGATCAGCCCTTGAAATATCTCAAAATGGCAAAAACAATCCTTTGAAACCTTTTTCCAAAAGTTTGTGCCAAAAGTGACAAGTCTTGAAAGTTATTAACAAAGGAGAATACGTTTTTAGGGATGAAAACCTGATTTGCCAAAAATATCAAAACACAAGGACTAAATGTGTGCACTTTGAAACATTCAAACCAAAACACGCGCCTAACACCTTTTTTTCCCCCAAATACGGATCAAAAAGAGTTACTGTTTACCCTCTTCCCACCCAGATTTTTACTTCACTTAAACATGGGTAAAACGCAATTAACCTTGCACATGTGTGATTCACACATGCAGAAAGCTATCCCAACTCTAAAACCTGAAAACCCACTCACTTTGGACCCTACCCCCAATTCCTCTTCCACCAATCAGGATACACCTTGGTCCCCAAGCAAAGTGACGTGTCCACAATCAACAGCTAGGCTCTTATGCTTCCTCCCAACGCAAAAATAAACGTTTGAGATCGTTTTGGACAGCTCAAATCCTCAAAATCGTCTAGAAGACCTAGAGGGCATTTTGGAGATTTTCATAGATTAGGGTTTGTGTTTAAGCATTCTAGAGAGTTCATTAGAGTAGTATAAAAGGAGGTCCAACCTGTGGAAACCCCTTTGTTCCAGTTTTTCTTCAAAAATTTTGTAATCCTTTTTAATTAAAATAAAAGTTTGGTGTTTGTTTTTAAGCAATATAATTCCTTTTTATGTTTATTTAAAGTTGGTATTTACTGTTGAAGAGAAACTGAGTTCCATTTTTAAGTTGGTGAAATAACTTTGTGTTTCAAAGTTATTTCAAAAGTTTTCTGAATTTGAATTTCTTGGTGAGAAATTGTTTCTAGGGTTTTGTGTTTAGAGGATCATTTGATTTGGTGAAATAGTGTTATAAAAACGTTTTGAGAAGTTCTCAAAGTTTTTGGAAAAGTTTAAGAAAGGAGAAAGTAAAAACAGAATATTCATATTTGTGCTTGTTCTTGTTTTTCCTTTTTGATTGTCTTAGCAGGTGTTGATTGTTCTTGATCCAAGGATCTGCATACACCCGGGTGTATAAGGAGGTGGATTTTCATCCACTAGAACCTTGGATGTAAGGTTCTAAGGTAAATCCTTTTTACCTTTTTGAAATTTTCAGAAAAGAGTAGTTCATGTGATTTGTATGCTTAAGGTGTTATTTGTTAGTATAGCTGTTGGATTTGAGTTCTTAAGTGATGTTATGCATGATTTGAAGTTTTAGAATCAGTTTGATGGCTTTTGGAAGTGATTTTGTTTGAAAAATTAGTTTTCAAATAATTTAAAGGACTGTTTGGATTAGTGTTTAAGCAGGGGTCTAATTCTTGGATTTGGCTTTTAAAAGGTGTTAGACTCATTCATTAGGATTGTTTAGTTGTATGCTAGTTTGTTAATCAGTTTGGGAAAGTTTTTGAAGCAAAGTTGTGAGTTTAAATAGAAAAGTAAGCTAGAAATCTGCTTAGGCTATATTCTGCTTATTTTTATAAGATTTTGGTGCATGACCTTGCAAATCTGTTAAGTGTTAGGATAATTGGGTTATTGAAGTTACTTGTGTGCCATTTGGTGATTGTGTGTGCAAAATTCTAGCCTGTGAAGGTCATTAGAGTGTAAGTAATAAGCTTAAGAAACCACCAGACCTAGTAAACTGTCACAGAAACTTGATATTGCCTGTGTGTGCTTTATTTGAGTGATTTGTGCTACTTGGCTACTTGATTTCTGCTATTTAGTGACTCCTTGTGCTTCAAAGAGCACAAGGGTGCCTGTTGTTCCATAATACTTCACCAAATAAGTCAAGCCAAGCCCCTCTTGGCTCCAAAGTGCTCAAGTGTGAACTCACACTTGTTCATCAGCAACCATAGCCTAACTGGGCACGTTTTGAAGTTGAATTTGATCTAATCTTAGTGAAAAGGAGTGTTGGATTGTGTTTTCTAGTCACAAAAAGGTCACAGTTGGATTGGAAAAAGAAAAAAATAAAAAAGAAAAGTTTGGCAAAAAGTCGCCCGCAACAGGACTCGAACCCCCGACCTCTCGAAGGAGGAGTAAGGGGAACTACCGTTGATCTAGACGCTTTCTTATGTTCTAGTGTGTTTTCAAACGATATTTAAACCCTTTTCCTTTCTAGCTTAATATAAAAAGCCGTAGCTTATTTCTTGTGTTTTGGGCTTATTTAATAAGCGTTTTTGGTTATCTTGATTTTTCTTAGGATTATTATTAGGTTGGTGATTTTTCTAGATAGGTTTTACATTTTTCCCTTTATTTGTTTATTTTCTATGCATTTTTCTTTATACGTTTCTTATTAATTGCTTAAAAAATAGAAAAAAGAGTTTTAATTTTTAGGAAAAATAAGTTTTAGCTTTTAGATTAATATTTTGAGGTTTACATCTAGTTTTGGTTTTATAACCTTTAATTTTTAATTTTATATTATTTTAAGGTTTTTTATAAACTTTAATAATTTTTATAAAATTCTAAAAAAGGTTTTAGGAGCTTTAATTTACTTTTTTATCTTAGTTAGATTATTTTAAGATTTTAGAAATTTTTTAGAATTAATTTTATAAACTTTTTATTTTTCTCATTATTTTAATATTATTTTATTATTAAAATTAAAAAGTTTTATTTTTATTTCTTTTTCATTTTTCCTAGATTCTTTAGCATTAATTAGGACTTTTCCCATTTTTAGAATAATTTTATAGCTTTTAGATTTATTTTTATAAGTATTTTAAGTTTAATTAGTTTTTAATCATTTTAAATCATTTTTAGAGTTTTAAAAATAGTTTTAATAGCTTTTAATTTTTAGAAAATTACTTTTTAGTCTTCTAATAATATAATTTAGACATTTTTATTAGTTGTATTTAATTTTAGGGCTTTAATTAGCATTAAAAATTAAATATTTAATTAATAAAAGGTTTTAAAATATCTTTGTTGGATTTTTGTCTTTATTTATATTATTATTGACTTCTTTTTAACCTTTTATTTATTTTGTTTTTGGTTTTAGTTAAATTTTTAATTTGGGTAGTTTTTCACGGCTTTACGTTTACGTCTTTTACGTCGTAGTGTAATTTTAACGTAACCGTCTTTTCATCCCCATTCTTCTCAATATTAATCTCAAATAATTACAAGTTAAAACACACACATATACCTCCTTGGGAAACGAACTTTCTCTCTTTTATTTGATTGGGTCATTAGTGTTGATTTTTCCTAAAATCATCACTCGATACTTACCGCTCATATACGTTCTTTTGTTTTCCTAAACAAGAGTCGTATAATTTACTCTACAATCATTTTGGCGCCGCTGCCGGGGAGGTGTGTTGTGCTTTAATTTGGAAGCTTTTGTTTTTGATATTATCCATAATAAGTATTTGTGTTAAGTGGAACTCCCTTAACACGTATTATCGGTTTTCTTGGTTTTTTTTGTATAAATGTTACTATATTGTATTAAGTATCACAATCAATATACAATATCTCCAAAAGTGTGAAAACACAACCTTAATTGGGATTTGATCTCCTAATTATTGTATTCGAATCTCAAACAAAAAGAAAAGGCAAAAATAGATAAATACTTTCGTGAAGCTCGATTTTGAAAAATACAAACTATAAGGTGGGTATAAGGCGGGTATTATAAAATATACCCTAAGGAAAAAGGCTCTTAAGTGCTTCGCGCCGCCTCGTTTCCCCGCTTGCTTGTGAGTATTTGATTTTGAAGGCTAATCGAGGGTTTTGCCGCCCAAAGTATTATTACGTATACTATATTTGCTTGGTTTTCTTTGTGATTAAACCCTCTTGAACAATTTGGTTTTCACCAAAGTTCTAAAGTCATTCGAAGGCGTTCACTCCACGTGATCATTTTCATTCCTTTGAGGCTTCTTTAATCAAGAGTTTGATTCGAGGAGAGATTTTGTAGATTGTTGTCTACGAAGATACACCAAAATCCAAAAAAAAAAATTTAAATATCATCAAAAACACAAAAAAAAAAAATTGAAAATTCACAAAACAACCAAAAAGAATCTTCGTTGCTCACCTCCCATTCTTCGTGAAGTTTATGATCACTCGTAATCAAGCAAAACGAGCTCGTAGACGTCTTCAAAAGCAAGCAAATCAAGGATCGTTGATTGTAGAAGAACCTCCAATTGTTGAACCTATTGTAGAACAAGAAGTCGTCATGGCTAATCGTACTATGATGGAGTTGCTACAAGCACCCACCGAGGGTTTTGGAGAGGCTATTGTGATTCCCGCCATCCTTGCGGAGAATTTCGAAATTAAGACGGGTTTAATGTCGATGTTGCAAGCAAATAAGTTTAGAGGTCACGAGAAAGACAACCCGCATTACCACATTAGGAATTTCAACCGTCTCACCGCCACTAGCAAATTTAAGGATGTTCCACATGACGCCATTAAGATGATGTTGTTTCCATATTCGTTGGATGGTCCCGCAAAAATTTGGCTCGAGAAAGAACCGCCAAATTCGATTTTGACATGGACCGATCTCGTCTCTAAGTTTGTGAACAAGTTTTTTCCACCATCTAAAACAACACACTTAAAAAATGAGATTTCACGATTTGTGCAACGAAATAATGAAAGTTTTTCAATGGCATGGGAACGATTTAAAGAGATGTTACATGAATGTCCACACCATGACTTTACGGAATTGCATCAAGTGGATACTTTTTATAATGGGCTTAATGATCATGAACGAGATTATTTGAACGCCGCCGCGGGTGGTAATTTTTTGTGCAAGACGACAAATGAGGCTTTACAAATCATTGAAAATAGATCTAAGGTTTATAACCCTCGTAACACACCGAGTGTTGCCAATATGGGTTCGTCATCTTCGTCACAATCGTCTCGTAGCATTAACGCCTTACATGATGAAGCTAATGAGGAAAATCGGTTTTTTGATAGATTTGCTAATCTAATGTCCCATTGGAAGGCTCAAGAAGCTTCCAATTCCGCTTCGGTTAAAGCGGTTGCTAGGAGTTGTTTATCTTGTGGGGGAGCTCATGATCTTTCCGAGTGCATTACCGCGGATGGTAACACTTCGAGTGCTTATATAGCAACGGGAACTTATAACCAAAACGGCCAAGGTTCTCGTCCAAATCAAGCTCCACCAAACCAAAATGCTAACAATTATCGAAACAACAACCAAGGTAATTACCAAGGCAACACACGCAATTACAACAAAGGGAATTATCAAAGTGGGAATGGACAAATCTCTACTCAAAACCAAAACCGTGATTTTCAAAACACTACACAAGGTTTTCAAAATGCTCACACTAAAAATTTGCAAGGAGAATTTTTGGATTATGCAAAAGCAAATGATGCTAAATTTGATAATATGCAACGTGAGATGATTAGCTTAAGATCCGAGTTGAAAAACGAGCTTAAAAATGAACTTGCTAATGAACTTAAAACTCATGCAAACAAAATGGAAGGAAATGTCCAACGTCTTCAACAAAACCAACAAAAGATGGAATTAGGACAACATGAGATTAAGCAAGAGTTATTGAAAGCGGATGCTAGGCAATCTAAATTTGAGGACCGTATGGCTAAGATGTTTGAAGCAATCATGTGTAAGCCCTCTTCTTCGGGTGGTCTTCCTAGTGATACCATTAACAACCCGAGGGGAGAATTGAAGGTTGTTGCTACACGAAGTGGTAAAACTTTCAAGGAACCATTCTCTCGTCCAAGTACTTCTAAGGAGAAGGAAATCGAGAAAGAACCCGAGGTGATGGTCGAAAAGGAGCACATTACAATCCCACGAAGTACCGCTCAAACCACACCTACGGTTGAACCAACACCAATTGTGGAACCCGAGTTTCCAAGGCCGTTGCCTAATGACCAACCCACACCACCTTTACCTTACCCTTCGAGACGTAACAAAGAGAAAGCACAAGAACGGAACAATTATCAATTTGAGCTATTTATGAAAATGTTTCGTGATCTAAATTTTAACATAAGTTTTGCCGACGCTCTTATCATGATGCCTCGATTCGCCGCAAACTTCAAAAGTATTCTTAACAACAAAGAGAAGTTACAACAATCGTCTAGTTGTTCATCGGTTTTTCTAAGCCGCATACCACAAAAAGTCGGTGATCCCGGTAAATTTTTGATTCCGTGTGCTATTCAAGATATGGAAGAATGCTACGCCTTGGCCGATCTTGGTGCTAGTATTAATTTAATGCCTCTCGAGATTTTCAAATCACTTTCGCTTCCGGCTCTTACTCCTTCGAACATGTCTATCGAAATGGCCGATCATTCTACGATTTTAGCATGTGGAGTAGCCGAGGACGTTTTCGTTAAAGTCGGAAAGTTTTACTATCCCGTTGACTTTATCGTTGTAGACATTCCCATCGATCGAAAAGTTCCTCTCATTTTGGGTCGTTCATTTTTGGATACATCAAGAGCACTTATCGATGTTCATGCTCGAAAAATCACCCTTCGTTTCAATGAGGAAGAGCTTGTCATCAATGCAACACAAAACTCCAATCTTTCTCATGTCTATTCTATTGCAACTTTAAACCATGGTGACTCGACCAATGTCATTTGCAAAGAATTTTCACCAAGAGTTTTAGGAAATGTCGCCAAAAACAATTTACCATTTCCTCCGCCGGTGGAGGTTATGAGTGTAAAGCCTACAAAGAAGAAACCATCAATACTTGAATCGAAAAATCCTTCGCCTCATCTCGAACACTCATTCTTGAAAAGTGTTGATAAGTTGCCGGTTTCTACGAAAGATCTCTCGGATGATGAATATGTAGACCCCGATGGGGAGGTTTTCTTCGTCGATAAACGTTTTGAGAACTTGCCACCACCAAAACCAAAACGGTTTCAAAATGTGAGAATTTTTAGTGTAACTAACATCGTCTTAGAAACACCGAATATTTTCGACATAATCAAAAAGGGTTTTCATAAGGAGAGTTCAAAAGATAAAAAAGAAAAAGATCTTAAATGTGATTTAATTGATTTTTCTACAAATCTAACTCCGTCATCACCGCGTATTTTGAGTGCTACAAGCTCGTCTACTCCTTTTGACGATGCTTTGTGTGGTTTTAGTATGGGGGAAGCCCCTTATGTTCCCTCATCATTGTCCACCGAGGACGAGATATTCGATCCCGGAATTTCTTATAAAGGGAAATCTCGGTCTTCCACCGAAGCAATAAATGGAAAATCTTTCTATTTGCTTGGTGCGAGTCTACCTCGAGTAGCTCGAAAGTTTGTCTTACCAATTGTCTCACCCTTCTACTTCTCATCTATTTTCTTCAAACTCTTTGAGTTTATGGCACATGTTGAAGTGGCGTTAAATTGTTTTTCCAATGGAAACGAGAACGCCATTTTCGACCCCGGTATTTTGCATCATCTAAGGACTTAGTCCTTTATACCGGTTGCTTTTTGGGCCTTGTTTATCATGTAAGCCCCACCAAAAATTGACCATACCATGAATTTCCCTAAATGTTCACATTTTGAGGGGATCGAGTCAAGCTCATGACTCGGTAATCAAAAACGAGGTGCCTCGTGGGGGAGATCCCATGCTTATCTTTATGCTTACTATTCACTAATAAGGGGACTTGTACCCTTTCAACTCGTTGTCTCGTGGTTGTTTGTGATTGTGTTATCTAGATCATCATCATCATCTACGATTGAAGACTCTCGTGTTCGTTTACGTGAGCCTCCATCGTTCGTTTGAAGAAGTTTTTCACGATTCCATGACATATCCTTTATTGTTCTAACAATTATCTTTTAGCAGAATTAATAAACGGCTTTAGATATATTGTTGATCACCCTTTCCATGCTAGATTCTAAGCATTCGACTCTTCGTCTCTAGTATGGGGGTGCTCCACCTTTAGACTCGAAACATTGAGGACAATGTTTACTTTTAGTATGGGGGGTGAATAGGTACTTGCTTTGCTACGCCCTCACGTTTTCCAACTTTCAATGTTTTATTTTGCTAATAAGGCTAAAAATGGCCAAATTTTAAAAATTTTCTTAGTTTTCATAAGTGTTTTTAAGACACGAATATATATTTTCCGATGGGTAGAATAAGAGTTAATTTTTGACTTGATGGGCATTTGGAGCCATTTACATTCCTTAACCCGCTCAATTCAAGTTTTGCTAGACTTTTATATAGGGAGCTTTAAAACGCGAAAGTCTTAATTCATTCGGGTTAAGAACAAGAACTTTCCGCAAGTTCCTATAATTGATTCTAGAAAGTCACTTATCAAGGGAACTTTAAAACGCATTCTCTAAACTTGAAAAAGTCCAAGAAAGTGCAAGATCCTATAGGTGGCTTGAAAACCCAAAACTTTGATTTGATATAGTCTTAATGAAAGCTAATCCAAATTTGGCTTAATTTTGACTTGCATGGCTAAGTATTCACGAGTCTCTTTAATTAGAGGTCTTTATATAGTGAAGAACGAGAAATGATAGAGTTAGACAAGTGATCATGCTAAACGTAGAACATGAAAATGTTCTTTCAAAAACTCATGTTTTTAATTGTGGCTTTTTCTTCCCATAAGATCAATGCATTAGGAATAAATCATAATTGCAATAAGTAAGGTCGTACGATTTGAAAGGTTACTTAGCCTCTAGCGCAAGATCGTTTAAAAGTTGCTCGGGGTTGAATAGAGTTCATAGCCAAGGCATAACTTATTGAAGCGGGACGCGAAGATTGGTGATTATCCAAAAAGGCCCTAACAAGGCATGAGGAGCTCTATTTTTGCTAAAGATCCAAAGATGATGTGAAGTATCATTATTCCTAAATCAATATGAAGGATCGAGACACACGATGAGAAGCAATTACTCCCCTAAAGAATGGAGAAAGTCTATCCAAAAAGACCCTAACAAGGTATGAGGATAAATATATCCAAGTCTGAAAAGGAGGCGGATCGTTGTATATCAAAATCCAAAGTAAAGATTGAAGAAAAATGATGAAGTCGTGGTCCTATATGAAGAATCTCTCAAAAACGTCAAGTGAAGAAATTCCAAAATATGAAGAGAAGACCATAATTTCAAGAACGTCTTCCCAAGATTTGAAGTATGAAGTACATGCCAAATATCGGTCCGAGAAAGGTCTCAAATCGTGAAACAAGTTATGCCAAGATATGAACTTAAGGAGATACACGAGAAGCCGTTTTAAAAGATTTTGTCCTTCGGCTAACTATTGATCAAATCGTGCTACTTTGCTTTTGGACTAATAACTACTCAAATAAGTCAATATGTATCACTTGTGATCCATGACAAATAGATAAAAAATGCTAGTAACCCATTTCCTTTTATAATAACTAGGATTGCAGGGAGAAAAAGTATTACACAATTTGGACGTATGAGTAGTGTTAGCATTGTGACTTGTACCAACAATGATCTTGTTTTTGCACTTAGCATGGAATGTATGACAATCAAGGATGACGAAGTTTACTCTAAGGGACATTAACTTGTTTCTATTCTTTGACCCTAAAAGTCACCTTTTGGTGATGAAAATCATACACTATGTCTTTACACATTCTCGTAGTATGTTGCAAGTCTTTTACTTTTCAATAAAGGTTAATAAAATTGAACTTTGGTGATGCTTAGATACTTTATTCTAGCATTGCGTGAGGGCACGGCAATGGCTTAGTATGGGGGAGTGATGAGATGGCATTTATACATGATCTCATCGTTCTTTTCGGGCTTTAAATGCACAAAAATGTCATAAAATACCATATATATGCTTGTGTTTGTTTACTTGTGTATTTTAGGTATGGATATCGTGAAAAAGACAAAAGATCACAAGATACAAGGAAAAACGGACACGAGAAACGAAGCCGTACAAAGAACCGGGCCCTAATCATGAAATATTCAACAAATACCCTTGAAGATTTGAAGACAAACAAGATTGATCCTCCAAGAATGAAGAAATGACACTTAAAACCCTTGTATATTGATAATTACAAGTTTGGTCCCTTAAGTTTGTCAAAAGTACAAAAAGGTCCTTCAACTTTGAAGAAATGGCAAGATTAGTCCCTCAACAAATTAAAATTGCCAATAATGGTCCCTCATGAAGTCAAAGATACAAAGAAGACCTTTGAAGATCAAGAAAGTCCAAGATCAGCCCTTGAAATATCTCAAAATGGCAAAAACAATCCTTTGAAACCTTTTTCCAAAAGTTTGTGCCAAAAGTGACAAGTCTTGAAAGTTATTAACAAAGGAGAATACGTCTTTAGGGCTGAAAACCTGATTTGCCAAAAATATCAAAACACAAGGACTAAATGTGTGCACTTTGAAACATTCAAACCAAAACACGCGCCTAACACCTTTTTTTCCTTCAAATACGGATCAAAAAGAGTTACTGTTTACCCTCTTCCCACCCAGATTTTTACTTCACTTAAACATGGGTAAAACGCAATTAACCTTGCACATGTGTGATTCACACATGCAGAAAGCTATCCCAACTCTAAAACCTGAAAACCCACTCACTTTGGACCCTACCCCCAATTCCTCTTCCACCAATCAGGATACACCTTGGTCCCCAAGCAAAGTGACGTGTCCACAATCAACAGCTAGGATCTTATGCTTCCTCCCAACACAAAAATAAACGTTTGAGATCGTTTTGGACAGCTCAAATCCTCAAAATCGTCTAGAAGACCTAGAGGGCATTTTGGAGATTTTCATAGATTAGGGTTTGTGTTTAAGCATTCTAGAGAGTTCATTAGAGTAGTATAAAAGGAGGTCCAACCTGTGAAACCCCTTTGTTCCAGTTTTTCTTCAAAAATTTTGTAATCCTTTTTAATTAAAATAAAAGTTTGGTGTTTGTTTTTAAGCAATATAATTCCTTTTTATGTTTATTTAAAGTTGGTATTTACTGTTGAAGAGAAACTGAGTTCCATTTTTAAGTTGGTGAAATAACTTTGTGTTTCAAAGTTATTTCAAAAGTTTTCTGAATTTGAATTTCTTGGTGAGAAATTGTTTCTAGGGTTTTGTGTTTAGAGGATCATTTGATTTGGTGAAATAGTGTTATAAAAACGTTTTGAGAAGTTCTCAAAGTTTTTGGAAAAGTTTAAGAAAGGAGAAAGTAAAAACAGAATATTCATATTTGTGCTTGTTCTTGTTTTTCCTTTTTGATTGTCTTAGCAGGTGTTGATTGTTCTTGATCCAAGGATCTGCATACACCCGGGTGTATAAGGAGGTGGATTTTCATCCACTAGAACCTTGGATGTAAGCTTCTAAGGTAAATCCTTTTTACCTTTTTGAAATTTTCAGAAAAGAGTAGTTCATGTGATTTGTATGCTTAAGGTGTTATTTGTTAGTATAGCTGTTGGATTTGAGTTCTTAAGTGATGTTATGCATGATTTGAAGTTTTAGAATCAGTTTGATGGCTTTTGGAAGTGGTTTTGTTTGAAAAATTAGTTTTCAAAGAATTTAAAGGACTGTTTGGATTAGTGTTTAAGCAGGGGTCTAATTCTTGGATTTAGCTTTTAAAAGGTGTTAGACTCATTCATTAGGATTGTTTAGTTGTATGCTAGTTTGTTAATCAGTTTGGGAAAGTTTTTGAAGCAAAGTTGTGAGTTTAAATAGAAAAGTAAGCTAGAAATCTGCTTAGGCTATATTCTGCTTATTTTTATAAGATTTTGGTGCATGACCTTGCAAATCTGTTAAGTGTTAGGATAATTGGGTTATTGAAGTTACTTGTGTGCCATTTGGTGATTGTGTGTGCAAAATTCTAGCCTGTGAAGGTCATTAGAGTGTAAGTAATAAGCTTAAGAAACCACCAGACCTAGTAAACTGTCACAGAAACTTGATATTGCCTGTGTGTGCTTTATTTGAGTGATTTGTGCTACTTGGCTACTTGATTTCTGCTATTTAGTGACTCCTTGTGCTTCAAAGAGCACAAGGGTGCCTGTTGTTCCATAATACTTCACCAAATAAGTCAAGCCAAGCCCCTCTTGGCTCCAAAGTGCTCAAGTGTGAACTCACACTTGTTCATCAGCAACCATAGCCTAACTGGGCACGTTTTGAAGTTGAATTTGATCTAATCTTAGTGAAAAGGAGTGTTGGATTGTGTTTTCTAGTCACAAAAAGGTCACAGTTGGATTGGAAAAAGAAAAAAATAAAAAAGAAAAGTTTGGCAAAAAGTCGCCCGCAACAGGACTCGAACCCCCGACCTCTCGAAGGAGGAGTAAGGGGAACTACCGTTGATCTAGACGCTTTCTTATGTTCTAGTGTGTTTTCAAACGATATTTAAACCCTTTTCCTTTCTAGCTTAATATAAAAAGCCGTAGCTTATTTCTTGTGTTTTGGGCTTATTTAATAAGCGTTTTTGGTTATCTTGATTTTTCTTAGGATTATTATTAGGTTGGTGATTTTTCTAGATAGGTTTTACATTTTTCCCTTTATTTTTTTATTTTCTATGCATTTTTCTTTATACGTTTTTTATTAATTGCTTAAAAAATAGAAAAAAGAGTTTTAATTTTTAGGAAAAATAAGTTTTAGCTTTTAGATTAATATTTTGAGGTTTACATCTAGTTTTGGTTTTATAAACTTTAATTTTTAATTTTATATTATTTTAAGGTTTTTTATAAACTTTAATAATTTTTATAAAATTCTAAAAAAGGTTTTAGGAGCTTTAATTTACTTTTTTATCTTAGTTAGATTATTTTAAGATTTTAGAAATTTTTTAGAATTAATTTTATAAACTTTTTATTTTTCTCATTATTTTAATATTATTTTATTATTAAAATTAAAAAGTTTTATTTTTATTTCTTTTTCATTTTTCCTAGATTCTTTAGCATTAATTAGGACTTTTCCCATTTTTAGAATAATTTTATAGCTTTTAGATTTATTTTTATAAGTATTTTAAGTTTAATTAGTTTTTAATCATTTTAAATCATTTTTAGACTTTTAAAAATAGTTTTAATAGCTTTTAATTTTTAGAAAATTACTTTTTAGTCTTCTAATAATATAAGTTAAGTAATTATTCAATAAAATCATATTTTAGACATTTTTATTAGTTGTATTTAATTTTAGGGCTTTAATTAGCATTAAAAATTAAATATTTAATTAATAAAAGGTTTTAAAATATCTTTGTTGGATTTTTGTCTTTATTTATATTATTATTGACTTCTTTTTAATCTTTTATTTATTTTGTTTTTGGTTTTAGTTAAATTTTTAATTTGGGTAGTTTTTCACGGCTTTACGTTTACGTCTTTTACGTCGTAGTGTAATTTTAACGTAACCGTCTTTTCATCCCCATTCTTCTCAATATTAATCTCAAATAATTACAAGTTAAAACACACACATATACCTCCTTGGGAAACGAACTTTCTCTCTTTTATTTGATTGGGTCATTAGTGTTGATTTATCCTAAAATCATCACTCGATACTTACCGCTCATATACGTTCTTTTGTTTTCCTAAACAAGAGTCGTATAATTTACTCTCCAATCACTTATATTGTGTCGAGGGTTCGGAATTTCAGGGTGTAGATAATTTGGTATGTAGTAATCGGTTGGGAATTGATCTAGCTCTCCTATTGTCAAGATTCACGTGACATCAGATAACTGTCTCACCATGGTGGCGTGTATAAAATAAGGTGGTCGCAAGAATTACCTTAGAAGAGATCTGGTAACGATGGAGTGCTTTGACGACGATAATGGGAGTTTGAGACGTTGAAGGTGAATAAACATTCCTAATGGGGGCGTTTGGGTATATATAGACCTTCTAAATTACTGTTTACGGCTTGGTTATGTGCCATGTGTTACCCACTTGCATAATCGAATGGTGGAATGTGAAGAGGTAACTATGACATGGCAGACGCTTTTCCCATATTTCAAGGGAGTTATGTGAAAGGGGGGATGAATGTCTTCTTGACGGGAGTGTTTGAATTAAATCTTCCTCATGTGTGGTTTATGCGTGTTTTGGTTTTTTCGAGCACTTGGACGATTATAGTCTAGTAGCCACATACAGTACCTACGACCACTAGACTGGGGGACATGATGACGTATAGTCCCTAGTCGGGCTGGATAGTCCGACTCACGGGTACTACCCGTCAATGCGCGCGCAGCCCAGGAGGCCCGGTAAGCCGTAGTCACACGTGCGGTTAATTACTTAACCAAGGTCCTCATCGCAGTACGACAGGATCAGGTAAGAATATAATCTATCATATAGATATATTCGCCTAAAGGAAAGAGATATACACTTACCTTGGTTATGTGATAAAGATCAAACTATTTTGAGTCATTATCTCTTTTTTAGGCCGCAAGAACAGGGATCCCATCCTGGACTCTCTCGGGTATAAAAGGAACCCCATGGTTCCACAAAGGTATGACACACACAATATCCTAAACACTATACACTCAAATCGATTACTTACTCTCACGCAGGAGTCTAATCGTGGGTCACAAACCCACGGTAAGCCTAACGGTGTCTGTTTAGTGTGCAGGGTCCTCAAAGCAAGTTTCACTATGTGCAAGAGCTGGAGTCCACAAGACCCCGAATTAAGCCTAATTCGGGTCAAGCTCGGTCTATCCAACTTTTGTATCAACAACATCTAGCTCATATAATGAGAGGTTTCATATTTTCTTTCATTAAACTTTGAACCGTTAATTGACAAAACCAAAAAAAATTTATTCGACAATTTGGCACCTCTTATTCATTGCTTATAATAATTCTAATACAGCATTACATGAATCAGATAGCAAAGTGACCAACATTTGGCTACATGCCTATTTCTTCTTAACAATATAGTTTTTTTCACACACTTAGACTGTTGTTTAGATATGTATTTCATATCCATTAGCTTCTTTATGAAATCTTTCTTGCAATAGCCAGGGTGACTTGGCAACTTAGTGCAACAAACATGTGATACTTTCCCCATGAAACTTGCTGGAAGATTAATTTTTTGGCTGTTCGAGTCATTTGTCATCATATTGATCTATGTTATCAGATTCAATATGCTTGGATTGTAACACCCCCAAATTTATACAACTCAATACAGCGGAAGACTCGTTGGTATTACGGGATAGCACATTACTCACATCATAGACAACGCATAAAAATCGCGTCGTTTAATAATAAATCATTTCCATTCATAAACATCAAAGTTACATCGGTCCCAAGTCATTACATTTCATACAAAAGTTTTACAAAGTGTTTGAATGGAAAAATATTGTTTAAGTGCGGGCCATGAATTCTTGTTGTCTTCCTGAGAATTACCTTCAAGTACCTGAGATAAAACATGTTAAAATAAAAGGTCAGCGATAACGCCGAGTGAATTCATAGAGTTTAATATACCACCAATATAATATCGGTATAAAATTATTACCGAAAATCATTTTGTACAAATCCTTTTAATAGGCCATAAAATAGCCAAAGTTATTTTATACAAATCTTTATCAAAATCATAATATAGGCATTTGCCGTAAAAATCATTATACGAGCCAATGTCGTAAAAACATCATACAATACGTCTTATGACGTTGTATAAAATCAAATAAAAACCGTTATATGAATATGGTTATGAAAACCAAAACACAAACATAATATCAATAGTATGACCCTGTATTGCTTAGTCAGGCAATACTTCGTAATTCGGAGCGTCTATTAGTATTTTGTAAATTTTGGATTATTATAAGCCGCATGACATTGTTACCTTACTAAACCAACAACGGGTAGCTAACCCGATACCAATTTTGCCCATCTAAAGTAGCGTGTCGTCACAAAGGTCATGCTATGGAAATATTCTCATACATAAATTCGCTTACCAATCAATGTGGCACGACGGGGATCAACCGTCAAGGCGCGAACTGGGGTGATCGTCCCCAAATAGTACTATTAAATGCATAAGCGTCTACCAAATCCCGGTAGTTTACAATTCATGCTAATGGGACTTTTAGTGACATAACCTAACTTTAATAATCCATTTTATTTCATCTATCGGGTCATTTAATCATTTATCGGGTCATACAATCGGGTCATTCAATCATTCGGGTCCAAATCAATAAACAAACAATCGGGACAAATGGTGTCCTATTTTATAAAACTAACATGTTATATCCCTCGCGGGTTTATAAAACCTTTCATAAAAACATTTAAAAGAGTGCGAGGCTATGAACTCACGTTGATGTGGGAAGGCGGGTTATCGGCAATTCGGACGTACGGTACGTGCTTCAATCACGGAAACCTAGACAGATAATATTCGTCTTAGACTCTTGTCCAATGACTTTATAAAAATAACAATTATGTATACATATGATGATTATATATATATGATGATCAAATGGGTTTACATATTCTCGTTTACTCATTTTAGTGTTATATGTCGATAACTTTTATACTAGTTTTCTAGTTTTACCTATTTACGTGTTTTAAGTCCAATATACTTATTATAAGTTCTTTAACTCTTATTAATCCTTTTCATACTTATATTATCAGTAGTTATACTTTATATGTTGGGCCCAAATGGGTTAAGCCCAATAATAAGTTCATATGTGTCTTAGTCCATTTTGTTGTATTATTAGTCCAATAACGTTAACTTAGTCCGTTAATGTCCGTATGTTAATTAGTTCGGGTTTTATCGATTTTTACTTGTTATATATGTTTATATATCAGTATATGAGTTTTAGAAAGTTTACATTAGACGGGTCCAACCATCTAAGTTTTATTTATCAAAAACGTTAATTTTACGGTATTAGCCGAAAAAGTCGTAAAAATCATGTTTATAGTTTTATAACTTATAAAACTTAACAAGTTACCATTTTTATAAAATGTCCACTTATCTACCATTGTACATATTTATATAAATGTATTATATAAGTTAGTGGGTTTTAATTTATATTTTATACTATTAAATTTTGAGTGCTTATATAATAGTATTATACTTTAATTTCTAAAATCTGATTTTTATCTTCACTTTCACCAAAGCTGCCATATCTAGAGTTCTATACGGAGATAGAAGCTCAAATTTTTATCACATAAACTACATGATATGTGCTCCATTTAACTCTTCTATAGCTACTGTTGAATCATCTTCTAAGTATTTTCTAAAAATCGTCCAAAACAGTAACCTCAGATTTATACCTTAAACTTGTTTTGATCATATCTCACTCATTACTTTGATTCCATTGCATGGCCAACTCTCACATGTGTACAAGACCCATAGCTTACTGTAAATCCATTCTACTTCATCATTTTATCAGTTTACCATATGGTTCTTTACTGTTTTTATACAGCCTATCATTTAAACAAGATTTACCTATTTTTACTTATAGTTTTTCATCTTTTTATCCATGATTATCAACAACAAATCCCCACATAACATTTTTATCATCATATAATCATCATAAACATATACAATAGGAAATAAAATACATGTTTACATAATCAAAATAACAAGAAGGTGAGGAGGACAATCTTTATACCACCATGTTGATATAGGTTGTGATTTGAGCATGGATTTTGATGGAGAAACTTGTGATGCACCAAGACCATCTTCAAGACCATCATTCTTCCTAAACACCTTGTGGAAAAATCAGCCCCAAGACACCATGAATACTCCTCCTTGGATGTTATAAGTTGCACCAATCTTCATCTTTTTGAATGGAGATTAACATATGTTAATTATAACATATGTTTGTGGTTAAAAATTGTATGAATGGGGTGTTTTGATTGAGATATGGGACGACACATAGGGAAAACAAGAGAGAAAGTCTGTGTTGTTTGCATGTATGGAAAGATGGAAATGAGAGTTGCTAGTGGTTTTGGTTGGTTTTGTTGTAAGGTAGCTTACAAAGTAAGCTAATTAGACAAGTGTATGGTTTATGCTAGCAACTTGACACCTAAGGTGTTGTGTTGCTTACTCTTGCCGTCCAAGAGTGGGGGTGGGGCAAGATTTATCTTGTCTCATCCCTATTTAAATACGGGTACTCCTCGATTCTAGTTTCCTCGATTTGCATGCCCTCGGGTCGTTTTACGAAAAACGTTTTTATAAATTATGAATCAACGTCACAAAACGAATCCAATAAAAATTGTCTCATCAAAAACGGAGTTCGAAAACGTAAATACGTAATCCTAGGGTTTCCGGTTTAGTCGTAAAGGACGTTAAAATAAAATCGTAAGTCCTAATCTCTTCTCGTAAATTTGTGAGTTTATGAACTAACACAAATTTAAAACTCCAAAATAATATTCACGGATAAATTTATTTTCTGAAATGTCGGACTGTCACCAAAACGGTGTATGTAAACGTAAGCACATAACGTTGAATCCTCCGGTTTAGACGTAGTCGATGCTACTTCAAGACGTAAATCCAAATTTCTTCCCAAAAATAAGTGAGTTCATAATGTAACATTAAAATAATGTTTTCAAATAAATATTGAGAATAAAATATCAACCATAAATTGACGGATTGTCACAACATTTACCCCTAAACAGGATCTTTGTCCTCAAAGATCATCTTACTACTCGCTTCTTATTGAGTTGAAGCCATGTGGGTATTTCCTCCACATTCGGTCTTTTCTCACAAGTGTAATCTATTATAATACGCGAGTTTCATCAAACATAACTACGGGAATAAGATCAGGCTTAATGTTGACTTACTTTCTCTATCCATGATGTTCACGGGTTTTTGATGAATGCAACTTTTCGCCGATCTAAGCTCTACTAAGAATAATCAGATTCTCACTTGATAGATATTCCATCGAGTTCGATATACGAAACATAATTCACGCAGTCTTTGAAGTCCTAGGGTAGATCCAGCTTATATGCCTTTCAATCCCAACTTTTACATCATCTCAATGGTCCCATACAACGGGGACTTATATCCCATGATTTGTCAGATCATGAATTCATTTTTCCAAGTTTAAAAATTGTGGCATAACTTCGCTACCCATTTGGCACTTCAAGATCTACATTTCATATTCACATAACCTCCTGCCCACTATCGGCAGTTAATAATCAAATCCTAATTTCAACAATCATTTCAGATCTCGCGGGTCAGGTATTTTGCAAGGTTAGGTTTGCCATCATAGGAAACCTTAAACCTAAAAGACATGTTCAACTCACAGTGGATGAATGTCGAGTGTCTTCGTCTCAACTCTCGCTTACAGATGCTCTAAGATTTAGATCCTAGCAAGATTCGATCTCAATCCTAATACGATGATTATCACTGATAATCTTTTCAAAGGAAAACGATTATACGGTCTATTACCAAAGGTCAATCATTCAAACATAAAACAACACTTATATTACTTTGTATCGTTACTTTACCTCGTCCCTTCGATTTGGGGTGGTACATAGTACTCTCATCAAGGTTCGTTCTCAATGATTTCTGTGCAAGTCTCTAGAAATTCGACGCGAAGCGAGGATCTTGATATAGATGTTCGATACAGGCACACTATGTTTACATAACTCTTTTGCATTTATCATTAACGGGAATGATATTAGCAGATTTGGTCAGTCTGTCGACGATGACCCAAATCGAATCAAATTCAGATGATGACCTTTGCAATAGCTAGACGTTTACTAATGTATGAGGCGATGTCTGCCTTCATAATTGCCATTAGTACAACTTCTTCAGACAAAGATACTTTTAGTCATAAATGACATAAATGGAATACTTATACTTACAAATTCCAACATACTATATCTCAAAATCTCCATATTTAGGCAACCACAAGTGGCCTTTAAAACATTTAACGCCATCGACTTCTCAATTCTAATGGTTCACATTAGACGTGAAACCTTTCACTATTTATATTATCCTTCTTATAAACATCGGCTATATTTTAAATTATTCGGCAATTTGCACATTCATTATTAAGAAATACATTCTAATGGATTCTTTATCCTTTATACATAATGCGCCGGTATCTATATTCACTTCTCATGATGATGTAATTATCATGTCCACAATTCACTCAGATATTCTTTCTATATTATGCGTCAGAAATTACGTTCACTTTCCTCAAGAAATAAATGTCATAACCGTATTTATTCAAAATTCTTTCTTCATATCTTCTATGTTTTAGTTTCGTCTTTACTATCATTTTTCTCCGTTTTACTCAATCTGTCGTCTAAAGCGTCAATAATTATTATAATTAACTAAATAATTATTAGTTAATTTTTATGAAGCGTACACATAAAAGTTTTAAATTTCTTAGTTCGACCAATTATATAAAATGTTTAAAAATAAATTTGAGTTTAATTAACAAGATTTTTGTTGATTTATGGAAAATAATTAATAAGATTCGTAAATGTTCGAAAAACCTTTGTTTATACTTTGGTCAAAGTTTTCTTAGTTGGAAAGCAAAAATTGTCGTTTTAAGTTTTCAGGTTATGGTATATATGGTTTCCTCAATCCCTCTTAGGTTTTCTTGAGGTATACACAAACATTTACCCCTAAACAGAAGTTTAGTTAAATGGTTTGTGTATAAGGGAATAATCCCTTTAAAAATCCTTTGTTAAAACATTTGTCAAAACACACTTGCACTTTCTTTTTGGTAAATCCAAAGTCTTAAAAGGGCTCTTAATTTTTGAAGAGTCTATATGCATACATCTTATCATTATTAATCCAACGATCATTTTATGTAAAGGATTAAGTTTTTAATCCCTAAGCGTTAATGGTTCTAATCTTTGAAAAGTCAATATAGCTTTCATTATCTATTAATCACATGGTTAAATAATATAAAGGATTGAGTCTTAAATCTCATGTTAAATATTTAAGGTATAGGTTTTTATCGTTCGGCCAATTCAGGGCAATCTATAATTAATTATTAACTCATTCTTATTATTATAAACAAACAAATGGTACTTAATGATCACAAGCATGAATTTATCAAATTACAGCCTACACACGTGATTCACCAAATTTATGAATGCTACATGTGCATTGGTCAATTCGAACGACATCACGTGAAACTCATAATGTTCATTACAAGTACCGGATGTAGTGATTGGAATACATAATCTTTTCCGCAGATGCGAAGTTGATAATAACCATGCTGTGGATCAAATCTTTAAAACATACACTAGAACCTTGTAAATGATCGAACAAATCTTCCATTTCGAGTTATGGATATCGTTTTCGATTGTCAATTTACTCAGTTCACAGTAATCTATAAATATAAGGAATGATAACACCATAGCTCTTCATGATGACAGGCTTGGTATAGTAAAATCTTTCTCCGACAACTCTCTCAGTTGTACGGAAATTCCTTTAATTCAGATGGTGCTGACGTACAATGCACAAGCCACTGGTGCAGCACCGGAAATATAATCAATACCAATTTCAACTTGCCTTAATGGCGAAAGTCTAGGTAATTCACCAACAAATACTTCCTAAAGTTTCAGATAACATAAACATCTTTTAATAAATACATATTAGGTTCTTCTAGATTACAATATCTATAACTAGTTCACAACCATTCACGGTATGATTTTAAGTCTAATGCAGGATATGGTCATCCATCAAGAATTATTTAGATCACTTTCGATAGTCGACATCTTATCTTTTAGGGAAATTCTACTAGAGTTCTCGTCAATTAAGACAATGTCGTAATGTCATAATCAATCAATCCATTCTACTGGCATTACCAATTTTTCAGTTTTATTGCCGTTGATAAGATGTGAACTTCTCGAAAGTCTAATAATAATTCATAATCCTTCACAAATTCAAGGATATATGGAGACACAACTACCATTAAAGAGTAAGGTCAACGCATAATCTATGCGAGAGAATTTCAAATCAGATACAGACGAAAACATTTAACGAATATGAATATATCCCATGTTTTCATAATTTGAGTACGCATTCGAAAGCTCCTCGGATCGTTACCCAGGTCATTCAAATGAAATCAACTCAAAAGAAATGATAGGAACGTCGATACATCCAGTCGGGTATCACTACTCGGTAATCAGATACTTTTCCTAAGCATCTCACTACGGGAGAATTGGACAAGAACGAATTGTCAAATAAGACAAATTCCACTGATGAGTAAATTCGACTCAGAAGAATAGATGCTACAGGCACATATGTAGGTGTCCCTAACACTATGTCCTTATTTTTCACTTCTTGCAGATCTCATAAAATTTAATCTTTCACAATCTTCAAAGAAAATGTAGTGTTTGTTCATTAGTTTTATGGTGACTACTAGTCAGTCTTGCATAGTCCATTCCAAATTGTATGTAGGCGCGCAACTATATAAAATTTCAAGATTAACGATGCAATACTCAGTTTGTCAAAATTTTATCATCATGTTTATAATAAAAACATTTTCATGCTTAATGCTTAAATAAGAATCAAAAATAAATTTACAAAGAATTTTTTTGTTATGGAAATAATTAAGTTTCCAAAGCTTTTCATAAACAAATTCATTTTGATATCAATCACTTATAAATCTCACTTTGAATAATCCTTATTGTGATGAAAATTAAATTTTCTCAAAGGATACCGTTTTAACTTATAAAAACAATGAGTGATCTACAGAAAAGTGATGAAAGCTTGTTCACCAAGAATTAACTACGATATGATAGGAAATGAGCTTAGCCAAATAATCATGAGGTTCATGAACTCGATGGCACTCAGGAATACAAAGAGAATAATCCACAACGTAACTCAAATCGAGATGAGTACTTGTTCAATGGTTGCATCACTAATGCGGACATTACGAAGAAGCAAGAAGAGATAGATAACATCGATACATGTAGAATTTAGCAATCCAAGGTAGTCGTTTTCATTAATCACAAGCAAGTCAAAATTGTACCGTAACACATTACGTGTCACTATGTCATACAATTCTCATAACTCATCCTACCAACTGATATCTCAGTTAAGTTAGGGATATTTAAAAGATACCACAATGAATACTAATCTACAAGAGTCATTAGGTGTTCCACATGTCCCGGAAGATCCATCGGTCCCAATTTAGAAGAAGATTTCTTCAATTTATTTCTTGGACACTGGGCATCCTCATTAGTGGACAATGGCCTAGGAACAACCCTTAACACGAACTACCAATCAATCAAAACCTTATAATTCAATCACAGAACTTAACGATTTCCTCTTAACAATCTCATATTCCATACAAGTTAAATTTTACTTTGTTCAAGTTTTAACCAATTTGATACTCAATTCGATATCCTACCTCCTTCTCCGATACTTCAACCTTATTCTTAGGCCTTAAAAGGGAAATAAAAGCTCAATATGAATAACACTTAATTCCAATCCTATAGTTCTTACAACAATAATTATCAAATGAGTCACTAGCATGAGATGACTCACACATTCAATCAGATTTCTCGGAAAGGTATTAGTGGCATGAGGCTTTTGGGTAATGGTTCCAATAACAGCCTCAAGTGCAACATTCACCCTTTCGATTTCAATTTAAGAATTGGATGACAACGAATCAGATGACATCTTTCTAGGTGGTAACGTTTTATCAAACTCCACTCTATAAGAAAAGATCGTCATGACATCGATATCAGATTTAATCTTGCCAATTCTTTTTCAATATCACAACCAACTAATATCTACACTTCTACGAATATCAACCATTTGTTGGGATCATAAATATCCACAACTTGGTTTAGATCTAGGATAGCTAGAATTCCTACGAGAATAGCTTCGATTAATTTGCTAGGGGAGTTAGGGTTACTTGTGACAATCTACGTCGTATAAATACCTCGTATAAAAATCAAAATAATCATCAAACAATCATGTAATAAAATTACATCATATATATATAATCCAAGTTATATATATATTAAAATAACACTTCTCAGTCATGGCCTTGTCGGTAACTCGGGAATTCTTCGGCACTGTTATAGTCAAAAGATTTTTAGACATTTTTAGAAAAATGTTTATAGTTAAAAGATTTTGAAATGTTTTATTCAAAACTTTGGTTTTAAAAAATCTTTCGTTCTCTATAACGAGAGCTCTGGTACCAAACTGTAACACCCCCAAATTTATACAACTCAATACAGCGGAAGACTCGTTGGTGTTACGGGATAGCACATTACTCACATCATAGACAACGCATAAAAATCGCGTCGTTTAATAATAAATCATTTCCATTCATAAACATCAAAGTTACATCAGTCCCAAGTCATTACATTTCATACAAAAGTTTTACAAAGTGTTTGAATGGAAAAATATTGTTTAAGTGCGGGTCATGAATTCTTGTAGTCTTCCCGAGAATTACCTTCAAGTACCTGAGATAAAACATGTTAAAATAAAAGGTCAGCGATAACGCCGAGTGAATTCATAGAGTTTAATATACCACCAATATAATATCGGTATAAAATTATTACCGAAAATCATTTTGTACAAATCCTTTTAATAGGCCATAAAATAGCCAAAGTTATTTTATACAAATCTTTATCAAAATCATAATATATGCATTTGCCGTAAAAATCATTATACGAGCCAATGTCGTAAAAACATCATACAATACGTCTTATGACGTTGTATAAAATCAAATATAAACCGTTATATGAATATGGTTATGAAAACCAAAACACAAACATAATATCAATAGTATGACCCTGTATTGCTTAGTCAGGCAATACTTCGTAATTCGGAGCGTCTATTTGTATTTTGTAAATTTTGGATTATTATAAGCCGCATGACATTGTTACCTTACTAAACCAACAACTGGTAGCTAACCCGATACCAATTTTGCCCATCTAAAGTAGCGTGTCGTCACAAAGGTCACGCTATGGAAATCTTCTCATACATAAATTCGCTTACCAATCAATGTGGCACGACGGGGATCAACCGTCAAGGCGCGAACTGGGGTGATCGTCCCCAAATAGTACTATTAAATGCATAAGCGTCTACCAAATCCCGGTAGTTCACAATTCATGCTAATGGGACTTTTAGTGACATAACCTAACTTTAATAATCCATTTTATTTCATCTATCGGGTCGTTTAATCATTTATCGGGTCATACAATCGGGTCATTCAATCATTCGGGTCCAAATCAATAAACAAACAATCGGGACAAATGGTGTCCTATTTTATAAAACTAACATGTTATCTCCCTCGCGGGTTTATAAAACATTTCATAAAAACATTTAAAAGAGTGCGAGGCTATGAACTCACGTTGATGTGGGAAGGCGGGTTATCGGCAATTCGGACGTACGGTACGTGCTTCAATCACGGAAACCTAGACAGATAATATTCGTCTTAGACTCTTGTCCAATGACGTTATAAAAATAACAATTATGTATACATATGATGATTATATATATATGATGATCAAATGGGTTTACATATTCTCGTTTACTCATTTTAGTGTTATATGTCGATAACTTTTATACTAGTTTTCTAGTTTTACCTATTTACGTGTTTTAAGTCCAATATACTTATTATAAGTTCTTTAACTCTTATTAATCCTTTTCATACTTATATTATCAGTAGTTATACTTTATATGTTGGGCCCAAATGGGTTAAGCCCAATAATAAGTTCATATGTTTCTTAGTCCATTTTGTTGTATTATTAGTCCAATAACGTTAACTTAGTCCGTTAATGTCCGTATGTTAATTAGTTAGGGTTTTATCGGTTTTTACTTGTTATATATGTTTATATATCAGTATATGAGTTTTACAAAGTTTACATTAGACGGGTCCAACCATCTAAGTTTTATTTATCAAAAACGTTAATTTTACGGTATTAGCCGAAAAAGTCGTAAAAATCATGTTTATAGTTTTATAACTTATAAAACTTAACAAGTTACCATTTTTATAAAATGTCCACTTATCTACCATTGTACATATTTATATAAATGTATTATATAAGTTAGTGGGTTTTAATTTATATTTTATACTATTAAATTTTGAGTGCTTATATAATAGTATTATACTTTAATTTCTAAAATCTGATTTTTATCTTCACTTTCACCAAAACTTCCATATCTAGAGTTCTATACGGAGATAGAAGTTCAAATTTTTATCACATAAACTACATGATATGTGCTCCATTTAACTCTTCTATACATACTGTTGAATCATCTTCTAAGTATTTTCTAAAAATCGTCCAAATCAGTAACCTCAGATTTATACCTTAAACTTGTTTTGATCATATCTCACTCATTACTTTGATTCCATTGCATGGCCAACTCTCACATGTGTACAAGACCCATAGCTTACTGTAAATCCATTCTACTTCATCATTTTATCAGTTTACCATATGGTTCTTTACTGTTTTTATACAGCCTATCATTTAAACAAGATTTACCCATTTTTACTTATAGTTTTTCATCTTTTTATCCATGATTATCAACAACAAATCCCCACATAACATTTTTATCATCATATAATCATCATAAACATATAAAATAGGAAATAAAATATATGTTTACATAATCAAAATAACAAGAAGGTGAGGAGGACAATCTTTATACCACCATGTTGATATAGGTTGTGATTTGAGCATGGATTTTGATGGAGAAACTTGTGATGCACCAAGACCATCTTCAAGACCATCATTCTTCCTAAACACCTTGTGGAAAAATCAGCCCCAAGACACCATGAATACTCCTCCTTGGATGTTATAAGTTGCACCAATCTTCATCTTTTTGAATGGAGATTAACATATGTTAATTATAACATATGTTTGTGGTTAAAAATTGTATGGATGGGGTGTTTTGATTGAGATATGGGACGGCACATAGGGAGAACAAGAGAGAAAGTGTGTGTTGTTTGCATGTATGGAAAGATGGAAATGAGAGTTGCTAGTGGTTTTGGTTGGTTTTGTTGTAAGGTAGCTTACAAAGTAAGCTAATTAGACAAATGTATGGTTTATGCTAGCAACTTGACACCTAAGGTGTTGTGTTGCTTACTCTTGCCGTCCAAGAGTGGGGGTGGGGCAAGATTTATTTTGTCTCATCCCTATTTAAATACGGGTACTCCTCGATTCTAGTTTCCTCGATTTGCGTGCCCTCGGGTCGTTTTACGAAAAACGTTTTTATAAATTATGAATCAACGTCACAAAACGAATCCAATAAAAATTGTCTCATCAAAAACGGAGTTCGAAAACGTAAATACGTAATCCTAGGGTTTCCGGTTTAGTCGTAAAGGACGTTAAAATAAAATCGTAAGTCCTAATCTCTTCTCGTAAATTTGTGAGTTTATGAACTAACACAAATTTAAAACTTCAAAATAATATTCACGGATAAATTTATTTTCTGAAATGTCGGACTGTCACCAAAACGGTGTATGTAAACGTAAGCACATAACGTTGAATCCTCCGGTTTAGACGTAGTCGATGCTACTTCAAGACGGTAATCCAAATTTCTTCCCAAAAATAAGTGAGTTCATAATGTAACATTAAAATAATGTTTTCAAATAAATATTGAGAATAAAATATCAACCATAAATTGACGGATTGTCACATGGATTATTTATAGATGGAAAAATCCGGAACAAACAGTAGTATCTGTTGTTGGTAATCTGAAAAAGATCGTGTTTTTCTCTATTTAATTGCTATTTTGAATGTATTACCATAAGTTGCAGTAAGTGTATTTAAGATAGTAACTGAAATTGGCTCATCATATGCTATATCTCTTTAAATTCAGTTTATAGGTGAAAATGTATGCAGGTTGTGATTATTCAAGTGTGTGAATGAATGAGTGTATGTATTTGTGATTTGAGCAAGTTATAGTCAAACAAATACCTATCAGCTGTTTACTCTGTGAATGCTGTGGAGGACTCAATAGAAGACAGATATTGGTGCCTGTGATGAATGTTTTAGAATGAAATGATTGTGGCTTCAGAGCTATGCAGTTAAGAAATGAAATCATGGAAAGGGATTGGTATGAGCATTTGATGGCCGCGCATCAAGGTTCCACTTAAGTCTTAGTTTGTGGTTACTTGTGTTTGTTGATTAGTCACAGGTATAGAACAGTTCACCTACACAATATCAGTCAACCTATCCTTCTACAACTTTGTTCTACTTCTTTAAACTGTCACCCTCTAAGGATTCCCACTGCGTTGTTCACCTGCACAACATTGGCTCACCCATCCTTCTGCAACCGTGCGACAATTTTTTAAACAATCACCCTTTAAGGCTTCCAACCCCTCCATGTTTGTTGGATGGCTTCTCATTTCTCTCATCAAGATCATGGTTTTATTATACGTTATCTCCAAAAAAATAAGCAAGTTTTTTTCCTTCTTAGTTGGAGAAGGATAAAATGGACTCATCACCGAATGATTATGATCAATAATGACTGGTCATCTGTTCTTTGTTCGTATTACTGATTTTTTTTCTTCCATTTATTATCTGAATTCCATGTAGGTCATTTGTAATGATTTGTACTCCTAATCTATATATAACTTAATGTGTGTATCTCTGATTTGGAATATATGAGTTTTCATATTGTTTTTATCAGCAGGCTACATTGTGCCTGTGTCGTATTTAGGTGTCTCTAGTATTTTGATGTTTTGTTCACATATACGTATAAATTGTTTTTGAAACTGTATCTGCAATGCTATGTTTTTAATTTCAGATAGAACATTGAGACCTTGTAGACAAATTAGGATTTGATATGAAGTTCTTATTTAACATGGTGTTTGGGTTTACTTTAAAGAACATCTAAGGGATCAATTAATAGGGTGTTTGGGTATACTTTACCATTTTGGAGGGTGTTTTTTAAAAAAATTTCTGGTTAAATATTTTTTAAGATCGATCCAAAACTTTTTAATTTCAATTCTGTTATTTAAAAACTTGTGACTACTTAATTATATCTTAAAAATAGGGAATTACGATCTTCCATGATTGTCTTAGAACAAGAACGTGTTTATAACAGGTATGCAATTCGATTAAAGATTATAATTTATCATTTTTCAATTCAGTTACGTATTATAATATTTAGGCTTATAATTAGATTATACTTGATAATCTGTTAGGTAGTTGATTCAATTAGATATTGTAGAGTTTTTATTGAATAGGCAGTGATAGGCATGTTTGAACTCATTTGTTTACAGTTATGGTGTGTTTAATTAGGTTTAATAGCAGGCCTCTGTAGAAGTCATGTGGATAAATTAAAATTAGCATGTTATGCTGGAAGTTTAAAACTTGTAATTTGGGCAAATTATACATATAATTTAATGTTTCAAGTAAAGAAATTAAGCGATTCGTGAAAGGTTATTGAAAGCCTCTTGGAAAACAATATCTTTAGTACAGTGCTTAAGATTAGGGTCTTCATCTTCGATCATGATGATCTTTAGGCCGTCTGGACTTGTAACCCTTGAGAGTGCGACATAAAGCTGTTTGTGACAGAAAACCGGTTGAGGTAAATAGAGGCCTACATAATTAAGCGATTGACCTTGGATCTTGTTAATTATCATTGCATAACATGCTCTGACTGGCAACTGCCTTCGCTTTAATACAAACGGCCACTTGGATTACGTAGAGGTTAGAATGATCCGATGTATCACGACATTGTCACCAACATGTGATCCAGTAAGTATTCTAGCGTGAATAATACATTGTCCAAGATCTGTGATAAGCAATCTAGTCCCATTGCATAGTCCGTTGCTTGCATTATTATTTCGTAAAAGCATGATGGGTAATTCCTTTTTTAGTTCAAGAGCGTGTAGAGGCACAGCCGAAAAGTTTAATGAATTCAAAAATTCGATAGGGTATTGGCTATGTTGATCTAGGGTATCTGTTGATGCTTTGTATATTTCATCTGCATTGTTGTACGTTATCGATTCAGAATCTGGCTTTTCGAACATATATTTATTAGTTGTGTCAACATCATCATTTCTTGGAGTTAAGATTGCCCTTTACTTAAGATATTCCCCGTCTGTTTGTCGCGTGATGAAATCTGGGTATGTTTCTGCAACAATCTACTCAACGGGAGTAGTCCATGATCTGATAAGAAACCTCTCAGTAATTTCAATTCAGGTTGCTTCATCTTCACCTTCTTTCATTTTTCTGGCACTTTCCCGTCCCCCAGGAATTTCAATTCAGGTTACAATCTACTCAACGGGGTAAATGAATTTTATGTCAATGGGAATTTCAATTCAGGTTGCTTCATCTTCACCTTCGGGATTTAACAATGCGTGAAGCTTCTTATGTTCAATCTTACTCTTGTGCATATCAAAAGCAAGAGCTTCCCTGATTAACCGGTTATTGGTATTTGTTAGTAAATTTACATTAGGCTTTGGAAGACCTTAAAAATCATCTAAACTTCTCCCACGCCTGTTCAGCAGATCCTGAATTTCAATAAAACAATAACTCTGGAGCTGATCAGGTGTCAATTGCATCTCTGGAAACATATAAAGTTTCCTCTTCCTGTGTTGAATATCTTCGGATAAAAGTTCCTAATTTTCTTCCCAAAGTTTCAGTGGTCTAATCACATCACAAAATAATAATATTGTAACAAATATGTCACGCAGTTGCGGCCCAAAAGCCCACACGCTTGCTTCGGATATAGCCTGCGTCCATTCCCGGTCTCGTTAAGTAATCCATATGTGAAACATGCTTCCTTGAATGTTCCATATAGTTTGTTATTCACAAACATCAATTCCTCATATGATTCCGGGCCTCTGGCGACATTCAATATCATCCGGAGATAGTATCGTTCACCCGATGTTGGGCTAGAATAAACTATCTTACCTATTACTTTTTTCTATTTTTGCGGTTGCCATAGTTTTCGCTGATCATGCCATACAAAGTGTTCAATTATTTGCGCATAAGTGAGTAAATGGGCATCTGTATCTCGTTTATTCAATGCAAACCAATCTGTGAACATGGTAACATCAATACCTTCCCTTTGTAGCAAAGCAGGTAAATCTTCGGAGTCACGCAATGTGATTGGATTCTGATTTTTCAGATGGAAATTCATCTTCATAACTGTCAGATATGAATAATGAATGTCAAGTTAAAAAAGTCGCCAAACAGCTTCACACGTAGCTAGATACCTACAATTTAGGTAATTTTTTATCTCATCAACCTCGGTGATCTTTTTAGTCGTCAGATGATGACCATCCTTTACATTTTCTTGAATCACATTTTGCCCTATTGGGCACTTTAATACTTGAATATGTACTTAATTGCTTTAGATCTATTACACCATTCCACATTTATATGAGCCTTGTATTTTAGTAGAAGGTAATGGTTATGAGGGACCACATTTCAGTTATCATATTCAAATTTCCCTTTTTTAAAAAGTACTCTTATTATCTCTCCTGCGATAAATAGGGTAACCTTATTATCAATAACTATCTCGGCGAAAAATTGTTTAGGATAATGTTTTGAACATTTACCCTTCACATGGCAAAGAGCGTATTTAACCTCCTTATCGCATGATCCATGCAACATGTATTCTGTAACCACATTGTATCCATCAGTACCAGTTGTTGCACATGGGATTTCTACAAATATTAAGTCATTAATCTGATCTCCCGACTTGCATTTATAATCCGGGATTGGAGTAAATTACCACTCTTGTTTAGGAAAACAAAGAGCGTAAAAGCGGTAAAGTATTAAGTGATGATTTAGGAAAATCAAACACTAATGACCCTTATGATGTGAAAGTTAGTTTCCCAAGGAGGTATATGTGTGTGACTAAGATGTAACAAGATTTGAGATTAATAATTGAAAGAAGGGGATGAGAAAATAGAATGACGAAGACGTGAAATTAATTACTACGACGACTAAACGTAAAACCGTAAAAAGAGCTAAAATAAAAATTAATTCTAAAAATTCCCAAAAAATTACAAAAATCAAAATAAAGAAACTAAGAGTTTAACCATGATCAAAACTTTTTCAAACCTTTTAATTAATTAAATATTAATTTTTAAATGCTAATTAAAGCCCTAAAGATCAAATTAATTATCAAAAAGCTCAAATAAAGATTTTTCAATTGGTAAACCTCTAAAATGACCTAAAAAGATTAAAAAATATTTTTATAAATTTTTAATCTAATAAAAACTATTTAAAATGATTTAAAAACTAATTAAACTTAAATTAATTATAAAAATTAATATAATGATGATAAAATTAATCTAAGAGTTGCAAAAATCCTATTTTAATGTTTTAAACCTAAGAAAAATGTCAAAAGTGTAAAAATGTGAAATTTGAAATTTAATAATAAAATAATATTAAAAATCCAAAAATTATAACAAATTCTAAGACCTTGCAAACTAGTTTATTTTAACCTATCAGAAAATGAAAGTGAAATTACCAAATTACCCCTAATGGGCTAAAGCCAAAAACAGTCAACCTTAAAGGGCTTTTGGGCCCAAAAAGTCAAACTAGGCCCAAATGACCTAAAAAACCCTATCTGACTCAAAATTTAATTCTAAACACAAAAGTCTGAAGGCCCAAAAGCTAATTGTGAGCTTATCACAGCTTAAATAGTCAACAACTTATTCTTATTGGGCCAATAAGCCCATTAAGCAATAAGCCAATGCCATAAGCTCTGCTTAAACACACAACCTTCTTTTGAGATGCCTAAGAGATCTGTAAAAAGAAATTTTGAAAAAGCACACTCAATAAGTGATGAGACTGCTTTTATACATAGTCTCATCGTCGAAATCGGGCTTAAAATGCATAAAATATCATTAAAACTGCCAAATATATGCTCGTGTTTGTTGCTTGTGTATTTTAGGTACGGATATTGAGGAAAAGACAAAAAGATCACAAGAATCAATCAAAAAAGAACACGGGAAACGAAGCCGCACAATGAACCAGACCCAATTTATGAATTTCCAAAAATGGTCCTTGAAGAATTGAAGATTGGCAAGAATGGTCCCTCAACTTTAGAAGACTTGTCATTTTATACCCCTGTAAATCCTCAAAATTACTTGTGGGTCCCTAAAATATCAAGTATTTACAAGTTCAGTCCTTGGAGAATGAAGAAATTCCACAAGAAGTCCTTGTTTTAAGTTTGAAAACATGATGTGCCAAATTTGACAAGTGTTCCAAACTTGTTTACAAAGGAAATGGGATTATTTGCTGTTTAAAACAAAGTGAAGGAACAAAGAAACTTGAGGGGTCATATTTTTCCAGACAACAAACTCTCTCCCACCACTCATAAGCTGACACCTCACCCTAGACCCGACCCTACCCATTTACCCAACCCATTAACCCGTCCAAACCCATAACCTAAACCCACCACCCAGTTTATTATTAAACTGGGTCAACCCCCCAGTCAAACCCCAATTATTCCCACCAAAACACCTTTTTAAAAATCATTAACCCCCAAAACAGATTAAAACAACCCCTTAAACACCCCATAAACCCTAATCTACCCAGATCCAATCAACTCCAAAACAAAGGGTTTTTTTATAATTACTTCCAGAATGATGATTAACCTCTTTGTCACCAAAACCCACACCAAATCCGTGACCAAGACACACCCATGTGTCTTGTGGGACCCTCCCCTGCCCATCACTTTCCCTCAAAACCAAAGAAGGGGACAAGATCAACGATTGATGCTTATTCCTTCCTCCCTACTGCTCTTTGGACGTCCCAGATCAAAATTTTACAACTGGCATATCACTTTCTTCATCAATAATCACATGTGAGCCAAGACTTGACCAAATTCAAATTATTCCAAGGGATTTTATGGAATTTTAGTTGCTAGGGTTTTGTAACGTAGAATGTTCTCTTATTCAGTATAAAAGGAGCATACGGTTTGTGTATGGCCCTTTGTTCCAGAATTTTAGCAAAATCTTGTAATTCCTTTTTAATCAATATAAAAGTTGGTATTTTATATAGTAAATGTGATTCCTTTTTATATATTAAAAGTTGGTAAATTTTTGAGCTAGAAATTCTGAGTTCCATAATATTTTGTAAACACTTAGTGTTTTTGAGTTTTCAAAAAGGTTTTAAATTGGTTTTAAATTTCAGAAATCCAAGGCTCCAAAGAAGTGAAAGTGGATTTGGATTATTGGATTTCTGATTTTGGACTTGTTTTAAAACGTGTTCAAGGTTCCAAGGTTTGTTGGTTTAAAAGGTCTCAAAAGATTTTTGAAAAAAATCAGTTTGTCATATTTTCCTTTTTTTGTTAACCATTACTGCTATACAAGCTCACCATAAGCTGCTGACAACAGCTTATGGTTAAGCTTATATAGCTTGAAGGCTGGTTGCTTGTTTGTTGTGCTTGTGTAGGAACAAAAATAAGCAAGTCCCTCATTGGAATTCCATTTTCAACAGCCCAAAAGGATCTGCACAAGCCCAGGCTTGTTGGAGGTGGCTTTTCAGCCATTGAGGGGCCTGGATGTGGGTCCCTCTAGGTAAAATTGCCTTGAACCCTTGTTTTTAAGTGACCTATGTGATTTTGTGATTTAATGTATGAAAGCTTGTTAAGTGTTTGTTTAAGTGTTTGATTATGCTCACTAAGGGCTTGGATGCATGTTAGAGGTGATTAGGGTCTGTTTTGTTAAGTTTCTTAAGCATTTGATTTGTTAATTTTTGGTTTCTGAAATTAAAGGGGTGTTTGGATTAAGGTTTAAGTTGGGTTAATAAACATAAATCTTGTTTAAAAATCTGATTCACACACTTCTTAGGTGGTTATTAGGTGATATATGTTTTTGGTTTTCAATTTGGTAGAGTTTAAAACACATTTGCATGTCAAAAATTGGTAAACTGCCTAAAAAACAGTCAGTCCATTTTTATGCTTGTTTTGTTGAAGATTTGGTTACCAAGCTCTGAAACTGTTAGATACTAGTGCAAAGAAGGGTTTGTAATAGCTTGCATGTCATTTGGTGGATTTGTGTGCAAGATTTAAGGGTTTAAAATTCGTGTTTGTGCATGTAACAGAGTTACCCTTCATCAGTAAACCTTAAGCTTCATCAGTAACATCTTTGGTGCTTTTGTGTTTGATTTTGTGAAGTGACTGGTTGATTTTCTTGTTTAATCTGACTCCCTACACTCCACTGAGTGTAGGGGTGCCTTGTTGTCCAAAAACAAGCCCTCACATAGCTTTCCTAAGCTATTTGGTCAACTGACCAATATTTTACACTAACAGTGGGAACTCCTTTCCCACTGCTAGTATTTTTGTTGCCACTGCTAAGCTACTGGACAAAACCCAGTCACTTGTCACTTTCAGAAAGTTGACTTTTTTGTCTTTAGTGCACTTTATTAGGAATTAGGTTTTGAAATTTGTTTTATTATTTTTCTAATTTAATTTGTGATTTTTCAGTGTAATTAGATTTTTTATTACTGTTCATTTAATATTTTTTTAGATTAAATAGCTAATTTTAATTAACTTTTTACTTTCTGTTTTTGTCTTTTAGTGACAAAAATATTTATTTTTCAGTTTTAAGAATTTTCTTAGATTTAGAAAAATATTTTAAGATCTTTGGTTTAAAAAATTTTTACTGTTCACTTTTTATTTAATTTTTAGAATTAATTTAGTTTAATTAGGGTTTTTATTATAACTGTTTTTGTCTTCTAGTGAAAATTTTTATATTTTTCTAACTTTTTCATTTTTCTACTGTTCATTAGAGTAATTTAGGATTTTTAAAATTGTTAAATTATTTTTAGCATTATTTTATTATTTTTTTATAATTATTTTAGTTTAAAAATAGTTTTAAGTGTTTTAAAAATAGAAAAATAGTTTTTAAGATTTAGGAAAAATACTTTTTAGTCTTTAAATAATATAAGTAACTTATTAGTTCAATAAAATAATATTTTTGACATTCTGATTAATTATATTTAATTTTAGGGCTTTAATTAGCATTTAAAATTGAATATTTAATTAGTAAAAGGTTTTAAAATATTTTTTTTGGATTTTTATTCTTATTTATATTATTTTAGACTTAGTTTTAGCTTTTAATTAATTTTTAGGTTTAAAATTTTTAATTTGTAGCTTTTTACGGTTTTACGTGAACGCCTTTTCGTCTTAGTTTAATCCGTCTACGTAACCGTCATTCTCTTCTTACCCTATTTCTATTTTCTCTTTTCTCTCAATCAATATAATCACAAATCAAAATCAATTCATTACACAACGCACTAGCCTCCTCGAGAACGAACTCACTTTTACTTAGGGTCTTTTACACACGGTTTTCCTAAATCGTCGTGCTTACCCTATATTTTTAACGCTCTTTTTCCTAAAAGACGTAATCTTACAACTATCATTTTTGGCGCCGCTGCCGGGGAGGCGTGTTGTGTTTTTGATTTGAACAATTGTTGTTTTTATATAGCCATAATAAGTATTTGTCTTAGTAGCACTCTACTAATACGTATTATCGGTTTTCGTTTTTTTTGTGAAGACTATTACTATATTGTATACGTAGAACAATAAATTCACAAGTACTCCAAATACGTGAGCAATCACAACCTTGATTTGGGAGGTCATTACCCAATCATTGTATTTGAATCTCAAACCAAAGAAAGAGGCAAAAATAGATAAATACTTTCGTGAAGCTCGATTTTGAAAATACAAACTATAAGGTGGGTATAAGGCGGATATTATAAAATATATACTAAGAACAAAGGCTCTTAAGTGCTTCGCGCCGCCTCGTTTCCACGCTTGCTTGTGAGTATTTGATTTTGAGAGCTAATCGAGGGTTTTGCCGCCCAAAGTATTATTAAGTATCATATATATTTTCTTGGTTTTCATTGATTAAACCCTCTTGAACGTTTTGGTGTTCCACCAACGTTCTAAAGTCATCAAAGGCGTTCACTTCACGTGATCGTTTTCATTCCTTGAGGCTTCTTTAAGCAAGAGATTTGATTAAGGAGGAGATTTGTAGATTTGTGTCTACCTAATACAATTCCAAAATCCAAAAAAAGTAAAAACAATAAAAAATCCAAAAAAATTGAAAAAGTTAAAAACAACAAAAAGAATCTTCTTTGCTCGTCCCCTCGTTGTACGTGACGTTTATGCAAACTCGCTCCAAAGCAAGACGTGCACGTAAACGAAGAAACAAGTCAAACACTCCTTCTAGTGAGGAGTCTCCTATTGACGAAGCCATCATAAAAGAAGCACCAACCATGGCGAATCGAACTATGATGGAGTTACTTCAAGCACCCACCGAGGGTTATGGAGAAGCTATTGTGATTCCCGCTATCCTTGCGGAGAATTTTGAGGTGAAAACGGGTTTGTTGTCGATGATCCAAAACATCAAATTCCGTGGCGATGAGAAGGACAATCCACACAACCATATCCGCCAATTTAATCGTCTTACCGCCACTTTCAAATTTAAGGATGTCTCGAATGACTCGATTAAGATGATGCTTTTTCCGTATTCCTTAGCGAGGCCCGCTAAAATTTGGTTAGAGAAAGAGCCACCCAATTCTAAATTGACGTGGAAGGATCTCGTTTCTAAATTTGTGAACCAATTTTTTCCGCCCTCTAAGACTACGCACTTGAAAAACGAGATTTCAAAATTTTCACAAGAATTTAATGAAAGTTTTTCAACGGCTTGGAATAGGTTTAAGGAAATGTTACATGAATGTCCTCATCACGGTTTTTCCGACTTGCATGAAATTGACACGTTTTACAATGGACTTAATGATCATGAAAGGGATTATTTAAATGCCGCCGCGGGTGGTAATTTTTTGTGTAAAACGGTTGAGGAAGCTTTGGTGATAATTGAAAATAGGTCTAAGGTATATAGCCCTCGTAACACACCGAGTGTTGCCAAATTGGGTTCGTCATCGTCCTCATCGTCTCGAAGCATTAATGCCTTACATGATGAAGCAAATGAGGAGAATCGTTTTTTTGATAGATTTGCTAATCTTATGACTCATTGGAAAAATCAAGAAGCTTCAAATTCCGCTTCGGTTAAAGCGGTTGCTAAGAGTTGTTTGTCTTGTGGTGGAGCTCATGATCTTTCCGAGTGCATTACCGCGGATGGTAACACTTCGAGTGCTTATGTAGCCACGGGAACTTACAACCAAAACGGTCAAGGTTCCCGCCAAAATCAAGCTCCACCAAATCAAAATGCTAATAACTATCGAAACAACAACCAAGGTGGTAATTATCAAGGCAATCAACGTAATTACAACAAGGGTAATTATCAAAGTGGAAATGGGCAAATTTCAAACCAAAACCAAAACCGTGATTTTCAAACTACCACTCAATGTTTTCAAAATGATCACACCAAAAATCTTCAAGGAGAATTTTTGAATTATGCAAAAGCAAACGACGCTAAGTTTGATAATATGCAACGTGAAATGGTTATCTTAAGATCCGAGTTGAAAAACGAGCTTAAAACAAACTTGCTAATGAACTTAAGACTCATGCTAATAAAATAGAAGGAAATGTTACACGTCTCCAACAAAATCAACAAAAAATGGAGCAAGGTCAACATGAGATTAAGCAAGAATTGTTAAAAGCGGATGCTAGGCAATCAAAGTTTGAAGACCGAATGGCTAAAATGTTTGAAGCAATCATGTGTAAACCCTCTTCTTCGGTTGGTCTTCCTAGTGATACCATCGTGAACCCGAAAGGAGAATTGAAGGTTATTGCTACTCGTAGTGGTAAAACTTTCAAAGAACCCATTTCTCGTCCAAGTAATTCTACGGAGAAGGAAAAAGAGAAAGAACCCGAGGTAGTGGTAGAAAAGGAGAAAATTCCAAGCCCACGAAGTACCGCTCAAACCACACCTACGGTTGAACCAATACCAATAGTGGAACCCGAGATTCCAAGGCCGATGCCTATGCCCCAACCCACACCACCTTTACCATACCCTTCAAGACGAGACAAGGAAAAGGCACAAGAACGAAATAATTATCAATTTGAACTTTTTATGAAAATGTTTCGTGACTTGCATTTTAATATAAGTTTTGCCGACGCCTTGGTCATGATGCCTCGATTTACCGCGAACTTCAAAATTATGTTGAATAACAAAGAGAAATTGCAAAAATCGTCTAGTTGTTCATCGGTTTTTCTTAGCCGCATACCTCAAAAAGTCGGTGATCCCGACAAGTTTTTAATCCCATGTGCTATACAAGACATGGAAGAATGCTACGCCTTGGCCGATCTTGGTGCTAGTATTAATTTGATGCCTCTTGAATTTTTTAAGTCGCTCAATCTTCCAAATCTCACTCCTTCAAGAATGTCAATCGAGATGGCCGATCATTCTACGATTCTAGCTTGTGGAGTAGCCGAGGACGTCTTTGTGAAAGTTGGAAAGTTCTACTATCCCGTAGACTTCATTGTTGTTGATATTCCCATCGATCCTAAAGTTCCTCTAATTTTAGGTCGATCATTTTTGGACACCTCGAGAGCACTTATCGATGTGCATGCTAGAAAAATCACTCTTCGTTTCAATGAGGAAGAACTCGTCATAAATGCAACTCAAAACTCCACACTTTCTAATGTGTATTCTATCACGTCTTTGTACAATGTCAATCCCATCAAAAAAATTTGTAAAAAGATTTCAAAAAGAGTTTTAGGAGTTGATGATAAAAATGAAGTTCTGTCCCCTCCACCGGTGGAGGTTAAGAGTGTTAAGCCTACGATTCCAATCACGAATGATTCTTCGGATGATGAATATGTTGATCCCGATGGGGGAGTTTTCTTTGTTGACAAACGTTGTGAGAACTTACCACCACCTAAACCAAAACGATTTTCAAATGTGAGAATTTTTAGTGTGACTAATATTGCTTTTGAAACGCCAAATATTTTTGACATAATTAAGTCGGGTTTTCATAAGGAGAGTGTAAAAGATGAAAAAGGAAAAGATTTTAAATTGGATTTAAAAGATTTTTCTACAACTCTAACTCCGTCATCACCACGTGTTTTGAGTACTACAAGCTCGTCTTCTCCTTTTGACGATGCTTTGTGTGGACCTAGTGTGGGGGAATCCCCTTATGTTCCCTCCCCTTTCTCCACCGAGGACGAGATATTTGATCCCGGAATTGCTTATAAAGGGAAATCTCGGTCTTCTACCGATGCAATAAATGGAAAATCTTTCTATTTGATTGGTGCGAGTCTACCTCGAGTAGCTCAATGTTTCTATGACTTACCCATTGTCCCACCCTTCTATTTCTTCTCATCTATTTTCTTGAAACCCTTTGGGTTTATATTGGCACACGATGGAGTGGCGTTGATTTATTTTTCCAATGAAAACGAGAACGCCATCTTCGATCCCGGTATTTTGCACCATCAAAGGACTTAGTCCTTAATACCGGTTGTTTTTTGGCCTTGTTTATCATGTAAGCCCCACTAAAAAATTGACCACACCATGATAATCCCTAAATGCTCACATTTATGGGGATTCGAGTCGAGCTTTTGACTCGGTTATCAAAAACAAGGTGCCTCCTGGGGAAACCCATGCTTATACATGTATATATTATTGCTTTCTAATTAGTTTAATGTGAGGGGATTTGTGCCCTTCCAACCTTTGTTCCGTGGTTGTTTGTGCATTGTGGTTTTTAGATCATGATCTTCACGATTGGAGCCTCTCGTGTTCGTTTTATGGGAGCACTCGATCGTTTGCTTTGAAGACTTTCTCAATATCCAAATGATATATCCTTTGATGTTCTAACCTTAGGTTTTTAGCACACTTCATAAACGGCTATTAATTTATTGGTTACACCCTTTCCATGCTAGATTAGGCATTCGACTACGTCTCTAGTATGGGGGTGTTCGCACCCCTAGACTCGAAACATTGAGGACATTGTTTAACTTTAGTATGGGGGGTGAATAGATACTTGCCTTGCCAAACCTTCACGCTTTCCAAAGTTTATCTTTTTGTTTATCGTTTTTGTTGCAAAATAAGGCAAAAATGGCCAAATTTTAAAAAATTTTCTCATGTTTTATAAGTGTTTGAAGACATGAATGTAGGTTTTCCGATGGCGAGAATAAGAGTAATTTTTGACTCGACCGTGCGTGTTGAGCACTTAGCTTTGATTACTTAACTTCATTAGGCTAAGTCTCTTAAATGAGGACGAGAAATGATAGAGTTAATTATAAGTTACTATGCTAAACGTAGAGTACTCGTATTCTTTCAAAAACTCATGTGTTCTCGTTATTTGCTTATTCTCCCTTCGCTTGTAAATATTTTTTGCTTAATAAATATTGACTTAACGGTTTAGTTAGGATTGTTGGGTTTCTAGTCTTTTCTAGTAGCTTCCGTGTAATTAAATTGGGAAGACATTAAGGTATCGCCAGCGTCACGGTTTTGAAGTATTGGCACCCGAATAATCGAAAGCTTCACCCAATAATAAGATTTCAAGTGCTCACCTAAATCAAGCAAACAATTTGAAGCCCCACAAGGCCTAAAATCTATGCAAAAATTGAAAGTGAATCAAGCCTTAATCTTCGAAGCTTTAAAGATCCAAAATTCGCTTTAGCGTGAGGATATACGTCTTTGGCTAATAAAACCACCGATGAGGCGGATAATAAAAGGCAAGGCAAGACCGAAGTCATAATAAAAGCTTCATGGCGAAGTTGAATAAAAGATGGAGGTAAACCAAAGATAATAAGGCCCTTCCCTTAGGGGGCGTATAAAAGTCTTGGTAATAAGTCTCATGTTCAAAACCGTTATAAAACCGTGTTTATCGATTCTTCTTGTCAAATTATTTTTTTGACATCGTTGTCTATTAGGAGGGGTTATTGATTTGATTGTCTTGGTTACACCGTTAGGACTTTATTTTTAGACCTAAATCTCTATTATCGCATAAGTCAAACAGTGTATCCTCGTGAAACATTCAAGACAAAATAAAATATAAGAGATACAACTTAGGAATAATGGGAGGATAAGCACGTGATTAGGGCATATAAGTAGTGTTAGCATTACTAACTTATAATAACAATTATCTCGTTGCACGCTTGGCATGGAATTGGGGTGAAAATCGAGGACGATGAAATTATTTCTAACGAAGCATTCACGTGTTCTTATTCTATGAACCTAAACGTCCCATTTTGCGATGAAAATCATACATTATGTCTAAAACGCAAGTAGTAGCAATAGTAGTAGTGTAGTTTACCATTCAATAAAGTGAATAAAAATGAATTTTGGAGGTGCTATGATACTTTATTCTAGCATTGCGTGAGGGCACGGCAATGGTTTAGTATGGGGGAGTGATGAGACTGCTTTTATACATAGTCTCATCGTCCAAATCGGGCTTAAAATGCATAAAATATCATTAAAACTGCCAAATATATGCTCGTGTTTGTTGCTTGTGTATTTTAGGTACGGATATTGAGGAAAAGACAAAAAGATCACAAGAATCAATCAAAAACGAACACGGGAAACGAAGCCGCACAATGAACCGGACCCAATTCATGAATTTCCAAAAATGGTCCTTGAAGAATTGAAGATTGGCAAGAATGGTCCCTCAACTTTAGAAGACTTGTCATTTTATACCCCTGTAAATCCTCAAAATTACTTGTGGGTCCCTAAAATATCAAGTATGTACAAGTTCAGTCCTTGGAGAATGAAGAAATTCCACAAGAAGTCCTTGTTTTAAGTTTGAAAACATGATGTGCCAAATTTGACAAGTGTTCCAAACTTGTTTACAAAGGAAATGGGATTATTTGCTGTTTAAAACAAAGTGAAGGAACAAAGAAACTTGAGGGGTCATATTTGTCCAGACAACAAACTCTCTCCCACCACTCATAAGCTGACACCTCACCCTAGACCCGACCCTACCCATTTACCCAACCCATTAACCCGTCCAAACCCATAACCTAAACCCACCACCCAGTTTATTATTAAACTAGGTCAACCCCCCAGTCAAACCCCAATTATTCCCACCAAAACACCTTTTTAAAAATCATTAACCTCCAAAACAGATTAAAACAACCCCTTAAACACCCCATAAACCCTAATCTACCCAGATCCAATCAACTCCAAAACAAAGGGTTTTTTGATAATTACTTCCAGAATGATGATTAACCTCTTTGTCACCAAAACCCACACCAAAACCGTGACCAAGACACACCCATGTGTCTTGTGGGACCCTCCCCTGCCCATCACTTTCCCTCAAAACCAAAGCAGGGGACAAGATCAACGATTGATGCTTATTCCTTCCTCCCTACTGCTCTTTGGACGTCCCAGATCAAAGTTCTACAACTCGCATATCACTTTCTTCATCAACAATCACATGTGAGCCAAGACTTGACCAAATTCAAATTATTCCAAGGGCTTTTATGGAATTTTAGTTGCTAGGGTTTTGTAACCTAGAATGTTCTCTTATTCAGTATAAAAGGAGCATACGGTTTGTGTATGGACCTTTGTTCCAGAATTTTAGCAAAATCTTGTAATTCCTTTTTAATCAATATAAAAGTTGGTATTTTATATAGTAAATGTGATTCCTTTTTATATATTAAAAGTTGGTAAATTTTTGAGCTAGAAATTCTGAGTTCCATAATATTTTGTAAACACTTTGTGTTTTTGAGTTTTCAAAAAGGTTTTAAATTGGTTTTAAATTTCAGAAATCCAAGGCTCCAAAGAAGTGAAAGTGGATTTGGATTATTGGATTTCTGATTTTGGACTTGTTTTAAAACGTGTTCAAGGTTCCAAGGTTTGTTGGTTTAAAAGGTCTCAAAAGATTTTTGAAAAAAATCAGTTTGTCATATTTTCCTTTTTTCTGTTAACCATTACTGTTATACAAGCTCACCATAAGCTGCTGACAACAGCTTATGGTTAAGCTTATATAGCTTGAAGGCTGGTTGCTTGTTTGTTGTGCTTGTGCAGGAACAAAAACAAGCAAGTCCCTCATTCCAATTCCATTTTCAACAGCCCAAAAGGATCTGCACAAGCCCGGGCTTGTTGGAGGTGGCTTTTCAGCCATTGAGGGGCCTGGATGTGGGTCCCTCTAGGTAAAATTGCCTTGAACCCTTGTTTTTAAGTGACCTATGTGATTTTGTGATTTAATGTATTAAAGCTGGTTAAGTGTTTGTTTAAGTGTTTGATTATGCTCACTAAGGGCTTGGATGCATGTTAGAGGTGATTAGGGTCTGTTTTGTTAAGTTTCTTAAGCATTTGATTTGTTAATTTTTGGTTTCTGAAATTAAAGGGGTGTTTGGATTAAGGTTTAAGGTGGTTATTAGGTGATATATGCTTTTGGTTTTCAATTTGGTATAGTTTAAAACACATTTGCATGTCAAAAATTGGTAAACTGCCTAAAAAAACAGTCAGTCCATTTTTATGCTTGTTTTGTTGAAGATTTGGTTACCAAGCTCTGAAACTGTTTGATACTAGTGCAAAGAAGGGTTTGTAATAGCTTGCATGTCATTTGGTGGATTTGTGTGCAATATTTAAGGGTTTAAAATTCGTGTTTGTGCATGTAACAGAGTTACCCTTCATCAGTAAACCTTAAGCTTCATCAGTAACATCTTTGGTGCTTTTGTGTTTGATTTTGTGAAGTGACTGGTTGATTTTCTTGTTTAATCTGACTCCCTACACTCCACTGAGTGTAGGGGTGCCTTGTTGTCCAAAAACAAGCCCTCACATAGCTTTCCTAAGTTATTTGGTCAACTGACCAATATTTTACACTAACAGTGGGAACTCCTTTCCCACTGCTAGTATTTTTGTTGCCACTGCTAAGCTACTGGACAAAACCCAGTCACTTGTCACTTTCAGAAAGTTGACTTTTTTTGTCTTTAGTGCACTTTATTAGGAATTAGGTTTTGAAATTTGTTTTATTATTTTTCTTATTTAATTTGTGATTTTTCAGTGTAATTAGATTTTTTATTACTGTTCATTTAATATTTTTTAGATTAAATAGCTAATTTTAATTAACTTTTTACTTTATGTTTTTGTCTTTTAGTGACAAAAATATTTATTTTTCAGTTTTAAGAATTTTCTTAGATTTAGAAAAATATTTTAAGATCTTTGGTTTAAAAAGTTTTTACTGTTCACTTTTTATTTAATTTTTAGAATTAATTTAGTTTAATTAGGGTTTTTATTATAACTGTTTTTGTCTTCTAGTGAAAAATTTTATATTTTTCAAACTTTTTCATTTTTCTACTGTTCATTAGAGTAATTTAGGATTTTTAAAATTGTTAAATTGTTTTTAGCATTATTTTATTATTGTTTTATAATTATTTTAGTTTAAAAATAGTTTTAATTGTTTTAAAAATAGAAAAATAGTTTGTAAAATTTAGGAAAAATACTTTTTAGTCTTTAAATAATATAAGTAACTTATTAGTTCAATAAAATAATATTTTGGACATTTTGATTAATTATATTTAATTTTAGGGCTTTAATTAGCATTTAAAATTGAATATTTAATTAATAAAAGGTTTCAAAATATTTTTATTGGATTTTTATTCTTATTTATATTATTCTAGACTTAGTTTTAGTTTTTAATTAATTTTTAGGTTTAAAATTTTTAATTTGTAGCTTTTTACGGTTTTACGTGAACGCCTTTTCGTCTTAGTTTAATCCGTCTACGTAACCGTCATTCTCTTCTTACCCCATTTCTATTTTCTCTTTTCTCTCAATCAATATAATCACAAATCAAAATCAATTCATTACACAACGCACTAGCCTCCTCGAGAACGAACTCACTTTTACTTAGGGTCATTTACACACGGTTTTCCTAAATCGTCGTGCTTACCCTATATTTTAGGTGCTTGTTTTTCCTAAAGCAAGTTCTAATTTCACAACTATCAATAAGCCAGAAATAAGCAAAGAAAAATTTCACAAAAGGACAAAACAGTCGACTTGGAGTTCTAGACCACCTCAGGACTTGATTCAACTTGCAAACGAATCTAAACAACTTAATTAAGCCAAATTAATCAAGAAAAGTTCAATAAGCAAAGTCAAATAAGTTGGATAAGCCAGTAAGCACTTATGAAAAAGTCAAATGACTTGGTTTCTAGTCAAAGCTTAAAGTCAACCCTCCAAATGCTCCAGTATGAACAAATGGGTCAAATAAGGAGCACCTATTGCAAAATAAAAGTTGTTGCACGTTTAAATAAGCTGGAATAGCTTATTGATAAGTACCAGTAGAAATAACACTAGCAGTGGCTAGCAGCAAGGGAAATGAGTTCCCACTACTTTGACTATTTGACTAGCTTTTTGTGAGAGATTCAGTTGGATTCAAGTGGAAACAAGGGCACCCTTGTGATCAGTGAATCACAAGGAGTCTATATCAAAAAAGAAATCACAAATTGGTTCACTCAATAAGCGCAGAATAAGCAAACAGTCCACAGATATTGCACAGACCTTGAAAATAAGCAGTTATGAACAAATAAGCAGTTTGAGCATGAATAAGCCAGCCAAGTTGAACCAAATGCATACACAAGCTATAATAAAGTCCAATAAGCACAAATAAACTTGTTTCAAGCAATGGATCAAAGTTAATAAGCAGATTCAAGCACCAAAAGTTACTGATTAGCGAAAGTGATTATCCAAAATCCTTTTGCTGATCTATTTGACCACCAATCCAATTTTAAGCCTTCAAATCTCTTTCCCTGATTAAGTTAACCAAAAATTAACAGTTGTTAACCCTAGTCCACCCTTAGATCTAGGTGTCCCCAAAATTTTAGCCAAAATACCCAAGTAAAAATGATTTTATGACCCTTTGTTCAAGCCCACAAAACATACAGATAACCAACACTTAGCACCAGATAAACATGTAACAACTCAATAGAACCAAAAACAACAAAAAAGGAAGCCTTAAATCCCTTTGAATCAGTTAACCCAAACACCCCTTTGGAATCTGATTTTGCAATCTTCCAAAGGATTGTAATGATTTAACCTATCAAACAAGATCTAATCAACCCTAACAACACTTAATCAACCTCAAAAACTCAAATCAAGCCACAAAACACAGATTCACAATAAAACATGCAAAATCACCAAAAATTAAGGAAAAATCAGAAAAATGAAAAAGGAGAGAGATGCAAACCTCCAAGACTTACATCCAATCCTTGGAATGTTTGAGCTGAGGTGCTAGCAAAACAAGCACCAACTTCCTTGTACCTGCTAAGATCAACAAACCACAATGATGAACACAAACTATGAAACTTGATCTTTTTGAAACACAAGCTTTATTACTTAAAACCTTGCCTCAAAAACCATCAAACATGAATATGGAACTCAGATCTTAGCGATTCAGATACCAAACTTTTTTAAATAACACAAGAGAATTAAATATTTTCAGAAATTCAAATTTTATTTCATAAAAAGGGATTACAAAAAAGATAGCTAAAATCTAGAACAAGGGACTCTCACAAGTTGAGGTCTCCTTATATAGGCACTAGTAGACGATTCTAGAATGGAAAATACAAAGAAAACCCTGGCTAGAAATTTCCAGGAATGCCCTTGAGTGCTTGATGGCGTTTGATGTTTATGAGCTATCCATTTTGATCAAAACCGTTCATTTTAGCTTTAGGGTTAAGCATTGAGTCTTGGTTGTTGATTTGGACACATTTATTTCCTTGGAGAAGAGGGTGTGATGTGATTGGGTGGCAGGTTGGATGGTAGGGTCCATTGGTGAGTGGAGAAGAAGGAATTAATGTTGGGATGGGTTTGAGGTGAGGTGAATCACACGGGGGAACAACCAATTTTATTTAACCCCTTGATGGTAAAAAAGTAATTCTGGGTTCATATGTGCTACAGTACCTCCTTTTGATCCGAGTTTAGGGGTGATTAGGTGTTTGGCGCGTGTTTAGGAGTTTAAACTTAGGGAAATGAAACAATAAGTCCTTGTGTTTTGGGAAAGGTGGTAAAACAAGTTTTTCAGCCTTTAAACCCGTTTTCCTTTGTTAATAAACTTTCAAAGTTTATAGTTTTGCCACAAAACTTTTGTAAAAGGGTTTCAAGGGTTGTTTTTGCCATTTTTGCATAGTTGAAGGACTGATTTTGGACATTCTTGATCTTCAAAGGTCTTCATTGTATCTTTGACTTCATGAGGGACCATAATTGACAATTTAGAATTGTTGAGGAACTAAACTTGCCAATTCTTCAAAGTTGAAGGACCTTTTTGTAATTTTGACAAACTTAAGGGACCAAACTTGTAATTATGAATATACATGGGTTTTAAGTGTTATTTCTTCATATTTTGAGGATCAATCTTGTACATCTTCAAGTCTTCAAGGATTATTCTTGGATAATTCATGAACTAGGGCCCGGTTCTTTGTACGACTTCGTTTCCCGTGTCCATTTTTCCTTGTTTTTTGTGATCTTTTGTATTTTTCACGATATCCATACCTAAAACACACAAGTAAACAAATACAAGCATATATATGGTATATTAAGACATTTTAATGCATTTTAAGCACGAAAAGAACGATGAGATCATGTATAAAAGCCATCTCATCACTCCCCCATACTAAGCCATTGTCGTGCCCTCACGCAATGCTAGAATAAAGTATCTAAGCATCACCAAAATTCAAGTTTATTAACCTTTATTGAAAAGTAAAAGACTTACAACAATACTACTAAGATGTGTAAAGACATAATGTAAGATTTTCATCACGAATGTGACTTTTAGGGTCAATGAATAGAAACAAGTAAATGTCCCATAGAGTAAATTTTGTCATCCTTGATTGTCATACATTCCATGCTAAGTGCAAAAACGAGATCATTGTTGGTACAAGTCACAATGCTAACACTACTCATACGTCCAAATTGTGTAATACTTTTTCTCCCTACAATCATAGTTATTATAAAAGAAATGGGTTTCTAGAATTTTTTAACTACTTGTCATGGATCACAAGTGATTCATATTGACTTATTTGAGTATTTATAAGTCCGAATGTAAAGTAACATGATTTAATTGATAGTTAGCCGAAGGACAAAATCTTTTAAAACGGCTTCTCGTGTATATCCTTAAGTTCATATCTTGGCATAACTCATTTCGCGATTTGAGACCTTTCTCGGACAGATATTTGGCATGTACTTCATACTTCAAATCTTGGGAAGACGTTCTTGAAATTATGGGCTTCTCTTCATATTTTGGAATTTCTTTACTTGACGTTTTTGAGAGATTCTTCATATTTGGACCATGACTTCATCATTTTTCTTCAATCTTTATTTTGGACTTTGATATACAACGATCCGCCTCCTTTTCGGACTTGGATATATTTATCCTCATACCTTGTTAGGGTCTTTTTCGATAGACTTTCTCCATGATCTTTAGGGGAGTAATTGCTTTTCGTCGTGTGTCTCGACCCTTCATATTGATTTTGGAATAATGATACTTCACATCATCTTGGATCTTTAGCAACAAAATAGAGCTCCTCATGCCTTGTTAGGTCCTTTTTGGATCTTCACCAATCTTCGCGTCCCGCTTCAATAAGTTATGCCTTGGCAATGAACTCTATTCAACCCCGAGCAACTTTTAAACGATCTTGTGCTAGAAGCTAAGTAACCTTTCAAATCGTTCGACCTTACTTATTGCAATTATTTTTAATCCTAATGCATTGATCTTATGGGAGAAAAAGCCACAATTAAAAACATATGAGTTTTTGAAAGAACATTTTCATGTTCTACGTTTAGCAGGATCACTTGTCTAACTCTATCATCTCTCGTTCTTCACTATTTAAAGACCTCTAATTAAAGAGACTCGTGAATACTTAGCCATGCAAGTCAAAATTAAGCCAAAATTGGATGAGCTTCCATTAAGAGTATATCAAATCAAAGTTTTGGGTTTTCAAGCCACCTATAGGATCTTGCACTTTCTTGGACTTTTTCAAGTTTAGAGAATGCATTTTATAGTTCCCGTGATAAGTGACTTTCTAGGATCAATTATAGGAACTTGCGAAAAGTTCTTGTTCTTAACCCGAATGAGCTAAGACTTTCCCGTTTTAAAGTTCCCTATATAAAAGTCTAGCAAAACTTGAATTGAGCGGGTTAAGGAATGTAAAGGGCTCCAAATGCCCATCAAGTCAAAAATTAGCTCTTATTCCACCCATCGGAAAATATACATTCGTGTCTTAAAAACACTTATTAAAACTAAGAAAAATTTTAAAATTTGGCCATTTTTAGCCTTATTAGCAACAAAACAAAACGTTGAAAGTTGGAAAACGTGAGGGTGTAGCAAAACAAGTATCTATTCACCCCCCATACTAAAAGTAAACATTTTCCTCAATGTTTCGAGTCTAAAGGTGGAGCACCCCCATACTTAGAGACGGAGAATCGAATGCTTAGGATCTAGCATAGAAAGGGTGATCAACAATATATCTAAAGTCGTTTATAAAGTATGCTAAAAGATAATTGTTAGAACAATAAAGGATATGTCATGGATTCGTGAAAAACTTCTTCAAGAAAACGATGGAGGCTCACGTAAACGAACACGAGAGTCTTCAATCGTAGTGATAATGATGATCTAGATAACACAATCACAAATAACCACGAGACAACGAGTTGGAAGGGTACAAATCCCCTCTCATTATTATTAGAAAGCATAAAAAGGATAAGCATGGGATCTCCCCTACGAGGCACCTTGTTTTTGATTACCGAGTCATGAGCTCGACTCGATCCCCTCAATGCTAATTATCATTGGGGAAAGTGACTTGGTCGAGGTCATCCAATGAAGGAATTTCCCCACCAAAGTAGTGCTTAAGCCTATGTTCATTCACCTTGAAGTTAGGACCATCATCTTGAGCTAGCTCGATGGTCCCATAAGGAAATACTTGTGTAATGGTGAAAGGACCCGACCAACGAGATTTCAATTTCCCGGAAAATATCTTTAATCTAGAGTTAAAAAGTAACACTTGATCACCAACGTTAAAAACCTGGTTTTTAATCTTTGCATCATGAAACTTTTTAGTTTTTTCCTTGAAAATCAATGAATTTTCATAAGCATTGTCTCTTAGTTAATCCAATTCATTCAATTGTATTTTCGGGTGATCTCCCGCGGTCTTCAAGTCAAAGTTTGCATGCTTAAGGGCCCAATATGCCTTGTGCTCCAATTCAATGGGCAAATGTCAATTCTTCCCATAGACTAACTTATAAGGAGAACAACCGATGGGTGTCTTATAAGCGGTCCTAAAGGACCATAAAGCGTCATCGAGTTTGTCGGACCATGAAGCACGGTTTTCTCCAATCGACCTCTCTAAAATCCTCTTCAAAGCTCGGTTCGAAACCTCGACTTGCCCACTCGTTTGCGGGTGATAAGCCGTAGAAAGACGATGAGTAACTCCATATTTCTTTAAGACCTTCTCGAATTGGTCAATAAAAAAATGGGTTCCACGATCGCTTATAATAGCACGAGGGGTTCTGAACCGAGAGAATAGTTGCTTCAGAAACTTCACTACCACACGAGCATCATTAGTAGGTAAAGCCTTAGCTTCCACCCACTTAGAAAGGTAGTCGACCGCGACGAGGATATACTTGTTACCATGAGACGATGGGAACGACCCCATAAAGTCTATGCCCCAAATGTCAAAAATCTCACACACTTGAATTATGTTTTGCGGCATTTCATCACGTTGAGCCGATTTTCCTTGACGTTGGCACGAATCACACGACTTCACAAGTGCGTGTGCATCACGATAGATAGAAGGCCAAAATAAGCCGTGAGATTAGCACCGTGGTGACCACCCGTGGGTCCCTCGTGACAAGCTCTAAGGATGTTAGAAGCTTCAGAACCAAAAACACAACGTCGAACGAGTTGATCCGCACAAACCCGAAAGAGATAAGGGTCGTCCCAAAAATAGAACTTGACGTCACGAAAGAATTTTCGCTTTTGTTGTGTCGTCATACCCTTGATTATGAAATTGCCCGCATGGTAATTTGCAATGTCGGCAAACCATGGGGTGGTGTCTTTAGAATTCACTACACCGAGAGTCTCAAGAGGAAATGTTTCGGTGATTTCCTTGTTCTCGAAAACATCTTTGTGAGTATCTTCTAGATGAGAGAGATGACCGGCCGCTAGATTCTCGGCTCCTTTTTTGTCAAGCACGGTGACATCAAATTCTTGGAGGAGGAGCATCCAACGAAGCAATATCGGCTTAGCATCTTGCTTAGCTGAGAGATACTTGATAGCCGAATGGTCGGTCGGTATACACGATGCTTTAGTCAAGACGAGATAAGGTCGGAATTTCTCAAAAGCATAGACCATGTCAAGGAATTCCTTTTCCGTTGTGTTGTACTTTAATTGAGCCTTGGTCATCGTCTTACTAGCATAATGGATACGACGGAAATGCTTTTCATAACGTTGCCCTAAGACGGCCCCTATAGCATAATCGCTTGCATCGCACATGATTTCAAAGGGTAATTCCCAATTAGGAGCAACAAGAATGGGAGCTTCGGTAAGTTTCCTTTTGAGAGTTTCGAAAGCTCTAACACAATCCTCATTGAAATTAAAAGGAGAATCCTTCTCGAGAAGGTGTGTCATAGGTCGAGAGATTTTCGAAAAGTCTTTGATGAAACGACGATAAAAGCCCGTGTGGCCTAGGAAACTCCTAACCCCCTTAACGGTTTTTGGATGAGGTAACTTGGCGATGACGTCTACCTTAGCTTTATCGACCTCAATCCCCGCTTTCGAGACCTTATGTCCTAAGACGATTCCTTGTTTACACATAAAATGACATTTTTCCCAATTAAGCACAACATTGATTTCTTCACAACGTTTTAACATTTGCTCGAGACGTTTTAACATTTGCTCGAGATTAGATAAACACGACGTGAACAAATTGCCAAACACCAAAAAGTCACCCATAAACACTTCCATCGACTTCTCGATCATATCGTGAAAAATAGCCATCATACACCGTTGAAACGTACCCGGTGCATTACAAATTCCGAAAGGCATCCTACGATAAGAAAACGTTCCATACGGACACGAAAACGTAGTCTTCTCTTGATCACGAGGGTCGATAGGGATTTGAAAGTAACCGGAAAAAACAACTAAAAATCAATAGAATTCATTTTCCGCGAGTCGCTCTAACATTTGATCCATGAAGGGCAAAGGAAAGTGGTCTTTACGAGTGGCGTCATTTAACTTTCGATAGTCAATACACACCCTCCAACCGGTCACAACACGAGTGGAAATTAACTCGTTGTTTTAATTGGGCACAACGGTCATTCCTCCCTTTTTAAGGACACAATGGATTGGGCTCACCCATGGGCTATCGGAGATAGGATAAATCATTCCCGCTTCAAGGAGTTTTAGAACTTCCTTTTTTATGACATCGTGAATTTTGGGGTTTACCCTTCTTTGACTTTGATTTGCGGGTTTGTAGTCCTCCTCCATTAAAATCTTGTGACTACAAAATTTTGGGTCAATACCTTAATGTCGGAAATTTTCCACGCAATTGCCCCTTTATGAGCTTTAAGAACTTTCAAAAGCGCGGTTTTTTCATTATTAGCAAGACCTTTCGCAATAATAACCGGCAACTTGTCATCCCCTTCCAAGAATGCGTATTCAAGGTGAGATGGAAGATCTTTCAATTCAAGGATAGGCGGTTCCTCGATTGAAGATTTTTGCTCAACACTCATAACTTCCATCGGCGGAAGTAATGGTGGAATAGAAGTATCATCACTAATAATCACCTCAACTTCATAGTCGATTTCATTTGAAGTAAAATCGCCTCCTTGGAATGGAGTGAGATTTGGTGTAGAATTAGCAAGAATCGGATCCAAGATAGTGGGATTGCCACTTGACGAGCTATCGGAAAAACCTAACACTTCTTGTGAAAATTCATCACAAACCACATCAACTAAGTCAATGTGATTGATGGTAGCGATTGCATAAACATGAGAAGGTTTTGAGTTTTGAGTAGCGTTTATAACAAGTTCCTCTTCATTGAATCTCAAAGTGATAGTTCTTGCATGAACGTCGATAAGCGATCTCGAGGTGTCTAAAAATGGATGACCTAAAATTAGAGGAACTTGAGGATCCGCGGGGATGTCAACTACTATAAAATCAACGGGATAGTAGAACTTCCCCACATTCACGAAAACATCCTCGGCTACTCCAAATGCTAAAATCATAGAATAATCGGCCATCTCGATAGACATGTTCGAAGGAGTAAGAGACGGAAGCGAAAGCGATTTCCCAATGGAAAATGGCATCAAATTAATGCTCGCACCAAGATCGGCCAAGGCGAGGCATTCTTTCATATCTTGTATGTCATAAGGAATGAGAAACTTTCCGGGGTCACCAACTTTCTCCGGTATGCGGTTAAGATAAACCGAAGAACAATTAGCAAGCTTTGAAAGCTTTTCCTTATCATTCATCATACTTTTAAAAGTGGAAGCGAAACGAGGCATATATAACAACGCGTCGGCTAAACTTACATCAAAATGAACTTGTTGAAACATTTTTATGAAAAGCTCGATTTGTTGTTTGTTACGTTCTTGCAATTTCTCTTTGTTTCGTCTCGAAGGGTAAGGTAAGGGTGGTGTGGGTTGGACATTAGGCAATGGCCTTGGAATCTCGGGTTCCATGATTGGTATTGGTTCAACCATAGGTGTGGTTTTAGCGACACTTCGTGGGCTTGTAATATGCTCCTTTTCGACCATCACCTCGGGCTCTTTCTCAATTTCCTTCTCTGTAGAAGTACTTGGACGAGATATTGGTTCCTTGAAAGTTTTACCACTTCGTGTAGTAATAACCTTCATTTCTCCATTCGGGTTTGCAGTGGTATCACTAGGAAGACCACCCGAGGAAGAGGGTTTACACATGATTGCTTCAAACATTTTTGCCATTCGGTCCTCAAATTTTGATTGCCTTAAATCCGCTTTTAACAATTCTTACTTAATCTCATGTTGTCCTTGTTCCATCTTTTGTTGATTTTGTTGAAGATGTTGAACATTTCCTTCCATTTTATTTGCATGAGTTTTAAGTTCATTAGCAAGTTCGTTTTTAAGCTCGTTTTTCAACTCGGATCTTAAGCTAATCATCTCACGTTGGATGTTATCAAACTTAGCATCATTTGCTTTAGCATAATCCAAAAATTCTCCATGAATATTTTTAGTGTGAGCATTTTGAAAACCTTGTGTTGTATTTTGAAAATCACGGTTTTGGTTTTGATTTGCAACTTGTCCATTCCCACTTTGATAATTCCCTTTGTTGTAGTTACTTGAATTGCCTTGATAACCACCATTTTGATTGTTGTTTCGATAGTTATTAGCATTTTGATTTGTGGAGCTTGATTTGGGCGGGAACCTTGTCCGTTTTGGTTGTAAGTTCCCGTTGCTACGTAAGCACTCGAAGTGTTACCACCGGCGTTAATGCACTCGGAAAGATCATGAGCTCCACCATAAGATAAACAAATCTTATGAACCGCTTTAACCGATGCGGAATTCAAAGCATCTTGCGCTTTCCAATGAGTCATAAGATTTGAAAACCTATCGAAAAACCGATTTTCCTCATTAGCTTCATCATGTAAGGCATTCATGTAACGAGACGATGACGACGATGACGAACCCATATTGGCAACACTCGGTGTGTTACGAGGGTTATAAGCCTTAGATCTATTCTCCATAATCTTTAAAGCTTCATCGGTCGTTTTGCACAAAAAATACCACCCGCGGCGGCATTCAAATAATCTCGTTCATGATCATTAAGCCCATTATAAAAAGTATCAACTTGATGCAATTTCGAAAAATCATGGTTTGGACATTCATGTAACGTTTCCTTAAATCGTTCCCATGCCATTGAAAAACTCTCATTATTACGTTGTACAAACCTGGAAATCTCATTTTTCAAATGTGTTGTTTTAGATGGTGGAAAAAATTTGTTCACAAACTTAGAAACGAGATCACCCCATGTCAAAATCGAATTTGGCGGTTCTTTCTCGAGCCAAATTTTAGCGGGTCCATCTAACGAGTATGGAAACAACATCATCTTAATGGCGTCATGTGGAACATCCTTAAACTTGCTAGTTGCGGTGAGACGATTAAAATTCCTTATGTGGTAATGCGGGTTGTCTTTCTCATGACCTCTAAACTTATTTGCTTGCAACATCGACATTAAACCCGTCTTAAGCTCGAAATTCTCCACAAGGATAGCGGGAATCACAATAGCTTCTTCGAAACCCTCGGTGGGTGCTTGAAGCAACTCCATCATAGTACAATTAGCCATGACGACTTCTTGTTCTACAATAGGTTCAACAATTGGAGTTTGTTCTTCAATTAACGTCTCTTGATTTCCTTGACTTTGATGACGTTTACGAGCTCGTTTTGCTTGACTACGAGTTAGCATAAACTTCACGAAGAATGGGAGGTGTGGAAAGAAGATTCTTTTTGGGTGTTTTGTGAATTTTCAATTTTTTTGTGTTTTTGATTGTTTTTAATTGTTTTTGGATTTTGTGTATCTTTGTAGACAACAATCTACCAAATCTCTACTCGAATCAAACTCTTGATTAAAGAAGCCTCAAAAGAATGAAAATGATCACGTGGAGTGAACGCCTTTGAATGACTTTAGAACTTTGGTGAAAACCAAATTGTTCAAGAGGGTTTAATCACAAAGAAAACCAAGTAAATATATATGATATGTAATAATACTTTGGGCGGCAAAACCCTCGATTAGCCTTCAATCTCAAAATACTCACAGGCAAGCGGGGGAACGAGGCGGCACGAAGAACTTAAGAGCCTTTTTCCTTAGGGTATATTTTATAATACCCGCCTTATACCCACCTAATAGTTTGTATTTTTCAAAATCGAGCTTCACGAAAGTATTAATCTATTTTTGCATTTTTCTTTTGTTTGAGATTCGAATACAATAACTAGGAGATCAAATCCTAATTAAGGTTGTGTTTTCACTCTTTTGGAGATATTTTGTATTGATTGTGATACTTAATACAATACAGTAATAATAATTTCACAAGAAAAAACGAAAAAACCGATAATATGTATTAGTAGATTTCTACTAATACAAATACTATTTATGGTTAATATTAAAAACAACAAGACAAATTAATCACGACACACCTCCCCGGCAGCGGCGCCAAAATGATTGGAGTAAATTACCACTCTTGTTTAGGAAAACAAAGAGCGTAAAAGCGGTAAAGTATTAAGTGATGATTTAGGAAAATTAAACACTAATGACCCTTATGATGTGAAAGTTCGTTTCCCAAGGAGGAATATGTGTGTGACTAAGATGTAACAAGATTTGAGATTAATAATTGAAAGATGGGGATGAGAAAATAGAATGACGAAGACGTGAAATTAATTACTACGACGACTAAACGTAAAACCGTAAAAATAGCTAAAATAAAAATTAATTCTAAAAATTCCTAAAAAATATCAAAAATCAAAATAAATAAACTAAGAGTTAACCAATGATCAAAATTTTTTCAAACCTTTTAGTTAATTAAATATTAATTTTTAAATGCTAATTAAAGCCCTAAAAATCAAATTAATTATCAAAAAGCCCAAATAAAGATTTTTCAATTGATAAACCTCTAAAATGACCTAAAAATATTAAAAACTATTTTAATAAATTTTTAAACTAATAAAAACCATTTAAAATGATTTAAAAACTAATTAAATTTAAATTAATTATAAAAATTAATCTAATGATGATAAATTTAATCTAAGAGTTGCAAAAATCATATTTTAATGTTTTAAACCTAAGAAAAATGTAAAAAGTGTAAAAATGTGAAATTTGAAATTTAATAATAAAATAATATTAAAATAATATTAAAAATCCAAAATTATAAAATAGGCCCAAATGACCTGAAAAAGCCCTATCTGACTCAAAATTTAATTCTAAACACAAAAGTATGAAGGCCCAAAAGCTGATTTTGAGCTTATCACAGCTTAAAAGTCAACAGCTTATTCTTATTGGGCCAATAAGTCCATTAAGCAATAAGCCAATGCCATAAGCTCTGCTTAAACACACAACCTTCTTTTGAGATGCCTAAGAGATCTGTAAAAAGAAATTTTGAAAAAGCACATTCAATAAGCCAGAAATAAGCAAAGAAATATTTCACAAAAGGACAAAATAGTCGACTTGGAGTTCTAGACCACCTCAGGACTTGATTCAACTTGCAAAAGACTCTAAACAACTTAATTAAGCCAAATTAATCAAGAAAAGTTCAATAAGCAAAGCCAAATAAGCTGGGTAAGCTAATAAGCACTTATGAAAAAGTCAAATGAGTTGGTTTTCTAGTCAAAGCTTAAAGTCAACCCTCCAAAAGCTCCAGTATGAACAAATGGGTCAAATAAGGAGCACCTATTACAAATTAAAAGTTGTTGCACGTTTGAATAAGCTGGAATAGTTTATTGATAAGCACCAGTAGAAATAACACTAGCAGTGGCTAGCAGCAGGGGAAAGGAGTTCCCATTGCTTTGACTATTTGACTTGCTTTTTGTGAGAGATCCAGTTGGATTCAAGTGGAAACAAGGGCACCCTTGTGATCAGTGAATCAAAAGGAGTCTATATCAACAAAGAAATCACAAATTAGTTCACTCAATAAGCCCAGAATAAGCAAACAGTCCACAGATATTGCACAGACCTTAAAAATAAGCAGTTATGAACAAATAAGCAGTTTGAGCATGAATAAGCCAGCCAAGTTGAACCAAATGCATACACAAGCTATAATAAAGTCCAATAAGCACAAATAAACTTGTTTCAAGCAATGGATCAAAGTAAATAAGCAGATTCAAGCACCAAAAGTTACTGATTAGCAAAAGTAATTATCCAAAATCCTTTTGCTGATCTATTTGACCACCAATCCAATTTTAAGCCTTCAAATCTCTTTCCCTGATTAAGTTAACCAAAATTTAACACTTGTTAATCCTAGTCCACCCTTAGATCTAGGTGTCCCCAAAATTTTAGCCAAAATACCCAAGTAAAACTAATTTTATGATCCTTTGATTGATTTAGGTGTCCAAGCCCACAAAACATGCAGATAACCAACACTTAGCACCAGATAAACATGTAACAACTCAATAGAACCAAGAACAACAACAAAGGAAGCCTTAAATCCCTTTGAATCAGTTAAACCAAACACCCCTTTGCAATCTGATTTTGCAATATTCCAAAGGATTGTTATGATTTAACCTATCAAACAAGATCTAATCAACCCTAACAACACTTAATCAACCTCAAAAACTCAAATCAAGCCACAAAACACAGATTCACTATAAAACATGCAAAATCACAAAAAATTAAGCAAAAATCAGAAAAATGAAAAAGGAGAAAGATTCAAACCTTCTAGACTTACATCGAAGCCTTGGAATGTTTGAGCTGAGGTGCTAACAAAACAAGCACCAGCTTCCTTGTACCTGCTATGATCAACAAACCACAATGATGAACACAAACTATGAAACTTGATCTTTTTGAAACACAAGCTTTATTACTTAAAACCTTGCCTCAAAAACCATCAAACATGAATATGGAACACAGATCTTAGCTATTCAGATACCAAACTTTTATAAATAACATACGAGAATTAAAGATTTTCAGAAATTCAAATTTTATTTCATAAAAAGGGATTACAAAGAAGATAGCTAAAATCTGGAACAAGGGACTCTCACAAGTTGAGGTCTCCTTATATAGGCACTAGTAGACGATTCTAGAATGGAAAATACAAAGAAAACCCTAGCTAGAAATTTCCAGGAAGGCCCTTGAGTGCTTGATGGCGTTTGATGTTTGTGAGCTGTCCATTTTGATCAAAACCGTTCATTTTAGCTTTGGGGTTGAGCATTGAGTCTTGGCTGTTGATTTGGACACGTGTATTTCCTTAGAGAAGAGGGTGTGATGTGATTGGGTGACGGGTTGGATGGTAGGGTCCATTGGTGAGTAGAGAAGAAGGGATTAATGTTGGGATGGGTTTCAGGTGAGATGAATCACACACGGGAACAACCAATTTCATTTAACCCCTTGATGGTAAAAAAGTAATTCTGGGTTCATACGTGCTACAGTAACTCCTTTTGATCTGAGTTTAGGGGTGATTAGGTGTTTGGCGCGTGTTTAGGAGTTTAAACTTAGGGAAATTACACAATAAGTCCTTGTGTTTTGGGAAAGGTGGTAAAACAAGTTTTTCAGCCTTTAAACCCGTTTTCCTTTGTTAATAAACTTTTAAATTTTATAGTTTTGCCATAAAACTTTGGTAAAAGGGTTTTAAGGGTTGTTTTTTTGCCATTTTTGCATAGTTGAAGGACTGATTTTGGACATTCTTGATCTTCAAAGGTCTTCATTGTATCTTTGACTTCATGAGGGATCGTAATTGACAATTTAGAATTGTTGAGGGACTAAACTTGCCAATTCTTCAAAGTTGAAGGACCTTTTTGTAATTTTGACAAACTTAAGGGACCAAACTTGTAATTATGAATATACAAGGGTTTTAAGTGTTATTTCTTCATATTTTTAGGATCAATCTTGTACATCTTCAAGTCTTCAAGGATTATTCTTGGATAATTCATGAACTAGGGCCCGGTTCTTTGTACGGCTTCGATGAGATGGCATTTATACATGATCTCATCGTTCTTTTCGGGCTTTAAATGCATAAAAATGTCATAAATTACCATATATATGCTTGTTTTTGTTTACTTGTGTAATTTAGGTATGGATATCGTGAAAAAGACAAAAGATCACAAGAAATAAGGAAAAACAGACACGAGAAACGAAGTCGTACAAAGAACCGGGCCTTAATTCATGAATTATCTGTGATTTACCCTTGAAGACTTGAAGATATGCAAGATTGATCCTCAAACATTGAAGAAATGACACTTAAAACCCTTGGGAATTCATAATTACAAGTTTGGTCCCTTAAGTTTGTCAAAATTGCAAAAAGGTCCTTCAACTTTGAAGAAATGGCAAGATTAGTCCCTCATAAATTCTAATTTGTCAACAATTGTCCCTCATGAAGTCAAATTTATATTTAAGACCTTTGAAGATCAAGAATGTCCAAGATTAGTCCTTCAAATATCCAAAAATGGCAAAAACAACCCTTGAAACACTTTTGCCAAAGTTTTAGGGCAAAAGTGTGAAATTAGAAAGTTGAATAACAAAGGAAAACAAGTATTTGGGCTGAAAAACATTTTATACCACATTTGCCAAAGAACAAGGACTATAGTTGCCATTCTGAAAGTTTAAATCCTATAACACGCGCCAAACACAACACCACCCCCTTTTTCGGATCAAACTTACCACTATTCACCCTTCTTCACCCCCAGAATTTACTTCACTTAAACAAAGGGTAATTTTCAATTTCCCTTACCCACGCTTAATTCACACGCCCAGAAACCCATCCCAACCTTAAAAACCCCACTCCCACTCACCAAGAGGCCCCACCATTCAAACCCGTCCACCAATCATGTGACAACTTGCTCTCCAAGGTTTGCCACGTGTCAAGATCAACAGCTGAGAGTCTTAGCTTCACCCCAAAGCTAAAATGAACACTCAAGATCATTTTGGACAGCTCACAACAAAGAATCGTCTAGAAGACCTAAAGGACAATATTAGAATTTCACTTCTAGGGTTTGTGAATAGTGTTAGCATAACATATGTCTATAAAAGGAGACCTCAACCTGTGAGAGTCCCTTTGTTCCAGTTTTAGGCTATCAATCTTTGTAATCCCTTTTTAAGTTAATAAAATTTGATTTTCAGAAATTTGTGAAATCTCTTTTATGTTTTGTTAAAAGTTGGTGTTAGAATAGCCTAAATCTGAGTTCCACTTTTATGTTTGAAGGTTTTTGAGGCAAGGTTTTAATCCATAAGACTTGTGTTTCAAAAATCAGAAAGTGCTTGATATTGTTCATCACTTTGGTTTGTTCTTCTTAGCAGGTACATTGGAAGCTGGTACTTGTTCTGCTAGTACCTCAGCTCAAACAATCCAGGGCCTGGATGTAGGTCTTGGAGGTTTGCACCATTCTCCTTTTTCAATTTCTCTTTATTTTTCTGTAATTTGGTGATTTTGCATGATCGTTCTTGAATCTGTGTTTTTATGGTTGAAATCTGTTCATCTGTGTTGGTTTGATGTTAATGAGTTGTTATTGACTTGATTTGTGGGTTGAATCTGGATTATCCTTTGAAAATTTGTCAAAACAGATTATTAAGGGGTGTTTGGGTTAACTGCATAAGTAGGATTTGTGGCTTGTTAAGTGGTTGTTTATTGTTGCTATCTGTTGGTACTTGTTTATCTGGTGTACTTGGTCACTTATTAACAGGTTTTGTGGTTTGAAACACCCAAATCCATAAAAGGGCTATAAAATCTTTGTTACTTGATAAAATTGGCTTAGGTTTAAGGGACACCTAGATCTAATCATAGACTAGGGCTAAAAAGTGATTAAACCTAGTTAATATCACCAGGGATAGAGATTTGAGTGCCTGAAATTGGATCAGTGGTCAATTAGATCAACAAAGTGTGCTTATGTTCTTGTAGTTCATATCAGAAGGTTTAATCTGCTTTGATTTTGTTCTTTACCTTGTTTCAGTGCTTGATTTAAGTTTGTTTGTGCTTATTCATAGTTTATATAGCTTGTGTATGCATCTGGTTGAATTTGGAGTGCTTCTTCATGCTTAAAACTGCTTAAGTGTTCATAACAGCTTATTTTCCATATATGTGCTATATCTGTGGACTGTTTGATTAATCTGGGCTTATGTGTGAACCAAATTGTGATTTCTTTATTGATATTGACACCTTGTGATTCACTGATCACAAGGGTGCCCTTGTTTCCATTTGAATCCAACTAGATCTCTCTAAAAAGCTTGGTCAAATAGTCAAAGCAGTGGGAACTCCTTTCCCCTGCTGCTAGCCACTGCTAGTGTATTTTGGGTTTCAGCTTATCAATAAGCTATAATAGCTTATTTTAACCAGCAACAACTTGGATTTTGTAATAGGTGCTCATCATTTGACCCATTTGTTCATACTAGAGCCTTTGGTGGGTTGACTTTAGGGTTTGACTAGAAAACCAACTTAATTGACTTTTCATAAGTGCTTATTGGCTTATTCTGGCTTATTGGTGTTGCTTATTGGAATTTTGTTGATTGATTTGGCTTATTGAGTTCATTTGTGACATTTTGCAAGTTGAATCAAGTCTTGAGGTGCCCTACATCTCAAACCCGACTATTTTGTCGTTTTGTGAAATATTACTTTGCTTATTTCTGGCTTATTGAGTGTGCTTTATCAAAATTTCTTTTTACAGATCTCTTAAGCATCCCAAAAGAAGGTTGTGTGTCAAATTAGAGCTTATGGCATTAGCTTATTGCTTAATGGGCTTATTGGCCCAATAAGGATAAGCTGTTTGCTTATTAAGCTATGATAAGCTCACTTTCAGCTTTTGGGCCTTCAGAGTTTTGTGTTTAGAATTAAATTTTGAGTCAGATAGGGCTTTTCCAAGTCCATTGGGCCTAGTTTGACTTTTTGGGCCCATTTAGCCCATTAGAGTTGACTGTTTTGGGTTTTGGCCCATTTGGAGGCCCAATAGGGGTATTCTGGTCATTTTGCTTTCATTTTTTGTTTATTTAGGTTAAAATAAACTAGTTTGCAAGTTTTTAGAATTTTTTATAATTTTTGGATTTTTAATATTATTTTAATATTATTTTATTATTATTATTCAAATTTCACATTTTTCAACTTTTTACTTTTTTCTTAGCTTAAATACATTAAAATAGGATTTTTGCAACTTTTAGATTAATTTTATCACTTTTAGATTAATTTTTATAATTATTTTAAGTTTTAATAGTATTTAAATCATTTTAAATAGTTTTTATTAGTTTAAAAATTTCTAAAAATAGTTTTTAATCTTTTTAGGTCATTTTAGAGGTTTACCAATTGAAAAATCTTTATTTGGGCTTTTTTATAATTTATTTGATTTTTAGGGCTTTAATTAGCATTTAAAAATTGAATATTTAATTAATTAAAAGGTTTGAAAAAGTTTTGATCATTGATAAATTCTTAGTTTATTTATTTTGATTTTTGATGAATTTTTGGTAATTTTTAGAATTAACTTTTATTTTAGCTTGTTTTACGGTTTTACATTTTGTCGCCGTAGTAATAAATTTCACGTCTTCGTCATTCTCTTTTCTCGTCCCCTTCTAAACCAATATTAATCTCAAACCTTGCTACATTTTAGTCATACACATATACCTCCTTGGGAAACGAACTTGGACCTCATTCATTGGGTTATTAGTGTTTGATTTTCCTAAATCATCACTTAATACTTACCGCTTTTACGCCTTTTTCCTAAAAGGTGTAAGTTTACTACAATCATTTTGGCGCCGCTGCCGGGGAGGTGTGTCGTGATTAATTTGTCTTGTTGATTTTTAATATTAACCATAAATATTATTTGTATTAGTAGAACTCTACTAATACGTATTATCGGTTTTTTTTGTTTTTCTTGTGAAGTTATTATTACTATATTGTATTAAGTATCACAATCAATACAAAATATCTCCAAAAGTGTAAAAACACAACCTTAATTGGGATTTTATCTCCTAATTATTGTATTCGAATCTCAAACAAAAAGAAAAAGGCAAAAATAGATAAATACTTTCGTGAAGCTCGATTTTGAAAAATACGAACTATAAGGTGGGTATAAGGCGGGTATTATAAAATACACCCTAAGGAAAAAGGCTCTTAAGTGCTTCGCGTCGCCTCGTTTCCCTGCTTGCTTGTGAGTATTTTGAGATTGAAGGCTAATCGAGGGTTTTGCCGCCCAAAGTATTATTACGTATAATATATTTGCTTGGTTTTCTTTGTGATTAAACCCTCTTGAACAATTTGGTTTTCACCAAAGTTCTAAAGTCATTCGAAGGCGTTCACTCCACGTGATCGTTTTCATTCCTTTGAGGCTTCTTTAATCAAGAGTTTGATTCGAGGAGAGATTTGGTAGATTGTTGTCTACGAAGATACACCAAAATCCAAAAAAATTAAAAACAATCAAAAACAAAAAAAAATTGAAAATCCACAAAACACCCAAAAGAATCTTCTTTGCTCACCTCCCATTCTTCGTGAAGTTTATGATCACTCGTAATCAAGCTAAACGAGCTCGTAAACGTCTTCAAAAGCAATCCAATCAAGAGACGTTGATTGAAGAACAAACTCCAATTGTTGAACCTATTGTAGAACAAGAAGTCGTCATGGCTAATCGTACTATGATGGAGTTGCTACAAGCACCCACCGAGGGTTTTGGAGAGGCCATTGTGATTCCCGCTATCCTTGCGGAGAATTTCGAGATTAAGACGGGTTTAATGTCGATGTTGCAAGCTAATAAGTTTAGAGGTCATGAAAAAGACAACCCGCATTATCACATAAGGTTTTTTAATCGTCTCACCGCTACTAGCAAGTTTAAGGATGTTCCACATGACGCCATTAAGATGATGTTGTTTCCATACTCGTTAGATGGAACCGCTAAAATTGGGCTTGAGAAAGAACCGCCAAATTCGATTTTAACATGGGGTGATCTCGTTTCTAAGTTTGTGAACAAATTTTTCCCACCATCTAAGACAACACATTTGAAAAATGAGATTTCACGATTAGTGCAACGTAATAATGAAAGTTTTTCAATAGCATGGGAACAATTTAAAGAGATGTTACATGAATGTCCACACCATGATTTTTCGGAATTGCATCAAATTGATACTTTTTATAATGGGCTAAATGATCATGAACGAGATTATTTGAATGCCGCCGCGGGTGGTAATTTTTTATGCAAAACGACCGATGAGGCTTTAAAGATTATCGAGAATAGATCTAAGGTTTATATCCCTCGTAACACACCGAGTGTTGCCAATTTGGGTTCGTCATCGTCGTCATCGTCTCGTAGCATTAATGCCTTACATGATGAAGCTAATGAGGAAAATCGGTTTTTCGATAGATTTGCTAATCTTATGACTCATTGGAAAGCCCAAGAGGCTTTGAGTTCCGTTTCGGTTAAAGCGGTTGCTAAGAGTTGTTTGTCTTGTGGTGGAGCTCATGATCTTTCCGAGTGCATTACCGCCGATGGTAACACTTCGAGTGCTTACGTAGCAACGGGGACTTATAACCAAAACGGCCAAGATTCCCGCACAAATCAAGCTCCACCAAACCAAAATGTTAATAACTATCGTAACAACAATCAAGGTGGTAATTATCAAGGCAATTCTCGTAACTACAACAAAGGGAATTATCAAAGCGGGAATGGACAAGTCACTAATCAAAACCAAAACCGTGATTTTCAAAACACTAGACAAGGTTTTCAAAATGCTCACACTAAAAATCTTCAAGGAGAATTTTTGGATTATGCTAAAGCAAATGATGCTAAATTTGATAACATGCAATATGAGATGATTAGCTTAAGATTCGAGTTGAAAAACGAGCTTAAAAACGAACTTGCTAACGAACTTAAAACTCATGCCAATAAAATGGAAGGAAATGTTACACGTCTTCAACAAAATCAACAAAATATGGAATTAGGACAACATGAGATTAAGCAAGAGTTGTTAAAAGCGGATGCTAGGCAATCAAAATTTGAGGACCGAATGGCAAAAATGTTTGAATCTATCATGTGTAAACCCTCTTCCTCGGGTGGTCTTCCTAGTGATACCATTGCAAACCCGAAGGGAGAAATGAAGGTTATTACTACACGAAGTGGTAAAACATTCAAGGAACCAATCTCTCGTCCAAGTACTTATACGGAGAAGGAAATCGAGAAAGAACCCGAGGTGATGGTCGAAAAGGAGCATATTACAATCCCACGAAGTACCGCTCAAACCACACCTACGGTTGAACCAATACCAATAGTGGAACCCGAGATTCAAAGGCCGTTGCCTAATGTCCAACCCACACCACCCTTACCATACCCTTCAAGACGAAACAAAGAGAAATTGCAAGAACGTAACAAACAACAAATCGAGCTTTTTATAAAAATGTTTCAACAAGTGCATTTTGATGTAAGTTTAGCCGACGCGTTGTTATATATGCCTCGTTTCGCTTCCACTTTTAAAAGTATGATGAGCGATAAGGAAAAGCTTTCAAAGCTTGCTAATTGTTCTTTGGTTTATCTTAACCGCATACCAGAAAAAGTTGGTGACCCCAGAAAGTTTCTCATTCCTTGTGACATACAAGATATGAAAGAATGCCTCGCCTTGGCCGATCTTGGTGCGAGCATTAATTTGATGCCATTTTCCATATTAAATCGCTTTCGCTTCCGGCTCTTACTCCTTCGAACATGTCTATCGAGATGGCCGATCATTCTACGATTTTAGCATGTGGAGTAGCCGAAGATGTTTTCGTAAATGTGGGGAAGTTCTACTCTCCTGTTGATTTTATAGTAGTTGACATCCCCGCGGATCCTCAAGTTCCTCTAATTTTAGGTCGTCCATTTTTAGACACCTCGAGATCGCTTATCGACGTTCATGCAAGAACTATTACTTTGAGATTCAACGAAGAGGAACTTGTTATAAATGCTACTCAAAACTCAAAACCTTCTCATGTTTATGCAATCGCTACCATCAATCACATTGACTTAGTTGATGTGGTTTGCGATGAGTTTTCACAAGAAGTGTTAGGTTTTTCTGATAGCTCGTCAAGAGCCAATCCCACTATTTTGGATCCAATTCTTGCAAATTCTACACCAAATCTCACTCCATTCCAAGGAGGCGATTTTACTTCAAATGAAATCGACAATGAAGATGAGGTGTTGATTAGTGATGATACTTCTATTCCACCATTTCTTCCGCCGATGGAAGTTATGAGTGTTGAACCAAAATCTTCAATCGAGGAACCACCTATCCTTGAATTGAAAGATCTTCCTTCTCACCTTGAATACGCATTCTTGGAAGGTGATGACAAGTTGCCGGTAATTATTGCAAAAGGTCTTGCTAATGATGAAAAAACCGAGCTCTTGAAAGTTCTTAAAACTCATAAAGGGGCAATTGCGTGGAAAATTTCCGACATTAAGGGTATTGACCCAAAATTTTGTACTCACAAGATTTTAATGGAGGAGGACTACAAACCTGCAATTCAAAGTCAAAGAAGGGTAAACCCCAAAATTCACGATGTCATTAAAAAGGAGGTTCTTAAACTCCTTGACGCGGGAATGATTTATCCTATCTCTGATAGTCCATGGGTGAGCCCAATCCATTGTGTCCCTAAAAAGGGAGGAATGACGTTGTGCCTAATGAAAACAACGAGTTAATTCCCACTCGTGTTGTGACCGGTTGGAGGGTGTGTATTGACTACCGAAAGTTAAATGACGCCACTCGTAAAGACCACTTTCCTTTGTCCTTCATGGATCAAATGTTGGAGCGACTCGCGGGAAATGAATTCTATTGCTTTTTAGATGGTTTTTCCGGTTACTTTCAAATCTCTATCGACCCTCGTGATCAAGAGAAGACTACGTTTACGTGTCCTTATGGAACGTTTGCTTATCGTAGGATGCCTTTCGGACTTTGTAATGCACCGAGTACGTTTCAACGGTGTATGATGGCAATTTTTCACGTAATGATCGAGAAGTCGATGGAAGTATTTATGGATGACTTTTCGGTGTTTGGCAATTCGTTCACGTCGTGTTTATCTAATCTCGAGCAAATGTTAAAACGTTGTGAAGAAACCAATCTTGTGCTTAATTGGGAAAAATGTCATTTTATGTGTAAACAAGGAATCGTCTTAGGACATAAGGTCTCGAAAGCGGGGATTGAGGTTGATAAAGCTAAGGTAGACGTCATCGCCAAGTTACCTCATCCCAAAACCGTTAAGGGAGTTAGGAGTTTCCTAGGCCACACGGGCTTTTATCGTCGTTTCATCAAAGACTTTTCGAAAATCTATCGACCTATGACACACCTTCTCAAGATGGATGCTTCTTTTAATTTCAATGAGGATTGTGTTAGAGCTTTCGAAACTCTCAAAAGGAAACTTACCGAAGCTCCCATTCTTGTTGCTCCTAATTGGGAATTACCCTTTGAAATCATGAGCGATGCAAGTGATTATGCTATAGGGGCCGTTTTAGGGCAACGTTATGAAAAGCATTTCCGTCCTATCCATTATGCTAGTAAGATGATGACCGACGCCCAATTAAAGTACACCACAACGAAAAAGGAATTCCCTTCCGTGGTCTATGCTTTTGAGAAATTCCGACCTTATCTCGTCTTAACTAAAAGCATCGTGTATACCGACCATTCGGCTATCAAGTATCTCTTAGCTAAGCAAGATGCTAAGCCGAGATTACTTCGTTGGATGCTCCTCCTCCAAGAATTTGATGTCACCGTGCTTGACAAAAAAGGAGCCGAGAATCTAGCGGCCGATCATCTCTCTCGTCTAGAAGATCCTCACAAAGATGTTTTCGAGAACAAGGAAATCACCGAAACATTTCCTCTCGAGACTCTCGGTGTTGTGAATTCTAAAGACACCACCCCATGGTTTGCCGACATTGCAAATTACCATGCAGGGAATTTCATAATCAAGGGTATGACGACACAACAAAAATGAAAATTCTTTCGTGATGTCAAGTTCTATTTTTGGGACGACCCTTATCTCTTTCGGGTTTGTGCGGATCAACTCGTTCGACGTTGTGTTTTTGGTGCCAAAGCTTCTAATATCCTTGGAGCTTGTCACGAGGGACCCACGAGGGACCCACGGGTGGTCACCACGGTGCTAATCTCACGGCTAAGAAAGTGTTCGATGTCGGCTTCTTTTGGCCTTCTATATATCGTGATGCACACGCACTTGTGAAGTCGTGTGATTCGTGCCAACGTCAAGGAAAATCGTCTCAACGTGATGAAATGCCGCAAAACATAATTCAAGTGTGTGAGATTTTCGACAATTGGGGCATAGACTTTATGGGGCTATTCCCATCGTCTCATGGTAACAAGTATATCCTCGTCGCGGTGGACTACCTTTCTAAGTGGGTGGAAGCTAAGGCTTTACCTACTAATGATGCTCGTGTGGTAGTGAAGTTTTCGAAGCAATTATTCTCTCGGTTCGGAACCCCTCGTGCTATCATAAGCGATCGTGGAACCCATTTTTGTAACGACCAATTAGAGAATGTCTTAAAGAAATATGGAGTTACTCATCGTCTTTCTACGACTTATCACCCGCAAACAAGTGGGCAAGTCGAGGTTTCGAACCGAGCTTTGAAGAGGATTTTAGAAAGGTCGATTGGAGAAAACCGTGCTTCGTGGTCCGACAAACTCGATGACGCTTTATGGGCCTTTAGGACCGCTTATAAGACACCTATCGGTTGTACTCCTTATAAGTTAGTCTATGGGAAAAATTGTCATTTGCCCATTGAATTGGAGCACAAGGCATATTGGGCCCTTAAGCATGCAAACTTTGACTTAAAGACCGCGGGAGATCACCGGAAAATACAATTGAATGTATTGAATGAACTAAGAGACAATGCTTATGAAAATTCATTGATTTTCAAAGAAAAGACTAAAAAGTTTCATGATGCAGAAATTAAAAACCGGGTTTTTAACATTGGTGATCAAGTGTTACTTTTTAACTTTAGATTGAAGATATTTTCCGGGAAATTGAAATCTCGTTGGTCGGGTCCTTTCACCATTACACAAGTGTTTCCTTATGGGACCATCGAGCTACTTTGGTGGGGAAATTCCTTCAATGGTTGACCTCGACCAAGTCACATTTCCCATAGATAATTAGCATTGAGGGGATCGAGTCGAGATCATGACTCGGTAATCAAAAATGAGGTGCCTCGTGGGGGAGATCCCATGCTTATCCTTTTATGCTACTAATCACTAATAAGGGGACTTGTACCCTTCCAACTCGTTGTCTCGTGGTTGTTTGTGATTGTGTTATCTAGATCATCATCGTCATCTACGATTGAAGACTCTCGTGTTCGTTTACGTGAGCCTTCATCGTTTGCTTGAAGAAGTTTTTCACGAATCCATGACATATCCTTTATTATTCTAACAATTATCTTTTAGCATACTTGATAAACGGCTTTAGATATATTGTTGATCACCCTTTCCATGCTAGATCCTAAGCATTCGATTCTTCGTCTCTAGTATGGGGGTGCTCCACCTTTAGACTCGAAACATTGAGGACAATGTTTACTTTTAGTATGGGGGGTGAATAGATACTTGCTTTGCTACGCCCTCACGTGCTCCAACTTTCAAAGTTTTGTTTTGTTGCTAATAAGGCTGCCGACGTATAGTCGGTATTCGGCCCGGCCCAACAGGCCCGCGGCCCACACACACCTAACTTATCCTTCAAGAAACCCTAAGCCTATATAAACAGGGGTAGGGGTCTTATTATAAAGAGGTTCTCTCTCATAACTACACCTCTTATACAATATATCATCCCGATACTAACTTGACCGTCGGAGGTGGACCTCGGGGCTCCGGCCTTGGGTCCACGTCTAACTGGTTTACCTTTGTTTGCAGCATTACTCAGGACCCGGGAAGACGACGAACGGCCCAGGAGAGTCGTCAGACCGGCCTAGCCAAACTATGCTCCAACAAGTTGGCGCCATCCGTGGGACCCTGACTAAACTTCGTGGTCTCACACTATCGAAAACAAATATCAACGTCGAAAGTCGGTAACTTCGTGTTTTTGTTTTCTTGCCTACTCTATAATGTGCTCTGTCCTACGTGAATATTGATTTGATAAAGTAGCACACCATAAACACTTAATCTAAAATATGGCACTTTGAAACTTGATTTGCTTTATCAACGTCAATTATTTTCTTAATTTGAAAACTTGATATCCTTGTCAATCTACTAGATCATGGAGCATTATTTGATTTGTAACATAGCAATCAAATACATACTTTCTGACAAATGTAGTAACAGTGTGTATGGTTATGGGACCATATGTGATAGTTTATTGTTTTTTTTTCTAATTATCACACGTATTGGTTTTGTTTATAACCAAAACAAAGATATGTAACAATCCAAGTTACAAATCTAAAAAGAAATTGATTTAATACAGTGTTACGGTATGATCCACACACATTTATTGTTCGATTTTAATAAGTGTTACGGTATTATCCGAATTCTCGACATCAACTTGATGGAAGAATTTAGAAAAAGTTAATAGGATCTTGACTTGGAATATAGTGTTCATGTAGTCATGTATATCTTATTAGTTGATAAAAAATACTATCAATATTTTTTTAAAATTGGTAACAAGATTTGCCAATATATTTTGCCCAAAATATATATTATCTTTGCTATTTTTAGTGTTGATGTCTGCTGTCATAGGCCGTGTTCATTCGCGGTAGTCCGCACGTTCGAACCTATTTTATTATTTATCGGTTATATTCCGTGGTCTCATGCTACGAAAAAGTAAAAATCAATATCGAAAACCGATAGCTCTAAAATCATAATCTGTTTTTATTACTAATTATTACTTTGTTAGGCGTTCTAAGTTATCACGTCGGTTAAGCCCAGGAAAAATTGTCATCATCACAAATCTATATACTTATTTGTTTTGTTAACTCCATAATATTTTGCTAGATACCGATTCTTTTGCACATTATTATTTTTTATCTACTGATTATGCGGTGGATACATGGACTCATCACACTTCATGCAAACTTTTCGAAATCACAAAATCCTTTACCATTATGTATATTTTCAACATATATAGTTCTTGATTTGGTAGTACGGATACTAACCAGACAAACACCGACTTTGTTTACGTTTCTTTTCAAAGAAACAAATATGTTTCATTTGATATATTATCAATATACATTTCTTTTTCTTCAATTGACAAAAGATTTATCAATATTTATTAAAAAAAATAATGTTATCTAGATTTTTTATCTTCTATTTGCAATTATCATTTATTTGCAAATATTATCCCTTATTCGCATATTTGTAATTATCTATGCTTTCGCCGAGACATATTCTTCTTTTGTATCTGCGGCCATAGACCCGTCCTTATGCGATACTCCGTATATTCGGACCATCTTTATTTTTATCTGTGGTCATGACCTGATCAACCACGTTCATCCGCACGTTTGCCCGTATTTTATTTTTTAACCACGGACATGAGCCGCCTCTCCGGTAATTAATCCCCATGTTCGGGTGTGTTGTTTATATTAATAACGGATATTACACATATCATTTAAATTACTACAAGATAGTCTTTAGGATATATTCCGATATTTATTATTATTATCTTTTAAATCGGTAAGATATATTACAAATATTTTTTTTTGAATAATTTAATTTATTTATCATCCGCGGCCATGGTACGTCCATCCGCGCTAGTCTGCACGCTCAGACATCTTTAGCCTACGGGCGTACATGTACACATCGTTCCCAGGCGGAATAAGAGGATTGAGTGAACCTAATAATTCAACTTGTCGTGTAAGAGGGTTGCAAACCCAACGACCACGGATCATGTATCCTTGTTAGACACCTTGCTATCAAGACGTTGTAGTAAGTTACGCAAACCACATGACTCATGATGGACTTGCAAAAGACACACTGTGCACGTCTAACAACATTTTGTCAAAAATTCGACCGTCCCAATGGTAAATGCGGTATCCCATAAGTTAGTTAAGATACGTCTTATACTATGTTATAATTCGCGGTTATGGCAAGACCCATCCGCGTTGGTTCGTAACTTCGAACCCAATTACTATCTTTAGTACGCGGCTATGGTACGTCCATGCACGCTGGTCTACGTGATCATAATTTTTTTGAATACTTGATTAAGTTTAATACTACTAATCTAGTGTAGCACCATTAAACTTGGGGGGTTACTAGGGTATACTAATACCATTATTTATGTGCATGTCACACAAATATCTTTGGATATATTCCTTTGCCGCAGAAGTCCGCCTTCTGCCGGTTTATTCCTTTGCCATGGAAGTATCTCTTCCATTGGCTTATTTCTTCGCCGCGGGAGTACTCCTTCCGCGTGCTTATTCCTGCGCAATGGGAGTATCTCTTCCATTGGCTTATTCTTTCGCCGCGGAAGTACTCCTTCCGCGCGCTTGTTTTTGCCCCATGGAAGTATCTCTTCCATTGGCTTATTCCTTCGCCGCGGAAGTACTCCTTCTGCGCGCTTGTTTTTGCGCCATGGAAGTATCTCTTCCATTGACTTATTCCTTCGCCGCGGAAGTACTCCTTCCACGCGTTTATTCCTTTGCCATGGAAGTATCTCTTCCATTGGCTTATCCCTCCGCCGCGGAAGGACTCCTTCCGCGCGCTTGTTCCTGCGCCATGGAAGTATCTCTTCCATTGGCTTATTCCTTCGCCGCAGAAGTACTCCTTCCACTGGCTTATTGTCTTCGCCGTGGAAGTATTCCTTCCACGTCCTCATTGTATTTTCCGTGGAAGTATCTCTTCCACGTGCTCATTATCCTTTGCCGTGGAAGTATCTCTTCCATGAGCTCATTATCCTTCGCCATGGAAGTATCTCTTCCACGTGCTCATTGTCTTTGCCGTGGAGGTATCTCTTCCACGTGCTCATTATCCTTTGCCGTGGAAGTATCTCTTCCACGTGCTCATTATCCTTCGTCGTGGAAGTATCCCTTCCACGTGCTCATTATCTTCGCCGTGGAAGTATTCCTTCCACGTGCTCATTATCCTTCGCCGTGGAAGTATTTCTTCCACGTGCTTATTATCTTCGCCGTGGAAGTGTTCTTCCACGTGCTTAGTATCTTCGCCGTGGAAGTATTCTTCCACGTGCTCGTTATTTTCACCGTGGAAGTATTCTTCCACGGCGCATCGTTATTTTTCGCTGTGAGAGTATTCTTCCACGGCGCATCGTTATCCTTTGCCATGGAAGTATCTCTTCCATTGGCTAATTCCTTCGCCGCGGAAGGACTCCTTCCGCGCGCTTGTTTCTGCGCCATGGAAGTATCTCTTCCATTGGCTTATTCCTTTGCCGCGGAAGTACCCCTTCCACTGGCTTATTGTCTTCGCCGTGGAAGTATTCCTTCCACGTGCTCATTGTCTTCGCCATGGAACTATTCCTTCCACGTGCTCATTATTCTTCGCCGTGGAAGTATTTCTTCCACGTGCTTATTATATTCGTCGTGGAAGTGTTCTTCCACGTGCTTATTGTCTTCGCCGTGGAAGTATTCTTCCACGTGCTCGTTATTTTCACCGTGGAAGTATTCTTCCACGGCGCATCGTTATTTTTCGCCGTGGAAGTATTCTTCTACGGCGCATCGTTATCCTTTGCCATGGAAGTATCTCTTCCATTGGCTAATTCCTTCGCCGCGGAAGGACTCCTTCCGCGCTCTTGTTTCTGCGCCATGGAAGTATCTCTTCCATTGGCTTATTCCTTTGCCGCGGAAGTACCCCATCCACTGGCTTATTGTCTTCGCCGTGGAAGTATTCCTTCCACGTGCTCATTGTCTTCGCCGTGGAAGTATCTCTTCCATGTGCTCATTATCCTTCGCCGTGGAAGTATCTCTTCCACGTGCTCATTGTCTTTTCCGTGGAAGTATCTCTTCCACGTGCTCATTATCCTTTGCCGTGGAAGTATCTCTTCCACGTCCTCATTATCCTTCGTCGTGGAAGTATCCCTTCCACGTGCTCATTATCTTCGCCGTGGAAGTATTCCTTCCACGTGCTCATTATCCTTCGCCGTGGAAGTATTTCTTCCACGTGCTTATTATCTTCGCCGTGGAAGTGTTCTTCCACGTGCTTATTATCTTCGCCGTGGAAGTATTCTTCCACGTGCTCGTTATTTTCACCGTGGAAGTATTCTTCCACGGCGCATCGTTATTTTTCACCGTGGAAGTATTCTTCCATGGCGCATCGTTATCCTTTGCCATGGAAGTATCTCTTCCATTGGCTAATTCCTTCGCCGCGGAAGGACTCCTTCCGCGCGCTTGTTTCTGCGCCATGGAAGTATCTCTTCCATTGGCTTATTCCTTTGCCGCGGAAGTACCCCTTCCACTGGCTTATTGTCTTCGCCGTGGAAGTATTCCTTCCACGTGCTCATTGTCTTCGCCGTGGAAGTATTCCTTCCACGTGCTCATTATCCTTCTACGTGGAAGTATTTCTTCCACGTGCTTATTATCTTCGCCGTGGAAGTGTTCTTCACGTGCTTATTGTCTTCGCCGTGGAAGTATTCTTCAACGTGCTCGTTATTTTCACCGTGGAAGTATTCTTCCACGGCGCATCGTTATTTTTCGCCGTGGAAGTATTCTTCCACGGCGCATCGTTATCCTTTGCCATGGAAGTATCTCTTCCATTGGCTAATTCCTTCGCCGCGGAAGAACTCCTTCCGCGCGCTTGTTTCTGCGCCATAAAAGTATCTCTTCCATTGGCTTATTCCTTTGCCGCGGAAGTACCCCATCCACTGGCTTATTGTCTTCGCCGTGGAAGTAATTCTTCCACGTGCTCATTGTCTTCGCCGTGGAAGTATTCCTTCCACGTGCTCATTATCCTTCGCCGTGGAAGTATCTCTTCCACGTGCTTATTATCTTCGCCGTGGAAGTGTTCTTCCACGTGCTTATTGTCTTCGGCGTGGAAGTATTCTTCCACGTGCTCGTTATTTTCACCGTGGAAGTATTCTTCCACGGCGCATCGTTATTTTTCGCCGTGGAAGTATTCTTCCACGGCGCATCGTTATCCTTTTCCATGGAAGTATCTCTTCCATTGGCTAATTCCTTCGCCGCGGAAGGACTCCTTCCGCGCGCTTGTTTCTACGCAATGGAAGTATCTCTTCCATTGGCTTATTCCTTTGCCGCGGAAGTACCCCATCCACTGGCTTATTGTCTTTGCCGTGGAAGTATTCCTTCCACGTGCTCATTGTCTTCGCCGTGGAAGTATCTCTTCCATGTGCTCATTATCCTTCGCCGTGGAAGTATCTCTTCCACGTGCTCATTGTCTTTGCCGTGGAAGTATCTCTTCCACGTGCTCATTATCCTTTGCCGTGGAAGTATCTCTTCCACGTGCTCATTATCCTTCGTCGTGGAAGTATCCCTTCCACGTGCTCATTATCTTCGCCGTGGAAGTATTCCTTCCACGTGCTCATTATCCTTTGTCGTGGAAGTATTTCTTCCACGTGCTTATTATCTTCGCCGTGGAAGTGTTCTTCCACGTGCTTATTATCTTTGCCGTGGAAGTATTCTTCCACGTGCTCGTTATTTTCACCGTGGAAGTATTCTTCCACGGCGCATCGTTATTTTTCGCCGTGGAAGTATTCTTCCACGGCGCATCGTTATCCTTTGCCATGAAAGTATCTCTTCCATTGGCTAATTCCTTCGCCGCGGAAGGACTCCTTCCGCGCGCTTGTTTCTGCGCCATGGAAGTATCTCTTCCATTGGCTTATTCCTTTGCCGCGGAAGTACCCCTTCCACTGGCTTATTGTCTTCGACGTGGAAGTATTCCTTCCACGTGCTCATTGTCTTCGCCGTGGAAGTATTCCTTCCACGTGCTCATTATCCTTCACCGTGGAAGTATTTCTTCCACGTGCTTATTATCTTCGCCGTGGAAGTATTCTTCCACGTGCTTATTGTCTTCGCCGTGGAAGTATTCTTCCACGTGCTCGTTATTTTCACCGTGGAAGTATTCTTCCACGACGCATCGTTATTTTTCGCCGTGGAAGTATTCTTCCACGGCACATCGTTATCCTTTGCCATGGAAGTATCTCTTCCATTGGCTAATTCCTTCGCCGCGGAAGGACTCCTTCCGCGCGCTTGTTTCTACGCCATGGAAGTATCTCTTCCATTGGCTTATTCCTTTGCCGTGGAAGTACCCCATCCACTGGCTTATTGTCTTCGCCGTGGAAGTATTCCTTCCACGTGCTCATTGTCTTCGCCGTGGAAGTATTCCTTCCACGTGCTCATTATCCTTCGTCGTGGAAGTATCTCTTCCACGTGCTTATTATCTTCGCCGTGGAAGTATCTCTTCCACGTGCTTATTATCCTTCGTCGTGGAAGTATTTCTTCCACGTGCTTATTATCTTCGTCTTGGAAGTATTCTTCCACGTGCTCGTTATCTTCGCCGTGGAAGTATTCTTCCACGTGCTTCTTATCTTCGCCGTGGAAGTATTCTTCCACGTGCTTCTTATCTTCGCCGTGGATGTATCTCTTCCACGTGCATTTTATCTTCCCCGTGGAAGTATCTCTTCCACGTGCTTATTATCTTCGCCATGGAAGTATTCTTCCACGTGCTCGTTATTTTCGCCGTGGAAGTATTCTTCCACGGCGCACCGTTATCTTTTGCCATGGAAGTACGCCTTCCACTTGTTATTTCTGCCATAGAAGTACGTCTTCTGTTGGTTCATATCTTTGTTACGGAAGTACGTCTTTCGTGATGAATTACTTTGCCCGGCCACAAAGTGATTTCTCCAAAAAAAATTCATTGTTTGACTTTTATTAGGCGAAGCCTGATCAACTACGCCTAGTTCAGAAAAAACCGTGACAAAATTTTTAAGTCATTATCGTGTGTCGTGGCCACGAGACGGATGTACCATCCACATCACCTTGCCACAGAAGTACGTCTTCTGTTTGCCTTAAGACGGATGAAATATTCGCATTATGTTGCATCATCAGTGGGTAAGAAGTACGCCTTCAAAACATTCATAATGCAACATACAGGTTCTACCTCCACCTTCACAAAACCTTCTTATCGTCCTCACTTTAGAGATGAATAAGAATGATACCTTGCCAATGCCAGTGTTACCCCGGCTATAGAACACGTTTTCTTCTTACGGGGTCCTTACCGTCTAAACACAGGAAACCAAGCATTTGAGCACAACCACCCGTCTTACGTATACATGTTTTCCCATTTCTTTCGACGTGGATATGCTTATAGGTAGCAGATATGGTGTAAATTCTAGTAACCTCGGTGACAACCTCGCATACTAGACTGGGGTACATGATGGCGTATAGTGGCTATACGCACTATTCGCAATCCCAGCCCATCATCTTTTTGCTAAAGGAAGGCCATTACGAGTGGAGCTATATGTTACGGACGACGCACGAGGATGTCCTAGCAGCAAGCCGCACGCGGTTGTTTAGTGAGCATGATACACGAATGAGTCTAGCATAACATTATCATGGACCATATCATACTAGACTGGGGGACATGTCGACGTACAGTCGGTATTTGGCCTGGCCCAACAGGCCCGCGGCCCACACACACCTAACTTATCCTTCAAGAATCCCTAAGCCTATATAAACAGGGGTAGGGGTCTTATTATAAACAGGTTCTCTCTCATAACTACACCTCTTATACAATATATCATCCCGATACTAACTTGACCGTCGGAGGTGGACCCCGGGGCTCCGGCCTCGGGTCCATGTCTAACTGGTTTACCTTTGTTTGCAGCATTACTCAGGACCCGGGAAGACGACGAACGGCCCAGGAGAGTCGTCAGACCGGCCTAGCCAAACTATGCTCCAACAAAGGCTAAAAATGGCCCAATTTTAAAAATTTTCTTAGTTTTCATAAGTGTTTTAAGACACGAATGTATATTTTCCGTTGGGTAGAATAAGAGCTAATTTTTGACTTGATGGGCATTTGGAGCCCTTTACATTCCTTAACCCGCTCAATTCAAGTTTTTCTAGACTTTTATATAGGGAACTTTAAAACGCGAAAGTCTTAGCCCATTCGGGATAAGAACAAGAACTTTTCGCAAGTTCCTATAATTGATCCTAGAAAGTCACTTATCAAGGGAACTATAAAATGCATTATCTAAACTTGAAAAAGTCCAAGAAAGTGCAAGATCCTATAGGTGGCTTGAAAACCCAAAACTTTGATTGATATATAGTCTTAATGAAAGCTAATCCAAATTTGGCTTAATTTTGACTTGCATGGCTAAGTATTCACTAGTCTCTTTAAATAGAGGTATTTAAATAGTGAAGAACGAGAAGTGATAGACTTAGACAAGTGATCATGCTAAACGTAGAACATGAAAATGTTCTTTCAAAAACTCATATGTTTTTAATTGTGGCTTTTTCTTCCCATAAGATCAATGCATTAGGAATAAATAATAATTGCAATAAGTAATGTCGTACGATTTGAAAGGTTACTTAGCTTCTAGCCCAATATCGTTTAAAAGTTGCTCGTGGTTGAATAGAGTTCATATCCAAGGCATAACTTATTGAAACGGGACGCGAAGATTGGTGAATATCCAAAAAGGCCCTAACAAGGCATGAGGAGCTCTATTTTTGCTAAAGATCCAAGATGATGTGAAGTATCATTGTTCCAAAATCAATATGAAGGATCGAGACACACGCCGAAAAGCAATTACTCCCCTAAAGATCATGGAGAAATTCTATCCAAAAAGACCCTAACAAGGTATGAGGATAAATATATCCAAGTCCGAAAAGGAGGCGGATCGTTGTATACCAAAATCCAAAATAAATATTGAAGAAAAATGATGAAGTCGTGGTCCAAATATGAAGAATCTCTCAAAAACGTCAAGTGAAGAAATTCCAAATATATGAAGAGAAGACCATAATTTCAAGAACGTCTTACCAAGATTTGAAGTATGAAGTACATGCCAAATATCGCTATGAGAAAGGTCTCAAATCGTGAAACGAGTTATGCCAAGATATGAACTTAAGGAGATACACGAGAAGCCGTTTTAAAAGATTTTGTCCTTCGGCTAACTATCGATTAAATCGTGCTACTTTACTTTCGGACTAATAACTACTCAAATAAGTCAATATGAATCACTTGTGATCCATGACAAATAGTTAAAAGATTCTAGTAACCCATTTCTTTTATAATAACTAGGATTGCAGGGAGAAAAAGTATTACACAATTTGGACATATGAGTAGTGTTAGCATTGTGACGTGTACCAACAATGATCTCGTTTTTTTCACTTAGCATGGAATGTATGACAATCAAGGATGACGAAGTTTACTCTATGGGACATTTACTTGTTTCTATTCTTTAACCCTAAAAGTCACATTCGTGATGAAAATCATACATTATGTCTTTACACATTCTCGTAGTATTTGCAAGTCTTTTACTCTTCAATAAAGATTAATACAATTGAACTTTGGTGATGCTTAGATACTTTATTCTAGCATTGCGTGAGGGCACGGTAATGGCTTAGTATGGGGGAGTGATGAGATGGCATTTATACATGATCTCATCGTTCTTTTCGGGATTTAAATGCATAAAAATGTCATAAATTACCATATATATGCTTGTTTTTGTTTACTTGTGTAATTTAGGTATGGATATCGTGAAAAAGACAAAAGATCACATAAAACAAGGAAAAACAGACACGAGAAACGAAGCCGTACAAAGAACTGGGCCCTAATTCATGAATTATCCAAGATTTACCCTTGAAGACTTGAAGATATGCAAGATTGATCCTCAAACAATGAAGAAATGACACTTAAAACCCTTGTGATTTCATAATTACAAGTTTGGTCCCTTAAGTTTGTCAAAATTGCAAAAAGGTCCTTCAACTTTGAAGAAATGGTAAGATTAGTCCCTCATAAATTCTAATTTGTCAACAATGGTCCCTCATGAAGTCTAGTTTATATTTAAGACCTTTAAAGATCAAGAATGTCCAAGATCAGTCCCTCAAATATCCAAAAATGGCAAAAACAACCCTTGAAACACTTTTGCCAAAGTTTTAGGGCAAAAGTGTGAAATCAGAAAGTTGAATAACAAAGGAAATCAAGTATTTGGGCTGAAAAACATTTTATACCACATTTGCCAAGGAATAAGGACTATAGTTGCCATTCTGAAAGTTTAAATCCTATAACACGCGCCAAACACAACACCACCCCTTTTTTCGGATCAAACTTACCACTATTCACCCTTCTTCACCCCCAGAATTTACATCACTTTAACAAAGGGTAATTTTCAATTACGCTTACCCACGCTTAATTCACACGCCTAGAAACCCATCCCAACCATAAAATCCTCACTCCCACTCACCAAGAGGCCCCACCATTCAAACCCGTCCACCAATCATGTGACAACTTGCTCTCCAAGGTTTGCCACGTGTCAAGATCAACAGCTGAGAGTCTTAGCTTCACCCCAAAGCTAAAATGAACACTCAGGATCATTTTGGACAGCTCACAACAAAGAATCGTCTAGAAGACCTCAAGGACAATATTGGAATTTCACTTCTAGGGTTTGTGAACAGTGTTAGCATAGCATATGTCTATAAAAGGAGACCTCAACCTGTGAGAGTCCCTTTGTTCCAGTTTTAGGCTATCAATCTTTGTAATCCCTTTTTAAGTTAATACAATTTTATTTTCAGAAATTTGTGAAATCTCTTTTATGTTTTGTTAAAAGTTGGTGTTAGAATAGCCTAAATCTGAGTTCCACTTTTATGTTTGAAGGTTTTTGAGGCAAGGTTTTAATCCATAAGACTTGTGTTTCAAAAATCAGAAAGTGCTTGATATTGTTCATCACTTTGGTTTGTTCTTCTTAGCAGGTACATTGGAAGCTGGTACTTGTTCTACTAGTACCTCAGCTCAAACAATCTAGGGCCTGGATGTAGGTCTTGGAGGTTTGCACCATTCTCCTTTTTCAATTTCTCTTTATTTTTCCGTAATTTGGTGATTTTGCATGATTGTTCTTGAATCTGTGTTTTTATGGTTGAAATCTGTTCATCTATGTTGGTTTGATGTTAATGAGTTGTTATTGACTTGATTTGTGGGTTGAATCTGGATTATCCTTTGAAAATTTGTCAAAACAGATTATTAAGGGGTGTTTGGGTTAACTGCATAAGCAGGATTTGTGGCTTGTTAAGTGGTTGTTTATTGTTGCTATCTGTTGGTAATTGTTTATCTGGTATACTTGATCACTTATTAACAGGTTTTGTGGTTTGAAACACCCAAATCCATAAAAGGGCTATAAAATCTTTGTTACTTGATAAAATTGGCTTAGGTTTAAGGGACACCTAGATCTAATCATAGGCTAGGGCTAACAAGTTATTAAACCTAGTTAATATCACCAGGGATAGAGATTTGAGTGCCTGAAATTGGATCTGTGGTCAATTAGATCAGCAAAGTGTGCTTATGTTCTTGTAGTTCATATCAGAAGGTTTAATCTGCTTTGATTTTGTTCTTTACCTTGTTTTAGTGCTTGATTTAAGTTTGTTTGTGCTTATTCATAGTTTATATAGCTTGTGTATGCATCTGGTTGAATTTGGAGTGCTTATTCATGCTTAAAACTGCTTACGTGTTCATAACAGCTTATTTTCCATATCTGTGCTATATCTGTGGAATGTTTGATTAATCTGGGCTTATTGTGTGAACCAAATTGTGATTTCTTTGTTGATATTGACTCCTTGTGATTCACTGATCACAAGGGTGCCCTTGTTTCCATTTGAATCCAACTGGATCTCTCTAAAAAGCTTGGTCAAATAGTCAAAGCAGTGGGAACTCCTTTCCCCTGCTGCTAGCCACTGCTAGTGTATTTTGGGTTTCAACTTATCAATAAGCTATAATAGCTTATTTTAACCAGCAACAACTTGGATTTTGTAATAGGTGCTCATCATTTGACCCATTTGTTCATACTGGAGTATTTGGTGGGTTGACTTTATGGTTTGACTAGAAAACCAACTTAATTGACTTTTTCATAAGTGCTTATTGGCTTATTCTGACTTATTGGTGTTGCTTATTGGAATTTTGTTGATTCATTTGGCTTATTGAGTTCATTTGTGACATTTTTCAAGTTGAATCAAGTCCTGAGGTGCCCTACATCTCAAACCCGACTATTTTGTCGTTTTGTGAAATATTAATTTGCTTATTTCTGGCTTATTGAGTGTGCTTTTTCAAAATTTCTTTTTATAGATCTCTTAAGCATCCCAAAAGAAGGTTGTGTGTCAAATTAGAGCTTATGGAATTAGCTTATTGCTTAATGGGCTTATTGGCCCAATAAGGATAAGCTGTTTGCTTATTAAGCTGTGATAAGTTCACTTTCAGCTTTTGGGCCTTCAAAGTTTTGTGCTTAGAATTAAATTTTGAGTTAGATAGGGCTTTTCCAAGTCCATTGTGCCTAGTTTGACTTTTTGGGCCCATTTAGCCCAATAGAGTTGACTGTTTTGGGTTTTGGCCCATTTGGAGGCCCAATAGGGGTATTCTGGTCATTTTGCTTTCATTTTCTGTTTATTTAGGTTAAAATAAACTAGTTTGCAGGTTTTTAGAATTTTTTATAATTTTTAGATTTTTAATATTATTTTAATATTATTTTATTATTATTTTTCAAATTTCACATTTTTCAACTTTTTACATTTTTCTTAGCTTAAATACATTAAAATAGGATTTTTGCAACTTTTAGATTAATTTTATCACTTTTAGATTAATTTTTATAATTATTTTAATTTTTAATAGTATTTAAATAGTTTTTATTAGTTTAAAAAATTTTAAAAATAGTTTTTAATCTTTTTAGGTCATTTTAGAGGTTTACCAATTGAAAAATCTTTATTTGGGATTTTTAATAATTTATTTGATTTTTAGGGCTTTAATTAGCATTTAAAAATTGAATATTTAATTAATTAAAAGGTTTGAAAAAGTTTTGATCATTGGTAAACTCTTAGTTTATTTATTTTGATTTTTAGTGAATTTTTGGTAATTTTTAGAATTAACTTTTATTTTAGCTTGTTTTACGGTTTTAAGTTTTGTCGTCGTAGTAATAAATTTCACGTCTTCGTCATTCTCTTTTCTCATCCCCTTCTAAACCAATATAAATCTCAAACCTTGCTACATTTTAGTCACACACATATACCTCCTTGGGAAACGAACTTGGACCTCATTCATTGGGTCATTAGTGTTTGATTTTCCTAAATCATCACTTAATACTTACCGCTTTTACGCCTTTTTCCTAAAAGGTGTAAGTTTACTACAATCAGGCTTCGTTTCTCGTGTCCGTTTTTCCTTGTTTCTTGTGATCTTTTGTCTTTTTCACGATATCCATACCTAAAACACACAAGTAAACAAATACAAGCATATATATGGTATATTATGACATTTTAATGCATTTTAAGCACGAAAAGAACGATGAGATCATGTATAAAAGCCATCTCATCAATCCGCATCAAGCCATAGCAATATATGTGCATGAGGTAACCCACGCTTTTGGAATTCGATAACATACACGACTGCAACATTTGTTGAACAAATGTTAGCAATGTTAAATCATATAATTCTTAAGAATTTATAGAATAATGGTAAGGTATGTTGTGGATTACATGTACGACTCTCCGCAAATTCTTGTCTTCTGGTTATATCGTTTAACAATTCAGTTAGCTTCAGTTGGAAAATGCGTGTCCCAACTTCTGGTCTATGATGTGCTTTTTGGCCAGACACATTTAAGAGCATTTCAGAAATCTCGACCCACTTAGGATTAGAACTAAATTTGATAAACAAATCTGGATTGTCATAAACTCGACATAGGGCCAAAGCATCCTGGTAATTTTGCGTCATATATCTCGGTCCTACGGTAAAACTACTTGGTAAGACTATTCTTTTCCCAAGGCCTGCAGCGTCGGTGTCACCTCTTGTTACATGTGATACCCCGGGTCGGGTCAATTGCAGCGGAAATAACATTTGGAATGTCACAGGGGTGGATCGATAGCAAATAGTACATAGAGCATAGGATAAGAGATTCTCCAACATATATTACATGAACAGTGTACAAATTTATAAAAAAAAATTGTCTTAACATGATAAAAATAAATTGTTTATTTTTCCCAAGTAGAAACCCCTGATGAGTCCTACAATGCAGACTACTATGATGCTTGAGTCCATACACACACCACGTACTAGCTTCATTTTCCTGAGAAAAACATGCTTAGAGGGTCAACATAAAGTTGGTGAATTTACAGGTTTAATAAAATTAGTTTGGACATTAAACGATCATGATAGTAGCAATGCACAAAGCATTCACACTGAAGAGGTAATTACATTCCCTATTGCTCAACACTGAAGCTTAACTTCCATAGTTCTCAATAGATGAGAACCCGGTGCCTTACAAAAAGGCTCCCAATCCCAGTTCCAACATGGTATGCATCTGTTGTCCCGGCCAAGGCACAGTGAGCGCTACTCACCCAGATGGGGATCGTCAATCCCAAATAGATCTATTTATAACATTCGGGCAATTACAATAACTTAACAGTTTCTACAATAGGCAATCGTTATCAAAGTTTATACAATTTAGTTTATGTCCAAAAAAATAAGTTGCATGTTTTCTCCCCCGTAGAGGAAAAGTTTATCAATATTTTATGTGGGGATGTAAACAAACCTTAGAGTTTGTAATGGCTATGCAATAAAAGAAATCCAAGTATTGCTCACGTCACAGTCAACTACCTAATTAAATAGTACAGTCTCAATAAATAATACAAGAAAACGTATGTGCATGTTTATACAGTTTTTAGACAGTTTATTAATATTATTGTGTTCATTTAGGTAACTGTAGTACAAGTATTAATAACGTCCAATTAAATTTGTTATCAACTTTCCCGTTTAAGTAAAAATGTTTTACTTACAATTTATGTATACTTGTATTTAATTTATATATGTATAGTTTATATAAATTATTTAATAAAGTAAAACATAAATATTTTATTTAACTTAAAGTCCCCAAAAGTTTCCAACATTTATAAAATAATTTATAAGTTACAAGTTTAAGAAATTATAGTTTTAGTCCTTATGGTTTAGGTTTTATTCAAGTTTTACTAAATAAAATGGAATAAGGGTTTAGGGCTTGTTTAAGTTTCGGATAAGTGCAAAACTAGTCCCTCCATATTTTTATTAAAGTAAAACTTTCGGACTTTATACTTTTGGAATCTAGGGCTTGTAATACTTTTGGGTTATGGCAGAAATAGTCCCTCTAGTTATAATTAGGTTTTTATAACTTTTATTAAATGACAAAAACAGTCCCTAGGGCTTCTATATGTTTCGGCTTATTACAAAAATGGTCCTTAGGGTTATAAAATGTCAAAATAACTTTAGGAAACTTACAGAAATGGTCCTTAGGGTTTAATAAGTCACGTATGAAATTTATTAAGCCATAGACTTTTAGATATTTACAATATTAGTCCTTGTGCTTAATGGTTTATCAAACAAGTTTCAAATGTCATGGTTTTAGTCCCTAAGTTTTATAAATAGTCATTTTTAGGCCAAAAGTTTTTATAAGTTATATTTTTGTTATAAAACTTTATTTAAATGTTTCAAATATTAAATGGGCTTATTAAATGGACCAAAAGAACTAATGGGCTATCTAATGGGCCTAAACAAACTTTAAGTCCACTAATATACTAAGATTAGTTAAGTGGTCTTTTAAAACATTAAATGGGCCTAATGGGCCCTTGCATATACACGACTATATTGTATGGGCCTATTGGGCCTATTTAAGTTGTAGGCTATTGTTGCATGGGCTTGATTAGTCCATTAATAATACTTAATTATTTATTAAGGTATAAAATGTATGTATTCTTACAAACTTAATATTAGTTCAATAAAATTAAGCCATGATTTCTAAATAAAGGGTAATAACTCACGGAAATATTTGATTTGGTGTTCCAAGTAAGATCTAAATTAGTTACGAGTTTGTATGTAGGTCATAAGCCCTAATATAAGCTCATAACTCACGGCTATAATTATTTATAGCATTTCAAGATAAAGTTAAACTTGTTTTAGGTTTGCATGTAAGTATAAAAGTCCCATAATGAGATCTAAGCTATATACAAGTTTAGAAGTCAATCATAAGTCCACAAAGGACTATATAGCTTACGGCTATATTTAGTCTTGGTATTCCAAGATGAGATTTAAGCTTGTCTTATATTTACCATTAATTTACAAAGTCCAATAATAATATCTAGACTTATTACATGTTTAAAAATTTAACACAAATTCAAAATGAACTTATATAGCCCACGGCTATATATATTTCCCATGTGTTCCCATTATTAGATCTATGATTAATACTTGATTATATGTTAAATTAAGGTCTATACATAAGATCTAGGTTTATCATAAGCTTGCATGTCAAGTAAAAATCCATCCATGGGGTTTATAGCCCACGACTATAATTTAAGTACTTGAAATGTTTTTATGATTTTTAGTAGATCATTTTACATAGGTAAACACATACTCCTTCATTAAAAACTTGTTACATAAATTCTTGGTGTGTACAAAATAAGCCGTGACCCTTAAGGTCATGGTTTTTCTTGTTTGTGAGTTTATACATGATGACACATAAGATTTATGTTTTTAAGTTAACCAAAATACCAAAATAGGACTTATAGCTCACGGCTATAAATCCGTAGAAGGGTTTTTATGATTTTTACCAAGTTTAAAATAGGTAAATAATCATAGGTTTCTTTTCAAAAAGTTTTTAGTCATGTCTTATGACAAAAAGAAATTATGTCTTGACCTATATGGTCATGGTTTTACCAAATCTTGATTTTTCAACAAGTTCCTTATATGTGTTCTTTAGGTGGATGGTTATGCATGCATATAAGTAATGAGGAAAATAAAATGAGTAATACCTATTAGTTAAAGTTACCAAGGAAAGATCAAAAGGAAAATGGAGATTAGTATTCTAATCTTGATGATGATGAAATCCTAAAAATAATCCAAGCTGTGACCTATATGGTTCGGCTAGGGTTTATATGGGTTGTTTATGAGGTTAAAGTTGGTAAGGATATTACCAAATGATAGATAGTAAAGAGAATGAAGACAAGGATCTTGAAGTTGATGTGTTTTGGATGTATATGGATCTCAATCCGTATGATTGAGGGTAAAAGGGATAGAGAGAGTTTGAGATTGGTTTTTGCATGAAGAAATAAATGGGGGTGGGGATATAGACGGCTAGAGGGAGAGAGAAGTGAGGTGACACAATATTATGGGGAGGATTTCCAATGCCAAGTGTTATGTGTCTTAGCAAAAACAAGAAAACCCCTTACTCTTCTCTATACGTGCCATGTGAGGGTGACCAAAACAAGGGATAAGTTGCCAAGTGTAGTGTCTTGTGTTGTGTGGGTTGAAGCAAGGAGGGTATAAGGGTAATTCCCAAGGTTTGTATGAGTGTGTATGTATGCATGTATACCTATACACGGCTACATGATGACAAGAGTGTAGAAGTGTTAATTTGTTAAGTGTTGTGTATATGCACAAGTGCATGCATTTTTATTATTTGTCCACATTTACTTACAAGGTATAGTGTTATGTAATTATTTGCAACAAAATAAAATGCAAGAGAATAAGTACACAATGGACATGTTCACATATTTTATAAGAATATAACACATGAGAAAATGTTCTAGCATTATTGGGTACAAATTTATTATAATTTATAAATGTAAAATCATGGATTGTACAGCACCACCCCGTCATTTTAGCTTTGTCCTCAAAGCTACTAAAAACGTTGTTATATGTTAAGTTAAAAGGTGTCATAGATCTAAAAGTTCGCCTCAAACATGCTCAGAAACGAATGGTGAAAACAATGCAAAAAGATCTTTATCCGGATCGCACTATGCATCCGATTGAGCAATATTTGCATGCTGCTATCATTACAGATGAACAGAAAGCAATGCAAATAGATCTTTATCCAGATCGCACTATGCATCCGATTGAGCAGTATTTAGATGTTGCTCTTACGAATGGATAGAGAAGCAATGCAAAGAGATCTTTATCCGGATAGCACTATGCATCCGATTGAGTAGTATTTGGATGCTGCTCTTACAAATGGATAGAGAAGCAATGCAAAGAGATCTTTATCCGGATCGCACTATGCATTTGATTGAGCAGTATTTGGATGATGCTATCATTACGGATGGACAGAAAGTAATGCAAAGAGATCTTTATCCAGATCGCACTATGCATCCGATTGAGCAATATTTGCATGCTGCTATCATTACAGATGAACAGAAAGCAATGCAAATAGATCTTTATCCAGATCGCACTATGCATCCGATTGAGCAGTATTTAGATGTTGCTCTTACGAATGGATAAAGAAGCAATGCAAAGAGATCTTTATCCGGATAACACTATGCATCCGATTGAGTAGTATTTGGATGCTGCTCTTACAAATGGATAGAGAAGCAATGCAAAGAGATCTTTATCCGGATCACACTATGCATTTGATTGAGCAGTATTTGGATGCTGCTATCATTACGGATGGACAGAAAGTAATGCAAAGAGATCTTTATCCGGATCGCACTATGCATCCGATTGAGCAGTATTTGGATGCTTCTCTTACGAATGGATAGAGAAGTAATGCAAAGAGATCTTTATCCGGATCGCACTATGCATCTGATTGAGCAGTATTTGGATGTTGTTCTTACGAATGGATAGAGAAGCAATGCAAAGAGATCTTTATCCGGATCGCACTATGCATCTGATTGAGCAGTATTTGGATGCTGCTCTTGCGAATGATAGAGAAGAAATGCAAAGAGATCTTTATTCGGATCGCACTATGCATCCGATTGAGCACTATTTAGATGCTGCTATCATTACGGATGGACAGAAAGCAATGTAAAGAGATCTTTATCTGGATCGCACTACGCATCCGATTGAGCAGTATTTGGATGCTGCTCTTACGAATGGATAGAGAAGTAATGCAAAGAGATCTTTATCCGGATCGCAATATGCATCCGATTGAGCAGTATTTGGATGCTGCTATCATTATGGATGAATTTACGAGGGCTTTTTTAACGGGGTCATGGTCACATCCTTCCAAAAGCTGGGAGAAGACCAATGGTGTTGTGGCTTTGGTTAGGAGGGCAAATCCACTACAAATGGTTTATGGTATGAGGAGGACACGCCAACATGTTTTATATGCTGGGAAAGCTGGGGATGCACTATTCCTGCATCCTTCTCACTGGTCAAAGATATGTTATATCTCCACACCCGATGGTGAAAATTGTGGGTTAGAAGTAAAAAAATTTTAACTAGTAGCGCTCTTGTATCACCAACTATGCGCGAAAGACTTTCTGATATACTTCACGCCTGTGGGATGTAAACATTATCGTTGATGGTGATTAGGTAGGAAGTTGCAAAGAATCTGCTTCATTTGTGGCTGGGCTGGGCGCAATAGGCATAGAAAAGAAGTACCTCAAATGGTGGAAATAGAAGAAGATACCAAGAATAAAGAAGTGCGCATCTTGTGGGATGCAAAAAAAAGGTCGTGCATCCACTGTTAGTGGTTCAAAATTTGCACAAAATTTTGAATTCTAAAGGAAGGAAGTCTTTCATTTCAAGGCTTGTTGGATGATGGTATTGTCGAACTAAATGAACCCGAAGAAGGGAGAGGATTGTCCAGAAGCACGGGGCATCCAACATCTCTGTTTGAGGGATGTCAAACACAACCCTACGAAATAGACCCATTGTGAGTTGGATATGTCTTTTAGGTTTAGGTTGCCTAATATGACAAACATAACCCTACAAGATACACCCATTGTGAGTTGGACATGTCTTTTAGGTTTAGGTTGCCTAAGATGACAAACATAACCCTACAAAATTCACCCATTGTAAGTTGGACATGTCTTTCAGGTTTAGGTTTGCCTACCTCATTACTTTGGGGGAAAAATGGGCTGGGAAGATGGGGCATCCTTTACCAAATATTTCTGGACTTGGTGCAGGAGATGCCACTAAGCCTGGTGTTGATTATGTCTGGGTTACCATCTCCTCGTATAATCAAGGTTTCATTTCCCCACGGTATACGAACCAGTTTCTCATCACACGTGATAACTGCACGATATTTTGCTAACCAATCCATGCCAATAATGACATCGAAGCTACCAAGGTTTACCGGTATCAGATCGATGTTGAACGGGTGATTGGAAAGATTTAAGGTACAACCTCGAATGATGGCATCAGCCTTCATAATTTTTCCGTTGGCTAATTCTACTGTGTAATAGGGGTCTAAAACTGATGGGTGACTTCTAGTACATTTCTAAATTCAGTCGATATAAACTTCGGTCTGCTCCGGTATCAAATAAAACGGTTGCATAACGATGGTTTAATAGAAACGTACCGGTAACGATGTTGGAATCCGGGTTGGCTTTGCATTTCCCACCATGTACACTCATGATGAGGTTCCCTTATCGTCCTTTTTCTGGTCGGCCAACTAGGGACAATCTGGCCTCACAAGTCCAGGGGCTCCACATTCGTAACACACTACTGTTCTCCTCGGACCACTATTTCTTCCTCTGGTGGGGTTTCGGTTTCCCTGTTGTCCGCTCCCGCTTCCACAGGCATTGTGGATTTTTTTGACCAATGCTCTATGTTGCACATAGCAGGCTGTATTCACAGCCTCAGCCCAAAAAGCAATGGGAAACTTAGCATCAGCCAACATTGTCCTATCTGCTTCTATTCTTCCTTTCAGCCAAACTATTCTACTGTGAAGTTCTAGCTATGCTAAACTCTCTAGAAATCCCTTTATCAACACAGAAGATATCTAACCGTTTATTTCTAAATTCACCACCATTATCACTTCTAAGTATTTTAACCTCATTACCTGTTTCTTTTCAATTTGGGTAATAAAGTTAATCAAAGTTGTGCTAGTATCACTTTTCAAGGCCGAAAAGAAAGTCCATGTAAATCTAGAAAAATCATCAGTTATAACAAAACAATAAGATTTACCATTCAAACTCTCTATATTAGTTGGGCCAAATAAGTCCATATGTAGCAAGTGAAGTGGTTTAGAACTGGAATGCACAAGTTTAGACTTAAAGGATACTTTGTGTTGTTTGCCTTTAAGACATGCAACACAAGAGTGGTCATTGTGGAAAGCTTTTTAAGGCAAACCATCAACTAAATCATGTCTCACAAGTATATTAATATTCCTAAAGTTTATGTGCCCTAACCTTCTGTGCCATAAATTACTCTCATCTACTGAAGCTTTAGCATAAAGACATGAAAGATTCTTGTTCATCTGAATCCCATTAAGATTGACATTATAAATATCCTTATGCCTAGGTGTTCTATAATCAATAAAATTCTCATCAGGCATCTTAAAATCTTTACTCAACACCAAGCATTCAGTATCAGTGAAAAGAACCTTATTTTTGTTATCACAAACTAGTGACACACTAAACAAGTTGTTGTCAAGGTCTTTTACCAGAAAAACGTTCTCAAAACGTAAAATATTAGTGATAAGAGTGCCTTTGCTAGAAATTGTACCATATCCTCCTCCAAAGTACACTTTGTCACCATCTTTAATGGGGGTAAAATTTGACAAATAATCTTCCTTCCTTGTCATGTGCCTAGAGCATCCACTGTCCCAATATCCATAATCATTGACCTGCTTTTGAATGACCTGCACATAAAGAAAACAAATTAGTTTTATTTGGGAACCCAAGCCTGAGCAGACTTGGATTCATGTGGTTGATCAACAAGAACAAACTTAGTCCTTATAACAACCCATTGTTCATCCCTTTGTGGCCCGAATACCCAGTATACCCCAATTAGTTTAGTAATGACCTTTGAAAGATAATGAAATCTGTTGCAAGTCATAGAAATCCCATCAGAATTAGGGTTTTGGTCTTGTTTAGGTCTCCAAGTCAAACTAGATGAAGCTTTAGACCCCTTTCCCTTAGGTTGTAAATACCTATTATTATTTGGTCTTGCACAAGGTCTAACACCAGGTTTTTGTGGCATTTTCATACCAAACCTAGAGTTGTCAGCGTTGGAATTGTTCCTGTCAGTGTTGAGTTTGTACTTGTCAGCAATGAAATTGTTCTTTTCAGCGCCCAAATTAGGGTTTGCTACAGGAACCCATTGTCTGTTAGACCATGTGTTAGTCTTTTGAAAGGGCCTTTGTCCATTGGTATTTGTCCCTTTAGTAAAGAAGAGAGCTGGTCTAGTGGCTTGCGGGCTTGGTTGGACAAAAGGTCTGGGTTTGACCATGGTTGACCTATTGTCAGCGTTGAATTTTGATGCGCTGACACATTTATAGGCCAAGTGAGAAAAACTCCCACAAGTGTAACAAGCTTTTCTAGACATAACCTTAGGTCTAGATTGAAAGAAACCTGTCCCATTAACACTAGCTTGGCTTTGTGGTGACCTAGGTTTCCTATACATTTCAGCATATTTAACACTAGGTTTTCTATGAACTGTTGAGCCAAGGTCAATGGGTTTTCTAGTGGAAGGATTGGTCACAGTAATGGGTGTAGGCTCAAATGGACTCTCACTAAGCATCCCACCCTTAACAAAAAGAAAAGGGTTGGCTGCTTTCCATTCCTCAAGGTCAGTCATCGTTTGTTGATATTCCTCAACTGGGGTGAGCACTCTAGGTAGAGGAATAAATTCCACTTCTTTGAGTTCTAGAATACCAGTCCAAGAGAGATATTTTCTCTGAACACCATAAAAGTTCCCAGCATATGGAGGAACAGCAACATATTCATTCATCCCAATCCCATACATATCCCTAGGGTTTCTTTGTTCACTAACACATTTTTCTAGGTTTGGTTGGCTTTATCAAAATTTTTAATTTTAAGCCCTACATTTTCTTTATTTTAATGGCTACATCTAACTTAAGCTGCACCTCTCATCTAGATCTCATCAGAGTATCCCTAAGTTCAACACTAACCTTAAGATCATAAGTTTAAATATTAATTTGATCTTTTAGGTCAAATTCCATTTTCTTATATTCCTCTACAGTCTTTTCAGTCTCTACAAGTGCCATTTTATAGTTTGCTAGCCTACATGCTACATTAAACACATCTGATTTTAACTTTAAATTTTCTTTGTTAAGTTTTTTAGTGTTTAATCGACAACCTTTACTACAGAAAGCATCATCATATACCTTATTATCTGATGAAGGTAAGGAGTTGGCCATGAAAGAAAAGTGAGCTTGCTCTTCTTCTTCCTTCTCAGCAATCAAAGCCTTATTCTCTTCCACATCCTTTGCCAAAAATCTCATTATACAATCACAGCGGAATAGAACAACAACCATTAAACAACAACCATTATACAATCACAACCTTCTTCTTCCTTCTCAGCTCTGATACCAACTGTGGAAACCTAAGTTTCCTCGATCTTTTAGCTACTAGGAATGATCATTGTTCATGTGATTAGACAATCACTGTGGAATAGAACAACAACCATTAAACAAGGTGTTTAGGCACAATAACACATGAATTACTCAAAAGGGTTGCTCATTATATTAATAATAAACAACCACTAGACGTGTATACATTTAATCCCACGTCTAGTGCAACACACACTTTAGGTTTACATTGTATATGAATGTTATGATTAAAACCTAAGACCCTTGTTCCTTTTATAGAGTAAGGATTAGGGTTTACAAGAGATAACATCAAATAAACATGAATATCTTCTATTTAAATAAACTAATACAGAATATTCATAAACAACATTCTGAATATTTATCCTAAATAGATTTCCAACAACGTTGAAGGCTATCAGCGTCTCGTTAACACTTGTCAGCGTCTAGACACAATGTGTCAGCGTTGAAACAAATGCCATCATGTTTTCTTCGTTTTGGAGTTTCTGCCACATAAACTTTTTAGACCCAACATGCCCAATAAATGAAATTCAAAAGATGGAGACCGAGTTATGGAACCTGTTTACACAAGAAGATTCCGAGAGTTATGCTTGTTGTGTCCGGCTATGGTTACGGACGAGGAAAAGAAGGTGGAGAGGTACATATTAGGACTACCTAGTCCAAGCGAATGTAACCTCATATGAACAAGTGAAACTAAGTGATGCTGTGAGAATGGCACACACTCTGATGGATCAAGTGGTTCTATCTATCGTTTCTGGAGCTAGTGACAACAAAAGAAAGTGCGAGAACAACCAAGGAGACAACTATGTTCAACAACCTAACAACAGACAAGAAGTGGGGAGAGATTTTACTGTTGGTTCTAGAGAAAGGAGAGGATACACTGGACCTCATCCTTACTGTGGTCGCTGCTGTAACACCCCCAATTTCGGTCATAGCAGCGGAAGGGTCCTTGGGTGTTACTATCATGGTTCAATCTCATAATCATATAAAACGGCTCAAAACGAGTCGTTTTAAATAAAAACATCCATCATTCATTTAACAATAAAACTTTTCACACGGTCCTAGATAATTTAAAGGTTACAGTCATGGTAAATGATAAAAGATTCTTTGAATGGATATAATTTATGAAAGCGGGCCAAAACTTCAAATAAGCAAGCTTCACGAAACCGCCTTCCTCGAGTGCCTTCCCAATAGACCTGAGGTAAAACATGCTAAAAAGTAAGCAAAATTTTCCGAGTGAATCTATAGAGTTTAATTTAAATAAAGAGAACACAAGTATTCAAAATAACCTTCCATGGTGAATAATTTATCAAAGACAATTATGTTGTACGGACATAATTATCGGTGTAATTACATAAGCCTCGTGACATTGAAAGTTAACATATATTATTTCAGCCCAACACACCTAGCCAAGTGCGTATATTTCTCTTATACAATGCATCCGATGTTTCATCACTAGTGCATCACAACACCACGCGATAGCTAGTCGCGACCGGACTAGGTGTCACCCTGATATATCTATCCATAGCATTAGCGTTACTTCGATTAACAATTCACGATTCATGGGTCTTTTAAGGCTAAAACTAACTTATGTAATAACTTTCATCTAAGCATACAATCGGGTCCCTTGTGTTCAATTTTAAAACAAAGAGGGTTTACCACAACTTCTCGTTGTACCCTTCGTTTATATTAAATGCTTTACAAATAAGTAGGGTATCCACAACTTCTCGTTGCACCCATACTTTTCTATTAAGTATGGTTTCCATAACTTATCTTTGTACCCTTTATTTTAATAAAACAAGTATGTTATCCCCCTCGCGGGTTTTATAAAACAAGTAAACATGTTAAAAGCGAGGCAATAGACTCACCTTAGCCAATAGTGGTAATGAGATGATCGCCGATGATTAGTGATGCCCGTTTAAACACGTAAACCGCAACCTACCAAATAAGGCGCGTTCATTAATAATCAACTCAAGTATAAATCATACTTAAATAATATAAAAATCAAAATTAACAAACCATGAAAATCCCAAAAAATGTACAATACAAGTGTTATTCTATACCCTTTTATCCAACACTATTCTTTTAAACATTGACACTCTTGACATTGACCTGTCATAAGACGCCAAGTCAACGCAAGTCAACTTATCATTTTACTTCACTCGGACCAGTATCTAAGTCATTGATATAATGACTAAACACTTGTATAAATCACCATGTCCAATAGTGAATACTCAACTCACGCCACATAAGCATTGAACTATGTGTCCAAAATACCAATCAGCACGTACACTCCAAATGTACACACCAATCTACCCTATATAGACTTGTTCGATTTCGACAAAACTTGGTGAAAAACTCACACATAATATGAATAAGACTCTGTTTAAGTTTCATTTTAAAATATTACTTCTAAGTCCTTCTGTCCGACACATCTTTGTGCTATAAAAACCGGACAGTTTTACGCCTTTTACTTGTAAAACCATTTTTATTACTCTAAACAATTCCTTTTACAAAACCGACACTCGGGTTTGAAAATAGACTCATAACCTGAGGTTTAGAAACTTACATCAGCCCTTGACTAATTTTAAAACTCATTCTATAGTCCCCGATATTCGATCCAAATATCGACAAAAATTTTCGGATTGTGTCAACACTCGTTTGTAGGTACACGAAAATCAAATCATCATAACTTCTCGCTCGTTTGGAGCTAGAAGCTCTACTTTATATCAAATCGAAGCTTAGGAAAATCTCTACAACAAAATCACATCATCTCATCCTTAACTAAGACTTAAGATTTCCGAAAATAGCTTTGAACCCACTTCCTAAAATTTACCCTTTACAACTCACACCAAATCAACTTTTTAGTTCAATCCATCCATTCTCCTACTAATTCTAACATCCAAATACCATGTAATTTCAATCTTAAAACTTTCATGTCATCCAAATCAAAATTAAAATAAAAAACTCACACTTTTAATAATCAAAATAATATGATCTCATTAAGATCATTACATGCATATAATAAAAATACCTTCAACAAATCTTGTTTTTATCAAAATCTAAAACTCATTGCATGTAAGAAAAAATGGTATCAAAATGATCATCTTTGGATTATAAGAGTGGGACTCTGATTAGATTTAAAAGATTCAAAGTAGAAATCAAAATCCATGGGTGTTTTTGTGGTGTTTTTGGACGGAAAAAGGAGAGAGGGGAGGAGGGTAGTGTGTGTTTTTTTCTTTTTATAAAATGAGTTAGTGGAATTTTCCACTAGTGGAAAATTAATTTATAGTGGTAGTAGTGTAAGGTAATTTTTGCCAATTAGGTATAGTTTTGGACCAAAAAATAATTAAGTAATTTAAAGGGTGTAAAATGAGTATTATCAAATTTGAAAATTTTTACGGGAGTCAGGTTTCGTAAAAACACTTTTCAAAAGTTAAAACGCTTCTTAAATACAATAATATAACTTCGACACGACTTAAAACGTAATTAAATAGAAAACGTCAAAAATATTAAATATCAAGACAATCGACAATAAATCGTAAATTTTTGGGCATCCGTCGGTATCGCGATCACTAATAGTTCTCGTCATTCGTTAAAACATAAAACACTAGAAATAAAAATAAATACAATAAAATCATTCATATGATAATTTCAGAATATAATATCGATACTTAATGTAATTCGTGTCGGTTTCCATCTAAACGACATTCTTACGTTATGTTTCAAACTATAACCTTCTCGGTTAGCCGATAATTTAAAATTCTCATTAAAGTAAACATATAATATTTAATAGTCGAGATTAAAGTATCGACCTAAAATTGACGGATTGTCACATCATCCCCACCAAACTGGGATCTTCGTCTCGAAGATCAACTTGCGTTCTTCCTCGATCGCTCGTTGAAATCAAAGGGTTAAACGTATTTTTTGTCCTCGTCTTGAGTTCCATCAGATTTGACAATAGGAATACGACTTTGCTTCGGTTGTCTAAATTCCTAATCGATAATATCAACAGGTTCATTGATGAAATTCAACTTACCATTGATTCATACTTCATCAAGAGGGTTATTAAGATCTTCTTCGGAAAGAAATTTCTTTAAGTTCGACATATGAAAGAGTATTGTGAATTCCTTGTAGTTTCTCGAGGTAACTTAAGTTTTCATGCCATCGGACCTACACTCGATATCATCTCGAATGGCCCAAACATAAAGGGACTTTAACTTCCTACACTTTCCAAAATATATAACACCCTTTCCATGGTGATAGGGTTCCCGGTTTAATCGTAAAAGACGCTAAATTATTTAGGTAAGTCCAAATTTCTTCTCGTAAATTTGTGAGTTTATGAACCAACACAAATTAAATTTCCAAAATAATATTCGAGAATAAATTTATTTCCTGAAATGGCGGACTGTCACAAAAACGGTGTATGTAAACGTAAGCACGTAACGTAGAGTTCTCCGGTTTAGACGTAGTCGATGCTACTTTAAGTCGTAAACCCCAATTTCTTCCCAAAGGTGAGTGAGTTCATAAATTAACAATAAAATAATGATTTTAAATAATACTTGAGAATAAAATAACGACCTCAAATTGACGGATTGTCACAATAGTTACCCCTAAAGAGGATCTTTGTCCTCAAAGATCAATTTATCTTACTACTCGCTTCTTATATAGTTAGAGACACGTGGGCATTTCCTCCACATTCGGTCTTTTCTCTCAAGTGTAATTCATTACAATACGCGAGTTTCATTAAACATAACTACGGGAATACGATCAGGCTTAAGTTGACTTACTTTATCTATTCATGATGTTCACAGGTTTTTGATGAATGCAACTTTTCGCTGATCCAAACTTCATTAAGAAACAATCAGATTTTCACTTGATAAACATTTTATCAAGTTTGATATACGAACATAATTTATGCAGCCCTTGAAGTCCTAGGGTAGATCTAGCTTATATGCCTCTCAAACCAAATCTTTACATAATCTCGATGGTCCCATCCAACAGGGACTTAGATTCCCACGATCTTTCAGATCATCAATTCACCTTTCCATGGTGAAAATTCTCGGCATAGCTTTGCTACCCATCCTGCATTTCAAGATCTACATTTCATATTCACATAACCTCCTTCCTACTACTGGCAGTCAATAATCAGATCCTAATTTCCATAATCATTTCAGGTCTCACGAGTCGAGTATCTTCATCCCAACTCCTGCCTACAGTTGCTCTTATATTTAGATCCACACAAGATTCGATCTCGATCCTAATACGATAATTATCGATGATGAATTCTCCAAAGGAAAACGATTATACCGTTCATTACCAAAGGTCAATTATTCAAACATAAAACAAGACTTCTAGTGTTTGTATCGTTACTTTACTTTGTCCCTTCGATTAGGGTGGTAAACAGTACTCTCATTAAGATTCGTTCCCAATGACTTTTGAGGAAATCTCTAGAAATTCGATGCGAAGCGAGGATCTTGATAGAGATGATCGATACAGGCACACTATGCTTACACAACTCCTTTAAATACAAAATAGTCAATTTCTTCATCAAGAATCTAACATTAACGGGAATGATATTAGCTGATTTGGTCAGTTTATCGACGATGACCCAAATCGAATCAAATTCAGATGATGACCTTGGAAGATTTGTGATAAGAATTCATGGTGATTCTATTCTATTTCCAAATAGGAATAATAAGCTGTAGAAGCAATCCCTATGGATTTTTGGTGTTCAGCCTTGACCTTTGCAATAGTTAGATGTTTACTAATGTATGAGGCGATGTCTGCCTTCATAATTGGCCATCAGTACAACTTCTTCAAATAAGATACTTTTAATCAGGAATGGCATGAATAGAATACTTAAACTTATGAGATTCCAACATGACTAAATCTCACAAACTTCCATATTTAGGCAGTCGCAAACGACCTCTTATACATTTAACGTCATCGGCTCCTATTTCTAGTGGTTCTCATTAGCCATGAGACCCTTCATTATTATCCATATTATCCTTCTTTACAAGCATCCACTATTTTTAAATTGTTCGGGTAAATTATTTTGCACAGTCATTACTAAGGAACACGTCCTAATTGATTCTCTATCCTTCCTACATAACGCGTCAGTAACTACATTCACCTTCCCCGGTGAAATAAATATCACGACCACAATCACTCAGAAATTCTTTCTTCATATTTTCTATGTTTTAGTTTCGCCTCAACTATTATCTTTATCAGTTTTGCCTAATCCGACGTTTAAAGCGTCGATAAATATTACAAGTAATTAAATAATAAATATTTATTTTTTATGAGACGTAAACGTAAACATTTTTTTTTGAATTTCTCAGTTCGTCCAATTATAGAAAAATGTTCAAAATAAATTTGAATTTAATTAACACGATTTTTGTTGATTTATCGAGAATTATTATTAAGATCTGTAAATGTCCGAAAAATCCTTGTTTAAACATTGGTAAAAATTTCTTAGTTGAAGAGCAAAAACTGTCGTTCCAAATTCCAAGTCATGGTTTAAATGGTTTCCCCAATCCCTCTTAGGTTGTCTTGAGGTATACACAAACATTTACTCCTAAGGGAGTTTAGTTAAATGATCCGGGTATAAGGGAATGATTCCTTAAAAATCCTTTGATAAATATTTGTCAAAACATTTTTTTGCACTTTCTTTTTGGTATAACCCAAAGCCTTAATGGCTCTAATCTTTGAAGAGTCAATATAGATTCCATTATCTATTAATCACACGGTCAAATAATGTAAAGGATTAAGCCTTAAATCACATGTTAAATACTCAAGGTACAGGTTTTCATTGCCCGGCCAACTCAGGGCAGTCTATAAATGATTATTAACTCCTTCTTATTCTGAGAAACAAACAGATGGTCTTTAACGATCACAAGCATGAATTTACCAAATTACAGCCTACACATGTGATTCACCAAATTTATGAATGCTACATGTGCATTGGTAAATCCAAACGACATAACATGAAACTCATAATGTTCATTACGAGTTCTGGATATAGTGGTTGAAATAGATAATCTCCTTTGCGGACGCGAAGTTGATGATAACCATGCCATGGATCAAATTTTAAATCTTGGGTAATGGATATGAATTTTGATCGTCAATTTATTCAGTTCAAGGTAATCAATAAATATAAGGAATGATAACACCATAGCTCTTCATGATGACGAGCTCGGTAGAATAAAAGCTTTCTCCAACAACTCTCTCAGTTTCAAGGTAACTCTTTCGATTCAGATGGTGCTGAAGTAGGGTGCACATGCCACAGGTGCAGCACCGGGAATATAATCAATACGAAATTCAACTTGCCTTATTGGCGAAAGTCTAGGTAATTCATCAGCGAATACCTCAGAAACTTTCAGATAGCAGGTACATCTTTTAATAAATTTACTTTAAGTTCTTTCTAGATTACAAGATCTATGACTAGTTCACATCCATTCATGGTATAATTTCAAGCCCAAATGCAGGATATGGTCACCTATCGGGAAATATTTAGATCACCTTTGATAATCAACATCTTATCTTTTAGGGGAATTCTACTCGAGTTCCCATCAGTTAAGACAATGACATTATGTCATAATCAATCAATCCATTCTACTGGCACTATCAACTTTCTAGTTTCATTACCGTTGATAAGATGTAAACTTCTCAAAAGACTAATAATAACTCATAATCCTTCACAGATTTAAGGATATCTTGAGACATAGCTAACATTAAAAGAGTAAGGTCAACGCATAATTTACGCTAGAGAATTTCAAATTTGATAAAGACGAAAACATTAACGAATATGAATATATCCCATGTTTTCATGATTTGATTACGCAATCAGAAGCACCTTGGATCATTACCCATGTCATTCAAAAGAAATGATAGGAACATCGATACACCCAGTCGGGTATTAACACTCGGTAATTAGATACTTTTCCAAAGAATCTCACCATGAGAGAATTGGAGAAGAAGGGGAGGTCAATTGTCAAATAAGACAATTTCCACAGATGAGTAAATTCGATTCAAAAGTATAAATGGTACGTGCACATATGTAGGTGTCCCTAACAATCTATGCCTATTTTCACTTCTTGCAGATCTCATAGAAATTCAATCTTTCACAATTACAAAGAAAAATGTAATGTTTAGTAACAATTTCATGGTGACTACTAATCAGCCTTGCATGGTCCCTTCCAAATTGTACGTAGGCGCGCAACCATATACAATTTTAGGATTAACGATGCAATACTTAGTTCGTCAAAACTTTGTCATCATGTTTAAAATATATATATATATATATATATATATATATATATATATATATATATATATATATATATATATATATATATATATATATATATATATATATATATATATATATATATATATATATATATATATATATATATATATATATATATATATATATATATATATATATATATATATATATATATATATATATATATATATATTCATGCTTAATCATGAAATAAAAATCAAATGATTTTACCGAAATGTTCATCACTATGAAAGCATTTCATTTACAAGATTTTTAATAAAAACTCTTATTTCGATAGTAATTTCTTAATAGTATCAATTTAAATAACTCATATGAAAACAATAATTTCATATTTTCCCCCAGATGGTATCATATTACTTATAAAAACAGTGAGTGATCTGCAAAAGGAGTGATGAAGAGTTGTTCACCAACAACTAACTATAAAATGCTAAGAAATGAGCTTAGCCAAATAATCATGAGGTTCATGACCTCAATGGCACTCAGGAATACAAAGAGAAGAATCTATAACGCAATTCTATCCGAAATGAGTACTTGTTCAATGTTTGCATCACTAATGCGAACCTTAGGAAGAAGCAAGAAACGATAGATAACATCGATACATGTAAAATTTAGCAATCAAAGGTAGTCTTTTCATTAATCACAAACAAGTCAAAAATTGTACCGTAACACATTACGTGTCGCCATGTCATACAATTCCAAGGACTCATCCTACCAACTGATGTCTTAGTTAAGTTAAGGATTTTAAAAGATACCACAGTGAATACTAATCTACAAGAGTCATTAGGTGTCCCACTTGTCCTGGAAGATCCATCGGTCCCAATTCAGAAGAAGATTTCTTCAATTTATTTCTTGGACACTAGCCATCCTCGTCGTTGGACAATGGCCTAGGAACAACCGTTAACACGATTTAACAATCATTTAAAACCTTATAATTCAATCACAGGACTTAACAACTTACTCCTAACAATCTCGTATCCATACGAGTTAAATTTGACTTTATTCAATGTTTCAACCAACTTATGCTCAATGCGATATCCTACCTCATTCTCCAATACTTTCAACCTTATTCTTAGACATTGAAAGGGCAATAAAGTTCGACATGAACAACACTTAATTTCCAATCCTATAGATCTTACAACAATAATTATCAAATGAGTCACTAGTATAAAATGACTCACACATTCAATTAGACTTCTCGGAAAGGTACAAGTGGCATGAGGCCTTAGGGTAATGGCTCCAATGACAGCCTCAAGTGCAACATTTACCTTTTCGATTTCAAATTAAGAATTGGGTGACACTGAATCAGATGACACCTTTGTTGGGCTAAAAGTTGATGAGTCAAACACTATGGAAACAAGAAGGACCAAATAGGAAGTTCCAATTGCTGGAGTTCCCACTGCTGGAGTTCCTACTGCTGGAGTACTTTTCCCTGCTAGAGTAAGTTCCCCCTGCTGGAGTACTTGCCACTGTTGGTGAAAAGTACTTGCCCCTGCTAGAGCCACTGCTAGTGAAAAGTATGAAGATTTGGTCAACACAGGATAAGAATGAATAAGTCAGTTTTGGTTTAGTCATTATTACTTTATTTAGTTTCCATGTATCCCTGGGTTCCTTAAGTTATAAAAGGAACAACCAGCCGTAGGTTTTAATCATTTCATTCACTACTACAATGTAACCTACTGTTGCTTTGATCTCTAGGTGTGGGATTCAATGTACACACACCTAGAGTAGTTTGTGTTAATCATCAATAATACAAACCCTTTGGGAAATTCATCTTTGTTAAACATCTTGTTCTAATCATTGTTCTATTCCGTTATGATTCATTATATGAATAATGGTTATCCTAGATAAAACGATTTTTACTGTTTGAGTCTAAAGACCTTGGATTCAACATGTGGTATCAGAGCGAGTGGCTCGATATCTAAGGGAATCAAGATGTTTAAATTTGTTGCTGTGAAGATCTAGGGTTTATGTTACAACCCTACAAATTTTTGTTGCTGTGGGGAAATAATATTGCTGTCGCTGGTTTACATATTCGTACATATGTGCAAACAGCAAAGAAGAATGCTTAAATGTTTGAATGTGAATTGCTGTGATTCTGGGGTCAGAGCAGCCATAATTATTATTGTTTGTTTTGTGTATTATTCAAAATAGAACTCACGTGGGATGAATATATTCTTGGTCAAATCCCAAAGATACATTCATGGTCAAAAAGTTGTGTTCACACGAACGGAATGCATTTATGGTTATGTGGGAATGATTTTGTGTTGATTGGTTGTGGTCCCTATGTGATACTACTATTAAACGAGGGTTTAATATGAACCAGGGCTTAATATGAACCGTATGTTGACAAAAGTGAGAAATGAAAGGGACGTGTTGTTGGGAATAAATTAAGGCCAGATCACTTGAGCGCTGACAAGAACAAAACAAGCGTTGACAAGAACAATACAAGCACTGACAGCTCAAGCGTTGACAAGTTAAAGTCAAGCGTTGACACATTGAAGACAAGCACTGATGGAAGATATAATCTACACGTTTATTATATTCTAGAATACTTCTAGTAAGGATAGAAACGACAATGTATTTTCTATATTTATCTTTACCTAGAATAGTTGATACGTAGATTATTGTACAAGGCTTCTTGTATCTATAAAAGAAGGCCTTTAGGTTAATGTTTGATATAAGTTTTATATAAGTTTTCATTCGTAAACATCTTTCATTGTAAGCAAGTTTGACATTCATAATCAAAGTGAAAGTTTGTTTACATCTTGTGTGTTCTTGTTTAAGTGTTAAATTCCGCATAACACTTAGATTCATAAAGCATATACAAAGGTTTCTCTACGTGTATTACTTGATCTAATCTTGTATACACAAAGCTAATCGATCTAAGTTTGGGATCAACAAGTGGTATCAGAGCTTGTTGAGGAACTTTTGATCTTTAAGGAACACCAAAACCCTAGAAACACCAAAACCCTAATTTTCTCAGAAACCCTAACAACATCATGTCTGAAGTAATAACCTCCTCCTCCTCACCCTTACCAAACATCAAGATTCCCATGCTTGATGCAACCAACTTTGACTTATGGAAGTTCAACTTTGAACAATATCTGGGGATCTATGACTACACACTCTGGGAGATTATTGAATATAGAAACTCATTCAATAAGGCTCAAAAGATTCTTGATGCCATTAGTCAAAGAACAGCTGTTGAAGGATGCCCTGAAGAGGATAAGAAAGAAAAACCTGGAGATGGTAGAGCTGTAGCTGCTGAAGATATTGCAAAGAAAAGGGTTGACATAAAAGCCCTAAATATTCTGAAAGTCTCTTTGGGACAAGAAAACCAACATAAATATAGAGGCTATGAATCTGCTAAGGATCTTTGGGAAGCTCTTGAAGTTGCATATGGTGGCAATGCAGACACTGAGGAAGAAAAGAAAAAGCAACTTCTGCATGATTATGCTGTCTTCAAAGCTCAACCCAATGAGAAACTGAGTAGTGTGAGAAGAAGATTGCTTGACATCACAAGCAAGTTGTCCTTCATGGGGACACAAGTTGGTGATGTTGACACCAATGCTACCTTTCTTAAAAGTCTTGGTGAGGCATGGAAGATTGAGGCAAGATCTATTCTTGCCAACAATACTTACAAGAGCTCCTCGTTTGATGACATCTACAACAAACTAAGACTGTTGGAAGATGAAACTCTTTCAGAGCATGGAAGCAAATCTACCACCAGCAACATGGCCTTCTTCTCTTATAGTGAAGGTGTTAGGACCATTGTAATAGTTATATGTAATAGGTAGACTAGGAGGTATGTAGTTCCTCCTGGTCCTAGTCGTAGTAGGAGCAAGTCCTGCTCCTGGTTCTAGTCAAAGTCAAACATTGTTATTTACTTAATATTCTGTTAGGATATGCATGAGTTATATTAGGAGAAGATATGCATATCAGTTTTACACGTTTTCTTGTAAGCTGTATTAGGGTTTCCTTGTAGTATAAAAGGAACCTTAGGCAGAAGGGTTAGACACACCTTCACAAAACGTAGTTCTAGTCTTTATTAATATTAGAAATCCTTAGAAAGGATCAAGTCTTCATAGTTATTCTGTTTCTCTTGTTTATATTTATATTCTACATTCATATTGTGTATAGAGTCTCTTTGTGATTTGACTTGTGATTACAGAAGTCATTCACCGGTCCTGACAGGCTGCAAGATCTACATCTAGTAGATCCAACAAGTGGTATCAGAGCCTGGGAGGGTCTCTATACAACAAGAATCAAGTTCTCTTATTACTAACAATTTGTTTATCATGTCTGCCTCAACTTCTACTCAAACAGGAGAAGAAGGCACTCCTAAAATTGTGCAACCTCAGCAGATCCTGGCTACGGTTTCCAACACAAATGGAAAATTCCCTCTTCTGAAGAAAGGTGAATATGATAACTGGGCAATGAAGATGGAATGGTGGATCACCAACACTGATCAAGATCTTTGGAAGATCATTCTGAATGGAAACAGCAGAAAGCTTACTGGACGAGACAAGAACGGTAATATTACTCTTCTTGACCCTAAAACTCATGAGGAAATCATCGCTATTCAGAAGGAGGTAAAAGCAAAAACAATTTTGCTTCAATCTCTTCCTGAAGATCACATGGGTGACTTCTACCATTTGGATGATGCCAGAGAGATCTGGAACGGCATAAAAGCAAGGTTTGGCGGCAATGAGGAGTCAAAGAAAATGCGAAGGTCCATGCTGAGAGATGAATTCACAGAGTTCAAAATCTCAGAAACTGAAGGCCTGAATCAAGGGTATGATAGGTTCCAGAAGATATTGAGCCAGTTGAATCAACTTCGGTCCAAGCCTGATGATGGTGATGTTAATGCAAGGTTTCTTAAAGCCCTACCCTACTCTTGGAACCAGGTGGTAATCTCTCTTAAAGCCAAAGGTGGGCTTGATTATCTCAGTTTTGATGATTTGTTTCATAGGCTCAGAACATTCGAACCTCATGTGAGAGGATATACGAGTGACTCTTTTCCCACTCCTGCTAATTCAGCCTTTGTGAGATCTATGGCATCTAGTCCCATGTCATATGCAAGTAGCCAGAGCAATAATGTGTCTCCCCAGCATACTATCCAGCATACTATTCAGCATACTGGTCCCATGTCATATGCATCTAGTCCCATGTCTTCTGCTTCTGATCCTCCTGCCAAGTCTGGTAGTATGGTAGAAGCTATTCTTCATTCTTTTGTTGCTGATGTTACTGCTGAACAACAACTTGCGTTTGATGACTTCAAACAGATCGATAAGCTGGATCTGGATGAGATAGATCTTAAATGGCAGATGGCCATGCTTACTCTGAGGGTTCACAAGTTTGAGAAGAAAGCAGGAAGGAAGTTTAATTACAACCCTCGGGAGCCAGCAAGATTCGATAGAAGCAAGGTACGGTGCTATAACTGCCAGCAACAGGGTCACTTTGCTAGAGAGTGCCCTAGCAAGAATGATCAGGAGAAGAGCAGGTACTCCGCTTTCAAAGTTCAGGAGGTTAAAGATGACAAGAAAGCATTGGTATCTGTTGACTCTATGGTCAACTGGAATGATCATCAGGCTTCTACTCTGGAATCAGCGGAATCAACGACTGATGTGTTGGCAATGATTGCTGGGAATCTCTCTGATGCAGAAGAAGCAGAAGAGTTTGCTCTTATGGGCATCTCACCTCAGGTACAATATTGTCCTCTTGGTTGTCATGATAAATACACAGAACTGTTGTCCCAATTTAATGAAGTAAATGAACAAAATGATAAGTATTACTTAGAGGTACAAGCCTATAAAGCTTCATTAAACACATTGGAACAACAAAAGAAGTGGTTACAAGATACACAACGTGCATATGAGGATAAAATCAGGATACTAAGCATTGATTTAGAAAACACTACAAATATGCTTAAATATACAGAAACTGAAAGAGATGCTAGTATCAAAGAAAAAGAGGAGATGCAAGCTAAATTAGATGCTACAATGTCAAGATTTGACAAATGGCAAAAGGCACCTAAAAATCTTTCAAAATTAATTGATAGTAGCATGTCTGGCAGAACTAAAAGAGGCTTAGGATTTGAAAAATATATTGATTCTGAAGATGTATTTGATTTATCCTTCTCAAGCGTCTTTGATGCCGACAAAGAGGATGAGGGCAAACCTAGTTACAATAGGTTTAAACCAGCAGCAGAAATGCATGCTGTTCCTCCTCCTCTTACTGAAACTTTCATGCCTACCTCATGGCATAATGACTCGGATGGATCACAGATGCTTGAGTCCCCAACCAGTTCTACTAATACTAACGACTTTGTCTCATGTACTTTCAGTGACAAAGCCGGTGACTCTGCATCTACTGGTTCAAGTGAAGAGTCAAGACCTACGAGTTCCAAGTCGAATGAACATGCTGCTACTGGTGTTAGGAAGTGTGAAGAAAAAGTTGCTGTCAAGTCAAGTGTGTCTGGTCCTTGTTCATTGAGTCCTTGGAAGAATGTTTTTTCTAGAACTGTGTGTAATAAAGTAGGCAGTATGAAACAGTCTCATTCTAATAAAAGGTCTTTCAAAACATGTTTTGTTTGTGGCAGTCCCTTTCATTTAATTAAAGATTGTGATTATTATGACACACATGCATCTGTTAATCATGCTTTACTTGCTCCTGGTTCACCAGGAGCTGCTCCATATGCTACTAGAAGACTTAATCCTAGTGCTCCAATGTTTCATACTTCTAGAGTATCCTCTCCTTTCATGTCTGATTATTGGAGAGAAAATGGATTCCAGACAACTAGTAATTATTTTCCAAATTATAATCCAAACTATGCGCATCATTTTGACCACACGTATTTTGGTTTGGGAAATTTGGGAACTGCTGTTAAGCCCTCAGCAGGTTGTTCTTGGTCAAATAATAATACCCTTATGATGAATAGGCAACCAAGGAACAATGGTGGATCTCATCAATCTTCTTGGCATTCTTCTAATGATCCACAAGGCAGGCTCAAACCTGAAAAGGTTTGGGTCCCCTTAAGACACTAACTTTTGCATTGTGATTATCTTGTTGTTGTAGGTTACTCCATACCAAGATCCTAGTCTAGGCATTGTTGATAGTGGCTGCTCCAGGAGCATGACTGGCAATAAAGGCCTTCTCTTTAACTTTGTACCCTTTTATGGGGGCAAGGTCTATTTTGGTGGAGGTGAAGGCAGAATCACTGGCAAGGGAACGATAAAGACTCCAAATCTCAATTTTGAGCAGGTCTACTATGTGGAAGCACTTCAACACTTCAACTTGATATCGGTCTCTCAGATTTGTGACAAGAAGCAGTTTGTACTCTTCACCGATACTGATGCACTTGTGCTCTCCAAAGATTTTAAGCTTCCGGATGACTCACAAGTTTTACTCAGAATCCCTAGAAGACACAATCTCTATAGCATCAAGTTGAATGAAGTCAACCCTACTGGTCAACTAGCATGTCTGGTTGCAAAAGCCTCGGAAGATGAAGCCACAAAATGGCACCGAAGAATGGGACATGTGAACTTCAAGACCATTCACAAACTTGCCAATTTGAATCTGGTCTCTGGTTTACCTCCCAAGACGTTTAGAAATGACATAAATTATGTTGCCTGCAGCAAAGGCAAACAACACAAAGCATCCTTCAAGGCCATTACTGCTTTAAGTCTCATTACTGAACCATTGCAGCTTCTACATATGGACTTATTTGGTCCTACTTCCATCAGAAGCATAGACCACAAGCAATTCTGTTTGGTGGTAACTGATGGTTATAGCAGGTTTGCGTGGGTGTTTTTCATGGCTACCAAAAGTGAGACCTACTCAATTCTTCGAGATTTTCTTACCTTAATAGAGAATCAGTTGTCCAAGAAAGTTAAAGGTATTCGATGCGACAATGGAACCGAGTTTAAAAATAGAGACCTCATCGCACTTTGCAATGCTAAGGGCATCAAAAGAGATTATAGTGCTGCTAGGACTCCTCAACAGAATGGTGTGGCAGAAAGAAAGAACCGGACACTAATAGAAGCAACCAGAACTATGCTTGCCGATTCCAAGCTTCCGACCATGTTCTGGACAGAAGCTGTTAATACGGCTAGTTATGTTTTGAATAGGGTGTCTATTACCAATCCACACAAGAAAACACCTTATGAGCTGCTCACGGGCAAAGTTCCAAATATTGCTCATTTGAAGCCTTTTGGGTGTCCAGTCACCATTCTGAATACTAGTGACTATTTGGGGAAGTTTGATGGCAAGGCTGATGAAGGATATATTGTGGGATATTCAGCTCATTCTCGGGCGTATCGTGTCTACAATCTTCAAGCCAAACGGATAGTTGAAACTATTAATCTCAGGTATTTTGAGGAGAAGACAAACATTCAAGGAACAGGTCCAGAATGGTATTTTGATCTTGATTATCTTAGTGATTCGTTAGGATATTTTCGTTTCAAAACTAACCATGATGCAGGACCACAAGTGTTTGCAACTTCTAGTACTGGTGTTCCTTCTAGTCTTTCTGATTCAGATGATGAGGATGACATTTTTGTGGTTCCATCCTATTCCACCACGGTTTCTCCTACTCCTCCTAGTGATGCAACTCCATTAGAAGTACAGGATTCCCAAGCAGCTCTTGATACTCTTCTACAGCAACAACAAGAAGCTACTAAAGCGGCGGCTCAAGGTAGTTTTGAGTTTCCCTTGGTTGAGCCTACTGACAAAGCTGCTCCTAGTACTCCAGCTTCTGCTCCTAGTGCTAGTCACTCACCTACTGGTACTCCGGCTAGTGAGTCTGCTTCAAATACACGTTTCTCCAGTCCTTCTGATTTGGGGAATCATGAAAAGAAGTCTTCTACCAAACTGGATGATATTCATAAACAACCAGTAGACGGGATTTTCCAAAATGCTTCATATGATGCTGATTTCGTTGGTGATCTCGGTAACATGGCACCAGAAGTGGAGGTTTCCTCCAATCCAGTCTTGCAATCACATAAAGACCATCCCACCACTCAAATTATTGGAGATCCTGGTTCTACCGTCAAGACACGCAGAATGCAGCAGAAGGCCTCGTCTGATCATCATGCTCTTGTGGGCTATATTGAGGATCAAAAGCGTAATAATCATACGGACTTTCAACACTGTTTGTTTGCTTGTTTTCTTTCACAGGTGGAACCTAGGTCTGTTTCTCATGCTCTTGAGGATCAAAGTTGGGTGGAGGCAATGCAGGAGGAAATGCAGCAATTCTTGTTTCAGAATGTTTGGGTTCTGGTTGACTTACCGGATGGGAAGACAGCTATCAATACCAAATGGATTCTCAAAAACAAGAAGGATGCACGGGGAATTGTGGTCAGGAATAAAGCTAGGCTTGTCGCACAAGGACACACTCAAATTGAGGGCATTGATTATACTGAAGTCTTTGCGCCTGTTGCAAGGATTGAGGCCATTCGTCTGTTTTTGGCTTTTGCTTCGTATGTTGGCTTTATGGTGTTCCAGATGGATGTCAAGAGTGCATTTCTCTATGGAAAAATTGACGAAGAAGTGTATGTTACTCAACCTAAGGGGTTTGTTGATCCACTTCATCCAAAGAAAGTCTACAAGGTGGTCAAGGCTCTTTATGGTTTACATCAGGCTCCTAGAGCTTGGTATGAGCGTCTCTCCACTTTCTTGTTAAAGAATGGCTATAGAAGAGGTACTATTGACAAAACACTATTTCTTCGGCGGAATTCCAAGGATATTATCCTTGTTCAGGTTTATGTGGACGACATTATCTTTGGTTCTACTAGGAAGGAGTGGTGTGATGAGTTTGAACACTTGATGAAAGGCGAATTTCAAATGAGTGCCATAGGAGAACTGTCATTTTTCCTTGGTCTTCAGGTCAAGCAACAATCGGATGGGATTTTCATCAGTCAAGATAAGTATGTTCATGAGATTCTTCAAAAGTTTGACATGGATCCTCTTCGACCAGCAGCAACTCCTTATGAAGTTGCTAAAATCAAACTTAAGAATGAGCCATATCCACCCGTAAATGTTCATATGTACAGGTCTATGATTGGCTCCCTCATGTACTTGACTGCATCACGTCCGGATATTATGTTTGCAGTAAGTGCTTGTTCTAGACACCAGGTGACTCCAACGGTTTCGAACTTAAATGCAGTTAAGAAGATTTTCAAGTATATCAAGGCTCAACCTAAATTGGGTCTATGGTATCCTAGAGAATCCCCATTTGTACTTGAAGCATACAGTGATAGTGATTATGCTGGTGCTAATAATGATAGGAAGTCAACTACTGGTGGTTGTCAATTTTTGGGTCGTCGGCTTATTTCATGGCAATGTAAGAAACAGACAATAGTAGCTACTTCTTCAACAGAAGCTGAATATGTGGCTGCTGCTAGTTGCTGTGGTCAAGTTTTATGGATCCAAAATCAGATGTTGGACTATGGGTTCAATTTTATGAATACCAAAATTTTTATTGACAATCAAAGGACTATTTGTATTGTGAAGAATCCTGTATTTCATCAGCGGACGAAACATATTGAGATTCGGCATCATTTTATACGCGATGCCAATGAGAAGAAGCTGATACAGGTTCTTAAAGTTCATACGGATGACAATGTTGCTGATCTGCTGACTAAAGCTTTTGATGGTCCTCGGTTTAACCACTTGGTGGTTCATATTGGGATGGTCAATCCTTGAAGTCTAGGATTGAGGGGAGGCACAGCCTCAGGGGAGGCTTTGTGTACATATTAGGTCCGTCTAACGTATTCATAGTATTTAACAAAATAATTTTTTGGTTATGGTGGTATGTGGTGCTTTTGATGGAGGATTTTTGCTGTCTTCTGATGGATATGGCCTTACATGACTGGCTTCTGGTCCTTTTTGGTCAGCTTCTAGTTATGATTGGATGCTTTCTGGTGGTTTCACATCCTTCCAAGTTTAGTGGTGTTTGGCTATGGGTACTGGTACTGGTCTGGCTACTGTTCATTCTTTTTGTCCTTTATTAATCACGTTTTGCTCCTGGTCCGACTATTGTGCACTTTGACTTTTGGTCAACGCTTCCAATACTGATATTTACAAGTTTGAATTCACAAAATAAATTGGGGGTAAGTTATTATGTTAAAAAGGGCAAGTGGTTAGTATGCCATTATGGCATAATTTGAAAGGGCAACCCCCCATTAATAGGGGTCAATGAACAGTTACTATTTTCTTCCTATATGGTCAACATACACTCATTACAATTAAAACACACACAAAAACCGCTTCTACTCCTCTCATCCCAATCTAAATCCTTCTTCAATCCATTCATCAAGATCCATGGCTGCTCTTGCTTATCAACCTGCTCATAATCGTGTTGCTTATCTGGGTGATGGTCCTAATAGTGAACATTTTGCTGATATCTTGGAGTTTATTGAAGCTTCAAACTTAAGGTATGCATTTACTGTTTGTCCTACCATATATGATAGTGTGGTACGTCAATTTTGGGCGTCTGCTGAACTTGTGAATGTGGCTGGACGTCCACGAGCAATCCATGCTACCATAGATGGACGTGCTTATGTGGTCACTGAAGCATCTATTCGCTCTTCTCTTCATCTTCAGGATGAGGGGGGTGTTGTATCACTTCCAAATTCGGAAGTATTAGAGGGTATGGCTACCATAGGTTATGAACATGGGGGGAAATTTAACTTCCAAAAGAATAGGTTTTCCCCTCAGTGGAAGCTTCTGGTTCACTATTTAATCCATTGTTTGAGTCCCAAGTCGGGGAGTTGGGATGCGTTTCCTACTCCCTTGGCTACTGGTCTTATATGTTTAGCCCAGGGGAGAGTGTTTAACTTTTCACATTATTTATTTGAGGGGATGGCTAGTAATTTGTCAACTGCTGGTTCTAGGAAAAAGTTTCTTATGTACCCTAGGTTTATTCAAGAAATACTTGTTTGCATTCCACGTGATAGGGCTGAGCATGTACCATCTAAACTGACAGCAAAAGTGTATTACAACATGATGCATGGGTTTACTGGGTATTGGAGGCCCTTGACTGAAGCCATGATGGGTTTGGCTCAGGGTCCTATAGGTCAGGAGGAGGAGGCTCCTGAGTTGGTTGTGTTAGATGATGATCCCATGGAGGAGGAGGAGGCTCCTGCTGGTGATGCCACTCCTGTGGTAGAGGAGGAGCTAGTTGAGGAGGTGGTGGTTGAACAACCATCCCCTCCCAAGGCTGGTCCTTCCTCGGCTCCACAAAGGTCTCCATTTGTGGAGACTCCACCTCCTAGCCCTGCCCCACACTCGACTGATATCCCCTTTGCTTCTAGTTCTCCACATGTTGACCCCAATGTTGCTTCGGGCTCCCGTGATGCTTTCCCTGATCCAAGTTCTCTTGGTGGGCAGGCAGAGGAGCCTACTACTCTGACATCTTTGCTAGATCTTATGCACAGGTACCATGAGAGGATGATTTGCTTGGAAGCTGACTTGAACCAACATCGGAAGCTCACACGGCAATTTGTTCTACCTCTGGCCGATCGTATTAAGGTATTGGAGAATCAACAGCGTCGTCGAAAGAAGCATGTGGTTCTTTCCGAGTCTGAGGATGAGGGTTCGGAAAATGTTGAGGATGGCTTGACGTTGCTGGCAAAGGCTGCCTTTGCTGATAAAGTTTATGATGATCTGCCTGGTCCTCCAATGTCCTCCAATGCTCCCTCTTCCAGTACTGTTCCCCCTTCTATGGGTGGTGCTTCTGGTGCTGCTGCTAGTTCTCATGCTGATCCCTCACATGATCCAAAGGGCAAAGCTCCAATGACTGATCCTCCATCTCCCATCCGCAAGCGCTCTCGTCGCCAGCTTGAAGAAGACAGACTTGGTGAAGAGGCTGCTCGTCGGGTTCAGGCTGAGCTTGATGCGGAGGACATTGCTGCTGAGGAAGAGCTCCGTGAGCGAAGGCGTGCGCAAATTCAGCATGATGCTATGCACTGGACTGATGGCGAATGGATGCAAGTGTTAACTGTTCTTACTCGGGATTATGCTCAGTTTAAAGATTTGTTGGGTGATGATGTTGATGAACACAACTGCATTCCGCGTGCTATGGTAATGATGCGTAAGCATCAGTTGACTCTTGCTGAGGAACTCAAGAAACAGCGTAGGAACAGACCTCTTTCTCAGGCTGAGCAGCGCCAGCAGATGCAACGTTATGTCAAATTTCAATCTGCTGCTCATTTCAATGCTCCTTGGACTTGGGCTCGGGTGCGGGCTTTGACTTTTGATGAGCTCAAGAAACTTTATGAGAATATGGTGAGGCGTGCGAGTCAACCTATACCAGAAAAATTTGTTTACCATCCTCGTGGTGTGACTGCTTCGATGCCTGCTACTTCTACTGTTTCTTCATCCATGCCCATTCCTGGTTCCAATGGTAGTTCTTCTGGTTCTGGTGCTGTTTCTGTTGGTCCTTCTACTACACCCTTGGTTGCGCCTATTGGTTCTACTACTGGTCCTGCTACTACTATCTTTGTGACAACCACCACCACTCATGCTTCCCCCTTCACACCTGGTACTTCCACCACTCCTGTTCCTGCAAGCACTTTTGTTGATTCCACTATACCTGCTGCTGCTCCATCTGATGTGCCATCTTCATCACCACAAGTTTCTGCAACACAACCTACTCCCACTTCTGATGCAGCTCCTAGTGGTTCTTTGGGTGGACATGTTCCTGAGTCTACTCCTACTGCTTCTCCTGCTGTTGCTGAAGTTCAGGTGAAGGTTGAATCCACTCCTTCGGCTCCCACGCCTCGACGTTCCACTCGCCAGAAACTTACTCGTCGTGTTCGCCGCGGTAAATCAGTTCCTTTTGAGAAGCGTGATCCTGAAAACTTAATTGATGCAGCTTCGGATAGTGATTCTGACTTACCTTTAGGCAATGGAAGTATTACGGGTTATACGGTTGAGAGGTCTACAACATTTCCTGGTGGCGTCTCCCATCGGATTACTTTGAGTGATGGGACTGTGCGATTGGTCACGGGTTTGCAGGGTGTGTTATCATGGGCTGATCGCATGGATCTTATGGCGTTGTTTGGGCTTGTTGACTCTAGTATGCCATTTGACCCGATGGCGGTGTCTTCCTGGCCTGGTATTCGTCTTTGGGCCGATCTCAAGCTTATGTTGGATCCTCCTCCATCTGCTACTCCTTTGGGTGTATGGCAAGATCAAATGCAATGGGAGATTGTTCGCTGGAAGCTCTATGCTGGATGTGGAGTACATGTGTTGGAGTTAGGTTCTGGTCATGTGGCGTTTATGTTGACGGATGTTGTGTATCCTTTGACTATTTCTTCCATGGAAGCAATGTTGGCAAGTCATTTGCAGATTTCTACTGCTCCTTCTGGGAATGAGTCGAGTATGGCCACATCTTTGGTCGAGGGTATTCAAGCACGGTTGTTAGCAGATAAGAAGGCAACTTCTGGTGTGTAAGGTGAATGGGTTGTAAGTTGTTATACTTTGATTTTTGTTTTTCTTTTGATTCTTTTCACCAATATGTATAGTGATTGGTGACTTTTATTCTTTATATTTAAAAAAAAAAAAAAAAAAAAAAAAAAAAAAACATATCACACAAACTCATAATAAAAAAAATAAAAAAAAAATTAAAAAAAATAAAAAATAAAAAAATAAAAAAAACAAAAAAAAAACACAACTTTTTATATAATATCTGCTTATACTTTAACACAGTTTAGCTTTTATATTTGTACATAATATCCCTTGGCTGGTTTGAAATGTGGTTCTTGGTTTGAGATTGTTCTGGTACTTGGTTTCACTTGGTGTTGGACGTGGTCCACACAACAAATGGTTCTCAACTTACCATGTCTCATCGACAAGAAAAAGTTGATTCACCTTGAGGGTACGGCTCCTGGTGCGATTATCAAATCCGTTGATGGTTGCCAGGTTACCTAAAACTGGATGGTTTTCACTTGCCATAGTATTGGACTGAAAAGTGGCTAATCCAAGGGGGTACGGCTCTTGGTAAAGATCTTATCAAATCCGTTGATAGCTGTAATGGCTTGCTTAAAGCTATAGGGTGTTCAACTCACCGATGCTTAATTGCTAAGAGTTGGCGAGTCCAGAGGGGTACGGCTTCTGGTAAAGACGCATCAAATCCGTTGACGGCTGTGATGGTTTGCCTAAAATCATCAGGGTACTCCCACTCACCATTGATTCACGTTCTAAGAGTTGGGCTGGGTTCTAGTCTCCCAGGGTGCTGCTTCTTTCACCAGAATGACTAGCTAGCCCAAGAGCGAGCAGCTACTTGGTAAAGGCTCATCAAATCTGCTCATGTTGCTGAAAGATTCAACCTGATGCTGTTTTGTTACAAGCTTTGGAGAAGCTTCTAGTGTTTCATGCGGCTGTTCTTCTGGTTCTTATCTTGTTGCTGCTGCTATTTGTTTTGCTGATACAATCCTCGGGCTTTATTTGCGCGTTTTCCAGGAAACTTGAACTCAACAGGTCAAATTCAAGTTTAGGGGAGGATTGTTAGGACCATTGTAATAGTTATATGTAATAGGTAGACTAGGAGGTATGTAGTTCCTCCTGGTCCTAGTCGTAGTAGGAGCAAGTCCTGCTCCTGGTTCTAGTCAAAGTCAAACATTGTTATTTACTTAATATTCTGTTAGGATATGCATGAGTTATATTAGGAGAAGATATGCATATCAGTTTTACACGTTTTCTTGTAAGCTGTATTAGGGTTTCCTTGTAGTATAAAAGGAACCTTAGGCAGAAGGGTTAGACACACCTTCACAAAACGTAGTTCTAGTCTTTATTAATATTAGAAATCCTTAGAAAGGATCAAGTCTTCATAGTTATTCTGTTTCTCTTGTTTATATTTATATTCTACATTCATATTGTGTATAGAGTCTCTTTGTGATTTGACTTGTGATTACAGAAGTCATTCACCGGTCCTGACAGGCTGCAAGATCTACATCTAGTAGATCCAACAGAAGGTCAATTCAATCAGAAGGACTCTTATATGCATCCAGTTACTGGATCATCATATGTCAGCGCTGGAACAAGTCCTGTCAACGTCTCCTATTCAGACGCTGACACATTCAAGAATGACTCCCCAAGAGTTAAACCTGCTGGTTTGGATTTGGATACTGTTTGTGCTTACATTGCTTCTTTGCCCAATGGTTCAGTGATTACATATGAGGACCTTGAGCAGATAAGTGATGAGCACTTGGAAGAGATGGACATCAAGTGGAACATGGCTCTTGCTAGTATAAGAGCAAATAGGTGGAACATAAGGTTTAAAAAGAAGATGACCTTCAATGCTAAAGACACAGCTGGATTTGATAAATCCAAAGTTGAATGCTACAACTGTCATCGTATGGGGCTCTTCATGAGGGAATACAGATCTCCTAGAAGATCTGATGCTGGTAAACCCTCAATTCAGATTGTTAAAGCTCAGGATTCCAAAGCCATGGTTGCAGTTCAAGGAATTGATGGTACAGGATGGGATTGGAGCTATCTGGCTAAGAATGCTGAAGAGGATAAAGCTTTGGTTGCTGATATTGAAGAAGAAGAGCATGTTGAATATGCTCTCATGGCACACTCCTCCTCTTCATCTGATAATGAGGTATATGATGATGCATTTTGTAGCAAAGGTTGTAGGTTAAACACTGAAAGACTTAAAAAAGAGGTGTTAAAACTAAAAGATGATATGAGTACTGAAAGGTGTAAATTATCTAATTACTAACTAGCTCTTACTGAAACTGAGAAAACCGTTTTTGAATACAAGAAAATGGAATTTGACTTAAAAGATAAGATCAATATCTTAAAACATGAGCTAGAGGGTAGTATGGATGTTAGAAACATCATGAAAAAGGTTAATAGTGAATTACAGGCTAAGTTAGATGAGGCCATTAAGAATAAAGATAATGTTGACCTCAAAATTCAAAGATTTGATAGAGCCACCCAAACCCTAGGAGACTGTGTAGCTAAACAAAGGGATCCTAAGGACATGACTGGAATTGGGATGAATGATTACTCTCTGGTTCCACCACCAGCTGGTGACTTCTATGGTGTCCAACGAAGGGACTTATCTTGGACTGGTTTACCAGAGCTCCAAGAAGAGGAATTCATTCCTCCACCAAGAGTTGTCACTCCATTTGAAGAGTATCAACAAAAATTGACTGACCTAAATGAGTGGAAGAAAGCTAACCCTACTTTATTTGTTAAGGGAGGTTTGCTATGTGAAAGTCCCAATGAATCACCACCCATTAAGGTTACTCACTCAATCACTGGTAAAGCTGTTGACCTAGGCTCAAACACTGTTAGAAGACCTACCATTAACTATGCAGAGATGTATAGGAATAATAGGACACCCAAGAGCCAAGTTAGCAATCATGGAACAGGTTTTTTCTCTTCTAGACCTAAGGTTGTGTCTAAGAAAGCCTGTTACACTTGTGGTAGCTTTTCACATTTGGCATACAAGTGTGTCAACGCTCCCAAATCCAGCGCTGACAGGAACAATTTCAGCGCTGACAGGAAGAAAGTCAACGTTGTTAGAAAGTCAAACGTTGTCAGACCCAAATCTTGTGTGCAGCAAAGTCCACAAGTGATTAGACCTGCCCCATTCTTTTCTAGAAGGTCTAACACTCATGGACAAATACCATTTCAAAAGACAAACACCTGGTCAAATAGGCAATGGGTTCCTGTAGCAAACCCTAGGTTCAACGCTGACAAGGGTAATTTCAGCGTTGACAGGACAAATTCTAACGCTGACAGAAACGTGACCAGACCTAAATATTTGCAGCCATAAGGTAAGGGGTCTAAAGCTTCTTCAAGCTTAACATGGAGACCCAAGAAAGATCAAAACCCTAATGATAATGGGATTTCAATGACTTGCAATAGATTTAATTACATTTCAAAGGTCATTACAAAACCTATTGGGGTTAACTGGGTATTTCATCCTAAAAAGGATGAGAATGGGGTTGTTGTGAGAACTAAGTCTGTTCTTATTGAACAACCAGATGAATCCAAGTCTTTTGAGACTTGGGTTCCCAAAGAAAACTAATTTGTTTTCTTTATGTGCAGGGCATTCAAAGACAGATCAATGATTATGGATATTGGGATAGTGGATGCTCAAGGTACATGACAGGGAAGGAAGACTATCTGACAAATTTCACTCCTATTAAAGATGGTGATAAGGTATACTTTGGAGGTGGATATGGAACTATCACAGGCAAAGGAACCCTTCTCACCAATAATCTGCGTTTTGAGAACGTCTTCCTGGTAAAAGAACTTGATTATAATCTGTTTAGTGTATCACAAGTATGTGACAACAAAAATAAGGTTTTTTTTACTGATACTGAGTGTTTGGTGTTAAGCAAGGATTTTAAGATTCCTGATGAGAAATATATTGAGTATAGAACACCTAGGCATAAGGACATATATAATGTGAATTTAAATGGGATTAAAATGAATACCAATATGTCTTGTTTTTATGCTAAGGCCTCAGTAGATGAGAGTAATTTGTGGCACAGGAGACTAGGGCACATAAATTTTAAAAATATAAATAGACTTGTGAGGCTTGGTTTAGTTGATGGTTTGCCTGAGAAGGCCTTACACAATGACCACTCTTGTGTTGCATGTCTTAAAGGCAAGCAGCACAAGGTCTCATTTAAGTCCAAACAGGTGCATACTAGTTCCAGACCTCTTCATATGCTTCACATGGACCTCTTTGGTCCAACAAATATAGAAAGTTTAAATGGTAAGTCATATTGCTTTGTTGTCACAGATGACTTTTCTAGATTTACTTGGACATTCTTTCTAGCTATGAAGAGTGACACAGCTGATGTTCTTACTGATTTTATCACTCAGATTGAGAAAAGGTATGGCAATGAGGTTAAAATGCTTAGGAGTGATAATGGTGGAGTTTTTAGGAACAAGAAGCTAGATGATTTCTGTGCCAGGAAAGGAATTACTAGGCAATTTAGCATTGCTAGAACCCCACAACAAAATGGGGTTGCTGAGAGGAAAAATAGAACCCTAATTGAAGCAGCCAGAACAATGTTGGCTGATGCTCACTTTCCAATAGCCTTTTGGGCTGAGGCTGTTAATACAGCATGCTATGTGCAAAATAGAGCATTGGTTAACAAAATTCAGAACAAAACACCTTATGAGTTACTTTGGGGTAGAAAACCTAATATTGGTTTTCTCAGACCTTTTGGTTGTCATGTAGTAGTATTAGATACTAGTGATGCCTTAGGGAAATTTAGTGCAAAAGGTGATGAGGGCTATTTCATGGGGTATTCAGTCCAGAGCAAGGGTTATAGGGTTTATCTTAAAGAGGACAAACGTATAGTTGAAAGAGTACATGTTAGGTTCTTAGAGAATAAACCTAGTGATCCTGAAAGTGGTCCTAATTGGTTGTTTGATTTGGAACCCTTATCTAGAACTTTAAATTATATGCCTGTCACTAATCCAGACATTGTGAAGGTAACTTCAAATGTTGTGGAGGAACAAGTTGTTAATGTTTCAGGTACACAGGTTCATGAGAAGGTTGGATCACAAGCAGAAAAGGCATCTCCTACATTAGAATATGTCACAATTCCCATTTGGACAGATGCTTTTGCTGCTTTTGCTGCTGCTGGACAAGATAATGGTGGTTTCCAAATACCACCAGATACAATCATGCATGGTTCTTCAGGCGCTGACAAAGGAAAATCTAGCGCTGACAAGACCAATTCAGACGTTGATGGCTCAAACGTTGACAACAACATTTCAAGCGATGTTAGCCCAGATGCTGACAACCAAGATTCAGACGTTGACAACACTTATGGGCATCTTTTCTCTTCCAGTTTTGAACAAGGTGGACCTTCTAATGTTCATAAAGAGGTTCACATTGATCAAAGAGAGTCTGATGAAGAAGATATTGGCAACATGGAGCGTGAGGTTGAGGACACCAGACTTTTTGAAGGAGGGGTTCTCACTTCCACAATGAAGAATCACCCCACATCTCAGATCATTGGTGATATTATGACTCCAGTTCAGATTAGAAGATCTCATCAAGGTCTTGGTGGGTTTATTGCCAATATACACAAGAAGGTTGATACCCCTCTTGTGCAAGCATGTTTGTTTGCATGTTTTCTATCACAAGAAGAACCCAAGAAAATATTTGATGCTCTCAAAGAACCAAGTTGGGTGGAAGCAATGCAGGATGAGCTTCACCAATTTGCAATTCAGGATGTTTGGGAGCTGGTTGATTGTCCTAGATATGTCAGACCTATAGGGACAAGATGGGTTCTCAGGAACAAAAGAGATGAAAGAGGCATTATGGTCAGAAACAAGGCAAGGTTAGTGGCTCAAGGTTATACACAAGAGGAGGGGATAGACTATGAGGAGGTCTTTGCACCAGTTGAAAGGATTGAAGCTATTAGGATTTTTCTAGCCTATGCCTCTTGCACCGGCTTCACAGTCTATCAAATGGATGTCAAGAGTGCTTTTCTCTATAGCACTATTGTTGAGGAAGTATATGTAATGCAACCTCCTGGTTTTGAGGATCCAAAGCATCCAGATAAAGTGTATATAGTCAAAAAGGCTATGTATGGCCTTCATCAAGCCCCTAGAGCATGATATGGTACTCTGTCTACCTATTTGGTGGACAATGGATTCAAGAGGGGCACCATAGATTAGACACTATTTACAAAGAATAAAGGCAAGGATGTGTTGCTTGTGCAGGTCTATGTTGATGATATCATTTTTGGGTCTACTGATCCAAAGATGAGTGAGGATTTCTCTAAGCTTATGACAGACAAATTCAAGATGAGTGCTATGGGGGAGATGAACTTCTTTCTAGGTTTACAAGTTCAGCAGAAAGAGGATGGTATCTTCATCTCCCAGGACAAATATGTTGCTGTGATCTTGAAGAAGTTTGGCTTTTCTCCACATGAAAAGAGGGCTACTACTCCTATGGATAGAGAACACCCTTGGGGAAAGATTGGAGATGGGAAAGATGTTGATGTCAGGCATTATAGATCCATGATTGGATCCTTGATGTATCTTACTGCCTCCAGACCTGACATTATGTTTGTTGTGTGTGCTTGTGCACGTCATCAAGTGACTCCCAAAGAATGTCACCTTTATGCTGTGAAGAGGATCTTTAGGTACCTAAGATGCTATCCTAGTCTTGGTTTGTGGTACCCAAAGGATTCACCATTGGAGCTGATTGCATATTCAGATAGTGATTATGGAGGTGATAAATTTGATAGGAAATCTACAACTGGTGGATGTCAGTTTCATGGGAGCAGGTTAATATCTTGGCAATGCAAGAAACAAACAGTGGTGGCTAATTCTAAAACTGAAGTAGAGTATGTGGCTGCAGCTGCATGTTGTGGTCAAGTATTGTGGATTCAGAACCAGCTGTTGGACTATGGGTATAATTTCATGCATACTAAGATATTTGTTGATAATAATAGTACTTTATGCATCATTAAGAATCCTGTACATCATTCTATAACTAAACACATAGAAATTAGACACCATTTTATAAGAGATTGCTTTGAGAAAGGTTTAATACAACCAGATAGGGTTGACACTGAGGAAAATGTGTCAGATTTATTAACTAAACCTTTTGATGCTGGGAGATTTCAATACTTGGTAACAAGTATTGGAATGGTTAATCTCACATAATATGTGTTTTGGATTCTTTTTGTAAAAGTATGTACAGGATGATGCATTATTGTTATTGGTCTTATTGATGATTTAGATTTTCCACTATATTTTTCTAACACTGACAAAGGTTGCTTGAACACTGATAAGTGTTTTTGCAACGTTGTCAGCAATATAATTGTCTAACGCTGACAAAGCTTCCCTCAACGCTGTCATGTGTTATCGGGGCGTTGTCAGCAACAATGTTAGTTTTGTGGTTTTCAATCTAAATGTGCAGATGGTGTTAGCAGTATACCATTGGATACAGAGTTGCTTATGGATCAATGGAGAAGCATTTGGACAAGTTTTTATTTATGGATGATGGTTGGAATGTTTCATTCCTATCTTGACATAAATTTTTTATGTTCATGCATGATATTAGCAAACTTTTTGTATCATAGTTTAAGGGGAGGTTTTAGGAACCTTTAGGATGTTTGGGTATCCATATGATACTCTTATCACAATTCTAGATTGTGTCCACAGGTGAGTATGAGTTAGTTTTACTAAATCATGAGGCACTGTAGCATGCATAGTATATCAACTTTGCATGCTGCCAAGACATTTTTGGCCTAGAATTGGTTGTGATCTGTTGGGAGACTTGGGAATGATTTTGATATGGGATTTACCTGGGAGTAACAAGGATTTTATAAGGTAACTTTGTTATTAAGAGTTTTGGTTAGCAAAGGACACTAGAGGACTGTTATGTCTATCTTGCTTATGCAAGTGTGCATAACTGGACAGTGCTTGCCGCCCTATAATAATTATCACCTTTTGGTTATCTTCTCTAGGATAAATTACTTATTAAGGTCATTTTTCACTTTTTAAAATATTTTTATTTTTGGACGCTGACAAGAATTTTCCAAGCGTTGTTGTGACCAAATTGGACGCTGAAATGGCTTTAGGCAAACGTTGACAAGATTATAGCCGTTGGGCGTTGATAGGTTATTTTTGACCGTTGACACTCAATGGGACCTACCCAGTTGTTACTTTTTGACATATTTTCAAGCCGTAATTTTAGGAGTTGTTACTTTCATTTAATGCATGAGATAACTTATAACTTTTTCAATATTTTCATGATTGATTTTTGAAAATATTTGCCTATTTTTGGGCCAATCACATGCATTCTTTCTCTCTTATAAATTTGGCTCATATTTTAAACAGGGTATCTATACTTCTTGTCTAACACTTTTCTCTCATCAACTTCATCTTCTTCACTTAAAATTAACAGCTTTCATCAATGGCACCAAAGTTTAACTCAGCAGAATTGGAATTGGGGTTCAGATCACAACACAACATGATTGCTTATCTTGACGCTGATGATGATCTGTTTCATCAATACATACAAATGGTGGCGTATTTGAACGCATCCCCACTAAGGTATGCTCTTTCTCATGCACCACTCATTCCAGTCACACACATTAAGCAGTTTTGGAACACTGTTAGTTCCTCAACAGTTAATGGAGTGACCACATTGACTTCTATTGTTCATGGGAGATCTTGGGTGGTTACTGAGGCCTTGGTACACCAAGCCTTGCATCTTGATGATGCTGATGGTATAGCCACCCTTCCCATAAATGAAATAGAACAAGGGCTTAGGGCTTTGGGATATCCCTTTCCTGATAAAGGTACTATTAATAAGTATCATAAGCAGGAATTTCTCCCTGCCTGGAAGTACCTCATACACGTTCTCCTTCAATGTTTGAGTCCCAAATGTACTGCACACAATGAGATCAATAGATCCATCACTAGTTCTATTGTGTGCATTGCAACAGGGAAAAAATATAACTATTCTAAAATGATTTTTGAGGGGATGTGTAAAAACAAGGGGACAAAAATGACTTTAGCTTATCCCTGTTTTCTGCAAATGGTTTTTGATGATCAAGGTTACTGCTTAAGGGATCACAATGATTTTTATAAGATCCCTGAGCAAAAGAAAGCTATTTTTATGAAGATGGATTCACCACCCCATAGAGACTTACCTTTAACCCCAGCCATGCTTGCTGTTATTGTAGCAGCACAACCTCAACCAGACCCTCAACCTCAAATTGAGCCTCAACCACAACTTGAACCCATTCCTGAACCTTTACCTTCACCTGAACACATGCACCTTGACCAAGAACCCTTCAACGCTGATACATTAAATGTTGGCGTTGATGTGCCTATTTCCAACGCTGACACACAACCTTCACAATCCCAAACACCCCTTAACCAACCCACATCTACCCATTCTTCAACACCATCTTCCACACCCCCTGAATATAGGTTGATGAAACACCAAAGGACTACTGGAGTGTTCTCCTCTGGTGGTCCTAGCCATGAAACAGAGAGAACCACCACCACAAGTGTGGCTGGTGACCTGGATGAGGCTGGGACTATTGGTTCTGGCTTAGATGCTGGCCAAGGCAGTCCCACCATCATTAAGTCCTCATCCTTGCCCAATGAATCTGATTTGGGAGGTCAAATCCCCATTTTAGAAGAGGGCAGACTGGAACCAATGACTCTTATGGAATTGACGGCAGTCTGCATTAGCTTGCAAAAGCAAAATGCAGACTTAGTACAAATTGTCAGCTCACAAGGCCTTGAACTCAAGCAATTGAGGGAGAGGATTGTTGTTTTGGAAATTGATCGTGCTAGAAGGGGTATGGAGGAGTCTTCCAAAGGGGAGGAAGATCAAATAAATCTGAGTGATAAGGGCACTAGGATGGTCAATCAATGGATGTTGCTGAAGCCCTTACAACTTTGAAGAAACAAACAGGTTTTGATACGTCCTTAGTCTCTCCCACCAATTTAAATTTATCATTTACAGCTATGTTGAGAGAGGTTACACAAGGCGCTGAGGGAAAATATTTGAGCGTTGACAAGGCAAATTTGGACGCTGATAGAAGTATTTTGGGCGCTGATAGGATAAATTTGGGTGTTGACAGACCTGCACATGAAGGTGATGTATCCCAGTCATCATCTATCATCAAGGAGGTTTCTACTCAGGTATTATCATCTACCTTACCAACCATTGCACCATCAGATAAGGGTAAGGGTAAATTGGTAGAAGAGATTGTTCCAAAAGATGCAGCTCAAGTTGAATTTGATAGAAGATTGGCTGAACAAATGATGGAACAAGATGAAAAGGAAAAGTCACCATTTGTTGTGACTTCAGAAGAAGAAAGTGATGGAGCTAGCTCAGACTCAAGTGTAATGATTATAGAACCTGAAAGGCTTGAGTATGGAGATGAGTTGGACAAAGAGAAGCTGAGAGAGTTGAAATTGCAGGTTGACTTTGACATGCCAGAGGTGGTTCAAATGTACAATGCTTGGGAAGAAAGCTGCATGGATAATCCAGACTTGACCATTTCAGATCAAATATGGGGTTTGGAGCTTCTTCTTAGAGTTCAGAAGGATTGTAAGGTAATTTTGAAACACAAGGCAAGCAATATTCTCTCAGAGTTAAAAAGGGATAGAAGGGAGCTCTACTTTATGTTGCTCAGATGTCATGGAGTTGGATGGACACAACAGAAGTTGAAGGCTTTGATATTTGATGAGTTGGAACACAGGGCTTATCCCATTTGGGTGAGAGTGCAGGAAGCAAACACTCTCAGACTTCTTTCAGATGAAAGAAAGGAGTAACTTGCAGAAGAAATGGAAATCAAGAAAGCTATGATGGTTCCCAGGCCAGTGAAAAAGGGAATTAGATTTGATTTTCCAAAAGATATGGATCCACTATATCCAAGTGAAGCAGTTATAAGAAAGAGCCTCAAGCTCTCCCCATTAGAAGCTTCAGATATGGTGCAAGTGTTACCATTAGATTCCAGGAACCCAATTGTGAGCTATGAAGAAGATGAATGTGGGTTCTGGAAGATTGGCAGATTTGGCAAGGAGGTACATACTTTTACCACTCTCATATCTTTATTTGCAAGTTGTGATAGAGAAGACTTGGTGGACCTTTGGAGGTTACTAGAGACCAAGTATGAGGCTGAAGCACCAACTTCAGCTAATGGAATAAAACTTTGGACCACATTCAAAAGAATGTGTGGGCCAAAAGATGAAGATCCTACAATATGGAAGGATCTTGAAGATGACCTCAGTGGTCTTCAATGGAGGTTATATTCAGCTGCTGGTGTATACCATTTGAGTTCTACAAAGTTTGTTGAGTATCTACTTGTGGATGCTCAGTATTTCATATCCAAGGCTGTTTTGGAAAAGATGAAGGACACTCAGCTGGAAATAGATTATTCAAGTGACGTGGCAAAAGATTTGATCAGATTTATTCATTACCAATATGAGAAGGTTTGTAAGACTCCTTCTAGTCCTTAATGCTTATTCAGAAACTTGATCATAAGAGTGGATATCAAGTTTAGGGGAGGATTGTTGGGAATAAATTAAGGCCAGATCACTTGAGCGCTGACAAGAACAAAACAAGCGTTGACAAGAACAATACAAGCGCTGACAGCTCAAGCGTTGACAAGTTAAAGTCAAGCGTTGACACATTGAAGACAAGCACTGATGGAAGATATAATCTACATGTTTATTATATTCTAGAATACTTCTAGTAAGGATAGAAACGACAATGTATTTTCTATATTTATCTTTACCTAGAATAGTTGATACGTAGATTATTGTACAAGGCTTCTTGTATCTATAAAAGAAGGCCTTTAGGTTAATGTTTGATATAAGTTTTATATAAGTTTTCATTCGTAAACATCTTTCATTGTAAGAAAGTTCGACATTCATAATCAAAGTGGAAGTTTGTTTACATCTTGTGTGTTCTTGTTTAAGTGTTAAATTCCGCATAACACTTAGATTCATAAAGCATATACAAAGGTTTCTCTACGTGTATTACTTGATCTAATCTCGTATACACAAAGCTAATCGATCTAAGTTTGGGATCAACACGTGTGAATCTTTGATCATGACATGATCAAGATATAGCAAGACAAAAAGACGTGAAGTTAATGTTCATTAAGAGCTTTTGTTTGTATGTGGTTTTATATCTAAGTAGTGGATCTCCACGTCTGCACGTGATTGGTGGTCAGATAATACTCATTTGTTTACTTTGATCTTATACATTACGTGAGAATGTATATTCTCATTGGTCAATGATGGCATTTAATAAAAGTGGGAAAAGGTAGCAAGCAATTCTGGTCCAACAAATGTGATGTGAGAAACAGGGGCATCTGATTCGTAGGTATGTCAAGGCTGTTTTCACACGACATTTATTGATGGTGGAAGTTTTGGGGTATATTCGTAGGTATCGAGTGCAGGTAATTTTTAATTTTCATGTTTTTATTATTCCACTGTTATAAATTCATTCCCATTAAGTGTGGGTTTGGCAAAGTTAATAACAAAAATAGTTGCATTAAAAGTTCCCCCTGCATTTAAAAAAATTTCCCCCTGCTTTCATTAAAAGTTTCCACTGCTACGATCCCCCTGCCTTCAATAGTTCCCCTGCTTTCACTAAAGAATTCCCACTGTTTTTGAAAGTTCCCCCTGCTGTCAGATATGGTTTTTGGGACAGCAATGACTTGGAGTTTGGTTATTCACAGCAACTGGTCTTAAAGGTATAAAGGCTTTAATTAATTTTATTGATTACGAAGAAAAGTTTTTATCATTTATTTGAAGATGAAGGAGATTTTCGCGAGTATGGGTTTTATGCTTACAAGCTTAGTGACAAAGTGATACAAGATCTAGGAATATGTGATTTATCTTATGGTACTATATGAACATATTTTCTATCACTTGAAGAAGTTACATTATCGTGCTCAGTGTCTCATTTTCAGAAAAAATGAGGATTTTGTATATACCATCATTTTGTCATGTGGTTAGTGCAGGACATAAAACGCAAGTACGGGTTATTCTGCGTCATCATCAAGTAAGTCATTATCAGTTTTCTTCATATGTCATCATTACATAAAGCCTACAGAATTTTAAGATTCAAGATTCTTGAAAAAAGTCGTTCTTATTTGCTCCATTCAACCATAATAAAGTTGTTTTTCAGATTTTACTACTACTTGGTTCATCTAATGGTGTAGTCATTTTTAAAAAAGGTACTACATGCTAATTTCTGGTACTACTCTTCATGGTTAGTTCTTCCTTTGCTTCTTATGGTTGATACATCTACTTTTGGTCAAAAGAAATGGTTAGCATACTTTAAGGGGAAGCTCATTTGTTAAAGTGTTAATCATTTTGATTATGGCATTGAGGTGAAGATTTTTGCTACTATTTGTTGGTATTACTACAACTAATGTGAGTATCTACTGGTCAAGATCATTTTTATTAGGTAGGTAGTACTACTGTGCTTCATGGAGGGTCTCTTAAAAAGTGGAATACTTGGGTTTGATGTATGATATTGGTTAAGTAGTAGTTGAAAATCAAGGTTGTTCACATAGAAGACCCCTATTTGATCATGTCAAAAAGGGGAAGTTGTCTATAGAGAATGTTCAGCCTGTTGATCTTTGATGTTGTATGCTTAAGGGGAAGTGTTTTGACATCATCAACAAGGGGAAGTTTGTTGGGCTAAAAGTTGATGAGTCAAACACTATGGAAACAAGAAGGACCAAATAGGGAGTTCCCACTGCTGGAGTACTTTCCCCTGCTAGAGTAAGTTCCCCCTGCTGGAGTACTTGCCCCTGCTAGTGAAAAGTACTTGCCCCTGCTAGTGAAAAGTATGAAGATTTGGTCAACACAGGATAAGAATGAATAAGTCAGTTTTGATTTAGTCATTATTACTTTATTTAGTTTCCATGTATCCCTGGGTTCCTTAAGTTATAAAAGGAACAACCAGCCATATGTTTTAATCAATTCATTCACTACTACAATGTAACCTACTGTTGCTTTGATCTCTAGGTGTGGGATTCAATGTACACACACCTAGAGTGGCTTGTGTTAATCATCAATAATATAAACCCTTTGGGAAATTCATCTTTGTTAAACATCTTGTTCTAATCATTGTTCTATTCTGCTATGATTCATCATACGAATAATGCTTATCCTAGATAAAACGGGGTCTACTGTTTGAGTCTAAAGATCTTGGATTCAACAACCTTTCTAAGTGGTAAGGTTTTGTCAAAGTCCACTCTATAAGGAAAGATCGTCATGACATCGATATCAGATTTAATCTCGCCAGTTTTTCTTCAAGATCATAATCAACTAATATCAATATTTCTACGAATATCAACCATTTTGTTGGGATAATAAATATCCACAACTTGGTTTAGATCTGGAATAGCTAGAATTCCTACATAAATAGCTTCGATTGATTTGCTAGGGGAGTTAGGGTTTCTTGTGACAATCTACGTCGTATAAATATCTCGTATAAGTATTAAAATAATCATCAAACAATCATGTAATCAAATTACAACATATATATATATATATATATATATATATATATATATATATATATATATATATATATATATATATATATATATATATATATATATATATATATATATATATATATATATATATATATATATATATATATATATATATATATATATATATATATATATATATATATATATATATATATATATATATATATATATATATATATATATATATATATATATATATATATATATATATACTAGCGGCGTAACCCGCCCAACAAGCGGGTTCGTTACGAAAATATCTTTTAAAAGTGCGTTTGTGTATTAGTTATATCTATATGCGGTGGGACTCGTTTTTTAAAGAAAACGTAAAGAAACCTAATCAGTATATTTAGGGATTGGCCCAACCAACGAACTTGTTTTGTTCCATGCTAATCTTTCGTTGTACTTATATCGGTTCATTTTTAAAAAACATTATGTTGGTTAAACGTAAATTATCGTTTGATATTATTAGTCCTTGCTAAAGTAATGTGTTTGGTTTTTAAAGTACGTTTGTATATCCGTTAGATGTGTTGGTAGTGGATTTCGTTTTTGTTTAAAGGAAATAAAAAGATTTTCTTTTTGTTATTTTTTGGTGTTTAGCTATCCAATGGGCGTGTTTTGTCCCATGTGATACTTGATTGTATAAATACATTCAAACGTGTTAAGAGGTGATCAACCCGTGTTTCTTTTAAAATCATATCGATTTTTAAACTGGTTTAATTTTAACAATAACCGAAACGGTTCGGTTCTAACATGTTTTAATCAAAATAGGTTCAATTTTAACTTGTTTTTAACCGAATCGATTCGGTTTTAACATTATACTCAAGTCCATTTTATTTGTATCCTGTTACATAGAAACAACCTTCTTCCTCCGTAGAAAATGAAATAGTGCAATATGTCCCCTCAAGGTTTTTTACATCAAATTAAGTCCACTGTGCACGCCATAATTCTATTCAACCTTCACTTAGTGTTGTAGATAACTCATTCATTTATGTGAAAACGGTTTTCTTCGTACGCATCAAGTATCTCCGACTTATGACTTATTATGAGATGTTGATGCCCGCGCTTCGCTAGCAGAATATTTATTGAGCTTTTTTTAAGAAAAATATTTTTTTTGAAATGTGCGTCTCTAGTATATGTACATTTGACTAAATTTATACCAATTTATGTATATATGGTGCAAGTACATGTAGTACTTATGCATAGCACAACTTTAATATCCATACCAATAATACATTTGCAGCTCTTCTATAAAAGAAGGTTTAGAGTCGTACAAGTTTCTTGTTGGCAACCTGGCACCATAACTCCAACTACCCACATGCACAAAACAGTCCTAAAGAATTTGAATACAACTTGGTAGCAAATGTGTTTCTTTAAGGTTAAATAAAACTCAGCTCAAGGTCCCAAATTTATCAATCAAACTCATATGTTTTCAAAAAAAATTCATAAACATGTTTTGATTATTTAGGAACAACGACGACTTAATTTTAAAGCTCTTGCACTATACTTCATAATCGAACGACCGCCCTCCTGCAGAACCTAATGTTGTACTCCTTAGGGAGATCGATGAACACATTATCTATATCAAGACATCATATACCTGGATTGATGGTTATATCATTGTTTGACTTGATTAAATGATGAATGTACAGCTGTACGTGAAGATGGCAGCTGGTCCGTTGTGAATCCATCATTTGAAGGCATAGATAAGCAAGGTTGGAAGGAGCATGTTGTGCACATGATTTTATATGTCAACTTTGTTTTCTTGTAACTTCTCTTTCTGAATAGACGGGATGGCATACTAACTCGAGTCTTTTAGTGTCTCTGTGCACACATGCTCCATCCACTTGTTCAAAAAATGGTGTTCAGAAAACTAATTTAAATTCAAATACACAGAACCTATAATGAAGTTGGAGGATACACACAAGGCATAATTAATTATAGTAAATCGTATAATTGATTAGTTATGTATTGTAATCAACATAAAATACCGTGAATTGGGAGAAAGCTTAAATAATTCAAAATATTTTAGTTGCCTCAAGTGTTAAGCGGAAGAAAAGTAGGTCAAGATCTGTGACAAATAGTGATGAGAGATAACCCAAACCTTCCATTAATCGACCTACTCATTTTCTCACATAGAAGTGAAACTAAATAGACAGAGGCTATTGAAATGTATTCAAAATTAATACTCTTTGAAGCAGGCACATCTCATATTGTTATTTTTAAATAACTATTGTAGCTTGGTCATCTAATTCTTCTAGTCCTTAAGACTTCTACATGATTAGTTGAATGGTGCGTAGAAGGCAGACCAGGGGTGGTGGTTTTAAATCATTTGATGAATATTCATAAAATTGTCTCCCGTTCGAACTATTTACCTAGCCAATATTTGGACACCCTACCCATAGAATCAATTCTTAACAACCTCTGCCTCGTATATGTATTTGAACCACTCGAATATCACGACTTAGTCCCTCCAAAAAAGTTGACAAATCGGTAAGTTTACGTCAACATCAATTAGTTCCTAGCTGAACACCTATGTGAACGGGTGAAGTGAAGTTGTATTAAAAAGGGTCAAATGAGGTCCTATTTTATTAAGAACGGGTCTAAAATTGAGAATGTGTACCTTTGATATATGTAAGACACATATTGTAATCATATGTTGTATATGATTAGCCCCATAGTCATCGTATATTTTATCCCCTTTTGCACCATTTCCACTACCTCCATACCCACGTGAACCTCTACTAAAGCTACCGCCAGCTCGTTTTGGCTCGACCCTCTTAATCTTCACCAGATGTAAGTGACATCTTATCAGTCTTACTTTCTTATAAAATGTAGACTTAAATTTTGTTAAGACAAAAGACTTAGGGTTATTTCCTGCAAATTCAATTGACTAACTGTCCTAGAGCCTTAAAGTCAAAATTTCAATAATAATATGTTTTGGCTTAACCAAGGTATGTAGTGGTGGCTATGAGACTTACTGGTATTGAAAAGAAAAAAAGTCGTACACCTACAATGTAGCAGTTCTAAGTAAGGAAGGCTTAAGACATTACATATAACCCTTCAACGCCAATGTAATAATGCACGTAAAATTTATATCCAAGAGACCAAGATACCTCAACTAAAAAGCAACCAACCCTTTACAGCTCTAAATGTATAATCTACAGTCGCTATTATGCTGAACATCTCAATTATGTAGGCCATTGATCTTAGGCCTCGTACTCATTGTCTTTCCCGGATTGTTGCCAAGTGCCAAAGTGAGCAAGCATATCAACATCCATTGTGATATTTAAAATCACTTGAGCATGTTTAACAGCGTAGTTTAGCTTGACAGTACCATTTTAACACCCTTCGATTTAAGCACATCAACCACCTGCCAATTTGACAATTACCAGATTATCTATCATTTATAATTTATAATAGTACCGTCACACAAAATAGCTATAACAGGTGGTCAGGTGGGAAGCTTAATCAGCTTTTTGCAGCAGTGTAAATGGGTTTAAACTGGAACCTAGGCGTGAAAGATAATATTTGATTCCTGAGAATATCAGAAGTTGTATTGTCACACTATCAAGGTAATCTCATACACGATTTGGTGGCTACCGTAAACAAAATAAAACTTCAAAACACGGTGAAGAAAATCAAGATCAATGAACCATTTTAATGGCGTATAACATGGCGTATAACATAAGCAATATGTTTTAGTAAATATAAAAACAAAAAATGGTATTTACATCAATATTTCCATCATCTAGAAATTATATTGGTTAACGCCAGATATTAGACAAACAGATGGACCGGAGATGCATCAAATCCTTTTATCCAATTCCACAATTTAACCTGGACCAGAAAAATAAAAAATTACATATATCTTATGGCGAGTTCATACATTAATTAGTACTATACCTTTTGTACCTTTTGATATGAGTTGAAAAAACCATGGGGAGATTGCATGTTCATACCCACTATAACTACGATGGTGATTGAAATCATCCCTAGGGAGAAATCTTGCATTGCATTTTTTATTTCGTGGCAAGTTGGTAATGCAGACTGAAATTGATAAATACCTTGCAAATATTTTCCTGAAAAATAGATTAAATCAGATCAGAAACAGTATAATATCTCAACTTATTCAAAAGAATATGGTTAGTATACACAATCAAGTGTGTCATATGATTTCAATAGTTGGATTATCTCGATAACAATATAATATATAAATATAATAATTTAAGAGGTTCTATGCATCATGAAATATACTCTGGTCGGATTTATGATCCGTAACCGGTACTAAAGTTTCACCTCATGCCCAAATTATGTGGAGACGGGTTTTCCATATTTCTACCCATAATTTGTCACACTTGATCGCTCTGAGTATATTAGTTCTTTTTTTGAGCGGCAGAGTATATTAGCTTTTCTACTTGGTTAGCTGGCATGGACCCATATATAACTGGTTGAGGCCGAAGGGTTTTCCTATAAATACGATCATTACACTCATGCACGAGATGGGCATGTTTACTTGACTTCATTTCTATTCTCCCTTGTTGTAGTATTGTGTCTTGGAGAAATAGCTTTTGAATATCTTTTTACACCTTGCATAGCTATGGATCCTTTCGTTGATTCTTTTGGCATTGAGTCTCTTAAGACTTGGCAACAGTGTGTTCACCTCACCTTAGAAAATGTCGGAACAATGTTTATTAAGTGGGGTCAGTGGGCAACTTCAAGACCAGGCCTTTTTTCTAAAGGATCTCTGCTAGTGCTCGTAGAACTTCAAACCAAAGCACCAACGCATAGTTATGCATAGAAAAAGAAGACTATTGAAAAGCATTTTTATGTCGATTGACCGAGATATTTGAAACTTTTGAGGAGAAACTTGTAGTATCAGGAAGTATGGCTTAAGTGCATCGAGCAACTCTAAAGTTTCATCATCCTGGTTAACGAATTAAGGTCATTATGGTTTCTGTAAAGGTTAGACATTCAAGAGTTAGTGAAAGATCAGAAGGGATTTGCCCATACCACGTTCAGTTGGTCGGATTGTCTACTACACTTCCCAACTATGATGATGTTGCATTATTTTTGCAAATCGACTTTTAAAAAAGGCCTTATCATTTGACATCTCTTTTAGGCCGGCTCCACTTGCTCAACAGTACACTGGAATTACTGTAAAGAATCCATTGTAGAGATTTCAGTTGATGAATGATATTTGTTATAAAAAGGCATGTGTAGCTGGAAAGCATCAGGTGGTTATATTTGTGCATTCGAGGAAAGAAATGACAAAGATTGTCGTTCAGTTAGAGACACAACTCTTGCGAATGACAGACTAAGGATCTTTTTTAAAGGGGACAACACGAGGCTTGATATTCTTCATGTGCATACTAAGTTGGTGAAAAGCGATGATCTTAAAGATATCTTGTCGTGTGGTTTGGAAAATCATAATGAGGGAATGGACAGGGCTGGCCGATAACTTGTTGAGGATTTGTTTTCTTAGGGACACATTTAAGTGTTGTTTCAACGACTACTCTTGCTTGGGGTGTGAATTTTCCAGCCCACACTATCATTATATAAGGATTGCAAATATATAATCCATAAAAGGGTGCCTGGACATAGCTCATTCCTTTGAATGTTATGCAGATGTTGGGTCGTGCAAGAAGGCCACAATATGATTATCCAATGTCTTACTTCAATTTGCAATAATCCAGACACCCACTATATTATAGGCATTTAGTATACGCGTAAGGAAGTAGAATAAAACTATAGTACATTGATATCGTCATCTCCTAGATGCTTCTTCACGCTCTACGCAAAAGACATCAAGAAAGACTTAGTCTATTAAGATACAAAAAAGGTACATAACTTGTGTAGTTGTCCATTTAAATCGGTCAAACGTGTGCGTAGGGACATATCATGGGAGAATGCAAGCAGCTCTAATGTTCTCTCATATAAAGTGAAGAAATATAAACGACCTTTGTCTTGCCATATAAAGTTAGACGCATCAAGTTTTTATATATGTATTATGATATGATTCAGTTTTTTTTATTTGTTCATGACAACTTTTAAGATTTTCATTAATCTATCCTCTGCTACATGCGGGCATAATTTTTAGGGTCTTTGGGTTCTGTAACATGCTTCTGTAACATTAATAGCGGCAAAAAAATACATGTACAAAATATGATATTATATGATCTTAATAGCGGAGCAACAAAATATATGTACAGAAGCTATAATACCAACAAATATGAGCCTGGAACAAAAAATAAATGTACAAATCTTTGAACTTTTTTCAGTTTTGCTATAGTAAACCTCCTATAAAATAAATGTGACCATGGAACAAATATGTTGTACAGAAGCTAGGCTTAATAATGATCTATAGCAATAAAATTCTGTAAAGACAGGATATGGATTCAGACATCCTATCAATTCTCTACATCCAAAATTCACCTATTTTGCTATCTGATTATCAACTTCCAAGTATTTCCTAGAAAAAAAACAAAATCATCTTTACCCAAAAAAGCCATGTACGAAAAAAATGCCATGAATAAACCAACAGAAGAGTGCGGGTATTATACCTGGAACAAAACGCCTTTAAGAGTAGCTTTCTAGATAGCGGTTACTACATCTCACTGAGACTCCATTATCCCAATTTGAAGAAGAGCACTATGTATAACTGTTATAGACTCATTTAAAACAGTCAAAACTAATAAAGCCATACCTCCAGCTACACCAAATGTTACACCCTTGGAACCACTATAAGATCCAGAGACACCATTCTTTTTGTAATTGTTGGAGGATGAAGCATGTGAACCTCCATAACCTACAAAACCTCAAGAACGAACCTTCAACACCTCTGTAATTGCAACTTGATAAAGACAGGATATCTGGTAACCCATGTTGCTCGATTTGTTGGCTGGAAAGGAATTCATTATTATTGGGTGAGGATCGTGATTAAAGTATCAATTAAGGATTAAAATTAAACAGTCGATCGATTTCTGATTATAACTAAACAATCGGTTGAGGGATCGATAATTATAAGTAAAAATCGTTTGAGGGATAGAGGATTATAACTAAACAATCGGTTGAGGGATCGATTGAGGATTATAAGTCGAACTATTTTGAGGAATTGGTTTAGAGTATTATCTTGTTTTTATACAAACAATTAAACGACCTTTTTTTAAGTACGGTGATAGAAACTGTCTAGAATATTGTTAATAAAAAACTTCCAAAAAAACATATTCGGAATAAAACTGTTTTGACCAACTTTGGAAAGTATTAAAAAGTCAGTCGTTTTTATACCAATTTATGGATTATTACGATTTTCACTAAAAATTAGCTGCCACGTCATACTTTATGAATTATCCCAGTCAGCATTATCTCAATCATAGTTAGCCTCATATATAAGTAAAGATATGTACATATATATATATATATATATATATATATATATATATATATATATATATATATATATATATATATATATATATATATATATATATATATATATATATATATATATATATATATATATATATATATATATATACTAGCGTCATAACCCGCCCAACGGGCGGGGTCGTTTTGTAATATTTTTTTAAAAAATACGTTTATGTATTAGTTATTATCTATTTGCAGTGAGACTCGTTTTTGTTAAAAAGAAACAAAAAGGAAACTACTTTTTAATATTTTTAGGCCTTCGATCACCTAATCGTTACGTTTATCCCACGTGAATGTTTGATTATACAAATACCGGTTTGTGTTTTTTTAATTTTGTTGCTTAAACGTAAACTAAACTTTGTTAGTGTTTGGTTTTGGTACACCCATTGACTGTGTTTGATGTCATGTTAATTTACTAATGAATACAAATTTACGCTAGGTTCGTTTTGTAAATATATTCTAAAGGTACGTTTGTGTATCTTTTATATTACGAATAAAAATATTTTTTCAAAGTAAAAAAATAAAAACTTTATTAGAAGAGTAAAATGTGCTTTACTTAAGAAAACTGATTTTTTAATAAGTACAAAAAGGTTAAAAATTTAAAATTTTGTAGAAAAGTATGAAAAAATGATTTTTTTTCCTTTTTGTTATTTAAAACGAACATTATAATTAAATGAATTAGCCAAATAAATTAACATTGCCACATTATAAAAAATAGTATGAACGATTGATTTAAGTTTTTGAAAAAGGTTTGATTTAAGTTAGACAAAAAATAAAAAGTATGTTAATGATATATGTGCTAAAAAAAGTAAATATTTAATTTTTATAAAGTTCGTTGTCATATCTATAACGCATTTAATATTAAGTTATAAAATAGAGTTTACATTCATGTTATATTTAAGATTTTAATATTCCGTTTTATTAAGTGGCAATTTTTCAAAATCCTTTAAGTAACTTACAATAATCTTTTAAATATGATATCGATTTGAACTGGTAAGCCTACCTGACATACTGTTTCGTGTTCAATTCTCTCTCCGCAACTATGTCAGTAGCTTGCTTCTATGATACAATTAGTGGTGAGAATCGGCTCAAGTTGGTTAGGTTCGGGTTAATCGGGTCAGGTTATTCGAGTTCAGTTATATTCGGGTAGGGTCTAATCGAGTTCGGGTCAACTCAAATTCGAGTAAATTATTATAAAATTTTTTCTTTTTTAATAAAATTTATATTAATTTTAAATAAAATAAAAAAATTCTTAATCGGGTTGACCCGAACCTGAATTAAACATAAATGTTATACCCGATGTGCGACTCGATTTCGAATTTTTGAAATTTCAACCCGAGTTGCTAGGGTCAAGTTCGGATCGAGTTCAGGTCAGATCGAAAATATTGACACCTAGATACTGATACTATATTTGAAATAACATTAAAGCCATTTTATGTACTTTGGTCATGCAGAGCGAATTTCGACACGTAAGGATCATTTTATCGATGTTAAGATGAATGAGAGATGTACACAATCAATATGCAACTATTGCATTAATGAACAGAGATTATCATGACATGGAAAGTCTAATGGCTGGCAACGTCCAATATAAAAACTTAAACCAATAACCTGAATATCTAATAATTAGTTGTAATTAGATACACATATTGGCAGCGAGCATACACAAACACCCCTTGAAATTTATAGTACGCAGCCAGAGGTGTAAATATAAAATGAATAAAAATAAATAGGTAGACCGTTTTCTTCTTAGACTTACAAACAAAAAAAATCCAAAAGTGGAATGTTGTGTTCATATCAGATGCACGTTCGTATACGTGAAATGAACCTAAGACAGAGAGTGTCAAGGGTGTTTCAGTTGATGAGAGCAACACAGAAAGTCATCAGGTTCCAAAAGCAACCTTAGCACTTTTGGGGGACTCTGATCACATAAGGGAGACTAAAGGTTTACACATCTTATACAGAAAGTGGGCAACTCTTGACCTCTGAAGTGCTTGAGGTTCTTCTCCTTATATAGAAATTGTGAGGAAGCGGAGTCTATTACAGGAGCACCAAACATGCAGCAAGCATACCTCCTATACCTCATGACTCAACACCACAACCAAGATCTGCAAAAAAAAATAGTTTCATACAGAATTTAAGGCTAAGCATATATGAAATGATATGACATCTAAAGCGAGCTAATCCAAAATTCATAAGTGCGCAAAAATCTGGACTGCACATCTTTCTTTGGACAATAAAATTATAAGCATATGAAGTTTATAAAAATGTGAGTGCTCTAACAATCCTTTCTATTTGATGATATATCAACGGAGTAATTACATAATCAGTTAACCACCTTGAAAATTCAATGCAAACAGCCTTTGAGAATATGGTCATGTGTTAACAATGTTATACCGGAATAACCTGTTTTAGATAAAACACAACCCAAGCCGACCAACCTAAACGGATCTGAACTTTTCCATTGTCACGACTGAAACATGTTTAAGAAAAAGAATCAGGAGAGCTGACCTCGTGGAAATGCACAGGTAATGCTGCCTATGAATCAAGAAGCCCTGGAAGGGTCTGCACTTGTTTCCTTCAGTTGCGTTTTGACAAAATTCCACTTACTAAATAAAGTATCTAGAAGTTAATAAAACCACTGAGAAAACAATGAGATATAGAGCCATAGGTGCACCACCAAAGGCGGTCGTACTGGAAAATCCACCAAGAAATGAGGCGTTGGGAACACCTCAGCCTCCAATCGTTGAGGCTGTGTGCGTCCCATGTCCATCCATGTCAACTCCTGGCCTGCTATCTTGGGTGGTGTTCAGATGAAAGTGAGACAAACCAATAGTAGCAGGGATATCATAAAGGTTGAGGCCTGAACAACATTTGCTCGAACTTTTGAACTCGAAGTGTCACCCGTATAAGTTTTTGTGATCACAACACCATCAGTCTCCTTTAGTGGTTCGTGTGCCATTGTTCTTCTTCCAATCTTCTCTGTAGCAACAATGATAAGGTAAAAATATTTATAGATTAAGAAGCTACATACATATTTGAAAAGAAATGTGCATAAAGTTATCAAAGTAACACTTTTTATCACTCTATCTTACATAAATTAAGGGGGTGTTCAAGCTCTTTTATCAAAATTTGTTATCTCTGCAAAACAACTCTAGATTACTAATTTATATAACTTGATTCTGATAATCTATTTTTCTCCATCTCAACAATTCGGTTTGACTGCCATCTCTTTAATTATTTTGCCTGATTCAAGTAGTCTTTTTTAGTCTATTTTCTCAATTGGGGTTGGCATGGTGTCCTTTTCCATCTCAATTGACTTAAGTGTTACTCGGGTTCAGGAACGTGTGGATTCACTTACTTCAGGGAGGTTATGAGGTGGATGACGAGTCACATAATGGGTCAAAACAAAACATTTAAAAAGAAAAATAAGTCGGATGAGTCGTGTTGGGTCTGATTGAGTCGTGTTGGGTCTGATTGAGCCATGTTTTATTTACATTTTTATTAAGTCAAAGGCAGAGTCTGCAAAATCAATAGAAAAACGTGCTAAAAGTTAGTCATTACCTTTATCTCCGAGTTAAAATGATAATCCTGAATGGTAGTGATGATACGGTCGAGCTCCTCCTTTGGATAGCGCTTTCAGTTTCTCCTCAAACCAAAAACGATCGCCACAAATAATGGCATACCTTGTGTATTCCAATGCAGGCCCTATACATATACAAAAAGGTAAACCACGATCAAGTAAATTATAATAGGTGTAAGCAAATCATGACGAATAAATGTAACTGTAACACAATGACCCAGATACATAAGAAATAGATGGTAAAGTAACTTGTTCGGGTTGTCCTTACACGTCTATTGTTTTCACGTGCTTGCGGTTGTCCAGTCGACCATACAGAAGTAATGGATATTAGTGAACTTATAGTATTTAAGCTGGGTTGAGATATAATGATGCCAAGAATCACATGTTATAAAATAATAAGCACAAAAGAATTTATGGCATTTAAGCTGGGTTGAGATAGAACTCATCAAGTACTCGTAAGTTTGGAAAAATAATAAGCACAAAAGAATTATTAAAAAATAAAAACAGCTTTGACACGTGATTAATAGTTACATACATATAATTGCCATCTACCTGTTAATGAAATTGATATGTTGGGACTCATCAAGACCAGCATGACTATATTACCTTTAACCAAATCTGCAATCCAAAATACTTGTTTGCGTCTTTCTCTAAACCAAACAAACCAATATAAGAATATAAACACAAGGCTTCATCATATTGGCTTACATAGATGATACAGATTTCCATATGGGTCCAAATTAACCTCCTGTAGGTTTTATTTCTTTTGCTGCCTTCCCAGATCTGCGTTGTTTTGGGCATTTCTTTCTTTCTTTGCATCATCCTACAGCAAAACGCATATATCAGCAAGTAAATAAGGAAAACCGAGTCCAAATATTCCATCATAAAATAGGGAACCGATAATTTACATGAAATATAAGAACCACTTTATGTCTCAAGATCATAACTCGTAGTATCAGTAGTAGAAATTATGTACCTCGTGTTTTACAACTCGCAGCCGCTGGAATGTTATACTAATCACTCAAATATTCAAAAATAAGATCATGTCTGCAAGACTGCAAATAAAAATATTTATCGTTTCTTAGTGGAAGTGGCTGGTAAGTGATAATCATATTTAAGAAAAAAAAAGTTAAGCAGGTGACCAGCATTTTGCTGTGTTGTTAACTACTGGACTACTGGTACTAAGTTGTGCCTTCTTTATTTCCAGTTGAGTTCAGATGTCAATGGCTGGTTTGCGCCTTGCTCAATGAGATTATGTCTTTTCCCTCAAGTGTAAAGGATTCTCAAATAAGCCTATGAATAACATAAATAAAATATGTAAACACCAAAGGTCCAAAGTTGAAATATCAAAATCGAGTTTTCAGCCACATGTTGGTGGTATTGAGCAAACCTCAAGTGATTGTGACGCTTCACCTGTCATCAGCTTCAGAAGTAAACTCTTACCAATTCCATTGGTTTCTCCCAATGCCACAAGAGAATCCAAGTCGACTCCAAAGTCAAGACACTTGTAGATGGGGTATCAGCTGTATAACCAAACCTAACATCTGAAAAGCTGAAGACATGATCACATAATTTTAAAATCACTTATCTAGACCCATTAGCCAACTCACCAACATAGTTCGGGAGGGAACATGAATGCCTTTCCCCTCAAGGTATCTTGTTTTGTGACAAATTCAATACTTAAAGCTTTTGACAACTCACCAACATAGTTCCAAAATGGTTTGAGACATATTATACTCCTAAGTTCGAGACATATCATACTCCTAAGTTCAACCATATTAAGCTCGCCCATGATCATGTTATGTGACAATGTGATGTGACAGATTCAGTACTTAAAACTTTTAACAATTACCCAAGTCAGCAGGCAGGCTGTTAAGGATTGTCTTTGTTGACAAGTAAAGATGGGTCGTCTACGTCAAACCAGAGAAGATTTTTAATATGTTTCGTGTAATGTTATTATAGGAACGGCGATTGTCTCACCACACTTGTCCGAGTAGGATATGCCCAGATGGTTGTAGTTTATTTGGTTCACATTGTCCCTTTGTATCAGAAATGATCTCGGGCTTATCAGCACCTCCCTATCAGCATCAAGTAAATATGAAATCGCATCGTTCCTAAAATAATGATTAAAACTATTAGACCTTTTAAAAAATTGATTAAAAAGAAAAATATTTTGAAAAATATAAGCGATTACCTGTGACTAAAATGATGAATGTGATGAATAGAAGTGTTTGCGCAGACATGGTTTTGTTTTTGGTTAAATACGCTAATGAAGTCCAATAAATGATTTATATACCAAGTTATAATCTTTGTAGCAGTCTTTTCCCTTCAGTTTCAACTTCACCTTTGATACGTGCACACAATTTCTTATAGAACAAATAAATCATGTGCAACTACACCTATTTACATTTCATAAAGATCTAACCCCCTTTGCTAAAATCAACGGAAAAAACATATTGTTTTGTTAGTCAGTGTTGCTTTTCTTTAACAATCTTTTCCGCCACTCCATAACGCAGTAGATATTGTCCATACTTTCAAAATCTTACTACAGCAACAGCTGCACTTCGTTCGTCTGTAATTCACTCAGCCTTTTCTTTGCATAAAGCGTGACCACCACCACTGTGGTCGCAATAGTTAAAAAAAGTCCAAAAACAATACAGATTATCTGAGGGGCTGAAAGTAACTGTTGATCAATTGACTCATCTGCTAATGTTTGGACCATCGTTCCCCTGAAGTAATTATATCCCCCTTTAGAAACCTTTAAAACCTTACCAAATGACACAAAGACAATCCACCTAATTTTTTCTGAATCCGCCACTCACTCTCTCTGACCTGATAACTAAACAATTCATGGCATGAATTAGAGTTGATAACAATAATATATTGAGATTTGGTAAAAATAACACAAACCATCTCCATTTGTATAAATTATACCTAAGTGCTCTGTTTGTAGTTAAACCTGCAGTCTCATTATCAAATATTACATCTACTATCTTTTCCCATAGTCCCATGATAAAAACAACAAAGTAAGACATTCCATACCTCTTATGACCTTCCAAGTTTTTAGCCTTGACAATTGATATAAGAGGCCAATACCAGCAAAACCCCAATCCGCAGAACCCCTTATTTGGTAACATCAATTATTTCTCTAAGATTCAGTTGATTGCACAAAGACAACTCACCTCTATAGATCCGTTTGAGATTAAAAGCAGATGCTTTAATATCATTCAAAGTGTAGTTTATACATAGGTCGCATTCAAGTAACCGTTCAAGATAAATCTCATCTCTTATAAAGATATTGGATAACATAGAGCTAATGTCACAACTGAGCAAGCACTATACTCACCTAAAAAGGAAGACTCCGTATTATAAACTTCCACTTCTTTACCTTCGAACCCTGGCACTATTTGCCTGCAAAGTACAATATAGTGAAACGTTAGAACATGTGCATCAAATATTAGACCTCGTGCTCCTCTCATCCCAATATCGTCTTTAAGAAATATTTGTGATCACTTTTAAAATGTTTCCAAACACACCCTTAGATGCTACAATCTGAATTAAATAACCGGAAGTATATTTGTTTTAGCATCATCCAATGCTCATATAAGTTGCTTCCGTAGCAAGAAATAATGCATAACTACATAGCATGGGAAAGAATTCTAACCAGAAGGTTGACTTTTAAGTTTATCCAGTGCATAAGCCTTTATGGGGTGTTTGGGTCAGTGTACTTCAGGTTATTGGTTATAGTTGCAGCAACTGCAATTTTATGGCTGCTTGGGTCTGTTAGCTGCAATTGTACTACTTTAAGTGAAGCTCAGATCTGCGAATAAGAAAGATTTAACCAAGACTCGGTAAGGCTGCAACCACAATAGGGGTGTCCATGCCCTGCCAAGACACGAGGGACGATAAAATACGCTTGCAAAAAACATAACTGCATAAAACTATCATAATAGCTAAATAAGATCATATTATTACACAATACCAATAATGTTCCAAACTTTAAAGCAATAAAAATAAGTTCCCAATAAAGTTCCAAACCTGTAACGTTTCTTTGTAATATAATTACATTACCTGGTTTCACATGTCAGCTTTCAAGCGTTGTTCGTATGTGAATGGATTTCTTTTGGTTCTCCTCAGCAAAGGAAACGGTCAACCGTCAGACTAAAGAACCTGAGTCCTTTTGATATTTTGATTTTGCGGCATCAGCGGATTCTACAAACTGAATAAAAGCAACCCTGTTTCCATGCTTCACTCAAGTGATTTATCTGATGAAGTGTGGTGCTGTAGCAATTTCAATAAAAGAGCAGGTTCTACAAACTGAAACTGGACACTCCCATGTCACAGTATCTTTAAATTTATAAAGTGGCGCTCCATGCATAGTCCAATTATTAAAGTCATCGATTCATAAAAAAACACAATCCCTGTCTTATCTTTCTGGATTCCAACATCTGACTCTAAACTTGGCCCTAAAACTAATATAATAGCAGTAGCGAAGAACAATAAAAACAAAAACATTCGGAAATACTTCATCTCTATTAGCAATTTTGTGTATATTAGTATGCTCCATATGCATTATTTTATTTACCTTATCTTAGGGAACTTTGTTGCAGTTGAACGTATATGGATTACAACTTCAATGAGTTGTTGCTGAACATGCACATTTTTCTCACTCCAGCCAGAAGTTGCGCAGAGTAAGCGGAAGATTAGTATGGGCAAGTGTTTGCATTGTCTTAGGGAAAACCGTAATTCCAAGATCTACCATTTACCGGGGTATCCTCAAATCATGAATTCAGAAAAAAAAAAACTCAAATCATAAAAACATGAAACCAAAACATAATCGTCACGGACACCTAAATCATAAAAAGCGATCCTATTACCAATCCAAAAAAACCTCATCGTTTGTGAACCTCAGAATACATCAATTCAATTACTTCCTAAGTTGCATTATTTGATTAATGAAGAAGTACCTGTAGCTCTTTTTCTGAATTAATAATCATGATACTTGGAAAAAAAACCTACAAAAAACAAAGAACATTTTATTCAGAGATTTAGGGTTTGATAAAAAAGAATGATACGTGTGAATGTGATTAATAAAGACTCTGGATTTGGATGAATATAAAAGAATGATACGTGATTAACAAAAATTATAGATTTGGATGAATATATTAAGAAGTATATCTTCATATTTAAATAAAAAATAAAAAGATACTACGTATCATGGTAATTAAACAATTATCATTAGTTTTTTTTAAAAATTATTTAAAACTTACCATACTCAATTAAAAACCGGATAATAAATATTGGGGTTTACCATCTTTCTACAAAAACAATCCAATAGCTCAATTGGAAAACACCAAAAGAAATAACCAAGACGTCCTGAGTTCGAATCATGCAACCCCATTTAACAAAGCACTTTTTAATAATTTTCGGAAAATCCAAAAGTTAAACCAAACCGAAATTAATGAAACACGATTTTCAAAAGGCAGTTTTCAAAACTGCGTTTCCAAAACGCGATTTTCAGAAAAATGCGTTTTAAAATAAAAATTTCGTGGATTTTGGAGATTTTATAGGAAATTCTGAAATACTATTGGCTAAAAGATGTGACTGGGATATGACTGGGATTGAAACTGTGGTTTCAAACCATAATTATACCTATATATAATATAGATATATATATATATATATATATATATATATATATATATATATATATATATATATATATATATATTAAAACAACACTTCTCAGTCTGGCCTTGTCGGTAACTCGAGTTCTTCGGCATCGTTAACAAGAGCTCTGGTACCAAACTGTAACACTCCCAAATATTCATGTTTCAATGCAGCGGAAGAGTCGTTGGTGTTACGAGATAGCAGATTACTCAAATCATAGACAACGCTTAAAAATCGCGTCGTTAAATAATGAAGCATTTTCCATTCATGATTATCAAATTACATAGGTCCGCAGCTCATAATATGTCATACAAATTTACAAAACATTTGAATGGAATTTTATTTGAATGAGGACCATAAATTCTTGTCGTTTTCCCGAAAATTACCTTCAAGTACCTGAGATAAAACATGTTAAAAAGTCAGCGAAAATGCCCAGTGAATTCATAGAGTTTAATAAAAACCATTAATATATCACCGGTATACAACTGTTACCGAAAATCATATTGTACAAATCTTTGTCGTAGGCTATAAAATAGGCCAAAGATATTTTATACAAAACTTTGTCGTAAGTCATAATATAGGCTTTAGCCTTCAAAACCATTATACGAACCATTGTCGTAAAAACATCATACAATACGTTCTATAACGTTGTATAGAGTTTAAATAAAACCATTATATGAAAATGGTTATGTAAAATAAAAACACAAACATAATATCAGTAATAAGACCCCGTATTGCTAGTCAGGCAATATATCATAACTCAATTTGTATATCAGTATTTTCAGTATTGGATTATTATTAGCCGCATGACATTGCTACCTTACTATAACAAACAACGTGTAGCTAACCCGTAATTCCTTTGCCCATCTAAAACAGCGTGTCGTCACAATAATCTTGCTTATATAAATCTTCTCATATATAAATTCGCTTACCAATCAATGTGGCACGACAGGGATCAACCATCAAGGCGCGAACTGGGGTGATCTTCCCCAAATAGAACTATTATATGCATTAGCGTCTACCAAATCCCGGTAGTTCACAATTCATGCTAATGGGACTTTTAGTGACATAACCTAACTAATAATAATCCATTTCATTTCATTCATCGGGTCATATAATCATTCGGGTCCATATCAATAAGCATACAATCAGGACAACTGGTGTCCTATATTATTAAAACTAGCATGTTATCTCCCCCCGCGGGTTTACAAAACATTTCATAAAACATTTAAAAGAGTATGAGGCTATGAACTCACATGATTGGGAAAGGCGGGTTATCGGCGATTTGGATGTACGGTACGTGCTTCAATCATGGAAACCTAGACAAATAATACTCGGTCTTAGACTCTTGTCCAATGAGTTTATAAAAATAATGGTTATGTATATATATATTGATGTTATCATAAGTATGATGATGATCAAATGGGATTTTATCTCTTCATACAACATTATAGTTGTCATGTGTTAGTCAATTTAGACTAGTTATACTAGTTTCAATCCAATTACATATTAAGGCCCAATAAGCCCATTAAGAGTTCAATTCATTATATTAGCCCATTTATACTTTTAATACCAGGACTATACTCATATGTTGGGCCCAATTGGGTTAAGCCCATGAGTAAGTCTAATAGTGTTTAGCCAAACTAGTTGGGCTAATAGTCCAATAAGGCTACTTTGGCCCATTATGGTCCATAAGTTATAAAGCTCGGGTTTATCGGTTTTTACTTGTCAAATGTGTTTATACATCAGTATATGAGTTGTAAAAATGCTACATTAGACGGGTCCGACCGTCTAAGTTTTATTTGGCGAAAACGTTAATCTTTCGGTTTTAGCCAAAAAGACGTAAAACTTATATATAGTTTTATAACTTTAGAAAACATTTGAGTTTGTACTTTTATAAAATGCCAAGTTTATTTATCATAGTACATAACTCATTTTATAATACTTATTATTAGTTAGTGGGTTTTATGTATTTATTTTATAATAATTTTATTTGAGTGCTCATTTTATATTATATAGTTTTATTTACAAATCTGATTATCAAAGTCCATTCCACCATTTTTTCCATATATTGAGTTCTACAAGGAGATAGAAGCTCAAATTTGAGCAGCACAAACTACATGATATGTGATACAAATAACTACTTATAGCTACTACTCAATCATCCTCTAAGTATCTCTAATAATTAGTCCAAAACAGACTATACAGATTTGTACCTCAATAGTATTTTGATCATATCTTGTTCATTTTAACGATTCCATTGAGTGGCCAACTCACCACATATGTAAAAATCATATATAACTGTATATTTAATAATCCAATCCATTTTACCAAGTGCTCATATTGATACTTACTGTTTTATACAGCCTATGAATCTAATCAAGATTTTAACATCTTTACTTGTTGATTTTAGTCTTTTTAACCAAATCTATTAACACAAAATCCCCACCTAATAATTTGATCATCATTCATCCTCATATACATATACCTTTATATAGAAAATACATGATTACTTTTACAAAATAATAAGATGATAGGAAGAAACAATCTCTATACCACCAAAGTGATGAAAAGGTTGAAGATCTGATAGGTGTGTAAACACCCATCTTTTTACCACTTAACTACAATAATAACCAAGCCAAAACGTGTATTTTATGTCGTAAATGTCGGAATTATGCGTGGTTTGTGTTTTTGTTGTGATTTAGGACGAAAATGTGAAAAGGGGAGAAAACACGGGCTTTCACGGGCTTTTATCGAAGAGAAAGACAAAAGACGAAGTCAAGAAATCAAGAGTGCAAAAAGAACGGAAGTCCAAGACCAATTCTGAAGATTAATCAAAGAAAAAATCAAAAGACGGAAGTTTACTAAAATCCGAAGAACTCATGTCTTATTTATGAAGAAATTTCAAGACGAGTTTAAAGAAATCCCGAGACAAAGTCATAAAAGTCGAAGAACTAAGAAGATTAAGGACTTAATGATGCAATTAAAGAAAGAAGAAAGAGGGGAGGAAGCTTCCTAAGCACCTCCCTAATCCTCCTATAAATAGTCTTCATTTTCCTTTCATTTGTTTTTTAGTTGGCTAGTTTGACAAACTATGCTCTTCCATCTTTAATTTTTGCACATTTAAATTCATGTTATTTTACTTTAATTCAAGTAAGTTTACTTTTAATTGTTATTGAATCTTTACTTTTATTGTTAATCTCTCATCTACCTTTCTTTGTTTGATCTTAATCTAAATCTTTATGCTCTTCTATTTTTATGGTTTTCAATCAAGTGGGTTTTGATTGATTTGGTTAAATTTATTAGTTTTGGTGATTGGTTTTGATTGATTATTGTTAGTTGATGTTTAGTGGTTATTTTGGTTTAATCTTTTGGTTTGATTTGGTTAGTTTTGATTGAATTCGTCCCTTCATCTTTTCCTTGTTCTTCGCACTATTTGTTTTGCCCAGATTCCGAATCAGTTAAATTGTTCCGAACCAAGCATTGTCTTTCATTTTATTCCGGATCAAGGAAATGTTCCGAATGAACCTTTGATTTAAATTGTTCCGAATGAGCTTATTGTAATAAGTATTCCGAATCAGCGTCTTTATCCGGAATAATCAATATTCCGGATGAAGGGATGTTCTGAATGAATCATTAATGTTCCGAATGAAGCTTTCTTACTTTTTATTCCGAATGAACTTATAAGTTTATTTATTCCAAACCAACCTTTTCTTTCTTTTATTCCGAATGAACGTTTTTCTTGTTTATTCCGAATCGACATTTATTCCGGATGAAGGATTATTCCGGATGAAGGATTATTCCGGATGAAGCCTTAATTCCGAATAAAGGATTATTGCGGATGAAGCTATTTATTCCGGATGAAAGACTTTATTCCGGATGAATGTGTTTTTCCGAATGAGCACTTTTTCTTAGTTTTGTAATTTCAGTTTTAGTTTATTTTAAGTTTAGGTTTTTGAATTTTAAACTTTATTTTTCCCGCCTTTTACTTAGTCGCACTTTTAATTTACTTGCCTTTAGTTTAATTTTGCCTTATTTACTTTTAAGTTTGCCTTTTTATTTCTCGTCACGTTTTTAATTTCTCGTCAAGTCTTTATCTTTCAGTATTTCTTTTTACCGTCTTTATTTTATTTTTAATGTTTCAAGTCTTTGTTTTTAATTAGTGTAGACAACGACAACCATTCTATTTCTTTTCCACCAAGATCAACTGAGTCGCACTTTGAACTGGAAATCAATTCGAGAAGATACCGAGAAACGAACTTTCAATCTAGCAAAATCATTTGTATCAAATGGCGCCGCTGCCGGCTCTTTTCGTGAAGATTAACGGTTTTTTGTGAGAGACGCGTTGGCTTTTGGGATCCGTTCACTCGTGAACGTTCTTTTTCGTGTCAAAAAATTTTCAAAAATCCCAAAAACATTTAAAAAATCATAAAAAGCATCTCTTTTTCAAAGTTTTGCACCAAAAATATTCTTCTTGCTTATCTATTTTTCTTTATGGATTCTTATGTCCATTGCGTCGAGTGTTGGAGACGACTATATGGGGGCGAATCGTGTCAATGGTGTTCATGCGAGCGATGCGGAAGAGACCTTCCTCCCATTTTCATCGATTCACAATTTGGATTTTTTCCATCGTGTAACTCGACTAATTCGTCCTTTCCAAATCCACCTCCTAGCCCCCCTTGCATGTATTGTGGAAGCGATTCTCATTGGCATGTTTCGTGTCCAATTCGACACCCGCCTCATGGCGAGCAAGAACTGGGTTACAATTATGAAAATGGTAATAGCTATCTACAAGAAGCACCGTTTTTCTCCATACCCATGTTGCCAAAATTGTGGGGGCCCTCACGATACTTCTTATTGTCAGCCAATGAATTATTATGAGCCAAATCCGTGTCCTCAGTTTTCTTCACCAATGGATTATTATGAACCAAATCCGTGTTCTAATTCTTCTCAACCGATGAACTACTACGAGCCACACCCAGGCTATAATTCAGGTTTTCAACATTTTGAGCCCCCACAACACTTCATCGATCATCAACCCTATTGTGCATATCCTCTTGAGCAAATTGCCACACTTTTTGACAGCTTTCAAAAAGTTCAAGAAGCTTGCTACAAGATCATCGAAAAATGTCAAAAGGATCAACGACATGAGCAAATATCGAATATCGAAACTTATACTCCTCCTCCGGTGTATCCATACTATTATGATGATGATGACGATGAGCCTACTATTTCTTGGAGTGATCTTGTTGCTCAATGTCCTAGTGCAATTGTCATCCCTTCTCTCGATATCCTAAACGTGTCTAAGGATGATGATTCATTTAGTGAGATTACTGATTTTGGTCTCGATAAATTCTTTGATGATGAGGTTTGTGACATGCCGACTGCTATGGAGTTTGAGGACGACGTTGCTCTTACAGAGGAGGTCGATCCTAATGATGACGATTTTTCTCCACACTATGAGAATTTCACTTTTGAAATTTCTCAATCTCCACCGGGAGATGCGGGTGATGACGATTTATTCTATCCGGCTTACCAGAAGTTCACCGATGAACTTGCTCTTGTAGATGAGGTGGAAGACGTGATTCTTCGCGACAGATTACGGACAGTTCATCTTCTTATTTCTCAAATCGAAGAGTTGACTTCTCCTCCTCTTTCCGAGTCTTTACCTCCATCTATTACTCCCGTTGAAGATAATGACCCATTGCTAGAAGAAATCGACATTCAATCAATACCTACGGGTATTGATGATGATGACACGGAGGGGATATTATTTTTGCTAATTTGCTGCAGGAAGGTATTGTCCCAAGTCCCCCTCCCGAGCACCTTTCATCCTCCCCTTTAGCCACTATTATGGAGGATGAGTGCTTTGACCCGAGAGGTGACATTCACTATTTCATGATTGATAACCTTACGGCTTTGCCGAGTGCTCAGCATCCATTGTCTTTGGGGGATGACAATGTGCTTACTTTACCCACCCCACCTCCCGTGGATCTCGATTTCACATACTTTTCGTATGTTGAAAGAACCTTTCTCCCATTCAAGACTTATTCCCCCGCCTCTCCTTTGTTGATGTCAACCGGGAACGAGGACAAGGTCTTTGATCCCGGTATTACATTTGAGGCTTCCCCATGGACCATTTAATTCGGGGACGAGTCAGGCTCGTGACTCGGTTAATATAAACAAGCGCTTTTTGGGAGGCAACCCAATTATCTATCTATCTTTACCTGTTTCACCATAAGTGTAGGGTGGAGCCCCATTGGTGTTTCTTGTTTTCTTTCTTATCATGTGCAGGGATTAGAGCTTCAAAGACACACTCTTGATGACTTTTGACGAACTGTGATTCCGTGTTCCCGTCTTCCTGGTTCTATCCTAAACTCTTTTCGATTCACTATTTTATATTTTCCAATATTAAAATAGGAATCTCTTTAGTTGTCTCTTCCTTAGCGAGATTTAAACAAAGTGCACAATGTCCTAAGTGTATGGGAGTTTACTCCCACATGCTTAAACATTGAGGACAATGTTTATATCAAGTGTAAAGGGGACTTCTATCGAAGTTAAGTGGCCTTTTCCTTGTATCTGTCCTCATTTTAACCGGAAAATCAATTTTTCGACATTTTTCAAAAAATTTTTATCTATTTTGGCCTATTAGTTTTTACCTTTGTATAGTTATTTTATTTCTTTGCTATAATAAATTTTAATAAAGTGCTTTTAATTTTCAAACGTTGTGAATCTTTTGACTCTACCCGAGTTCACTTATCTAAGTTTACTCTAGCTAGTATCCTTAACGTGTTTAAGTCAAGTTTTGTTAGGCTTTTATATAGGGAGCTTTAAAATGCAAAAGTCTTAACTCTCACGGGTTAAGAACAAGAACTTTTCGCAAGTTCCTATAATTGATCCTAGAGAGTCGTTTATCAAGGGAACTTTAAAATGCAATTTCTAAACTTGAAAAAGTCTAAGAATTTGCAAGATCCTATAGTTGACTCGAAAACCCAAAACATTGATTTAATAGGCTAAGCATCCACGAGTCTCATTCCTTGAGATTTTAAATTGTGGAGAACGAGAGATGATAGAGTCAATTATAAGTTTGGTATCCTTTCGTGAATTTATGTGAGTTAATTATAAGCCTATTCTCCCATCGCTTTCTAATAAATTTATCTGCAATAAACAAGGTTGTACGATTTGAATAGTTACTTAGCTTCTAGCCCAAGATCGTTTAAAAGTTGCTCTGTATGGATTAGAGTTCATAGCCAAGGCATAACTTATTGAAGCGGGATGCGAAGATTGGTGAGTCCGAAAAGGTCCTAACAAGACATGAGGGCTACATTTTGTTTCTAAAGATCCCAAGTGATGTGAAGAATCATTTATCAAGAATCAATATGAAGGACCGAGACACACGACGAAAAGCAAATACTCCCCAAAAAGATCATGGAGAAGTCTATCCGAAAAGACCCTAGCAAGGTATGAGGATAAATAGATCCAAGTCCGAAAAGGAGGCGGATCGTTGTATATCAAAGTCCAAAATAAGATTGGAGAAAAATAAAGAAGTCGTGGTCCAAGTATGAAAAATCTCTCAAAACTTCAAGTGAAGAAATTCCTATTATGAAGAGAAGACCATTATTTCATGAACGTCTCTCAAGATTTGAAGTATGAAGTCGCTGCCAAATATCGGTCCGAGAAAGGTCTCAAATCGCGAAGCGAGTTATGCCAAGATATGAACTTTATGAGGTCCCGAGAAGCAGTTTTAAAAGATTTTGTCCTTTAGCTAACTATTGATTAAATCGTCCCACTTTATTTTCAGCCTTAATAACTATCGAAATAAGTCAACAATGCATCCTCGTGATCATTCAAGACAATAATAACATATAAGAGATACACCTAAGAATAAGGGAGTCTAAGTAAATAATTGGCCCACATGAGTTCGTGTTAGTTTGCTAACTTATAATAACAATGATCTCGTTTTTAAGCTTGGTTTGGAGAATGTGAAAACTTGAGGATGATGATTATTCATGACATTTCCAAAACCCAAAGGTATGTTTTTTTTTCTTTACTTTGAATGTTTATAATTTTCTATCTCTTTAATAAAGGCCAATATGGATTGATTATGATGGAAAATGTAATCGTGCTTTGTAACTAATGCATTGCATGAGGACATTGCAATGGTCAAGTGTAGGGGATTTGATAGGTGTGTAAACACCCATCTTTTTACCACTTAACTACAATAATAACCAAGCCAAAACGTGTATTTTATGTCGTAAATGTCGGAATTATACGTGGTTTGTGTTTTTGTTGTGATTTAGGACGAAAATGTGAAAAGGGGAGAAAACACGGGCTTTCACGGGCTTTTATCAAAGAGAAAGACAAAAGACAAAGTCAAGAAATCAAGAGTGCAAAAATAACGGAAGTCCAAGACCAATTCTGAAGATTTATCGAAGAAAAAGTCAAAAGACGAAAGTTTACTAAAAGCCGAAGAACTCAAGTCTTATGTATGAAGAAATTTCAAGACGAGTTTAAAGAAATCCCGAGACAAAGTCATAAAAGTCGAAGAACTAAGAAGATTAAGGTCTTAATGATGCAATTAAAGAAAGAAGAAAGAGGGGAGGAAGCTTCCTAAGCACCTCCTTAATCCTCCTATAAATAGTCTTCATTTTCCTTTCATTTGTTTTTTGGTTGGCTAGTTTGACAAACTATGCTCTTCCATATTTAATTTTTGCACATTTAAATTCATGTTATTTTACTTTAATTCAAGTAAGTTTACTTTTAATTGTTATTGAATCTTTACTTTTATTGTTAATCTCTCATCTACCTTTCTTTGTTTGATCTTAATCTTAATCTTTATGCTCTTCTATTTTTATGGTTTTCAATCAAGTGGGTTTTGATTGATTTGGTTAAATTTGTTCGTTTTGGTGATTGGTTTTGATTGATTATTGTTAGTTGATGTTTAGTGGTTATTTTGGTTTAATCTTTTGGTTTGATTTGGTTAGCTTTGATTGAATTCGTCCCTTCATCTTTTCCTTGTTCTTCGCACTACTTGTTTTGCCCAGATTCCGAATCAGTTAAATTGTTCCAAACCAAGCGTTGTCTTTCATTTTATTCCGGATCAAGGAAATGTTCCGAATGAACCTTTGATTTAAATTGTTCCGAATGAGCTTATTGTAATAAGTATTCCGAATAAGTTTCTTTATCCGGAATAATCAATATTCCGGATGAAGGGATGTTCCGAATGAATCATTAATGTTCCGAATGAAGTTTTCTTACTTTTTATTCCGAATGAACTTATAAGTTTATTTATTCCGAACCAACCTTTTCTTTCTTTTATTCCGAATGAACGTTTTTCTTGTTTATTCTGAATCGACATTTATTCCGGATGAAGGATTATTCCGGATGAAGACTTAATTTCGAATAAAGGATTATTCTGGATGAAGCAATATGTTCCGGATGAAGCCTATTATTACGAGTAAAGGATTATTCCGGATGAAGCTATTTATTCCGGATGAAAGACTTTATTCCGGATGAATGTGTTTTTCCTAATGAGCACTTTTTCTTAGTTTTGTAATTTCAGTTTTAGTTTATTTTAAGTTTATGTTTTTGCATTTTAAACTTTATTTTTCCCGCCTTTTACTTAGTCGCACTTTTAATTTACTTGCCTTTAGTTGAAGTTTGCCTTATTTACTTTTAAGTTTGCCTTTTTATTTCTCGTCACGTTTTTAATTTCTCGTCATTAATTTCTCGTCAAGTCTTTATCTTTCAGTATTTCTTTTTACCGTCTTTATTTTATTTTTAATGTTTCAAGTCTTTGTTTTTATTAGTGTAGACAACGACAACCATTCTATTTCTTTTCCACCAAGATCAACTGAGTCGCACTTTGAACTGGAAATCAATTCGAGAAGATACCGAGAAACGAACTTTCAATCTAGCAAAATCTTTTGTATCAAGATCACCTCAAATCAACATGTCTTCAATGGGTTTTCATCTTATGCAAGTTATACACAAGATTTATGATAGAAATTTTGATCAATGGTGGTATTTAGTGGTGGAGTATGAGACGGCAAAGAGGGAGGAGTAGAGAGAGTTTGTGAGTTGTTTTCTTGGTTTTGAATGTAGTAAATGGTTTAGGTTTAGTTGTTTTTTGGTTTTGTAAGATATTAAGGACAAGTGTCCTTTGTATCTTTGTTATCTTGCCACCAAATGTGGTGTGTTGGCTAAGCCTTGGCTGCCCATAGTGGGGGTGTGGCAAGTGTAAACTTTTCTCATCTCCACTAATTTATGGGTACTCCTCGATTCTAGTTTCCTCGATTTACGTGCCCTCAGGTCCTTTTACGAAAAACATTTTTATAAATTATGAATCTACGACACAAAACGATTCTAATAAAAATTGTCTCATCAAAAACGGAGCATAAAAGCGTAAATACGTAAATCTAGGGTTCCCGGTTTAATCGTAAAAGATGCTAAATTATTCACGTAAGTCCTAATTTCTTCTCGTAAATTTGTCAGTTTATGAACCAACACAAATTAACATTTCCAAAATAATATTCGAGAATAAATTTATTTCCTGAAATATCGGACTGTCACAAAAACGGTGTATGTAAACGTAAGCACATAACGTAGAGTTCTCCGGTTTAAACGTAGTCGATGCTACTTTAAGACGTAAACCCCAATTTCTTCCCAAAGGTGAGTGTGTTCATAAATTAACAATAAAATAATGATTTTAAATAATACTTGAGAATAAAATAACGACCTCAAATTGACGGATTGTCACACTTATCATATAGTTATGCTAAAGAGCAATAAAAATTAGAACACACACGAAGGAAAGACATGTAGGTTCAATTAGCACGTAAGAAGAAAGCTAAGAAAAACCTAATGGCTACAAACGAAAAAGACTCCTAATGACATACAAAGTTCATCGATGTAAACTATCATTAGTCATATTTAGGAAGAGCCATTTAATAAATTTAGAGATTGAGTATGAGACTAACACTAGAGGCAATTGCGGCTAGGCATGACCATTTTTACGAGTTATATACCACATCATCTTCTCACATGAATTAATTTGACAGTTAGGTCAAATTGAATTTCTAGTGCAATATGTTCTCTAGTAATCATTCTCATGTTAGCCAAAATGTAATTCCTACATTTGCCTAATGTAGTGTAACAAGGATGAAACTTGCATGACGACACATTGCACAACCTAATGAGGGTTAAGAATGCACCATTACAAATCTTGTCAAACAAGTATAGTTAAGGTTATTTACCTTAATAGAACTTGAGGCCAATAACTTTGAAGTGTATAAACAATGTTTACACAAAACAAAGGAACACTTTTGATTGGTCTTTCGGAAATGACACATTTATCAATTTCATTGTAATGTAAATTACTTGAGTATTTCGGATGAAACATCCAAGTTGTCAAATCGACTTCATTATATATTATAAGCTATTATTAAACAAATTTGTCTAATAATTTTGAACAAGTAGATTCAATATAGCATCATCAACACAAGTGTGAGTTATGATCCGATGTATATTATTAAGAATCCACATTCATGTCTACACTAAAAACATGTCAATTATATTTGATAATGATATCAATCATAATTTGAATAATGAATTGATATATATTTGAAATGTTTCTTGATTCCCACTAACACTCCTTTAAGACGAAAAATAGCTAAGATTTTCATAGGGTGTTTCATGTTTTATAGTGAGACATTAATCTACTTGAACTAATAACACAATGATCGAGTAAGACGACCCACGTCAATAGATTTGACAAGCTCCCAAAGCTTTCAAACCTAAAAGTGTTAAAGAACATGCCTAGGTGTACAAAATGTTTATATAACATTTGTAAACCAAGAGATGTTAATCCTATAGGCAATGCACACATAATGTTGCAACCAAAATGCAAGAAATTTAGCATACATCCTAATTAGAAAAAACTAGATACTAACAAATACCAAGCAAGGCACAAGAGATTAGAAAAATAAGAAACACTACTACAAATAGTAAGGAACACTTAACAATGTCTACACAAAATAATAACACACAAGGAAACACACACAAACAATTAGCTTAACACATAAAAGCATTCGTCCATGTTTTGAGTGTTAGATATACCAACGTATACATAGCTTGATTTTATTTGAAAATAGTTTACGACCCATTTCAAAATTTAATTATGTTCAACACTTTATAAATATATCAATTTTCAAAGATATACCAACAAGAGATGTCCAACTTGATATAAAAGAGTAAAACACAAGTTTTACGACAAACCGACGCTCAATACTTTGGACAACGTATAGAACTTAGAAGACATCCAAAATTTAATGTTTGAACAAAGGTTTGGAAGCATTTTTAATAGAAAGGAAATTCAATTATGTTCTAAGTGACGGTTGGCATGACTTCTACGGACTTACAGTTGATTTTATATGATTTTTCAAAGTTTGCAAAAATCTGAGTCGGACTGACCGCGGTTCCTTATTGATAAGGAACCTCGGGGAATAGATAAAGAACCGCGGACAGTGGACAAAAATTGAGTTTTTAACCAAAATCATTTGGTAACTTTTTGTAAGGACATAGGAATCTAAAAAATCATTTTAGACACATAGAACTTGTATTTTAGAGTTAATTATGACACACAAGATTTTTATACTTCCAAACATGAAAAGATTTGTAATCAAGCTATTATACGAAGTTTATTTAACATAAAAACTTGTACGAATGAAACATTAAAACACATTTCATATGTAATCACTCTTCATGAACAATTTGATACAAAGATCGTCTCTTATTTTAAAAACCGTTATCATTTTTAAAAACCATTTGTATTGAAAAAGAGAGCAAAGATCGATCCAATCTTTAAAGTACAATATACTTCAAAGATCTTGAATAACCTCGCTCTGATACCAATTGTAGAAACTATAAGGGGAGGGGGGTTGAATAGTTTCTAGTTACTTTTTCAAAACATTTCGCATAACCCACTGTGCGCAGTTCTTTAAACATGTCTGCGGTTCGTTATCGCTAAAGAACCGCGTGTCCCTTTATGGAACAGCCAACAGTGAACTAGACTATTTATTGCATGTTAAACTTTAACAATCCTTTGTATCAAATTCTCGATCAAGCTTGACTAGATATGAGATGTGTTTGATTGAAAAATAAATACTACAAGTAAGTAAACACACAAACACATCAAATCAAGAGTACATCAAGCAATAGTCTAAACACTAAGCACACACGTACTAAGCATAAGCTTTTCCGCAACTAGGTGTTTAGACTAAGTGATGTACACTTGACCATAATCTAAACATGAAGCACACACGTACTAAGTCTTAGCTTTTCCGCAACTTAGATGTTTAGATTATGAGATGCACACAACACACAATGATTGTGGTAAACTTACACTTGTTTAGGAAAACAAGTTAAAGCGATAAGTATTAAATACGACGGTTTAGAAAAACCGTGTACCAATGACCCAAAGGTGAAAGTTCGTTTCCCAAGGAGGTATATGTGTGTGAATAATTCGTAATGATTTTGGATTAATATTGAGAAAGAAAATATGAGAAAAGAGAATGAAGGATACGTTAAAATTATACTACGATGACAAAACGAAAAACCGTAAAAAGTGACAAAATAAAAATTAATGCTAAAAATTCCCAAAAAATTACCAAAAATAGCTAAATATAAACCAAGAGTTTACAAATGATCAAAACTTTTTCAAAGCTTTTTTTTAATTAAATACTAATTTTTAAATGCTAATTAAAGCCCTTAAAATCCAAATAATTAATAAAAAACACAAATAAAGATTTTTCACTTTGTAAAACTCTAATATGACTTAATAAGACCCTAAAACCTTATTTTATGAAATTTAATACCAATTAAAACTATTTTTAGATGATTAAAAACTACTAGAATATTAAAATAATTCTAAAAATTAATAAAATGATGGGAAAATTAATCTAAAAGTTTTAAAAATCCTAACTTAATGTATTTGACCTAAGAAAAATGTAAAAGTTGCACAAATCTTTAAAAACTAATTTTAGTAATAAAATAATATAAAAATAATATTAAAAATCCAAAAATTATAAAAATTTCTAAAAACTTGCAAACTAGTTTATTTTAACCTAAATAAACAGAAAATGAAAGTGAAAGTACCAAAATACCCCTAATGGGCCCCCAAATGGGCTAAAAACGAAAACAGTCCAATGAAATGGGCTTTTTGGCCCAATAAGTTCAAACTCAACCAAATAAGCTGAAAATCACTAGTCTAGCTTAATATTCAATTCTAAACACAAAACTCTGAAGGCCCAAAAGCTTAATATGAGCTTATCACATCTTAAATATACAACAACTTATTCTTAATGGGCTTTTTGGCCCATTAAGCTATAAGCCAATGCCATAAGCTCTAATTTGACACACAACCTTCTTTTGGGATGCTTAAGAGATATGTGAAAAGAAATTTTGAAAAAGCACAACCAATAAGCCAAAAATAAGCAAAGTATTTTTTTGTTTTGGTAACCGTGATTTCCGACTCATTGGCCGACTAATCCACGGGGTTTGAGCCCACCGCCACACAGACTCAAACCAGGTAAAGCCAGAAATAAGCAAAGTAAAAATTCACTAACACACAAAATAGTCGTTTTAGAGATTTAGACCACCTCAAGACTTGATTCAACTTGTAAAAGACTCTAAATGACTTAAATAAGCCAAATCAATCAAGAAAAATCCAATAAGCAAAGCCAAATAAGATGAATAAGCCAGTAAACACTTATGAAAAAGTCAAATGAGTTGGTTTTCTAGTCAAACCCTAAAGTCAACCACCCAAATGCTCCAGAATAAACAAATGGGTCAAATGATGAAGACCTATTACCAAAATGAAGTTGTTTCACATTTAAATAAGCTGGAATAGCTTATTGATAAGCTAAAACCAATTTAACACTAGTAGTGGTAACATGTTGTGGGAAAGCAGTTCCCACTGCAGATTTTGGAGACCTTTTTTGGCTTGATTTCAAGCCCTGTTTATGGATGGTTTTTGGAAACAAAGGCACCCCAATAAGCTTTGGCTTAGTGGGAGTCAACAGCAACACAAAAATCACAAATCCAATCACAAGAAGCCACTCAACATATCAAATCAAAAAGTATACAGTCCAAGAACACTTGCTGATATACTTGACCAAAAGCTGAAATTCAATAAGCTATAAAACTCACGATAACCTACCAAACTTAGAAACCAGATATTGCAGAGTTAAACAACCAACAAAACTATAAGCAAGCCAAATTTCAGACCTCAATTCATTCAAACAAGCACTCAAATCCTATCTTATGTGTTTAACTGGATTTTATGTTCAAAATCTAGCAACCTACGTTTTTTAGTTCTACTTTGTTTGAGACTTAACCAACACCTAAAACAACTTCTATACAAGAAAACAAACAACTACCAACACCAACAAGCCAAGCTTCAAGGCCCTAAGGCCTTTGAACCAGCAAAACCAAACAACCCTTTATCCAACTGATTTCAAAGTTCCTTTTGATTTTAACCTTTAAGCATGCAATATTATGACTGATATAAGTTCCCTACAACCTATGTGACTGATTCAAGCACAAAGGAAACAATCTTCAAGCATAGAACTATAAATCACATAGCATACAAAAGTAAAACAGAAAAATAAAGGATGAAGGGTTCAAACCTCCAAGATGTACATCCACACCTTGGAATCCAGAGCTTAGGTGCTAGCTAAACAAGCACCAGCTTCCTTGTACCTGCTCAGATCAACAAACACAAGGATGAATAAAAAAAATACCACTGATTTTTGAAAACAAGGATTTTAAACAATAAAACCTTTCCTCAAAACTCAACAAACAGATAAATGGAACTCAGATCTTAGCTAATCAAACACCAAACTTTTATAAAAACATAAAAGGAATTACAATTTTCATAAAATACCAACTTTATATTTAAAAAAAGGAATTATAAAGATTTTAGCTAAAATCTGGAAGAAAGGGACTCTCACATGTTGAGGTCTCCTTTTATAGAGTATAATAGACTATTCTAGAATGGAAAACCCTAGCTAGCAAATCCCTAGAATGCCCTTGAGTACTTGAAGGCGTGTTGAGGTTGTGAGCTGTCCAAATGAATCCTAGACGTTCATTTTTGCTTTGGGGCCAAGTAAGGAGTGTAGAACTTTGATCTTGCCACGTGGCATTCATTGAAGAGGAAGTAGTCACATGATTGGTGGTCAGGTGAATGGGGTGGGGTCCTTGAGTGGAGTGGTGTGATATTTCAAGTGTTGGAATGTAACGTGTGATGGTGAATTGTTATATGGTGAAGGTAATTTTAAAAACCCCTTTGTTGGTAAAAAGTAATTTCTGGGTGGATGAATGATGAATAGTGCCACGTTTGATCCGAGTTTAGTGGCGAAAAGGTGTTTGGCGCGTGTTATTGATATTTAAACTTTGGAAATGACAGATATAGTCCTTGTGTTTTTGGCAAAAGTGGTATAGAAAGTATTTCAGCCGAATCCTTTGTTAATAAAGTTTCATTCTTCATAGTTTGGCCACAAAAACTTTAGAAAAAAGGATTTAGGGATTATTCAACTTTGGCATAATTACAACATCAGTCCTTTTGATATTTTATCCATTTTAAAATGACTAAATGTGTAATATTCTTGATCTTCAAGGGTCTTCTTTGTAATTTTGATATCTTGGAGGACCATTGTTGACCATTCTTTATTTATGAGGGACTAAACTTGCTAAATCTTCAAAGATGAAGGACCTTTTTGTAATTTTGACAAACTTAAGGGACCAAATTTATAATTATGAATATACAAGGGTATTAAGTGTCATTTCTTCATTGTTGAGGGATCATTCTTGTACACCTTCATGTCTTCAAGGTATATTCTTTGAGAAATCCATAACTAGGGCCCGATTCATTGTGCGGCTTCGTTTCTCGTGTTCGTTTTTCCTTGTTTCTTGTGATCTTTTGTCTTTTTCACGATATCCATACCTAAAATACACAAGTAAAAAAACACAAGCATATATATGGTATTTTGATGACATTTTATGCATTTAAAGCCCGAAAAAAACGATGAGATCATGTATAAATGCCATCTAATCACTCCCCCATACTAAACCATTTCCATGCCCTCACGCAATACCAGAATAAAGTATCTAAGCATCTCCAAAATTCAATTTTTATTAACCTTTATTGAAAAGTAAAACTTGCAAAAATACTACGAAGATGTGTTAAAGACATAATGTATGATTTTCATCATGAGTGTGACTTTTAGGGTCAATGAATAGAAACAAGTGAATGTCTCATAGAGTAAAGTTTGTCATCCTTGATTGTTATACATTCCATGCAAAGTACAAAAACGAGATCATTGTTGGTACAAGTCACAATGCTAACACTACTCATATGTCCAAATTGTGTAATACTTTTTCTCCCCGCAATCCTAGTTATTATGAAAAGAAAAGGTTTCTAGAATTTTTTAACAATTTGTCATGGATCACAAGTGATTCATATTGACTTATTTGAGTATTTATTAGTCCGAAAATAAAGTAGCACGATTTAATCGATAGTTAGATAAAGGACAAAATCTTTTAAAACGTCTTCTCGTGTATCTCCTTAAGTTCATATATTGGCATAACTTGTTTCATGATTTGAGACCTTTCTCGGACTGATATTTGGCATGTACTTCTTACTTCGAATCTTCGGAAGACGTTCTTGAAATTATGGTCTTCTCTTCATATTTTGGAATTTCTTCACTTGACGTTTTTTGAGAGATTCTTCATACTTGGACCACGACTTCATCATTTTTCTTCAATCGTTATTTTGGATTTGATATACAACGATCCGCCTCCTTTTAGGACTTGGATATATTTATCCTCATACCTTGTAAGGGTCTTTTTAGATAGACTTTCTCCATGATCTTTAGGGAGTAATTATTTTTCGTCGTGTGTCTCGATCCTTCATATTGATTTTGGAATAATGATACTTCACATCATCTTGGATCTTTAGCAACAAACTAGAGCTGCTCATGCCTTGTTAGGGCCTTTTTGGATCTTCACTAATCTTCGCGTCCCGCTTCAATAAGTTATGCCTTGGCTATGAACTCTATTCAACCCCGAGCAACTTTTAAACGATCTTGGGCTATAAGCTAAGTAACCTTTCAAATCGTACGACCTTACTTATTGCAGTTATTTTATTCCTAATGCATTGATCTTATGGGAGAAAAAGCCACAATTAAAACATATGAGTTTTTGAAAGAAAATTTTCATGTTCTACGTTTAGCATGATCACTTGTCTAACTCTATCACTTCTCGTTCTTCACTATTTAAAGACCTCTAATTAAAGAGACTCGTGAATACTTAGCCATGCAAGTCAAAATTTAGCCAAATTTGGATTAGCTTCATTAAGACTATATTAAATCGAAGTTTTGGGTTTTCAAGTCACCTATAGGATCTTGCACTTTCTTAGACTTTTTCAAGTTTAAAGAATGCATTTTAAAGTCCCTTGATAAGTGACTTTCTAGGATCAATTATAGGAACTTGCGAAAAGTTCTTATTCTTAACCCGTATGAGCTAAGACTTTCGTGTTTTAAAGTTGCTTATATAAAAGTCTAGCAAAACTTGATTCAAGCGGGTTAAGGAAATGTAAAGGGCTCCAAATGCCCATCAAGTCAAAAATTAACTCTTATTCTACCCAACGGAAAATATACATTCGTGTCTTAAAAACACTTACGAAAACAAAGAAAATTTTTAAAATTGGGCCATTTTTAGCCTTATTAGCAACATAACAAAACAAAACGATGAAAGTTGGAAAACGTGAGGGCGTAGCAAGGCAAGTATCTATTCACCCCCCATACTAAAAGCAAACATTGTCCTCAATGTTTCAAGTCTAAAGGTGGAGCACTCCCATACTAGAGACGAAGAGTCGAATGCTTAGGATCTAGCATAGAAAGGGTGATCAACAATATATCTAAAGTCATTTATGAATTATGCTAAAAGATAATTGTTAGAACAATAAAGGACATGTCATGGATTCGAGAAAAACTCTTCAAGCAAACGAATGAGGCTCACGTAAATGACCACGAGAGTCTTCAATCGTGGCGATGATGATGATCTAGATAACACATTCACAAACAACCACGAAACAACGAGTTGGAAGGGCACAAATCCCCTCTCATTAACTACATTAGAAAGCGATAATATGTACAATGGATAAGCATGGGATCTCCCCAACGAGGCACCTCGTTTTTGATTACCGAGTCATGAGCTCGACTCGATCCCCTCAATGCTAATTATCATTGGGGAAGGTGACTTGGTCAAGGTCGTCCAACGAAGGGACTTACCCACCGAAGTAGTGCTTAAGCCTATGTCCATTCACCTTGAAGTTAGGACCATCATTTTGAGCTAGCTTGATGGTCCCATAAGGAAACACTTGTGTTATGGTGAAAGGACCCGAGCAACGAGATTTCAATTTCTCGGAAAATATCTTCAAACGAGAGTTAAAAAGTAACACTTGCTCACCAACGTTAAAAACCCGGTTTTTAATCTTTGAATCATGAAACTTTTTAGTCTTTTCTTTAAAAATCAATGAATTTTCATAAGCATTATCTCTTAATTCATCCAATTCATTAAGTTGTATTTTCCGGTGATCTCCCGCAGTCTTCAAGTCATAATTGGCATGCTTTAGGGCCCAATATGCCTTATGCTCTAATTTAATAGGCAAATGACAATTCTTTCCATAAACTAACTTATAAGGAGTACAACTGATAGGTGTCTTATAAGGGGTCCGAAAGGCCCATAAAGCGTCATCGAGTTTGTCGGACCATGAAGCACGGTTTTCTCCAATCGACCTTTCCAAAATCCTCTTCAAAGCTCGATTTGAAACCTCGACTTGCCCACTCGTTTGCGGGTCATAAGCCGTAGAAAGATGATGTGTAACTCCATATTTCTTTAGAACCTTTTCTAATTGGTCATTACAAAAATGGGTTCCACGATCGCTTATAATAGCACGAGGGGTTCTAAACCGAGAGAATAGTTGCTTCAAAAGTTTCACTACCATACGAGCATCATTCGTAGGTAAATCCTTAGCTTCCACCCACTTAGAAAGGTAGTCGACGGTGACGAGGATATACTTGTTTCCATGAGACGATGGGAACGGCCCCATAAAGTCAATGCCCTAAATGTCGAAAATCTCACACACTTGAATTCTGTTTTGTGGCATTTCATCACGTTGAGACGATTTTCCTTGACATTGGTAAGAATCACACGACTTCACAAGTGTGTGTGCATCACGATAGATCGTAGACCAAAAGAAGCCGACATCGAACACTTTCTTAGCCGTGAGATTAGCACCATGGTGACCACCCGTGGTTCCCTCGTGACAAGCTCTAAGGATGTTAGAAGCTTCAGTACCAAAGACACAACGTCGAACGAGTTGATCCGTACAAACCCGTAAGAGATAAGGGTCGTCCCAAAAATAGAACTTAACGTCACGAAAGAATTTTCTCTTTTGTTGTGTCGTCATACATTGATTATGAAGTTCCCCGCATGGTAATTTGCAATGTCGGCAAACCATGGGGTGTTGTCTTTAGAATTCACTACACCGAGAGTCTCGAGAGGAAATGTTTCGGTGATTTCCTTGTTCTCGAATACATCTTTGTGAGAATCTTCTAGACGAGAGAGATGATCGGCCGCTAGATTCTCGGCTCCTTTTTTGTCAAGCTCGGTGACATCAGATTATTGGAGGAGGAGCATCCAACGAACCAATCTCGGCTTAGCATCTTGCTTAGCTAAGAGATAGTTGATAGCCGAATGGTCCGTATACACGATGATTTTAGTCAAGACGAGATAAGGTCGGAATTTCTTAAAAGCATAGACCACGACAAGGAATTCCTTTTTTGTTGTGGTGTACTTAAGTTAAGCCTCGGTCATGGTCTTACTAGTATAATGGATAGGACGGAAATGTTTTTCATAACGTTGCCCTAAGATGGCCCCTATTGCATAATCACTTGCATCGCACATGATTTCAAAGGGTAATTCTTAATTAGGAGCAACAAGAATGGGAGCTTCGGTAAGTTTCCTTTTAAGAGTTTCGAAAGCTCTAACACAATCCTCATTGAAGTTAAAAGGAGCATCCTTCTCGAGAAGGTGTGTCATTGGTCGAGAGATTTTCGAAAATTCTTTGATGAAACGACGATAAAAGCCCGCGTGGCCTAGGAAACTCGTAACTCCCTTAACGGTTTTGGGATGAGATAACTTGGCGATGATGTCTATCTTAGCTTTATCGGCCTCAATCCTCGCTTTCGAGACCTTGTGCCCTAAGAGATTCCTTGTTTACACATAAAATGACATTTTTCCCAATTAAGCACAAGGTTGGTTTCTTCACAACATTTTAACATTTTCTCGAGATTAGATAAACACGACGTGAACGAATTTCCAAACACCGAAAAGTCATTCATGAATACTTCCATCGACTTCTCGATCATATCGTGAAAAATAGCCATCATACACCGTTGAAACGTACCCGGTGCATTGCAAAGTCCGAAAGGCATTCTACGATAAGCAAATGTTCCATAAGTGCATTACAAAGTCCAAAAGTCATTCTACGATAAGCAAACGTTCCATAAGGACACGTAAACGTAGTTTTCTCTTGATCACGAGGGTTGATAGGGATTTGAAAGTTACCGGAAAAACCATCTAAAAAGCAATAGAATTCATTTCCCGCAAGTCACTCCAACTTTTGATCTATGAAGGGCAAGGGAAAGTGGTCTTTACGAGTGGCGTCATTTAACTTTCGGTAGTCAATACACACCCTCCAACCGGTCACAACACGAGTGGGAATTAACTCGTTGTTTTCATTAGGCACAACGGTCATTCCTCGTTTCTTAGGGACACAATGGATTGGGCTCACCCATGGGCTATCGGAGAAAGGATAAATCATTCCCGCGTCAGGAAGTTTTAAGACTTCCTTTTTTATGACATCATGATTTTTGGGGTTTACCCTTCTTTGAATTTGAATTGCGGGTTTTTATTCCCCCTCCATTAAAATCTTGTGAGTACAAAATTTTGGGTCAATACCCTTAGTGTCGGAAATTTTCCACGCAATTTCCCCTTTATGAGCTTTAAGAACTCTCAAAAGTTTGTTTTTTTTCCAAGAATGCGTATTCAAGGTGAGATGGAAGATATTTCAATTCAAGGATTGGCGGTTCCTTGATTGAAGATTTTTGTTAAACACTCATAACTTCCATCGGCGGAAGAAATGGTGGAATAAGAGTATCATTACTATTAATCACCTCACCTTCTTTGTCGATTTCATTTGAAGTAAAATCGACTCCTTGAAATGGAGTGAGATTTGGTGTATAATTAGTAAGAATCGGATCCAAAATAGTGGGATTGCCACTTGACGAACTATCGGAAAAACCTAACACTTCTTGTGAAAACTCATCGCAAACCACGTCGACTAAGTCAATGTGATTGTGGTAGCGATTGAATAAACATGAGAAGGTGTCGAGTTTGAGTAACGTTTATAACAAGTTCCTCTTCGTTGAATCTCAAAGTAATAGTTCTTGCATGAACATCGATAAGTGATCTCGAGGTGTCTAAAAATGGACGACCTAAAATTAGAGGAACTTAAGGATCCACAGGGATGTCAACTACTATAAAATCAACGTGATAGTAGAACTTCCCAACTTTTACGAAAACATCTTCGGCTACTCCACATGCTAAAATCATAGAATGATCGGCCATCTCAATAGACATGTTCGAAGGAGTAAGAGCCGGAAGTGAAAGCGATTTCCAAATGGAAAATGGCATCAAATTAATGCTTGCACCAAGATCGGCCAAGGAGAGGCATTCTTTCATATCTTGTATATCACAAGGAATGAGAAACTTCCCAGGGTCACCAACTTTTTCCGATATTCGATTAAGATAAACCGAAGAACAATTAGATAGCTTTGAAAGCTTCTTCTTATCGCTCATCATACCTTTCAAAGTGGAGGCGAAACGAGGCGTGTATTACAATGCGTCGGCTAAACATTAAAATGAACTTGTTGAAACATTTTTATAAAAATCTCAATTTGTTGTTTGTTACGTTCTTGCATTTTCTCTTTGTTTCGTCTCGAAGGGTAAGGTAAGGGTGGTGTGGGTTGGGGAACAGGCAACGGCCTTGGAATCTCGGGTTCCACAATTGGTATTGGTTCAACTGTAGGTGTGGTATGAGCGGTACTTCGTAGGCTTGTGATATGCTCCTTTTCGACCATCACCTCGGTCTCTTTCTTGATTTCCTTCTCCGTAGAAGTACTAGGACAAGAGATTGGTTCCTTGAAAGTTTTACCACTACGAGTAGTAATAACCTTCATTTCTCCCTTCGGGTTTGCAATGGTATCACTAGGAAGACCACCCGAGGTAGAGGGTTTACACATGACTGCTTCAAACATTTTAGCCATTCGATCTTCCAATTTTGATTGCCTTATATCCGCTTTTAACAACTCTTGCTTAATCTCATGTTGACTTGTTCCATCTTTTGTTGATTTTGTTGAAGACGTTGAACGTTTACTTCCATTTTATTAGCATGAGTTTTCAATTCATTAGCAAGTTTTTTTTTAAGCTCGTTTTTCAACTCGGATCTTAACCTAATCATCTTACGTTGCATGTTATCAAACTTACAATCGTTTGCTTTTGCATAATCCAAAAATTCTCCATTAAGATTTTTAGTGTGAGCATTTTGAAAACCTTGTGTAGTGTTTTGAAAATCATGGTTTTGGTTTTGGTTTTGATTTTGAACTTGCCCATTCCCACTTTGGTAATTACTCTTGTTGTAGTTACGTGAATTGCCTTGATAACCACCATTTTGATTGTTGTTTCGATAGTTGTTAGCATTTTGATTTTGGGGAGCTTGATTTGGGTGGGAACCTTGGCCGTTTTGGTTGTAAGTTCCCGTTGCTACGTAAGCACTCGAAGTGTTACCAACGACGGTAATGCACTCGGAAAGATCATGAGCTCCACCACAAGATGAACAACTATTTTCAACCGCTTTAACCGATGCGGAATTCAAAGCATCTTGTGCTTTCCAATGTGTCATAAGCGTCGAAAATCTATCGAAAAACCGATTTTCCTCATTAGCTTCATCATGTAAGGCATTCATGTTACGAGACGATGACGATGAAACCATATTGGCAACACTCGGTGTGTTACGAGGGTTATAAACCTTAGATCTATTCTCGATAATCTTTAAAGCTTCATCGGTCGTTTTGCACAAAAAATTACCACCCGCGGCGGCATTCAAATAATATCGTTCATGATCGTTAAGCCCATTGTAAAAAGTATCAATTTGATGCAATTCCGAAAAATCATGGTGAGGACATTCATGTAACATTTCCTTAAATCGTTCCCATGTCATTGAAAAACTTTCATTATTACGTTGTGTAAACCTTGAAATCTCATTTTTCAAATGTGTTGTTTTAGATGTTGGAAAAAATTGGTTCACAAACTTAGAAACAAGATCACCCCATGTCAAAATCGAATTTGGTGGTTCTTTCTCGAGCCAAATTTTTGCGGGTCCATCCAATGAGTATGGAAACAACATCATCTTAATGGTGTCATGTGGAACATCCTAAAACTTGCTCGTTGCGGTGAGACGATTGAAATTCCATATGTGATAATGCGGGTTGTCTTTTTCATGACCTCGAAACTTGTTTGCTTGTAGCATCGACATTAAAACCGTCTTAATCTCTAGATTCTCCGCAAGGATGGCGGGAATCACAATAGCTTCTCCAAAACCCTCGGTGGGTGCTTGAAGCAACTCCATCATAGTACAATTAGCCATGGTGACTATTAGTTCTACAACAGGTTCGACAATTGGAGTTTCTTCTTCAATCAAAGGATCTTGATTTCCTTGGTTTTGACGACGTTTGCGAGCTCGTTTTTCTTGATTACGAGTTACCATAAACTTGACGTAGAATGTGAAGGTGAGCAAAGAAGATTCTTTTGGGTGTTTTGTGAATTTTCAATTTTTTTTTTTTGTGTTTTTGATTGTTTTTAATTTTTTTGGATTTTGTGTGTATTCGTAGACAACAATCTACCAAATCTCTCCTCAAATCAAACTCTTGATTAAAGAAGCCTCAAAAGAATGAAAACGATCAAGTGGAGTGAACGCCTTGTAGTGACTTCAGAACTTTCGTGAAAACCAAATTGTTCAAGAGGGTTTAATCATAAAGAAACCAAGCAAATATATATGATACGTAATAATACTTTGGGCAGCAAAACCCTCGATTAGCCTTCAATATCAAATACTCACAAGCAATCAGAGGAAACGAGGTGGCTCTAAGCACTTAAGAGGCTTTTTTCCTTTTGGTCGTGAAATACAACCGCCTTATACCCACCTTATAGTTTGTATTTTTCAAAATCGAGCTTCACGAAAGTATTTATCTATTTTTGCCTTTTTCTTTTTGTTTGATAATCGAATACAATAATTACGAGATCAAATACCAATTAAGGTTGTGTTTTCACACTTTTGGAGATATTTTGAATTTGTTGTGAAACTTATACAATATAGTAATACTATTTCACAAGAAAAACGAAAAAAACCGATAATACGTATTAGTAGAGTTCTACTAATACAAATACTATTTATGGTTAGATATTTAAAAAAAAAATGAACAAATTAATCACGACACACCTCCCCGGCAGCGGCGCCAAAATGATTGTGGTAAACTTACATTTGTTTAGGAAAACAAGGTAAAAGCGGTAAGTATTAAATACGACGGTTTAGGAAAACCGTGTACTAATGACCCAAAGGTGAAAGTTCGTTTCTCAAGGAGGTATATGTGTGTGAATAATTCGTAATGATTTTGGATTAATATTGAGAAAGAAAAGATGAGAAAAGAGAATGACGGATACGTTAAATTTATACTACGATGACAAAACGAAAAACCGTAAAAAGTGACAACAGAAAAGTTAATGCTAAAAATTCCCAAAAAATTACCAAAAATAGCTAAAAATAAACTAAGAGTTTACAAATGATCAAAACTTTTTCAAACCTTTTAATTAATTAAATACTAATTTTTAAATGCTAATTAAAACCCTAAAAATCCAAATAATTAATAAAAAACCCAAATAAATATTTTTCACTTTGTAAAACTCTAAAATGACTTAATAGGACTAAAAACTATTTTATGAAATTTAAAACCAATTAAAACTATTTTTAGATGATTAAAAACTACTAAAATATTAAAATAATTCTAAAAATTATTAAAATGATGGGAAAATTAATCTAAAAGTTTTAAAAATCCTGACTTAATGTATTTGACCTAAGAAAGATGTAAAAGTTGCAAAAATCTTTAAAAACTAATTTTAATAATAAAATAATATTGAAATAATATTAAAATAATATTAAAATAATATGAAAATAATATTAAAAATCCAAAAATTATAAAAATTTATAAAAAATTGCAAACTAGTTAATGTAAAACCCGCATGCTTTTACCATGCATAGTACCTTAAGTTCGTACGTACTAGTTAAAAACTTTCCTAATATAGCATGATTACGATTACGTGTTAGGAGTTTATGTATTACGTACGTGTTAGAACACAATAAGTATTTTATTTGCACGATCACGTAATAATTATTTAGCAATAATTAATCACGAACATACGATCACGAAATCACGAGCGTAATTAAAACACGAGCTGTTATTAATTACATATATATATTTAATACGAGCGTAGTTAAATATATAAGAGTATGGTATTTACGTAACGAGAACATTTAAAACACGAACATAATTAAACATAAAAGAGTACTAAATAACGAGACACGAAGAGAGGTACGGATTCCCCTACCCGCGGCCAAACAAGGGTAATGGGCCAAGCCCATTACCAATTTTACTAAAAGGGGGTTAAGTAATTTTTACTACTCAAAAATTACTTTACAGAAGATTTCAGGAAAAACCTAAAACCCTCCCTTTTCTCCTTCTTTGTGCAGCCACCTACAAACCACCATAGAAGGTGATTTTGATCTTGGATCTTGTTGATTTATTGGTTGTTCATGTTTGTTCTTCACCCTCTTGATCTACGAACACGGTAAAACCTTTTTTTACCTTTTCTTTTTAATTAATCTTTTATTTAATTATGAACACGTGATGTTTTTATAAAAACACATTAATTAAACATAGATCTAACATGTTTTGATCATTAATTAATCAAAGGGGTCGATCAAAGGGGTGTTTGTTTTGGGCCGCAAGGTACAACCGACCCCAAGGGGGGTTCGGTTTATTTTAGCCGACCACCACCAAGACCTTTTTGGTCTTGGTTGGTGCGTGTGGGTCCCACGGCAGCAAGGGGGTACCCCGATTTGGTTCGGGGTACGATGTTGTTTCATATCCGGTGCATGTTTTTAGGCTTAGATCCGGATCATGATTATGTTAGTTGTTTATGTTATAAACTTATGTTAAAAATTAAATTAATAAAAAGATGAGATTAATTTAATAACATGACTTAGGTTAATTAATTATTAATAATCATGACTTATTTTTAACCTAAGTATTTATATTATTAAGACTTATAATTAATTAATTATTTTAAAAACCATGGATATAATTAATTAATTAAACATGACTTAGGTTATATTATTAGTATTTAATAATAAATATTTTAACCTAAGTATCTAATATATTTAATTAAAAACATGTCATACTTTAATTAAATATTATAACCTATAGTTTAATTAAATTACATGAAATAATTATTAAACTATATAATATATCATATGACTTAGGAAATAATCATGAAAACACTTAGGCTTATTTACTTAGCTTATTTAACCAGCTTATTTCTAATTATGGAAACTTTCTATTTTTAGAAACTTAATTAAATAAGGCAGCTAATTTATTTATGGAAACCAGCTATTTTTAAGAACTTATTTATTTAAGGCAGCTAATCTATTTATGGAAACTTATTTAATTAAGGCAGCTAATCTATTTATGGAAACTTTCTATTTTTAGAAACTTATCTATTTTAAGCAGTAAATCTATTTTTGGAAACTTTCTATTTTTGGAAACTTTCTATTTTTGGAAACTTTCTATTTTTGGTAACTTTCTATTTTTGGAAACTTTCTATTTTAGGAAACTTGCTATTTTTGGAAAGCTACTTATTATTACACAGTAAGTATAATAACACATGAAATATCAGAAATACTTAATCAGATTGAACATAATATAAGATTTAACACAGTTTAAGGCTTTAAACAGTGTAAAATAGTAAGAACACATAAATAAGCTAAGACATGATATAAAACCAGCTATGTATGTAGTAAGCAGATACTTATTTCATGTACGTATTTATGTAGCACTAGTGTTTCGGAAGTAAGATTCTCGCAGTTCATCGTTCTCGTTCACTGGACATAAGGTATGGATTCCCGTCCTTTCAGTATGGACATTCTTTCCTTATTAGGATTTCCCCGTATCCAGCCAACTGTTTTCCCGTAGTATAAGTATGAGTTTGATTGCTTATGTTTAAATATGATTACTTATAACCGTATACATGCATGACCAGTTTCACCTAGTTATGGAGGTACCATAACCATAACATTAGAGGCACTGATGTTATGACTTCACCACGGCAGAGTGATTGCTCGTGGCGTCCCTTCAGCTTGGCCATTTATTTATATTTATCATGTGGGGCGTATAGGTGCATCCTAGTTACACGTTTTTATTCAGGATTACATGGTGAATGTGGTGTGTGCCTTGCATCCTTCACAAGGAGCTGATCCCTCCTACCCATAAAACCAGTATATTAAATTAGAGGCAGCCCCTCTAATTTACATGATGAGGTCACCCCTCCAATTATTCATGTACGGTGGATTTTCATGACCTATATTGGCTAAATGGTAAAATATGACAAACAATTTTTATAAGATAAACATAAGACTTTCAAACTATAAAACCAGTTTTATTAAGACTTAACCAGGTTACTCGGGACATAGTTTCTTCCCCTGTTATTATGTTATATGCTTATCCTATTCATGCTTTATTGTACATCCGTGCACTGAGCGTATTGCTCAGCCGTTTTCCTTTTCTATGTTCCCAAAATGGCAGGTACTCAGGGACGCTCATAGACACTAAGAGTACGTGCATATGGACTGGAAGCTGTCTAGCCTTCTTTACATTATGCATTTCCTTTCTTTATGATACTTATGCTTTGGACATTGTTTCGTCCTTTTCCTTTACTATACTATGTTTGTGTGTGATGAGCTTTACTTTTGGACTACCGATGTTTGATTCTGGTATTTTCCTTTATATGGTCAACTAATGTTTAGACATTTTACCTTGTATGCTTTGATGACACGCCATAATTACTGTGATATTTCCATTTCCAAAATGGGGTGTTACAGTTATGGTATCAGAGCCAAGGCTTCGACCTGTAGGCTCTCAAATATGACCTGTGATTAGTGGGTAGTCACTATGGTCTTCCTAGAACTGACAGTTGTTTTCATGCATTCATCATTTTTAAGCATACATATATATGTCATTGTTACAGGGTTTTTAACTAAGTAATGGTTGGTACAGGACTGGCCATATTTAGTCGCATGTGTTTTATCGAAACTTTTAGATTTGGGACCGACCCATAGGCGTCCCCTCACTATGTCTTTTGTTTTGGGTGAACTGACCAGAGGCGTTCACTCTCGAGCATACAAAAGTTTTCATAAAACTGCGTCATGCATTCATACACAAAAATTTTCTTGCATAAAATTTTTCTCGTGAAATTTTGGTATAAATTTTTTTTCATGTATATATTTATATTCTATGTTTTGAACTGTTTAATCATACGTTTTATGTCATACTGTCAGATGGAAAACGCAAACGAGATATGGGCAATATTCGCAGCTGCCGATGCAGAGATGCAAGACGCTCTTCTTTATAACGACGGTTATCCTCCTCCGCCTAACATCTTTCCCATGGAAGGAAGGAATCGGCTCATGAGGGAATACTATAGCATCAGACAGCGACCTGACGAAGACAGCAACGACTTCATGCAGCGTTTCCTTCGCTATACTGGTGTCCTGAGAGCAGCTGCGGGCACCACTGAAGAACAAGCAATACATTTTCGTTGGGATCTAAATCCAAGGATTGCAAATAACTTGTCAGGTGCTCCGTTGGATACGGTAGCACAAGTATCAGATGCAGCACGTAGACTGGAGATGCTGCAGGAGAGGAATGAGTTCGGGGAAGATGAAAGACCCGACAAGAGGTAAACCTTCGTATTCAAGCGGTGATCAATCCGTATACTTTCCATATGTCAATTATTCATCTCTTAAACTGTATCTTCCAGGCAGAAAACTGGGGACCGGTCTTAGCCGGCTACTCAGCAGCAGCCTCATCAGCCCAAGGGAAATGGTCAGACTAATGACCGATCTGCTACGGATAGGCGTGGCGGTAATGACAATTACCGTAACAATACCGGGCAATCCAACAACAGCAGGTCCTAATACTTACGAAATTTCTTATGTTTTACGTTATAACTCATATTCTGACACTTTAGCAAAGTTCTACCAGGAACCATGGAAACGGTAGGGACCAGAACCAGAGAGGTTCGCAGCCTAGCCGTCCAGCTATCACTGGTATTCAATCTTACGATTATCCGCTTGTCCTTTGTACCCAACTATCATGTCTTATGTAAAATGTTTTATCAGGTCCTCAGCCAGCTAGAGCACCTGTTGGAGGATACACCCATCCTCTTTGCTCTACTTGCCACCGTAGGCACCAAGGACCATGTCGCCGTAATACTGATGCGTGCTTCAAGTGTGGTCTCCCTGGCCATATTATGAAGGATTGCCGTAAAGGCGAGATGGAGGGTACATCGGGACATGCTGATACCAAGCCGCCTCCTACTGCCGGGCGTGTCTACACGACATCTCGAGACCAGGCCAACAAGTCTACAGGTACCATCACTGGAATCTTGTATATGTATGATCGCGCTGCATGTGTTCTTTTCGATACGGGTGCTACTCACTCGGTTATTTCTACTGCTTATGCTAAGAACATTAGGATGCCTCCCTTGCCACTAGAAAATAGGCTTACTATTTCCACGCCTTTGAGGGACTCTGTATTAATCACCCATGTATACAAGATCTTTCCCCTAGAATTTGATGATAAGGTTCGACCTGTCGACGCACTTCCGCTGGACATGAATGACTTAGACATGATTTTGGGCATGGATTGGCTATCCAAATATCATGCTACTATAGACTGCCATTCATATCGAGTTATCTTTGGTGATGTCAATGCACCAGAGTACATTCATAATGGGTTCATACCCGGACGGTCTGTACAAATCATATCCACCCTGCAAGCGCGTGCACTACTGTCACATGGCTGCGAGGGTTATCTAGCTACGGTTCACACTACAACAAAATGAACCTAATGCAACATTTTACAAGCAACACTTTTAAATATGTTGCATTTTCTTTAAAATTGATGAAAGAGCAACACTTTCAAAATATGTGTTGCATATGAATCTCAAATACAACACTTTTATTAGAGTGTTGCAACTTCAATAACATAAGGCAACACATTAATAAAGTGTTGCAATTATAAAAACAATTTTCATTGTAAAATGTTATACAAATATTTATGAAAATCTGCCCTCCCGCTTACTCTTTTTTCTTTTTCCCCGCTCCTTTTTTACCCAAAATTTGAAACCCCGCCCTACCCCACCTCCCTTTTTTCCACTTGCACATTTACACAAAAGACACCAAACCTTTTGATTTTTCATATACCCTTCTTCTTCATTTTATTTTTAATCCATCAATGGTAGGGTATGTGAAAATCATCTTATATTATATCTATCAATAGCTATAAATTCTTGGGTCTAATTGCATCTGCCGTCTCCTAATTAGTTGCAGTTTTATGAAATCCGAAACTAGTATCCCAAGGTAAGGAATCTTGCCCTAACATCCATCTACTCTAAGAATTCGAAGTGTTGATGGTCTAATTAACGGTTTATTGGAGCATTTTTAATAGATCTCTTGCTAACCTTGTTCATATGACATCCAATAGCGGTTTATTAGTAATTTGTTGTTGTTTGGGTTCAAGATTGTATTTGTTTTAAAGGATTAGGGTTATTAGTTGTATGAAAATGAGGTCTAAATTGATATTATGTATGCATGTCTATAGTAGAAGATCTAATTGAAACTTTGGGTTTAGTTATTAATTTCAGATGGTATGGTACAGGTACATAGCAGTTGTACCTACGCATGTTTATTAAGCGGTCTTACCCGCATATCCAACTGATCCAAAAATTTAGGTTTATTATTGTTTTTATTATTTGGGTTAATAGTTTCACTCAAACATTATCTAGCTATTAATTCAGATTTGGGTGCTGATGACAAGATTGGGTTTCATTTGGAACCAAAAATAAGCTAGTAAGTAGTAACAAAATAGATGAAATGTTATGTATACAGTAGGAATGTTCAATTGTTATGTAAGTAATATTTATTGCTGAAAAATTTATATAGGGATGAGCACGGTACCCGTACGTACCGATCATGTACCGAATTAGTGATGACGATTTTTTTTGAACGTAAATAAGTGGTATAGGTACCGTATCAAACGGGTTTCGGATATCGGTAGGGGTGTCAATCGGGTTATCGGGTCGGGTTTGGAGCTTATCGGGTCGGGTCATATCATGTTTTGAGAAATGAAACTAATCCGAAACCCGAACCTATAAGGAAACGGGTCTATCGGGTTGGGTCTATCGAGTTATCGGGTTGCTTGTTAAGAAAATAAGAAAAAAACCAAATAATCAAAAATGCTAATGCTTAGGGATATGTAACAGCAAGAGATTTCTAAAACTAGAATCTCTATATGTTAATGGACGAACACATAACATAGTGCATAGTTAAACCAAATTTTAGCGTACATGTATATGATTAGGCTGTATTAGCGTACTTCTGTGTTTCAAACAAAGCACAACTACAGTTTAAATAAAAAAAAACAAAGCACAACTAGCAAAAGCAAAGCACAACTAGCAAACTGAACATGTATGTTAAGATCTTATCGTAATAAAAGGTGCACTTGAATCATGATCACGGGCTTCGTACTAAACTTACTAATTTTTTTATGTTAATAGGCTTTTGTTCAAAAGTGAAAGATTTGTTTTATATCAGTAATAGGTTTATCGGGTTAACCCGATAACCCGATAAAAATTTTAATATGAGCATAACCCGACCCTATAAGGCTATCGTGTCTATCGGGTTGACCCGATAAACCCGATAAGCTAAGGTGACCCGAATTAACCCGACCCTATAAGGCCTTATCGGGTTCGGGTCGGGCCGAGTCAACCCATTTGACACCCTAGATATCCTGGGAAATTGGGTTTTTTCTCGTTTTTTTCAAAAATTTCCCGATTTGGTACCCATTTTTTTACCTTATTTTGTGGTCCCGGTACCGTACCGAACGGGATTCAGGTACCGCGAATCAGTATGGTTCCGGTTCGGTTCTAGGATTCGGATCGAAATGATTATCCTTACATTAGTACCTCTAGCATGCTATATTCTCGTTTCTTGTTTATTGAATATAGAAATCTAGTGTATCACGTCATTAGTTTATGACATATGCTAAAAAAATGAAACAAGAGTATTTTTTAACATATACTTGATGTATGCAAATGTTACTGAAAAGAGTTTTGTTTTGTCCACATAATTAGCTACTGCACTTTTATCGTCAACGGGTTTGGTGTGGTGTTTTACCTGTGGTTTAGAGATTGGACAAAGTCAAGATTAATCTCAACGTATTAATCGAAGGTAAGTTGTAATCTCAACGACTCTTTTTGATCGGAAACAATTATTGTTTAGGTTGCCAATATTTTTATTTAATAGCACGAGTTGCAGCATAACAAGTGCTTTTTGAATGAAGCCCGTCCACTTTGAGTCCTTCTCTAAAACCGGGTTTATGCTACGAGGCTCTATGTCCCTTTTGTAGTAGTGTGTTTCAGATTTATAGAAATTCTATTCGATCTACATTGTTTACTTCAACAAAACTAAAGTGTAACAACAAGAAGTTTTAGCATGTTCAAGAAGATAAGTTGTAGCCCCAACTAAAGAATAACTTACCGTCAAGACATTAATCTTGATTGTATGAATCTGATAATAAGTGTTGGTAATAGGTTAAGTGAAAGGCTATGTCTAATTATTAATTCAAATCATATTCTTTGACCCAAATTGATAGCTTTCTAATTTGATGTTTTTGTGTTTTCTTTAATTACGAGAAAGTTCCTTATGTGCATTACAAAATGACGTAGCTGCTTCATCTTCTACACAAGCAGAGGTTTGTTTGAAATGTCTTAAGCGCATTCCTTGATATTTGAAATGGCGTTCGGATCCAAAGAAGTACAATATGGATAATGTGAGCTTACGTAAACAAGTGGACCACGAGAAGAAATAGAAAGAGGCTAGTGAGGAAAAGGTCGAGAAAATCAGAGAAATGTGTACAACTTTGCAAAAAGAGAATGAAGATATCAAAAGGAAAATGGGAAATGTACTGGAACAACTAGCTTGTTTTCTGGTGCGCAACTTCCTTAAGAATTTGTAAGTCTTCTATCTTCCATGTGTATTGGATTATTTTCTGATTGAATTATATTGATGAGTTAACAAGTATTCTCACATAGGAATTCCAATTATTTTAAGTTATATGATGTAAGTTATATTTGAAGAGTGAAGACTACCTAGTTTTTCAAACACGCGTCAATGACTAGGTTATTCAATCTCTAAACAAGCATCATATATACAGTTTGAAAAAATGCTTGTAAATGATTGTGTTGCTACATGATGTGTAGGATAAACATGTTTTCTGAGTGTCTCAACCGTAGTTAGCATATGGTGAGCCCATGAGATTTCAGATTTAAGGGTCTCAAGTCGTTAATCTGCTCGTGAAGACTAGTTATCTCCTCTGTGAGTGCATCCATAGATGTTCCCAAAATAATTTTGATGGCCACATCCATTTTTTAGAATAAGCACTGAGATCTGTGACGCAAGGAGGTTAACTCCACTAAATGTGTCAGGGTAGCTGATTTCAACTGCACCCATTAGCTTTTTTACATCTGGTCCAATTCCATGACCACACCACAGTCCTACAGGTTCTTGAGGTATCGTTGTTAGAGGTTGCTCCATCAATTCATCCGTTTATGTAATTGACTACAACAAAGTTTAATAGGTAATCATAACCATTCATTCTAAATTAGATTATTTTTCATGTTTTATATACCATTCAACATATCAGGCCTTAAGAAAAAATGAAGAACATTAGAACCTGTGATCGTCGTCAAATCAGCTACAACTAGGGGTGGATCTACATAGAACATAGGGTATGCACGTGCATACCCTGTGTAAAATTTCGAGAGTGTTTAAAATTTGTTTTTTATTGGAAGACACTACAAATAAGAACTTAAGAGTGGGCACCCATTAGAACATAGAAGGAATATGAGTGCACACCCAAATCCAACTTGCCAACCTCGATTCTCAAATACACTAAGAACTTAAGAGTCCACACCCTTTAGAACATAGAAGGAAGATGAGTGCACATCCATATCCAACTTGCCAACCTCGATTCTCAAATACACTAAGAACTTAAGAGTCCACACCCTTTAGAACATATAAAAAATGAAACAATCACGCCTACTTGGATTCTCCAATTATCCAACCCGATGAAACATGATCTAGAATACCATATTGTAAGTAAGTCTACTACTAAATTTCATACAACAAGCTTAGGAAATTGTAGCTGGAAAAAGGGTGACCTGCTCGCAACAAGGAGAGCAAGTTATTTTTTTACTATTAATCCTTTTCTCTTTAAACTTACTAATTATTCACTAGATGGACTTCTGACATTTTATAACTGTAGTGGCTTGTACAGGGTCCAAACAAAATAATACTCAGCCAATTATCAATGCTTAAACACGGATGGCTCAAGGCAAGAAACAATATCATCACAAATAATGTTTTTTTATAATTCCTAAACAGTTTCATGCTTAATCACAAACATTATGTTTGCTCATTAAGTTGTTTCTTCACGTTTGATTATACATATAGGTGTGGATACTTAGGAGGAAGTTGTTGCTGAAAGCATAAAACTTGCAAGTGAAGCTATTGCCTTACATGTCAAGGATGGGAATTCATGGTGTAAGTAAGATCTATTGTCTAATTATTAAAAACCCCTACACGAGTCGTAAGTTATATAGTTAGAATTAAAGCTATAAAATATAGGTAGAAATCATGGTCACCTGACCCTGTATTCTAATAACAAAAAACCTCAAGAATGCTTGTCTTACATGTTTTTTTGTGACAGGTGCTTGGGATCACAACAAATTGTAACAGTCGCTGAAAGCATACCAAAGTGATGTATGTTGAAAAATCTTCTTATAAATTAGTTTGTTCTGGTTTTGACCCAATAAACATGAACCTCAAATTATCATAATCTGAGTTTTTGATATATTGTTTGTTTTCCAAGGACAAATCAAGGCTAAACGACTTGCATCCATGACATCATCTCTCAATGAAGTTAAATGTAAGCACAAATTTATATTAATAAATACATTTCAAGAAAACTTTATAATTTAATTTCACTGAAAACATTCTTCCTCATTTTCATATGATCCAGGCTATGTTGATATGGAGTATTTGAAGGCTAAACTCGTAGATAGACTTACGAGGATAGTCTGACTATTTCTATGATTGTTCTTGAGATCACTTTAAACTAATTAGGCGTCCCCATAGGAGTATTTTGTGTCTAAATCGAAAGCTTTTCAGTATTGGGATATCTTCTAAACACTTTTACTATAAAAGTGACATGAATATGCACAAAAGTATGACTCCATGGTGTAGTTGTTGCTTGATCTGGTATGTTTATGAGAGTTGGTGTACTCAAACTAATGACCTTCCACACCTCCAGATACAACAATAGTAGGAAGACCAGGTGTGATATCTCTTAAAGGAGTTGCATTAGAACTAGGGACTTCAAAAGAATCTGGTGCCTCGGGTGTGATAGCTAAGACAACTGGTGTTGCAATCTCAAGGAGGACTCGATAGGAGCTGCAAAAGAGATGGTTGTGGTAACAATAAGAAATGAGTGTAACAGTACTAACATTTACTTTGACATTGTACAAATTTAATAATGTACAACATTGTATTAACTTTAATAATTTTAGTCCAGAACGTTAGTTTTATTACGCCATTTGAATTTCATATCATACAAACTTGAATTGTGTAGCATTTTAATTGAATGGGACAAAAAATGTACAAATATTAAAACAGAGCAGAAGTGTTGCAATAGATGTTAGAAACTGTTGCTCATATATGGCATGAAACAACTAAAAGTGTTGCGTTTGATATATATAAGTGTTGTCGTAGGTTGATGTTTATATATATAAGTGTTGCATTCAATGTTCAAAGTGTTGCTTTAGAGTCAAAAAAATGTATGTTTGAGTATTAGAAGTGTTGCACTTCAAGTGTTACATTAAATAAGTTGAGGCAACATTTTCAAAAAGTGTTGCATTTTCTTTTCAAAGTGTTACTTTAGACCTAAGGCGACGTTGCCTAACGCAGCACTTCAAAAAGTGTTGCATTAACCATAATATAACACTTTTAGAGCATAATACAACACTTCATGAGTGTTGCATTATATCTATTTTCTAGTAGTGTCACGACATGAATGCTGAATCTCCATCGATTCAGGATCAACCAATAGTGTCGGAATTCCAAGACGTGTTTCCAGCAGAACTTCCGGGCATACCACCTGCACGAGAAGTGGAATTCAGTATCGAGCTGGTCCTAGGAGCTGAACCAATCTCCAAGGCTCCTTATCGCATGGCTCCCATAGAGCTGAAGGAGCTGAAGGATCAACTTCAAGAACTTCTTGAACGAGGTTTCATTCGACCGAGTGCATCTCCATGGGGCGCACCGGTTTTGTTTGTTAAGAAGAAGGACGGCAGTATGCGTCTTTGCATAGACTATCGCGAGCTCAACAAGATTACCATTCGGAATAGATATCCACTGCCACGCATTGACGACCTGTTTGACCAACTCCAAGGGGCCAAACACTTCTCCAAGATCGATCTAAGGTCAGGCTAGTGATGAGATGGCATTTATACATGATCTCATCGTTCTTTTCGGGCTTTAAATGCATAAAAATGTCATAAAATACCATATATATGCTTGTGTTTGTTTACTTGTGTGTTTTAGGTATGGATATCGTGAAAAAGACAAAAGATCACAAGATACAAGGAAAAACGGACACGAGAAACGAAGCCGTACAAAGAACCGGGCCCTAATCATGGAATTTTCATCAAAAACCCTTGAAGACTTGAAGACAAAATAAAATTGATCCTCAATGAATGAAGAAATGACACTTAAAACCCTTGTATATTAATAATTACAAGTTTGGTCCCTTAAGTTTGTCAAAATTGCAAAAAGGTCCTTCAACTTTGAAGAAATGGCAAGAATAGTCCCTCAACAATTTCAAATTGCCAACAATGGTCCCTCATAAAGTGGAAGACTCATTGAAGACCTTTGAAGATCAACTTTGTCCAAATACAGCCCTTGAATTATCACCAAATGACAAAATACACCTTTGAAACCTTTTTGAAAACTTTTGTGCCAAAATTGTCAAAGTAGGAAACTTATTAACAAAGGAGAGCCGGTTTTAGGGCTTGAAAACCTTTAATGCCAAAAATCTGAAAAGAAAGGGACCAGAGTTGCCAAGTAAAACATTCAAAAAAGAAAAGTGCGCCTAACAAATTCTTTTCCCCCAATTTCGGATCAAAGGATTAACTGTTCATCCTTTTTACTCCCCAGAACTTACCCTCACTTAACCATGGGTAAAAACTAATTACTTGTGCACACGAGTAATTCACACACTCAGAAACCTTTCCCACACACAAACACACCAATCCCACACACGTGTTCCAAAACCCCAATTCCCTCTCAACCAATCAGCTTTCACCTTAGGCCCCAAGTAACATGACGTGTCCCCAATCAACGTCCAAGATGAAATGCGTGCTCCCAAAGCAAATTTAAACGACCAAGATCAAGAAAGGACAAAATGCACTCAAAACCGTTCAAGGGCACATTTGGGATTTTCTTATGATTAGGGTTTACATATTTCTGTTCTAGTATGTTCTATAGGTGCTATATAAGGAGCTCACAACCTGTGTGAAGCCCTTGTTCCAGTTTTTAAGCTTGCACATGTAATACCTTTTTAAAGAAATAAAAAGTTTGGTTTTGAAAAAATTCAAGTATAATTCCTTTTTTATTGTTTTTAAAAGTTGAGTGTTGTGTTAAGCTTAATTCTGAGTTCCAAGTTTTAATGTTGGTGAAGTAAGTTTGGATTTTCAAAATATTTCAAAGGTTTCTGAAAATCAAAGGATTTTTGGGAGAATTTGATTCATAGGATTTGGATGTTAAGAAGTGTGATTTTGTTAGTGTTATAGGGTTTTAAAAACGTTTTAAGAAGATTAAAAAGGTTTTGGAAGAGTTTTAAAAAGAGAAAAAAGAATCAGTATCATATCATATTATTATTGTTCTTGTTTTCTTTGTTTTGTGTTCAAACAGGTGTTCAAGAGCTTGTTGATTCAGTTCAGCACCAGCCCGGGCTGGTAAGGAGGAGGGTTATACACCCTCTAGGGCTTTGGATGTAAAGCCCTGAGGTAATCTCTCTTTTTCTCTTTAAAATTTCAGAATAGGTGCTTGTATATGATCTTGTGTGATCTGTTGTTTAAGTGTGATTTAGCTGTTGGATTGATGTTGTTTTGAGTTGATATACATGTTATGAAGCTTTGATAACAATTTGGTTAGGTTTCATAAGGTTTTGAGTGTTAAAAATTGGTTTCCAGATTATTAAAGGGTGTTTGGCAATACGTTTTAGCAGGGGATGGATCTTAATTAGTGATTATTAAAGGTGTTAGACAACTTGATTAGGGTTAAGTTAGATGTTAGTCAGTTGGTAGATAGATTTGGAACAAGTTTAAGCTAGATTTGGTGTGTTTTAAAGAAAAGTGAGGTTTAAAATCTGCATATTGCTAAATTGCTTGGTTTTTCATGATTTTGTGCTTGATCTTGGAAAATCTGTTGAAGTGTTAGGTATACTAGAGTATTGATTTGGTTTGTGAACTAGTTGGTGAGTTTGTGTGTTAAATTTGGGAGCCTAAGTTTCACTAGGAAGCAAGTAATAGGCTATTATAGCCCACTGATCTGCTTAAATCATCACAGAAACTGCATAAGCCTGTGTGTGCATCAGTTTTGCCTGTTTGTGCCTTGGATTCTGATCTTTGGTGTGTGCTTAGTGCTTGATTTAGCTGCTTATTGACTTCTTGTGATCAAAGGATCACAAGAGTGCCCCATTGTTCCCAAGCAATCTCCAAATAAACCATCCCCAAGCTCCTCTTGGGGCTTTCAAGCTGTTAATCTTGTGTTCATAAGTATACCTGCCCACGTTTTGATCTTATTTTAAGCATAATCAGTGTAAAAAAGGGTAAGTGGATTGGTTTTCAAGTTTACAAGGTGTCACAGATTGGTTTGGCAAAGTTAAAAAGCAAAAATAAAAAAAAAAGAGTAAAAAGGGGGGTTACACGCCTCGAACCCGTGACCTGCCGTTCAACACACCAACAACATAACCATCCTGCCCTTGGGTCTTTTACTGACCAAGGTTGGATTGGTTATTTATTTAACCAGTTTTTCATTTGTGTTAGTTTTAAAAAGCCGTAGCATTTAAGCTTATTTCCAGCTTATTTTTCTAGCTTATTTCACTTTTCTTATTTTTCCTAGGTAAGTAATAGGTTTATAGATTTTTTAAAATTGGTTTCACTTTTTTCCCTTTATTTTAATATTTTATAGGATTTAATTAATAGACGTTTTTTAATAAATCAATAAAAAATACCAAAAATAGTTTTTATTTTTAGGAAAAATAATTTTAAGTTTTTAAAATATATTTTTGAGGTTTACATCTAATTTTGGTTTCAAAAACATTTATTTTTAATTTTATAATATTTTAAGGTTTTTTATAAACTTTAAAGATTTTTATAAAATTATTAAAAAAGGTTTAGAAGCTTAGATTAGTGTTTTTCTCTTAATTATATTATTTAGGATTTTTAGAAATTTTTTATTTCAAATTTTAGTAACTTTTATTTTTTTTAGTATTATTTTAATATTATTTTATTATTTAATTTTCAAAATTTTATTTTTCTTTCTTTTTCATTTTTATTAAATTCTTTAGCATTAATTAGGACCATTTCAATTTTTAGAATTATTTTTAAGCTTTTATATTTATTTTTATAATTATTTTAAGTTTAATTAGGTTTTAATTATTTTAAATCATTTTTAGAGTTTTAAAAATAGTTTTAATAGGTTTTAATTTTTAGAAAATTACTTTTTAGTCTTCTAATAATATAAGTTAAGTGATAATTCAATAAAATCATATTTTAGACATTTGAATTAGTTAAATTTAATTTTAGGGCTTTAATTAGCATTTAAAATTAATTATTTAATTAATAAAAGGTTTTAAAATATCTTTGTTGGATTTTTATCTTAGTTTATATTATTTTAGACTTGTTTTAATCTTTTCTTGATTTTGTTTTTGGTCTTAGCTTAATTTTTAATTTGGTTGGTTTTTCTACGGCTTTACGTTTACGTTTTTTTTCGTCATAGTGTAATTTTCACGAAACCATCATTCCATCTCTCAATATTAATCTCAAATACATACAAGTTAATTCACAACACCATACCTCCTTGGGAAACGAACTTTCTTCTCTCATTTTATTTGATTGTGGGTCATTAGTGTTGATTTTTCCTAAAATCATCACTCGATACTTACCGCTATTTACGCTCTTTTCCTAAAGGGTAGTAAAACACTACAATCATTTTGGCGCCGCTGCCGGGGAGGTGTGTCGTGTCTTAATTTGGAAACTTTTGTTTTTGATATTATCCAAAATAGTATTTGTGTTAAGTGGAACTCCCTTAACACGTATTATCGGTTTTCTCGGTTTTTCTTTGTGAATATTATTAATATATTGTATTAAGTATCACAATCAAAATACAATATCTCCAAAAGTGTGAAAACACAACCTTGATTCGGGATTTCATCACTCGATCATTGTATTCGAATCTCAAACAAAAAGAAAAGGCAAAAATAGATAAATACTTTCGAGAAGCTCGATTTTGAAAGATACGAACTATAAGGTGGGTATAAGGCGGGTATTATAAAATATACCCTAAGGAAAAAGGCTCTTAAGTGCTTCGCGCCGCCTCGTTTCCCCGCTTGCTTGTGAGTATTTTGAGATTGAAGGCTAATCGAGGGTTTTGCCGCCCAAAGTATTAATACGTATACTATATTTGCTTGGTTTTCTTTGTGATTAAACCCTCGTGAACAATTTGGTTTTCACCAAAGTTCTAAAGTCAATCGAAGGCGTTCACTCCACGTGATCGTTTTCATTCCTTTGAGGCTTCTTTAATCAAGAGTTTGATTCGAGGAGAGATTTTGTAGATTGTTGTCTACGAAGATACACCAAAATCCAAAAAAATTAAATATCATCAAAAACACAAAAAAAATTGAAAATTGAAAATCCACAAAACAACCAAAAAGAATCTTCTTTGCTCACCTCCCATTCTTCGTGAAGTTTATGATCACTCGTAACCAAGCTAAACGAGCTCGTAAACGTCTTCAAAAGCAAGCAAATCAAGGATCGTTGATTGTTGAAGAACCTCCAATTGTTGAACCTATTGTAGAACAAGAAGTCGTCATGGCTAATCGTACTATGATGGAGTTGCTACAAGCACCCACCGAGGGTTTTGGAGAGGCCATTGTTATTCCCGCCATCCTTGCGGAGAATTTCGAGATTAAGACGGGTTTAATGTCGATGCTACAAGCAAACAAATTTCGAGGTCACGAGAAAGACAACCCGCATTACCATATTAGGAATTTCAACCGTCTCACCGCCACTAGCAAATTCAAAGATGTTCCGCATGACGCCATTAAGATGATGTTGTTTCCATATTCGTTGGATGGACCCGCAAAAATTTGGCTCGAGAAAGAACCGCCAAATTCGATTTTGACATGGGCCGATCTCGTTTCTAAGTTTGTGAACAAGTTTTTTCCACCATCGAAAACAACACACTTAAAAAATGAGATTTCACGATTTGTGCAACGTAACAATGAAAGTTTTTCAATGGCATGGGAACGATTTAAGGAGATGTTACATGAATGTCCTCACCATGATTTTTCGGAATTGCATCAAATTGATACCTTTTATAATGGGCTTAATGATCATGAACGAGATTATTTGAATGCCGCCGCGGGTGGTAATTTTTTGTGCAAGACGACAAATGAGGCTTTACAAATCATTGAAAATCGATCTAAGGTTTATAGCCCTCGTAACACACCGAGTGTTGCCAATATGGGTTCGTCATCTTCGTCACAATCGTCTCGTAGCATTAACGCCTTACATGATGAAGCTAATGAGGAAAATCGTTTTTTTGATAGATTTGCTAATCTAATGTCCCATTGGAAGGCTCAAGAAGCTTCCAATTCCGCTTCGGTTAAAGCGGTTGCTAAGAGTTGTTTATCGTGTGGAGGAGCTCATGATTTATCCGAGTGCATTACCGCGGATGGTAACACTTCGAGTGCTTATGTAGCAACGGGAACTTACAACCAAAACGGCCAAGGTTCCTGCCAAAATCAAGCTCCACCAAACCAAAATGTTAACAATTATCGAAACAACAACCAAGGTAATTACCAAGGCAACACACGCAATTATAACAAAGGGAATTATCAAAGTGGGAATGGACAAATCTCTAATCAAAACCAAAACCGTGATTTTCAAAACACTACACAAGGTTTTCAAAATGCTCACACGAAAAATTTGCAAGGAGAATTTTTAGATTATGCTAAAGCAAATGATGCTAAATTTGATAATATGCAACGTGAGATGATTAGCTTAAGGTCCGAATTGAAAAACGAGCTTAAAAATGAACTTGCTAATGAACTTAAAACTCATGCAAATAAAATGGAAGGAAATGTCCAACGTCTTCAACAAAACCAACAAAAGATGGAATTAGGACAACATGAGATTAAGCAAGAGTTATTAAAAGCGGATGCTAGGCAATCAAAATTTGAGGACCGAATGGCTAAGATGTTTGAAGCTATCATGTGTAAGCCCTCTTCTTCGGGAGGTCTTCCTAGTGATACCATTGCAAACCCGAAGGGAGAAATGAAGGTTATTACTACACGAAGTGGTAAAACTTTCAAGGAACCAATCTCTCGTCCGAGTACTTCTACGGAGAAGGAAATCGAGAAAGAACCCGAGGTGATGGTCGAAAAGGAGCATATCACAATCCCACGAAGTACCGCTCATACCACACCTACGGTTACACCAATACCAATTGTGGAACCCGAGTTTCCAAGGCCGTTGCCTAATGACCAACCCACACCACCTTTACCTTACCCTTCGAGACGAAACAAAGAGAAAGCACAAGAAAGGAACAATTATCAATTTGAGCTATTTATGAAAATGTTTCGTGATTTGCACTTTAACATAAGTTTTGCCGATGCTTTAATCATGATGCCTCGATTCGCCGCAAACTTCAAAAGTATGCTTAACAACAAAGAAAAGTTACAACAATCGTCTAGTTGTTCATCGGTTTTTCTAAGCCGCATACCACAAAAAGTCGGTGATCCCGGTAAATTTTTGATTCCGTGTGCTATTCAAGATATGGAGGAATGCTACGCCTTGGCCGATCTTGGCGCTAGTATTAATTTAATGCCTCTCGAGATTTTCAAATCGTTTTCGCTTCCGGCTCTTACTCCTTCGAACATGTCCATCGAGATGACCGATCATTCTACGATCATGGCATGTGGAGTAGCCGAGGACGTTTTCGTTAAAGTCGGAAAGTTTTACTATCCCGTTGACTTTATCGTTGTTGACATTCCCATCGATCGAAAAGTTCCTCTCATTTTGGGTCGTTCATTTTTGGATACATCAAGAGCACTTATCGATGTTCATGCTCGTAAAATCACCCTTCGTTTCAATGAAGAAGAACTTGTCATCAATGCAACACAAAACTCCAATCTTTCTCATGTATATTCTATTGCAACTTTAAACCATGGTGACTCGACCAATGTCGTTTGTAAAGAATTGTCACCAAGAGTTTTAGGGAATGTCGCCAAAAACAATTTACCATTTCCTCCGCCGGTGGAGGTTATGAGTGCTAAGCCTACAAAGAAGAAACCATCAATACTTGAATCGAAAAATCCTTCACCTTCATTCTTGAAAAGTATTGATAAGTTGCCGGTTTCTACGGAAGATCTTTCGGATGATGAATATATGGACCCCGATGGGGAGGTTTTCTTCGTCGATAAACGTTTTGAGAACTTGCCACCACCAAAACCAAAACGGTTTCAAAATGTGAGAATTTTTAGTGTGACTAACATCGTCTTAGAAACACCGAATATTTTCGACATAATCAACAAGGGTTTTCATAAGGAGAGTTTAAAAGATAAAAAAGGAAATGATCTTAAATGTGATTTAATTGATTTTTCTACAAATCTAACTCCGTCATCACCGCGTGATTTGAGTGCTACAAACTCGTCTACTCCTTTTGACGATGTTTTGTGTGGTTCTAGTATGAGGGAAGCCCCTTATGTTCCCTCATCCTTGTCCACCGAGGACGAGATATTCGATCCCGGAATTTCATTTAAAGGGAAATCTCGGTCTTCCACCGATGCAATAAATGGAAACTATATCTATTTGCTTGGTGCGAGTCTACCTCGAGTAGCTCAAACGTTTGTCTTACCAATTGTCTCACCCTTCTATTTCTCATCTATTTTCTTCAAACTCTTTGAGTTTATGGCACATGTTGGAGTGGTGTTAATTTGTTTTTCCAATGGAAACGAGAACGCCATCTTCGACCCCGGTATTTTGCATCATCTAAGGACTTAGTCCTTTTTACCGGTTGCTTTTTGGGCCTTGTTTATCATGTAAGCCCCATTGACCACACCATGATATCCCTAAATGTTCACATTTTAAGGGGATCGAGTCGAGCTCATGACTCGGTAATCAAAAACGAGGTGCCTCGTGGGGGAGATCCCATGCTTATCTTTATGCTTTATGTTCACTAATAAGGGGACTTGTACCCTTCCAACTCGTTGTCTCGTGGTTGTTTGTGATTGTGTTATCTAGATCATCATCATCATCTACGATTGAAGACTCTCGTGTTCGTTTACGTGAGCCTCCATCATTCGTTTGAAGAAGTTTTTCACGATTCCATGACATATCCTTTATTGTTCTAACAATTATCTTTTAGCATAATTAATAAACGGCTTTAGATATATTGTTGATCACCCTTTCCATGCTAGATCCTAAGCATTCGATTCTTCGTCTCTAGTATGGGGGTGCTCCACCTTTAGACTCGAAACATTGAGGACAATGTTTACTTTTAGTATGGGGGGGTGAATAGATACTTGCTTTGCTACGCCCTCACGTTTTCCAACTTTCAATGTTTTGTTAATAAGGCTAAAAATAAGGCTAAAAATGGCCAAATTTTAAAATTTTTCTTAGTTTTCATAAGTGTTTTTAAGACACGAATGTATATTTTCCGATGGGTAGAATAAGAGTTAATTTTTGACTTGATGGGCATTTGGAGCCCTTTACATTCCTTAACCCGCTCAATTCAAGTTTTGCTAGACTTTTATATAGGGAGCTTTAAAACGCGAAAGTCTTAATTCATTCGGGTTAAGAACAAGAACTTTTCGCAAGTTCCTATAATTGATTCTAGAAAGTCACTTATCAAGGGAACTTTAAAACGCAATCTCTAAACTTGAAAAAGTCCAAGAAAGTGCAAGATCCTATAGGTGGCTTGAAAACCCAAAACTTTGATTTGATATAGTTTTAATGAAAGCTAATCCAAATTTGGCTTAATTTTGACTTGCATGGCTAAGTATTCACGAGTCTCTTTAATTAGAGGTCTTTAAATAGTGAAGAACGAGAAATGATAGAGTTAGACAAGTGATCATGCTAAACGTAGAACATGAAAGTGTTCTTTCAAAAACTCATATGTTTTTAATTGTGGCTTTTTCTTCCCATAAGATCAATGCATTAGGAATAAATCATAATTGCAATAAGTAAGGTCGTACGATTTGAAAGGTTACTTAGCCTCTAGCGCAAGATCGTTTAAAAGTTGCTCGGGGTTGAATAGAGTTCATAGCCAAGGCATAACTTATTGAAGCGGGACGCGAAGATTGGCGATTATCCAAAAAGGCCCTAACAAGGCATGAGGAGCTCTATTTTTTGCTAAAGATCCAAAGATGATGTGAAGTATCATTATTCCAAAATCAATATGAAGGATCGAGACACACGACGAGAAGCTATTACTCCCCTAAAGAATGGAGAAAGTCTATCCAAAAAGACCCTAACAAGGTATGAGGATGAATATATCCAAGTCCGAAAAGGAGGCGGATCGTTGTATATCAAAATCCAAAGTAAAGATTGAAGAAAAATGATGAAGTCGTGGTCCTATATGAAGAATCTCTCAAAAACGTCAAGTGAAGAAATTCCAAATATATGAAGAGAAGACCATAATTTCAAGAACGTCTTCCCAAGATTTGAAGTATGAAGTACATGCCAAATATCGGTCCGAGAAAGGTCTCAAATCGTGAAACGAGTTATGCCAAGATATGAACTTAAGGAGATACACGAGAAGCCGTTTTAAAAGATTTTGTCCTTCGGCTAACTATTGATCAAATCGTGCTACTTTGCTTTCGGACTAATAACTACTCAAATAAGTCAATATGAATCACTTGTGATCCATGACAAATAGATAAAAAATGCTAGTAACCCATTTCCTTTTATAATAACTAGGATTGCGGGGAGAAAAAGTATTACACAATTTGGACGTATGAGTAGTGTTAGCATTGTGACTTGTACCAACAATGATCTTGTTTTTGCACTTAGCATGGAATGTATGACAATCAAGGATGACGAAATTTACTCTAAGGGACATTAACTTGTTTCTATTCTTTGACCCTAAAAGTCACATTTTGGTGATGAAAATCATACATTATGTCTTTACACATTCTCGTAGTATGTTGCAAGTCTTTTACTCTTCAATAAAGGTTAATAAAATTGAACTTTGGTGATGCTTAGATACTTTATTCTAGCATTGCGTGAGGGCACGGCAATGGCTTAGTATGGGGGAGTGATGAGATGGCATTTATACATGATCTCATCGTTCTTTTCGGGCTTTAAATGCATAAAAATGTTATAAAATACCATATATATGCTTGTGTTTGTTTACTTGTGTGTTTTAGGTATGGATATCGTGAAAAAGACAAAAGATCACAAGATACAAGGAAAAACGGACACGAGAAACGAAGCCGTACAAAGAACCGGGCCCTAATCATGGAATTTTCATCAAAAACCCTTGAAGACAAAATAAAATTGATCCTCAATGAATGAAGAAATGACACTTAAAACCCTTGTATATTAATAATTACAAGTTTGGTCCCTTAAGTTTGTCAAAATTGCAAAAAGGTCCTTCAACTTTGAAGAAATGGCAAGAATAGTCCCTCAACAATTTCAAATTGCCAACAATGGTCCCTCATAAAGTGGAAGACTCATTGAAGACCTTTGAAGATCAACTTTGTCCAAATACAGCCCTTGAATTATCACCAAATGACAAAATACACCTTTGAAACCTTTTTGAAAACTTTTGTGCCAAAATTGTCAAAGTAGGAAACTTATTAACAAAGGAGAGCCGGTTTTAGGGCTTGAAAACCTTTAATGCCAAAAATCTGAAAAGAAAGGGACCAGAGTTGCCAAGTAAAACATTCAAAAAAGAAAAGTGCGCCTAACAAATTCTTTTCCCCCAATTTCGGATCAAAGGATTAACTGTTCATCCTTTTTACTCCCCAGAACTTACCCTCACTTAACCATGGGTAAAAACTAATTACTTGTGCACACGAGTAATTCACACACTCAGAAACCTTTCCCACACACAAACACACCAATCCCACACACGTGTTCCAAAACCCCAATTCCCTCTCAACCAATCAGCTTTCACCTTAGGCCCCAAGTAACATGACGTGTCCCCAATCAACGTCCAAGATGAAATGCGTGCTCCCAAAGCAAATTTAAACGACCAAGATCAAGAAAGGACAAAATGCACTCAAAACCGTTCAAGGGCACATTTGGGATTTTCTTATGATTAGGGTTTACATATTTCTGTTCTAGTATGTTCTATAGGTGCTATATAAGGAGCTCACAACCTGTGTGAAGCCCTTGTTCCAGTTTTTAAGATTGCACATGTAATACCTTTTTAAAGAAATAAAAAGTTTGGTTTTTGAAAAAATTCAAGTATAATTCCTTTTTTATTGTTTTTAAAAGTTGAGTGTTGTGTTAAGCTTAATTCTGAGTTCCAAGTTTTAATGTTGGTGAAGTAAGTTTGGATTTTCAAAATATTTCAAAGGTTTCTGAAAATCAAAGGATTTTTGGGAGAATTTGATTCATAGGATTTGGATGTTAAGAAGTGTGATTTTGTTAGTGTTATAGGGTTTTAAAAACGTTTTAAGAAGATTAAAAAGGTTTTGGAAGAGTTTTAAAAAGAGAAAAAAGAATCAGTATCATATCATATTATTATTGTTCTTGTTTTCTTTGTTTTGTGTTCAAACAGGTGTTCAAGAGCTTGTTGATTCAGTTCAGCACCAGCCCGGGCTGGTAAGGAGGAGGGTTATACACCCTCTAGGGCTTTGGATGTAAAGCCCTGAGGTAATCTCTCTTTTTCTCTTTAAAATTTCAGAATAGGTGCTTGTATATGATCTTGTGTGATCTGTTGTTTAAGTGTGATTTAGCTGTTGGATTGATGTTGTTTTGAGTTGATATACATGTTATGAAGCTTTGATAACAATTTGGTTAGGTTTCATAAGGTTTTGAGTGTTAAAAATTGGTTTCCAGATTATTAAAGGGTGTTTGGCAATACGTTTTAGCAGGGGATGGATCTTAATTAGTGATTATTAAAGGTGTTAGACAACTTGATTAGGGTTAAGTTAGATGTTAGTCAGTTGGTAGATAGATTTGGAACAAGTTTAAGCTAGATTTGGTGTGTTTTAAAGAAAAGTGAGGTTTAAAATCTACATATTGCTAAATTGCTTGGTTTTTCATGATTTTGTGCTTGATCTTGGAAAATCTGTTGAAGTGTTAGGTATACTAGAGTATTGATTTGGTTTGTGAACTAGTTGGTGAGTTTGTGTGTTAAATTTGGGAGCCTAAGTTTCACTAGGAAGCAAGTAATAGGCTATTATAGCCCACTGATCTGCTTAAATCATCACAGAAACTGCATAAGCCTGTGTGTGCATCAGTTTTGCCTGTTTGTGCCTTGGATTCTGATCTTTGGTGTGTGCTTAGTGCTTGATTTAGCTGCTTATTGACTTCTTGTGATCAAAGGATCACAAGAGTGCCCCATTGTTCCCAAGCAATCTCCAAATAAACCATCCCCAAGCTCCTCTTGGGGCTTTCAAGCTGTTAAGCTTGTGTTCATAAGTATACCTGCCCACGTTTTGATCTTATTTTAAGCATAATCAGTGTAAAAAAGGGTAAGTGGATTGGTTTTCAAGTTTACAAGGTGTCACAGATTGGTTTGGCAAAGTTAAAAAGCAAAAATAAAAAAAAAAGAGTAAAAAGGGGGGTTACACGCCTCGAACCCGTGACCTGCCGTTCAACACACCAACAACATAACCATCCTGCCCTTGGGTCTTTTACTGACCAAGGTTGGATTGGTTATTTATTTAACCAGTTTTTCATTTGTGTTAGTTTTAAAAAGCCGTAGCATTTAAGCTTATTTCCAGCTTATTTTTCTAGCTTATTTCACTTTTCTTATTTTTCCTAGGTAAGTAATAGGTTTATAGATTTTTTAAAATTGGTTTCACTTTTTTCCCTTTATTTTAATATTTTATAGGATTTAATTAATAGACGTTTTTTAATAAATCAATAAAAAAATACCAAAAATAGTTTTTATTTTTAGGAAAAATAATTTTAAGTTTTTAAAATATATTTTTGAGGTTTACATCTAATTTTGGTTTCAAAAACATTTATTTTTAATTTTATAATATTTTAAGGTTTTTTATAAACTTTAAAGATTTTTATAAAATTATTAAAAAAGGTTTAGAAGCTTAGATTAGTGTTTTTCTCTTAATTATATTATTTAGGATTTTTAGAAATTTTTTATTTCAAATTTTAGTAACTTTTATTTTTTTTTAGTATTATTTTAATATTATTTTATTATTTAATTTTCAAAATTTTATTTTTCTTTCTTTTTTATTTTTCTTAAATTCTTTAGCATTAATTAGGACCATTTCCATTTTTAGAATTATTTTTAAGCTTTTAGATTTATTTTTATAATTATTTTAAGTTTAATTAGGTTTTAATTATTTTAAATCATTTTTAGAGTTTTAAAAATAGTTTTAATAGGTTTTAATTTTTAGAAAATTACTTTTTAGTCTTCTAATAATATAAGTTAAGTGATAATTCAATAAAATCATATTTTAGACATTTGAATTAGTTAAATTTAATTTTAGGGCTTTAATTAGCATTTAAAATTAATTATTTAATTAATAAAAGGTTTTAAAATATCTTTGTTGGATTTTTATCTTAGTTTATATTATTTTAGACTTGTTTTAATCTTTTCTTGATTTTGTTTTTGGTCTTAGCTTAATTTTTAATTTGGTTGGTTTTTCTACGGCTTTACGTTTACGTTTTTTTTCGTCATAGTGTAATTTTCACGAAACCATCATTCCATCTCTCAATATTAATCTCAAATACATACAAGTTAATTCACAACACCATACCTCCTTGGGAAACGAACTTTCTTCTCTCATTTTATTTGATTGTGGGTCATTAGTGTTGATTTTTCCTAAAATCATCACTCGATACTTACCGCTATTTACGCTCTTTTCCTAAAGGGTAGTAAAACACTACAATCAGCTACCATCAACTACGGGTCAAGGAGAAGGATATTGCTAAGACTGCCTTTCGTACCCGTTATGGCCACTACGTGTTTGTAGTTATGCCATTTGGCCTGACAAATGCTCCAGCAGTGTTCATGGATCTGATGAACAGAATCTTCCATGAATTTCTGGACAAGTTCGTCATTGTCTTCATCGATGACATCCTGATTTTCTCAAAGTCCAAGGAGGAACACGAAGACCATCTTCGTACAGTACTACAGATTCTTCGCCAGAAGCAGCTGTATGCTAAATTCTCCAAGTGTGAGTTCTGGTTAGACAAGGTTGCATTCTTAGGTCACATTGTATTAGCAGAAGGAATCACTATGGATCCAGCGAAGGTTGAGGCCATCACTAAGTGGCCGAGGCCGACATCAGCGACAGAAGTCCGTAGTTTCTTAGGCTTAGCTGGCTACTACCGTAGGTTCGTGGAGAACTTTTCCCGCCTAGCACTACCATTGACCATACTGATGCGGAAAGGGGAGAAATTCGTCTGGACTGAAGATCGAGAGAAGAGCTTTGAAGACCTGAAGCAGAAGCTAGTATCTGCACCTATTCTTACTCTACCATCTGGTACGGGTGGATTTCAAATCTACAGTGATGCATCGGGGAAGGGACTTGGCTGTGTTCTCATGCAACATGGGAAAGTGATCGCGTACGCTTCACGGCAGCTTAAGCCTTATGAAGAGAATTACCCCACACACGATCTGGAACTTGCTGCAGTCGTGTTTGCATTGAAGATATGGAGACACTACTTATATGGAGAATCATGTGACATTTTCACGGACCACAAGAGCTTGAAGTACATCTTCACTCAGCGTGAATTGAACATGAGGCAGAGGAGATGGTTAGAGCTGTTGAAGGATTAGGACATTAATTTACAGTATCATCTCGGAAAGGCAAATGTAGTAGCAGAGGCCCTTAGCAGGAAGTCCGGAATGATCAACAGCATTAGAATCGAAGAGGAAATCATAAGAGACTTGGAGCGACTAGACATCGAGATCATGATACGTGGACATCACGGTTACTGGGCTAATCTTAGAGTAGAACCCGAGTTACTATCTAAGATCAAGGAAGCTCAGAAGGATGATGGAGAAATATGGGCGATAATACAGAATTTGGAGAAGCAGACAGAATTCAGAGTAGATGCAGATGGTATCGTATGACAGGGCACTAGACTTTGTGTTCTTGATGACCAAGAACTCCGGGAAGCTTTGCTAGCAGAAGCTCATAGCTCCCCATTCTCGATACATCCTGGTTCAACTAAAATGTACCATGACATCAAGCAGTACTTTTGGTGGATTGGTATGAAGCAGGATGTGGCCACTTACGTCTCCAAATGTCTTACCTGCCAGCAGGTTAAGATCGAGCATCAGCGATCTGGCGGTCTCCTTCAACCGTTAGACATTCCAGAGTGGAAGTGGGATAAAATCGCCATGGATTTTGTTACCGGTCTTCCGCCTACCAAAAGGAAGCACGATGCAATTTGGGTTATCGTTGATCGACTTACCAAATCAGCTCATTTCTTACCGATCCACAAGGAAGATCCGGTAACTAAACTCGCAGATACGTATAGACGAGAGATCATGAGACTCCACGGTGCACCATCCAGTATCGTCTCAGACAGAGATCCTCGATTCACTTCGCGCTTTTGGAAAAGTCTGTAGAAAGCTTGGGGTACACAACTTAAGCTTAGCACGGCCTTTCATCCTCAAACGTACGGACAGTCGGAGGAAACCATTCAGACATTGGAAGATATGTTGAGGTCATGTGCGTTGGAATGGACGGGTGATTGGGACGAATACATCTGTTTGGTGGAGTTTGCGTACAACAACAGCTGGCACACGAGCATCAAGTGTGCTCCATTTGAGATGTTGTATGGCAGGAAGTGTCGCGCCCCAATCTGCTGGGATCAGGTTGGCGAGCGAACACTCGAAGGACCAGAAATCATAGAGATGACAAATGAGAAGATCGCAGTAGCTAGGCAGAAAATTCAGGAGGCACGGTCATGTCAAAAGAGTTACGCCGATAAGCATCGTAGGGATTTACACTTTAACGTAGGAGATCACGTCTTCCTTAAGGTTTCGCCGGCACGTGGTGTTAGACGCTTCGGGATTAAAGGGAAGCTCAGTCCTCGTTTCATCGGACCGTTTGATATCATTGAACGAGTCGGTGAAGTATCTTACCGATTGGCGTTACCTCCGCAGCTCTCGCATGTGCACAATGTGTTTCATGTGTCCTTACTCAGAGGGTACCAATATCATCCCCTTCACATGGTTCAGTATCCACTGGAACAGATACGTGAAGATATCACTTTTATAGAAGAACTCGAACGAGTTCTTGACAGACAAGAACGAGTCATGAGAAAGAAGACGATTCCATTCGTCAAATTTCTATGGAGGGATCATACCGAGCGGGAAGCCACTTGGGAAATAGAGGAGTCTATCCGGGCTTCTTACCCTCATTTCGTATTTTGAATTCGGGTATGTTCTTCTTTTCCAGTTTACTTTATCTATAATTCGGGGACGAATTATTCTTTTTAGGGGGGAAGAGTTGTAAAACCCGCATGCTTTTACCATGCATAGTACCTTAAGTTCGTACGTACTAGTTAAAAACTTTCCTAATATAGCATGATTACGATTACGTGTTAGGAGTTTATGTATTACGTACGTGTTAGAACACGATAAGTATTTTATTTGCACGATCACGTAATAATTAGTTAGCAATAATTAATCACGAACATACGATCACGAAATCACGAGCGTAATTAAAACACGAGCTATTATTAATTACATATATATATTTAATACGAGCGTAGTTAAATATATAAGAGTATGGTATTTACGTAACGAGAACATTTAAAACACGAACATAATTAAACATAAACGAGTACTAAATAACGAGACACGAAGCGAGGTACGGATTCCCCTACCCGCGGCCAAACAAGGGTAATGGGCCAAGCCCATTACCAATTTTACTAAAAGGGGGTTAAGTAATTTTTACTACTCAAAAATTACTTTACAGAATATTTCAGGAAAAACCTAAAACCCTCCCTTTTCTCCTTCTTTGTGCCGCCACCTACAAACCACCATAGAAGGTGATTTTGATCTTGGATCTTGTTGATTTATTTGGTTGTTCGTGTTTGTTCTTCACCCTCTTGATCCACGAACACGGTAAAACCTTTTTTTACCTTTTATTTTTAATTAATCTTTTATTTAATTATGAACACGTAATGTTTTTATAAACACACATTAATTAAACATAGATCTAACATGTTTTGATCATTAATTAATCAAAGGGGTAGAACAAAGGGGTGTTTGTTTTGGGCCGCAAGGTACAACCTACCCCAAGGGGGGTTCGGTTTGTTTTAGCCGACCACCACCAAGACCTTTTTGGTCTTGGTTGGTGCGTGTGGGTCCCACGGCAGCAAGGGGGTACCCCGATTTGGTTCGGTGTACGGTGTTGTTTCATATCCGGTGCATGTTTTTAGGCTTAGATCCGGATCATGATTATGTTAGTTGTTTATGTTATAAACTTATGTTAAAAATTAAATTAATAAAAAGATGAGATTAATTTAATAACATGACTTAGGTTAATTAATTATTAATAATCATGACTTATTTTTAACCTAAGTATTTATATTATGAAGACTTATAATTAATTAATTATTTTAAAAACCATGGATATAATTAATTAATTAAACATGACTTAGGTTATATTATTAGTATTTAATAATAAATATTTTAACCTAAGTATCTAATATATTTAATTAAAAACATGTCATACTTTAATTAAATATTATAACCTATAGTTTAATTAAATTACATGAAATAATTATTAAACTATATAATATATCATATGACTTAGGAAATAATCATGAAAACACTTAGGCTTATTTACTTAGCTTATTTAACCAGCTTATTTCTAATTATGGAAACTTTCTATTTTTAGAAACTTAATTAAATAAGGCAGCTAATTTATTTATGGAAACCAGCTATTTTTAGGAACTTATTTATTTAAGGCAGCTAATCTATTTATGGAAACTTATTTAATTAAGGCAGCTAATCTATTTATGGAAACTTTCTATTTTTAGAAACTTATCTATTTTAAGCAGTAAATCTATTTTTGGAAACTTTCTATTTTTGGAAACTTTCTATTTTTGGGAACTTTCTATTTTTGGAAACTTTCTATTTTTGGTAACTTTCTATTTTTGGAAACTTTCTATTTTAGGAAACTTGCTATTTTTGGAAAGCTACTTATTATTACACAGTAAGTATAATAACACATGAAATATCAGAAATACTTAATCAGATTGAACAGAATATAAGATTTAACACAGTTTAAGGCTTTAAACAGTGTAAAATAGTAAGAACACATAAATAAGCTAAGACATGATATAAAACCAGCTATGTATGTAGTAAGCAGATACTTATTTCATGTACGTATTTATGTAGCACTAGTGTTTCGGAAGTAGGATTCTCGCAGTTCATCGTTCTCGTTCACTGGACATAAGGTACGGATTCCGTCCTTTCAGTATGGACATTCTTTCCTTATTAGGATTTCCCCGTATGCAACCAACTGTTTTCCCGTAGTATAAGTATGAGTTTGATTGCTTATGTTTAAATATGATTACCTATAGCCGTATACATGCATGACCAGTTTCACCTAGTTATGGAGGTACCATAACCATAACATTAGAGGCACTAAAGTTATGACTTCACCACGGCGGAGTGATTGCTCGTGGCGTCCCTTCAGCTTGGCCATTTTTACATTTATCATGTGGGGCGTATGGGTGCATCCTAGTTACACGTTTTTATTCAGGATTACATGGTGAATTGGTGTGTGCCTTGCATCCTTCACAAGGAGCTGATACCTCCTACCCATAAAACCAGTATATTAAATTAGAGGCAGCCCCTCTAATTTGCATGATGAGGTCACCCCTCCAATTATTCATGCAAGGTGGATTTTCATGACCTATATTGGCTAAATGGTAAAATATGACAAACAATTTTTATAAGATAAACATAAGACTTTCAAACTATAAAACTAGTTTTATTAAGACTTAACCAGGTTACTCGGGACTTAGTTTCTTCCGCTGTTATTATGTTATATGCTTATCCTATTCATGCTTTATTGTACATCCGTGCATTGAGCGTATTGCTCAGCCGTTTTCCTTTTCTATGTTCCCAAAACGGCAGGTACTCAGGGACGCTCGTAGACACTAAGAGTACGTGCATATGGACTGGAAGCTGTCTAGCCTTCTTTACATTATGCATTTCCTTTCTTTATGATACTTATGCTTTGGACATTGTTTCGTCCTTTTCCTTTACTATACTATGTTTGTGTGTGATGAGTTTTACTTTTGGACTACCGATGTTTGATTCCGGTATTTTCCTTTATATGGTCAAGTAATGTTTAGACATTTTACCTTGTATACTTTGATGACACGCCATAATTACTGTGATATTTCCATTTCCAAAATGGGGTGTTACAGTTAATTTTAACCTAAATAAATAGAAAATGAAAGTGAAAGTATCAAAATACCCCTAATGGGCCCCCAAATGCGCTAAAAACAAAAACAGTCCAATGAAATGGGCTTTTTGGCCCAATAAGTCCAAACTCAACCAAATAAGCTGAAAATCACTAGTCTAGCTTAAAATTCTATTCTAAACACAAAACTCTGAAGGCCCAAAAGTTGAATATGAGCTTATCACAACTTAAATGTACAACTGCTTATTCTTAATCGGCTTTTTGGCTCATTAAGATATAAGCCAATGCCATAAGCTCTAATTTGACACACAACCTTCTTTTGGTGTGCTTAAGAGATATGTGAAAAGAAATTTTGAAAAAGCACAACCAATAACCTAGAAATAAGCAAAGTAAAAATTCATTAAAAGACAAAATAGTTGTTTTAGAGATTTTGACCACCTCAGGATTTGATTCAACTTGAAAAAGACTCTAACTGACTTAAATAAGCCAAATCAATCAAGAAAAATCCAATAAGCAAAGCCAAATAAACTAAATAAGCTAATAAGCACTAATGAAAAAGTCAAATGAGTTGGTTTTCTAATCAAACCCTAAACTCAACCACCCAAATGCTCCAGAATGAACAAATAGGTCAAATGATGAAGACCTATTATCAAAATGAAGTTGTTGCACGTTTAAATAAGCTGGAATAGCTTATTGATAAGCTGAAACCAATTTAACACTAAGTGGTAACAAGTAGTGGGAAAGGAGTTCCCACTACTGATTTTGCAGACCTATTTTGGATTAATTTCAAGCCTTGTTTATGGATGGTTTTTGGAAACAAAGGCACCCCAATAAGCTTTTCCTTAGTGGGATTCAACAGCAACATAAAAATCACAAATCCAATCACAAGAAGGCACTGAACAGATCAAATCAAAATGCATGCAGTCCAAGAACACTTGCTGATATATTTAACCAAAAGGTGAAGTTTAATAAGCTATAAAACTCATAATAAGCTACCAAACTTAGAAACCAGATATTGTAGAGTTAAACAACTAACAAAACTATAAGCATGCCAAATTTCACACCTCAATTCATTCAAACAAGTACGCAAATCCTATCTGATGTGTTTGACTGGATTTTGTGTTCAAAATCTAGCAACCTACGTTTTTTAGTTCTACTTTGTTTGAGAATTAACCAACACCCAAAACAACTTCTATACCAGCAAACAAACAACTACCAACACCCACAAGCCAAGCTCCAAGGCCCTAAGGCCTTTGAACCAACAAAACCAAACAACCCTTAATCCAACTGATTTCAAAGTACCTTTTGATTTTAACCTTTAAGCATGTAATATTATGACTCATATAAGTTCCCTACAACCTATGTGACTGATTCAAGCACAAACAACACAATCTTCAAGCATAGAACTCTAAATCACATAGCATACAGAAGTAAAATAGAAAAATAAAGGATGGAGGGTTCAAACCTCCAAGATGTACATCCACACCTTGGAATCAAAAGCTTAGGTGCTAGCTAAACAAGCACCAGCTTCCTTGTACTGGCTAAGATCAACAAACACAAGGATGAACCAAAAACAATACCACTGATTTCTTAAAACAAGGATTTTAAACCATAAAACCTTTCCTCAAAACTCAACAAACAAATAAATGGAACTCAGATCTTAGCTAATCAAACACTAAACTTTTATAAAAACATAAAATGAATTACAATTTTCATAAAATACTAACTTTATATTTATAAAAAGGAATTACAAAGATTTTAGCTAAAATCTGGAACAAAGGGACTCTCACATGTTGAGGTATCCTTTTATAGAGTACAAAAGACGATTCTAGAATGGAAAACTCTAGCTAGCATATCCCTAGAATGCCCTTGAGTGCTTGAAGGCGTGTTGAGGTTGTGAGCTGTCCAAACGAATCCTAGACATTCATTTTTGCTTTGAGGCCAAGTAAGGAGTGTAGAACGTTGATCTTGCCACGTGGAATTCTTGGAGAGGAAGTAGTCACATGATTGGTGGACGGGTGAATGGGGTGGGGTCCTTGAGTGGAGTGGTGTGAAGTTTCAAGTGTGGGAATGAAACGTGTGATGGTGAATTGTTATTTGGTGAAGGTAATTTAAAAAACCCCTTTGTTGGTAAAAAGTAATTTCTAGGTGGATAAATGGTGAATAGTGCCACGTTTGATCCGAGTTTAGTGGGGAAAAGGTGTTTGGCGCATGTTATTGATATTGAAACTTTGGAAATGGCAGATATAGTCCTTGTGTTTTGGCAAAAGTGGTATAGAAAGTATTTCAGCCGAATCCTTTGTTAATAAAGTTTCATTCTTCATAGGTTGGCCACAAAAACTTTAGAAAAAGGGATTTAGGGCTTATTCAACTTTGGCATAATTACAACATCAGTCCTTTTGATATTTTATCCATTTTAAAAGGACTAAATGTGTAATATTCTTGATCTTTAAGGGTCTTCTTTGTAAGTTTGATATCTTGGAGGACCATTGTTGAAAATTCTTCATTTATGAGCGACTAAACTTGCCAAATATTCAAAGATGAAGGACCTTTTTGTAATTTTGACAAACTTAAAGGACCAAATTTGTAATTATGAATATACAAGGGTATTAAGTATCATTTCTTCATTGATGAGGGATCATTCTTGTACACCTTCAAGTCTTCAAGGTATATTCTTTGAGAAATCCATAACTAGGGCCCGGTTCATTGTGCGACTTTGTTTCTCGTGTTCGTTTTTCCTTGTTTATTATGATCTTTTGTCTTTTTCAAGATATCCATACCTAAAATACATAAGTAAACAAACACAAGAATATATATATGGTATTTTGATGACATTTTATGCATTTAAAGCACGAAAAGAACGATGAGATCATGTATAAATGCCATCTCATCACACAACAACAAGTATGCAACTATAAATACATCAAAAAAGGTAAAGACATAAATGTAAATGAAAGTACCGACACGATGATTTATAGTGGTTTGGTCATGAAGCTCCTCTTCGCCCTACTCCACTCCTCGAGTACACCTTACTCAAGAGTTACTTCACTAGTCAACAAACTCCTTAAGGTGGAGAAAACATACACAACGTTGCTTATCCAATTTCCGACTCTAAGCTAAAAGTCGAGTCCTAATCTTAGGTAGGACCAATCTACACACGTCGCCTACTTCACCATTTTTCGACACAAGGCTACATGTCGAGTCCTAATCTTAGGTAGGACCAATCTACACCAATCTACACCAATCTTCACACTAGTTATGTTTTATGACCCAACATAACAAACCTTGTGTTTTATGGCCTAAACATATAAACCATATAGATCTAAGCACACAACACTTAGATCTATGACTCTAACACTATATCCAAGTATTAATAAACTTGGATCTACACAACTAACACCTAATCCAAGGATACCCATCACTTGGATCTTCTACCCTTATAAACCCATCCAAGTGAACCCAACACTTGGATCTTCTACATATACAAAGTAGGAAAACATTGACTTGATCTAGAAGGAGAGATCTTCATCATGTTGTGAACCCAACACTCCATGGTAATGAAAGTGTTCTTCTCTTTGCACTTGAGAGGATGAGTGGATGGAAGGAGAGAATCACATCTTAAACAAGATTAATCTAAATTAACTAATCAAGGAGTTTAAAGATGTTTTTGAAGAAGCTTGCAAAGAGGGTTGAAAGAAAAGCTGGAAATGATCCACTATTTATAGGACAATAATGCAACGGCTATAAAGACCCGCGGTTCCTTAAATGGCCCCGCGGTTCCTTATCAATAAGGAACCGCGGGTTCCTTTAAGGAACCTCCGGCTTCGAGACCATGCATTTTTGTCCTTTAGTGGGGAAATACCATTTATACCCTCAAAGGATATTTCTTGGGCATTTGGAATATGCCAAATTCAAATTAAAGAATATTCTTTGGAATATACCTTAGAAAATATTCTTTAGAATATTCCAAATTCAAATTTCCATTTTCTTTTTAATAAAATATATTTAAAATAAATTTTAAGAAAATATTAATCCTTGATCACTTAGTTAGGTTAATGAAATGTTTATTCATACCTTGAGTATCATGCCGAGTGCGATCTTGGAGGTGTCGATAGAAGTATACAAATGTATTCTTGAGTGATTGCGAGTACCTTAATATTTTACATAATGTATTGCGAATTATACGCTTGTCATCAAGAAAACACAAAGAGATTATATCGACAAAACATCGTAATGTTTACACTAACACTTTGGTTTATAAACAATATAATAGCACAAAAAGAGCATCAAACAATGCAAACAATCAAAGATCACATAGTGGTTCAGGGCTAATAAGCAATCTTAATTCAATAAATCATAAACCAACAGCAAACAAAACTAGGAGGTGATGAGATGGCATTTATACATGATCTCATCGTTCTTTTCGGGCTTTAAATGCATAAAAATGTCATAAAATACCATATATATGCTTGTGTTTGTTTACTTGTGTATTTTAGGTATGGATATCGTGAAAAAGAGAAAAGATCACAAGTTACAAGGAAAAACGGACACGAGAAACGAAGCCGTACAAAGAACCGGGCCCTAAACATGGAATTCTCAACAAAATACCTTGAAAACTTGAAGACAAACAAGATTGATCCTCATTTATTGAAGAAATGACACTTAAAACCCTTGTATATTAATAATTACAAGTTTGGTCCCTTAAGTTTGTCAAAATTACACAAAAGGTCCTTCAACTTTGAAGAAATGGCAAGATTAGTCCCTCAACAAATCACAATTGCCAATAATGGTCCCTCATAAAGTCAAAGTTACAATGAAGACCTTTGAAGATCAACAATGTCCAAGATCAGTCCTTGAAATACCTCAAAATGGCAAATATAACCCTTGAAACACTTTTTATAAAGTTTTGTGCCAAATTTGCCAAGTTGTGAAACGTTGATACAAAGGAAAGGGGCGCTGATAGAAGTTTACATCCAAGTGACAAAAGAAAGGAAGGACAAGGGCTGAATGTGTGCATACTGAAACATTTAAACACACAAACACGCGCCAAACAACTCCACTCCTACAAAAACGGATCAAAAGGACAACTATTCACCTTTACAGCCCAGTTACCACTTCACTTAAAACAAAGGGTAAAAACAAATTACCCAGGCACATGCTTGATTCACATGTGCAGGAACCTATCCCACACACAAAACCCTCATCTCCACTCACCAAAGGGGTCCCACCCATTCACCCGTCCACCTATCACATCACACCCTCCTCTCCAAGTCATCCTATGTGGCAAAATCAACAGCCAAGAACCTTAGCTTCATCCTAAAGCTAAAATGAACGTCCTTGATCAATTTGGACAGCACATTCCATCAAAACGTCTAGAAGACCTCAAGGACAAATGTGGAATTTCACATCTAGGGTTTATGAACAGTGTAACCTTGGCATTTGCCTATAAAAAGACTCCTCAACATGTGAGAGAGCTTTTGTTCCAGATTTTAGCTTTCAATCTTTGTAATTCCTTTTTATGAAATAAAGTTTAAATTTCTTAAAATTCTGAGTTTTTAATCTGTTATTTATAAAAGTTTGGTGTTGGAAAAGCTAAAATCTGAGTTCCATTTGATTGTGAAGGCCTACCTTAATCTTGTGGTTAAGGCACGTCTTGTTTCATAAGGTTTTTAAGGTTTGAAAACCTTGAAATCCTAGGTTCTGTTTTGGTTATTTTGTGTACTAACCCTTGACCATTAGCTATAAGCTCTTACAAGCTTGTTGACACCAAGCTTGTGAAGGGATTAGAGCCCTTGGTTGAGTTGTTTGCTGTTTGTGTTGAAGATATAAAGTCCTTGAGGTTCTATTTTGAACCATCAACCAAGGCAGTTTGCATCATCTTCATTGAAGTACCTTGGTTTTGTTCTAGTTGTTGAACAAGGTCCAAGGAGCATTGCTGGCCTTCCTAGGATGTTGTGGAAGGCAGGTATAATCCCTTGTTAAGATTCCCCTAAAAATTTCATGTTTATGACTGTTTTTGATTTGGTGCTTTGATTTTGAGTATTGGTGTTTGTGCTGGTGATTTTTGAGTTTGATTCTGTTATTTGCTATTGTTTAAGTGTTTTTGATCATTAAAATCAGTAGGTTATTAGTTAAAATCAGAAGTTCCTTTGTTAACTGCTTGATTAAGGGTTGTTTGGGATTACTGCATAAGTTTGTCAACGTCTGATTTGTTCCTGTCAGCGTTTGATTTAAACTTGTCAGCGTTTGATAAGTGCTTATGTGTTGTATGCAAGTATTGGTATCTGCTATTTGGGAGCATTTGTGCATCTGTTTGCAGGTTTTGTGGTCTTAAACACATTGATTCATAGATTGGCTCTAAAATCTTCATAACTTGGTAAAATTGGCTAGGATTTTGAGGACACCTAGATCTAAGCATAGGTTAAGGGTAACTAGTGCTAAATCATAGCTAATCACACCAGGGTAGAGGGATTTGAGGCTTGAAATTGGATCAAGTGTCAAGTATATCAGCAAACTTGTTTCTGCATATGTTCTTTGTTCATCAGTAACTTTTTATGCTTTGATCTTGTTATTTTCTTTGATTCAGTGTTTAATTCTTGTTGCATTGTTATTTCTAGCATTTAGGATTGTTGTATTGCTGCTTGGTTCTTAGTTGTTTGCTGCTTGTGAGGATATTTGGGTATTTGGATTGCTTTGTTCATAGCTTATAAGCTCACTGGCTTATTGGCTTATTGATGCCAAAATACATCAAGTTTACCCAACTGGTAAGCTTTGATTCACAAGGTTTGCACTCAATCCTTGACCAGCAGGGTGAAAACTAGTCCTTGCACTTCTTTAAGTCTGTCAGCGCCTACTTTGTTCTTATCAGCGTTTGAGTTCAACCTGTCAGCGCCTGACTATAACTTGTCAGCGTTTGACTTTTAGGTTGACTGTTTTTGGATTTAGCCCATTTGAGGGCCCTTTAGGGGTATTTTGGTAATTTTACTTTCATTTTCTGATTATTTAGGTTAAAATAAACTAGTTTGCAAGTTTTTAGAATTTTTTATAATTCTTGGATTTTTAATATTATTTTATTATTATTTTAATATTATTTTTCAAATTTCACTTTTTCCAACTTTTTACATTTTTCTTAGGTTAAATACATTAAAATAGGAATTTAGTAACTTTTAGAATAATTTTATCACTTTTAGATTAATTTTTATAATTATTTTAAGTTTTAATAGTTTTTAAATCATTTTAAATAGTTTTGATTAGTTTTAAAATTTCTAAAAATAGTTTTTAATCATTTTAGGTCATTTTAAAGGTTTATCAATTGAAAAATCTTTATTTGGGCTTTTTGATAATTTATTTGATTTTTAGGGCTTTAATTAGCATTTAAAAATTGAATATTTAATTATTTAAAAGGTTTGAAGAAGTTTTGATAATTGGTAAACTCTTAGTTTCTTATTTTTGATTTTTGGTGAATTTTTGGTAATTTTTAAAATTTATTTTATTTTTGGTGATTTTTTAGGTTCTACGTCGTAACTTTCTAATAGTGATTTTTAGTTAATTTTTTATTTTTACGCTTTCGTCATTTTCTCTTCTAATCCCCTTCTAAACCAATCATTAATCACAAACATTTGGCAAGTTTTTCACACACATATACCTCCTTGGAGAACGATACCCACTTAGGGTCATTTACACACGGTTTTCCTAAATCGTCGTGCTTACCACTATATTTTTAGTTGCTTACTTTTTCCTAAAGGCAAGTTGACTAAATTTACTTTTTCCTAAAGCTAAAATGAACGTCCTTGATCAATTTGGACAGCACATTCCATCAAAACGTCTAGAAGACCTCAAGGACAAATGTGGAATTTCACATCTAGGGTTTATGAACAGTGTAACCTTGGCATTTGCCTATAAAAAGACTCCTCAACATGTGAGAGAGCTTTTGTTCCAGATTTTAGCTTTCAATCTTTGTAATTCCTTTTTATGAAATAAAGTTTAAATTTCTTAAAATTCTGAGTTTTTAATCTGTTATTTATAAAAGTTTGGTGTTGGAAAAGCTAAAATCTGAGTTCCATTTGATTGTGAAGGCCTACCTTAATCTTGTGGTTAAGGCACATCTTGTTTCATAAGGTTTTTAAGGTTTGAAAACCTTGAAATCCTAGGTTCTGTTTTGGTTATTTTGTGTACTAACCCTTGACCATTAGCTATAAGCTCTTACAAGCTTGTTGACACCAAGCTTGTGAAGGGATTAGAGCCCTTGGTTGAGTTGTTTGCTGTTTGTGTTGAAGATATAAAGTCCTTGAGGTTCTACTTTGAACCATCAACCAAGGCAGTTTGCATCATCTTCATTGAATTACCTTGGTCTTGTTCTAGTTGTTGAACAAGGTCCAAGGAGCATTGCTGGCCTTCCTAGGATGTTGTGGAAGGCAGGTATAATCCCTTGTTAAGATTCCCCTAAAAATTTCATGTTTATGACTGTTTTTGATTTGGTGCTTTGATTTTGAGTATTGGTGTTTGTGCTGGTGATTTTTGAGTTTGATTGTGTTATTTGCTATTGTTTAAGTGTTTTTGATCATTAAAATCAGTAGGTTATTAGTTAAAATCAGAAGTTCCTTTGTTAACTGCTTGATTAAGGGTTGTTTGGGATTACTGCATAAGTTTGTCAACGTCTGATTTGTTCCTGTCAGCGTTTGATTTAAACTTGTCAGCGTTTGATAAGTGCTTATGTGTTGTATGCAAGTATTGGTATCTGCTATTTGGGAGCATTTGTGCATCTGTTTGCAGGTTTTGTGGTCTTAAACACATTGATTCATAGATTGGCTCTAAAATCTTCATAACTTGGTAAAATTGGCTAGGATTTTGAGGACACCTAGATCTAAGCATAGGTTAAGGGTAACTAGTGCTAAATCATAGCTAATCACATCAGGGTAGAGGGATTTGAGGCTTGAAATTGGATCAAGTGTCAAGTATATCAGCAAACTTGTTTCTACATATGTTCTTTGTTCATCAGTAACTTTTTATGCTTTGATCTTGTTATTTTCTTTGATTCAGTGTTTAATTCTTGTTGCATTGTTATTTCTAGCATTTAGGATTGTTGTATTGCTGCTTGGTTCTTAGTTGTTTGCTGCTTGTGAGGATATTTGGGTATTTGGATTGCTTTGTTCATAGCTTATAAGCTCACTGGCTTATTGGCTTATTGATGCCAAAATACATCAAGTTTACCCAACTGGTAAGCTTTGATTCACAAGGTTTGCACTCAATCCTTGACCAGCAGGGTGAAAACTAGTCCTTGCACTTCTTTAAGTCTGTCAGCGCCTACTTTGTTCTTATCAGCGTTTGAGTTCAACCTGTCAGCGCCTGACTATAACTTGTCAGCGTTTGACTTTTAGGTTGACTGTTTTTGGATTTAGCCCATTTGAGGGCCCTTTAGGGGTATTTTGGTAATTTTACTTTCATTTTCTGATTATTTAGGTTAAAATAAACTAGTTTGCAAGTTTTTAGAATTTTTTATAATTCTTGGATTTTTAATATTATTTTATTATTATTTTAGTATTATTTTTCAAATTTCACTTTTTCCAACTTTTTACATTTTTCTTAGGTTAAATACATTAAAATAGGAATTTAGTAACTTTTAGAATAATTTTATCACTTTTAGATTAATTTTTATAATTATTTTAAGTTTTAATAGTTTTTAAATCATTTTAAATAGTTTTGATTAGTTTTAAAATTTCTAAAAATAGTTTTTAATCATTTTAGGTCATTTTAAAGGTTTATCAATTGAAAAATCTTTATTTGGGCTTTTTGATAATTTATTTTATTTTTAGGGCTTTAATTAGCATTTAAAAATTGAATATTTAATTACTTAAAAGGTTTGAAGAAGTTTTGATAATTGGTAAACTCTTAGTTTCTTATTTTTGATTTTTGGTGAATTTTTGGTAATTTTTAGAATTTATTTTATTTTTGGTGATTTTTTAGGTTCTACGTCGTAACTTTCTAATAGTGATTTTTAGTTAATTTTTTATTTTTACGCTTTCGTCATTTTCTCTTCTAATCCCCTTCTAAACCAATCATTAATCACAAACATTTGGCAAGTTTTTCACACACATATACCTCCTTGGAGAACGATACCCACTTAGGGTCATTTACACACGGTTTTCCTAAATCGTCGTGCTTACCACTATATTTTTAGTTGCTTACTTTTTCCTAAAGGCAAGTTGACTAAATTTACAACTATCACTTTGGCGCCGCTGCCGGGGAGGTGTGTCGTGATTAATTTGCATTGTTGTTTTTAATATTAACCAAATAGTATTTGTATTAGTAGAACTCTACTAATACGTATTATCGGTTTTCTTGGTTTTTCTTGTACAAATATTACTAATATATTGTATTAAGTATCACAATAAATTTACAATATCTCCAAAAGTGTGAAAACACAACCTTAATTGGGATTTGATCTCCTAATTATTGTATTCGAATCTCAAACAAAAAGAAAAGGCAAAAATAGATAAATACTTTCGTGAAGCTCGATTTTGAAAAATACAAACTATAAGGTGGGTATAAGGCGGGTATTATAAAATATACCCTAAGGAAAAAGGCTCTTAAGTGCTTCGCGCCGCCTCGTTTCCCCGCTTGCTTGTGAGTATTTTGAGATTGAAGGCTAATCGAGGGTTTTGCCGCCCAAAGTATTATTACGTATAGTATATTTGCTTGGTTTTCTTAGTGATTAAACCCTCTTGAACAATTTGGTTTTCACCAAAGTTCTAAAGTCATTGGAAGACGTTCACTCCACGTGATCGTTTTCATTCCTTTGAGGCTTCTTTAATCAAGAGTTTGATTCGAGGAGAGATTTTGTAGATTGTTGTCTACGAAGATACACCAAAATCCAAAAAAATTAAATATCATCAAAAACACAAAAAAATTGAAAATTCACAAAACAACCAAAAAGAATCTTCTTTGCTCACCTTCCATTCTTCGTGAAGTTTATGATCACTCGTAATCAAGCAAAACGAGCTCGTAAACGTCTTCAAAAGCAAGCAAATCAAGGATCGTTGATTGTTGAAGAACCTCCAATTGTTGAACCTATTGTAGAACAAGAAGTCGTCATGGCTAATCCTACTATGATGGAGTTGCTACAAGCACCCACCGAGGGTTTTGGAGAGGCTATTGTGATTCCCGCCATCCTTGCGGAGAATTTCGAGATTAAGACGGGTTTAATGTCTATGTTGCAAGCAAATAAGTTTAGAGGTCACGAGAAAGACAACCCGCATTACCACATTAGGAATTTCAACCGTCTCACCGCCACTAGCAAATTTAAGGATGTTCCACATGACGCCATTAAGATGATGTTGTTTCCATACTCGTTGGATGGACCCGCAAAAATTTGGCTCGAGAAAGAACCGCCAAATTCGATTTTGACATGGGCCGATCTCGTTTCTAAGTTTGTGAACAAGTTTTTTCCACCATCTAAAACAACACACTTAAAAAATGAGATTTCACGATTTGTGCAAAGAAATAATGAAAGTTTTTCAATGGCATGGGAACGATTTAAAGAGATGTTACATGAATGTCCACACCATGATTTTACGGAATTGCATCAAGTGGATACTTTTTATAATGGGCTTAATGATCATGAACGAGATTATTTGAATGCCGCCGCGGGTGGTAATTTTTTGTGCAAGACGACAAATGAGGCTTTACAAATCATTGAAAATAGATCTAAGGTTTATAACCCTCGTAACACACCGAGTGTTGCCAATATGGGTTCGTCATCTTCGTCACAATCGTCTCGTAGCATTAACGCCTTACATAATGAAGCTAATGAGGAAAATCGGTTTTTTGATAGATTTGCTAATCTAATGTCCCATTGGAAGGCTTAAGAAGCTTCCAATTCCGCTTCGGTTAAAGCGGTTGCTAAGAGTTGTTTATCTTGTGGGGGAGCTCATGATCTTTCCGAGTGTATTACCGCGGATGGTAACACTTCGAGTGCTTATGTAGCAACGGGAACTTATAACCAAAACGGCCAAGGTTCCCGCCAAAATCAAGCTCCACCAAACCAAAATGTTAATAATTATCGAAACAACAACCAAGGTAATTACCAAGGCAACACACGCAATTATAACAAAGGGAATTATCAAAGTGGGAATGGACAAATCTCTAATCAAAACCAAAACCGTGATTTTCAAAACACTACACAAGGTTTTCAAAATGCTCACACAAAGAATTTGCAAGGAGAATTTTTGGATTATGCAAAAGCAAATGATGCTAAATTTGATAATATGCAACGTGAGATGATTAGCTTAAGGTCCGAATTGAAAAATGAGCTTAAAATGAACTTGCTAATGAACTTAAAACTCATGCTAACAAAATGGAAGGAAATGTCCAACGTCTTCAACAAAACCAACAAAAGATGGAATTAGGACAACATGAGATTAAGCAAGAGTTATTAAAAGCGGATGCTAGGCAATCAAAATTTGAGGACCGAATGGCTAAGATGTTTGAAGCTATCATGTGTAAGCCCTCTTCTTCGGGTGGTCTTCCTAGTGATACCATTAACAACCCGAGGGGAGAAATGAAGGTTGTTGCTACACGAAGTGGTAAAACTTTCAAGGAACCAATCTCTCGTACAAATACTTCTAAGGAGAAGGAAATCGAGAAAGAACCCGAGGTGATGGTCGAAAAGGAGCATATTACAATCCCACGAAGTACCGCTCAAACCACACCTACGGTTGAACCAATACCAATTGTGGAACCCGAGTTTCCAAGGCCGTTGCCTAATGACCAACCCACACCACCTTTACCTTACCCTTCGAGACGTAACAAAGAAAAAGCACAAGAACGGAACAATTATCAATTTGAGCTATTTATGAAAATGTTTCGTGATCTACATTTTAACATAAGTTTTGCCGACGCTCTTATCATGATGCCTCGATTCGCCGCAAACTTCAAAAGTATGCTAAACAACAAAGAGAAGTTACAACAATCGTCTAGTTGTTCATCGGTTTTTCTTAGCCGCATACCACAAAAAGTCGGTGATCCCGGTAAATTTTTAATTCCGTGTGCAATTCAAGATATGGAGGAATGCTACGCCTTGGCCGATCTTGGTGCTAGTATTAATTTAATGCCTCTTGAGATTTTCAAATCGCTTTCGCTTCCGGCTCTTACTCCTTCGAACATGTCTATCGAGATGGCCGATCATTCTACGATTTTAGCATGTGGAGTAGCCGAGGACGTTTTCGTTAAAGTCGGAAAGTTTTACTATCCCGTTGACTTTATCGTTGTAGACATTCCCATCGATCGAAAAGTTCCTCTCATTTTGGGTCGTTCATTTTTGGATACATCAAGAGCACTTATCGATGTTCATGCTCGAAAAATCACCCTTCGTTTCAATGAAGAAGAACTTGTCATCAATGCAACACAAAACTCCAATCTTTCTCATGTCTATTCTATTGCAACTTTAAACCATGGTGATTCAACCAATGTCGTTTGCAAAGAATTTTCACCAAGAGTTTTAGGAAATGTCGCCAAAAACAATTTACCATTTCCTCCGCCGGTGGAGGTTATGAGTGCTAAGCCTACAAAGAAGAAACCATCAATACTTGAATCGAAAAATCCTTCGCCTAACCTAGAACATTCATTCTTGAAAAGTGTTGATAAGTTGCCGGTTTCTACGAAAGATCTTTCGGATGATGAATATGTTGACCCCGATGGGGAGGTTTTCTTCGTCGATAAACGTTTTGAGAACTTGCCACCACCAAAAGCAAAACAGTTTACAAATGTGAGAATTTTTAGTGTAACTAACATCGTCTTAGAAACACCAAATATTTTCGACATAATCCCAAAGGGTTTTCATAAGGAGAGTTTAAAAGATAAAAAAGGAAAAGATCTTAAATGTGATTTAACTGATTTTTCTACAAATCTAACTCCGTCATCACCACGTGTTTTGAGTGCTACAAACTCGTCTACTCCTTTTGACGATGTTTTGTGTGGTTCTAGTATGGGGGAAGCCCCTTACGTTCCCTCATCCTTGTCCACCGAGGACGAGATATTCGATCCCAGAATTTCATGTAAAGGGAAATCTCGGTCTTCCACCGATACAATAAATGGAAAATCTTTCTATTTGCTTGGTGCGAGTCTACCTCGAGTAGCTCGAAAGTTTGTCTTACCAATTGTCTCACCCTTCTACTTCTCATCTCTTTTCTTCAAACTCTTTGAGTTTATGGCACATGTTGAAGTAGCGTTGAATTGTTTTTCCAATGAGAACGAGAACGCCATTTTCGACCCCGGTATTTTGCATCATCTAAGGACTTAGTCCTTAATACCGGTTGCTTTTTGGGCCTTGTTTATCATGTAAGCCCCATCAAAAATTGACCATACCATGAATTTCCCTAAATGTTCACATTTTGAGGGAATCGAATCGAGCTCATGACTCGGTAATCAAAAACGAGGTGCCTCGTGGGGGAGATCCCATGCTTATCTTTTATGCTCACTACTCACTAGTAAGGGGACTTGTACCCTTTCAACTCGTTGTCTCGTGGTTGTTTGTGATTGTGTTATCTAGATCATCATCATCATCTACGATTGAAGACTCTCGTGTTCGTTTACGTGAGCCTCCATCGTTCGTTTGAAGAAGTTTTTCACGAATCCATGACATATCCTTTATTGTTCTAACAATTATCTTTTAGCATAATTAATAAACGGCTTTAGATATATTGTTGATCACCCTTTCCATGCTAGATCCTAAGCATTCGATTCTTCGTCTCTAGTATGGGGGTGCTCCACCTTTAGACTCGAAACATTGAGGACAATGTTTACTTTTAGTATGGGGGGGTGAATAGGTACTTGCTTTGCTACGCCCTCACGTTTTCCAATTTTCAATGTTTTGTTTTGCTAATAAGGCTAAAAATGGCCAAATTTTAAAATTTTTCTTAGTTTTCATAAGTGTTTTTAAGACACGAATGTATATTTTCCGATGGGTAGAATAAGAGTTAATTTTTGACTTGATGGGCATTTGGAGCCATTTACATTCCTTAACTCGCTCAATTCAAGTTTTGCTAGACTTTTATATAGGGAGCTTTAAAACGCGAAAGTCTTAATTCATTCGGGTTAAGAACAAGAACTTTTCGCAAGTTCCTATAATTGATTCTAGAAAGTCACTTATCAAGGGAACTTTAAAACGCATTCTCTAAACTTGAAAAAGTCCAAGAAAGTGCAAGATCCTATAGGTGGCTTGAAAACCCAAAACTTTGATTTGATATAGTCTTAATGAAAGCTAATCCAAATTTAGCTTAATTTTGACTTGCATGGCTAAGTATTCACGAGTCTCTTTAATTAGAGGTCTTTATATAGTGAAGAACGAGAAATGATAGAGTTAGACAAGTGATCATGCTAAACGTAGAACATGAAAGTGTTCTTTCAAAAACTCATATGTTTTTAATTGTGGCTTTTTCTTCCCATAAGATCAATGCATTAGGAATAAATCATAATTTCAATAAGTAAGGTCGTACGATTTAAAAGGTTACTTAGCCTCTAGCGCAAGATCGTTTAAAAGTTGCTCGGGGTTGAATAGAGTTCATAGCCAAGGCATAACTTATTGAAGCGGGACGCGAAGATTGGCAATTATCCAAAAAGGCCCTAACAAGGCATGAAGAGCTCTATTTTTGCTAAAGATCCAAAGATGATGTGAAGTATCATTATTCCTAAATCAATATGAAGGATCGAGACACACGACGAGAAGCAATTACTCCCCTAAAGAATGGAGAAAGTCTATCCAAAAAGACCCTAACAAGGTATGAGGATAAATATATCCAAGTCCGAAAAGGAGGCGGATCGTTGTATATCAAAGTCCAAAGTAAAGATTGAAGAAAAATGATAAAGTCGTGGTCCTATATGAAGAATCTCTCAAAAACGTCAAGTGAAGAAATTCCAAAATATGAAGAGAAGACCATAATTTCAAGAACGTCTTCCCAAGATTTGAAGTATGAAGTACATGCCAAATATCGGTCCGAGAAAGGTCTCAAATCGTGAAACGAGTTATGCCAAGATATGAACTTAAGGAGATGCACGAGAAGCCGTTTTAAAAGATTTTGTCCTTCGGCTAACTATTGATCAAATCGTGCTACTTTGCTTTCGGACTAATAACTACTCAAATAAGTCAATATGAATCACTTGTGATCCATGACAAATAGAAAAAAAAATGCTAGTAACCCATTTCCTTTTATAATAACTAGGATTGCGGGGAGAAAAAGTATTACACAATTTGGACGTATGAGTAGTGTTAGCATTGTGACTTGTACCAACAATGATCTTGTTTTTTCACTTAGCATGGAATGTATGACAATCAAGGATGACGAAGTTTACTCTAAGGGACATTAACTTGTTTCTATTCTTTGACCCTAAAAGTCACCTTTTGGTGATGAAAATCATACATTATGTCTTTACACATCTTCGTAGTATGTTGCAAGTCTTTTACTTTTCAATAAAAGTTAATAAAATTTGAACTTTGGTGATGCTTAGATACTTTATTCTAGCATTGCGTGAGGGCACGGCAATGGCTTAGTATGGGGGAGTGATGAGATGGCATTTATACATGATCTCATCGTTCTTTTCGGGCTTTAAATGCATAAAAATGTCATAAATACCATATATATGCTTGTGTTTGTTTACTTGTGTATTTTAGGTATGGATATCGTGAAAAAGACAAAAGATCACAAGTTACAAGGAAAAACGGACACGAGAAACGAAGCCGTACAAAGAACCGGGCCCTAAACATGGAATTCTCAACAAAATACCTTGAAGACTTGAAGACAAACAAGATTGATCCTCATTTATTGAAGAAATAACACTTAAAACCCTTGTATATTAATAATTACAAGTTTGGTCCCTTAAGTTTGTCAAAATTACACAAAAGGTCCTTCAACTTTGAAGAAATGGCAAGATTAGTCCCTCAACAAATCACAATTGCCAATAATGGTCCCTCATAAAGTCAAAGTTACAATGAAGACCTTTGAAGATCAACAATGTCCAAGATCAGTCCTTGAAATACCTCAAAATGGCAAATATAACCCTTGAAACACTTTTTATAAAGTTTTGTGCCAAATTTGCCAAGTTGTGAAACGTTGATACAAAGGAAAGGGGCGCTGATAGAAGTTTACATCCAAGTGACAAAAGAAAGGAAGGACAAGGGCTGAATGTGTGCATACTGAAACATTTAAACACACAAACACGCGCCAAACAACTCCACTCCTACAAAAACGGATCAAAAGGACAACTATTCACCTTTACAGCCCAGTTACCACTTCACTTAAAACAAAGGGTAAAAACAAATTACCCAGGCACATGCTTGATTCACATGTGCAGGAACCTATCCCACACACAAAACCCTCATCTCCACTCACCAAAGGGGTCCCACCCATTCACCCGTCCACCTATCACATCACACCCTCCTCTCCAAGTCATCCTATGTGGCAAAATCAACAGCCAAGAACCTTAGCTTCATCCTAAAGCTAAAATGAACGTCCTTGATCAATTTGGACAGCACATTCCATCAAAATGTCTAGAAGACCTCAAGGACAAATGTGGAATTTCACATCTAGGGTTTATGAACAGTGTAACCTTGGCATTTGCCTATAAAAAGACTCCTCAACATGTGAGAGAGCTTTTGTTCCAGATTTTAGCTTTCAATCTTTGTAATTCCTTTTTATGAAATAAAGTTTAAATTTCTTAAAATTCTGAGCTTTTAATCTGTTATTTATAAAAGTTTGGTGTTGGAAAAGCTAAAATCTGAGTTCCATTTGATTGTGAAGGCCTACCTTAATCTTGTGGTTAAGGCACGTCTTGTTTCATAAGGTTTTTAAGGTTTGAAAACCTTGAAATCCTAGGTTCTGTTTTGGTTATTTTGTGTACTAACCCTTGACCATTAGCTATAAGCTCTTACAAGCTTGTTGACACCAAGCTTGTGAAGGGATTAGAGCCCTTGGTTGAGTTGTTTGTTGTTTGTGTTGAAGATATAAAGTCCTTGAGGTTCTACTTTGAACCATCAACCAAGGCAGTTTGCATCATCTTCATTGAAGTACCTTGGTCTTGTTCTAGTTGTTGAACAAGGTCCAAGGAGCATTGCTGGCCTTCCTAGGATGTTGTGGAAGGCAGGTATAATCCCTTGTTAAGATTCCCCTAAAAATTTCATGTTTATGACTGTTTTTGATTTGGTGCTTTGATTTTGAGTATTGGTGTTTGTGCTGGTGATTTTTGAGTTTGATTGTGTTATTTGCTATTGTTTAAGTGTTTTTGATCATTAAAATCAGTAGGTTATTAGTTAAAATCAGAAGTTCCTTTGTTAACTGCTTGATTAAGGGTTGTTTGGGATTACTGCATAAGTTTGTCAACGTCTGATTTGTTCCTGTCAGCATTTGATTTAAACTTGTCAGCGTTTGATAAGTGCTTATGTGTTGTATGCAAGTATTGGTATCTGCTATTTGGGAGCATTTATGCATCTGTTTGCAGGTTTCGTGGTCTTAAACACATTGATTCATAGATTGGCTCTAAAATCTTCATAACTTGGTAAAATTGGCTAGAATTTTGAGGACACCTAGATCTAAGCATAGGTTAAGGGTAACTAGTGCTAAATCATAGCTAATCACACCAGGGTAGAGGGATTTGAGGCTTGAAATTGGATCAAGTGTCAAGTATATCAGCAAACTTGTTTCTGCATATGTTCTTTGTTCATCAGTAACTTTTTATGCTTTGATCTTGTTATTTTCTTTGATTCAGTGTTTAATTCTTGTTGCATTGTTATTTCTAGCATTTAGGATTGTTGTATTGCTGCTTGGTTCTTAGTTGTTTGCTGCTTGTGAGGATATTTGGGTATTTGGATTGCTTTGTTCATAGCTTATAAGCTCACTGGCTTATTGGCTTATTGATGCCAAAATACATCAAGTTTACCCAACTGGTAAGCTTTGATTCACAAGGTTTGCACTCAATCCTTGACCAGCAGGGTGAAAACTAGTCCTTGCACTTCTTTAAGTCTGTCAGCGCCTACTTTGTTCTTATCAGCGTTTGAGTTCAACCTGTCAGCGCCTGACTATAACTTGTCAGCGTTTGACTTTTAGGTTGACTGTTTTTGGATTTAGCCCATTTGAGGGCCCTTTAGGGGTATTTTGGTAATTTTACTTTCATTTTCTGATTATTTAGGTTAAAATAAACTAGTTTGCAAGTTTTTAGAATTTTTTATAATTCTTGGATTTTTAATATTATTTTATTATTATTTTAATATTATTTTTCAAATTTCACTTTTTCCAACTTTTTACATTTTTCTTAGGTTAAATACATTAAAATAGGAATTTAGTAACTTTTAGAATAATTTTATCACTTTTAGATTAATTTTTATAATTATTTTAAATTTTAATAGTTTTTAAATCATTTTAAATAGTTTTGATTAGTTTTAAAATTTCTAAAAATAGTTTTTAATCATTTTAGGTCATTTTAAAGGTTTATCAATTGAAAAATCTTTATTTGGGCTTTTTGATAATTTATTTGATTTTTAGGGCTTTAATTAGCATTTAAAAATTGAATATTTAATTATTTAAAAGGTTTGAAGAAGTTTTGATAATTGGTAAACTCTTAGTTTCTTATTTTTGATTTTTGGTGAATTTTTGGTAATTTTTAGAATTTATTTTATTTTTGGTGATTTTTTAGGTTCTACGTCGTAACTTTCTAATAGTGATTTTTAGTTAATTTTTTATTTTTACGCTTTCGTCATTTTCTCTTCTAATCCCCTTCTAAACCAGTCATTAATCACAAACATTTGGCAAGTTTTTCACACACATATACCTCCTTGGAGAACGATACCCACTTAGGGTCATTTACACACGGTTTTCCTAAATCGTCGTGCTTACCACTATATTTTTAGTTGCTTACTTTTTCCTAAAGGCAAGTTGACTAAATTTACAACTATCATTTGACATTCCCATCGATCGAAAAGTTCCTCTCATTTTGGGTCGTTCATTTTTGGATACATCAAGAGCACTTATCGATGTTCATGCTCGAAAAATCACCCTTCGTTTCAATGAAGAAGAACTTGTCATCAATGCAACACAAAACTCCAATCTTTCTCATGTCTATTCTATTGCAACTTTAAACCATGGTGATTCAACCAATGTCGTTTGCAAAGAATTTTCACCAAGAGTTTTAGGAAATGTCGCCAAAAACAATTTACCATTTCCTCCGCCGGTGGAGGTTATGAGTGCTAAGCCTACAAAGAAGAAACCATCAATACTTGAATCGAAAAATCCTTCGCCTAACCTAGAACATTCATTCTTGAAAAGTGTTGATAAGTTGCCGGTTTCTACCAAAAATCTTTCGGATGATGAATATGTTGACCCCGATGGGGAGGTTTTCTTCGTCGATAAACGTTTTGAGAACTTGCCACCACCAAAACCAAAACGGTTTACAAATGTGAGAATTTTTAGTGTAACTAACATCGTCTTAGAAACACCAAATATTTTCGACATAATCACAAAGGGTTTTCATAAGGAGAGTTTAAAAGATAAAAAAGGAAAAGATCTTAAATGTGATTTAACTGATTTTTCTACAAATCTAACTCCGTCATCACCACGTGTTTTGAGTGCTACAAACTCGTCTACTCCTTTTGACGATGTTTTGTGTGGTTCTAGTATGGGGGAAGCCCCTTACGTTCCCTCATCCTTGTCCACCGAGGATGAGATATTCGATCCCGGAATTTCATGTAAAGGGAAATCTCGGTCTTCCACCGATACAATAAATGGAAAATCTTTCTATTTGCTTGGTGCGAGTCTACCTCGAGTAGCTCGAAAGTTTGTCTTACCAATTGTCTCACCCTTCTACTTCTCATCTCTTTTCTTCAAACTCTTTGAGTTTATGGCACATGTTGAAGTAGCGTTGAATTGTTTTTCCAATGAGAACGAGAACGCCATTTTCGACCCCGGTATTTTGCATCATCTAAGGACTTAGTCCTTAATACCGGTTGCTTTTTGGGCCTTGTTTATCATGTAAGCCCCATCAAAAATTGACCATACCATGAATTTCCCTAAATGTTCACATTTTGAGGGGATCGAGTCGAGCTCATGACTCGGTAATCAAAAACGAGGTGCCTCGTGGGGGAGATCCCATGCTTATCTTTTATGCTCACTACTCACTAGTAAGGGGACTTGTACCCTTTCAACTCGTTGTCTCGTGGTTGTTTGTGATTGTGTTATCTAGATCATCATCATCATCTACGATTGAAGACTCTCGTGTTCGTTTACGTGAGCCTCCATCGTTCGTTTGAAGAAGTTTTTCACGAATCCATGACATATCCTTTATTGTTCTAACAATTATCTTTTAGCATAATTAATAAACGGCTTTAGATATATTGTTGATCACCCTTTCCATGCTAGATCCTAAGCATTCGATTCTTCGTCTCTAGTATGGGGGTGCTCCACCTTTAGACTCGAAACATTGAGGACAATGTTTACTTTTAGTATGGGGGGTGAATAGGTACTTGCTTTGCTACGCCCTCACGTTTTCCAACTTTCAATGTTTTGTTTTGCTAATAAGGCTAAAAATGGCCAAATTTTAAAAATTTTCTTAGTTTTCATAAGTGTTTTTAAGACACGAATGTATATTTTCCGATGGGTAGAATAAGAGTTAATTTTTGACTTGATGGGCATTTGGAGCCATTTACATTCCTTAACTCGCTCAATTCAAGTTTTGCTAGACTTTTATATAGGGAGCTTTAAAACGCGAAAGTCTTAATTCATTCGGGTTAAGAACAAGAACTTTTCGCAAGTTCCTATAATTGATTCTAGAAAGTCACTTATCAAGGGAACTTTAAAACGCATTCTCTAAACTTGAAAAAGTCCAAGAAAGTGCAAGATCCTATAGGTGGCTTGAAAACCCAAAACTTTGATTTGATATAGTCTTAATGAAAGCTAATCCAAATTTAGCTTAATTTTGACTTGCATGGCTAAGTATTCACGAGTCTCTTTAATTAGAGGTCTTTATATAGTGAAGAACGAGAAATGATAGAGTTAGACAAGTGATCATGCTAAACGTAGAACATGAAAGTGTTCTTTCAAAAACTCATATGTTTTTAATTGTGGCTTTTTCTTCCTATAAGATCAATGCATTAGGAATAAATCATAATTTCAATAAGTAAGGTCGTACGATTTAAAAGGTTACTTAGCCTCTAGCGCAAGATCGTTTAAAAGTTGCTCGGGGTTGAATAGAGTTCATAGCCAAGGCATAACTTATTGAAGCGGGACGCGAAGATTGGCAATTATCCAAAAAGGCCCTAACAAGGCATGAGGAGCTCTATTTTTGCTAAAGATCCAAAGATGATGTGAAGTATCATTATTCCTAAATCAATATGAAGGATCAAGACACACGACGAGAAGCAATTACTCCCCTAAAGAATGGAGAAAGTCTATCCAAAAAGACCCTAACAAGGTATGAGGATAAATATATCCAAGTCCGAAAAGGAGGCGGATCTTTGTATATCAAAGTCCAAAGTAAAGATTGAAGAAAAATGATAAAGTCGTGGTCCTATATGAAGAATCTCTCAAAAACGTCAAGTGAAGAAATTCCAAAATATGAAGAGAAGACCATAATTTCAAGAACGTCTTCCCAAGATTTGAAGTATGAAGTACATGCCAAATATCGGTCCGAGAAAGGTCTCAAATCGTGAAACGAGTTATGCCAAGATATGAACTTAAGGAGATGCACGAGAAGCCGTTTTAAAAGATTTTGTCCTTCGGCTAACTATTGATCAAATCGTGCTACTTTGCTTTCGGACTAATAACTACTCAAATAAGTCAATATGAATCACTTGTGATCCATGACAAATAGAAAAAAAAATGCTAGTAACCCATTTCCTTTTATAATAACTAGGATTGCGGGGAGAAAAAGTATTACACAATTTGGACGTATGAGTAGTGTTAGCATTGTGACTTGTACCAACAATGATCTTGTTTTTGCACTTAGCATGGAATGTATGACAATCAAGGATGACGAAGTTTACTCTAAGGGACATTAACTTGTTTCTATTCTTTGACCCTAAAAGTCACCTTTTGGTGATGAAAATCATACATTATGTCTTTACACATCTTCGTAGTATGTTGCAAGTCTTTTACTTTTCAATAAAAGTTAATAAAATTTGAACTTTGGTGATGCTTAGATACTTTATTCTAGCATTGCGTGAGGGCACGGCAATGGCTTAGTATGGGGGAGTGATGAGATGGCATTTATACATGATCTCATCGTTCTTTTCGGGCTTTAAATGCATAAAAATGTCATAAAATACCATATATATGCTTGTGTTTGTTTACTTGTGTATTTTAGGTATGGATATCGTGAAAAAGACAAAAGATCACAAGTTACAAGGAAAAACGGACACGAGAAACGAAGCCGTACAAAGAACCGGGCCCTAAACATGGAATTCTCAACAAAATACCTTGAAGACAAACAAGATTGATCCTCATTTATTGAAGAAATGACACTTAAAACCCTTGTATATTAATAATTACAAGTTTGGTCCCTTAAGTTTGTCAAAATTACACAAAAGGTCCTTCAACTTTGAAGAAATGGCAAGATTAGTCCCTCAACAAATCACAATTGCCAATAATGGTCCCTCATAAAGTCAAAGTTACAATGAAGACCTTTGAAGATCAACAATGTCCAAGATCAGTCCTTGAAATACCTCAAAATGGCAAATATAACCCTTGAAACACTTTTTATAAAGTTTTGTGCCAAATTTGCCAAGTTGTGAAACGTTGATACAAAGGAAAGGGGCGCTGATAGAAGTTTACATCCAAGTGACAAAAGAAAGGAAGGACAAGGGCTGAATGTGTGCATACTGAAACATTTAAACACACAAACACGCGCCAAACAACTCCACTCCTACAAAAACGGATCAAAAGGACAACTATTCACCTTTACAGCCCAGTTACCACTTCACTTAAAACAAAGGGTAAAAACAAATTACCCAGGCACATGCTTGATTCACATGTGCAGGAACCTATCCCACACACAAAACCCTCATCTCCACTCACCAAAGGGGTCCCACCCATTCACCCGTCCACCTATCACATCACACCCTCCTCTCCAAGTCATCCTATGTGGCAAAATCAACAGCCAAGAACCTTAGCTTCATCCTAAAGCTAAAATGAACGTCCTTGATCAATTTGGACAGCACATTCCATCAAAACGTCTAGAAGACCTCAAGGACAAATGTGGAATTTCACATCTAGGGTTTATGAACAGTGTAACCTTGGCATTTGCCTATAAAAAGACTCCTCAACATGTGAGAGAGCTTTTGTTCCAGATTTTAGCTTTCAATCTTTGTAATTCCTTTTTATGAAATAAAGTTTAAATTTATTAAAATTCTGAGTTTTTAATCTATTATTTATAAAAGTTTGGTGTTGGAAAAGCTAAAATCTGAGTTCCATTTGATTGTGAAGGCCTACCTTAATCTTGTGGTTAAGGCACGTCTTGTTTCATAAGGTTTTTAAGGTTTGAAAACCTTGAAATCCTAGGTTCTGTTTTGGTTATTTTGTGTACTAACCCTTGACCATTAGCTATAAGCTCTTACAAGCTTGTTGACACCAAGCTTGTGAAGGGATTAGAGCCCTTGGTTGAGTTGTTTGCTGTTTGTGTTGAAGATATAAAGTCCTTGAGGTTCTACTTTGAACCATCAACCAAGGCAGTTTGCATCATCTTTATTGAAGTACCTTGGTCTTGTTCTAGTTGTTGAACAAGGTCCAAGGAGCATTGCTGGCCTTCCTAGGATGTTGTGGAAGGCAGGTATAATCCCTTGTTAAGATTCCCCTAAAAATTTCATGTTTATGACTGTTTTTGATTTGGTGCTTTGATTTTGAGTATTGGTGTTTGTGCTGGTGATTTTTGAGTTTGATTGTGTTATTTGCTATTGTTTAAGTGTTTTTGATCATTAAAATCAGTAGGTTATTAGTTAAAATCAGAAGTTCCTTTGTTAACTGCTTGATTAAGGGTTGTTTGGGATTACTGCATAAGTTTGTCAACGTCTGATTTGTTCCTGTCAGCGTTTGATTTAAACTTGTCAGCGTTTGATAAGTGCTTATGTGTTGTATGCAACTATTGGTATCTGCTATTTGGGAGCATTTGTGCATCTGTTTGCAGGTTTTGTGGTCTTAAACACATTGATTCATAGATTGGCTCTAAAATCTTCATAACTTGGTAAAATTGGCTAGGATTTTGAGGACACCTAAATCTAAGCATAGGTTAAGGGTAACTAGTGCTAAATCATAGCTAATCACACCAGGGTAGAGGGATTTGAGGCTTGAAATTGGATCAAGTGTCAAGTATATCAGCAAACTTGTTTATGCATATGTTCTTTGTTCATCAGTAACTTTTTATGCTTTGATCTTGTTATTTTCTTTGATTCAGTGTTTAATTCTTGTTGCATTGTTATTTCTAGCATTTAGGATTGTTGTATTGCTGCTTGGTTCTTAGTTGTTTGCTGCTTGTGAGGATATTTGGGTATTTGGATTGCTTTGTTCATAGCTTATAAGCTCACTGGCTTATTGGCTTATTGATGCCAAAATACATCAAGTTTACCCAACTGGTAAGCTTTGATTCACAAGGTTTGCACTCAATCCTTGACCAGCAGGGTGAAAACTAGTCCTTGCACTTCTTTAAGTCTGTCAGCGCCTACTTTGTTCTTATCAGCGTTTGAGTTCAACCTGTCAGCGCCTGACTATAACTTGTCAGCGTTTGACTTTTAGGTTGACTGTTTTTGGATTTAGCCCATTTGAGGGCCCTTTAGGGGTATTTTGGTAATTTTACTTTCATTTTCTGATTATTTAGGTTAAAATAAACTAGTTTGCAAGTTTTTAGAATTTTTTATAATTCTTGGATTTTTAATATTATTTTATTATTATTTTAATATTATTTTTCAAATTTCACTTTTTCCAACTTTTTACATTTTTCTTAGGTTAAATACATTAAAATAGGAATTTAGTAACTTTTAGAATAATTTTATCACTTTTAGATTAATTTTTATAACTATTTTAAGTTTTAATAGTTTTTAAATCATTTTAAATAGTTTTGATTAGTTTTAAAATTTCTAAAAATAGTTTTTAATCATTTTAGGTCATTTTAAAGGTTATCAATTGAAAAATCTTTATTTGGGCTTTTTGATAATTTATTTGATTTTTAGGGCTTTAATTAGCATTTAAAAATTGAATATTTAATTATTTAAAAGGTTTGAAGAAGTTTTGATAATTGGTAAACTCTTCGTTTCTTATTTTTGATTTTTGGTGAATTTTTGGTAATTTTTAGAATTTATTTTATTTTTGGTGATTTTTTAGGTTCTACGTCGTAACTTTCTAATAGTGATTTTTAGTTAATTTTTTATTTTTACGCTTTCGTCATTTTCTCTTCTAATCCCCTTCTAAACCAATCATTAATCACAAACATTTGGCAAGTTTTTCACACACATATACCTCCTTGGAGAACGATACCCACTTAGGGTCATTTACACACGGTTTTCCTAAATCGTCGTGCTTACCACTATATTTTTAGTTGCTTACTTTTTCCTAAAGGCAAGTTGACTAAATTTACAACTATCAGGAGGCAAATAGTGGGCTACCAATAGCTTATTAGTGACTAATCCAGCTTAATCAAAGGTTTCAATAAGCCACTTAAGCACTCCTAAAGAATACACAACCCTAAGGCCCCCTAATTACTAACATATGACAAATATCCAAGAATTGAATCACTCACTAGCTACTTAATTTAGCACGTTGTCTCTTTTGAACTGATTTGGTGTTCCGAGAGTAACCAAGTTGGTTGAATCAGTTGGTGTAATTTTGGAACCTTTCAAACCAGAATCAACAGTTACAAAATCCACACCTACAGCAACCAAGTATTCAAAAGCAGTACCCTCAAACAACCATATCAGAGACCTTGAGCAAACCTCAAAATCAAGATTTCAAACTAAAACCACAAGTTTTATCGTTAAAATTAATGATCCTAAACCTAAGGTAGTTGTTTAAACCAAAAGGGACCTTTGGTGGTCAATCCTTGCCCATGGGAACCCTTCTCCCAAACACCCCTTACTTTTACAAACAATGGCTAGCAGAAACTTTTTGGTGAGATTTGGTGAGATTCTACTTTGGCAATAAGCAATATAAAGCTCTGAATTTAAACTAAAACATGTCTAGACCTAAACCAACCTAATACTAAGCTTCTCACAAGACTTCTAAACCTAGAATAACTTCTACCTGCTGATATTTTGACCCAAGGCTTTTGGCTGCTTGGTGTTCAACTGTCACATAATTGGTTCACCAATTGTTTGTCTTGAAACCAATTATACGAACACCAAAACTAAAATACTAACCTAAAACACTAATTAATAATAGAAATTTAGAATTAGAAACCTAGATTACAAGTCTAAAAACCAAAAAACCCCTAACTGTTAGCTTTACAAAAACAGTAGGTTCGGCAAAGCTTGAACAAATGAGAAAAATGAGGTAGGCTCACAAATTATTCTTAATCCACAATATAATCAGTCCAAAATAAACGAGAATACAAGAAACACTTCACATTCACTCAATCATCACAGCAAAACAAGGAACCAAGCCATATTGACATATTTTTATGAAAACATACAAATCCAACTTCTAAACTAAAAACGCCAAATCTTTTTGCTGAAAACCAATTTTCCTAACCCCTAGAAGGTGTGCAGAGATTATCTAAGTTTAATGGCTGGTTTCCCTAGCCTAAACTAGCTGTCCCAAACACCCCATTAAAAGTTTAGACTTGGAGTTTTACAAATATTTTGTTATAAAAACGCCACAAATGGCCACCCTTTTAACTGATATAGACAAATATCATACAAATAAGAGAATACAAACACAACTAACACACTTCAACATCAAAATCACAAAATCCACATGAGCATCACTATTTTGACATAAAATTTAAAAAGGAATAAAAAGTGACAAAACTCTAGAGTATGCAGTCCATACCCTAGATTTATTTGAGCTTTTGTGGTAGCAAAACAACCACACGCTTCCAATAATCCTGCTGAGATTAACAAACACAATCAAGTTTCAAGACCTGGTGATATTGAAACAGTAAGCACAAGATAATAAAACTTTCTTAAAAAAAATTTATTAAAAACCTTTGCTCAAAAACTTTGAGCACAAACTTGAGACTTGAAAACCTTTTAATAAAGGAACCTCAATCAGAAACACTTTGAATGTCAATAAAAGAACATTAACTTCTAAACCAAAACTTTGCAAACACCAAGTTTTCAAAACTAGGTTGAAAAAGGAATTACTTTGAAAATTTATGAGACACAAACACAACTGATATTATGGAACTCAGATTTAGCTAATAAAACTACCAACTTTATTAATAGAAAAAGGAATTACACTTTTGCTAAGAAAAACTACCAACTTTTCATTGAATAAAAGGAATTACACTTTTTAGCTAAATCTGGAACAAGAGAAAAGAAAAAAATACCATACTTCCTTATATAACCAGCTACACAAGCATCTAGAATTCCTAAACCCTAATTTATGATGTTCCTATTCTGCCCCTTGTTCTTGATTTGAAGAATTAGATAAAGTCAGTTCCATGTGATCCATTTTGCCAAGTTTTTGGATGTTAGTTGATGCTTAGCTATGTAAAGCCATCACAGCCCTTCATAGATAACTTTGGGAGAAAGAAAAAAAGGAGAACCGTAGATGATACTGTATACTTTTGGAGCCTTGTTGCAAGGCACCATGTGGGAAGGCTATCTGGCAATAGGGGGACCAATCTTAAGGTTGCAAAGTGATTAGACTAAGTCTAATCACTGATATGGAATTGATGGGCGTTTGATTGGTAGGTTTATGAAGTAATGGTGATTAGGGTTTATACATGCTACAAGGGTGGGTTTAATCCATATTTGGGGGTGAGAGGTCTGTTGCTCGCTTAATGAATTAATATAATAATCTATTTTAAAAATAGATTAGTATATATTAATCATGACACGTGGGTTAGTTGATTTGGTTAGGATTATGGGCTTATGGGTAGGGTAATGTTTTAGATTCGGGCTAATGGTTATTAAGGTGGGTTTGGGTGACGTGGCCGACCAGTATTGGTTGGTTGGTTGGGTGGGTTTGTTAAATGGGTTGTTGGGTAATGGGGTCAGGTAGGTTTGGTGATATGTAAGGTTTAGTCTCCCTAGTTAATAGCAGTTCTTTAATGATTATTCACCCAAGGTCCTTGATACATTACACCTTTAGTCCTTTTGGCATTGCATTGTTAGTCCTTTTGGTTAACAAACACATTAAAAGGGCTTAATGTGTATTTTCTTCATAATTGGAGGACAATTCTTGACAAGTATTGAAACTTTAGGGACTCCTTTGTATATTTGAAAATATTTAGGGGTATAAAGTGACAATCTACAATTGTTGAGGGACCAAACTTGTCATTTCCTCAAACTTGAGGGACTTTCTTGGAAATTCAACATTCTGGTCTGGTTCATTGTGCGACTTCATTTCCCGTGTTCATTTTTTATTGATTCTTGTGATCTTTTTGTCTTTTTTCTCGATATCCATACCTAAAACATACAACAAACGAATACAAGTATATTTTCTTGTATTTTATGACATTTTTACACATCTAAAGCTCGTTTTGGACAATGAGACTATGTATAAATGCAGTCTCATCACTCAAGCCGTGATAGATTGCTCTACCCATTGTTAGGATAAGTTGTCTTTAAAGATACACTTTCCTTTATGTGAAGTTCGTGTTACAGTCTGACATTTAAATGTAAGTCGTTTACATGAGCTTAAAAACTTTGAATGTTTTTATAGAAAGCTCATGACGAGAAAAGTTTATTTTCTTGTTGATAAGGATAAGTTATCATTTGTGATAAACTTTCCTTTCTTTAAAGCACAAGTCACAATCTGAAGTAATTGCAAATCATTGAAATGACATGTTTTGAAAAAATATTTACAATTTTCATTCGAGCTTTATGTACATCCCCGTGTCGTTATTGAGAGACATTTCTAGGTACGTCCATATTATTGATACTGAAAGACATGTCGAGAATAATATTTTTGGTATTTTCAAAGATTTTTCATTTTTTATTTTTTTCTATGATATTTACATTTTTCTTTGTTTTTGTATGTTTCAAGTTTTTCGAAAATAATCCAAAATAGAATTTAGTACAACAGCAGACGTTGATATCGAATATACAGAATTGTAACCATTTGAGGAAGAAGTGGGTTCAGAATCTGCTGAAGTACCATGATTCCCGTGAAGCCCTTGTTTGTTTAATATCAATCGTTGTAGCAACAACCGTTTCAGCAACCAAACTCTGAGATCTTCCATATCGTCATTATAGGATGTACTTGTAGTTGAGTAAGTAGTACCTGCACTTATATCACGGGGTTTTTTGCATGTATGATGGTTAGAAACGTCGGTTTTGGGGCTTTGTGGGGGATCATTGGAAACCTTGGTTGAGCTAGAGGTGACTATCTTTCCCTTAAGAACCCATCAAAGACCAACATTCTTGAAAATTCTACCCGTGGGTTTCCACCTAAGGCTAGATGTAGGACATATGGTTTTGTCATGCACAACGAAAGACTTAGTGGGAGAAAAAGTTTATCTAGAAGAGATCTGCCACTTAGGTTTCTTAACAATCCATGTTTGTTCGACGGGTTTGTTTCTAGTTGTCTTATGTGGTTTAGTCGTAGCGAGCAAGTTCACCTTAGTCAACACTTTTGTTATACTAGCATCATGATTTGCATTAAAGACACCTTTGTAACATTTTGAACAAACAAAGTGTTTCGCATCAGAAAAATATCTAGATTTTGGCATCGCTTGAGGTTTAGAAATCCTAGTTCGCTCTTGTGTCTTTTTCCTAGCGACCACTGGATAGTGATTATGAACTAAGTCATTTGAACTGTTCCTAGAAGGGATAGATGCAATCATATGACGAGGTTTCGCAAATGCTGATTCTCTTACATAGGGCCTAGTTCGAGACGAGATATGTTTCACATCAACTTGCGACGCAAACCGTGGTTTTGATACATTAGGTTGTTCTGATATAAATGCATTAAGGTTTCTAACAAATGATTGGTTTCTAAGGGTATGAAAAGGCGATTTCCCCAAGATTGATGGTTTAGTAAACTTAGTGTCTACACTAGTTCCTTGTATTTTTCGTAAATTGTTTTTCAACACAGCAATTACGAACACCTTTTCTTGAATCTGAGCCTTTAATTGCTCATTTTTTAGAAGTAATTTAGCGATACGTTGTTCTAAATAGATGTTCATATTTTCAAATATCTCATGATTAGCATTCACTTCATTACATTTTACAGTGTCGATAGTTTACATAGATATTTCACTAGGTGAAGCAGGCGGAGGACTTTGATTTTGAGAAGCCAACTTTGATTCGAGTAACTTGATTTGTTTCCAAAATTGTTCTTTTTCAGAATTAGAATCTTGAATCTTACGATCCAATTCTTGTTCAAGAACAACATTTTCTTTTTCAAGTTTTTCAAAATAAGATTCAAATTTATCTGTTTTCATAGAAAGTTCGAGTTTGGAATCCTCAAAATCTTTTGTCTTATGAGCTAACATATTTTCGAGCTCATGAATCTTTGAATCAACATCCTGGGTAGTCTCTCCTCCATTAGTACTCATATCTGATGAATCAGGTGTGGTATTGCTATCAACCTTTTCCACTAGATATGTGTCAAAAATGGGTTCAGATTGCTCAATATGTTGATAATCTTCATAGTAAGCATTTAAGTGTACCTCAGCCATTGGCTCATCATCATACTTGGGTCTGATATCCTCACCATCGGATGCTATATCATTACCTGAGTTGTTGTTGGTATGCTGCTTTTCTGATTCTGTCCCACTACTTTCAGTGACAGTCGAACAAGCATCCAATGTTTGACCATCATCCAAATTACTCTCGTTCGTCTGCATCAGTCTTTCGTTCACCCTTCTTTTAATTTTTCATTTATGACGTGTTCTTTCAGCAATGGACTTCATTACATTACTCATGTGTTGAAGGAATGTCTCTTTGAACTCTTGAACGTCGAATCGAGTATATTCAAAGAAGTATTTGTTTATGAACTCTCGATCATAGTATACAAAGACTGTTGTATCAATGAATTGCTGCAACTGATTTTCGAGAAATCTATGGATTCAACCTCTTGAAATTTGTGGTTGGCAAGTTGTTGTTGAAGTTTATCCGCATTGAGAGGCATGGTGCTTGTAAAGGTCTCAACATCTTGACCAAATAGTGACCTGAATACCGATTTGTGTTGGGAATAATATGAAGCCAAGATACTTAGACACTGACAAGAGGAAACGGGACGTTGATAGGAAGAAATCAAGCATTGTCAGATCAAGCATTGACAAGAAGAAGTCAAGCGTTGATGAGAAGAAGTCAAGCACTGATAAGAATACTTAGTCTACATGTTTTATGTTTCTAGTAAAGATATGTTCGACAATGTATTTTCTATGTTTATCTTTACCTAAAATAGCTGATATGTAGACTCTTGTACAAGGTTCCTTAATCTATAAAAGGAGGCCTTTAGGTTTAGTTTGATATATGTATTCTACACTTTCATTGTACACAAGTTCGATTATCAATCAAAGTGAAAGTTTGGTTTATTATGTTTGTGTGTTCTCGTTCTAAGTATTAATTCCGCATAATACTTAGATTGTTTCATATACAACAAAGTTTCTCTAAGTGTTTAACTTGATTCAATCTCGTTTACACAAAGCTAAATCGATCTAAGTTTGGGATCAACAAGTGGTATCAGAGCTTGTTGAGGAACTTTGATCTAGAAGAACACAAAACCCTAAAAACACTAAATCGCCAAACCTTAATTTTTCAAGAAACCCTAAAAACCAGACAAGATGTCTACTCTTGAGATGAATTCCTCCTCTAGTCTCAATCTTAAGATCCTCCTGCTAGACCCTGACAATTTTGAGCTATGGAAGTTCAATTTTGAGCAGTATCTTCAAATCCATGATCATACTATATGGGAAATTATTGAATATGGAAACACATTTAATAAGGCTGCTAAAATTGTTGCTGCTATTGCTGCAAGATCAATTCCTGGCTCAACTGAAGAGGATCGAAAAGAAAGTCCTTCAGATGGAAGAGCAATTGCAACTGAAGACATTGCAAAAAGAAGGAATGACATGAAGACACTAAACATTCTCAAACTTTCTTTGGGAACAGCAAATCAGCACAAGTATAGAAGTTTTGAGTCTGCTAAAGAGCTTTGGGAAGCCCTTGGAGTCAATTATGGTGGTAATGATGATACTGCCTCAGAGAAGAAGAAGAAACTTTTGCATGAGTATGTTATGTTCAAAGCTCTTCCCAATGATAATCTAAGTGGGGTGAGAAGCAGACTTCTTGACATCACAAGCAAATTGTCCTTTATGGGAACAATGTATAATGATGCTGATATCATAACCACTTTCCTTAAAAGTCTTGGTGATGCATGGAAAATTGAGGCAAGGTCTATTATTGCTACAAATGCTCACAAAAGTTCCACTTTTGATGACGTCTATAATAAACTAAAGATTGTAGAGAATGAAATCCTTCTGGATCAAGGAAGCAAGTCTACCAATGGAAACATGGCCTTCTTCTCACATAGTGAAGGTCAATTTGATCAAAGGGAGTCATACGTGCACCCCGTTACTGGATCACCTTGTGTCAACGCTGGATCAAGCTTTGTTAGCGCCCTATATTCAGACGCTGACACATACAATGTTGACTCATCAAGGGTTAGGCCTGCTGGTATTGATCTAGATACAGTGTGTGCATACATTTCTTCATTTCCTAATGGTTTAGTGATTACATATGAGGACCTTGAGAAAATTAGTGATGAGCAATAGGAGGAGATGGACATAAAGTGGAATATGGCACTTGCAAGCATAAGGGCCAATAGATGGAACAGGAGATTCAAGAAGAAGATGATGTTTAATGCAAAAGACACTGCTGGGTTTGATAAATCCAATGTTGAGTGTTATAATTGCCATAGAATGGGTCATTTTATGAGAGAATGCAGATCTCCAAGAAGATCTGATGCTGGAAAGCCTTCAAGCCAAATCATCAAGGTTGAAGACACAAAAGCTATGGTTGCCATGCAAGACATCGATGGTATTGGATGGGAATGGAGCTTCTTAGCAAAGGATGTGGAAGAGAACAAATCCTTGGTTGCAGAAAAGGAGGAAGAGGAAGAGCATGTTCACCTTGCTCTTATGGCACATTCTTCATCTTCATCAGACATGAGGTATATGATGATGCATTTTGTAGTAAAGGTTGTCGTCTAAACACTAAAAAACTTAACAAAGAAATTTTAAAATTAAAATCAGATGTGTTTTATGAAAGATGCAAGTTAACTAATTATCAACTTGCACTTACTCAAACTGAAAAGACTGTGGCTGAATATAAGAAAATGGAACTTGACCTAAAAGATCAGATTAACATTTTGTCACATGACCTTAAAGTTAATGTTGACCTCAGGGATATTTTGGAGAGATCCAAAGGTGTAATACAAGCTGAGTTGGATGAGGCTATTAAAAACAAAGATAATGTAGGGCTTAAAATTCAAAGATTGATAAAGCTTTGTTGGGTCAAAAAGTTGATGTGGCAGAAACTCAAAACGAAGAAAACATGAAGGCATTTGTCTCAACGCTGACACATTGTGTCTAGGCGTTGACAAATGTAAACGGAACGCTGACAGAAGTCAAACGCTGTTGGAAATATCTATTTAGGATAAATATTACGAATATTATATGGGAATATATTGTATCAGTTATTTAAATAGAAGATATGCATGTTTATTTGATATTATCTCTTGTAAAACCCTAATCCTTACACTATAAAAGGAACCAAGGGTTATTAGGTTTTTCATAACTTTCATTCACAATGTAAACCTAAAGCGTGTGTTGCACTAGACGTGGGATTAATGTATACACGTCTAGTGTTTGTTTATTATTAATATAATTAACAACCCTTTGATTAATTCTTGTGTTATTGTGCCCAAACACCTTGTTACATGATTATTGTTCTTTTCCGCTTTGATTGTTAATAATATGAACAATGGTTATGCCTAACAGCTAAAAGATTCGAGGAAACCAAGGTTTCCACGGTTGGTATCAGAGCCTCGTGGCTCGTGATGCTAGGACCAACAAGGTGTTAGTGTTTTGTGATGAAAAGAAAAATCCGTCTAGGGTTTTCTGGATGATTTTGTGTACGCAGTAGTATTCAGAAGGCCATAACTTTTTACTGAACTGTTGGATCGCTACGAAATTGTTTTTGTGTGTCCCAAACACATATATCTAGATATCCACCGGAGGGATTGTCAAGATCTATCCCCAAGAAAAAGTTATTAAGCGTCAAAGTCAGCAGTGATCATATGCTGTTTTTTGTGAACAGTAATAGTAAAAACGCGATTTCTCCTTCGTTAACCGTTGGATCATCGTGAAATTTTTGCTGTAGGTTCTTGACACTTGTGTCTAGGATCTCACCAGAGGGATCTTTGATCTGAGCTCTCATGAAGAAGATATTCAATGTCGAAGTTCGCTACAATTTATGGTTTTCACATAAAATCATGATTTCGGGTTTATAAAACCATAGATCGATTAGCCGCTGATGTGTGTTATTTAGACGCTGATAGATGTTGGTGTCAGTGGATGTCATTGACGCTGACAAGGCATGGATGGGACGCTGATGGCCAGGCGCTGACAGGTTTAAAGATGGCGCTGATAATGTTATACATAGGCGCTGACAGAAAGTCCATGTGTCGTCCGAGATATTGTTTTTCAAACGCTGACAAGTGTTGTCTGATATTGGACAACACACACTGATGAGTTCTTGGACAGTGAAGGATCTTGGATGACAAAGGAATAGCTGCTGTTTGGAAAATTGGTAGATTTTGGCACACAAAAAGAGGTATTTACACACAAAGGTACATGGGATCTCCGTTTTTATACAGAATATCAATGTGATATTTATGGCTCGGATATTTTTAAAAGGAATCAATGATTTTTGAAGTGAGTTAACAACAATTCGTGAAGTAATTTATTGGAGTAATTTTTCTTATGTAATCGGGGTAGCCTTGTGAAAGAGTTATTCGTAACATCTTTTACATATGAAGATATTGTTTCATTAAAACTCGTCATGAAGAGGTGTTGGCTTAAGGGGAAGAATTCTTATGGTAAGTTTGATGTTCGAAGAAGATTTTCGCGAGTTTGTGTTCAATCATATTGATAGGTGTGAAAACACCCATCCTTTTACCACTTAATTATAATGAAAACAAGACCATAACATGTATTTTATGTCGTAAATGTCGGAATTATGCGTGGTTTGTGTTTTTGTTGTGTTTTAGGACCAAAATGTGAAAAGGAAGGAAAACACGGGCTTTCACGGGCTTTTATCAAAGAAAAAGACAAAAGACAAAGTCAAGAAATCAAGAGTGCAAAAAGAACGGAAGTCCAAGGCCTATTCTGAAGATTTATCAAAGAAAAGTCCAAAGACAGAAGTTTTATAAAGCCGAAGAACTCAAGTCTTATTTATGAAGAAATTTCAAGACGAGTTTAAAGAAATCCCGAGCCAAAAGTCGAGACTTTTAAAGACGAGACGGAAGAAAAGAAAGAAAGGAGGAAGCCACCAACCACTCCCCTCTCCTATATATACCACCCTCATTTGTTAAGAGATGGTTGGTTAGTTATTAGGAGTAGATTAGGAATAGTTTAAATTTATGCTTTCTCTCTCTAAATTTATGTTTTCTCTCTCAAGATTTAATAGGTAAGATTTAATTTTCATGTTTTTAATTGTTGAATCATTTACTTTTTAATCAAGCTTTTAATTCCTCTTCTTCTTCCTTTCTTGTTTAATCTTTCCTTATGTTCATGGTTGTATTCTTGAGTTTTCATAGTTTTGATCAAGTGGGTTTTGATTGTTTTGGTTATGATTGTTAGTTTTAGTGATTTGGATTGATTGGAATTATTAGTTAATCATTTGAGGTTAGTTTCGTTTAATCTTTGGGTTGATTTTGTTTATTTTTGATTAAATTCGTCCCTTCTTATTCCCGTGTTCTTCGCTAAGTTTTTATGTTTTCCAGATTCCGAGTAAAGAAAATATTCCGAACCAGCATTTCTTTTTAATTGTTCCGTATGAACTCACATTCCGAATGAAGCAAATTTTTTCCGCATGAGCAACATTCCGAATGAGCATTTCTTCTTAGTTTTTCCGAATAAAGCTATATTCCAAATAAGTCATTTTTATTCCGAACCGATTCATTTTCTTGTTATTATTCCGAATCAAAGAGTTTTTCCGAATGAACTTAATTTATTCCGGATGAGCCACTTATTCCGGATGAAGTAACATTCCGCATGAGCATTATTTTCCGAATGAAGAATTTTATTCCTGATGAAGCAGTTATTCCGGATGAAGGACTTTATTCCGGATAAAGGAATTTATTCCGAACGAATGATTTTATTCCGGATGAAGGACTTTATTCCGGATGAAGGAGTTTATTCCGAATGAATGACTTATTCCGGATGAAACAAATTATTCCGGATGAAGGTGTTTATTCCGAATGAGTGTTTCCCAGTTTTTGAAATTTTATATAGTTAGTTTTAAGCTTTATTTTTCCCGCCTTTTTCCTTAGTCGCACTTTTAGTTTACTTACTTTTAGATTTATTTTAAGTTTACTTGCCTTAGTTTATTTTTAGTTGCGTTTTAAGTTTACGTTATTTACTTTTATTGCTTTAATTTCTAGTCATTTATTTTTAATCATTACTAGCTTTATTTTCGCTTTATTTAATTTGCCTTTACTTTTTAAAGTTTTAATTTTTATCTTTCTAAGTCTTTATTTTTAATTAGCTTACTTCACCAAACAATTCCCTTTTCGTTACCAAGAACGACTGAGTCACACTTTTAAACCTTAATCAATTCGAGAAGATACCGAGAAACGAACTTTTCTACTACTAAAATCTATGTATCAAATGGCGCCGCTGCCGTCTCTTTTCGTGAAGATTAACGGTTTTTTGTGAGAGAAGCGTTGGCTTTTGGGATCCGTTCACTCGTGAACGTTATTTTCGTGTCAATTTTTTTTAAAAAAAATCCCAAAAACATTTGAAAAATCATAAAAAGCATTTCTTTTTCAATGTTTTGCACCAAAAATATTCCTCTTTATCCTCTATTGTGTTTAATTCTTATCTTTACCCCTCTTATTTATAATTTTTCATGGATTCTTATGTCCATTGCGTCGGGTGTTAGAGACGACTATATGGGAGCGAATCATGTCAATGGTGTTCATGCGAGCGATGCGAAAGAGACCTTCCTCCCATTTCCATCGATTCACAAATAGGATTTTGTCCATCGTGTAATTCGATTAACTCATCCTTTACTTCTAATGAACTTAATTCTCCCTATTGCATGTATTGTGGAAGCGATTCTCATTGGCATGTTTCGTGCCCGGTTCGATACCCGTATGGTCATGGGCAAGAACCGGGTTACAATTATGACAATGGTAATAGCTATCCACAAGACGCACCCGGTGTTGCTCCATACCCGTGGTGCTATATTTGTGGGGGCCCTCAGATGCTTCTTCTTGTAAACCGATGAACATCTTTGAGAAAATTCCGTGCTATCATCCTAGTGTGTATAACTTTGAGCCCCCACATCACACCCTCAATCATCAATCCTCTCAGCAAATTAGTCTTGACCAACAACTCACTACTTTGAATGATGTTCTATAAAGTTTAGCTCAAATCCGAGCTGACTTGCATCAGGAAAGGCAACCTTTGCTTGATGGTGACGAAATCTTGAAATCCACCAACACCTTTTTGAGCCAATTTGGTCCTTTTCCCTTCTTTTCTACACCAAAATGTTTACTTACAGCGTGGGATAGAATTGGTTTAATTGAACATACTCGGGGAGATGAACAACAAAAGTTGCTTCATGAGCTTCTTAAAGATGTGGAGGTTATCAAGGAAGAGTTAGCCGACTATGTCACTCCTAATTGGAATGGTCCAGTCTATTGTGACGATGATGACGACGATGATGTCTACGATCTCAACCCATCTTCTGAAGTTGCTACTCCTACTCTCGATATTCCTAATGCGTCTAAGGACGGTGATTCATTGAGTGAGATTAGTGATTTTGGTCTTGATAAATTCTTTGATGATGAGGTTTGTGACATACCGACTACTATGGAGCTTGAGGACGATGTTGCTCTTTCGGAGGAGGTCGATCCTGAGGATACCTATTTTTCTCCACGCTATGAGAATTTCACTTTTGAAATTTCTCAATCTCCACCGGGAGATACGGGCGTTGACAATTTATTCTCTCCGGCTTACGATAAGTTGACCAATGAACTTGCTCTTGTAGATGAGGTGGAAGACGTGATTCTTCGCGACAGATTACGGAAAGTACATCTTCTTATTGCTCAAATTGAAGCATTGACTTCTCCTCCTCTTTCCGAGTCCTTACCTCCATCTATTACACCCGTTGAGTATAATGCCCCATTGCTGGAAGAAATCGACATTCACTCAATACCTCCGGGTATTGATGATGATGACACGGAGGGGGGGTATCCTTTTTGATAATTAATACTCGGATTTTCCCTTGTATAAAATAATTTCGTTGTTCCGATCTTTTTGAATTGAAAACCGGTCTTAAGTGCGACTCAATCGTCTTTTGGTGAATCAAGAGAATGGTTTGGTTTGTTTGTTCTAAACTATTAGCAAGTAATTAAAGTGTCGTTGAGTAAAATGGAAGTTAAAAGATTAATTCTGAATGACGAGTAAAAATAAATGCATATAAACTTAAAGGTAAAATGGAAAAGTACTAACACACTAAATAAAACTAACACTTGGAAAATTTTCTGAAAATAAAAAGTACTATAAGAAAGTAAGATCGAAAGAAACCAAAACAAGCCAAAAGAGGCCTGATCGGAATGTATTCCGATCGGTTGATCGGAATATGGGTAACACCGGTCGGAATATCCAACAAAATGGAATCAATCGGAATACTATTCAAGGACGCCAATCGGAATGAAGGGAAAACCGTTACAGTCGGAATGTTGTAAAGATTGGACTAATCGGAATATTGGACAAGACTAACAATCGGAATAACCAGAAAACTCCACAATCGGAATATGGAACAAATGCCTAGATCGGAAAACTTGGGGAGCCAATCGGAAAGTCAAAACCCTTTTCCGATTGGATCAATCGGAAAAGGGATGGTGCGTATGGTCGGAAAGGGCAGCAATCGGAAAAGGGTTATAGTACCTTTCCGAAAATGGGGGAAATCGGGTATAAGCAAGTAAATAAGCTATATAATGAGCTTATTACAAAACCAACCCGAATCAAAGAATAAACCGAATCAAATAAGCACTTTGATCAACTTATTTGACTCGAAATTAATCAACTTTTTAGATTAAACAATAAAAACATAAACTTTTCAAGGAAGATTTTTGTAAACTAAATAAGCTAATCATAAAAATAAGCCAATAAGCACAAAAGTCTTAAAGATTAATCAAATGAAAACTTATAAAATGATCAAAAGATTAACTTTTTAAGCACGAAATCAATTAGAACAACACGGATCTTATGATATTCGCACCAAAATCAATCTTAAATCAAAGAAAAGTAGAATGAGATTAAGAAATAAAAGCTTAAAATAAACTTGATTAATAAAAATAAGCAATACAAAGTGTTTAATCTTGAATGATTAAGAAATAAGATGAAATTTAGTGAGAGAAAGTTTAAGACTTTCTCTCTCTAAAACTAGAGAAAACTAAGAAAAAGTGAAAAATTAACTAAAATCTAACTACCCTCCTAATGACTATTAGGAGGGTATTTATAGGGAAGGTGGAAGGAGTGCATGTGTTGCATCTTCTTTCTTGCTTTCTTCACGTTTTCTCGACTCGACTTTAATTCTTCGTCTTTGTCGTCTCGGGATTTGAACTTGTCTTTTAATTTTCTTCTTCTATTAGACTTAAGTTCTTTGACTTCGTTAAACTTCCGTCTTTTGACTTTTTCTTCGATAAATCTTCAGAATAGGCCTTGGACTTCCGTTCTTTTTGCACTCTTGATCTTTTGACTTCGTCTTTTCCCGTTTTCTTCGATAAAAGCCCGTGAAAGCCCGTGTTTTCTTCCTTTTTAATATTTTGGTCCTAAAACACAATAAAAATACAAACCACGCATAATTCCGACTTTTACGACATAAATCACACGTTTTGGTCTTGTTATTATTGGAAATAAGTGGTAAAAGGATAAGTGTTTTCACACTTATTAAATCTCCTACACTTGACCATTGCAATGCCCTCATGCAATGCATTAATTTTAAAGCACGGTTTACATTTTCCATCATAAATAACCCACCTTGGCCTTTATTAAATACTAAACATAAAAGATAGAAATAAGTAAAGAAATTTAAAACTTACATTGGGTTTTGGCGGCCATGAACGTTTATCATCCTCAAGTTTCACGTTCCCCATACCAAGCTTAAAAACGAGATCATTGTTATTATAAGTTTGCAAACTATCACGAACTCATGTGGGCCAATTATTCACTTAGACTCCCTTATTCCTAGGTGTATCTCTTATATTTTATTTTTGTCTTGAATGATCACGAGGATGCATTGTTTGACTTATTTCGATAGTTATTTAGTCTGAAAATAAAGTAAACGATTTAATCAATAGTTAGCTAAAGGACCAAATCTTTTAAAACTGCTTCTCGGGACCTCATAAAGTTCATATCTTGGCATAACTCGCTTCGCGATTTGAGACCTTTCTCGGACCGATATTTGGCAGGGACTTCATACTTCGAATCTTGAGAGACGTTCTTGAAATAATGGTCTTCTCTTCATAATAGGAATTTCTTCACTTGAAGTTTTGAGAGATTCTTCATCTTTGGACCACGACTTCTTCATTTTTCTCCAATCTTTATTTTGGACTTTGATATACAACGATCCGCCTCCTTTTTAGGACTTGGATCTATTTATCCTCATACCTTGTTAGGGTCTTTTCGGATAGATTTCTCCATGACTTTTGGGGAGTTCTTGCTTTTCGTCGTGTGTCTCGATCCTTCATATTTATTTTCGATAAATGATTCTTCACATCACTTTTGGATCTTTAGCAACAAAATGTAGCCCTCATGCCTTGTTAGGGCCTTTTCGGACTCGCCAATCTTCGCATCCCGCTTCAATAAGTTATGCCTTGGCTATGAACTCTAATCCGTACCGAGCAACTTTTAAACGATCTGGGGCTAGAAGCTAAGTAACCTTTTAAATCGTACAACCTTATTTATTGCAGATAAATTTACTAACAAGCGGAGGGAGAATAGGCTTATAATTGACTCACATAAATTCACGAAAGAATACCGAACTTATAATTGACTCTATCATCTCTCGTTCTCCACAGTTTAAAATCTCAAGGAATGAGACTCGTGGATGCTTAGCCTATTAAATCAAAGTTTTGGGTTTTCGAGTCGCCTATAGGATCTTGCAAATTCTTATACTTTTTCGAGTTTAGAAATCGCATTTTAAAGTTCCCTTGATAAACGACTCTCTAAGATCAATTATAGGAACTTGCGAAAAGTTCTTGTTCTTAACCCATGAGAGTTAAGACTTTCGCGTTTTATAGCTCCCTATATAAAAGCCTAGCAAAACTTGACTTAAACACGTTAAGGATACTAGCTAGAGTAAACTTAGGTAAGTAAACTCGGGTTGAGTCAAAATGTTCACAACTAAGAAAAATTTAAAACCACTTTATTGAAAATTATTCTAATAATGGAAAGAAGCTAAACATGATAAAGGAAAATACGACTATACAACTAGGCCAAAATAGATTAAAAATTTTGAAAAATGTCGAAAAATCAAATTTTCCGGTTAAAATGAGGGCAATTTCATGGAAAAGACCACTTACTTCGATAGAAGTCCCCCTACACTTGAGATAAACATTGTCCTCAATGTTTAAGCATGTGGGAGTAAACTCCCCTACACTTAGGACATTGTGCACTGTGTTTAAATCTTGCTAAGGAAGGGACAACTAAAGTGAATTCAATGTGAACATATAGAATATGAAATATTGAATCACATGAGTTTAGGATATAACCGGGAAGATGGGAAACACGGTATCACGGTTCGTCAAAAGTCATCAAGATGCTTTCTGAAGCTTTAATCTATGCACAGCACAAGAAACAAGACAACAAACATATGCGGGGGTCCCCCTACACTTATTATGAAAGCAGTAAAGGATAGAACACGGGTTGCCTCCCGAGAAGTGCTTGTTTTTGTTCACCGAGTCATGAGCCTGACTCGACCCAATTTTAGTTCATGGGGAACGTGGTGAGGGATGGAATCATCTCATGGGAGATGTCCTCACCAAAGTACAGCTTCAGACGCTGGCCATTCACCTTGAAATTGGGCCCATTTGGCTGAGAAAGCTCAATGGTCCCATATGGAAAGACTTTGGCGACGGTGAATGGACCAGACCAGCGGCTCTTCAACTTGCCAGAGAAGATCTTCAACCGAGAGTTGAAAAGTAAGACTTGATCACCAACGTGGAACTCTCGGTTCTTGATTTTAGCGTCATGAATGATCTTCGTCTTCTCCTTGTAGATCAGCGAGTTCTCATAAGCTTCATTCCTCAGTTCATTTAGCTCGTTGAGTTGAACCTTGCGATGATCACCGGCTTTGTTGATGTCGAAGTTAGCCCACTTCAAGGCCCAGTGCGCCTTATGTTCCAGCTCGATAGGTAGGTGGCAGGCTTTCCCGTACACAAGACGATAAGGTGTACAACCGATCGGGGTCTTGTAAGCAGTACGGAAAGCCCACAGAGCATCATCTAACTTATCGGCCCACGCGGCGCGATGCTCTCCCACAGTACGCTCCAAAATTCTCTTCAAGCCACGATTGGAAATTTCGGCTTGCCCATTGGTTTGGGGATGATAGGCGGTGGAAAGACGGTGATTGACACCATACTTTGCCATGACTCGTCCAAATTGATCGTTGCAAAAATGAGTCCCGCGGTCACTGATGATAGCACGAGGAACGCCAAATCGAGCGAAAAGCTGCTTCAAAAAGTTCACAACCACCCTCACATCATTCGTAGGAAGAGCCTTAGCTTCAACCCATTTAGAAACGTAGTCGACGGCGACGAGGATGTACTTGTTCCCTTTGGATGATGGAAATGGCCCCATAAAGTCGATGCCCCATACGTCAAAGATTTCACATTCTTGTATGAAATTTTGAGGCATCTCATCCTTATGTGTGATCTTGCCTTGACGTTGGCAAGCATCACAATGCTTAACCATTTCGTGAGCGTCACGATAAATGGTGGGCCAATAGAATCCAGAATCAAACACTTTCTTAGCGGTGTAGTTGGGACCAAAGTGACCACCGGTGGGTCCTTTGTGGCAAGCTTGAAGGATGTCAAAAGCTGCCGGTCCGTCAACACATCGACGAATAATCAGATCAGCACACTGTTTGAATAGATAAGGGTCATCCCAAAAGTAAGTCTTAACATCATTCAAGAACTTCTACTTTTGTTGGGATGTTAACCCTTGGATGAGAATACCACCCGCTAAGTAGTTTGCAATGTCCGTAAACCACGGGGTGCCATCAAGATTGAGATTTATAGACATTAAGGTCTCAAGTGGGAAAGAGTCATCGATCTCTTTGTTCGGATGATCCCCTTGATATAGATCCTCAAGTCGACTCAGATGATCCGCGGCCAGGTTTTCGGCTCCCTTCTTGTCACAAATTTCAATGTTGAATTCTTGAAGGAGTAAAACCCAGCGAAGAAGTCTTGGCTTAGCATCATGCTTTGTCATCAAGTACTTCAACGCGGAATGGTCCGTGTATACGATGGTGGGGGATAAAACAAGATAGGGGCGAAATTTCTCAAAAGCATAGACAACAGCTAAAAGCTCTTTTTCGGTTGTCGTATAATGCAATTGAGCCCCCGTCATTGTTTTGCTAGCGTAGTGGATTGGTTGGAAGTGTTTATTTACTCTTTGGCCCAAAACCGCACCAATAGCAAAGTCGCTAGCATCTCACATCAATTCAAAAGGCAGCTCCCAATTAGTTGTAACCAAGACCGGTGCCTTAGTTAGCTTATCCTTAAGATGATTGAAGGCTTCAAGACACTCTTTAGAAAAGATAAAAGGAGTATCTTTTTCCAAGAGGTGGGTCATCGGGCGAGCGATTTTAGAGAAATCTTGAATGAATCGACGATAGAAGCCCGCATGACCCAGAAAGCTTCTCACACCCTTCACGGTTGAAGGTGGAGGTAATTTGGATATGACATCTACTTTAGCACGGTCGACTTCAAGACCGGCTTTTGAGATTTTGTGTCCTAGAACAATGCCTTCTTTGACCATAAAATGGCATTTTTCCCAATTTAGAACAAGGCGAGTGTCTTCGCACCGCTTAAGCATACGTTCCAAATTGGCAAGGCAAGAAGAGAAGGAATCCCCGAAGACCGAGAAATCATCCATGAAGACTTCCATGGTTTGCTCAACCATGTCATGGAAGATAGCCAACATGCACCTTTGGAAAGTCCCGGGGGCATTGCATAAGCCAAAAGGCATTCTTTTATAAGCAAATGTGCCATAGGGACAAGTGAATGTTGTCTTCTCTTGATCTTGGGGATCGATGGGTATTTGAAAATAACCCGAGAAACCATCGAGAAAGCAGTAATATTCATTACCCGCTAAACGTTCAAGCATTTGGTCCATAAAAGGTAGAGGGAAATGATCCTTTCTCGTGGCATCATTGAGTTTGCGGTAGTCTATACAAACTCTCCACCCAGTAACGAGACGGGTAGGAATTAACTCGTTGTTTGCATTGGGCACAACGGTGATTCCGCCCTTCTTAGGCACACAATGGACTGGACTAACCCATGGTGAATCCGAAATAGGGTAAATCCTACCCGCATCAAGAAGTTTGATAACCTCCTTTTTGATGACTTCATGTATTTTAGGATTCACCCTTCGTTGACTTTGAATTGTGGGCTTAAAGTCGTCCTCCATGAGAATTTTATGTGTGCAAAAGTGAGGATCAATTCCACGGATGTCGGAGATTTTCCAAGCGATAGCTCTTTTATGCTTCTTCAACACAGCGACAAGTCGGGCTTTTTCGTCCTCTTTCAGATCCTTTGCGATGATGACCGGTAGCTTCTCGTCGTCTTCCAGAAAAACGTACTCAAGATGAGGAGGTAGGTCCTTAAGCTCAAGAGTAGGAGGATCCTCAATAGATGGTGAAATTAACGATGGATCATCATTAGTCACCTCTTTAGGAGCAGGAGGAGAGAATGGGTCCTCATTGAGAAGTCTCTCAACAGTACGAATATCTTCGTCCCAATGGGTGGACAAATTATCATATTTAATATCGAGAGGACCCAAGCTAGCTGCGAAATCATCCAAGTCACTTTCTCCGAAAGGAGTCAATGCTGGAGCAATTGAGGCAACGGTCTCAACATTGGGTAGAGAAGAAAGAGTACTTTTGCAAGCATCATGAAAATGTTCTTCACAAGCCTCATCGAGAACATCAATAGCATTAACACTCTCATATGAATAAGGTTGCTTAGAAATCTTACCCATGTTGAAGACAATTTTATCGTCACCAACTCTCATGATTATTTCGCCCGCGGCTACATCAATGAGAGTGCGACCGGTCCTCAGAAATGGACGTCCAACGATTAATGGAACAAGGGGATCCATCTCGTAGTCAACGACAACAAAATCCGCCGGGAAGGTGAATTTGTCGACGCCAACAAAGACATCTTCGGCTATCCCCACTGGATAAGCAACCGTACGGTTGGCTAATTCCAAAGTCATTTTGGTGGGGACTAGCTCGGGGAGAGATAATTTCTTCCAAACACTCAAAGGAATTAAGTTTATACTGGCACCTAGATCGGCGAGGGCCATGCAATTCTCTACTCCCGGGAAGTTGCAAGGAATCAAGAAGCGACCCAGATCACCAAGTTTGGTGGGCAATTGCCTTAAGAGAACGGCGGAGCAATTCTCATTAAGGTGGGTCTGAGCAATGTCAAGGAGCTTTTCCTTATCACTTAGAAGATCTTTAAACATCTTAGCGTATTTGGGCATGTGAGCGAGAGCCTCGGCAAAGGAGATGTTAAAATTCAATTGTTTAAACATTTTTAGAAAGTTTGAAACCTGAATATCATCCTTGCTCTTTTGCTTCTCTTTCCTCAACCTTGAAGGATAAGGTATATTGGATGAAGAAGAAGGCTTTAAGGGAATAGGATCACTCACAACCACGGGTGGTGGGGGAATGGGGATAGAAGGTGAAGGAGGTGGGGAAAGTTGCTCTTTTTCCTTGGTCACAATCACGGGTGGAGGTGTAGGAAGCTCGGGTTCCATATAACCTTTTCCACTACGAGTGGTGATTGCTTTCATCTCCCCCCTTGGATTCGCAACGGTATTACTCGGAAGAGTACCCGAAGAAGAGGGTTGATTACTTTGGATGAGCGTACCAATCATATCACGAAGGTGAAGAGCTTGATTATTAAAAGAGTTTTGCATGTTCGCATTAATCTCATTGCTGTGTTTGGCCATATCATTCCTTAGCTCGGCTCGAATATCGCTCCCTTGTTTCACCATGTCATTCTTCAAGTTGACAAATTGACTCTGAAGATTCGTCACCAGCTCCCGATTAGTCTTCATGAACGTCTCGACGTCTGGACTCACTGCCATCGGTTGATTGAGAGGTGGAGCTTGAGAATTTCCTTGAGTTGGGTATGGGTTTCTTTGAGATTGATATTGATTTTGAGCACGAGGTTGGGATTGGTTGTTTCGGTTGTAGCTTTGTTGTTGGTTTTGGTTTGCAGAAGGGAAACCGGGAGGAGCAAGATAATTGTTGGAACGATAACTGAGCAAGCCACGGTCTCCTTGCGGGCGAGCTTGATAGCCTCCCGTGGGATAAGTACCATATGCTGCGTTAACGTCTTCAGAATAATTGCCGTGAGTAGAAGGACATTCATTGTAGGAATGAGGACCACCACATGTGTCACAAGAAATAGCAACGGCTTTAGCTTGTTGAGTTTGGTTAGAAGTCAAAATTTGGAGACTCTTGTTAATATCAAGAATAGCACGTTCCAAAACAGACGAGTTGGTGGTGGAAGGAGTAGATGAAACATTGACTCTCTGATTAGATCTTGAGGATGCGGAAGAATCCCAATTCTTGTGGTGAGTAGTCATGTTTTCAATCAACTCTCGACACTCCTCCGGTCTCCTTTTCATAAAAGTACCACCGGCGGCGGCATTGATCGTGTCACGATCACGAAAAGTGAGACCATTGTAGAAGGTGTCAATTAGAGTGACGGGGAGCATATTGTGATTAGGACAGCGGTCGATCAAATCATTGTAGCGTTCCCAAGCATCGAAAAGCGATTCATCATTCTCTTGCATAAATCCACTAATTTGGTTACCAAGGCTAGTGACCATGGATGGGGGAAAGTAGCGCGATAAAAAGCGTTGAGTCATGTCATTCCACGTATGAATAGAATTCTTAGGAAGACGGTCAAACCATTTTTCGACATGGTGAGAAAGCGAGTGGGGAAAAAGTTGAAGGCGAAGGTCATCCATAGAAACACCGGAGCACTTCATGCTTTGGGTCATGGTAATGAATTTGTCGAGGTGTTTGTTGGCATCATCATCCGGAATTCCACGAAATGGGTTCGTTTGTACTTGCTAGATCATGTGATGCTTCAACGAAAACTACTGAGCTGTGACGTGCATTGGCGCAATCGGGCCTCCGCGTCCGTTCATGGTGGGTTGGCACAATTCCTCCATGGTTCGTAAATCAGGTAGAAGGACATTGTTGTTGTTGTTGTTATTCAAATTTTGTTGAGGTGGGTGATTATTGTTGTTGTTAACACCAGCCATATCTAAATCTTCACGAGTCTCGGGCTCAGAATAGTTCGAAGATCTAGTACGCATACACCTGCAGAAAAAAAACACAAATAGAATATCTATATAATATTCTTGGTTTTTATAGGTTTTTTAATGTTTTTGTATTTTTGAAGAGTTTTATATATTTTTTTTTGGATTTTTGGAAATTTTTATAGCAATGAATATAACGTTCAAAGAACGGATCCCAAAATTCAATGCGTCTCTCACTAGAAACCGTTTATCTTAACGAAAGGAGCCGGCAGCGGCGCCATTTAATACTCGGATTTTCCCTTGTATAAAATAATTTCGTTGTTCCGATCTTTTCGAATTGAAAACCGGTCTTAAGTGCGACTCAATCGTCTTTTGGTGAATCAAGAGAATGGTTTGGTTTGTTTGTTCTAAACTATTAGCAAGTAATTAAAGTGTCGTTGAGTAAAATGGAAGTTAAAAGATTAATTCTGAATGACGAGTAAAAATAAATGCATATAAACTTAAAGGTAAAATGGAAAAGTACTAACACACTAAATAAAACTAACACTTGGAAAATTTTCTGAAAATAAAAAGTACTATAAGAAAGTAAGATCGAAAGAAACCAAAACAAGCCAAAAGAGGCCTGATCGGAATGTATTCCGATCGGTTGATCGGAATATGGGTAAAACCGGTCGGAATATCCAACAAAATGGAATCAATCGGAATACTATTCAAGGACGCCAATCGGAATGAAGGGAAAACCGTTACAGTCGGAATGTTGTAAAGATTGGACTAATCGGAATATTGGACAAGACTAACAATCGGAATAACCAGAAAACTCCACAATCGGAATATGGAACAAATGCCTAGATCGGAAAACTTGGGGAGCCAATCGGAAAGTCAAAACCCTTTTCCGATTGGATCAATCGGAAATGGGATGGTGCGTATGGTCGGAAAGGGCAGCAATCGGAAAAGGGTTATAGTACCTTTCCGAAAATGGGGGAAATCGGGTATAAGCAAGTAAATAAGCTATATAATGAGCTTATTAAAAAACCAACCCGAATCAAAGACTAAAACGAATCAAATAAGCACTTTGATCAACTTATTTGACTCGAAATTAATCAACTTTTTAGATTAAACAATAAAAACATAAACTTTTCAACGAAGATTTTTGTAAACTAAATAAGCTAATCATAAAAATAAGCCAATAAGCACAAAAGTCTTAAAGATTAATCAAATGAAAACTTATAAAATGATCAAAAGATTAACTTTTTAAGCACGAAATCAATTAGAACAACACGGATCTTATGATATTCGCACCAAAATCAATCTTAAATCAAAGAAAAAAAGAAGGAGATTAAGAAATAAAAGCTTAAAATAAACTTGATTAATAAAAATAAGCAATACAAAGTGTTTAATCTTGAAAGATTAAGAAATAAGATGAAATTTAGTGAGAGAAAGTTTAAGACTTTCTCTCTCTAAAACTAGAGAAAACTAAGAAAAAGTGAAAAATTAACTAAAATCTAACTACCCTCCTAATGACTATTAGGAGGGTATTTATAGGGAAGGTGGAAGGAGTGCATGTGTTGCATCTTCTTTCTTGCTTTCTTCACGTTTTCTCGACTCGACTTTAATTCTTCGTCTTTGTCGTCTCGGGATTTGAACTTGTCTTTTAATTTTCTTCTTCTATTAGACTTAAGTTATTCGACTTCGTTAAACTTCCGTCTTTTGACTTTTTCTTCGATAAATCTTCAGAATAGGCCTTGGACTTCCGTTCTTTTTGCACTCTTGATCTTTTGACTTCGTCTTTTCCCGTTTTCTTCGATAAAAGCCCGTGAAAGCCCGTGTTTTCTTCCTTTTTAATATTTTGGTCCTAAAACACAATAAAAACACAAACCACGCATAATTCCGACTTTTATGACATAAATCACACGTTTTGGTCTTGTTATTATTGGAAATAAGTGGTAAAAGGATAAGTGTTTTCACACTTATTAATAATTTGCTACTTGATGACATTGTCCCAAGTCCCCCTCCCGAGCACCTTTCATCCACTCCTTTAGCCACCATTACGGAGGATGAGTGCTTTGACCCGGGAGGTGACTGATACAAGGGTTTTGCCTAGTATGAAAATATTATCGTCCGATCTCCTCGAATTGAAAAATGGTTGAAAGTGTGACTCAGTTGTTCTTGTTGGAAAAGAAATAGAATTGTTTTCGTTGTCTACACTAATTAAAAATAAAAACTTGGAACGATAAAAATAAAGATGGTAAAAAGAAATACTGAAAGATAAAAATGTGACGGGAAATAAAAAGGCAAATTTAAACTTAAACTAAAGGCAAGCTTAAAATAAATCTAAGGCAAGTAAACTTAAAGTGCGACTAAGGAAAAAGGCGGGAAAAAATAAAGCTTAAAACTAAATGTATAAATTTACAAAAACTGGAAAACACTCATTCGGAATAAATCCTTCATTCGGAATAAACAAGTTCATCCGGAATAAATTCTTCATCCGGAATATTGGCTTCATCCGGAATATTCCCTTCATCCGGAATAATTGCTCATCCGGAATAAAGGGTTCATCCGGAATATTGGCTTCATCCGGAATAATCACTCATCCAGAATAAATTGCTTAATCCGGAATGTTGGTTCATTTGAAATAAATGAGTTGGTTCGGAATAACTTAAAACAAACCTTCATTCGGAATAATAAACTTCATTCGGAATAATAAAAAGGAAAGCTTCATTCGGAATAAAAATGATTCATTCGGAATAATCAAACAGAAACCTTCATCCGGAATATAAAGCTTCATCCGGAATATATTACTGATCCGGAATATAAGGCTTCATCCGGAATATACTAGCTCATCCTGAATGAAAGAAAGAAAATACTGGTTCGGAATAAAAGGGTTGATTCAGAATCTGGGCAAAGAAACAGTAAGGAGAAACGAAGAACAATTAAGAAATAAAGCAACGAATTTGATCAAATCCAACCAAAATAAACCAAAAGAATAAACCAAAATAGCCACTAATGATTAACAAACAATAACTAATCAAACCAAAGCAATAAAACTAACCTAATGATCAAATCAATCAAAACCCACTTGATTAAAAACCATAAAAACTCAAGAACATACCACAATCAAATGTAAAGATTAAGCAAGAAAGGTAGAAGAAGATTAATTAAAAGCTTGATTAAAAAGCAAAGATTCAACAATAACAACTTTAAAGATTTAAGTGCTAAACATTAATCTAGAGAGAGAAACTACTCCTAATCTATCCTAATCTACTCCTAAAACTAACCAACCCTCTCCTAACAAATGAGGGTGGTATATATAGGAGAGGGGAGTGGTTGGTGGCTTCACCTTTCTTTCTTTTCTTCCGTCTCGTCTTTAAAGTCTCGACTTTTGGCTCGAGATTGCTTTAAACTCGTCTTGAAATTTCTTCATAAATAAGACTTGAGTTCTTCGGCTTTATTAAACTTCCGTCTTTGGACTTTTTCTTTGATAAAAGCCCGTGAAAGCCCGTGTTTTCCTTCCTTTTCACATTTTGGTCCTAAAACACAACACAAACACAAACGACGCATAATTCCGACATTTACGACATAAAATATACGTTATGGTCTCGTTTTCATTATAATTAAGTGGTAAAAGGATGGGTGTTTTCACACCTATCAAATCCCCTAAACTTGACCATTGCAATGTCCTCATACAATGCATTAATTACGAAGCAAGATTACACTTTTCATCACAATCAATCCACATTGGCCTTTATTAAAGAGATAGAAAATAACAAAATAAGTAAAGAAATCAAAGACTTACCTTAGGGTTTCAGAATGTCATGAATAATTATCATCCTCAAGTTTCACGTTCTCCATACCAAGTTTAAAAACGAGATCATTGTTATTATAAGTTAGCAAACTAACATGAACTCATGTGGGCCAATTATATACTTAGACTCCCTTATTCCTAGGTGTATCACTTATATTTTATTGTTGTCTTAAATGATCACGAGGATGCATTGTGTGACTTATTTCGATAGTTATTTAAGATGAAAACAAAGTGGGACGATTTAATCAATAGTTAGCTAAAGGACAAAATCTTTTAAAACTGCTTCTCGGGACCTCATAAAGTTCATATCTTGGCATAACTCGCTTCACGATTTGAGACCTTTCTCGGACCGATATTTGGCAACGACTTCATACTTCAAATCTTTGAGAGACGTTCTTGAAATTATGGTGTTCTCTTCATAATAGGAATTTCTTCACTTGAAGTTTTGAGAGATTCTTCATACTTGGACCACGACTTCTTCATTTTTCTCCAATCTTTATTTGCGATTTTGATATACAACGATCCGCCTCCTTTTAAGACTTGGATCTATTTATCCTCATACCTTGTTAGGGTCTTTTTGGATAGACTTCTCCATGATCTTTAGGGGAGTATTTTCTTTTCGTCGTGTGTCTCGATCCTTCATATTGATTCTTAATAAATGATTCTTCACATCACTTGGGATCTTTAGAAACAAAATGTAGCCCAAATAAATGATAATCGTGGTCCCCGGCAGCGGCGCCATTTGATACAAGGTATTTGCATGGTTGAAAGTTTGTTTCTCGGTATCTTCTCGAATTGATCACGGCTCAAAGTGGAATTATCGTTCTTGGTAACAAAGAGGGGATTGGGTTTTCTATTCTACTAAAAAGGATTAAAAGAGCAAAGTGATAAAATTAAGCCAAAAACAATTGACAAATTAAAATCAAATTAAAAGAAATAAAGTGGAATTAAAAATTAAACAACAAACGAAAAGCAATTAAAAAATGTAACTTCATCAGAAAACTTAATTTAGAAATTTAGAAAAACTGAAAATCATGCTCATTCGGAAAAAGATTCGATTCGGAATAAACAGAAAAAAAATAAAACCTTCGTTCGGAATAACTTAACTTGAGAACTTGATTCGGAAAACTAGACCTTCATGCGGAATAAGTTCTTCATTCGGAATACCTTCATCCAGAATACCTTCTTTCGGAATAAAATGCCTTCATCCGAATACTTGGCTTCATTCGGAAAGTTCATTCATGTGGAATAAAATTGCTTTATTCGGAATAAATACTGATTCGGAAAGATTGGTTCACTCAGAATAATCAACTCATCCGGAATATTTTGCTTGATCCGGAATATTTTATTTGATTCGGAATATCTAGACAAAAGGGCTCATTCGGAAAATTTGTTGGTTCGGAATAAAGTTAAGAAGTCCTTGGTTCGGAATATGTAGTTGACTCGGAATAACTAAATTGATCCGGAATATTTAACTGATTCAGAATATTAACCCTTCATCCGGAAAAGTGACTCATTCGGAATAAAAAGATTAAAATACTCGTTCGGAATAAAAAGCTTTATCCGAAATAATTAACCCAAATCCTTCATTCGGAATAAAGGTTGCTCATTCGGAATATGGGGATTGTTTTGAAGACGAAGAACAGGGGGATAAACCGAACACGAATTTGACTAAAATAACCAAGTTTTAACCAAAATATTTAACCAAACTAACCACGAATCATCTACTAATGATAAATATCAAATCAAATCAATAAAAACATAAAACCCACTTACTTTTGAAGATCAAACTCAACAAAATAAAAACTTAAGACTTTGAATCAAAAAGAAAAGGAAGAACAAGATTAAAGGAAAGATTATATTGAAAAATTAAGGTTGAACAAACAAAAAGAAAGATTAAAACTTACAAGATTTGTGAATTCAAAAAAGATGAAAATTCACCAACACCTTAATGGTGTTGGTTTCCTACGAAAATAAAGGAAGAAAAAACTAGAAAATGAAAAACTAGTTCTAATGTGTGAAGGGATCTCTATTTATAGGCCTTGGGCTTGGTTGGTGAGTGGACTTTCTTCCTTTCTTTTTGTCTTCTCGTCTTTTCAGTAAAGCTGACGTTTTCGACTCAGATTCGGGATTTGTCGATGAATAAATTCAACTCGTCTTTTAATTTCTTCGTTTAATAGACTTGAGTTCTTCGACATATGTAAATCTTCCATCTTTGGTCCTTTTCTTTGATAAATCTTCAAATAGGCCCATTGACTTCAAATCTTTTGCATCTCTTGGACTATAGACTTCGTTTTTTCGTCTTTTTCTTTGATAAAACCCGAGCAATCCCATGTTTTCTTTAATATTTATCTGGTTGGCTCTGAAAACACAACAAACACACAAACCACACATAATTCCAAACAAATGACATTAAATACGTGTTTTGGTCTCGTTTTAGCAAGAAATAAGTGGTAAAAGGATGGGTGTTTTCACACCTATCAAATCCCCTACACTTAACCATTGCCATGCCCTCATGCAATGCTTAGTGACAAAGCAAATTTACACTTTTCTCATAATCAATCAACCTTGGCCTTATGAACATAAACTACTACTACTAAAGAGATATAAAAGCTTGAATGAAACAAAAGGGATAGAAAACCATTTTCACTTGAAAATAGCTATATGGAAATAACTCGCAAAGAGATCTAAGACTTACATTAGGGCTTTGGTGCTGCGACGATTATCACCCTCAAGTTTCACGTTCCCCAAACTAAGCTTAAAAACGAGATCATTGTTATTATAAGTTAGCAAAACAAACACTTACTCACATGGCTTAATTATATGCTTAAACTCCCTTATTCCTAGGTGTATCTCTTATATTTTATTTTTGTCTTAGAATGATCATGAAGATGCATTTTTGGACTTATATCGATAGTTTATTTAGGCTGAAAGCAAAGTAGGACGATTTGATTAATGTTAGGACCATTGGAATAGTTAATTGTAATAGGTAGACTAGGAGGTATGTAGTTCCTCCTGGTCATATTAGTAGTAGGAGCAAGTCGTGCTCCTAGTCTTAGTTAAAGTCAACTTTTATTATTTAGTTATTATTCTGTTAGCATATGCATGAAGTATGTTAGGAAAGGATATGCATATCAGTTTTACACGTTTTGTTTAATGATGTATTATGGTTTCCTTGTAGTATAAAAGGAACCTTGGACAGAAGGGTTAGACACACCTTCATCAAACGTAATTCTAGTCATTATCAATATTAGAAATCCTTAGAAAGGATCAAGTCATTATAGTTATTATGTTCTTCTTTATAATATTTGTATTCCGCACTTATATTGTGTATAAAGTCTCTCTGTGAATAGACTTGTGATTACAGAAGTCGTTCACCGTTCCTGACAGGCTGCAAGATCCACATCTAGTGGACTCTACAAGTGGTATCAGAGCCTGAGAGAGTCTCTGTACAAGAAGAATCAATTTTTCTCATTACTAACATTTTTGTTTAATCATGTCTGGTTCAAGTTCTGCTCAAACAGGAGAAGATAGTACTCCTAAAACTCTGCAACCTCAGCAGATCGTTGCTACGGTGTCCAACACAAATGGTAAGTTTCCTCTTCTAAAAAAGGACGAGTATGATAGTTGGGCAATGAAGATGGAATGGTGGATCACCAACACTGATCAAGACCTTTGGAAGATTATTCTGAATGGGAACAGCAAGAAGCTGACTGGAAGAGACAAGAATGGTAATATTACTCTTCTTGACCCTAAAACTCATGAAGAAATCACATCCATTCAGAAGGAGGTCAAAGCAAAAACTATGTTGCTTCAATCCCTTCCTGATGATCACATGGGTGACTTCCACCATTTGGATGATGCTAGAGAGATCTGGAATGGAATAAAGGCAAGGTTTGGTGGGAATGAGGAGTTAAAGAAAATGTGAAGATCCATGCTGAGAGATGAATTCACAGAATTCAAAATCTCAGAAACTGAAGGTATCCATCAAGGGTATGACAGGTTCCAAAAGATATTGAGCCAGTTAAATCAACTTCGGTCGAAACCTGACGATGGTGATATTAATGCAAGATTTCTTAGAGCCTTACCCTACTCATGGAATCAGGTGGTAATATCTCTCAAAGAAAAAGGTGGGCTTGACTATCTCAATTTTGATGACTTATTTCATAAGCTCAAAACTTTTGAGCCTCACATAAAGGGATATTCAAGTGATTCTTTTCCTACTCCTGCTAATTCTGCCTTTGTGAGTTCTATGGGATCCAGTCCCATGTCTTATGCTAGTAGCCCAAGCAACACTGTGTCTTCTCAACATACTTTTCAACATACTTCTGCTCCTGAACCAACAACCAAGACTGGTAGCATGGTAGAAGTTGTTCTTCATTCTTTTGTTGCTGACGTTGATGCTCAACAACAACTTGCTTTTGATGACTTCAAACAGGTTGATAAACTTGACCTCGATGAAATGGATCTCAAATGGCAGATGGTCATGCTCACTCTTAGGGTTCACAAGTTTGAGAAGAAAGCAGGTCGAAAATTTAATTACAACCCAAGAGAGCCAACAAGGTTTGACAGAAGCAAGGTTCGATGCTATAACTGCCAGCAACAAGGTCACTTTGCAAGGGAATTCCCTAACAAGAATGACCAGGAGAAGAGCAGATATTCAGCTTTTAAGGTTCAGGAGGTAAAGGATGACAAGAAGGCATTGGTGTCTGTTGACTCTATGGTCAACTGGAATGATCATCAGACTACTACATTGGAATCAGCTGAGTCCTCTACTGACATGTTTGCAATGATTGCTGGTGTTGGGAATAAATTTAGGCCAGAACACTTGAACGCTGACAAGAACAACTTAAGCGTTGACAAGAGCAAAGTGAGCGCTGACAGCATAAGCGTTGACAAGTTAAAGTCAAGCGTTGACAGATTGAAGACAAGCACTGATGGAAGATGTGAGCTACACGTTTATTATATTCTAGATTACTTCTAGTAAGGATAGAGACGACAATGTATTTTCTATGTTTATCTTTACCTAGAATAGTTGATTCGTAGCTTATTGTACAAGACTTCTTGTTCTATAAAAGAAGATCTTTTAGATTAAAGTTTAATACAAGTTTTCATAAGTTTTCGATTGTTAAACCCTTTCATTGTAACCAAGTACGATTATTCTAATACAAGTGAAAGTTTGTTTAACATCATTGTGTTTTAGATCAAGTGTTAATTCCGCATAACACTTTGTTACTTTATTCATAAGCAAAGGTTTCTCTACGTGTTATACTTGATCTAATCTCGTATACACAAAGCTAATCGATCTAAGTTTGGGATCAACAAGTGGTATCAGAGCTTGTTGAGAAACTTTTGATCTTTAAGTAACGCAAGAACCCTAAAACACCAAACCCTAAAAACCCTAAATTCTCAAAACCCTAAAAACATCATGTCTAGCACAGATCAACCTGCTTCTTTGCTACAAAACAACTTCTCAAACCCTAGCATCAAAATTCCCATGTTTGATGCCAGGAACTTTGAGCTTTGGAAGTCCAATTTTGAGCAATACATAGCTATTCATGACTACACACTTTGGGAGATCATCGAATATGGGAACACATTCGACAAAGCAGCAAAGATTACTGCTGCAATTGCCACAAGGACAGCTGTTCCTAATTGTCCTGAATCTGATAAGGTGGAAAAGCCTGAAGATGGGAGAGCTGTTGCTGTTGAAGATATAGCCAAGAAGAGGGTGGACATGAAAATCTTGAATATCTTGAAACATGCCTTAGGTCATGAGAATCAGCACAAGTACAAACGTTTTGAGTCTGCAAAAGAGCTTTGGGAAGCTCTTGAAGTAGCACATGGTGGCAATGCTGACACAAAAGAAGAAAAGAAGAAGCAACTCTTGCATGAGTATGCTGTCTTTAAAGCTCAACCTAATGAGAATCTCAGTAGTGTGAGAAGTAGACTTCTTGACATCACAAGTCAACTTTCCTTCATGGGAAAACAGATTGATGACCCTGAATTGAATGGTACTTTTCTCAAAAGCCTTGGTGACGTATGGAAGATTGAGACAAGATCCATTCTTGTCAATAATACCCACAAGACTTCCAGGTTTGATGACATCTTCAACAAACTAAGACTGTTGGAGAATGAATGGCAATTGGAGAGTGATAACAAATCTTCCAGCAGCAACATGGCCTTCTTTTCACAAAGTGAAGGCCAATTTGATTCCATGAACTTCTATGGACATTCAGCCACTGGATCTCAAGGTGTCAGCGCTGGATGTCAGTCTGTTAGCGCTGGATCATATCCTGTCAACGCTTTGTACTCAAGCGCTGACACACACAATCATGGCGCTGATAGAATTAAACCTGCTGGTTTTGATCTTGATACTGTGTGTGCATTCATTGCTTCTTTGCCCAGTGATTCAAGGATTACATATGAAGATCTTGAGCAGATAAGTGATGAACAATTGGAAGAGATGGACATCAAGTGGACTATGGCTCTTGTAAGTTTAAGAGCAAACAGGTTCAATAAAAGGTTCAAGAAGAAGATGACCTTTAATGCTAAGGATGTTGCTGGCTTTGACAAGTCCAAGGTGGAGTGCTACAACTGTCATAGGATGGGGCACTTTATGAGGGAATGTAGATCTCCAAGGAGATCTGATGCTGGGAAGCCTTCAAGCCAAATGATTAAGAGCCCAGATCCCAAGGCTATGGTTGCTGTTCAACAAATTGATGGTGTTGGAGAATGGGATTGGAGCTGGATGGCTAAGAATGAGGAAGAGGACAGAGCTTTGATTGCTGAAGTTAAAGAAGAGCATGCTGAATATGCTCTCATGGCACACTCCTCCTCTTCATCAGATAATGAGGTATATGATGATGCTTTCTGTTCTAAGGGTTGTCGTTTAAATACTGAAAAATTAAAACAAGAGATAGTTAAATTGTTAGATGAGGCAAGTACTGAAAGATGCAAAGTATCTAACTATCAAATTGCTCTTACCCAAACAGAAAAGACAGTATCTGAGTATAAGAAAATGGAGTTTGATTTAAAGGATCAAATAAATATTTTAAAACATGAGTAACATCAGAGTAAGGATGTTCAAGATATAGTAAATAGGGTTAATCTTGATTTGATAGCTCAGTTAGAGGAGGCTAACAAAAATAAAGATAATGTGAGTCTTAAAATCCAGAGATTTGATAAGGCCACACAATCCCTAGGAGAGTGTTTTAGTAAACAAAGAGACTCTAAGGATATGAGTGGGATTGGGATGAATAATTATAATGTTGTTCCACCACCAGCTGGGGATTTCTATGGTGTCCAATCAAAGGACTTATCTTGGACTGGCTTGCCAGAATGCCAAGAGGAGGAGTTTATTCCTCCACCTAGAGTGACTTCCCCAGTTGAGGAATATCAGCAAAAGCTGACTGACCTAGAAGAGTGGAAGAAAGCTAACCACACTTTGTTTGTTAAGGGAGGGTTGCTGTGTGAAAGTCCAAATGAGCCCACACCAAACATGATACCAATTGATGAGTCCATTGATCGTAAACCTATTAAGATCACACACCCTACCACTGGCAAAGCTGTTGACCTTGGCCCACAAACTGTTAGAAAACCTAGTGTTAAGTATGCAGAGATGTATAGGAATACTAGGTCACCAAAAAGCCAAGTTAGTGATCATGGAACAGGCTTCTTTGCTTCTAGACCTAAGACTATGTCTAGAAAAGCTTGTTACACATGTGGTAGCTTCTCACATTTGGCCTACAAATGTGTCAATGCTTCCAATGTCAACGCTGATAGGAACCATTTCAGCGCTGACAAAAGTCAACATAGGTCAAACACTGTCAGACCCAATACCTTTGTGAACAAAAGTTCACAAGTTGTTAGACCAGCCCCATTCTTTTCTAGAGGGTCTAACACACAAGGCCTAAGACCTTTTCAAAAGTCAAATACTTGGTCAAATAGGCAATGGGTTCCTGTAGCAAACCCTAGGTTCAACGCTGATAAGAGTAATCGGGGCGCTGACAAGAGAAATTTCAACGCTGATAGAAACACTGCTAAACCTAGGTATTTGCAACCACAGGGAAATAGGTCTAAAGCTTCTACTAGCTTAACATGGAGACCAAAACAAGACCAAAACCCTAATTTTACTGGTGTTTCTATGACATGCAACAGGTTTCATTATATTTCAAAGGCATTGTCAACACCAATTGGGGTTAACTGGGAATTTCATTCAAACAGGGATGAAAATGGGGTTGTTATGAGAACCAAGTCTGTTCTTGTTGAACAACCAAATGAATCCAAGTCTTCCAAGGCTTGGGTTCCCAAAGAAAACTAATGTGTTTTCTTTATGTGCAGGGCATTCAGAAGAAGATCAATGATTATGGATACTGGGATAGTAGATGCTCAAGGCACATGACAGGAAAGGAAGACTATCTGACCAATTTCTCTCCTATTCAAGATGGTGATAAGGTATACTTTGGAGGGGGCTACGGCACCATCACTGGAAAAGGAACCCTTGTCACCAACAATCTACGGTTTGAGAATGTCTTCTTGGTAAAAGATTTGGATTATAATTTGTTTAGTGTATCACAAGTGTGTGATAACAAAAATAAGGTTCTTTTCACAGATACTGAGTGCTTGGTGTTAAGCAAAGATTATAAGCTCCCTGAGGAGAAATACATAGATTTTAGAACACCAAGGCATAAAGACATATATAATGTGAATCTTAATGGAATTAAGGTAAATAATAAAATGTCATGTCTGTATGCTAAAGCCTCAGTAGATGAAAGTAATCTTTGGCACAGGAGACTAGGGCACATAAACTTTAAGAATATTAATAGGCTTGTGAGGCTTGGTTTAGTTGATGGTTTGCCTGAAAAGGCTTTCCACAATGACCACTCTTGTGTTGCATGCCTTAAGGGCAAGCAGCACAAGGTCTCATTCAGGTCTAAACAGGTGCACTCTAGTTCTAAACCACTTCACTTATTGCATATGGACCTCTTTGGTCCAACTAATATAGAAAGTTTGAAGGGTAAATCATATTGTTTTGTTATTACTGATGATTACTCCAGGTTTACATGGACTTTCTTTTTAGCCAAGAAAAGTGAAACTGCCCTAAGTCTGATTAATTTCATTACCCAGATTGAAAAGAAGAATGGTAATGAGGTCAAAATTATTAGAAGTGACAATGGGGGTGAGTTTAGAAATCAGTTGTTGGATGATTTTTGTGCCAAGAAAGGGATTACTAGGCAGTTTAGCATAGCTAGAACTCCACAGCAAAATGGAGTTGCTGAAAGGAAGAATAGGACCCTTATTGAAGCAGCCAGAACCATGTTGGCTGATGCCCACTTTCCTATAGCCTTTTGGGCTGAAGCTGTTAACACAGCTTGTTATGTTCAAAATAGGGCATTGGTCAACAAGATCCATAATAAGACACCTTATGAATTACTTTGGGGAAGGAAGCCAAATATTGGTTTTCTAAAGCCTTTTGGATGTCATGTAGTTGTTCTAGAAACTAGTGAGGCCCTAGGTAAATTTGATTCAAAAGGTGATGAAGGCTACTTCATGGGTTATTCAGTGCAGAGTAAAGGATATAGGGTTTACATTAAAAAGGAAAAACGTATACTTGAAAAGGTACATGTTAGGTTTTTAGAAAGTAAACCTAGTGATCCTGAGAGTGGTCCAAATTGGTTGTTTGACTTAAAACCTCTATCTAGAGCTTTAAATTATATGCCTGTTACTGATCCAGACATTGTGAAGGTAACTTCAAGTGTTTTGGAAAAGAGAATTGGTAATGTTTCAGGTATACAGGTTGCTAAGGAGGATGGACCACCAGCAGCTAGATCATCTCCCACACAAGAATTTGTTACACTTCCTATATGGACAGATGAGTATTATGCTGCTGCTACTGCTGCAAGGAAAGATGATGGTGGTGTTCAAATACCACCAAATACAAACATGCATGATTCTTCAGGCGCTGATAAAGGGAAATCAAGCGCTGACACGACCAATTCAGACGCTGATGGCTCCAACGCTGACAACAACAGTTCAAGCGTTGTTAGCCCAAACGCTGATAAACAAGGATCAGACTTTGGAGACACCTTTACACAGCTTTTCTCTTCTCATTTTGAACAAGGTGGACCTTCCAATGTCCATGAAGAGATTTCTGTTGATCAAGAAGAATCTGAAGAAGATGTTGGCAACATGGAGCGTGAAGTTGAGGACACCAGACTTTTTGAAGGAGGAGTTCTCACTTCCATAGCAAAGGATCACCCCACATCTCAAATCATTGGTGATGTTATGGCTCCAGTTCAGACAAGAAGATCCCATCAAGGTCTTGGTGGATTTATTGCCAATATACACAAGAAGGTTGATACCCCTCTTGTACAAGCATGTTTGTTTGCCTGTTTTCTGTCACAGGAAGAACCCAAGAAAATTTTTGATGCTCTCAAGGAACCAAGTTGGGTGGAAGCAATGCAGGATGAGCTTCACCAATTTGCTATACAGGATGTTTGGGAGCTGGTTGATTGTCCTAGATATGTGAGACCAATTGGGACAAGATGGGTTCTAAGGAACAAGAAAGATGAAAGAGGCATTGTGGTCAGAAACAAAGCACGTTTGGTAGCTCAGGGTTATACACAAGAGGAAGGCATAGATTATGAAGAAGTTTTTGCACCAGTTGCAAGAATTGAAGCTATCAGAATTTTCTTAGCTTATGCCTCTTGCATGAACTTCACTGTTTATCAAATGGATGTGAAGAGTGCTTTCCTCTATGGGACAATTGTTGAGGAAGTATATGTCATGCAACCTCCTGGTTTTGAAGATCCTGAATGGTTGTGAAGAGTGCTTTCCTCCTGGTTTTAGGTTGGCGCTGACGTTTGTAATTGAGGCGCTGACAAAAAGAAGTTCGACGCTGACAGGAATAAGTCAACGCTGACAGCGTTGACAGTGTTGTCCGAGATATGTTCTTCAAACGCTGATACGCCTTGTCCGATATCGGGTAATGAATGTGGATATTGGACAGTAAGGGTTCTCGGATAACACACGGAATAGCTACTGTTTGAGAAAACTAGTATGTTTTAAGCACACAAAAAGGAGTTATTTACACACTAAGGTACATGGAATCTCCGTTTTATTCAGAATATCAAGTTGATATTTATGGCTCGGATATTTTTAAAATGGATTAATGATTTTTAAGTAAGTTAGCAACCATTCATGAAGAATTTTATTGGATTATGTAATCGGGATAGCCTTGTGAAAGAGTTATTCGCTAACAGCTTTTACATATGAAGATATTGACTTGTCATGAAGAGGTGTTAGCTTAAGGGGAAGATCCTGAAAATCCAGACAAGGTTTATAGAGTGAAGAAAGCAATGTATGGACTTCATCAAGCCCCAAGAGCATGGTATGGTACATTGTCCACCTACTTGGTGGAAAATGGTTTCAAGAGGGGCACCATAGATCAGACACTGTTTACAAAGAAGAAAGGAAAACATGTGTTACTTGTGCAGGTCTATGTTGATGACATCATTTTTGGGTCTACTGATCCAAAAATGAGTGAGGACTTTTCCAAGCTCATGACAGATAAATTCAAGATGAGTGCAATGGGTGAGATGAACTTCTTTCTAGGTTTACAAGTTCAGCAGAAAGAAGATGGTATCTTCATCTCCCAAGACAAGTATGTAGCTGAAATCTTGAAGAAATATGGTTTTTCTCCACATGAGAAGGAGGCTTCCACTCCTATGGATAGGCAATACCCTTGGGGAAAAATTGGAGCTGGAAAGGATGTGGATGTTAGGCACTATAGATCAATGATTGGTTCATTGATGTATCTTACAGCCTCAAGACCTGACATCATGTTTGCTGTGTGTGCATGTGCACGCCATCAAGTGACTCCCAAAGAATGTCACCTTTTTGCTGTGAAGAGAATTTTTAGGTACCTAAGATGTTACCCAGATCTTGGATTGTGGTACCCAAAAGATTCTCCCTTGGATCTTATTGCATATTCAGACAGTGACTATGGTGGTGACAAGTTTGATAGGAAATCCACAACTGGTGGATGCCAATTTCTTGGGAGCAGATTAATATCTTGGCAATGCAAGAAACAAACAGTGGTGGCAAACTCTACAACTGAAACAGAATATGTTGCTGCAGCTGCTTGTTGTGGACAAGTCTTATGGATTCAGAACCAGCTGTTGGATTATGGGTATAATTTTATGCATACCAAGATTTTTGTAGACAATAACAGTACTTTATGCATTATTAAAAATCCTGTACATCATTCTAAAACCAAACACATAGAAATTAGACATCATTTTATAAGAGATTGCTTTGAGAAAGGTTTAATACAACCAGATAGGGTAGACACAGAAGATAATGTGGCTGATTTATTAACTAAACCTTTTGATGCTGGAAGATTTCAATATTTGGTAACAAATATTGGAATGGTTAATCTTACTTAATATGTGTTTTTGGAATCTTTTTGTAAAAGTATGTACAGGATAATGCATTGTTATTGGTCTTTGTGATGATTTAGATTTTCCACTTTATTTTGCTAACACTGACAAAGGTAAATGTAACGCTGTCAAGTGTTATTTTGCCGTTGTTGGAGATATTATTGTCTAACGCTGACAAGAGTTCCTTCAACGCTGATAAGTGTTGTCGGGCCGCTGTCAGCAACAAATGTTAGTTTTGTGGTTTTCATCTAAATGTGCAGATAATGGTAGCTTTATGCCATTGGATACATAGTTGCTTATGTACCTTTGAAGAGCTATTTGGACATGTTTTGTTTATGGATGATGGTTGGAATATTTATATTCCTATCTTGACATAAATTTTTAATGTTCATATATATTTTGAGAACTCATGTATCATAGTTTGAGGGGAGGTTTAAGGAACCTTTAGGACTCTTGGGTATTCTTAGAATACTCTCATCACAATTCTAGATTGTGTCCACTGGTGAGTATGGGTTAGTTTTACTAAACCATGAGGCACTGTAGCATGCATAGTATATCAACTTTGCATGCTGCCAAGACATTTTTGGCCTAGAATTGGTTGTGGTCTGTTGGGAGGCTTGGGAATCCTTTTGATATGGGTTTTACCTGGGAGTCACAAGGATTTTATAAGGTAACTTGGTTGTTAAGAATTTTGGTTAGCAAGGGACACTAGAGGACTGTTATGTCTATCTTGCTTATGCAAGTGTGCATAACTGGACAGTGCTTGCCGCCCTATGATAATTATCAGCTTTTGGTTATCTTCTCTAGGATAAATTACTTGTTAAGGTCATTTTTCACTTTTTAAAACAATTTTATTTTTGGACGCTGACAAGATTTTTCCAAGCGTTGTTGTGACCAAAATGGACGCTGACATGGCTTTAGGCAAACGTTGACAAGATTATAGCCGTTGGGCGTTGATGGGTTATTTTTGACCGTTGACAAACAATGGGACCTACCCAGTTGTTACTTTTTGACATATTTTCAAGCCGTAATTTTAGGAGTTGTTACTTTCATTAAATGCATGAGATAACTTATAAACTTTTTCAATATTTTCATGATTGATTTTTGAAAATCTTTGCCTATTTTTGGGCCAATCACGTGCATTCATCCACTCCTATAAATTTGGCTCCTATTTTAAACAGGGTATCTATAATTCTTGTCTAACACTTTTCTCTTATCAACCTTCATCTTTTATACATCAAATTAACAGCTTTCATCAATGGCACCAAGATTTAACTCAGCAGAATTGGATTTGGGGTTCAAGTCTCAACACAACATGATTGCTTATCTTGTTGCTGATAATACTTTGTTCCCTCAATACACAGAGATGGTGGAGTATTTGAATGCATCCCCATTAAGGTATGCTCTTTCTCATGCACCACTCATTCCAGTCACACACATTAAACAGTTTTGGAACACTGTTAGTTCCTCAACAGTTAATGGAGTGACAACATTGAATTCTATTGTACATGGGAGACCTTGGGTGGTTACTGAGGCCTTGGTACGCCAGGCCTTGCATCTTAATGATGCTGATGGTATAACCATGCTTCCCATATCTGAAATAGAACAAGGGCTTAGGGCTTTGGGATATCCTATTCCTGATGAAGGTACTCTTAATAAGTACCATAAGCAGGAATTTCCCCCAGCCTGGAAGTACCTAATTCACATTCTCCTTCAATGTTTGAGTCCCAAATGTACTGCACACAATGAGATCAATAGATCCATTGCAACTGCTATTGTGTGTATTGCAACAGGGCAAAATTATAACTGGTCTAAAATGATTTTTGAAGGAATGTGTAAAAACAAGGGGACAAAAATGACTTTAGCTTATCCCCGTTTTCTGCAAATGGTTTTTGATGCTCAAAGATATTGTTCAAGGGATCACAATGACTTTTATAAGATCCCTGAACAAAAGAAGGCTATTTTTACCAAGATGAATTCACCACCTCATAGAGACCTACCATTAACCCAAGCCATGCTTGCTGTTATTGCAGCAGCACAACCCCAACCAGACCCCCAACCACATATTGACCCTCAACCACAACTTGAACCTATCCATGAACCTTTACCCTCACCTGACCAAATGCAAATAGACCAAAATCCCTTTGACGCTGACACATCTAATGTGGGCGTTGATGTGCCTATTTCCACCGCTGACACCCAACCATCACAATCCCAAACACCCCTTAACCAACCTACATCTACACCATCTTCTACACCATCTTCCACACCACCTGAATATAGGTTGATTAAACGCCAAAGGACTGCTGGAGTGTTCTCCTCTGGTGGTCCTAGCCATGTAGCAGAGAGAACCACCACCACAAGTGTGGCTGGTGACCTGGATGAGGCTGAGGCTATTGATACAGGCTTAGATGCTGGTCAAGACAGTCCCAACATAATTAAGTCCTCATCCATGCCCAATGAACCTGACTTGGGAGGTCAAATCCCCATTTTGGAAGAGGGCAGACTGGAACCAATGACGCTTTTAGAATTGACGGCTGTCTGCATTAGCTTGCAAAAGCAAAATGCAGACTTGGTACAAATTGTCAGTAACCAAGGCCTTGAACTCAAAGAATTGAGGGAGAGGATTGTTGTTTTAGAGAGTGCTCATTCAAGGGGAGGTATGGAGGAGTCTTCCAAAGGGGAGGAAGCAAGAAATCTGAGTGATAAGAGCAGTCAAGATGGTCAATCATTGGATATTGCTGAAGCTCTTACTACATTAAAGGAACAAAAAGGTTTTGATACGTCCTTAATCTCTCCAACAAATTTAAATTTATCATTTACAGATATGCTGAGAGAGGTTACACAAGGCGCTGAGGGAAAATATTTAAGCGTTGATAAGACAAGTTTGGACGCTGACAGAAGTATTTTGGGCGCTGATAGAGGAAATTTGGGCGTTGACAGATCTGCATATAGAGGTGATGTATTCCAGTCATCATCTATCATCAAAGATGTTCCTACTCAGGTATTATCATCTACCCTACCAACAATTGAACCAACAGATAAGGGTAAGGGTAAGTTGGTAGAAGAAATTGTTCCAAAGAATGCAGCTCAGGTTGAATTTGATAGAAGATTGGCTGAGCAAATGATGGAACAAGGTGAGAAGGAAAAGTCACCATTTGTTGTGACTTCTGAAGAAGAAAGTGATGGAGCTAGCTCAGATTCAAGTGTGATGATTGTTGAACCAGAAAGACTTGAGTATGGTGATGAGCTTGCTAGGGAAAAGCTGAGAGATTTGAAGTTGCAAATTGATTTTGATATGCCAGAAGTAGTTCAGATGTACAATTCTTGGGAAGAAAGCTGTATGGATAATCCAGACTTGACCATTTTAGACCAAATATGGGGTTTGGAAATTCTTCTTAGAGTTCAGCAGGATTGTAAGGTGATGTTGAAGTACAGGGCAAGCAACATTCTCTCTGAATTGAAAAGGGATAGAAGGAAGCTCTACTTTATGTTGCTCAAATGTCATGGAGTTGGATGGACACATCAGAAGCTGAAGGCTTTGACATTTGATGAGTTGGAACATAGGGCTTATCCTATTTGGGTGAAAGTGCAAGAAGAAAACACTTTCAGACTTCTTTCAGATGAAAAAAAGGAGCAACTTGCAGAAGAGATGGCAATCAAGAAAGCTATGATAGTTCCTAGACCAATAAAGAAGGGATTTATTCTTGAGTTTCAAAAGATATGTCTCAACTATATCCAAGTGAAGCAATCATAAGAAAGAGCCTCAGGCTCTCCCCATTAGAAGCTTCAGATATGGTGCATGTGTTACCACTAGATTCCAGGAATCCAATTATAAGTTATGAGGAAGATGAATGTGGATTCTGGAAAATTGGAAGATTTGGCAAGGAGGTACACACTTTTACCACTCTCATATCTTTATTTGCAAGTTGTGACAGAGAAGACTTGGTAGACCTTTGGAGGTTGCTAGAGACCAAGTATGAGGTTGAAGCACCAACTTCAGCTAATGGAATAAAACTTTGGACCACATTCAAAAGAATGTGTGGGACAAAAGAAGAAGATCCTGAAATATGGAAGGATCTTGAAGATGACCTCAGTGGTCTTCAATGGAGGTTATATTCAGCTGCTGGTGTATACCATTTGAGTTCTACAAAGTTTGCTGAGTATTTACTTGTAGATGCTCAGTATTTCATATCCAAGGCTGTTTTGGAGAAGATGAAGGACACCCAGTTGGAGATAGACTATACAAGTGATGTGGCAAAGAATTTGATCAGATTTATTTATTACCAATATGATAAGGTTTGTCAGACTCCTCCAAGTTCTTAATGTTTATTCAGAAACTTGATCATAAGAGTGGATATCAAGTTTAGGGGAGGATTGTTGGGAATAAATTTAGGCCAGAACACTTGAACGCTGACAAGAACAACTTAAGCGTTGACAAGAGCAAAGTGAGCGCTGACAGCATAAGCGTTGACAAGTTAAAGTCAAGCGTTGACAGATTGAAGACAAGCACTGATGGAAGATGTGAGCTACACGTTTATTATATTCTAGATTACTTCTAGTAAGGATAGAGACGACAATGTATTTTCTATGTTTATCTTTACCTAGAATAGTTGATTCGTAGCTTATTGTACAAGACTTCTTGTTCTATAAAAGAAGATCTTTTAGATTAAAGTTTAATACAAGTTTTCATAAGTTTTCGATTGTTAAACCCTTTCATTGTAACCAAGTACGATTATTCTAATACAAGTGAAAGTTTGTTTAACATCATTGTGTTTTAGATCAAGTGTTAATTCCGCATAACACTTTGTTACTTTATTCATAAGCAAAGGTTTCTCTACGTGTTATACTTGATCTAATCTCGTATACACAAAGCTAATCGATCTAAGTTTGGGATCAACAGCTGGGAATCTATCTGATGCAGAGGAAGCAGACGAGTTTGCTCTTATGGGCATCTCACCTCAGGTACAACATTGTCCTCTTGGTTGTCATGATAAATATTCAGAATTGTTGTCCCAATATAATGACTTAAATGATCAGAATGATAAGTACTTTTTAGAGGTTCAAGCCTATAAGGCTTCTTTAAACACATTGGAACAACAAAAGAGGTGGCTACAAGATACTCAACGTGAGTATGAGGATAAAATTAGGATACTGAACATCGATTTAGAAAACACAACAAATATGCTTAAATACACAGAAAAGGTAAAAGATGACAGTATCCAAGAAAAACAAGAGATGAAAGAAAGATTAGATGCTACACTTTTGAGATTTGAAAAATGGCAAAAGGCACCTAAAAATCTTTCAAAATTAATCAGTAGTAGCATGTCTGGTAGGACCAAAAGAGGGTTAGGACTTGATAAATATATTGATTCAGAAGATGTGTTTGATTTATCTTTTTCGGGTGTCTTTGATCCCGACAAAGAGGAAGAGGGAGAACCTAGTTACAACAGGTTTAAACCAGCAGTAGAAATGCATGCTGTCCCTCCACCTCTTACTGGAACTTTCATGCCCACTTCTAGGCATAATGACTTGGATGGATCACAGATGCATGAGTCCCCAAAAAGTTCTACTAATTCTAATGACTTTGTCTCGTGTACTTTTAGTGACAAAGCCAGTGACTCTGCATCAAGTGGTTCAAGTGAAGAGTCAAGACCTACAAGTTCCAAGTTGAATGATCATGCTGCTACTGGTGCTAGGAAGTGTGAAGCGAGAGTTGCTTTTAGTTCAACAGTGTCTAGTCCTGGTTTATTGAGTCCTAGGAAGTTTGATTCTCCTAGAATTGTGTGTAATAATGTTAGCAGTATGAAACAATGTCATTCTAATAAAAGGTCGTTTAAAACATGTTTTGTCTGTGGGAATGCATTTCATTTGATTGAAGATTGTGATTTTTATGACAAACATTCTTCTGTTCATCAAGCATTTCCTGCTCCTGGTCCACCAGGAGTTGTTCCATATTCTTCTAGAAGACTTAATCCAAGTGCTCAATCGTTTTCTTCTTCTAGAAGGACCTCTCCATTAGCTTCTGATCATTGGAGAAACATTGGATTAAATAGACCAACCAGCAACTATTTTCAGAATTTTAATCCAATTTATGCACATAATTTTGACCACATGTATTTTGGATTGGGAAATTTGGGAACTGATGTTAAGCCCTCAACAGGTTGTTCTTGGTTAAACGATAATACCAATATGATGAATAGGCAACCAAAGAACAACGGTGGATCTCATCAAACTTCTTGGCTATCTACTAAAGATCCACAAGGCAGGCTCAAACCTGAAAAGGTTTGGGTCCCCTTAAGAAACTAACATTTGCATTTTTCTTATCTTGTTGTTGTAGGCTACTCCATACCAAGATCCTACTCTAGGAATTGTTGATAGTGGATGCTCTAGGAGCATGACAGGAAATAAAAGTCTTCTATCTAACTGTGTACCATTTCAAGGCGGAAAGGTCTTATTTGGTGGAGGTGAAGGCAGGATCACTGACAAAGGAACAATTCAAACGCCCAATATTAATTTTGAGCAGGTCTACTATGTGGAAGCACTTCAACACTTCAACTTGATATCTGTCTCTCAGATTTGTGACAAGAAGTAGTTTGTCCTCTTTACGGATACTGATGCACTTATGCTATCCAAAGATTTTAAACTTCCGGATGACTCACAGGTTCTACTCAGAATCCCTAGAAGACACAATCTCTATAGCATCAAGCTGAATGAAGTCAACCCTACTGGTCAACTAGCATGCTTGGTTGCTAAAGCCTCATAAGATGAAGCCACTCAATGGCACAGAAGGATGGGACATGTGAACTTCAAGACCTTTCACAAACTAGCAAATCTGAACCTAGTTTCTGGTTTACCTCCCAAGTCATTTAGAAATGATATTAATTGTCTTGCTTGTAGCAAAGGCAAACAACTTAAAGCATCCTTCAAGGCCATTACTGCTCTCAGCCTTATAACTGAACCATTGCAGCTACTACATATGGATTTATTTGGTCCTACCTCTATTAGGAGCATTGACCACAAACAATTCTGTCTGGTGGTAACCGATGGATATAGCAGGTTTACGTGGGTTTTCTTTATGGATGCCACGAGTGAGACCTACTCAATTCTAAAAGATTTTATTACCCTTATAGAGAATCAGTTGTCCAAGAAGGTTAAAGGTATTCGATGTGATAATGGAACAGAGTTCAAAAATAAAGACCTCATAGCACTTTGTAATTCTAAAGGCATCAAAAGAGATTATAGTGCAGCAAGAACTCCTCAACAGAATGGCGTGGCAGAAAGAAAGAACAAGACTCTAATAGAAGCAACAAGAACAATGCTTGCTGATTCCAAGCTTCCAACCATGTTTTGGACAGAAGCTGTTAATACTGCAAGTTATGTTTTGAATAGAGTTTCTATTACGAATCCTCACAAAAACACTCCTTATGAGCTCCTAACAACCAAAGTTCCAAATATTGCTCATTTGAATCCATTTGGGTGTCCTGTCACCATTCTGAATACTAGTGACTATTTGGGGAAATTTGATGGCAAGGCAGATGAAGGATACATTGTGGGATATTCAGCTCACTCTCGGGCTTATCGTGTCTACAATCTCGAAGCCAAGCGAGTTATTGAAACTATAAATCTCAGGTATTTTGAGGAGAAGTCAAACATCCAAGGCAAGGGTCCTGAATGTTATTTTGATCTTGATTATCTTAGTGATTCATTAGGATATTTTCGTTTCAAAACTAACCATGATGTAGGTCCACAAGTGTTTGCAACTTCTAGTAAAGGTGCTCACTCTAGTCTTTCCGACTCAGATGATGAGGATGATATTTTTGTTGTTCCATCCTATTCCACCACAGTCTCTCCTACTCCTCCTAGTGATGCAACTCCATTGGATGTATTGGATTCACAAGTAGCTCTTGACACTTTACTCAAACAACAACAAGAAGCTACTACAACAGCTGCTCAAGGTGGCTTTGAGTTTCCCTTGCATACGCCTACTGACAAAGTTGCTCCTAGTACCCCAACTGTTACTCCTAGTGCTAGTTCTACACCTATTGGTAGTCCGGCTGGTGATTCTACTTCCCATACTAGATTCTCAAGTCCTTCCGACCTCGGGAACCATCAAAAGAAGTCCTCTACCAAGCTGGATGATATACATAAGCAACCAATAGATGGAATTTTCAACTCTGCTTCATATGATGATGACTTTGTTAGGGATCTTAATAACTTAGCACCAGAAGTGGAGGTAGCTTCCAATCCAGTGTTGCAATCACACAAAGATCATCCTACTACTCAAATCATTAGAGATCCTGGTTTTACTGTCAAGACACGCAGAATGCATAAGAAAGCCACGTCTGATCATCATGCTCTTGTGAGCTATATTGAAGATCAAAAGCGTAATAATCATACGGACTTTCAACACTGTTTGTTTGCTTGTTTTCTTTCACAGGTAGAACCTAGATCAGTCTCTCATGCTCTTGAGGATCAAAATTGGGTGGAAGCTATGAAGGAGGAAATGCAACAATTCTTGTTTTAGAATGTTTGGATCCTAGTTGACTTGCCGGATGGAAAGACAGCCATTGGTACCAAATGGATTCTCAAAAACAAGAAAGATGCACGGGGCATTGTGGTGAGAAATAAGGTGAGGTTGGTTGCACAGGGTCATACGCAACTTGAAGGCATTGACTACACTGAAGTTTTTGCTCCTGTTGCTCGGGTTGAGGCCATTCGTCTGTTTTTGGCTTTTGCTTCCTATATGGGCTTCACAGTTTTTCAGATGGATGTCAAGAGTGCATTTCTCTATGGCAAGATTGATGAGGAAGTTTATGTCTCTCAACCTAAGGGCTTTGTAGATCCACTTCATCCCAAGAAAGTTTACAAGGTGGTCAAGGCTCTTTATGGACATCATCAGGCTCCTAGAGCTTGGTATGAGCGTCTCTCAACTTTCTTGTTGAAACATGGCTATAGGAGAGGCACAATTGATAAAAAAACTATTTCTTAAGAGGAACACCATGGACATTATCCTTGTTCAAGTGTATGTGGACGATATTATTTTTGGTTCTACTAAAAAGGAATGGTGTGATGAGTTTGAACAACTGATGAAGGGTGAATTTCAGATGAGTGCTATGGGAGAGCTTACATTTTTCCTTGGTCTTCAAGTCAAGCAACAGTCGGATGGGATCTTCATAAGTCAAGATAAATATGTTCATGAGATCCTTCAGAAGTTTGAAATGGATCCTCTTAGACCAGCAGCAACACCTTATGAAGTTCCTAAAGTCAAACTCAAGAATGAGCCAGATCCTCCGGTAAATGTTCACATGTACAGGTCTATGATTGGCTCACTCATGTATTTGACTGCATCACGTCCGGATATCATGTTTGCAGTAAGTGCTTTTTCTAGACATCAGGTGGCTCCAACGGTTTCTAACTTGAATGTAGTCAAGAAGATTTTCAAGTACATCAAGGCTCAACCCAAGCTCGGCTTGTGGTATCCAAAAGAATCACCTTTTGTTCTTGAAGCATATAGTGATAGTGACTATGCAGGTGCTAATAATGACAGAAAATCTACTACTGGTGGTTGTCAATTTTTGGGTCGAAGGCTTATTTCATGGCAATGCAAGAAACAGACGATCGTAGCTACTTCTTCAACAAAAGCTGAATACGTTGCTGCTGCTAGCTGTTGTGGACAAGTTTTGTGGATCCAAAATCAGATGCTGGATTATGGGTTCAATTTTATGAACACCAAAATTTTCATTGACAACCAAAGCACTATCTGCATTGTGAAGAATCCTGTTTTTCATCAACGTACAAAACATATTGAAATTCGGCACCATTTTATTCGGGATGCCAATGAGAAGAAGTTGATAAAGGTTCTTAAGGTTCATACGGATGATAATGTTGCTGATTTTTTGACAAAAGCCTTTGATGGTCCTCAGTTCAACCACTTGGTGGTTCACATTGGGATGGTCAATCCTTGAGACTTAGGATTGAGGGGAGGCTAAGCCTAAGGGGAGGCTTAGTGTACATATATATTTGCACAGTCTAACATATTGGTAGATTTTAACAACAGATTGAATTTGTTATGGTGGTCTGTGTTACTCCTAGTGGAGGTTTTTGCTCACTGCTGATGGTTGTCTTCTTTAATGACTGGCTTCTAGTCCTTAATGGTTAGCTTCTAGTCGTTTTTGGTTGGCTTCTAGTGGATAAAAATCCTTCTTAGTCAAGTGATGGTTGGCTTCTAGTCTTGGTTTGGGTTACTGTTCACTTCATTGACTTATGTTGACCATATTCTGCTCCTAGTGTTGATCAATACGCGTGTTGACTTTTAGTCAACGCAAGCAAATTCTGGTATATATTCTCTTATTTAACTTTGGTAAATTGGGAGTTGCAAATAATGTTATAAGGGGCAAGTGGTTACTTTGCATTAACTGCCCAATTTGAAAGGGAAACCCCCATTATTAGGTGTCACTGAGCAGTTACTAATACCCTTATTTATGGTCAATTAACCCCCTTGACTCATTCAATCACAATCATAACACACACATACACGCTCCTACTCTCTCAAACCCTAACAAATAATCTTCCATTCCTTCTAATCAACATCAATGGCTGCCCTGGTATACCAACCTGCTCACAATAAGGTCGCTTATCTAGGAGATGGTCCACACCGTGATGAGTTCACTGACATTCTGGAATTCATTGAGGCTTCTAACCTCAGCTATGCTTTTACTGTGTGTCCTATAGTTTATGATAGTGTGATCCGTCAGTTTTGGGATTCTGCTAAACTTGTGGTTGTGGTTGGTCGTCCACGTGAACTTCATGCTACCATAGATGGACATTCTTACGTGGTTACTGAAGCTTCTATTCGGAGTTCCCTTCATCTTCAAGATGAAGGTGGTGTTGTTTCCATCCCCAATGTTGAGGTGTTGGAGGGGATGGCTGCTATTGGGTACAATCATTGGGGGAAGTTTAACTTCCAAAAGAATCGGTTTTCCCCCAATGGAAGCTTCTAGTGCACTTTTTGATTCATTGTTTAAGCCCCAAGTCTGGGAGTTGGGATGCTTTTCCTACTCCTTTGGCTACTGGTCTAATCTGCATAGCACATGGTAGGGTATTTAATTTATCTCGCTATTTGTTTGATGGGATGGTTAGTAATCTGTCTAGTACTGGTTCTAGGAAGAAATTTATGATGTATCCTAGGTTTTTACAACAGATACTTGTGTGTTTGCCTCGGGATAAGGAGGAGTATGAGACTCCTAAGCTTACTGCTAAAGTGTACTAAAATATGGCCCATGGGTTTAGAGGGGAGTGGAGGCCCCTTACTGATGCAATGTTGGGCCTTGCACAAGGTCCTCCTGATGTTGTTCCTCCGGCTGACCAAGCCGAGGCGGAACCTCAATTAGGTGATGACCCCATGGAGGATGAGCATCCTGCTGGTGATTCACCTAATGTGGTTGTGGAAGAGTTGGTTGAGGAGGTGGTGGTTGAAAGGCCATCCACTTCCAAGGCTACTCCTTCTTGGATGCCACATTCGTCTCCATTTGTGGATACTCCCCCTCCTAGTCCTGTTCCACACTCTTCTGATAAGCCTTCTGGTTCACGTGCTCATGATGATGACCCCTTTATTGCTTCTGGTTCCAATGAAGCCTTCCCAGACCCAATTCCTCTTGGTGGGAAAGCGGAGGAGCGTATTACACTTACTTCTTTACTTGATCTCATGCACAGGTACCATGAACGGGTTCTTTCCTTGGAAGCAGATTTGAATCAACACCGTAAGCTTACCCGGGAATTTGTTCTTCCCATGGCTGACCGGATTAAAGCCTTGGAGACTCAGCAGTGGCGAAGGAAGAAGCATGTGGTTCAATTTGATTCTGATGAGGAGGTTGAAGATCTTGTGGAGGATGGTTTGAATTTGTTGGCGAAGGCTGCCTTTGCTGATAAGTTGTATGATGATCTGCTGATTCCTCCTACTTCCTCCAGCATTCCTTCTCCTGCTGCTGTCCCTACACCAAAGGAAGATGTTGCTGGTACTACTGCTGGTTCCACTGCTGGCCCATCTCATGATCCAAAGGGGAAAGCCCCCATGACTGATGCTCCCTCACCCCCTCACAAGCGTACACGCAGACAACTTGAGGAGGATAGGTTGGGTGAGGAGGCTGCACAAAGGCTGCAAGTAGAGATTGACCAAGCCGCTCGGGCTGAGGAGGAAGCTCTTCAGAAACAGAGACGTGAACAGATGCAGCATGATTCTATGCATTGGGATGAAAGCGATTGGATGCGGGTGTTGACTATTCTTACCTCGGATTATTCCCAGTTCACCGATCTCTTGGGTTCTGATGTGAACGAGCATAATTGTATTCCTCGAGCTATGGTGTTGATGCGTAAGCAACAATTAGCGCTTGCTGCTCAACTTCGTGAAAAAGGTAAGAATAGGCCTTTGACGAAAACCGAGGAGAAAAAGCAGATGCAGCGGTATTTAAAGTTTCAGTCGGCTGCTTATTTCACTACTGGTTGGACATGGGAACGGATTCGGGCATTGAATTTTGATGAGCTTAAGGCGCTCTATGAACGAATGATTAAGCATCAGAGCACACCTATTCCGGAGCGGTTCATCTATCGTCCTTCTCCACGTGTGGTTCCTACTTCTCCACCTGCTGTTGCTCCTGGTTCTACATATGATGTTACTCTTGGTTCTTACTTCTCACCTTCGGTTGCTCCTCCTGTTTCATCCTTGGGTTCTACCACCACCACAACCTATGCTACCACTACCACAACCACTGCTGCTCTTGCTATGGCACCACCATCCCCACCCGTGACTGATCCTTAGCATATTCCTACTTCTGGTGCAGCTCCTGTTGATCCTTTGGATGGGCAAGGTATTTATTCTACTTCTGTTGATCCTACTCCTGCTGCACATGCAAAGGTAAAGACTGAACCCTCGCCAGGTGCTCCCACTCCTCGCCGCTCTATCCGCAAGCAGTTGGCTAGACGTGCTAGACGTGGCAAGTCTGTTCCCTATGAGAAGCGTGCTCCCGAAAATCTTATTGATGCAGCTTCCGATAGTGACTCCGAATTGCCAATGGGAAATGGATCTATTACAGGTTGGACGGTTAGCCCTTCCACGACTCTGCCTGGTGCTGTCTCTCATCAGATTACCATTAGCGATGGTTATGTTCGGTATGCTTCCGGTCTGCAAGGTATTTTGTCTTGGGCGGATCGTAAAGATCTTATGGCATTGTATGGATTTTTGGATGCTGGTATGCCTGTTCATCCTAGTGAAGTGTTCTCCTGGCTTGGTCTGAGAATATGGGTTGATTTGAAAATGATGCTTGATTCCCCTCCACATGCTCCTCTTTCTGGTGTTTGGAAGGATCAGCCAACATGGGTTATCATGAGATGGAAGTTATATGCTGGTTGTGGTGTGCATGTCTTAGATTTGGAGTCTGGTGCTATGGTGTTCATGCTCACAGATTTGGATTATCCGTTGACGATTGCTTCGATGGAGGCCATGCTTGCTTGTCACTTGCAGATTTCTAATGCCCCTTCCGGGAATGAGTCTTCTATGGCCACTACACTGGTGGAAGGGATCCAAGCTCGCTTGCAAGCTGATAAGGTGGCTGCTTCTGGTATGTGATATGGTTGGTTTGTAAGTTTTTATATTTTGTGTTGTTTTTGTTCATTTGTTAATACTACAATTCTTTTCACCAATATGTATAGTGATTGGTGATTTTCATTCATTTTAGTTAAAAAAAAAACAAAAAAAAAACAAAAAAAACAAAAGAGCAAAACAAAATTTTTTAAAATATATATATATATATATATATATATATATATATATATATATATATATATATATATATATATATATATATATATATATATACTTTTCATATAATATCTACTTATACTTTAAACAACTCCTGGATTTTACACTTGTGAATAATATACCATCTGCTGATTCAAACTTTGGGTTCCTGTTGCTGATTCACACTTGTGTTGGTTGCTTGTTTCATCTGGTGTTGGACTTGGTCCTCACAACAAATGGTCCTCAACTCACCATGTCTAACCGACACGAAAGAGTTGATTCACCTTGAGGGTACGGCTCCTGGTGTGATTCTCAAATCCGTTGATGGTTTCCAGGTTACCCAAAACTAGATGGTTTTCACTTGCCATGGTCCTAGACTGAAAAGTGGCTAATCTAAGGGGGTACGGCTTTTGGTAAAGATTTTATCAAATCCGTTGATTGCTATAATATCTTGCTTAAAGCTATAGGGTTTTCAACTCACCGATGCTTCATTGCTAAGAGTTGGCGAGTCTAGAAGGGTACGGCTTCTGGTAAAGACACATCAAATCCGTTGATGGCTGTGATGGTTTGCCTAAAATCATCAGGGTACCCCCACTCACCATTGATTCACGTTCTAAGAGTTGGGTTGGGTTCTGGTCTCCCAGGGTGATGCTTATTCCACCAGAAAGACTGGCTAGCCCAAGAGCGAGCAACTACTTGGTAAAGGCTCGTCAAATCTGCTCATGTTGCTGTAAAGATTCAACACGATGCTGATTTGTTTCACGCTTTGGAGAAGCTTCTAGTGTTCCTTGTTGCAGCGGTTCTTCAATTTCTTATCTTGCTGATGCTGCTGTTTCTTTTGCTGTTTCAATCCTCAAGCTTTATTGGACTTTTTACCAGGAAACTTGAACTCAACAAGTAAAATTCAAGTTTAGGGGAGGATTGTTAGGACCATTGGAATAGTTAATTGTAATAGGTAGACTATGAGGTATGTAGTTCCTCCTGGTCATAGTAGTAGTAGGAGCAAGTCGTGCTCCTGGTCTTAGTTAAAGTCAACTTTTATTATTTAGTTATTATTCTGTTAGGATATGCATGAAGTATGTTAGGAAAGGATATGCATATCAGTTTTACACGTTTTGTTTAATGATGTATTAGGGTTTCCTTGTAGTATAAAAGGAACCTTAGACAGAAGGGTTAGACACACCTTCATCAAACGTAATTCTAGTCATTATCAATATTAGAAATCCTTAGAAAGGATCAAGTCATTATAGTTATTCTATGCTTCTTTATAATATTTGTATTCCGCACTTATATTGTGTATAGAGTCTCTCAATGAATAGACTTGTGATTACAGAAGTCGTTCACCGTTCCTGACAGGCTGCAAGATCCACATCTAGTGGACTCTACAATTAATATTTAGCTAAAGGACAAAATATCTTAAAACTGCTTCTCGGGACCTCAAAAAGTTCATATCTTGGCATAACTCGCTTCACGATTTGAGACCTTTCTCGGGCCGATATTAGGCATGTACTTCATACTTCATATCTTGAGAGAAGTTCTTGAGATAATGGTCTTCTCTTCGTTAATAGAGTTTCTTCACTTGGAGACTTTTAAGGGATACTCCAACTTTGTTGACCACGACTTCATCATTATTTCTTCAATCGTTAATTGGGATTTTGAGATCCAACGATCCGCCTCCTTTTTGGACTTGGATCTATTTATCCTCATACCTTGTTAGGGTCTTTTTGGATAAACTTCTCCATGATCTTTATGGGAGTTGATTTCTTTTCGTCGTGCGTCTTGATCCTTCATATTGATTTTGGGAATAATGCTTTTCACATCATCTTGGATCTTTAGCAATCCTCATGCCTTGTTAGGGCCTTTTCAGACTCGCCAATCTTCACGCCCCGCTTCATTAGTTATGCATTGGCTATCAACTCTTATCATTACCGAGCAACTTTTAAACGATCTTGGGCTAGAAGCTAAGTTATTCAATTAAATCTTACGACCTTACTTATTGCATTTATTCATTTAAGGCGATGGGAGGAAAAGCTTATAATAACACCAAGTGTGCTTGTGCAAGAATACCGACTTATAATTGACTCTATCATTTCTCGTTCTCCACAATTTAAAATCTCAAGTAATGAGACTCGTGGATGCTTAGCCTAATAAACAAATTAAGGTCTACATGGTTAAGGATACTTGCTAGAATAAACTTGGATAAGTCTATTCGGGTTGAGTCAAAATAATCGCAACGGGCCTAATATGTCAAAGACTTCTAAACTAGTACACCACTTTATTAATATTTTTGACTTTATTGTGGGATATATACATATGAAAGCAATGATAAAAATTTTAAAAATTACGACTATATGGCCAAAGTTAATTAAAAATTTGAAAAATGCTGAAAAAGATGATTTTCGGGTTAAATGAAGGCATTTTAATGGAAAAGTCCACTTAAAACTTCGATAGAAGTCTCCCCTACACTTAATATAAACATTGTCCCCAATGTTTAAGCATGTGGGAAAAGTCTCCCTACACTTATGACATTGTGCACGTTGGTTAAATCAAGTTAAGGAGGAGACAACTAACGTGATCAATTTCAAATGTAAGTATGAAGAAAATTGAATCACGATAGTTGAGAGATAGAACCGGATTGCGGATAACACGGGAGCACGGTTCTTCAAAGGTTCCAAAAGTGAATTCATCCCTGTAATCTCATCACCATACAAAAAAAACAACCTATATAGGTCCCCCTACACTTAGGAGGTAAAACGGAAAGGGATAGATACTCGGGTTGCCTCCCGAGGAGCGCTTGTTTTTGTTAACCGAGTCACGAGCCTGACTCGGTCCCGAACTAATTCAAAGGAAAAGTGGAGAGGGATGGAATCATCTCATGAGAGATGTCCTCTCTAAAGTACAACTTCACTCCATGGCCATTCACCTTAAAATTCTGTTCATTTGGTTGAGCGAGCTCAAGAGTACCATATGGAAAAATTTGGGCAATGGTGAATGGGCCGGACCAACGAGATTTGAGTTTGCCCGAAAAGATTTTCAACCGAGAGTTGAAGAGTAAAACTTTTTCTCCAACTTGGAACTCTCGGTTTTTAATCTTGGAATCATGAGTGAGCTTAGTTCTTTCCTTATAGATCAAGGAATTTTCATAAGCTTCATTCCTGAGTTCATTAAGCTCATTGAGTTGGATTTTGCGTAGGTCACCGGCTTTGTTGATGTCGAAGTTAGCCTACTTCAAGGCCCAGTAAGCCTTGTGCTCCAACTCAATGGGGAGGTGGCATGCTTTCCCGTACACGAGACGATATGGTGTATAACCAATAGGAGTCTTGTATGTGGTACGGAAAGCCCACAGAGCATCATCAAGTTTATCGGCCCATGAGGCACGATGCTCTCCCACGGTTCGTTCAAGGATTCGCTTTAACCCTCGGTTAGAGATTTCAGCCTGCCCATTAGTTTGTGGGTGGTATGCGGTGGAAAGACGATGATTGACACCATAATTAGCCATGACTCTTGCGAATTGATCATTGCAAAAATGAGTCCCGCGATCACTAATAATGGCACGAGGCACACCGAATCTAGCGAATAGCTGCTTCAAAAAGTTACAAACCACCCTTGCATCGTTAGTGGGTAAAGCATTCGCTTCAACCCATTTAGAGACGTAGTTAACAGCTGCAAGGAAGTATTTGTTTCCATTAGATGAAGGGAATGGCCCCATAAAGTCGATGCCCCATACATCAAATATTTCACATTCTTGTATGAAATTTTGAGGCATCTCATCTTTATGTGTGATCTTGCCTTGTCTTTGGCAAGCATCACAATGTTTAACCATCTCGTGAGCGTCACGATAAATGGTGGGCCAATAAAATCCCGAGTCAAACACTTTTTTGGCGGTGAAGTTGGGACCAAAGTGACCACCGGTGGGTCCTTTGTGGCAAGCTTCGAGAATGTCAAGAGCTGCTGGTCCATCAACACATCGGCGAATAATCAAATCAGCGCATTGTTTGAAGAGATACGGGTCATCCCAAAAGTAATTCTTAATATCTTTAAAGAACTTTTTCTTTTGTTTGGATGTTAACCCGTCAATGAGAATTCCACCCGCCAAGTAGTTTGCAATGTCCGCAAACCACAGGGTCTCATCAAAATTCAAGTTGATAGACATTAAGGTATCAAGGGGAAAAGAGTCATGATCTATTTGTTCGGATGATCCCCTTGATAAAGATCCTCAAGTCTACTGAGATGATCCGCGGCTAGGTTTTCAGCTCCCTTCTTATCACGAATTTCGATTTTAAATTCTTGAAGTAGCAAAACCCAGCGAAGAAGTCTTGGTTTAGAATCTTGTTTAGCTAACAAGTACTTTAACGCGGAATGGTTCGTGTACACGATGGTAGTGGAAAGGACAAGATAGGGGCGAAATTTTTCAAAAGCATAGACAACAGCTAAAAGCTCTTTTTCGGTTGTCGTGTAATGCAATTGAGCCCCTGTCATTGTCTTGCTAGCATAATGTATTGGTTGGAAATGTTTGTTTATCCTTTCTCCCAAAACCGCTCCAATAGCAAAGTCGCTAGCATCGCACATCAACTCAAAAGGTAGCTCCCAATTAGGGGTAACCAAGACCGGTGCCTTAGTTAGCTTATCCTTAAGAAGGTTGAAGGCTTCAATACACTCTTTGGAAAAGATAAAAGGAGTATCTTTTTCCAAGAGGTGGGTCATCGGGCGAGCGATTTTAGAAAAATCTTTGATAAATCAACGGTAGAAGCCCGCATGACCAAGGAAACTTCTCACACCCTTCACGGTTGAAGGTGGAGGTAATTTGGCTATGACATCAACTTTAGCACGGTCCACTTCGAGACCGGATTTTGAGATTTTATGTCCTAGCACGATGCCCTCTTTTACCATGAAATTGCATTTTTCCCAATTTAGAACAAGGCGAGTGTCTTCAGACCGCTTAAGTATACGTTCTAAATTGGCAAGGCAAGCAGAGAAAGAATCACCATAAACCGAGAAATCATCCATGAAGACTTCCATAGTTTCTTCAACCATGTCATGGAAGATATCCATCATACACCTTTGGAACGTCCCAGGAGCATTACATAAACCGAAAGGCATTCGTTTGTAAGCAAATGTTCCGTAGGGACAAGTGAATGTGGTTTTCTCTTGGTCTTTAGGATCGATGGGAATTTGAAAATACCCGGAGAAACCGTCTAAGAAGAAATAGTAATCATTACCCGCTAGACGCTCGAGCATTTGATCCATGAAAGGAAGAGGAAAATGATCTTTTCTCGTGGCATCATTGAGTTTGCGATAGTCGATACAAACTCTCCATCCAGTAACGAGACGAGTAGGAATCAACTCGTTGTGTTCATTGGGAACAACAGTTATTCCGCCTTTCTTTGGCACACAATGGACGGGACTTACCCATGGCGAATCCGAAATAGGGTAAATCATGCCGGCATCAAGAAGTTTGATAACCTCTTGTTTGATGACGTCGTGAATTCGAGGATTAACCCTTCTTTGGCTTTGGATTGTGGGTTTAAAGTCATCTTCCATGAGAATTTTGTGAGTACAAAAGTTTGGATAAATTCTACGGATATCGGAAATTTTCCAGGCAATTGCCTTCTTATGATCTTTAAGCACGGCGATAAGGTGAGATTTTTCTTCTTCTTTCAAGTCCTTAGCGATGATGACGGGTGACTTCTTCTTGTCTTCAAGGAACACGTACTCGAGATGAGACGGTAATTCCTTAAGCTCTAAATCCGGAGGATTTTCGATGGAAGGCGTAGTCAAATTCGGTACATCGATAGCAATATCCTTGGGAGATGGTGGAGAAATATGGTCCTCATTGAGAAGTTTCTCAATGGTACGAATGTCTTCATCCCAATCGGTGGGAGAATCGTCATATTCTAAGTTCACATCTCCTAAAGTTGCTTCAAATTCTTTCAAAAGAAAATCACTTTCTCCAAATGGAGTTAGTGATGGAGCAATAGAGGCAACGGTCTCAACATTGGGAGGAGAGGTAAGAATACTCTTGCAAGCATCATTAAAGTGTTCTTCACAAGCCTCATCAAGAACGTCGATACAGTTAACACTCTCGTATGAATAGGGCTGTTTAGAAATCTTACCCATGTTGAAGACAATTTGATCGTCACCAACTCTCATTATAAGCTCGCCCGCGTCTACATCGATGAGAGTGCGACCGGTCCTCAAGAATGGACGTCCAACGATTAATGGAACACGAGGATCCATCTCGTAGTCAACGATAACAAAATCCACCGGAAAGGTGAATTTGTCGACACCGACGAAAACGTCTTCGGCTATCCCCACCGGATAAGCAACCGTACGGTTAGCTAATTCCAAAGTCATTTTGGTGGGGACTAGCTCGGGGAGAGATAATTGCTTCCAAACACTTAATGGCATTAGGTTTATACTAGCACCTATATCGGCTAGGGCCATGCAATTCTCTACTCCCGGAAAGTTGCAAGGGATTAAGAAGCGACCCGGATCACCAAGTTTGGTTGGCAATTTCATTAAGAAAACCGCAGAGCAATTCTCATTAAGATGGGTCTGAGCAATTTCAAGAAGCTTTTCCTTGTCACTAAGAAGATATTTAAACATCTTTGCATATTTTGGTATGTGAGCGAGAGCCTCAGCAAAGGAGATGTTGAAATTCAATTGTTGAAACAAATTGAGAAAGTTTGAAACTTGAATATCATCCTTGCTTTTAAGCTTCTCTTTCCTCAACCTTGATGGATAAGGTATATCGGATGAAGAGGAAGGCTTTGGAATAGTAGGATCACTCACATCCTTGGGTGGTGGAGGGGTAGAAGTAAGAGGTGGAGGAATTGGGGAAGTAGAAGGTTGAGGAATAGGAGTAGGTGACTCGTTTTCCGTAGTCACAATTACCGGTGTAGGTGTAGGAAGCTCGGGTTCCTTGGTACCTTTTCCACTGCGAGTGTTGATTGCTTTCATCTCCCCTCTTGGATTTGCAACGGTGTTACTCGGAAGAGTACCCGAAGAGGATGGTTGATTACCTTGGAAGAAACCAGCCATCATGTCCCTTAAGTCATTAGTTTGACTACTCAAAGAGTTTCGCATATCGGCTCTAAGATCATTCCCTTGTTTCACCATATCTCCCTTCAAATTAATAATCTGGGTCTGCAGATTCTTCACCAACACATCATTCGTCCGCATGTACGTTTTGACCTCGTGGTTGAAAACGGTGGGTTGCGTAGGAGGAGGTGCTTGATAAGCAGGTGGTTGGTAAGGAGCGGGTTGGTAAACTTGAGTAGGATTTTGAGGAGGATATGGTTGTCTTTGAGGTGGTTGGTATGGTGCTCGAGGTTGGTTTTGGTTGGTTCGGTTTAGGTTTTGTTGTTGGTTTTGATTGGTTGTAGGAAAACCGGGCGGGGAAAGAAAATTGGTGGAACGATAACTTAGCAAGTTGCGGTCTCCTTGAGGGCGGGCTGGATAGCCTCCTGGAGGATAGGTACCGTATGCTGCGTTAACATTCTCACAAAGATAGTCTTGGGTGGAGGTACAAGTAGTGTAAGAGTGAGGACCCCTGCAGATTTCACATGGTTGGCTTAAAGCATTGACTTGAGCGTTTTGAGCGTTGATGCTTTTGGTATTGTTAGCGGTTTGGGTAGCAAGTGATTCAATAAGCGAAGTAAGCTTATCAAGTCTCTTGTCGCTCTCATTAGTGCTAGCACTAGCCACATTGGTCCGAACACTCTTGGTTTGCACTCTAGACTTGTTCTCAATAATATCCCAAGCGGCATTAGAAGACTTAACCAAAAGATTACCCCCCGAGGCACTATTTAGTGAATCTTGGTCATTCATGCTTAAACCATTGTAAAAATTATTAATTTGATGCACTTTGGTAAAACCATGTTGTGGGCACTTTCTTAAAAGTTCTTTAAAACGGTCCCAAGATTCACTAAGAGTCTCATCGTACTTTTGTTCAAAAGTAATGATTTCATTCCGCAAAGCGGTAGTACGAGAGGGTGGGAAAAAGTAGTTTATGAATTTGGTCTCTAAGTCCGTCCACGTAAGAATACTTTGTGGCGGTTCCTTATCAAGCCAATGTCGGGCTTGTCCCTCTAAGGAGAAAGGAAAAAGTTGTAAGCAAATTACCTCTTGTGAAACCCCATTGAATTTGACCGTATTCGTGAGTTGAAGGAACCTTTTGATGTGGTCATGAGGATCATCAATTGTACGCCACAAGAATGGTTGAGCAGAGACCATTTGAATGAAGCCGGATTTGAGCTCAAAGGTTTTGGCTGCAATCGCGGGTATGACAATAGCATCATTGTTGCCCTCTACATGTGCTTGCAAAAGTTCGATCATAGGACGATTGTCCGGTAGAGGTTCATTGTTGTTATTATTCATGTTGTTTTGAGGTGGATTATTATTGTTGTGTACACCGGCCATGTCTAAATTATCGAGAGTCTCGGGCTCGGGATAAGACGTTGATCGAGTGCGCATACACCTGCAAAAGAACAAAGCAGAAATATTTTTGGTTTTTTATGTTTTTTAATTTTTTTGGATTTTTTGAAAATTTTATATATTTTTTAGGATTTTTGAAAATTTTAGATGCTTAGAAAGTAACGTTCACGGTGAACGGATCCCAAAATCCAATTTTCTCACAAAAACCGTTAATCTCTACGAAAAGAGCCGGCAGCGGCGTCATTTGATACAAGGGTTTTGCCTAGTATGAAAATATTATCGTCCGATCTCCTCGAATTGAAAAATGGTTGAAAGTGTGACTCAGTTGTTCTTGTTGGAAAAGAAATAGAATTGTTGTCGTTGTCTACACTAATTAAAAAAAAACTTGGAACGATAAAAATAAAGATGGTAAAAAGAAATACTGAAAGATAAAAATGTGACGGGAAATGAAAAGGCAAACTTAAACTTAAACTAAAGGCAAGCTTAAAATAAATCTAAGGCAAGTAAACTTAAAGTGCGACTAAGGAAAAAGGCGGGAAAAATAAAGCTTAAAACTAAATGTATAAAATTACAAAAACTGGAAAACACTCATTCGGAATAAATCCTTCATTCGGAATAAACAAGTTCATCCGGAATAAATTCTTCATCCGGAATATTGGCTTCATCTGGAATATTCCCTTCATCCGGAATAATTGCTCATCCGGAATAAAGGGTTCATCCGGAATATTGGCTTCATTGGAATAATCACTCATCCGGAATAAATTGCTTGATCCGGAATGTTGGTTCATTCGGAATAAATGAGTTGGTTCGGAATAACTTAAAACAAACCTTCATTCGGAATAATAAACTTCATTCGGAATAATAAAAAGGAAAGCTTCATTCGGAATAAAAATGATTCATTCGGAATAATCAAACAGAAACCTTCATCCGGAATATAAAGCTTCATCCAGAATATATTACTGATCCGGAATATAAGGCTTCATTCGGAATATACTAGCTCATCCGGAATGAAAGAAAGAAAATGCTGGTTCGGAATAAAAGGGTTGATTCGTAATCTGGGCAAAGAAACAGTAAGGAGAAACGAAGAACAGTTAAGAAATAAAGCAACGAATTTGATCAAATCCAACCAAAATAAACCAAAAGAATAAACCAAAATAGCCACTAATGATTAACAAACAATAACTAATCAAACCAAAGCAATAAAACTAACCTAATGATCAAATCAATCAAAACCCACTTGATTAAAAACCATAAAAAATCAAGAACATACCACAATCAAATGTAAAGGTTAAGCAAGAAAGGTAGAAGAAGATTAATTAAAAGCTTGATTAAAAAGCAAAGATTCAACAATAACAACTTTAAAGATTTAAGTGCTAAACATTAATCTAGAGAGAGAAAGAAATAAATCTAGAGAGAGAAACTACTCCTAATCTATCATAATCTACTCCTAAAACTAACCAACCCTCTCCTAACAAATGAGGGTGGTATATATAGGAGAGGGGAGTGGTTGGTGGCTTCTCCTTTCTTTCTTTTCTTCCGTCTCGTCTTTAATGTCTCGACTTTTGGCTCGGGATTGCTTTAAACTCGTCTTGAAATTTCTTCATAAATAAGACTTGAGTTCTTCGACTTTATTAAACTTCCGTCTTTGGACTTTTTCTTTGATAAAAGCCCGTGAAAGCCCGTGTTTTCCTTCCTTTTCACATTTTGGTCCTAAAACACAACAAAAACACAAACCACGCATAATTCCGATATTTACGACATAAAATATACGTTATGGTCTCGTTTTCATTATAATTAAGTGGTAAAAGGATGGGTGTTTTCACACCTATCAGCGACATTGCCTATTTTATGATTGATAACCTTATGGCTTTGCCACTTTTTGAACATCTATTGTCTTTGGAGGATGACAATGTGATTTCTTTACCCACCCCACCTCCCGTGGCTCACGACTTCACATACTTTTCGTATGTTGAAAGGACTTTTCTCCCATTTAAGACTTATCCTCCCGCCTCTTCTTCATTCATGTCCTCCGGGAACGAGGACAAGGTCTTTGATCCCGGTATTACATTTAAGGCTTCCCCATGGACCATTTAATTCGGGGACGAGTCAGGCTCGTGACTCGGTTAACATAAACAAGCGCTCTTCGGGAGGCAACCCGATTATCTATCTTTATCTGTTTTCTTCATAAGTGTAGGTGGGAGCCCCGTTGGTGTTTCTTGTTTTCTTTCTTATCATGTGCAGGAATTAGAGCTTCAAAGACACACTCTTGATGACTTTTGATGACCCGTGATTCCGTGTTTCCATCTTCCCGGTTCTATCCTAAACTCTCTTCGATTCACTATTTATATTTCTCAATATTAAAATAGGAATCTCTTTAGTTGTCTCTTCCTTAGAGAGACTTAAAAAACGTGCACAATGTCCTAAGTGTAGGGGAGTTTACTCCCACATGCTTAAACATTGAGGACAATGTTTATATCAAGTGTAGGGGGGACTTCTATCGAAGTAAGTGGGCTTTTCCATGAATTTGTCCTCTAGTTGTATTTTGCTTTGTTATGGTTATTTTCTTTCCTTGCTAAAATAAAGTTTAATAAAGTGGTTTTAAAATTTTTCAAAGTCGTGAATATTTTGACTCAACCCGAGTTTACTTATCTAAGTTTAATCTAGCTAGTATCCTTAACGTGTTTAAGTCAAGTTTTGCTAGACTTTTATATAGGGAGCTTTAAAACGCGAAAGTCTTAAATCTCACGGGTTAAGAACAATAACTTTTCGCAAGTTCCTATAATTGATCCTAGAGAGTCGTTTGTCGAGGGAACTTTAAAACGCAAATTCTAAACTTGAAAGAGTCTAAGAAGATGCAAGATCCTACAGGCAACTCGAAAACCCAAAACTTTGATTTAATTGGCTAAGCATCCACGAGTCTCATTCCTTGAGATTTTAAATTGTGGAGAACGAGAGATGATAGAGTCAATTATAAGTTTGGTATTCTTTCGTGAATTTATGTGAGTTGATTATAAGCCTATTCTCCCATCGCTTGCTAATAAATTTATCTGCAATAAATAAGGTTGTACGATTTGAAAAGTTACTTAGCTTCTAGCACAAGATCGTTTAAAAGTTGCTCGTTATTAATTAGAGTTCATAGCCAAGGCATAACTTATTGAAGCGGGATGCGAAGATTAGCGAGTCCAAAAAGGCCCTAACAAGGCATGAGGGCTACATTTTGTTGCTAAAGATCCAAAAAGTGATGTGAAGAATCATTTGTCGAAAATCAATATGAAGGATCAAGACACACAACGAAAAGCAAGTACTCCCCAAAAGATCATGGAGAATTCTATCCGAAAAGACCCTAGCAAGGTATGAGGATAAATAGATCCAAGTCCTAAAAGGAGGCGGATCGTTGTATATCAAAGTCCAAAATAAAAATTGGAGAAAAATGAAGAAGTCGTGGTCCAAATATGAATAATCTCTCAAAACTTCAAGTGAAGAAATTCTTATTATGAAGAGAAGACCATAATTTCAAGAACGTCTCTCAAAGATTTGAAGTATGAAGTCGCTGCCAAATATCGGTCCAAGAAAGGTCTCAAATCGTGAAGCGAGTTATGCCAAGATATGAACTTTATGAGGTCCCGAGAAGCAGTTTTAAAAGATTTTGTCCTTTAGCTAATTATTGATTAAATCGTCCCACTTTATTTTTAGCCTAAATAACTATCGAAATAAGTCAACAATGCATCCTCGTGATCATTCAAGACAATAATAAAATATAAGAGATACACCTAGGAATAAGGGAGTCTAAGTAAACATTTGGCCCACATGAGTTCGTGTTAGTTTTCTAACTTATAATAACAATGATCTCCTTTTTAAGCTTGGTATGGGGAACGTGAAAACTTGAGGATGATAATCATTCATGACATTCCAAAACCCTAAGGTAAGTTTGTGATTTCTTTACTTTTTTTGTTCTATCTCTTATATAAAGGCCAATGTGGACTGATTGTGATGAAAAGTGTAATCTTTCTTTGTGATTAATGCATTGCATGAGGGCATTGCAATGGTCAAGTGTAGGGGATTTGATAGGTGTGAAAACACCCATCCTTTTACCACTTAATTATAAAGAAAACAAGACCATAACGTGTATTTTATGTCGTAAATGTCGGAATTATGCGTGGTTTATGTTTTTGTTGTATTTTAGGACCAAAATGTGAAAAGGAAGGAAAACATGGGCTTTCACGGGCTTTTATCAAAGAAAAAGACAAAAGACGAAGTCAAGAAATCAAGAGTGCAAAAAGAACGGAAGTCCAAGGCCTATTCTGAAGATTTTTTTAAAGAAAAGTCCAAAGACGGAAGTTTGATAAAGCCGAAGAACTCAAGTCTTATTTATGAAGAAATTTCAAGACGAGTTTAAAGAAATCCCGCGCCAAAAGTCGAGACTTTTAAAGACGAGACGGAAGAAAAGAAAGAAAGGAGGAAGCCACCAACCACTCCCCTCTCCTATATATACCACCCTCATTTGTTAAGAGAGGGTTGGTTAATTTTTAGGAGTAGATTAGGAGTAGTTTAAATTTATGCTTTCTCTCTCTAAATTTATGTTTTCTCTCTCAAGATTTAATAGGTAAGATTTAATTTTCATGTTTTTAATTGTTGAATCATTTACTTTTTAATCAAGCTTTTAATTCCTCTTCTTCTTCCTTTCTTGTTTAATCTTTCCTTATGTTCATGGTTGTATTCTTGAGTTTTCATAGTTTTGATCAAGTGGGTTTTGATTGTTTTGGTTATGATTGTTAGTTTTAGTGATTTGGATTGATTGGTTATTGTTAGTTAATCATTTAAGGTTAGTTTGGTTTAATCTTTTGGTTGATTTTATTGATTTTATTTACTTTTTAATCAAGCTTTTATGGTTTTCCAGATTCCGAGTAAAGCAAATATTCCGAACCAGCATTTCTTTTTAATTATTCCGTATGAACTCACATTCCGAATGAAGCAAATTTGTTCCGCATGAGCAACATTCCGAATGAGCATTTCTTCTTAGTTTTTCCGAATAAAGCTATATTCCGAATAAGTCATTTTTATTCCTAACCGATTCATTTTCTTGTTATTATTCCGAATCAAAGAGTTTTTCCGAATGAACATAATTTATTCCGGATGAGCCATTTATTCCGGATGAAGTAACATTCGGCATGAGCATTATTTTCCGAATGAAGAATTTTATTCCGGATGAAGCAGTTATTCCGGATGAAGGACTTTATTCCGGATAAAGGAATTTATTCCGAACGAATGATTTTATTCGGGATGAAGAACTTTATTCCGGATGAAGGAGTTTATTCCGAATGAATGACTTATTCCGGATGAAACAAATTATTCCGGATGAACGTGCTTATTCCGAATGAGTGTTTTCCAGTTTTTGAAATTTTGTATAGTTAGTTTTAAGCTTTATTTTTCCCGCCTTTTTCCTTAGTCGCACTTTTAGTTTACTTGCTTTTAGATTTATTTTAAGTTTACTTGCCTTAGTTTATTTTTAGTTGCGTTTTAAGTTTACGTTATTTACTTTTATTGTTTTAATTTCTAGTCATTTATTTTTAATCATTACTAGCTTTATTTTCGCTTTATTTAATTTGCCTTTACTTTTAAAAGTTTTAATTTTTATCTTTCCAAGTCTTTATTTTTAATTAGCTTACTTCACCAAACAATTCCCTTTTCGTTACCAAGAACGACTGAGTCACACTTTTAAATCTTAATCAATTCGAGAAGATACCGAGAAACGAACTTTTCTACTAGTAAAATCTATGTATCACATATCTTAAAGTCGTGAACTCCCAGTCACTGACTCTTAAGGTGACTTGTTCGTGCTTACATGAATGGTGACGAAGACTTGTCTGAATCTAGCAATTAGGTAAACATTGCTATCACTTGCAGGAGTTACATTATCGTGCTCAGTGTCTCACAAAGGATGAGGATTTTGACAAGAGATCGAGGTCTACTTATATTTCCCTTTTCATATAAGTTCAACGTCACATGGATAGTACAAGACATGGAACATAGGTTTGGGTTACTCTACTTCTACATCAAGATTACTTTATTTATTTTTCTTCAAAATCATTAGACAGAGCCTACATTTGGAGAATCTTCGATTGCATACATTGTTTCCTTCCCTATTGATGTGACAAAAAGGGGAAGACATACACGCTGCACTTGAGGGGAAGCAATTTGAAGATAATATACCACTTACAAGAGATACACATAGAGTTTTGCCAACATCAACTAGGGGAAGATTGTTGGGTCAAAAGGTTGATGTGGCAGAAACTCAAAACGAAGAAAACATGAAGGCATTCGTCTCAACGCTGACACATTGTGTCTAGGCGTTGACAAATGTAAACGGAATGCTGACAGAAGTCAAACGATGTTGGAAATATCTATTTAGGATAAATATTAAGAATATTATATGGGAATATTCCGTATTAGTTATTTAAATAAAAGATATGCACGTTTATTTGATATTGTCTCTTGTAAAACCCTAATCCTTACACTATAAAAGGAACCAAGGGTTATTAGGTTTTTCATAACTTTCATTCACAATGTAAACCTAAATCGTGTGTTGCACTAGACGTGAGATTAATGTATACACGTCTAGTGGTTGTTAGTTATTAATATAATTAGCAACCCTTTGATTAATTCTTGTGCTATTGTGCCCAAACACCTTGTTACATGATTATTGTTCTTTTCCTCTTTGATTGTTAATCATATGAACAATGGTTATGCCTAGCAGCTAAAAGATTCGAGGAAACCAAGGTTTCCATAGTTTGAATCCAGGTGCGATGCGAGTGCCTCTTAAATCGTCATTTGAAAGAATTCAAAGGTGTGACTAGAGTGATCTAAATTGTGCCATGCATCGGTCTTTTGCTTTCGACATCTTGTATTTGAGTGCATGCACATCTTGTGTTAAAGAATCCAAGTTGCTTGTCGTGAACGGTTTATTGAGTACAGTCTTGGTACTTGTTTGAACATCGTTGGTCTGCATCATCTTAGGACTAATGGATGTGTTTGCAAAATTTGTTGTAGCAGTATGCATAACATCGTCTTTATTCGTCTTTGCCTCATCATGGGTTGTTCCACTAAAGTATTCTTCGTAGATCAAATTAAATACCATATCCATATCCATATCCATTCCATGATAGAGCTGTCTCGGTTGATGAAGTGATTTCGGATCTTAAGTAGACGTGGAGTGATGAGGTTGTGGTTAAAATTTCAAAATTTCCGATTTTTCTTAGTCCGACAATAAATTCTTAAGCCTGATATAACGTAAACCGAAAAAAATTTGTACAGCCAAATTTTGAGATCGAGTTAGAAATAGCCAAAAACTAGTATGGAAAAAAGTTGAAAAGTGAAAAATTTTGACGAAAAATAAAACCAAAAAAATTTGAAGTTTGACCTAAAATATGAATTTAGATCCGAAAATTTGTATTTTGGGTCGAAAGTTTTTTTGTATCGCCAAAATTTGACATCGAAGCTTAAATGGCCTAAAAACGGTCTAGGAAAAAAATAAATTATACTATGATTTTTCCGCCAAAAAACTATTTTTTTTATTTTTATCTCGCAATATTAAAAACTTCTAATCTCACAAAAAAATCTCGCAGTAAATCTCGAAAACAATTTTCTCTATAATCTCGCAATAAAAATGTTCAGTAATCTCGCAATAAATTTTTCAATAATCTCGCAATAAAATTTTTCCAATAATCTCGCGATAAAAAATTCGCAATAATAATCTCAGAATAAAAGATCTCGCAATAATAATCTCGGAATAAAAGATCTCGCAATAATAATCTCGGAAATAAAAGATCTCGCAAAAATAATTTTGGAATAAAAGATCTCGCAATAAACCACAATTTCGCAATAAATTTCAGAAATGCAGAATTTCGCAATAAATTTTGGAATAATGCAGAATTTCGCAATAAAGCTGAGAATCTCGCAATAACCTTATATTTCGCAATATTTGCGATAAAAATATCGGAAAAACGAAAAAACTTGAGATTTCGACCAAAAATAGAGCCAAACGCCCAAAGTTTTGTGTTTATGATCAAACCAAAGAGACCAAATCGCTAAGCAAAGATATGAGAAGGTTTTTAGCAAGATTTAGACCATAAAAACACGAAGAAAAGAGAATTAAGAAGCGAGTGGTTGATCTTAAAAGTACACGAATCTAATAAAAACCACAAACAAATCACTAATCTACCCCGTAGCTCTTGATACCAATTGTTGCACCCAAATAAAATCACTTCACCATGGATGGATCTAAGAAAATAGATGAAAGATAGATGAATAGAGAAGAAGATAAGATCTAGATCTAGAGAGAGAAAGTAGAGATAGAAAGTGGTTGGAAACTTGGTGAGATTAGATTAAGAGAGAGAAAACAAATGATTCAACCAACCCTCCTAACATGATACGAGGGGAGTTTATATACTCCACCTACATGCGGGCTTTCATGGGCTATATCTAAATGGGCCGGGCTTTCCTTTTAGGCTTTTGTTCCTTAAGTATGAACTTTTATCTTAAAGTCAAGCCCGTGATTCACAACTATTTTACTACTTATTATAAGGTTCTACGAAATGATACATAATGAACCTATGACCGATCATTCTTGTTTGACTTAATATTTTGAGGCTAACATGCTATTTTCTCATCTTGTCTCTTGATCACCTCACTTCGTCTATCAACCTTCCTGTGGGAACTTTCCAACCTACGAAGAGCTTCTTCAAATCTCTTCCTCATAGCAGCACCAATTGCGACCTGATGGGCAGCTGACACATTAAGCTCCTCCATATAATCATCGTGAGAGAGTTCTTGAAGATCGGCCGCATAAGCAAGCGGAGTTACATGATCAATAAACTCCTTGCAAGAGTCAGATGTGTCCAGATTGTCTGTTTCTGTTAAGTTCCACATGGGACGGAAAGCATTTTGCGATTTTTCAGCAATAATAGGATCTTGAGTACGGCCTATAGGGGGAGATTCAGGGATGTCTTCGAAAGCAAGGGAAGGCACCCGTTTGTATATCTCGATCACGGGCGACTTCTCCTAGCCGTACCTACCTCATTCGGTGCGACAACAGATTGATCATCCCTACAAAAGGCGAAAAAAGCGTATGTTTGAATAAACAAGACATGCATGGATAGAGATACACATAAATTATTACTTACGTATCCTCTTTAGCAAGCTCTGGCTAGGTAGGTGTCACAACAGTAACGGGGGTCGGATTGACGATGATGGTAGTTTCTTCCCTCCCATATCCATGGTCTGGGAAGCTCTCGCAACAGTGGAAGCACCTGTGCTGCTACCGTCTTGATAAAGAGGATGGTCCTTTCACATCATTTTGAGGGGCGCATTGTGGATATCATACTTAGTTGCTACGAATTTCCTTTTAATGGTCTTGCACTTCTTTGGATGACCTGTTAATGGATCTTCAGCGTCGTCGTCCTCAACCGCCTCTTGAATATCTTCGTCCATTTTTTCCTCATCGGGTCCAGCAGTAGTATGGGCCGCAACCGAGGAGATGGCCTCATTCTCTAATAAGAGGTTATCTCCGTCTTCATTAGCAAAGTCTAAGGGTTACTTTTCAATATGTCAATCCCCCATATCTGGTGCAGCTCAGGATCCACGAGCAGAGGTATGGTGACGTTTTTGGTGGACACAAACAGTGGGGGTTCGTCATCTCGTCGGGGACGGGTCCCTTCCGCGACTTCTACATGCTTATCTTGGCGAAGGAGACCAAATAGATTCATCTCTGAAACAAACAACTATGGTTAATTACAGTCGTGTATATAATGTTCTGTTTTCAATAAGCTCGTATTTATACCCACCCCCATTAAGGTTGTTCACGAATATGGGGTACTGGTTCGGCCTTCCATTGTAATTCCGGCTGATTCCTACTAGGCATAAAAAAGTTTCGAGTAACTATTTGTGGAAGTATGTTCGGTGTGTATCCAACATTCTCACATCTTTAGCGTTGTATGTGTTATCAGCGGGAGGATAATCTATGCTTACATGGTATTTTAACTCGAACGGTTGTGGAAAGACTATGGCATCTACGAAAAGAATCTATTGTACCAATTCTTTAGGGAAACCATTGCTTTGTTATAGCATTGAGGAGCGGTTGCGAATCATTTTTTAAAAGACAGCCAGCTATTTCCATCTAGGGTGCGTAAAAAACTATGAATAAACTCACGATAGGGGTAATATCTAGTGCCTCACAGCTTATTTCAAACTAGTTTATTTTACATGTTCCAATTCCGTAGAGTTGGGAGATGTGGAAGTCATAGTACCTAAGGAAATCTATGAGGAACCTAGAAAAAGGGATACGATAGTTGGCCATATCAAAAGGCGAGTGTATAAACCTATCTTGCATGAGGGATTGTTAGTAATGCCGTCTGATTCCCCAAGTAAGGTTGGATGTAAACTAGAAGGAATGAAGTATTCAGAGCAAAATTCTATGAATTTTTCCTCTATATACTCATTCAGCACGGACGTGATGGTGAGGACATCCTAAACATGATCTAGTAAAGAGTGAGAATTGTGCGGTGAGATGACCTGTTAAACGGGTTGTCTGTGCAAGAATGTCAGGTAGATGAAGGATGAAGAAGCAAGAATGGTGGAATATGTTTAAGAAACTATGTGTGTATAGTCACACCTTTTGTTATATATATGGTTGCTTCAATTTTCATGTATCGATAGATCGCTGAGACGTGTTCTCCAATACCTAGATCCAACGATTAGGGATCGGTGAGTAGTTGAATCGTTAGAAGGCCCCACGCGGTCATATCAGGTTCAGAATTACGTGGCTCGAGGGTCAGACCTACTTGGCTCGTTTTTTCAGAGTGGTACACTACTTTGTCGTGCACGCCTTGCATTCATAATTCTCATTAAAGTTGTTCCATCAATACCACGACTCACAGGGTATTTACTTTAACATTATTATATTCTTTTATTGTATGGTCGTTCAGGATTTGTTAGTCTAGAGGTCACGCATATGGCTGTAACAATTAAAAATAGGGGGACATGATGACGTATAGTCCCTAGCCGGGTCTTAGGCCCGGCCCACGAGTACTACCATATCCGAATAAACACGTATGGGTTTGATAAATGTTTCTTTAAGTTTATGGGCCTCAAGTACAAATAGCCGCATGCGGTGTTGTATGGACTGCGTCCGTATCACACGCGTAATGGGTTGGACAAAATCACAACATAATTAGGATTATGATTCACCCAAGGCAATAAGATATTCTCTGACCTTATATAAAAGATAAGGATCAGCGCCTATATGGTAATTATCTCTTGCTTGGGGCTCAAGATTCAGTAAAGTCCAACAGGGACCTCACCACCTATATAAGGAACCCCAAGGGTACCACAAATATATGATTCACATCATAACAACAACCCTTACCGATTACTAAACCCTAAACCGATTACTTACTCTCACGTTAGAGTTTAATCGTGAGAAACATTACCACGGTAAGTCTAACAGTGTGTTGTATTTTAGTGCGCATGGTCTCAATAAGAAGTTCACTTGGTACGAGAGCGGAGCCCCAAATACCCGAATTAAGCCTAATTCGGGTTAGTCAAGGTCCATCCAACTTTTTATATCAACAGAGAACAAAGTTTTGCACAACAACCAATTTACTTTATTTGTTTTTCATTTGTTTTAATATGTTAAGTTAACCTTCCTTGTGAAGTTGTCACGCGGAATTAAACAAAAACAAAAGAAAGTAAACTTGTCGTGGCAAGTGAAAATAAAACAAAGCTAAAAATATTCATAGGCTTTTATATCTAGATATAATACAAAGAAGTGAGAGGTTGGACTTGCAAAAATTATTTATAGACTTGTTTATATCTGGATATAAAACAAAGAGATTAAATATTTACACAACAAAAAGTTTACCTTACTAGATTTTTGTTGACAAGTTTAACTTCCTGGTAAAATTGTCATGCTGAAAAGAAAACATAAAAGAAGGTAGACTTGTTGTGCAAGAGAAAAGAAAAAAAAAGATAAAAAGTAGTCATAAACTTTTATATGTAGATATAATACAAAGAGGTGAGAGTTTGAATTTTAAATTATTATTAATAGCCTATTTATTTCTAAATATAAAATTAAGAGATTAAAAGTATGTGTAAAAAACGCATGTAAATACCATGAATAGTACACTACGTAAACATACAAACCAATTAAAACTCTTCATTTATGTCATGTACACGTGTCACGAACATTAAATTCAGAAACTACGTACGTGTTAGTGCACGATAATTAGTACGTACGTGTTAATACACGATAATTATTAATTATGTAATGTTACACGATAACTATTAATTATAATAATTGTAATCACGAACATTCAAACACGAACATATGAACTACGTATATATATATATATATATATATATATATATATATATATATATATATATATATATATATATATATATATATATATATATATATATATATATATATATATATTAACACATGATAAATAATTATTACGGATAAGTATTATAACACGACTATTTAATATACGAACTACACGGACATTTGAAACTAGAATACACCCGTATAATAATTAAACATGAACAAAGCCCGGGAGACCCTTGTGGGACCTTGGTGTCCGCGGCAACCAAAAGAAAGGGGCCAAGCCCACTTTAATTTTTACTAAGGGAAAAGTAAAACACAGAGTTTTCATAAAATATTTTTGAGGAAAAGTTGAAACCCTAGCCCCCCTTGGGACACCATAGCCGCGGCACACACTCAATCACGTATTGAGGTAATTATCAAAACCTTCATCTTTTGATTTCTTTTTTTATTTATTATGAACACATGATTAAATCTTTAAAAACAAATGATTAAACATGTTAGAATAATCATTGAACATGAAAAAGAATTAGTTTGGTTTGTGTTTGGTTCGGCAGCCCTCCAACCGAGAGTCATGCGACTCTCGATGCACCATTCAGACCACAACCGAGACCCCTAAGGGCTCAGTGTGGGTTTCGGTCGAGCAGTAGGAACCACCGGCCTTAGCTGGTGGCTAGTGTCTTCGAGCAGGGGGAGCAGGCGACGAAGCAGGGGGAACCACCGGCCTACTGCCCGGTGGGAACACTGTTCGAGCAGTAGGTAGCCACGGTGCGCAGCGGCAGGAGCCGCCGCCGTTGGTAGCTTTGCCACCAGTCGCCACCGCAGCCACGGCTGTGGGTGGTGGTTGGTATCGGGTTTTTGGTTTTTGTCACGGGTTCGGGCTCGGGATTTATTTGCAAGTTATATTTTTTTCAAGAATAATTAAAATAATTAAACATGATTAATGATGACGTATAGTCCTAACCGGGTCATGAACCCGAACCACGGTTACTACCCACATCCGGTCCATCACGAATGGGTTGGATTAATGTCATTTGAGCTTATGGGCTTAAGTGAACAGTGGGCGCATAAGATGTGTGCGGTCCACGGGCCGGCACGGCCGGTACAGGATTAGACAGAATCACAATCTTATTAGGATTGGGATTTGCCTCAAAGTATAGGATATACACTCACCATAATTAGAAGATAACAATCAAGCTAATTATGGTGATTATCTTATGCTTGGGGCCGAAGTAACGGTGACAACCCATTAGGGTTTCACTGCCTATATAAGGAACCCCTAAGGGTTTCACAAAGGTATTACATTCTCTATACTCTCAACGTACAACCGATTTCTAACCATAAACCAATTACTTACTCTCACGCCGGAGTCTAATCGTGGGATACATTCCCACGGTACCCCTAACGCGTGTTGTTTTAGTGTGTAGGATCTTAGCAAGTTATTCACTTGGTGCAAGAGCCGGAGCTCAGCCTACCCGAATTAAGCCTAATTCGGGTCAATCAAGGATCATCCAACTTTTATATCAACAAGTTGGCACCATCCGTGGGATCCAAACACTAAACTCAATCTCAATCTCAATCTCAATCTCTCCCCATGACGAAGGGACACCCTCAAGGAAACCAAAGGAACACAAACCTTGGGAACCGAAAGTCCGAAGGTGACGTCCCAGTCACCGTAACTCCATCCCCAGCTGGACAAACTGGAGGATCAAACAACCAAAACGCATCATTCCAATCTGGGGGGGACGGGCACGATCAACAATACCCCACCACCAAACCTCACTCTGAACAACCCTAATCCGGGTACGGCGCCCAACGCTCCCAATCACAGAAGCAACCCATGGTTGAGGTAGAGGTAGAAGTTGATCTGCTTGAGGATGACGATCTTGAATGCGTCCTCACACAGAACTTTGACAGAATCATCCCGGGAATTGCGTCAAGGCTAAACCTAGGAAGGAACCTCCAATCCAGGCTTAACTTTGGCAGCCCCGCGCCCGGCATTTTCTCTCGTACTCAGAAGAGGGGAAGGAGGGCGCGATCTCATGAACAACCTTCCCTTGAGGAAACCCCTCAACCTCAGAATGTATTCGAACGCATAGGGGACCGCATCGTGCAAGAATTGTTGCAAGTCCATGAAGATGGGATAGGTCCAATGGCCCCACTGGACGCCCGGTGTTGGAAACTCCCATGAACAATCGCCGCACTAGTGTGTGGGATAGGGTAAACTCTGGTGGGAAGAAAGCTCCTAACCCTTCTCACAAAAGTGGTCACCATAGCCAACCAAGAAGTGGGGCACCGCCTCCTCCTCACGACCCTTCGAGATCGGATTCAGATGACCATCCTCCCAGACGTCGTTAACCTAGATATTCCCCTCCACCGCTGTCGGATGATGAGGGATACTACGATGATTCCTACTATCACGGTGAAGAGGAGTACCTTTCCCGTCCGTGGTGCGACGACAGGGAGGACGCCTTCACTCTCTATATACGGAACTACTCGGAGGATAAGAAGCGTTGTATGCCGGCGTGCATTAAAACCTACGACGGGTCTGGAGATCCGGATGATCACCTAAAAGTGTTCGATACGCAGGCTAAGATTGAACGATGGCCGATGCCTATATGGTGCCAGATGTTTAATTCAACCTTGATTGGCAATGCTCGCGACTGTTTTGAAAAGCTCCCTCATCGAAGTATTGATAGCTTCGGCGAGCTACGCACCGCATTCAAGCAACAGTCAAGCAAAGGCCCGGAGAGTCTACGAAAGACTTCACGGAGCTTTTTAATGACGAGTGTACACGCACAAAGACATGCCCAGAGATCCTCAAAATTTCTGATTACACGCATGCCATAACGGACAAGGAGTTAATCAGACGTCTCAATGACAAGCGCCCGGAGAAGTACGACGAACTCATGGAAAGGGTAAGAAACTTTGTGGAAGGAGAGACCGCGGTAGCCGCGACTTACCCTACAAAGGGGAATCATAACTATCAATCGAACGACCAGCCCAAAGAGGCAGTCAGGTCAGAGTAGCCACGGCAGCAGGAGGAACTCGGATTACAAAAGCCAAAATAAGGGAGGCCGTCCGAATGATAAATTCGCCCCTCTAGAGATGACCTATCTAGATATCCTGTTGGCGGAAGGGGAAAACTTCGCAAGACCTCCCCCGATGACAACACCAGTCGACCGTCGTTAAGGAAATCGCTTCTGCAAATTCCACAATGACAAAGGTCATGGCACCGAGGAGTACATTCAGCTCAAGAAGCATATTGAGTCACTGATCAAATCAGGAAAACTCAAGCACCTAGTCAAAGACTGGAAGGACGGGAAGGATAATAAAAAGAACGACAAAAAAGATTTCCAAAAAGACAAGCCTACGACCATTTATATGGTCCAATTAGGGCAGCGCAGAACGAGGAAGAAAATCAGTCAAAGATTTTTACGTAGCAATGAAATCTCTTTCCCACCTATCACGGCGAGCAACGTGGCTGATGCACCTCTCACGATTGAGGTAAGCATTGGAACTCATAATGTTCGTTGTATGTACGTGGATGGAGGATCATCGGTCGAAGTACTATCTGGCCAATAGGACAATTGCGTCTACTAGTAACCATTGGGGATAAAGAGCATTCCACCACGGCATGGATGAACCTTATGGTGATACGTTCAGACTCTCCATATAATGGTATTATTGGAAGACCAGGCATCTTGGCCATACGGGCAGTCCCGTCCATGCTCATGACATTATTAAATTCCCAGTTGAAGGGGGAATTGATACCATTTACAATTAGATCGTACCGGCATCCGAATGCCACTCCATGACAACACCAGTATAGCCAGTTCCCATTAAGGAGGGATCACCACCCCCCCAATTGGAAGATGGTAATCCACCCCGACTACCCGGAGCAAGAGGTAGCCATAGGGGAAACACTATCGGATAAAGGGAAGAAGGCCATGTGTTGATCCCAAAGTTAGATCTTAATCCTTAATAGGTTGTTTAAGGGTTGTGATAGAGAGAAAGAATTCAATCTAACACTAGAGAAACTTTGCAAAGCAAAGTAACTAAACAAGATGCGGAATGTAATGTTTAGCACAAGAACAAATGTGATTGAAACGTTGAACTTTAATATATCAAAGATATATGAATACCCAAAATGGTATTAGGGTTTACAAAACCTTAATGTAATATAATGAAAGACAAAAATGAGAAAGACACACTTTGCATGCTAACCTAGTGAGTCCTTTTATAGCCACAAGGACTCACGTACAAGATCACTACTAACAAACTATGGAAAGTATTAAGGAATAATAACTGAAACGCGTAAAAATCTATTCCATGTTTATCTTTGACAGCAGGGCCTTTGACTTCAGCAGGGGGACCAATCCCCCTGCCTTTGTTATTTAGCAGGGGGAACTTACTCTAGCAGGGGTACGGATAATTAACTAGCAGGGGAAACAAATAAGCGTAGATTTATTCCCAACAATCCTCCCCTAAACTTGTGCTTTCCCCTAAAGACAAGTTTCTGAATAAATACTAGTTGATGAGGATGCTTACAAACTTTCTAGCCAAATCTGACTATGAACCATTCTTACCAGATCATAAGCAACAGGCTTTTTAGCATCTACAATTAGGTTAGCCTGTGCCAGTTTCTTCAAGGTGTCCTGAGAGAAGGGATAATACCTATGATTGAGCAAGTACACACTCACACCTTCCATCACTACCTCATAAACCCCAGAATTAGTGAATAGCTTCCAATACAACAAATCTCCTTTATTCACTGCATCAAATATAGGATCAAATAACTCATGCTCATACATCCTATGCATGCACTCCCAGATTACCCAATCCTTCTCCACACCATCCATGGTAGGAGGTTTTGCAGCAAACGTCTTCTTCAATATTTTCCACAGATCTTCTAAGTCTTTACTATCCAAAATTTGAAACATGACATCTAGACTTAGAAATGTCTGTGCGGTATTATCAGCTCTTGTAAGCTTCCACCAAGTCCTCCCTTTGTGTTCATAAACAGCATACTCTATGATAGCAAACTTCTTTCCAAGTTCACTAGGTGAGATATCATCATTTTCCTGCAGAATTAGATGTTTATCAATTTCATCATTTGAAGGCCTTTGAGACTCTTTAGTAACTGTGCCCACTTTCTCCATTCTCTTGAGTCTCTTTGCTGCTCTTTGTACATTAAGTACAGACTTCTCAAGTTCTTCTGGAAAACTTCCACCTGCTTGATGTGATGCCCCTGCTTGTGATGATGCACCTGCTTGGGATGATGCACCTGCTTGTGTAGTTTCCAAAGTTGTCTCTCCAGCTTTTATTTTCTTTGATTCTCTAGCTTTCTTTAGCATTTCACTTTGTCTCCTAAGATACTCAGCTTCCTCAGGAGTGTTGATAGTCATCCAATCCTCCACATCATACAATTTTAGAACTGGTCTGACTGCTCTTTTTATGGCTTCAAAACTCATATCACTGAAGTCACCATCCTTCCACTTTCTATGTCTCTTAAGCAGAACTTTATAGTGTTCAAGTTGCCCTTTCTCGGAAGTTAGATACTTCTCACTCTGAATTTGAATTGCCCTTCTTTCCAGATACTCAGTTTGATATTTGTAAACAAGGCAAGTCAACTCATACCTGTCTTCCAAAGGAGCATTTATCAACTCCTTCTCCCATTGATCAAGAAATTCTCCAACATGAGGTACCCTGTCATCTAGTTCCCTATGCATAATCTCAACCTGCTTGAGCATATCTTTGGGCCTCATCTTTTGCATTCTTTGGTCCTGCATATCCATCTCCTCTTGGTGTAGCCTGAGAGCTACTTGTGCATCATGCGCTTCTTGAGCCCTTTGCTGTTCAGGAGTTAGATGCTTGTATTTTTTCTTGGGCTGTTGCACCATGATTCCTTTTCCTTTGTCTTTTGGATCCACTGCTGGTGCTGGTTTCGCTTTAGATGCAGGTTCTTTGATTGTAATCCCCTTCTAAGCTGGTAGATTCCTGTTCTTTCTAACAAAAGTTTGAGTAATACTCTTAGCAGGGGATTGACTTGCAGCTGTGGGATCAGCAATGGCAGGGAAACTTTTTAAGCAGGGGCTTCTTCTGGATTGCCCATGGTGAGCAATGTTTGAACAATATCTTTTGTTGCACTCCCCTTGTCACTTCCCTTATCAGCACTTCCTTTCTCCACCCCTTTCTGAGCACTTGTTATCTTTCCATGTTCCCCACCAGGATATGAATAATACTCAGTAGACCCCTCTGTATTTGGAACTTCCTCCCCTTTGGAAGCATCCTCATCTGTTGAAAGAATCAGTCTGGGCTTTCTCCTCCCCTCAAGAGTGGCAAGTCTGGTTTCCAAGTGAGTGATAACCAGACCTTGCTTTTTGACATCTTGTACCAGTTGTGCATTCTGCCTTTTCAGACTCATACACATTTTCGTCAATTCCAAATTAGTCAAAGGTTTCATACTGCTCTCAATCCTAGAAGGGAATTTCTCCCCTTTTTGGATATCATGGAGTGAGGGAGAGGACTTATTGATGGTGTCACTATCCTGCTCACCCCTTGAGGATGAGACAGTAGTGGCAGCCAAACCCCCAGGTTGATCCAAACTCTTGGAGACTCTCCTTTCTGCTGCTTGTGAAGATTCACCAGGCAAGGGAGACCTGGCAAACCTGGATTTTGAACGCCTTTCTTGTTGTGGATCAGCAGGTGGTAGGTTCTTGGCAGGGGTATCAGAAGGTAGATGTGTGGCTGTTTGATTTTTGGCATCTTCCCGTCTGATTTGGTCCATCATAATTGAAGTGAGTGGAATGTTTTTGCCAGAGAACAGAGGTGATGGTGCAAGTAGTGTGGTGAAAAGTTTGGTGGTGTGTTGGGTTGCTGAAAAATAGTTTTTGTGTTTAACAGGACCATGATCACTCATATTCAGCAGAATTTCTATAAACCTTGGATACATACAAAACTTTGAGGTGCTTGAAACATTTTTGACCATGCCTTTAAAAATCATTTGAGAAAAACAATACTTCCTCCATGTTGCAAAGTTGATCAGGGCAGAAGCTATCTCACTACCAACCTCATTAAAAGCAGTGGTTTTTGGTGACAAACATTGCATAATTGTATGAATCAAATATTTCCAATGAGGGGCAAACTGGCCTTTAGCAAACTTACATTTTTTAATTTTAGAAAGTTTGTACCCCAATTTAACAAGACCTGCAAAAATTTCAGCCTCAGAAAAGTTGGTTATCCCATCCTCATCATCAAGGAGAAGATTCTCCCTGATGGAGGCAAGTGTAATCTCCTTGGAATGACCATCAACTGTGCTTTGAATTATAACCTTTCCATTCACTGTTTTGGTCATGGCTTTAGACCAGAACTGTTGAATATGTGAGGTATAGATTCGAGGATTGATGAGAAGGGCCACTCTAAAGTACGAAGACTTTAGAAAGGCCACAACATCAGCAAACTCGGCTGGTTCATCATGAAGCAAAGCGATTTGGTTATGATTAGGAGCAATTTTAAGAGTCATGATGACTTTTTGAAAATAGTTTGAAGGTTTATAGAGATGAGAGGTAAGTGGGATTAAGTCGAGGGAGAAAGATGGACCTGCTGGTGAAGGGAATTAAGTTTTTATAGGCGAATTGAAGAGCTGTGATTGGACCAAAATTTTCAAATTGCAAAAATATCAAAGATAAATCTTGATAAAAAATTAATTTATTTGAAATAAAAGGAAAAGATTACCAATCATCGAAGAAAGCGCCTTAAATATCTTTTAAAAATAATAAAATATTCCCTAACCAAAATTTAAGCAAGCAGGCCCAACGGCTATGAGCAGGGTAACGGTATTGTCGGTCAACGGTCAAATAGGGGAATGTTATGATAGCAGGGGAATGAAAAGATAAAAGCAGGGGAAACTTTCCTAGGGGTATTGGACTAGTCATGGAGAGACCAATGCTAACTAGCTCTGCTCTAATGAACACACTTGTATACACAAGATAGACACATAGAAACTCAAGAGTCCTCTATTCAGCAAGGATTCCAATACAAAAAGTCAATACATAAGTCCCCCTACACCAGGTTATCCCAAGAAAACATGCATACCCCAGTCACCATCCCAACCTTGTCCCTTACCTATGGTCAGTCAGTCTTGGAAATGTGTGCTACACTTCTGTATTTAAACAGCAAGCTGTTTTAATAGAGAAATGTAAGCACACACTACAGTGCCTCAAGGTTTCAGAGTTCTGACAAGCTTTGCAGCAAGTCATCATTACCCTGAACCCTCACTCACCAGTGGATATGATCTAAGATCATATATGAGTATCCTAAGGATACCCTGAGTCCTAAAGGTGCGACCTAACCTCCCCTGAAACATAGAGTATATACCTGATCTACCAATGAGAATAGTATGCACCATATGAACCTCTGCATTGTTAGTCTAAAACCACATAGAACCACTTTTGTAAAAAGAACACACCCAGCTTAAGAGAAAAATTCTCTTGGCAGGGGAATGAACCCCCAGCAGGGGAATCTGTGTTAAAAAGCAGTGGAATGAAAGAGATGGAAAAATGGACTAACAGTTATACAACAACAGCAGTGAAGCCACCCTGATCATACATGACAAAATAGACATCAGATTTTAAGGAGTAACCATTCCAATACCTGCAACCAGATACTGAAACCTTCCTACTTCAAAAGCTTTTGTTAAAAGATCAGAAACATTAAGTTCTGTATCAATTTTCTCAGGAGCAATCAGTCCTTTTTCAAAACAGTCTCTGATAAAGTGATGTCTAATTTCAATGTGTTTAGTTTTGCTATGAAAAACAGGGTTCTTTATAATGAAAATAGTGCTGTTGTTGTCAATGAATATCTTGGTTTTAAGAAAGTTATACCCATAATCAAGCAGTTGATTTTGCACCCAAAGAACTTGACCACAGCATGCAGCAGCTGCTACATACTCAGCTTCAGTTGTGGATGTTGCCATGATAGTCTGCTTCTTACATTGCCAAGATATAAGCCTGCTTCCCAAAAATTGGCATCCCCCTGTTGTAGATTTTCTATCATTGTTGTCACCAGCATAATCACTATCTGAATAGGCTATCAGCTCAAATGGTGACTCCATTGGATACCAGAGTCCTAAGGTGGGATGACATTTTATATACCTAAAAATCCTTTTCACAGCAAATAAGTGACACTCTGTTGGTGACACCTGGTATCTTGCACATAAGCAGACTGCGAACATGATGTCAGGTCTTGAAGCAGTGAGATACATAAGAGATCCAATCATAGACCGGTAATTCCTGACATCTATAGGCTTTCCAGGACCATCCTTACCCCATGGATGATCCTTGTCCATTGGAGTGGACACCTTCTTTCCATCAGACATGCCAAACTTCTTCACAATCTCAGCCACATATTTGTCTTGTGAGATAAATATCCCATCTTTCTGCTGCTGAACTTGTAACCCCAAAAAGAAGTTTAGTTCTCCCATGGCACTCATTTAGAATTTATCCTACATCAATTTGGCAAACTCTTTGCTAAGCGTAGAGTTAGTTGATCCAAAAATGATGTCATCCACATAGACTTGTACTAGCAGAAGGTCACCCTTTTGTTTCTTAGTAAACAGGGTCTGATCAATCTTCCCCCTACTGAATCCATTGTCTAAGAGATATTTAGAGAGAGTACCATACCACGCTCTGGGAGCTTGGTGAAGTCCGTACATAGCTTTTTTCACTTTGTATACTTTGTCAGGATGTTCTGGGTCTTCAAACCTGGAGGTTGCATGACATAGACTTCTTCATCAATGGTTCCATATAGGAAGGCACTTTTCACATCCATATGGAAAACAGTGAAATCCATGAATGAGGCATAAGCAAGAAATAATCTAATAGCTTCAATCCGGGCTACTGGAGCAAACACCTCTTCATAATCAATTCCTTCTTCCTGAGTATACCCTTGTGCCACTAATCTTGCTTTGTTCCTGACAACTATTCCCCTTTCATCCTTTTTTTTCCTAAGTACCCACTTTGTCCCAATAGGCCTTGCCCATTTGGGACAATCTACCAGAATCCAAACCTCTTGTATGTCAAATTGTAAGAGCTCCTCTTGCATGGCTTCAACCCAGCTTGGGTCATTTAAAGCCTGAAAAATCTTCTTTGGCTCTTCTTGTGACAAAAATGCAGTAAACAGACAACATGTCATGATTGAACTTCATGGTGATGTTGGCAATGAAGCTGTGCTCCTTTGCTGTATACCTTGTATGTCTGGGGGCTTCAGGATTACCAATGATCTGAGAGATAGGATGATCCTTATTGATTCTGTAGGTAGGCTGCATGATGACTTCTGTTTCATGTTCTTCCAAATCAGAATTGAGGCTATTTTGATTAGGAAAGAAGTCCTCAAAGGAACTTCCAAATGATACATCATGACCTAGAGATGGGTGCTGATGAGCAGAATGAAGCTCTGAGTAACTAGGACCTCCACTCTTGATGATTCTACTTCCACTGCTGGATATAATAGGACCATCATTTATGGGTGTAGATGATGAAATGAGTGGGGATTCTCTTTCTGCATCAGTAGTCTCAATAGAAATTGGTCTAGCACGGGAATCCTGGATTCCACTGCTTTCAGTCATTCCGCTGCCTTCAGCCATAGCAGGGGATGAGATTGGCTGTTCTTTTCCTAGAGAGGAATTATCTTCTTGAACATCAGCTTCAATAGGAAACAATGAGGGTACATTCATGTACCTCAGGGGTGACTTCTCTGCACCAGTTGTTTCTTGAGTACCTGAAATGTTAGTGTTCTGCAAAACAAAAGGTACATAATTCATAGACTTTGAAAGTACATCTATATCAAAGAACCAGTCAGGACCTGTTTGAACATCTTCAGGTTTGTCTTCAAGAAAGTTCACATGAAGATTTTCTGTGATTTTGCTTTTATTCTTGTTGAAGACCATATATCCCTTGCTGTTTAATGAATAACCCACAAAGTATCCATCATCACCCTTTTCACTGAATTTACCTAGATTGTCAATAGTGTTCAAGATGATCACATGACATCCAAAAGGTCTGAAAAAGTCAATTAAAGGAGGTCTTCCATTGAACAGCTGATAAGGGGTCTTGTTGTGTGCCTTAATAACCAAGGCCCTGTTTTGTACATAGCAAGCAGTGGATACAGCTTTAGCCCAAAAGATAACTGGAAGTTTGGAATCAGACATCATAGTTCTAGCAGCTTCAATGAGTGTCCTATTCCTTCTTTCTGCCACTCCATTCTGTTGAGGTGTTCTTGCTATGCTGAATTGCCTCTTGATGCCTTTGTTAATGCAGAAAGAGTCCAGTTTCTGATTTCTGAACTCACCACCATTGTCTGATCTCATGGTAATCACCTTCATGCTTTTTGATAGTTCAATTTGATTGATGAACCCAATGAGTACATCAGCTGTGTCACTCTTCTCAAATAGGAAGAATGTCCATGTGAACCTTGAAAAATCATTAGTAATCACTAAGCAGTACCATTTATTCATTATGCTTGCCACAGAAGTAGGACCAAAGAGATCCATATGCAGTAGTTCCAATGGCTTGGTGGTGGACATACTTGTTTTTGATTTGCAAGATGCTCTGTGTTGCTTCCCTTTCAGACATGCAGCACAAGTATGTTCATTGGCAAAGGACTTGGAAGGAAGACCATGAACCAGATTATACTTTACTAGTTTGTTCATGTTCTTGAAATTAAGATGACCAAGTCTTCTATGCCATTTCTTACATTCATCTACTGAAGCTTTGGCAATGAAACATGTTTCATTGTCTTGGAGAGATATGTCCTTGAGATCAATTGTGTACATATTCTTCTATCTTGGTGTTCTGACTACAATAGGAGTGTCTTTTGGCAAGACAAACTCCTTTCCTAACACCAAGCATTCAGTGTCAGTAAACAAGACAAAATTCTTGTTATCAGTCATCTGTGATACACTGAAGAGATTATACTTGAGTTCTTTCACCAAGTACACATTGTCAAAGGTCATCCCATTAGTGACAATAGTTCCTTTTCCTGTTATAGTTCCATGCCCATCTCCAAAAGAAACACCATCATTGTCATGCAGGGGCACAAAATTAGACAAGTAAGCTTTTTGACCAGTCATACTTCTTGAGCATCCACTATCCCAATAAGCTCTATCATCCCTTGTCTTCTTTGTCACCTGCAAAAGGAAAAACAAATTAGTTTTTCTTGGGGACCCAAGCCATTACAGACTTGGATCTACCTCGTGTATCAATGTAGGATAGCTTATCAAAAACTAGAGATACACCATTAGATTGAGTACCCCTTTTGGGTGCCCAAACCCAACGAGTTGAGGCTTTCACAACTTTTCCCCCATCTTCCCATGTTCCTAGAATACACAATTTTGATAGCAGGGGATACCCCAATTTTAGCAGGGGAATCCCTATGCTTAGCAGAGGGAACCTACCTTTTGTTTTGGCCTCTAGTCATGTGTTGGTAAGGTCTAGAGCCAGATCTATATGCAGTATAAGGTGTTGGGGTGGTCACAGACGTGTTGGGCTTTGAGTGAGCATCATTCTCCTTCCTAAGGGTAGGAACAACATATTTATCAGTCACCCTATTTCTCAAGCCAGGGGCAACATACTTGGCAGGGGAAAAAGATTTTGCCCCTGCATTTAGAAGAATGGTTTTAGGTTGCATATCCTTTAAGGGATTTGCAGCCACCATCTCCATTGGTGCCTTACACTCTTGATAAGTATGCTCAAAGCTTCCACATATGAAGCAGGGCTTGGTATTAATCACAAAGTCTTCTCCTAATTGATGAGACTTTTGGTCATTCCAATTTCTTTGATTACCTCTGATATTCCTGTACATGCCAGCATATTTAATGGTAGACTTAGGGGATTGTGACCTGGTCTTTGATTTGGGAGAGCTACTTTTAGAGTTAGAATTTCTGCCAACAATTCCTTCTCTTGAAAATCTAACAGGGTTATCAATTTGTTTTAAACCAACATGTTCCTTTTCAACATCCCTAATAATACTAGTTTTAACTAGAGACTCTTCTGTTTCAAGATTATTAGGTATATAAGCACTCAAGTCAAACTCAATGTCATCATGTTTTTCAAAACAAGGGAGACCAGTCCAGGATAGGTCTTTCCTAGGAAAAGGAGCATGAATGTTAGCAGGGGGTGGTGGTATGGTAGCATGCATATTTTTAATCCCAAACCCTGTTTTGTCCCTAGGAGATTGACCAACTTCAACTGCTTTGGTTAAATCTTTTGAAGCTTTTCCATATTTTTCAACAGTTTCCTCATCTATCTTTTGGTTAGCTTTGAAAATTTCAAGTTCAGCAGTCAATTCTTTTATAGATTGGTTATTCTCCTTGGCATCTCTTTCTAGAATCACAATGTGATCCCTATAATCACTTTCTCTTTGCTTATACTCTATTATGGTGGACTCTAACTGTTCTAAAGCACGTTTATAGTTATCAAGATCATTATCACAATTGATATAGTCAGCTTTTACCTTTCTGATTTGATCATTCAAGGATTCAGTATTTTTCCTACAAGCTTTAGTATAATATGAGTCATCATATACCTCATTGTCAGAGCTTGAACTTGACATGGCCATAAGTGCAAAGTCTTCTTCCTTTTCCTCAGCAATCAAAGCTTGATTTCTTTCCACACTCTCTGTCATAGCACTCTAGTCCCATCCACTTGCTCCATCTATCCCCTACATAGCTACCATGGCGTTAGCACCAGAATCATCATCTCTTGTTTCCTTTCTGTAGCTATTTCCAGTCTTAGGTCCTCTGCATTCCCTGGCAAAATGACCCTTCTTACCACAGTTGTAGCATTCAACTTTTGTTTTATCAAACCCAGCCACATCAGAAGGATTAATTGAGATCTTCTTCCCATATTTCTTGTAGAACCTATTGGCTCTCATGCTGAGTAGAGCCATATTCCACTTGATATCCATCTCTTCTAGCCCTTGCTTACTGATTTGACTTAGATCTTCATGTAACACAGTAGATCCTTGTGGCACTTGAGATGCTATAAAAGCACAAGCAGTATCAAGGCTGAATGTAGCTGGTCTTTCTTCATCATAGGAAGGTCCAGACCTGGTAGCAGGGGAATAAGTAGCAGGGGCTACTTCAATTCCACTGTTCTTGGAGATTCCGCTGCTTTGTGATATGAATGCCATGTTAGCAGGGGAATCAATGAATCCACTTGAGTTGGTGGGAATTGTTCCTTTTGACTTCATCTCATTGACAACAGGTTCAAAAACTTTTAAATTATTGTATATGTCATCAATTTCTTTTTCGTCCAAGTCATCCTTATTCTGCCAAATTGCCTTATAGACAAACCATTCTTTCTGGAGGCTGTTAAGAAACCTGGTATTCACCTGCTCTTTTGATACCTCAATATCAAAGAATTCCAACTGGGCCACCATATCTTGAAGCCTATTGTAAATGGCTCCAATTGATTCATCACCAATTGCTTTGAAAGAAGCAAAATCATTCAGCATTTGATTTTTCTTCTTCTTCTTTGTGGCTTCATTTCCTCCAAAGGTTTTTCCTATGGCTTCCCATAGATCTTTAGCAGTTTTGTACTTCCTAAATCTGAGTTGACGTCTATCAGGTAGAGCCAACAACAATGAGCTGTGAGCCCTGACATCATGCCTTCTAGCCAGTATCTCCTTATCACACAGAGCAGCAGATTTCTTCTTCTCCTTACTTTTGGAACTTTCACCTTCTTCCTTGCTCTCTTCAACTGCCACCATTTTGTTGAATTGATAACCAAACTCTATGATCTCCCAGAGAACATAGTGTTCCATTTTGAGGTATTGTTGGATTCTGAATTCCCATAATTCAAAGTTTTCAGGATCCAACATGGGTAACTTGAGGTTATTGTGGTTGTTGCTGTTTGAGGATGAGTCTGAAGACATGTTTGCTATGAGGATTTTGTTCTTGATTTAGACAAAGTTTCTCAACAAGCTCTGATACCACTTGTTGATCCCAAAGTCAGATCTTAAACCTTAATAGCTTGTTTAAGGGTTGTGATAGAGAGAAAGAGTTCAATCTAACACTAGAGAAACTTTGCAAAGCAAAGTAACTAAACAAGATGCGGAATGTAATGTTTAGCACAAGAACAAATGTGATTGAAACGTTGAACTTTAATATATCAAAGATATACGAATACCCAAAATGGTATTAGGGTTTACAAAACCTTAAAGTAATATAATGAAAGACAAAAATGAGAAAGACACACTTTGCATGCTAACCTAGTGAGTCCTTTTATAGCCACAAGGACTCACGTACAAGATCACTACTAACAAACTATGGAAAGTATTAAGGAATAATAACTGAAACGCGTAAAAATCTATTCCATTTTTATCTTTGACAGCAGGGCCTTTGACTTCAGCAGGGGGACCAATCCCCCTGCCTTTGTTATTTAGCAGGGGGAACTTACTCTAGCAGGGGTACGGATAATCAACTAGCAGGGGAAACAAATAAGCATAGATTTATTCCCAACACCATGTGCTCTCTCCTAAAGGCAAACCTTGATATATTCGTGTGGGAGCCAAATCATATGACAGGCGTGTCACGTTCGATCGTAGAACATAGACTTCAAATCCGCCAGGGATATCCCCTTGTTAAGCAAAAGAAGCGTGGTCAAGCACCAGAACACAGCCAAGTAATACTGGAGGAGGTACGGAAATTGGTGGACGCAGGAATTATGCGCGAGGTATATTACCATAAATGGTTATCCAATCCGGTCATGCTCAAGAAGCATGATAGGAGCTGGCGCATGTGTGTGGACTTCACGGACTTGAACAAAGCCTGCCCGCAAGACTGCTATCCGTTACCGGAAATCGATTAGAAGGTAGAATCCTTATGCGGATACCCTTTCAAATGTTTTTCAGATGCGTACAAAGGATACCATCAGATCCAGATGGCGGAGGAAGACGAGGAGAAGACGGCGTTCCACACTAGTCAGGGCGTGTATTGTTACACGAAGATGCCGTTCGGACTAAAGAACGCCGGAGCGACATATCAGCGTCTTGTTGATAAAGCCATCGACTCCCAGATAGGTCGTAACCTTGAGGTTTATGTTGATGATTTGGTCATCAAGAGCCATACGGAGGAGGCACTTCTCCGTGATATCCAGGAGACATTCGACACGTTGAGGAAAATCAACATGAAACTGAATCCAAAAAAGTGCACGTTTGGGGCAACCGAAAGGATGTTCCTTGGGTATATGATTAATCCAAACGACATTAAGCCTTGTCCGTAGAAGACGGACGTCGTGATACAGCTACCATCCCCTCGGACACTCAAGGAGGTACAATCACTCAATGGAAAGTTGGTCGGGCTCAATAGGTTCTTGTCAAAGTCCATAGAGAAGTCATTACCTCTATTTAAAATACTCAAGAAGTGCTTAAAGAAAGGGGACTTCCGCTGGACAAAAGAAGTAGGGGAAGCCTTTAGGCAGCTTAAACAACATCTCGCGGCTCTTCCCATGCTAGTTGCACCCCGACCTAAGGAGGAGCTCATTATGTATCTGTCCGCTACGTATGGAGCAATAAGCGCAGTCCTTATGACTGATCCAGACTCAGTCCAGACCCCGGTCTACTTCATAAGCAGGGCATTGCAAGGGCCGGATTTGAACTATTCATCAATGGAGAAGTTGGTCTTGTCACTAGTTTACGCCGTGAAAAGGCTGCGCCAGTACTTTCAGGCGCACCCAATTATGGTCATCACTGATCAACCTATAAAACAGATCATCTATAAACCGGATGTGGCTGGGAGGCTACAAAAGTGGAGCGTCCTACTAGGGGAACATAACATCTCCTATAGACCAAGGACAACCGTCAAAGGGCAGATTTTGGCAGACTTCCTGATTGAGAAACCTAAGGAGGACGAACCAATGGCGCAAAAAGAAGAAATTCCAACGGAACCATGGGTTTTGTTTACTGACGAATCTTCGTCCACATACGGATCAGGAGCCGCCCTAATTCTCACAAATATGGAAGGAATAGAATTTACCTATGCTTTTGCGCTTTGAGTTCACGGTCACGAATAACGAGGCAGAATATGAAGCATTGATCGCGGGTTTAAAAATCGCCGCTAGGATGGGAGTCCGCAACCTTGAGTCCTACGTGGACTCACGGCTTGTCGCGAATCACATCCTAGGAGGGTACGTAGCCAAGGAGGATAACATGGTCCAATACTGGAGAAAGTCAAGTCGCTCATATGCGTTTTTGGAAAGTTCTCCATCAAGCAAGTACCAAGAGGCGAGAACAAGAAGGTGGATGCTCTTAGCAAGATTGCGTCTACAAGATTTTCCCATTTATCCAAACAAGTATTGGTTGAAATACTCAAGGAAAAGTCCATTACAGGAGGAGAAATAGCAACGATAGTTGAAGAAGAGGGACCTACATGGATGACCCCGATCATCAACTATTTAACCGATGAAACCCTTCCGGAGGACGAAAAGGCGGCAAGGCGTATCAAAAGGAAGTCGCGACATTTCAAACTCCGAGATGGTGTTCTATACAAGCGTTCGTTCTTACAGCCGTGGTTACGATGCGTCGGGCCGCGCCAGGCTAGCTACATGATTAGTGAGATACATGAAGGGTCGTGCCACATGCACGCAGGCCCCATGTCAGTAGTGGCACGAGCCTTACATACAGGGTACTATTGGATGACTATGCATCGGGATGCACGAGATATGATTCTTAAATGCAGCGATTGCCAAGTACATAGGCCTGTACCACGGCATCCACAGCAAGAACTAACACCCATCACATTCCCATGGCCATTCTATAAATGGGGGATTGATATCGCTGGACCTTTTCCTATTGCCGCAGGGGGCGTTAAGTTCTTGATCGTCGCAATGGACTATTTTACTCGCTGGATAGAAGCTAAGGCGGTAAAAACGATTACGGGCAAACATGTAAAAAAGTTTGTTTGGGAAAATATTGTGTGCCGCTTTGGTTTGCCAGGCGAGATCATCTCGTATAACGGAAAGAAGTTCGCGGACAATCCGTTTAAAGATTGGTGTGTGGCATTGAACATTAAACGGTGTTTCACATCAGTTAAACACCCACAGACTAATGGTCTTGTGGAGTGGGCAAATAGAAGCCTAGGTGAAGGTTCCACAATAAGGTGAAGATTGGCGGGAACACCTTAACCCCGGGTGCCTTTTGGCACCAGCCATTGTCCACCTCACAAGGAATAGCTCCGACAACTATCCTGGCCCAGAGGAGCAACACCTGGAGTGAGACGAGCCAAGACTCGACCCTCGATCTCTTATTCCACAAAGTCTCTCCAGTGTGCCCATAGGTTTTGCGGAGGCGGGTACCTATTTGAAACAAATCCAAGGATGAGAATTGAAGTTGGGTCATTTGACTCAAGTACAAGAGCTCCACCCATTGGACTAATGCTCCAATGGTAGAAGCCTAGGTGAAGGTATCAAAGCACGCCTAGATGAACGAAGTGCCAATTGGGTAGATGAACTGCCGCATGTCTTATGGGCACATAGGACAATGATCAAAACAGCCAATGGGGACACTCCATTTGTGCTGGCCTACGGAACCGAGGCCGTTATCCCAACAGAAATTGGGATGCCAACAATCTGCACTGCGGAGGTTAACGTCGTCACGAACGATGAGCAACTACGGGTCAATCTGGACTTATTAGAGGAGAAAAGAGAGATAGCAGCCATCAATGAGGCCATGTCCAAGGTACGTATGAAAGCTTATTACGATTCAAAAGTCAAGGGTGTTTCCTTCCGACTGGGGGATTTTGTTTACCGTGCTAACGAAACAAGTCGCGTGGAAAACACATGGAAGCTTGGTCCAAAGTGGGAAGGACCATATGAGGTCACGGAGGCTTTGGGACTAGGTGCGTACAAGTTGCGTGATATGGATGGCCGTGAATTGGATCGTACATGGAATATTTGCAACCTTAAAAGATGCTATCTCTGAAAGGGCTACGGCCTCCGTATGGGTACTTCGCTAGGGTCAGCTTCAATGAAGATCCATGTATTTTTTGTTTTCATATTTTCTATGTTCTATTTGTCTTAGGATTTTATTTATGTCAAAAAATCATAACTGTTCTAATAAAATGTTGTGGTGCCTAGCTAGCTCCATGGTCTGTTCTTGTGCAAATTATTTTCTTATGTCTTTTAGATTTATTTTTTATTTCCATAAGTGTGCCATTTCTTATTCATATGCATTCATTCAAACCGTACATGTACTATTCGCTCCCAGGCGGGGTAAGAGGATTAAGTGAACCTAATAATTCAACTTGTCGCGTAAGAGGGATGCAATCCCAGTGACGCGGATCATGTATCCTTATTAGACACTTTATTTACAAGACGTTGTAGTAAGTTTCCACATACCATACTTACATAATGCCGGACATGATAAAGACATACGGTGTACGTCTAGTAAATTATAGACTTGGTTTTATTCTTAATCAGCCGTGACACGTCATGCAAAATGGATACATGATATCTAAGGAATATAAGCAAGTTTCAAATAATCAAAGTTTCTGTGATCATCACGGACCCATACACATCATATTCTAATTGTTCAAATAAAATGTTACACAAAAATACCGTGGACATCCACGGACGAATATTTGTTACAAATAAAAATGTTCAGAAATTGCAGCAATGAAGGTACGCCCTACATACTGGGGGAAAAACTTGCCTATCTCTCTCTGTTCTTCAGCTATCCAAGACGACAATGCTTCACTATGGTCTTTCTTATTGCTAGCCCGAGACGCGTTCGCCTCCAGCGTCTCACTTAATGTCTGTTCACCAACCACGATCCTTGTGACATCCTCATAAATAGGAAGTGTGAGCTGGCTGAGGGGAAGGCGTATAATGAGTCTGGGAGTCTCCCTCACCTTGCGAGCGTGCGCCAAGACTTAGTTTTCCCATGATCTCCCTATTAGACGCATCCTTTGTAGACTCAAGCTCGGACAAGAAAGGATACTCCAAATCCCTCATTGCAGCCATAGACGCAGTCATCTTCTCGGCGGGCCTGGGGTTGAAGTAGGCATGCTTAGTGAAATCCTGTTTCTTGCTTATAAGCTCTGCGACCATGACCATACCTTCGTGTCGACCATGGTCGATGCCATCCGATAGGAGATCTTCAAACTGCTGCACAAATTGAGGAGCCGCCAACACTTTCATAACGGCTAGACGCGATCTATGGCCCACCATCCACCTGCGGCCAACAATGGCTGCGAGTAGTTGGGGGCACAATACCTCATCACGGTCTGTGGTGAGGGCGTCCAGCTCCGCGTCCTTTTGCGCAAAGGCATCCATCACCTGTTCCAGCACGGAACTTTCCTTAGCAAGCTCATCTTTCAATTTCTCCTCGCCCTGGACCAATGTCCGTACATCTTCAAGCTCCTTCGAGAGGGCAGATACTTGATCCGTTGAGGTCTTCGCCAGTGCTTCGACTGTGGCCACCTTTAGGTGTTGTGTTAAGGTTAGAATGAAGCATGCATAATATGGAAACGGGTATGATACCTCACATATAAGTACTGTAGATTTTGAAGCCTCGAGTTCGGCTTCGAGCTCGGCAACATGCTTGTCATGGGCATTGGCGTGTGCGGCTTGTTCTTTCACGGTTGCCTCAGCTGTGGCAAGTTGGGATTGGAGGGTCGCAATCATGGCTTCATTTTCCTCAATCATCTTCTCCCTGTGGCCGTTCTTCCTCTTTAAAGACTGGACGTACTCTAGGGCGGCCTCGAACCTCACCCGCATTGATGTGCCCATGGCCATCTGATGCACCAAGGCCCCATTATATTCATCTACTAGGTCTTCATGACTTAGTGCATTTATATCCTTTACAAGACCAGGAGGAATGCAGTGGTCAAGGTAGTCCCGTCACTCTTCCGTGTCGCTCATCCTATCTGTAGTAGATGTCTTCCACTCAGGATTAAAGTGTGTGGAGGGTCCGGATACAGGGATTTCCTGTGAGGCCGTGAGGGTACCTTCCTCGAAGGTCGGGCCAGGTTTGGGCGCCGAGGCGTGGAGGACAGGCTCTTTCCCCTTCCTCATCCCTTGGACAGGCGCGACACCAGCTTGGTTATCCTTGCGGAAAACATCGTCAAACACATAAGTATTATTACAAAGGCACGTACCATTTACTTGGAAGAAAGAAAAAATGATACAAACATGTGCGGGTGACTTACATGTTTGTCTTCTCCAACTCTGGCGTGGTAGAAGGAACCTGGGAGACTGGCTCAACAACTGGGGTAGCACTTTCTGGGCTATATGGCCGTCCTGTGCCGTTCCCGAGGCCTGGTTGGTGCTTTCCCCGGAACGGTAGAGGGGGTGGTCTTCACGTAATCTCTTGACTGGGGTATTGTACTCCCCCCCCACGACCTCGGGGGCCTTTCTTACCCTTTTACTCTTTCTTCTGGTATGTTTTAGAACGGGTTTCTCTTCTTCCTCCTCGTCTTACTACACTTCTTCCTCATCATTATCGCCCAACATTTGGCAGAGGCTAGAAGTGGCTCTCTCAATGTTGTCACCCTGCTCCTCGTTATGAGCATGAGTGTTGGTCTTAGGTCGGGAAGAAGGGCCAACATCGGTGTCCAACAGCATCGCGTCCCCATCCTCATTGTCAAAATATATGGGGGACTTCTGAATCGTTGTATCTTCCTCGTAGGATTGAGGGTCAGGTACGGTTGCCGAGGCGACTGTCACGTTCCTGGATTGTTCAAGCAATCGAAGCTCATTTTCTCACCTAGGGCGCATTCCCTCGAGAATAGCCTTGGGATCTCCCTGGCGTAGGACTCCAAAGAAATTCATTTCTACAAGCACAAGAGGTATGTTAGATATGGACTACGCACTTATATATCTTTGAGGATACATATACTATACCTACCTTCTCCTCGGCTTCTCCAAAATACAGGATTTCTGTTCGACGGGCCAAAGTAGTTATGGCTAATCCCTAGAAGGCAAAGGAATAACTCGGGTAGACTCCTATGAAACCCTGTTATGTTTCTATCTATTTCTTGAGCGTTCTCGACGTTATATGTAACGGCTTGGGGAGGAAAGTCAGGGCGTAACCTATGCTTATATACAAACTCAGTTGGCCACACTACTGCGTAAATAAAAAAGTACTGGTCGTGCCAGTTGTTTAGTGAGTCCATGGCTTTGTTGTGACTCACGGGGCTGTTTGGGGATCACTTCTTGAAAGAAAGCCAACCATTTACTAGGTTTGGAATATAAAACAACCTAAAGAACTCTATGGTTGGGGGGATGTTTCGGGCACAGCATAAGATTTTAAATTGACTAATCTTACATGCGCCTATGCAGTGTAACTGAGTGATATGTACATCATAATACCCTAGTAAATCTATAAGGAACCTAGTAAAGGAATGTGGTAGTTGGCCGCATTAAAGAGACGAGTATACAGGCAAATCTTTCCTTGGGGGGCTTTAGTTATAAGATCCCCGACACCAGGAAGAGAGGGGTGAAGGTTGCTAGGAATGTAGAAGTCAGAGCAAAACTCTCCTAGTTTTGCTTCCGTCATCACATTCAACTAGGATCCGATAGTAGGGTTGTTCCTACGAGCCATAATTATTAAGAAATGATGAAAGGTGTGGTGTTCTAACCTGTGTGGGGGAAGATCCGTGTGAAAGAAAGTGATGGTTAGTAAGAAAGCTTTAATGGCAGAAAAATAGCAAAAGACTGTGTGTAACACGCAGCCATATGGGCAACCTATTTATAGGGTTTCCTCGTTGCTAATGATTCATTAGATTCATGCCACGTATCTTCCACTAACCTAGATCGTGGGGTTGGGGAGGTAAGTGGCAAGAGAACAGTCAGGTAGGACCCACGGGTCACTTCAGACTCAGAAGATTGCGTTGCTCGAGGTATTGATTGTTTGCACTTTGTCAGTCAATATGTCAGGTGAACAGTCAAATGTGTCAGGATATGCGATCATATGTATGACTATATTCAATGTTTCATCTAATGTGTCTTGGTCGTCACGTACGGCTGGGGTGCCATAGGAATAAATTCCTTTCTAAAAAGATTGCCACGTGCGGCCGAAATATGGTTTTCAAATTCAACATTTCAAGATGTTCTTTCTTGGTGCGTCCGAGGGGCATTTTTTAGTCTAGATGTTACACCTACGGCTGTAACAACTAGACTGGGGGGACATGATGACGTACAGTCCCCAGCCGGGTCATGAACCCGGCCCACGGGTACTACCCGCATCCGACCCATCACGAATGGGTTGGATTAATGTCATTTGAGCTTATGGGCTTAAGTGAACAGTGGTCGCATAAGATGTGTGCGGCCCACGGCCCGGCATGGCCGGTACAGGGTTAGACAGAATCACAATCTTATTAGGATTGGGATTTTCCTCAAAGTATAGGATATACACTCACCATAATTAGAAGATAACAATGAAGCAAATTATGGTGATTATCTTATGCTTGGGGCCGAAGTAATAGTGACAACCCATTAGGGTTTCACTGCCTATATAAGGAACCCCCAAGGGTTCCACAAAGGTATTACATTCTCTATACTCTCAACGTACAGCCGATTTCTAACCCTAAACCGATTACTTACTCTCACGCTGGAGTCTAATCGTGGGATACATTCCCACGGTAAGCCTAACGCGTGTTGTTTTAGTGTGCAAGATCTCAGCAAGTTATTCACTTGGTGCAAGAGCCGGAGCCCAGCCTACCCGAATTAAGCCTAATTCGGGTCAAGCAAGGATCATCCAACTTTTGTATCAACAATTAACAATTAATTTAATTTAAACATGACTTAAGCTATATTATTTTTAATAAATAATACATGTTTTAGCCTAAGTATTTTGTCATTTATTTAAGATTATAGTTATTAATTAATTATTAAAACATAGACTTATAATTAATTAACAAAACCTGACTTAGGTTATAATTTTAAACATAATAATTCATGATTAACCTAAGTATTTTATTTAGACTAATTTAATTAAATCATGCTTTATTTAATTAAATCATATAACCTATAGTTTAATAAATTACCATGTCATTGATTTAATAAACTATGCTAATTAACCATGATTTATTATTAATTAATAAAACATTTACTAAAATTATTAATTAATAATCAGTTATAACCTATAGTATTTAATTAATAAACTATACTATTAATTACATGACTTATGACTTTTAACCAGTAAACACTAGCTTATATTATCAGCTTATTAATCCAGCTTATTTCTAAATATGGAAACTTTCTATTTTAGGTTACTTACTATTTTTAGAAACTTTCTACTTTTAGAAACTAGTCTATTTTTGGAAACTTTCTATTTTTGGAAGCTTTCTATTTTTGGAAACTTTCTATTTTTGGAAACCTGTTATTTTTAGAAAGTTAGTTTTTATTACACAACAATTATAATAATACAAGAATACAAGATACTACATAATCAGCATACATGTAAGACATGACTAATACAATATATCATTTAAAACAGTAAAATCAGACAAGAACATACATGTCCCTTATTTATGTAACATTAGTGATATTGGAGTAGGACTTTGCATCCTTTCATCTTTCCTCATTCACTGGACAAAAGGTACGGATATTCCGTCCTTCAGTATAGACATTCTCTTTCCTTATTAGGATTCCCCGTTTGCAGCCAACTATTTTCCCAAGTATATGTTTTATATGTTTTTATCTGCTTATGTTTAGTTTTAAATTCCTATGCCATATAGATGCATGACCAGTTTCACCTAGTTATGGAGGTACCAGAACCATAATACTAGAGGCACTAGTGTTATGACTTCACCACGGCGGAGTGATAGCTCGTGGCGTCCACTTCAGTTTTAGCCATATTATTATATTATCATGTGGGGCGTATGGGTGCATCCTAGTTACATGTGTTACAAGTATTTTCATGGTGAATTGGCGTGTGCCTTGCATCCTTCAAAAGGAGTTGATCCCTCCTACCCAGACTTAATTAATTAGAGGCAACCCTTCTAATTGCATGATGAGGTCACTCCTCTAAGTATTCATGCACGTTGATACTTCATGACCTATATGGGCTTCGATTACATGTAAAATACATTTTTCATATAATAAACATAAGGCTCTTCAAACTATTAAACCAGTTTTACTAGGTTTTCCAAGACTTATTGTAGAGTTACATAATCCTTGGATTAGCCTAAACCTTGGAACGATCTAAAGAGAGAGATATAGATGAAGAACTAGAGAGATAAAGTAGAGAGAGAAAGGAGAGAATGTGTGAAAATGTAATATTAGATTGTAGATAGTGAGAACCAACCCCTCCTAACATGCTAGGAGGGGGTATATATAGCCCACCCTACATGTGGGCTTGATGGTTATATGTTTACATACTAGATCACGAGCCCATACTAGATGTATCTCGTTGGAGTGACGGATCCTTCCTAAATACGTAAAAACGTATTTCCGACAATCTCCCCCCTAAGGGAGGTCACTCCAAGTTACAAAGTCCTAAATAGTCTATAGCTCGTGCTCTATGCTAACAATGATGTGACCGAGACTTTCTTTGTAAAACCGTATTTCCAACAATCTCCCCTAAGGGAGGTCACACCATTTTACAAAATCTTAAACCTAGCATACTATGCTTGAGTCTTCGATCTTGTTCTTCTGAATATGCTGATGCGATATTTGACTTTAGTCTTGAGCATGTTTCCTTGCCTTGACCTTGTGCATTAATCACTTATGATATTCGCCTCCTCGTGACATCATGTTCCACATACTCATACTTTTATAAATTCTTGAAAGCTTCAGAGTTTGATACAGCGGAAGACTTGACTTTCAGAATTTCTTGAATTTGTTGAAGTATTGAGTGCATACAGTATAAGCATGTGTTGACGACATCTTCTGGATTGTACACCGCAATGCCACCTTCTTGTTACGTTGCATAAGACAGTTAGCAACAAAACATATACACGGATGAAATGGACTTGAACATTTCATTCTAATTTGGTAGCGTTTAACTTCGGTCGGTGAAGACCATTGGACGATATTAAATATTGTACTTGTGGCAGGTAGTTTCAATTAAGAACCTCCTTGACAAGATTTCGCGGGTAAACCCGTTCTCTTTACTCAACCGTCCAAAGCTGACTGCAAACGTAAAGAGTAAATCATTTGGATAAAATTATCCGCATGATTGAAGCCGTCTTCTGATTCCTGGAACAAGTTTGATTCATTAAAGAATCGCACCATCGTTTCTTTCTAGTTGTCACGAGCTTGATTCATATGGAATCTTGCAAGTTATCTACCAAGTGCTGTTTGAGGTTAATGCTAGAAGGATTTCCACTCAACACTGTGAACACTAAGGTGTCACTCTGAGTGTTCTGGCAAGATCACTCAAATATTGCGTAGAGGCCTAGAACGTGTTTAAATTCAATTAATATTTAAAAAGCTGTTGCTTTCCAGTTATCACAAGTTTGATTCATAAAGAATCGCCCAAGTCACCTAGCATGAGCTTTTTGATGTTCGCTCAAGAAGGATGTCCATCTTCATTGTAAATACTTGCGTATTACTCGGATGATCAAGCAACATCATGAAGATTTTGCATAGGACTCTTAATATGTTTCTTACTTTTCACAGTGTGTGAAGAAGCAAGGAATAATGGAAATGTGTCCTAATGAGATTATTGATGATCTTAAATGGCTCTAGACTCGATCGTGCATTTTGGATTTTAGTGATCGGAGGCTGGAGAGGAGTGCCACCATTTCAATACCAATTTATTTGGAGTGAATAAATCGATAGATATGTGTTGATCTTCGTTTGATTAAAACAAATACCTTTTAAGAGATATCTGAGTTAGCTGGGATGGGTTGTGCATTGCATCACTGGGTCCATGATGTCTATCTTCAATATTAAGCATCATTAAAAATGATCTCAAAAGCATATGTGTTGATCCGGTTTCTTCTTAATTTGTAAGGAGGGCTTCTTTCTTTTCACCCTTTATCTTTACAATTCTTTTTCATTCTTCAACCCCTTCAACTTTTACCAATACGTCATAACTAGCACCTTGTTGTGATTGTTCCAGTGCTAACTTAAGTACTTGGTCGGCATTCAGCTACATTCACAATCTTTCTCCATCTTTCCTAAGGACTACTATTTCTAGCTATGGAATGTCCTTGGGAAGATTTCTCCGGTTCTAGAAGAATCATTGGACTTTAACCTATCCTACCATTCTTATGTCACCACAATCATCACTGTCGTGAATAGAGATGTTTTGGGTAAGTGTACGTCACCATGAAATCCATTTTGATATCCAAATCCATTTTGCTCCCCCCTTAACATATGCCACGATATTTAAAAACATTTCGCACATGTCGGGATGAGCCAACACATTATGTAAACCATTATAGATCTCTATATTAAATTACATTTTCTCCAACATATTAAAAATATTAACTGAATCGATGTTTTTAATATCAATTGATTTAATAACATTTTAAGAAAATTTGGGAAGAAATATACAAATCCAGTTATCTTCATGATTTTCACAAGCTCCCCCTCAAAGTACTTGAAACGTAAATTAAATACCTTTTAAACACACGTGTAAGGTATTTATCACGTGCAAAGATCATATATGATAGTGTATTCACAAGATTAGCAATTTACGAGGTTGGACTTGAATGATGGAGAACATCATATGATAGAATCACTTGGTTCTTGTTCACGAATGTTGGTCTCCCCCGTAACCTCTGAAATTATCTCCTCCTTTTGAAAATCAGTAATCTTTCATGACACCACATGTACGATTGATATCGTTATCTTGACACCAATTTGTGAACTTGGCACTTTTGGCATCGAAGATTATGAACGCTTGACAATTGCTCCCCCACAATTGTTGACCCGTGTTCTATCAAAAGAGTTGTAGTCGCCGTTTGAGCAGTCGCATCGTCGAGAATGTAGATATCAATTGTAAATTTCTACGGTTGGTGGAGATGATAACTTCATAAAAACAAGATTTCTCTCGTTTTAACAAATAAATGCACTGAACGTACATATATTCGTGTTAGATTGTGTTATCCCGTAAACACAATCCCTTACATGGTTATAAAGTAAACAATGCCCGAGAAAATTAACTCCCGTTGTTGACTCAAAGCTTTCCGGTGAAATGCTTGACTTTAATATGAAAAGCGGGTTATTATCGGAAATAATAACAAGCCAAATTGAGCATGTTTTAAAAAATTAAAACTTATGCTCGAACTTTATTTACAACCCCGTGTCATTATTGAACGACATTTCTAGGATCGTAGATATTATCGATTCCAGAAGACATGCTCTTTTTATCAAAACATTTTTGAACACACAATTTTGAAAGATTTAGAAAAAACTTTTGAAAAATTATTGAAAAATTGTGTTCGACGTTTTGAAAACCAATTACTTGAGCGTAAGATTTTGAATATCTTACTAAACGAGCTCAAGTCCACGAAGTTGTAAGCTTCCCGTTGTGAGGATTGGTTATCATCGGCGTTAAATATTCCTTTTAACTGAAGAACGAGTCCTAAGCTGACATTTACTTATAAGTCGTTTTCATGATCTTGAAAACTTTTGAATCTTTTAACGCAAAGCTCATGACCGAGAAAGGTGAATTTCACGTTATGAGGAAAAGTTCTCTTATTTAAAAGATACACTTTCCATTCTGAGCTTAAAACATGGAATGTTTTAATAAAAGCTCATGACCGAGAAAATTTAATTTCTCGTTATGAGGATAAGTTATCATGAAATATAAGCTTTCCTAAAATTAAAGTCCGAGTTATAGTCTGATATTTAACTGTAATTCATTGTGCATGAGCTTAAAAACTTCGAATATTTTTAATATAAGCCCATGCCCGAGAAAAAACAATTTCTCGTTGTGAGGATAAGTTTATCATTGGCGATAAACTTTCCTTTCTTTGAAGTCCGGGGCATAATCTGAGATACAATTATACGCCATGTCACGAGCTTAAAACTTTTGAATAGTTTAAATCTAAGCTCGTGTCCGAGAAAAGTTAATTTCTCGTTTCTGAGGATAAGTTATCGTTGATAAGATAAACTTCCCTTTCTTTGAAGTACGGGTTACAATTTGTGATTCGACTGTAAGACATTGTGCATGAGCTTAAAAACTTTGAATGTTTTTAACATAAGCTCATGCCCGAGAAAAATTAATTTCTCGTTGTGAGGGTAAGTTATCGGTGACAAGATAAACTTCCCTTGATTTGAGGTCCGGGTCATCGTCTATCATTTAACAATGAACCAAGCATTGTAAGCTTATCTGCAAATCCCCTGAGACACTTGTTTCTTAGATATCAGCTTCTTCAACAACCAAAATTTTGAGAGTGTCCTTAGTTGAACGGTATACAAAGATTGGACCGCTTTGTTCTTGTTGAACATTGACTTTGGTACATGCATTCTCATTAGAAGTTTGTATGCTTTTATATGGGTTAGCGATATCTATTTTAGAACCATGTGGGGGTTCACATTTGTCTTTTCTTGTGCTAGAGGCGACCTGAGGAGATGGATCACTAAGCTTATGTGATTGATCATCCTTTTGAGTTTCCTCCCTAGTAGACATGGTAGAATTGGAGACTATCCTAGTTAAAGGGCACTCGTTTCCTACAAAAGTGAAAGTTCTACCCGTGGGGCGCCACATTTTACCAATGGGTTTGATTTTAGCAACCCACTGGGATTTAACTTTAGCCCGAGAGTTCACCTCATTAAGGAATTTCTTGACACAAGAGTCATAATTTTCCTTAAAGACTCATTTCCTACATGATTTATAAGTAGAATATTTAAAGTCCGAGTAAGATCTAGAATTCCTAGATGATTGATTGATGCTCCTAGGATATGACATGTTACCGTTAGCAGTGTTAGGTAATCTAGAAGGCATCTGACTAGGTTTGAAGTTTCTATTTCTTACATGTGTCTTTTGCTTAGCTTCCCTTAGACCAAATTTATGGCAAACGTCGTTTGAACTAGTTCGAGACGTGTTCTTTGAACTATGTCTAGGGAGGCTAGATGCAATCATGTGATTAGGTCTTGCAAAAGCTAATTTAGTCACATTAGGCCTAGTTGGTGGAGTGACTGGTCTAGAAAGATAAACCAAATAAACTTGGGAGGCAAATCGCGGTCTCTAGGATTTTTGTCGCTCGGATCTAAATGCAGGCGGTTGTCTCACAGACTGACTTTGAGGCGGTTTCCCCAAGATTGATGGTTTTTCAAGCTTAGTGTCCATACTAGTTCCTTTAGTTTTCCTAAACTCGTTTTCTAGAGCAGCTATTGCAACAACCTTTTCCTGAACTTAAGCCTTTAAAGACTTATTCTCTTTAAGCAATTTATCTTGGGATGCCAAATTAGATTCTAGCAAAGTAATTTGTTTCACAAGATTATCTTTTTCAGCTTTAGAATCTTGAACTTTTTTATTTAACTTTCTAATATTTGGTTTTACTCAGTTAAATTGTTCTTCGTTTCTCGGTGTCTAATCGAATTGATTACCGGTTACATGTGCGACTCAGTCGTCTTTTGGTGGAAAAGAAAAGGTTTGGTCGTTGTTTAAAATAAAATTGCAAAACTTTAAAGTAAAAGGCAAGGAAAATAAGCTATAAATGATTAAAAAGTAAATGACGAGAAATTAAAACAAATAACTAATAATAAAGGAGAGAAACAAATAAATAAACGTAAATTAAAACGAAACAATTAATAAAAATAAAACTAAAAGACGAAATTAACTATCGACTCGAAAATAAACTTTACTTAATGAAAAAGGAGAGAATAAAACTAAGATGGTACTTTAAAGCTAAACGAGGCAAAACCTAAAGCGGGTACTCAATAAAAGATAAAACTTAAACTTTACGAAAAATTTATAATACTAAAATTTGATAAAAAAAATATAACTAAAAATACATGACTTTCAGAATAAAAATCGGAACAACTTTCAGATTAAACTAAACAATTACGGAACAATACTAAATAATTAACAAGCTAGCAAGCAAGCAGCTCAAGCTAGCAAGGTAGCTACTCAATTTTTGGCGGGAAAAAAAATTAACCAGGCAAGCTGGCATGTCACATTTGAAGGAAAAATTTCGGAATGTAAACAGAGAATTCTTCGGAATCAATTTTTTCATAACTTTCTTCGGAAAAATGATTTTTTTGGAACTTTTTTGTTAGCCTAAAAATATTGAGCCAAACAAGAATGCTCGGTCATATGTTTATTATGTATCGTATTTTAGAACGTTGTAATAGGTATTATATTAGTCGTGTTATACGGGGCTTAACTTTAGGCTAAAGTTCATTTATAAGTAACTAAAGCCCAAAAGTAAAGCCCGGCCCAAACCATATAGTCCATAAAGAAGCCCGCATGTGGGTGGACTATATATATACTACCCTCCTAGCATGTTAGGAGGGTTGGTCATTCATTTTTTTCTCTTAATCTGATATTCTACAAGTTAATCCTCTCTACTTTCTCTCACTACTTTCTCTCTCTAAAAATTCATCTCATATCTTCCTTTCTTTCTTTAATTCGTGTATTATACAATCATAATATTAGGGACAACATTTTTGTTTTTAGATTTTTTTCATAACCTTTTTTTATAACTTTTTTATAACTTTTTTCATAACTTTTTTTTTCATAACTTTTTTCATAACTTTTTTTTTCATAACTTTTTTCGGAATAATTGTTTTCAGAGTTTTTCTTTTTTCAGAGTTTTTAACTTTTTCAGAGTTTTTGACTTTTTCAGAAGATTAACTAATTTCATAGAAATCTTCGGAATATCAAACTTTTTCAAAGAAACTTAAGATTTTCAGAGTTTTTGACTTTTAGGTCAAGTAAAATCAAATTTTTTCCATACTAGTTTTAGGACATTTCTAGCTCAATTTCAAAATTTGGTGATTACAAATTTTTTAGGTCTACCGTTTTGTCGGACTGAGGAATTTATTGTCGGGCTGAGAAAAATCACAATTTTTCAGAATTTCTACAACAAAACAATCACAACACAACTACTTAAGATCCACATTCGATTCATCATTTCAGAGAACATTGAGATGGATTCTACCGCTGAATATCGTGTGACGAACAACAACATAATGGTGGCAGGTAACAAAGAAAGACCACCAATGCTTGTGTCGGGTCGATATGATCAATGGCAATCCTGTTTTATACATTACCTTGACACAAAACCTAACGGTGATGCTTTAAGGCAATGTATCTTGGAAGGACCCTATAAACTCTCAAGGATTCAAGTTCCTGCAGTACCAGCCACAGACACAAGTGACGCACGACCCGCATATGAACGTGATGAAAAGAGGACCGACCTCACCCCAGAGAACCGTGCGTGGTTTGATGCAGAGAAGGAAGCAATCTACTTAATTCTCAGTGGCATTGGAGATGAAATTTACTCTACGGTTGACGCATGTCCTACTGCTCAAGAAATGTGGACGGCAATTAAAAGATTGCAACAAGGTGAATCACTCAACAAACAAGATGTGAAAACTAAGATGTTTTGGAACTTTGGCAAGTTTACATCAAAGGATGGGGAATCAATTGATTCTTATTACTCCCGATTCTACAAGATGATGAATGATATGACCCGAAACAATTTGCAAGTTTCCACCATGCAAGTCAATGTCCAATTTCTACAGCAACTTCAACTAGAGTGGACACGGTTTGTCACCTTGGTGAAACAACAACAAAAGTTAGACGAAGTTTCATATCACAAGCTCTTTGACATCTTGAAACAATTTCAAAATGTGGCAAATGAACTTCGAGCTGAACGAGTTGCAAAGATTTCCAATCCACTTGCTTTGGTGTCTACCACTCAACATTACCCAGATTATCACTCCCGTACTTCAAAGACCTACTATACTCAATCATCATCACCACAATCATCCATTGTCTCCAAGTCACATGTCCCAACACGATCCCGAGGCAAAGAAGTTGCAAGAGCACCATCACCCACACCTGAGCAATCATCCGAAGAAGACAGTGATGAAGAAATAGCTCAAAAGGATAGGGAATTCAAGCAACAAATAGCTTTCGTTATGAAGCAATATAAGAAAATCTACAAACCCACCAACAACAACCTTCGAACATCTTCAAACTCGAGGAACATCCATGCACAGATTCCTCCAAGGTATGATACACGAAGACGTGCTGAGAGTCCTCCAAAGTATGATCGACAACCTAAGTATGATAATCAGAGGCTGGCTACTGTTGTTGGAAATAGGGAAAATGTTGGTACTCAAGTTGTGCAACAAAGTGGGATTCAGTGCTATAACTGCAGAGGTTTTGGGCATTTGGCTAGGGAATGCAGGCAGCCAAAGAGGGTTAAAGATTATGGTTATCATAAGGAAAAGATGCTGCCGTACAAGAAAATGGAAACTGGAATCAAGTTATCAGCTGAGGAAGGAGAAATGCTTGACGACACAGATGATGAACTCTCCGACCAAGAACTCGAGGCACATTATTCATACATGGCAAAGATTCATGAGGTCCTTAACGTCACTGAAGATGACAAGGGTCCTATCTTTGATACCGAGCCAATTGATAAGGTACAAGATGATGCTGAATATAATGTGTTTGGTGATACAAATGAGCATAGTGATCTACCAACTACAATTACTGACACGTGTATGATGGAAACGGTTGATAGCAATACCACACCCGATTCATCAAACATGTGCAATAATGAGTTTGAGGATGATCAACATGCAAATGAGTATGATGACGAGGAGCGTGTCGCGCTTGCTAATTTAATTGCTAGTTTACAAAAAGATGTCAATGAAAATAAAAAGAATCAAAAGCAATTAAAGAAGGAAAACGCAGCGCTCACTCATAACTTTGAAGAATGCAAAGCCGCTCTTATAAAATCTAGTGAGACTATTGATAGTTATAGGGCTGAGCTTCTTCAAAAGACCAACGAGCTTGAGGGGTACAAAAGTCGTGTCATCAACGTTAAAAAGGACGATTTTGAAAATAAATACAATGAAGCTCTTGCTTTGTTAACTAAAGAAAAACGTCAATTTAATGTTTTATTAAGTGATGAACGTCAAAAAACGTACCTTGCCACAACAAAAGTTAATGAACTTGAACAGAGGCTTTCTATGAACACCACCGATTTTGCTAAAATTCTTGACGAGAAGAAACAAGAGGTTGAAACATTAAAACAAGATTTCAAAAATAGATAAAGCAAAGATACTGAAAAAGTAAAGGATCTCGAAGAACAAGTCGATTTTTTGAAAAAAGTTGTCTATAATACACATGACTCTATTCAAACCGTAAGAATGATAGCACCTCGGTCGTGTTTTAAGGGTCAACCTAGCTTTGCCACCCCCAAGTACCTCGAACAAGCTCAAGCTGCGAACCCTCACTTATATCTTGATGAGTCCGAATGGACTGATAATGACTGCCAAGTTGCTAACATCGATAGTGAAGAGACGTCCCTTTGGGATGAGGAGAGTAGATCACCGGTCAATAAAGATTTTGTGAAACCATATAGCTATGCTTATGAAAACAGTCTTTATGGTCTTTTCACTCCACAAAAACAGAAGTCTCGTGAGGAATTATTTTTAGAATGCAAACAAAAAAGATTTCAATGGAAAAACGCTTTTGCCACTAAGAGGAAAACTAATGTTTTTAAATATATTAACTATTTGCCTCTAGATGCTTCTAAAAGCAAAAGTAGAAAAATACTTGGTTTTCTTAAACACCACGTTAATAATGTTCAATCAATTGTTGCAAGCGATTGGGAGAAACGTCAAAAGGATAAGTGGAAAACCGAGATTCCTCACGACATAACTGTGCTTGTGAAAGAACTTTTAATACAAAATACGAAGATAATAAAATAACATGTTCTTGAGTTTGAAAATTTAATTCAGTCTGAAATGTTTGATGATTTGAAATATGTGAGTCTCTTGAAAAAGAAATTGATGACCTTCAAAATGACAAATTAGAATTTTCAAACGAATATGATCTACTCTTAGAAGAATGTCTCTCCAAAGATATTTTGTGTGTTACTCTTCAATCTTGTGCTGATATCGATGAATATTCTGATGTTGCATGCAAATATCTTGATAAAATCAAAGAGTGTGAGCGTCTTGAACTTGAGCTTTCGAAACATAAAGAAAATGTTGATAAAAAAGCTTTTGAGTTACTTCAACACAAAACTGATTTCCTTCAAAAACATTGTCATTCTCTTGAACTTGCTTTGCAAAAAGACGTTGGTAGTTTTCCACATGATAATAAATTGCAAGAAAAACTTTCCCAAACGTTTCGAGAAATGAACGAACATAATTTGGAAATTAAAGGGTTGAAAGCTCAGTTACAAGACAGGGACAGAGCGATAGCAGAGTTGTAGAAACTCGTTGCTAAAATGGGTGGGAAGATTGTGGAACCTAGTGTTGAGAAACCTGTTGTAAGACAACCCAATGCTCAAAAAGTGACTAGACCCTCTGTCTTGGGAAAACCATCTGTTTTCTCTAATTCTGCATTTGCAAAACCTGCGTTTGCCCCCAAGACGGATGGGAAGGATAGGTTACCACAAAACACTCCTAAAACACATATTCGATCACAAAGCATTAAGAACACAAATGTGGTTAAACCAGGGATGTATAGATTGGCCACTAAACCCACACAAAACAAAGAAAGTCAATCACCTCAGACTTCTAGAAACACTAATAGACGTGTGTCTTTTACTACAGGAGTAGTCCCCACTGCTAGTGTTAGCCGGTCCCAGCTTAAGAGCACTCGCATGAATGAAAAGGTCTGGCAAAACAAAAGTCAAGGGAAGATGAAGGAAGTAGAAGACCACCCTAGGATTTTCAATGTTTCTATGAATAAAACGTCTATAATCGCGTGTAATGATGATTTGAATGATTCGACTTTGAATGCTATGAAAGTTAAGTTTGTTTGTGTGAAATATGGAAAGTGTGCTAATGCTAATCATGCTATGTGTGTTTCGAATAATGTCAAAGGCGTAGAAACTAGAACTAAGAAGCAAACTGTGATGCCTATTAGTGCTAGAAAACCCAAACGCAAAGTGAACCATTCTGGTGCAACCCCCCCTAAGAAAAGTATTGCAACAGACTCCACCACTAAGAACCCTAGAAGCAGAATTAGGGAATTATATGAGTCTGCTAGCAAGCCTTGGAAATGGTGGTTTGCTAATCAATGTCCTCCAGGATATAAATGGATGCCTAAGGTTAGGAAATAAAATGTGACTACGAGCGTTAGTGTGCCTCTAAGTGATGAAACTAGGGAAACTAATGAATCGGAAATCACAACTAACATGGAATCCAATTTAGCAAATGATCCATCGTGTTCTAATTCTTCTGCAGGTGATCGAAATAATTCTCTTCATACTGGACTCCGGATGCACGAAGCACCTGACAGGGAATCTCAAGCTTCTAATTAACTTCGTGGAGAAGTTCCTGGGTACGGTCCGATTCGGAAATGATCAATTTGCACCGATCCTAGGATATGGAGACTTGGTTCAGGGGAATATCACTATCAAAAGGGTTTACTACGTCGAAGGGCTCAATCACAATCTTTTCTCGGTTGGTCAATTCTGTGATGCAGACTTGGAGGTTGCTTTTAGAAAGAAGACATGTTTTGTTCGTGATTATGATAGGAATGACTTACTTACCGGAACACGGGGTACTGATCTCTACACTATTTCACTACAAGACTCCACATCTTCAACTCCAATCTGTTTCATGGCTAAAGCTTCAATGACTCAAGCTTGGTTATGGCATCAACGTTTATCTCATCTTAACTTTGATACCATCAACTTGCTTTCTAAGAAAGATATTGTGCGAGGCCTTCCTAACTTGAAATTCATCAAAGATCATCTTTGTTCTTCTTGTGAGCTTTGTAAAGCTAAACGGAGTAGTTTCAAGACAAAGACTACACCAAGCTCTAAAGGGCGGTTAGATCTTCTTCATATAGATTTGTGTGGTCCCATGTGTGTTCAAAGTATCAATGGGAAGAAATACGTTATGGTAATTGTCGATGACTACTCAAGGTACACATGGACTCACTTCTTGAGGTCCAAGGATGAAACACCCGATGTTCTCATCAGCTTCCTTTAAGTGATACAACGTGGTCTTCAAGCTCAAGTTAAAGTGGTTCGTACTGAAAGAGGTACTGAATTTTTGAATTCAAAACTGAGAAACTATTTTGAAGCTGAAGGAATTGAACATGAAACATCTATTGCTCGAACTCCCGAACAAAACGGCGTTGTTGAAAGACGAAACCGCACTTTAGTTGAGACTGCTAGAACATTATTATCCGCTTCAAAACTTCCACTATACTTTTGGGCTGAAGCCGTGTCAACCGCATGCTACACACAAAACCGCTCCTTAGTTATCCCAAGACACGAAAAGACACCATATCACATAATTAATGATCGCAAACCTTCACTCAAACACCTTCACGTTTTTGGATGTACTTGCTACATTATTCGAGATGGTGAAAATTTGGATAAGATGAATGAGAAAGGTGATGCATGTATTCTTGTGGGATATGCAACTCAGTCAAAGGGATATAAAGTATACAACAAGAGAACAAAATTGATTGTCGAGACAATTCACATCCGATTTGATGAATTGCAAGAAATGGCACTTGAACAAAATAGTTTAAGTCCCGATCCACAAAGACAAACGACTTCCGTTCACAACCGCACGGAACTCGGAACTCAAGACCACAACAACGAACCGTCAAGTTCAAAGCTGGTTCCTGAACATGTTCCTAGAGCAGATATGACAGTGGACACGACACTTGAAGAGTTGGAAATGTTATATGGACCAATGTATGATGAATATTTCACGGGGGAGAAACAAGTTGCATCGAAGTCTTCCGCTGTCACTCATGATAAGAATGATGATACCGTTCATCGTCAACAAAAGGATACAACTTCATCTACTTCAACACGGGTTGTTGCAGATTTACCTCCTCAGAATATCAATTCAACAATCGATCCTACAACATCCACAACTACTGTCATTGCTCCAGAGAACACAAATCAAGCAGACGGTGCATTATCTGACGATGACGATTTTCACAACCCATTCGGTACACCGTACACGAAACTGGAGAGTCTTCTACTCACCATGTTGATCTGTCAAATATGCATACGTTCTATCAACGACATCCTTCAACACATCATTGGACCCGAGATCATCCTTTGGTTCACGTAATTGGAAACCCTTCACAGCCTGTTCGTACAAGATGACAACTAGAAACCGATGGCGATGTTTGTATGTTCGCACTCGCCGTGAGTACAGCTGAACCGAAAAACATCAAAGAAGCCATGGCTGATCATGCTTGGATTGTATCGATGACGGATGAACTTCAACAATTTGAAAGACTTAAAGTCTGGGAACTTGTTGACAGACCATACAATGTGACTCCTTTAAATCTTCGTTGGATCTGGAAAAACAAGATGGGTGAAGAAAATACGATCATCAAGAACAAAGCTAGGCTAGTGGCTAAGGGGTATGGCCAGAAAGAGGGAATTGATTTTGATGAATCATTTGCACCAATTGCTCGAATGGAAGCGGTTAGGATTTTCCTTGCTTATGCTGCACATAAGGGATTTACTCTCTATCAAATGGACGTAAAGACGGCGTTTCTTAACGGTCCTTTGAAGGAAGAAGTCTATGTCACGCAGCCGGAAGGATTTGTCAATCCTCATTATCCTGACAAGGTGTATCCTCTCCACAAGGCACTATATGGACTCAAGCAAGCTCCAAGGGCGTGGTACGACGAGCTCTTGAAATATCTGGTATCCAAAGGTTTCTCAAAAGGTTCCATTGATCTAACTCTGTTCACTTATAAATATGGGGATGACATTTTGCTTGTGCAAATTTATGTTGATGACATTATTTTCGGGTCTACAAATCCAAAACTTTCAAAATGGTTTGAAAAAGTAATGCACAACAAATTTGAAATGTCAATGATGGGCGAACTAAAATTCTTTCTAGGAATTCAAGTTCACTAATCCCCAAGTGGTATCTTTATAAAACAAGCTAAGTATTGTCAAGAGATAATCAAAAAGCATGGTATGACTTCATGTGACCCCGTTGGGACACCATTATCAACCACATCGCTAGATGCTGACTTGCAGGGAAATGCCATCGATCAAACGAGATATCGTTCCATGATTGGTTCCCTCATGTACTTGACAGCAAGCAGACCTGATATTCATCATGCTACATGTTATTGTGCACGATATCAAGCTTGACCCACTGAAAAGCACCTCAAGGAGGTTAAACGGATCTTTCGGTACCTCAAGAATACCATTCATTTGGGACTCTGGTATCCGAGGGAAACTGGTTTCTTTCTAATGGCCTATTCAGATTCTGATCATGCAGGGTGTCTTGATACATGAAAAAGTACTTCTGGTGGTGCACAATTTCTAGGTCAAGATAAGCTTGTGGGATGGTCTTCCAAGAAGCAGGATTGCACGTCACTTTCATCAGCCGAAGCGGAGTATGTGTCTCTATCTGCGTGTTGTGCTCAAGTTCTTTGGATGAGAACACAACTCACGGATTATGGCTTCCACTTTGATAAAGTACCTATGTACTGTGACTCTAAGTCGGCCATAGCCATCTCCTGCAATCCAGTACACCATTCCCGCACGAAGCACATCGATGTCCGATACCACTTCATAAAGGAACAAGTTGAAAGAGGTATCGTTGAATTATACTTTGTTGGAACGGATTACCAATTAGCCGACTTGTTTACGAAAGCTCTGTCGAAAGATAGGTTTGAGTACCTCGTTAGGCAAATTGGTATGAGATGTTTGACTCCAGCAGACCTGGAGATTCTGGCAAAGGTGTATGCTTGATTTATCTATCAAACATCAACTTGTAAATATCTTTGAAAAAGCAAAATACAAAAAATATAAAACATATAAAAACAAAACACAAAATTAAAAAATCTTTCAAAATCCAAAAATATTCTTCTCGACATGTCTTTCAGTATCGATAATATGGACGTGCCTAGAAATGTCGCTCAATAACGACACGGGTGTGTACATAAAGCTCGAATGAAAGTTGTAAATGTTTTTCAAAACATGTCATTTCCTCTTTTAATAAAGGAAATTGTCTACTTTGGACAATATTTCCGAACAACGGGTAGAGCAATCTATCACGGGTTGAGCTAGTCACAAAACATTCAACGTTTTTAAGCTCAACACAATGGCTTGTAATCACTTTCAGATTGCAACCCGGATCAATATTCACGGGGGAGTGTACGATTTAGTACCCTTACCCTCAGCAAAAGAAGAGAAATCTTCTTACACTTGAGTGGATTCGTCAAGACACTCAAAGTCTATGAACTCAAGTTTATGCTTTAGAAAAACCTTTCGACAAAAAGATTGATTTTTCAAAAAGCGTTGAACACAATTTTTTCAAGAATTTTTCAATGATATTCAAAATCTTTCAAAATTTGTGTGTTCAACAACTCCCATCCTCAAAAAGCGAAATGTGGATCATATCCTCACAATGACAATTCAATTGGATCAAATTTTGAGGGGGAGCATTTTAACTTCATGCAAAAGATTAACACATCTTTCTCCCGAAGATTTCAAGACTATTTTTCAAAATATATTTTAATCAAATTTGGTATCTCTAATATCAAAAGATTTTATATATTAGAGATAGGGGAGAAAATGTGATTAAAATGTGATCTAATATAAGACTCAAGCACTTTAACTCTAACCTACATGTGCGAAACACTTTCGATTATCGATGCACATGTGAAGGGGGAGCATTTCTAAAACGACAAAACTAGCAAGGTGTTAAATGTTTTTCAAACACTTTGTTAGAATTTAAAGTGGTTTTCATGGTTACGATCAAATACCCACAACATCTTTAATTCACGACGTTATTGGTGTCAAAAGGGTGGTTAGGTTTAAGTCCTATGATCCAACCAGAACCGGAGGGATCTTCCCAGGGACAATCCAATAGATTATTAGAAGTCCTTAGGAAAGATGGAGTAGAATGTGAACTTAGCTGAATGCCGACTAAGTACTGATGCTAGCTGTAACACCCCATTTCGGAAATGGAAATATCACAACAATTATGGCGTGTCATCAAAGCATACAAGGTAAAATGTCTAAACATTACTTGACCATATAAAGGAAAATACCGGAATCAAACATCGGTAGTCCAAAGGTAAAGCTCACACACACAAACATAGTATAGTAAAGGAAAAGGACGAAACAATGTCCAAAGCATTAGTATCATAAAGAAAGGAAATGCATAATGTAAAGAAGGCTAGACAGCTTCCAGTCCATATGCACGTACTCTTAGTGTCTACGAGCGTCCCTGAGTACCTGACGTTTTGGGAACATAGAAAAGGAAAACGGCTGAGCAATACGCTCAGTGCACGGATGTACAATAAAGCATGAATAGGATAAGCATATAACATAATAACAGCGGAAGAAACTAAGTCCCGAGTAACCTGGTTAAGTCTTAATAAAACTGGTTTTATAGTTTGAAAGTCTTATGTTTATCTTATAAAAACTGTTTGTCATATTTTACCATTTAGCCAATATAGGTCATGAATATCCACCGTGCATGAATAATTGGAGGGGTGACCTCATCATGCAAATTAGAGGGGCTGCCTCTAATTTAATATACTGGTTTTATGGGTAGGAGGGATCAGCTCCTTGTGAAGGATGCAAGGCACACACCACATTCACCATGTAATCCTGAATAAAAATGTGTAACTAGGATGCACCCATACGCCCTACATGATAAATATAAATAAATGGCCAAAAGCTGAAGGGACGCCACGAGCAATCACTCCGCCGTGGTGAAGTCATAACATCAGTGCCTCTAATGTTATGGTTATGGTACCTCCATAACTAGGTGAAACTGGTCATGCATGTATATGGCTATAGGTAATCATATTTAAACATAAGCAATCAAACACATACTTATACTACGGGAAAATAGTTGGTTGCATACGGGGAAATCCTAATAAGGAAAGAATGTCCATACTGAAAGGACGGGAATCCGTACCTTATGTCCAGTGAACGAGAACGATGAACTGCGAGAATCCTACTTCCGAAACACTAGTGCTACATAAATACGTACATGAAACAAGTATCTGCTTACTACATACATAGCTGGTTTTATATCATGTCTTAGCTTATTTTATGTGTTCTTACTATTTACACTGTTTAAAGCCTTAAACTGTGTTAAATCCTATATTTTGTTCATTCTGATTAAGTATTTCTGATATTTCATGTGTTATTATACTTACTGTGTAATAATAAATAACTTTCCAAAAATAGCAGGTTTCCTTAAATAGAATGTTTCCAAAAATAGAAAGTTACCAAAAATAGAAAGTTTCCAAAAATAGAAAGTTTCCAAAAATAGAAAGTTTCTAAAAATAGATTTACTGCTTAAAATAGATAAGTTTCTAAAAATAGAAAGTTTCCATAAATAGATTAGCTGCCTTAATTAAATAAGTTTCCATAAATAGATTAGCTGCCTTAAATAAATAAGTTTCTAAAAATAGTTGGTTTTCATAAATAAAATAGCTGCCTTATTTAATTAAGTTTCTAAAAAATAGAAAGTTTCCATAATTAGAAATAAGCTGGTTAAATAAGCTAAGTAAATAAGCCTAAGTATTTTCATGATTATTTTCTAAGTCATATGATATATTATATAGTTTAATAATTATTTCATGTAATTTAATTAAACTATAGGTTATAATATTTAATTAAAGTATGACATGTTTTAATTAAATATATTAAATACTTAGGTTAAAAATATGTATTATTAAATACTAATAATATAACCTAAGTCATGTTTAATTAATTAATTATATCCATGGTTTTAAAATAATTAATTAATTATAAGTCTTAATAATATAAATACTTAGGTTAAAATAATTCATGTTTATTAATAATTAGTTAACCTAGGTCATGTTATTAAATTAATTACATCTTATTAATTTAATTCTTAACATAAGTTTATAACATAAACAACTAACATACTCATGATCCGGATCTAGGCTTAAAAACATGCACCGGATATGAACAAACACCGTACCCCGAACCAAATCGGGGTACCCCCTTGCTGCCGTGGGACCCACACGCACCAACCAAGACCCAAAAAGGTCTTGGTGGTGGTCAGTTAGAACAAACCGAACCCCCTTGGGGTCGGTTGTTCCTCCGGCCCAAAACAAACACCCCTTAGATCGATCCTATTGATTAATTAATAACCATAACATGTTAGATCTAGGTTTAATTAATATGTTTTTATGAAAACATCACGTGTTCTTAATTGATAAAAGATTAATTAAAAGAAAACAAGTAAAAAGGTTTTACCGTATTCGTGGATCAAAAGGGTGAAGAACAAACACGAACAAACACTAAAATAACAAGATCCAAGATCAAACTCACCCCCTTATGGTGGTTTGTAGGTGGCGGCACACAAAGGAGAAGGAGGAAGGGTTTCTAGGTTTTCTTGAAATTCTTCTGTAAAAGTAATTTGAGTAGTGAAAATTACTAATCCCTTCCTTTTAGTAAAATTGACAATGGGCTTGGCCCATTGTCCCTATGTTGGCCGCGGGTAGGGACTCCCTTGTGGGGGTCCCGTACCTCGTTTCGTGTCTTGTAATTTCGTATACGTTTACGTTTACTTTAGTTCGTGTTTTAAAAGTTCTCGTTAGGAAAATATCATACACCTATATATTTAATTACGCTCGTATTAAATATATATACGTAATTAATAATATCTCGTGTTTTAATTACGCTCGTGATTCGTGATCGTATGTTCGTGATTAATTATTGCTAATTAATTATTACGTGATCGTTCATATAAAATACTTATTGTGTTCTAACACGTACGTAATACATAAACTCCTAATACGTAATCGTAATCATGCTATATTAGGAAAGTTTTTAACTAGTACGTACGAACTTAAGGTACTATGCATGGTAAAAGCATGCGGGTTTTACAACTCTCCCCCCCTAAAAAGAATAATTTGTCCCCGAATTATAGATAAAGTAAACTGGAAAAGAAGAACATACCCGAATTCAAAATATGAAATGAGGGTAAGAAGTCCTGATAGACTCCTCTGTTTCCCAAGTGGCTTCCCGCTCGGTATGATCCCTCCATAGAATTTTGACGAATGGAGTCGTCTTCTTTCTCATGACTCGTTCTTGCCTGTCAAGAACTCGTTCGGGTTCTTCTATAAAAGTGAGATCTTCACGAATTTGTTCCAGTGGATACTGAACCATGTGAAGGGGATGATATTGGTACCCTCTGAGTAAGGACACATGAAACACATTGTGCACATGTGAAAGCTGCGGAGGTAACGCCAATCGGTAAGATACTTCACCGACTCGTTCAATGATATCAAACGGTCCGATGAAGCGAGGACTGAGCTTCCCTTTAATCCTGAAGCGTCTAACACCACGTGCCGGAGAAACCTTAAGGAAGACGTGATCTCCTACGTTAAAGTGTAAATCCCTACGATGCTTGTCGGCGTAACTCTTTTGACGTGATCGTGCCTCCTGAATCTTCTGTCTAGCTATTGCGATCTTCTCGTTTGTCATCTCTATGATTTCTGGTCCTTCGAGTGTTCGCTCGCCAACCTGATCCCAGCAGATTGGGGCGCGACTCTTTCTGCCATACAACATCTCAAATGGAGCACACTTGATGCTCGCGTGCCAGCTGTTGTTGTACGCAAACTCCACCAAACAGATGTATTCGTCCCAATCACCCGTCCATTCCAACGCACATGACCTCAACATATCTTCCAATGTCTGGATGGTTCGCTCTGACTGTCCGTCCGTTTGAGGATGAAAGGCCGTGCTAAGCTTAAATTGTGTACCCCAAGCTTTCTGTAGACTTTTCCAAAAGCGCGAAGTGAATCGAGGATCTCTGTCTGAGACGATGCTGGATGGTGCACCGTGTAGTCTCATGATCTCTCGTCTGTACGTATCTGCGAGTTTACTTACCGGATCTTCCTTGCGGATCGGTAAGAAATGAGCTGATTTGGTAAGTCGATCAACGATAACCCAAATTGCATCGTGCTTCCTTTTGGTAGGCGGAAGACCGGTAACAAAATCCATGGTGATTTTATCCCACTTCCACTCTGGAATGTCTAACGGTTGAAGGAGACCGCCAGATCGCTGATGCTCGATCTTAACCTGCTGGCAGGTAAGACATTTGGAGACGTAAGTGGCCACATCCTGCTTCATACCACTCCACCAAAAGTACTGCTTGATGTCATGGTACATTTTAGTTAAACCAGGATGTATCGAGAATGGGGAGCTATGAGCTTCTGCTAGCAAAGCTTCCCGGAGTTCTTGGTCATCAGGAACACAAAGTCTAGTGCCCTGTTATACGAGACCGTCTGCATCTACTCTGAATTCTGTCTGCTTCTCCAAATTCTGTACTATCGCCCATATTTCTCCGTCGTCCTTCTGAGCTTCCTTGATCTTAGATAGTAACTCGGGTTCTACTCTAAGATTAGCCCAGTAACCGTGCTGTCCACGTACCATGATCTCAATGTCTAGTCGCTCCAAGTATCTTATGATTTCCTCTTCGATTCTAATGCTGTTGATCATTCCGGACTTCCGGCTAAGAGCATCTGCTACTACATTTGCCTTTCCGGGATGATACTGAATATTAATGTCATAATCCTCCAACAGCTCTAACCATCTCCTTTGCCTCATGTTCAATTCACGTTGAGTGAAGATATACTTCAAGCTCTTGTGGTCCGTGAAAATGTCACATGATTCTCCATATAAGTAGTGTCTCCATATCTTCAATGCAAACACGACTGCAGCAAGTTCCAGATCGTGCGTGGGGTAATTCTCTTCATAAGGCTTAAGCTGCCGTTAAGCGTACGCGATCACTTTCCCATGTTGCATGAGAACACAGCCAAGTCCCTTCCCCGATGCATCGCTGTAGATTTGAAATCCACCCGTACCAGATGGTAGAGTAAGAATAGGTGCAGATACTAGCTTCTGCTTCAGGTCTTCAAAGCTCTTCTCTCGATCTTCAGTCCAGACGAATTTCTCCCCTTTCCGCATCAGTTTGGTCAATGGTAGTGCTAAGCGGGAAAAGTTCTCCATGAACCTACGGTAATAGCCAGCTAAGCCTAAGAAACTGCGGACTTCCGTCGCTGATGTCGGCCTTGGCCACTTAGTGATGGCCTCAACCTTCGCTGGATCCATAGTGATTCCTTCTGCTGATACAATGTGACCTAAGAATGCCACCTTATCTAACCAGAACTCACACTTGGAGAATTTAGCATACAGCTGCTTCTAACGAAGAATCTGTAGTACCGTACGAAGATGGTCTTCGTGTTCCTCCTTGGACTTAGAGAAAATCAGAATGTCATCGATGAAAACAATGACGAATTTGTCCAGAAATTCATGGAAGATTCTGTTCATCAGATCCATGAACACTGCTGGAGCATTTGTCAGGCCAAATGGCATAACTACAAACTCGTAGTGGCCATAATGAGTAAGAAAGGCAGTCTTAGCAATATCCTGCTCCTTGACTCGTAACTGATGATAGCCTGACCTAAGGTCGATCTTGGAGAAGTGTTTGACCCCTTGGAGTTGGTCAAACAGATCGTCAATGCGTGGCAGTGGATATCTATTCCGAATAGTAATCTTGTTGAGCTCGCGATAGCCTATGCAAAGACGCATACTGTCGTCCTTCTTCTTAACAAACAAAACCGGTGCGCCCCATGGAGATGCGCTCGGTCGAATGAAACCTCGTTCGAGAAGTTCTTGTAGTTGATCCTTAAGCTCCTTCAGCTCTATGGGAGCCATGCGGTAAGGAGCCTTGGAGATTGGTTCAGCTCCTGGAACCAGCTCGATACTGAATTCCACTTCTCGTGCAGGTGGTATGCCCGGAAGTTCTGCTGGAAACACGTCTTGGAATTCCGACACTATTGGTTGATCCTGAATCGATGGAGACTCAGCATCCATATCGTGAACCATAGCTAGATAACCCTCGCAGCCATGTGATAGTAGTGCACGCGCTGGTAGGGTAGATATGATTTGTACAGACCGTCCGGGTATGAACCCATTATGAATGTACTCTGGTGCATTGACATCACCGAAGATAACTCGATATGAATGGCAGTCTATAGTGGCATGATATTTGGATAGCCAATCCATGACCAAAATCATGTCGAAGTCATTCATGTCCAACGGAAGTGCGTCGACAGGTCGAACCTTATCATCAAATTCTTAGGGAAGACTCATGTATACATGGGTGATTAATACAGAGTCCCTCAAAGGCGTGGAAATAGTAAGCCTATTTTCTAGTGGCAAGGGAGGCATCCTAATGTTCTTAGCATAAGCAGTAGAAATAACCGAGTGAGTAGCACCCGTATCGAAAAGAACACATGCAGCGTGACCATACATATACAAGATTCCAGTGATGGTACCTGTAGACTTGTTGGCCTGGTCTCGAGATGTCGTATAAACACGCCCGGCAGTAGGAGGCGGCTTGGTATCAGCATGTCCTGATGTACCCTCCATCTCGCCCTTACGGCAATCCTTCATGATATGGACAGGAAGACCACACTTGAAGCACGCATCAGTGTTACGGCGACATGGTCCTGGGTGCCTACGGTGGCAAGTAGAGCAAAGAGGATGAGTGTATCCTCCAACAGGTGCTTTGGCTGGCTGAGGACCTGATAAAAGATTTTACATGAGACATAATAGTTGGGTACAAAGGACGAAGCGAATAATCGTAAGATTGAATACCAGTGATAGCTGGACGGCTAGGCTGCGAACCTCTCTGGTTCTGGTCTCTACCGTTTCCATGGTTCCTGGTAGAATTTTGCTAGAGTGTCAGAATATGAGTTATAACATAAGACATAAGGAATTTCGTAAGTATTAGGACCTGCTGTTGCTGGATTGCTCGGCGTTGTTATGGTAATTGTCATTACCGCCACGCCTATCCGTAGCAGATCGGTCATTAGTCTGACCATTTCCTTTGGGCTGATGAGGCTGCTGCTAAGTAGCCGGCTGAGACCGGTCCCCAGTTTTCTGCCTGGAAGATACATTTAAAGAGATGAATATTTGGCATATGAAAGATATACGGATTGATCACCGCTTGAATATGAAGGTTTTACCTCTTGTCGGGTCTTTCAGCTTCCCCGAACTCATCCCTCTCCTGCAGCATCTCCAGTTTTCGTGGTGCATCGGCCACTTGTGCTACAGTATTAAACGTAGCACACACCAGATTGTTTGCGACCGATGTGCGAAGAGCCCATCTAAAGTGATGTGCCTGCTCTTCTGGAGTACCTGCTGCCGCACCAAGGAAACCAGCCAGGCGAAGAAAGCGCTGCATAAACTCGTTGCTATTCTCCCCAGCTCTCTGACGGATCCCATGGTATTCTCTCTTGAGTTTGTCCTACTCAGCCTTGGGAAAGAACTGCTCCATCACCCTGTCCTTGAACTGAGCCCAAGTCAAACCCAGCAACCCACACATCGCCTTGGAACCGATAGCATGCCAACCTCGCCTTGTATGCGGGGTCACAACCCATAGCGTTGAAGATCTTCTCAATGTGAGCCAACCAGCTTTCAGCATCGCTGGGGCTATCAGTCTTCTCAAAAGCTCGAGGGCGGAGCTTGTTGAATCTCTCCAGCCATACTGCTAATGTCACTGGAGCAGGAGGAGGAGGTGCCTGATTCTGCTGCTGCTGCTGATTGTTGGCAGCTTGGACTTCAGCACGGATGTCATTCCTCAGTTGAGGAAGCAAGGCTTGCATGGCAGCCTGAATTGCAGCATTGAGCTGCTCCTGTTCGCGTGTGAGAACCATCTGACAGTATAACAATAAAACATATGATTAAACAGTTCAAAACATAAAATATAAAATATATACATGAAAAAATTTTCTACTAAAAATTTCACGAGAAAAATTTTATGCAAGAAAATTTTTGTATGAATGCATGATGCAGTTTTATGAAAACTTTGGATGCTCGAGAGTGAACGCCTCTGGTCAGTTCACTCAAAACAAAAGACATATCGAGGGGACGCCTATGGGTCGGTCCCAAATCTAAAAGTTTCGATAAATCACATGCGACTAAATAGGGCCAGTCCTGTACCAACCATTACTTAGTCAAAAACCCTGTAACAATGACATATATATGTATGCTTTAAATGATGAATGCATGAAAACAACTGTCAGTTCTAGGAAGACCGTAGTGACTACCCACTAATCACATGTCATATTTGAGAGCCTACAGGTCGAAGCCTTGGCTCTGATACCATAATTGTAACACCCCATTTTGGAAATGGAAATATCACAGCAATTATGGCGTGTCATCAAAGCATACAAGGTAAAATGTCTAAACATTACTTGACCATATAAAGGAAAATACCGGAATCAAACATCGGTCGTCCAAAGGTAAAGCTCATCACACACAAACATAGTATAGTAAAGGAAAAGGACGAACCAATGTCCAAAGCATAAGTATCATAAAGAAAGGAAATGCATAATGTAAAGAAGGCTAGACAGCTTCCAGTCCATATGCACGTACTCTTAGTGTCTACGAGCGTCCCTGAGTACCTGCCGTTTTAGGAACATAGAAAAGGAAAACCGCTGAGCAATACGCTCAGTGCACGGATGTACAATAAAGCATGAATAGGATAAGCATATAACATAATAACAGCGGAAGAAACTAAGTCCCGAGTAACCTGGTTAAGTCTTAATAAAACTGGTTTTATAGTTTGAAAGTCTTATGTTTATCTTATAAAAACTGTTTGTCATATTTTACCATTTAGCCAATATAGGTCATGAATATCCACCGTGCATGAATAATTGGAGGGGTGACCTCATCATGCAAATTAGAGGGGCTGCCTCTAATTTAATATACTGGTTTTATGGGTAGGAGGGATCAGCTCCTTGTGAAGGACGCAAGGCACACACCACATTCACCATGTAATCCTGAATAAAAACGTGTAACTAGGATGCACCCATACGCCCCACATGATAAATATAAATAAATGGCCAAAAGATGAAGGGACGCCACAAGCAATCACTCTGCCGTGGTGAAGTCATAACATCAGTGCCTCTAATGTTATGGTTATGGTACCTCCATAACTAGGTGAAACTGGTCATGCATGTATATAGCTATAGGTAATCATATTTAAACATAAGCAATCAAACTCATACTTATACTACGGGAAAACAGTTGGCTGCATACGGGGAAATCCTAATAAGGAAAGAATGTCCATACTGAAAGGACAGGAATCCGTACCTTATGTCCAGTGAACGAGAACGATGAACTGCGAGAATCCTACTTCCGAAACACTAGTGCTACATAAATACGTACATGAAATAAGTATCTGCTTACTACATACATAGCTGGTTTTATATCATGTCTTAGCTTATTTTATGTGTTCTTACTATTTACACTGTTTAAAGCCTTAAACTGTGTTAAATCCTATATTCTGTTCATTCTGATTAAGTATTTCTGATATTTCATGTGTTATTATACTTACTGTGTAATAATAAGTAACTTTCCAAAAATAGCACGTTTCCTTAAATAGAAAGTTTCAAAAAATAGAAAGTTACCAAAAATAGAAAGTTTCCAAAAATAGAAAGTTTCCAAAAATAGAAAGTTTCCAAGAATAGAAAGTTTCCAAAAATAGATTTACTGCTTAAAATAGATAAGTTTCTCAAAATAGAAAGTTTCCATAAATAGATTAGCTGCCTTAATTAAATAAGTTTCCATAAATAGATTAGTTGCCTTAAATAAATAAGTTTCTAAAAATAGCTGGTTTCCATAAATAAAATAGTTGCCTTATTTAATTAAGTTTCTAAAAAATAGAAAGTTTCCATAATTAGAAATAAGCTGGTTAAATAAGCTAAGTAAATAAGCCTAAGTATTTTCATGATTATTTTCTAAGTCATATGATATATTATATAGTTTAATAATTATTTCATGTAATTTAATTAAACTATAGGTTATAATATTTAATTAAAGTATGACATGTTTTAATGAAATATATTAAATACTTAGGTTAAAAATATGTATTATTAAATACTAATAATATAACCTACGTCATGTTTAATTAATTAATTATATCCATGGTTTTAAAATAATTAATTAATTATAAGTCTAAATAATATAAATACTTAGGTTAAAATAATTCATGTTTATTAATAATTAGTTAACCTAAGTCATGTTATTAAATTAATTACATCTTATTAATTTAATTCTTAACATAAGTTTATAACATAAAAACTAACATACTCATGATCCGGATCTAGGCTTAAAAACATGCACCGGATATGAACAAACACCGTACCCCGAATCAAATCGGGGTACCCCCTTGCTGCCGTGGGACCCAAATGCACCAACCAAGACCCAAAAAGGCCTTGGTGGTGGTCGGTTAGAACAAACCGAACCCCCTTGGGGTCGGTTGTTCCTGCGGCCCAAAACAAACACCCCTTAGATCGATCCCATTGATTAATTAATGACCATAACATGTTAGATCTAGGTTTAATTAATATGTTTTTATGAAAACATCACGTGTTCTTAATTAATAAAAGATTAATTAAAAGAAAACAAGTAAAAAGGTTTTACCGTATTCGTGGATCAAAAGGGTGAAGAACAAACAAGAACAAACACTAAAATAACAAGATCCAAGATCAAACTCACCCCCTTATGGTGGTTTGTAGGTGGCGGCACACAAAGGAAAAGGAGGAAGGGTTTCTAGGTTTTCTTAAAATTCTTCTGTAAAAGTAATTTGAGTAGTGAAAATTACTAATCCCTTCCTTTTAGTAAAATTGACAATGGGCTTGGCCCATTGTCCCTATGTTGGCCGCGGGTAGGGACTCCCTTGTGGGGGTCCCGTAGCTCGTTTCGTGTCTTGTAATTTCGTACACGTTTACGTTTACTTTAGTTCGTGTTTTAAAAGTTCTCGTTACGTAAATATCATACACCTATATATTTAATTACGCTCGTATTAAATATATATATACGTAATTAATAATATCTCGTGTTTTAATTACGCTCGTGATTCGTGATCGTATGTTCGTGATTAATTATTGCTAATTAATTATTACGTGATCGTTCGTATAAAATACTTATCGTGTTCTAACATGTACGTAATACATAAACTCCTAATACGTAATCGTAATCATGCTATATTAGGAAAGTTTTTAACTAGTACGTACGAACTTAAGGTACTATGCATGGTAAAAGCATGCGGGTTTTACACTAGCACTGGAACAATCACAACAAGGTGCTAGTAATGATGTCTTGGTAAGCATTGAAGGGGTTGAAGAATGAAAAAAAAATGTAAGGATAAAGGGTGTAAAGAAAGAAGCCCTCCATACAACTTAGGCAGAAATCGGGTCAACTCATCATGAAGACAAACTCATCATGGACCCAGTGATGTGAAGCACAACCCTTTCCTAGCTACTCAGGCTTCTCTCAAAAGAAGTTTGTTTTATTGTCACGGAGATCAACACGAATTCTATTGACTTTCTCACTCCGAGATAGTTGATATTGAATAGGTGGCATCTGCTCCAGCCTCCGACCACTAAAAGTGCACAAATCGAGTCTAGAGCCAAGAGATCAATCAAATCTCGTTAGGACACACGGATGAAGATCAAGAGAGTCCTACGCTATATCCTTGCGATATTGATAGAACACTCAGAGTGATACTACTTAGTATTCACAATGATGAGTGGAAATCCTTCCAGTGTTAACATCAAACAGCACTGCGGTAGGTCATATGCAAGATTCTTTATGAATTGAACATATGTAAATTTGAAAAGCAACAGTGGTTTGATTCTGAATTGATTCAAACTCGTTTTAGGTTACTACGCAATATCTTTATGATCTTGCCAGAACATTCAGAGTGATATTCATTAATATTCACAGTGACGAATGGAAATCCTTCTAGCGTCAACCTCAAACAGCGCTACGCTAGGTGACTTGTGAGATTCTTATGAATCAAACTTGTGTCAATTGGAAAGCAACAATGGTAAGATTCTTTATGAATCACACTTTTTCCAGGAATTTGAATTGACGACTTTAATCAAGCGGATACTTATCCAATTGATTCACTCTTTATGTTCGCAGTCTTGCTTTGAGACGGTCGAGTAAAGAGAACGGCTAGTACAGCCGCGAAACCCTGTCAAGGAGATTCTTAATTGAATCTACCTGATCACAGGTACGATATTTAATATCGTATAACGGTCTTCACCGACCGGAGGTAAAACGCTACTGATTTTGGACGAATGTCAAAGCCATTCAGTCCGTGTCTATGTTTTGTCTCGAGAAGGTGGCGTCACGGTGTACACAGCAAAGTCAATGATTCAGAAACCACATACTCATGCCTAAAGACATATTCAACAATTAATAGTGTGAGCATGTGGATGAAGACACAAGATCGCAAGATGGCAAAGACAAGTCAAGGATGATTTGAAGATCTCAAGCTTAAAGACAAAGTCGAAAGACAACGACAAAGGCTCAAAGATCACAGCATGAAGGAACAAGGCTACGATTACACGTTCAAGACTCATTTATGGCGAGATTAGTAATCTCTACAAATTTCCTAAATGAACAAGGTTTATGACCTCTCATTGGGGGAGATTGTTAGCCTCAAAATATTGAGCCAAACAAGAATGCTCGGTCATATGTTTATTATGTATCGTATTTTAGAACGTTGTAATAGGTAGTATATTAGTCGTGTTATACGGGCTTAACTTTAGGCTAAAGTTCATTTATAAGTAACTAAAGCCCAAAAGGAAAGCCCGACCCAAACCATATAGTCCATAAAGAAGCCCGCATGTGGGTGGACTATATATACTACCCTCCTAGCATGTTAGGAGGGTTGGTCATTCATTTTTTCTCTTAATCTAATATTCTACAAGTTAATCCTCTCTACTTTCTCTCACTACTTTCTCTCTCTAAAAGTTCATCTCATATATTCCTTTCTTTCTTTAGTTCGTGTATAATACAATCATAATATTAGGGACAACATTTTTGTTTTCAGATTTTTTTCATAACTTTTTTTTATAACTTTTTTATAACTTTTTTCATAACTTTTTTTTCATAACTTTTTTCATAACTTTTTTCGGAATAATCGTTTTCAGAGTTTTTCTTTTTTCAGAGTTTTTAACTTTTTCAGAGTTTTTGACTTTTTCGGAAGATTAACTAATTTCATAGAAATCTTCGGAATATCAAACTTTTTCAAAGAAACTTAAGATTTTCAGAGAAATGACAAATTTCAGAAAAAGGAAAATCTTTGGAATTTAAAACCCTAATCCGAAAATATGAAAAATCAGATAAACAGATACAATAATATTAAAAACTCAAGAAATAAGCTAAAAATAAGCACAAATCAAATAAGCATTTAACTAAAACTTAATATAAAACACTTTTAAGAAAAACTAATTAAACCACAAATTAAAAACTTGAAAAACACCAATAAAACTAAAAATTAAAAATAAAATTTTAATAAAATAAACTAATAAAAACACTTAACTAAAATCAAATCAAGCACTCAATAAGCTATAAAATCAATAATCCAACACAATCAAAAACATAAAAGCATAACAAACAATCAAATAAGCATAACAATAAGCACATAAACATAAAGGTTAACAAAAATAAGAAAGGCAGAATGAGAGATAAATGAATTACTTGATTAAAATTAAAGATTCAACAACAATTATAAGTAAAAATTAAAGGACTTACAAATTGAAGGAGCAAGACAAGGAATTTAAATTGACAAGTAAATAAATGACATGAAAATTAAATGTGGAAGAACTATGTGTCAAATAGCCAACACCTCCTAATGACACATTAGGAGGGTATTTATAGGGAGATTAGATGTCTTGATGCTTTCTTCCTTTTCTCGTCTTTTCGTCTTTATAAATTCTTCGACTTTTCTTCTACTTTGTCTCGGGATTATTTGAACTCGTCTTATAATTTCTTCATTTATTAGACTTGGTTCTTCGACTTCATTTAAACTTCCGTCTTTAGACTTTTTCTTCGTTAAATCTTCAGAATAGGCCTTGGACTTCCGTTCTTTTTGCACTCTTGATCTTTTGACTTCGTCTTTTCTCGTTTTCTTCGATAAAAGCCCGTGAAATCTCGTGTTTTCTTCCCTTTTCATATTTTGGTCCTAAATCACAACAAAAACACAAATCATGCATAATTCCGACATTTACGACATAAAATACACGTTTTGGCTTGGTTATCATTATAGTTAAGTGGTAAAAGGATAAGTGTTTTCACACTTATTAAATCCCCTACACTTGACCATTGCAATGTCCTCATGCAATGCATTAATTACAAAGCAATTTTAACATTTTCCATCATAATCAACCCACATTGGCCTTTATTAAGCATAAGACATAATTAAAGGAAGAAAAACCCTTGGGGTTTTGGATTGTCATGAATGTTTATCACCCTCAAGTTTCACGTTCCCCATACCAAGCTTAAAAACGAGATCATTGTTATTATAAGTTAGCAAACTAACACAAACTCATGTGGCCCAATTATTCACTTAGACTACCTTATTCTTAGGTGTATCTCTTATATTTTATTGTTGTCTTGAATGATCACGATGATGCATTGTTGACTTATTTCGATAGTTTATTAGGCCGAAACTAAAGTAGGACGATTTAATCAATAGTTAGCTAAAGGACAAAATCTTTTAAAACTGCTTCTTGGGACCTCATAAAGTTCATATCTTGGCATAACTCGTTTCACGATTTGAGACCTTTCTCGGACCGATATTTGGCATTGACTTCATACTTCAAATCTTGAGAGACGTTCATGAAATAATGGTCTTCTCTTCATAATAGGAATTTCTTCACTTGAACTTTTTGAGAGATTCTTCATATTTGGACCACGACTTCTTCATTTTTCACCAATCTTTATTTGGGATTTTGATATACAACGATCCGCCTCCTTTTACGACTTGGATCTATTTATCCTCATACCATGTTAGGGCCTTTTTGGATAGACTTCTCCATGATCTTTACGGGAGTATTTGCTTTTCGTCGTGTGTCTCGATCCTTTATATTGATTTTTGATAAATGATTCTTCACATCACTTGGGATTTTTAGCAACAAAATGTAGCCATCATGTCTTGTTAGGACCTTTTCGGAGAATCGCCAATCTTCGCATCCCGCTTCAACAAGTTATGCCTTGGCTATGAACTGTAATTAATACCGAGCAACTTTTAAATGATCGTGTGCTAGAAGCTAAGTAACTTTTCAAATCGTACAACCTTATTTATTGCAATTAAATTTATTAGCAAGCGATGGGAGAAAAAACTCATAATTAACTCACATAAATTCATGAAAGAATACCAAACTTATACTTGACTCTATCATCTCTCGTTCTCCACAATTTAAAATCTCAAGGAATGAGACTCGTGGATGCTTAGCCAATTAAATCAAAGTTTTGGGTTTTCAAGTCGTCTATAGGATCTTGCAACTTCATAGACTTTTTCAAGTTTGGAATTGGCATTTTAAAGTTCCCTTGATAAACGACTTTCTAGGATCAATTATAGGAACTTGCGAAAAGTTTTTGTTCTTAACCCGTAAGAGTTAAGACTTTCGCGTTTTAAAGTTCCCTATATAAAAGCCTAGCAAAACTTGACTTAAACACGCTAAGGATACTAGCTAGAGTAAACTTAGATAAGTAAACTCGAGTTGAGTCAAAAGATTCACAATGTTTGAAAATTAAAACCACTTTATTAAAAATTTATTCTAGTAAAGAAAGAAAATAACTATACAAAGGTAAAACTACTAAACCAAAATAGATCAAAAATTTTAAAAAAATGTCGAAAAATCAATTTTCCAGTTAAAATGAGGACAAATACAAGGAAATGCCCATTTAACTTTGATAGAAGTCCCCTTACACTTAATATAAACATTGTCCTTATTGTTTAAGCATGTGGAAGTAACCTCCCCTACACTTAGGACATTGTGCACTTTGTTTAAATCTTGCTAAGGAAGGGACAACTAAAGTGATTCCTATTTTAATATTGTAAAATATAAAATAGTGAATCAAAAGAGTTTAGGATAGAACCGGGAATACTGGTACACGGAATCACGGGTTGTCAAAAGTCATCAAGAATGGATCTTTGAAAGATCGAATCCCTGCATATGATAAGAAAGAAAACAACAAACACATACTAGGGTCTCCCCCTACACTTATTATAAAAATAAAAGAAAAAGGATAGATACTCGGGTTGCCTCCCGAGAAGCGCTTGTTTTTGTTAACCGAGTCGTGAGCCTGACTCGACCTTGATTAGCAAAGGAGGCAGCTTGAAACATAATCAAATATATGGTTTTCATCCATCAAGTAGCACAAGCTTAAGGCGAACAAGGAAAGCCAAAGAAGAGTAGGCAAGGTTCCCTTAAGCAAGGATTGAGCAAGGTGGTAGACAGTATGATGCAGTGCAAGCATATCTCCATTGTTTCTAAAATCTTTCCTTTTATTTCATTAGATGGATACTGAGATGGCTTGAAAATTCCGATACCCGGATCGAACACCTTTTCCTTTAGGGGAAAATAACACTCTGGCTCAGTAGACCTTAAAGAAGATCCGCTCATAAATCGCACAATCTCATCCTCAGAAGGTGGATAGAGAGGTGTCAAAAGATAAGTACTGCGGATGTTGGTGTCTTCTGGTTTCTTCTCCTTTGAAACAGGTTTCATAATATCCGAAGGAGGATAAAGACCATAATCAAGTCCAAAGGAAGAGAATCATTCTCATTGGGGAAGTAAGTATTAAGGAAAGTGGAAAAATCTTCCTCAAATGAATAATTGTCCAAAGTATCAAGAGTGTTTGATGGAGGATCTTCAACAAAAGTAGGAGAAAGTTCATCATTTGAAGAATCACTCGAGAGAGTATCAACATCATCAAAATCATCATAAGTTGGCATGTCTGGATACTCTGAAACAAAATTATCATAATCGTCCCCATCGGAACTAGAATCATCATCATAGTCATCATAAATTGGTGGAGACTCATGAATTTGCGGGGGATATAAATTGGAGAGAGAATCATCCACATCATCTTGGAAAAGTGGATTATCGTAGCAAGAATCAAAAAGAGGATTGTTGTAGATGACAAAATCATCAAGCACATTAATCATATTCGTTGATTCTCTTTTTTGATTTGGTTGTGATCGTCCCCTTTTTAAATACTTGTGCATCATTCCCGACTCTTAAGATTAACTCACCTTCGGCAACATCGACTAAGGCTTTTCCGGTTCTCAAGAATGGCCGACCAAGTATTAATGGAATACGAGGGTCCATTTCATAATCAACAACAAAGTCGACCAGAAAAGTGAAGGTGCCAACTTTAACAAACACATCTTCGGCAATACCAACGGGGTAAGAGAGAGTTCGATTTTCTAGCTCAAGAGTCATCTTTGTTGGTGTAAGATCGGGTAATGATAACTTTTTCCAAACACTTAAAGGCATCAAATTTATACTTGCCCCGAGATCGGCTAAGGCAGTATATTCTTCGGTTTGGTTAAAAGTACATGGTAGCACAAAACGATCGGGATCTCCAAGTTTTTCTGGAAGTTCTTTAAGAAGGATTGCAGAAAAATTCTCATTCAATTGAGTATTAACAAACTCGGCCATCTTCTCCTTCTTATTAAGCAATTCCTTAAACATCTTAACGAATGTTGGCATTTGGGCAAAAGCTTCAACAAGGCTAGTGGTGATGGTCACTCCCGAAATCTTCTTCAAAAAATTTGACACTTGAATGTCATCCTTGGTGAGAAATTTGCACTTGTCTAATCGAGATGGATAAGGAATATTGGGTTTAGGAGGTGTAGGTGTAGAAGGTGAGGGTTGAGATGTTGAAGGTTTAAAGGTGGAAGGTGGGGTTGGTGAAGGGTTCTTCTTGGGTACTTCTTTATTAAGAGGTGTAGACGGTAATGGAGAACTAATACTAGGCGTGGGAGTAAGATGGATAAATGGTGGTGGAGGAGGTATAGATGGAGTAACTGGGGGAGGGGTAGAAGGTCTGATTGTAGTGTTTTTGTACCCTTTAGGAAAAGGATGACAAAATAGTGGTAAGCGTTAAGTGTCGGTTTAGGAAAACCGAGCACTAATAACCAAGCAAGTTCGTTTCCCAAGGAGGCAAGTGCGTTGTGTTAAGAGTTGATTAATGTTTGTTTGTGATTATGAACAAGAAGAAAAGAAATTAGAAAGGAAAGAAGAGACGGTTACGAAAACGTATTAAACTACGACGAAAAAGACGTAAATGTAAAATCGTAAAAACGACAAAAATAAAAATTTTACCCTAAAAATTCCTAAAAATTCCTAAAAATCCCCAATAATATTCTAAGAGTTTACAAAAAATCCAAACTCGCTAAAACCTTTTAATTAATTAAATAATGACTTTTTAATGCTAATTAAAGCCCTAAAAATCACTTTTAATTATTAAAAAGCCCTAAACAAGATTTTATAATTTGTAAACCTCAAAAATATCCTAATTAAGCTAAAAACTATTTTTAAAAATTTTAAAATCAAATTAAACTATTTTTAAACACTTAAAAACTATTAAAATGTATTAAATCTTAAATTAAATCTAGAAATTAATTGAAAAGCCTAAAAATTAATTGGAAAGTGACAAAGTTCCTAATTTAATGTCTAGAATCTAGGAAAAATGAAAAAAAATTAAAAATAAAACTTTTAATTTTTGTGAATAAAATAATATTAAAATAATGCAAAAGATAAAAAGTTTATAAAATAAATTCTAAAAAATTTCTAAAAACCTAAAATATTATAACTAAGAGAAAAGTGAAAATTAAAGTTCCTAAAACCTCTTAATTAATTTTATAATAATTTTTAAAATCTAAATAAAAACCTAAAATCAAATAAAATTAAAAATTAAAGTTTTTGAAAATCTAACTAGATGTAAACCTCAAGTTAATAAATTAAAATTTAAAAATTATTTTTCCTAAAATTAAGATTAATGTTTTCTATTTTTAATCTATTTATTAAATTACGGCTAAATAAAAATGCATAAAAAATAAATAAATAAAAGGAAAAATACAAACTTAGTTTATAAAAATCCTAAACTGAATAACTTTCCTAGGAAAACTAAATTGGGGCAAAAATGCTTAAAGAATAAGTCACAAATGGCTTAAAAAGCCACGGCTTTTTTAAATAAGCCCAACATGAAATTGCCTTAAGTATTCTTTGTTTCCTTCCTTGGTCAGTAAAAGACCCAAGGGCAGGATGGTAGTGTGTGTGTGCTTTGGCAGTGGTGGCGCAGGTTCGAGTCCTGGCCACGCCAAAAATTTTTGAAATATTTTTTTTTTCTTTTTAAACACTTGTACACAGAAACTTTAACTCACCCAAACACCAATACTCACGTCCAATTTGAGCCTAAAATCCCTCTAATTTGAAGCTAAAAGGTCTCAGACCTGGAATTCTTCTTCCTTTTTTTTTTTGTCTGTTCTGTAATGGTGGCCAAATGCCCCCTTTGTGTGAACTGTTTTGTTCTTGTTGGACAGTTACAAAGCCCCCACTTGCAGTTGGCTTGTGGGGGTGTATTAAGCTATCAGAAATTAGCCAAGACAAAATCGCTCACTAAGTGACTGATAAATAAGAAAAAAACGGGGAACAATCAGGTTGCAAGTACTAATCAATACAAACCAAATCAACTCTTAACAAGGAATCATACCATAATATTCAGATAAGCAAACTAGGTACCTAGGACTGATAACATAAGCAGATAATCAAACAGGCCAGCAGGTTCAAGCACTTAACGACTTCAAACCAAATCAAGCTTACTACTGAATCATGCAATAATAAACGGCTAAATTAACTTGATACCTACGGACTAACAAGCAGAAACAGTAAGCACATAAAAAGAAAGAAAAAGGGCAATCGAACCTGATGGACTAAACCATTTCAGCAGGAAATGATATACGAACAAGTGAGCAACATATGCAGACCAAGAAAAAGCTAATACTATACATGCACCCTAGATTCCAATCTTGCATATGCTAATTAAACCAAGTACACCCAAGCAGACTTTCAGTTTACGCTAAACAGTTCAAACAGCAACTTAGTTAAAACACGCCAATCTTATACTGAGAATAAACAAATGCGACAAGCTTCCATTTAATCCTAAGTGAGCATGTTTTAGCACCAATTTTAGACAGTTTAAACTAGTATAACAATCCTAAGTAAACTGTTTATACTACTTAGCTAAATTCAAACAACTTAATCAATCCAAAATCAATCCTCAACAAATCAGCAAACTTAATAAGCAAATACTCACAAGAATGATTAAACAATTAGCAAATTAAAATAAATAAAAAGAAAGGAAGAAATGGCGATACCTGCCCTTGTTTGCATCCAACAAGGGCCAGCTAAGCTCCCCTGACCTCAACCAACAACTAGGTGAGGCAGGGGTGTCTTGGACAATAAAAGATTGAGGGGTGGTTCGTTGGGGTTCAACAACTGAACCGAAGCACCCTGAATAATAAGAAAGCTGCTAAGAAACAAGAAAAGAAATTCAAGAATCAAGACCTAAGGTCTTGATTCAGTAAGTTCACAATATAACTGAATAAACTCTCTTTTTTTATCTTTTCAAGAACACTCAATACTAAAGTTTAATTAAAGCTGATGATAACTTAAAACCAAAAATTTTGAAAACACTTTACTCACTTACTGATTAACTTAAACAAACAACTTCACAACTCGAATTTAAAACAATCAACTTAAATCATAAAACATAAATTTAAAATGGAACTCGGATGTATATTAAAAACTTCAAACTTTCATTCATAAAAAAGGGGTTTTTACATAAAATCCGAGACAAGGGAAAAAATGGGATACCACAAGTTGGTCCTCATTTATAGATCCCCTCAGATCATTCTAGAATCGAAAATAAAAAGAAACCCTAATCTAATGGATTTCCAACTTTACCCTTGTTTGAAGATGCGAATATGCTGTTCTTTGATCCCATCTTTTGAGTATCTTCTTGAAAACCATGTGCAAATCTCTTGGACGTTTGTGGTAGACAGGCTGGATCAATCAATCTTGAGCGTTTGATTTCGTTTGGAGGACACGAAACCTTTGAGAGTCGTTGATTCTTCTGGTCTGCCTTTGTATTTTTGCCAATGGGTGGGGTTTTGGGGACCAGGGAGTGAGAGTGATGGGGGATTAAAAGTGGGGTTTTGATTAATCTATGATCATTTACTAATCTGGAATAGATTAGGTCTTAATCATGAATTTTTAATTTGGGGAAAAAATTTTGGGTTTATAAGGAAAAACGAGTGTGTTTTGATCTTTTGGCAATTGGGGTTAAATGTGTTTAAGGGGAAAAAGAACACGTTTAATATTAAACGTGTTATTTACTTAATGGGTCAACCGGGTTGGGTATTGGGTAAACGGGTAAATGGGTCGGGTTTGATGACATGTCAGTGGGGGGTTGGCTGGTGGGGTTTGTTTGTCTCCCAAAAATGGCCCCCAAGGTTTTCCTTTTTATTCACTTTGTATTAAAACCGCCCAAATCTCCTTTCCTTTGTAAATATCTTTGGGAAGTTGTCAGTTTTGGCACAAATATTATAAAGACTTGAAACAAGGACTAAATATGCAAATTCTTCATTTTCCAAGGACTGAATTTAACATGTTTTCAAACTTCAAGGCTTTGACTTGTTGGTTGACTTCTTGGAGGACCATATTTGACAATTTAGATTTGTTGAGGGACTAAATTTGCCAATTCTTCAAAGTTAAGGGTCCTTTTTGTAATTTTGACAAACTTTAGGGACCAAACTTGTAATTATGAAGATACAAGGGTATAAAGTGTCAATTCTTCAAACTTGGAGGACCAATCTTCAATATTCTTCAAATCTTCAAGGGTTTTCTTTGGAAAATTCCTCACTAGGGCTTGGTTCATCGTGCGGCTTCGTTTCCCGTGTTCGTTTTTGCATGATTCTTGTGATCTTTTGTCATCTTCTCAATATCCGTACCTAAAATACACAAGCAACAAACACAAGCATATATTTGGGTATTTTGATGATATTTAATGCATTTTAAGTCCAAAAAGAACGATGAGACCATGTATAAAAGCCGTCTCATCACTCCCCCATACTAAACCATTGCCGTGCCCTCACGCAATGCTAGAATAAAGTATCGTAGCATCTCCAATATTCATTTTTATTCACTTTATTGGAATGATAAACTAGCTACACTACTACTATTACTACTACTTGTGTTTTAGACATAATGTATGATTTTCATCGCAAAATGGGACGTTTAGGTTCATAGAATAAGAACACGTGAATGCTTCGTTAGAAATAATTTCGTCGTCCTTGATTTTCACTTCAATTACATGCTAAGCGTGCAACGAGATCATTGTCATTATAAGTTAGTAATGCTAACACTACTCATATGCCCTAATCACGTACTTATTCTCCCATTATTCCTAAGTTGTATCTCTTATATTTTATTATGTCTTGAATGTTTCACGAGGATACATCGTTGACTTATGCGATAATAGAGATTTAGGTCTAAAAATAGAGTCCTAACGGTGTAACTAAGACCATTAAATCAATAACCCCTCCTAATAGACAACGATGTTAAAAAATTAAGTTGACAAGAAGGATCGATAAACACGGTTTTATAACGGTTTTGAACATGAGACTTATTACCAAGACTTTTATACGCCCCCTAACGGAAGGGCCTTATTATCTTTGGTTTACCTCCATCTTTTATTCAACTTCGCCATGAATCTTTTATTATGACTTCGGTCTTGCCTTGCCTTTTATTATCCGCCTCATCGGTGGTTTTATTAGCCAAAGACGTATATCCTCACGCTAAGGTGAATTTTGGATCTTTAAAGCTTCGAAGATTAAGGCTTGATTCACTGTCAATTTTTGCATAGATTTTAGGCCTTGTGGGGCTTCAAATTGTTTGCTTGATTTAGGTGAGCACTTGAAATCTTATTATTGGGTGAAGCTTTCGATTATTCGGGTTGCCAATACTTCAAAACCGTGACGCTGGCGATACCTTAATGTCTTCCCAATTTAATTACACGGAAGCTACTAGAAAAGACTAGAAACCCAACAATCCTAACTAAACCGCTAAGTCAATATTTATTAATCAAAAAATATTTACATGCGAAGGGAGAATAAGCAAACAACGAGAACACATGAGTTTTTGAAAGAATACGAGTACTCTACGTTTAGCATAGTAACTTATAATTAACCCTATCATTTCTCGTCCTCATTTAAGAGACTTAGCCTAATGTATAGTTAAGGAATCAAAGCTAAGTGCTCAACACGCACGGTCGAGTCAAAAATTACTCTTATTCTCGCCATCGGAAAATCTACATTCGTGTCTTCAAACACTTATAAAACATGAGAAAAATTTTAAAATTTGGCCATTTTTAGCCTTATTTTGCAACAAAATGATAAACAAAACGATAAACTTTGGAAAGCGTGAAGGTTTGGCAAGGCAAGTATCTATTCACCCCCCCATACTAAAGTTAAACATTGTCCTCAATGTTTCGAGTCTAGGGGTGCAAACACCCCCATACTAGAGACGTAGTCGAATGCCTAATCTAGCATGGAAAGGGTGTAACCATTAAATTAATAGCCGTTTATGAAGTGTGCTAAAAACCTAAGGTTAGAACAATAAAGGATATATCATGGATATTGAGAAATGTCTCCAAAGCAAACGATCGAGTGCTCCCATAAAATGAACACGAGAGGCTCCAATCGTGAAGATCATGATCTAAAAACCACAATTCACAAAAAACCATGGAACAAAGGTTGGAAGGGCACAAATCCCCATACGTAAGCTACATTAGACTAAGAAAGCGGTAATATGTACATAGGATAAGCATGGGACTCCCCCACGAGGCACCTCGTTTTTGATTACCGAGTCATGAGCTCGACTCGATCCCCTCAATACTAATTATCATTGGGGAAGGTGACTTGGTCGAGGTAGTTCAAGGATGGAACTTCCCCACCAAAGTAGTGTTTCAACCTATGTCCATTCACCTTGAAGTTAGGACCATCATCTTGAGCTAGCTCGATGGTCCCATACGGAAATACTTGAGTCACGGTGAATGGACCGGACCAACGGGATTTTAATTTACCGGAAAATATTTTCAATCTTGAATTAATAAGTAAAACTTGATCCCCAATGTTAAAAACCCGGTTTTTAATTTTTGAATCATGCAACTTTTTAGTTTTCTCTTTATAAATCAATGAATTTTCATAAGCAATGTCCCTTAATTCATCCAATTCATTTAATTGCATTTTCCGGTGTTTTCCCGCGGTCTCCATGTCATCATTACAATGCTTTAGGGCCCAATAAGCCTTGTGTTCTAACTCGATAGGCAAATGACAATTCTTTCCATACACAAGCTTATATGGAGTGCACCCAATGGGCGTCTTATGAGCGGTCCTAAAGGCCCATAAAGCATCGTCTAACTTATCCGACCAAGATTGTCGGTTTTCCCCCACGGATCTTTCCAAGGTCCTCTTTAATGCTCGGTTTGAAACCTCGACTTGCCCACTCGTTTGTGGGTGATAAGCCGTAGAAAGACGATGTGTAACCCCATATTTCCTTAGAACCCTTTCGAATTGGTCATTACAAAAATGGGTTCCACGATCGCTTATGATAGCACGAGGGGTTCCAAACCTAGCAAACAAACTTTTCAAGAATTTAACTACCACACGAGCATCATTAGTGGGCAAGGCCTTCGCCTCCACCCACTTAGAAAGGTAGTCAACCGCAACGAGAATGTACTTATTACCACGAGATGATGGGAACGGCCCCATAAAGTCTATGCCCCAAACGTCAAAGATCTCACATACTTGAATGATATTTTGTGGCATTTCATCTTTTTGTGAGGCTTTTCCTTGTCGTTGGCATGAATCACAAGACTTCACAAGATCTTGTGCATCTCGGTAAATAGTAGGCCAAAAGAAGCCGGCATCAAACACCTTTTTAGCCGTGAGATTAGCACCGTGGTGACCACCCGTGGGTCCCTCGTGGCAAGCTCTAAGGATATTAGAAGCTTCGGTGCCAAATACACAACGGCGGATGATTTGATCCGCACACGTTGGAAACAAGTAAGGGTCGTTCCAAAAATAGAACTTGACATCACGAAAGAATTTTCGTTTTTCTTAAGTTGTCATACCCTTAATGATGAAGTTACCCGCATGGTAATTTGCAAAATCCGCAAACCATGGGGTAGAAGAATCAAGCTTAGAATTCACTATACCAAGTGTCTCGAGCGGAAATGTTTCGGTGATTTCCTTGGGCTCGTAAACACTTTGGTGAGGATCTTCCAAACGAGAGAGATGGTCGGCCGCTAGATTCTCGGCTCCTTTTTTGTCAACGATTTTATGATCAAATTCTTGAAGGAGGAGAATCCAACGAAGTAATCTCGGCTTTGCATCTTGTTTAGCCATGAGATACTTTATAGCCGAATGGTCCGTATACACTATGCATTTCGTCAAGACGAGGTAAGGTCGGAATTTCTCAAATGCATACACCACGGCAAGGAACTCCTTTTCCGTTGTAGTGTATTTAAGTTGAGCCTCGGTCATCGTCTTGCTAGCATAGTGAATAGGCAAGAAATGCTTATCATGACGTTGCCCCAAAACGGCCCCAATAGCGTAATCACTAGCATCACACATAAGTTCAAAGGGGAGGTTCCAATTTGGGGCAACAAGAATGGGAGCTTCGGTAAGTTTCCTCTTAAGGATCTCAAAGGCTCGTACACAATCTTCGTCAAAGACAAAACGTGCTTCTTTTTCAAGAAAATGTGTAATGGGTCGAGAAATCTTCGAGAAATCCTTGATGAATCGTCGATAAAAGCCCGCGTGGCCTAGGAAACTCCTAACTCCCTTGACGGTTTTGGGATGAGGTAATTTGGCGATGACGTCTACCTTAGCTTGATCTACCTCAATCCCCGCTTTCGAGACCTTGTGCCCTAAGACGATTCCACTCTTAACCATAAAATGACACTTTTCCCAATTGAGCACAAGGTTGGTTTCCTCACAACGTTTTAACATTCTCTCAAGGTTCGACAAACACGAAGTAAAGGAATCACCAAACACGGAAAAGTCATCCATGAAGACTTCCATCGTCTTCTCGATCATATCATGAAAAATAGCCATCATGCATCGTTGAAAAGTTCCCGGTGCATTGCAAAGTCCGAATGGCATTCTACGATAGGCAAACGTTCCATATGGATACATAAACGTAGTTTTTTCTTGACCACGAGGATCGATGGGAATTTGGAAGTAACCGGAAAAACCATCTAAAAAGCAATAGAAATCGTTTCCCGCAAGACGCTCCAACATTTGGTCCATGAAGGGCAAGGGAAAGTGGTCTTTTCGAGTGGCTTCATTTAACTTACGATAGTCAATGCACACTCTCCATCCGGTCACGAGTCTAGTGGGAATCAACTCGTTGGCATCGTTTGGCACAACGGTCATCCCTCCCTTTTTAGGGACACAATGAATAGGACTCACCCAAGGGCTATCGGAAATAGGGTAAATCATTCCCGCGTCAAGGAGTTTAAGGACCTCCTTTTTGATGACGTCGTGAATTTTGGGGTTCACCCTCCTTTGACTTTGGATTGTTGGCTTGAAATCTTCCTCCATTAATATTTTGTGTGTACAAAATTTGGGATCGATTCCCTTAATGTCGGATAACTTCCACGCAATCGCCCCTTTGTGATCCTTAAGAACATCGACAAGTGCGGTTTTTTCATCATTCGAAAGTTCCTTCGCAATAATAACCGGCAACTTGTCGTCCTCCTCCAAATAGACATACTCGAGGTGAGGAGGTAAATCTTTCAACTCGAGGATAGGTGGTTCCTCAAGTGAAGATTTGGGTTCGATACTCATAACCTCATCGGGTGGAGGAAATGGGAAATCGTTGAGAAAATCCTTGATAATCGAGAAGTCCTCATAGTTGTCGAGGTCTCGTCACAAGTACGTGGAAAATCGAATTCTTCCAACGTAAAACCCCCACCTTCGAAAGGAGTGAAGGTTGGTGTCGAATTATCAAGAATTGGATCTAACATAGTGGGATTGCCACTAGTCTCTTCATCACCAAACCCTAAAACTTCTTGTGAAAATTCCTCGCAAACCACGTCGATCATATCAACGAGGTTTATGGTAGCAACGGAATAAACATGAGAAAGTTGAGAATTTTGAGTTGCGTTTATAACAAGTTCCTCGTCGTTGAAACGTAAGGTGATCTTTCTAGCATGCACATCAATCAAAGCCATAGACGTATCTAAAAACGAACGACCTAAAATAAGAGGAACTTGAGGATCCGTGGGGATGTCAACAACAATAAAGTCTACGGGATAGTAGAACTTCCCCACTTTCACAAAAACGTCTTCCGCAAAACCACATGCAAGAATCGTGGAATGGTCGGCCAACTCAATAGACATTCGTGAAGGAGTAAGATTAGGAAGATTGAGCGACTTGTAGATTGCAAGTGGCATCAAGTTAATGCTAGCACCGAGATCGGCCAAGGCATAGCATTCTTCCATATCTTGAATTGCACAAGGGATCAAAAATTTACCGGGATCACCGACTTTTTGAGGTATGCGATTAAGATAAACCGACGAACAACTAGACATTTGGTGTAATTTTTCCTTGTTGTTCAACATACTCTTAAAGTTAGCGGCAAATCGAGGCATCATGACCAAAGCATCGGCGAAACTCACATTAAAGTGCAAATCACGAAACATTTTCATAAAAAGCTCAAATTGATAGTTGTCGCGCTCTTGTCGTTTCTCCTTCCTAAGTCTCGATGGGTAAGGTAAGGGTGGTGTGGGTTGGGGCATAGGCATAGCCTTTGGAATCTCGGGTTCCAATATGGGTGATGGGTCAACCGTAGGTGTGGCATGAGCGGTACTTTGTGGGATTGAAATATGCTCCTTTTCGACCACCACCTCGGGTTCTTCCTCAATTTCCTCCACCGTTGGAGTAATTGGTTGAGGAGTCGGTTCTTTAAGTGTCTTACCACTTCGTGTGGTAATCACTTTCATCTCTCCCTTTGGGTTTGAAACGGTGTTACTAGGCAAACTACCCGAAGTAGAGGATTTGTTTCCCATTACGGCTTCTAAAATTGCATTAAGCTTAGCATCAAAATTATTAAACTTCACATCTTGAATAGCGGCTTTTTGGTCAATTCTTGTTCAAGCCTAGCATGACTTTGCTCTATCTTGTTGTTTTGACCTCGAATTTGGCTAGCAAAATCATTTTTCAATTCATTTCTCATGGCTAGATTTTCCTTAATAAAATTAGCTAACTCCTTTGCGTTCTTAGCCGTGTCCTTAGCTTGATTAGCCATTTGCTCTTGAATGTTTTCCAAAATCTTATCATTTGAAGTAGCGTAATTCAAAAAGTCTATTGGAAGTTCTTTATTATTTTGAAGACCTTGGCTTGCATTTTGAAAATTACGGTTTTGATTTTGATTTTGCAATTGGCTACTACTACTCCCTTGATTCCCATAGTTGTTATTACCCTTAAAATTGTTCCTTTGATTGCTTTGGTAACCAACTTGATTGTTTCGATAATTGTTAGCATTTTGATTTGGTGAAAAACCCGGTGGAGTCAATTGATTAGTGCGAGGAACTTGACCGTTTTGGTTATAAGTTCCCGCGGCCGCGAAGGCACTCGAAGTGTTACCACCGTTGGTAATGCACTCGGAATAATCGTGAGCTCCACCACAATACATACAAGAAACCTCAACCGCTTTAATCGTAGCGGGAGCGGGTTGTTCACCAACTTTAAACTCAACTAACAAGCCTTTCACTATATCAAAAATTTTATTCTCCAAATTAGCCTCGACTTGGCAAGCATCAACGGTGTGTGACAAACTATGTGAAGATGAAGACGAAGCCTTACGAAAACTCGACGTGCTACGAGGACTATACACCTTAGACCTATTCTCAATAATTACCAATGCTTCCTCGACCGTCTTACACAAAAAATTACCACCCGCGGCGGCATTAAGATAATCACGCTCATGATCGTTCAAGCCATTGTAAAACGTGTCTATTTGATGCAAGTCGGAAAAACCATGATGAGGACATTCGTGCAACATTTCCTTAAACCTATTCCAAGCCGTTGAAAAACTCTCATTATACTCTTGCGAAAACTTTGAAATCTCGTTTTTCAAGTGCGTAGTCTTAGAGGGCGGAAAAAATTGGTTCACGAATTTTGAAACGAGATCCTTCCACGTCAATATAGAATTGGGTGGCTCTTTCTCTAACCAAATTTTTGCGGGCCCCGCTAAGGAATACGGAAAAAGCATCATCTTAATCGAGTCGTTTGAGACGTCCTTAAACTTGCACGTGGAGGTGAGACGATTAAATTGGCGAATGTGGTTATGAGGGTTGTCCTTTTCGTCCCCTCGAAACTTGTTGTTTTGAATCATGGACAACAAACCCGTCTTAACCTCAAAATTCTCCGCAAGGATAGCGGGAATCACAATCGCTTCTCCATAATCCTCGGTGGGTGCTTGAAGCAACTCCATCATAGTTCGATTAGCCATGGGTGCTTCTTTCACTATAATGGGTTCGTCAATAGGAGACTCCTCACTAGTAGGAGTGATTGATTTGTTTCTTCGTTTACGAGCACGTCTTGCTTTAGAACGAGTTTGCATAAACGTCACGTACAACGAGAAGGCGAGCAAAGAAGACTCTTTTTGGTGTTTTTACTTTTTCAATTTTTTTTTGTGGTTTTTGATTGTTTTTAACTTTTTTGGATTTTTTGGAATGTATTAGTAGACACAAATCTACAAATCTCCTCCTTAATCAAATCTCTCGATTAAAGAAGCCTCAAGGACTGAAAACGATCACGTGAAGTGAACGCCTTCGATGACTTTAGAACGATGGTGGAACACCAAATCGTTCAAGAGGGTTTAATCAAATGAAACCAAGAAAATATATATGATACTTAATAATACTTTGGGCGGCAAAACCCTCGATTCACTCTCAAAATCAAATACGCACAAGCAAGCGGAGGAAACGAGGCGGCGCGAAGCACTTAAGAGCCTTTTTCCTTTAAGTCGTGAAATACAACCGCCTTATACCCACCTTATAGTTTGTATTATCAAAATCAAGCTTCACGAAAGTATTTATCTATTTTTGCGTTTTTTCTTTGGTTTGAGATTCAAATACAATGATCGAGTGATGAAATCCCGAGTCAAGGTTGTGATTGCTCACGTATTTGGAGTACTTGTAAATTTATTGTTCTACGTATACAATATATTAATAGTATTCACAAAAAACGAAAAATCGATAATACGTATTAGTAGAGTGCTACTAATACAATTACTTTTATGGCTATATATAAAAACAACAATGGTTCAATCAAAACACAACACGCCTCCCCGGCAGCGGCGCCAAAATGATTGTAGTGTTTTTGTACCCTTTAGGAAAAGGATGACAAAATAGTGGTAAGCGTTAAGTGTCGGTTTAGGAAAACCGAGCACTAATGACCAAGCAAGTTCGTTTCCCAAGGAGGCAAGTGCGTTGTGTTAAGAGTTGATTAATGTTTGTTTGTGATTATGAACAAGAAGAAAATAAATTAGAAAGGAAAGAAGAGACGGTTACGAAAACGTATTAAACTACGACGAAAAAGACGTAAATGTAAAATCGTAAAAACGACAAAAATAAAAATTTTACCCTAAAAATTCCTAAAAATCCCCAATAATATTCTAAGAGTTTACAAAAAATCCAAACTCGCTAAAACCTTTTAATTAATTAAATAATGACTTTTTAATGCTAATTAAAGCCCTAAAAATCACTTTTAATTATTAAAAAGCCCTAAACAAGATTTTATAATTTGTAAACCTCAAAAATATCCTAATTAAGCTAAAAACTATTTTTAAAAATTTTAAAATCAAATTAAACTATTTTTAAACACTTAAAAACTATTAAAATGTATTAAATCTTAAATTAAATCTAGAAATTAATTGAAAAGCCTAAAAATTAATTGGAAAGTGACAAAGTTCCTAATTTAATGTCTAGAATCTAGGAAAAATGAAAAAAAATTAAAAATAAAACTTTTAATTTTTGTGAATAAAATAATATTAAAATAATGCAAAAGATAAAAAGTTTATAAAATAAATTCTAAAAAATTTCTAAAAACCTAAAATATTATAACTAAGAGAAAAATGAAAATTAAAGTTCCTAAAACCTCTTAATTAATTTTATATTAATTTTTAAAGTCTAAATAAAAACCTAAAATCAAATAAAATTAAAAATTAAAGTTTTTGAAAATCTAACTAGATGTAAACCTCAAATTAATAAATTAAAACTTAAAAATTATTTTTCCTAAAATTAAGATTACTGTTTTCTATTTTTAATCTATTTATTAAATTACGGCTAAATAAAAATGCATAAAAAATAAATAAATAAAAGGAAAAATACAAACTTAGTTTATAAAAATCCTAAACTGAATAACTTTCCTAGGAAAACTAAATTGGGGCAAAAATGCTTAAAGAATAAGTCACAAATGGCTTAAAAAGCCACGGCTTTTTTAAATAAGCCCAACATGAAATTGCCTTAAGTATTCTTTGTTTCCTTCCTTGGTCAGTAAAAGACCCAAGGGCAGGATGGTAGTGTGTGTGTGTGCTTTGGCAGTGGTGGCGCAGGTTCGAGTCCTGGCCACGCCAAAAATTTTTGAAATATATTTTTTTTCTTTTTAAACACTTGTACACAGAAACTTTAACTCACCCAAACACCAATACTTACGTCCAATTCGAGCCTAAAATCCCTCTAATTTGAAGCTAAAAGGTCTCAGACCTGGAATTCTTCTTCCTTTTTTTTTTTTTTTTTTTTGTCTGTTCTGTAATGGTGGGCAAATGCCCCCTTTGTGTGAACTGTTTTGTTCTTGTTGGAAAGTTACAAAGCCCCCACTTGCAGTTGGCTTGTGGGGGTGTATTAAGCTATCAGAAATTAGCCAAGACAAAATCGCTCACTAAGTGACTGATAAATAAGAAAAAAAACGGGGAACAATCAGGTTGCAAGTACTAATCAATACAAACCAAATCAACTCTTAACAAGGAATCATACCATAATATTCAGATAAGCAAACTAGGTACCTAGGACTGATAACATAAGCAGATAATCAAACAGGCCAGCAGGTTCAAGCACTTAACGACTTCAAACCAAATCAAGCTTACTACTGAATCATGCAATAATAAACGGCTAAATTAACTTGATACCTACGGACTAACAAGCAGAAACAGTAAGCACATAAAAAGAAAGAAAAAGGGCAATCGAACCTGATGCACTAAACCATTTCAGCAGGAAATGATATACGAACAAGTGAGCAACATATGCAGACCAAGAAAAAGCTAATACTATACATTCACCCTAGATTCCAATCTTGCATATGCTAATTAAACCAAGTACACCCAAGCAGACTTTCAGATTACGCTAAACAGTTCAAACAGCAACTTAGTTAAAACACGCCAATCTTATACTGAGAATAAACAAATGCGACAAGCTTCCATTTAATCCTAAGTGAGCATGTTTTAGCACCAATTTTAGACAGTTTAAACTAGTATAACAATCCTAAGTAAACTGTTTATACTACTTAGCTAAATTCAAACAACTTAATCAATCCAAAATCAATCCTCAACAAATCAGCAAACTTAATAAGCAAATACTCACAAGAATGATTAAACAATTAGCAAATTAAAATAAATAAAAAGAAAGGAAGAAATGGCGATACCTGCCCTTGTTTGCATCCAACAAGGGCCAGCTAAGCTCCCCTGACCTCAACCAACAACTAGGTGAGGCAGGGGTGTCTTGGACAATAAAAGATTGAGGGGTGGTTCGTTGGGGTTCAACAGCTGAACCGAAGCACCCTGAATAATAAGAAAGCTGCTAAGAAACAAGAAAAAAAATTCAAGAATCAAGACCTAAGGTCTTGATTCAGTAAGTTCACAATATAACTGAATAAACTCTCTTTTTTTTTATCTTTTCAAGAACACTCAATACTAAAGTTTAATTAAAGCTGATGATAACTTAAAACCAAAAATTTTGAAAACACTTTACTCACTTACTGATTAACTTAAACAAACAACTTCACAACTCGAATTTAAAACAATCAACTTAAATCATAAAACATAAATTTAAAATGGAACTCGGATGTATATTAAAAACTTCAAACTTTCATTCATAAAAAAGGGGTTTTTACATAAAATCCGAGACAAGGGAAAAAAATGGGATACCACAAGTTGGTCCTCATTTATAGATCCCCTCAGATCATTCTAGAATCGAAAATAAAAAGAAACCCTAATCTAATGGATTTCCAACTTTACCCTTGTTTGAAGATGCGAATATGTTGTTCTTTGATCCCATCTTTTGAATATCTTCTTGAAAACCATGTGCAAATCCCTTGGACGTTTGTGGTAGACAGGCTGGATCAATCAATCTTGAGCGTTTGATTTCGTTTGGAGGACACGAAACCTTTGAGAGTCGTTGATTCTTCTGGTCTGCCTTTGTCTTTTTGCCAATGGGTGGGGTTTTGGGGACCAGGGAGTGAGAGTGATGGGGTATTAAAAGTGGGGTTTGGATTAATCCATGATCAATTACTAATCTGGAATAGATTAGGTCTTAATCATGAATTTTTAATTTGGGGAAAAAATTTAGGGTTTATAAGGAAAAACGAGTGTGTTTTGATCTTTTGGCAATTGGGGTTAAATGTGTTTAAGGGGAAAAAGAACACGTTTAATATTAAACGTGTTATTTACTTAATGGGTCAACCGGGTTGGGTATTGGGTAAACGGGTAAATGGGTCGGGTTTGATGACGTGTCAGTGGGGGGTTGGCTGGTGGGGTTTGTTTGTCTCCCAAAAATGGCCCCCAAGGTTTTCCTTTTTATTCACTTTGTATTAAAACCGCCCAAATCTCATTTCCTTTGTAAATATCTTTGGGAAGTTGTCAGTTTTGGCACAAATATTATAAAGACTTGAAACAAGGACTAAATATGCAAATTCTTCATTTTCCAAGGACTGAATTTGACATGTTTTCAAACTTCAAGGCTTTGACTTGTTGGTTGACTTCTTGGAGGACCATATTTGACAATTTAGATTTGTTGAGGGACTAAATTTGCCAATTCTTCAAAGTTAAGGGTCCTTTTTGTAATTTTGACAAACTTTAGGGACCAAACTTGTAATTATGAAGATACAAGGGTATAAAGTGTCAATTCTTCAAACTTGGAGGACCAATCTTCACTATTCTTCAAATCTTCAAGGGTTTTCTTTGGAAAATTCCTCACTAGGGCTTGGTTCATCGTGCGGCTTCGTTTCCCGTGTTCGTTTTTGCATGATTCTTGTGATCTTTTGTCATCTTCTCAATATCCGTACCTAAAATACACAAGCAACAAACACAAGCATATATTTGGGTATTTTGATGATATTTAATGCATTTTAAGTCCAAAAAGAACGATGAGACCATGTATAAAAGCCGTCTCATCAAGGTCCGACTAAAGTTGCTCCACTGCGTGTAATAATAGCACTCACATTCGCTCTTAGGTTGGTGACTGTATTTGAAGGACGAGAGCCCGAAGTAGAGGGTTGATTACCTTGAAAGAAACTAGCCATCATATTCTTCAAATCATTCGTTTGATTGCTGAAGGAGGTTTGCATATCATGTCAAAGCTAGGTTCTAATATCATTCCCTTGCTAAGTGATATCTCCTTTCAAATTGATGATTTGGTTCTGAAGATTCTTAACTAGCTCTCCTTGGGTCTTCATGAAAGTTTCAACATCTTGATTAATGGGTGGTGCTTGTTGAGCGGGTGGGTGATAAGGATTAGAAGCTCGAGGTGGGTTTGGATTGCTTCTATTGTAGTTTTTGGGATTGTGGTTTTGAGGAGAAAAACCTGGTGAAATAAAGTTGTTAGAACGGTAACTTAGCAAGTTACGATCACCTTGAGGTCGGGTTTGGTAGTTTTTCGTTGAATAGTTACCATGAGCCGCATACACGTTTTCCGGATTGTCATGAGTAGAAGGACAATCAGTGTATGAATGAGGACCGCCGTAGATCTCACAAGAAAGTGCTACAGCTTTAACTTGTTGTTGATGATTTGTAGCCAAGAGTTGCATATTTTTGCTCATTTCGATCATTGCGCTGGTCAATTCGGTCATATCAAGGTTTTAAGAAGTAGAAGAAACATTGACTCTCGGATTATTCCTTGAAGATGCAGATGAATCCTAATTTTTGTGATGAGTAGTCATGTGCTCGATAAGCTCTCTACACTCCTCGGGTCTTCTTTTCATAAATGTGCCACCAGCGGCTGCATTAATCTATCCCGATCACGAAATGTTAAACCGTTGTAGAAAGTATAAATTAAGGTGACGGGGAGCATGTTGTGGTTTGGACATCGATCGATCAAAACATTATATCGTTCCCAAGTATCAAAAAGTGATTCATCAGGTTCTTGTGTAAATCCACTAATTTGATTCCGAAGGTTCGTGACCATGGATGGTGGAAAATAGCACGATAAAAATCGTTGAGTCATCTCGTCCCAAGTATGAATTGAATTCTTCGGAAGACGATCAAACCATTTTTCGGCATGGTGGGATAAGGTGTGTGGAAATAGGTAAAGGCGAAGAAAATCCATAGTGACGCCGGGCAACTTCATGCTTTGAGTAACGGTAATGAATTTGTCGAGGTGTTTGTTGGCATCATCATCCGGTAATCCGCGAAATTGACAAGTGTTTTGAACTTATTGGATCATGTGATGCTTCAACGAAAACTCTGGAGCTGTGATTTGCATCGGTGCAATCGGTCCTCCACGTCCATTCATTGTAGGTTGACACAGCTCCTCCATCGTTCGAAGGTCTGGTTGAGGACCATTGTTGTTATTATTCATGTTGAGGTGAGGTGGGTTATTGTTGTTGTGCACACCAGCCATATCTAAATCTTCACGAGTCTCGGGCTTTGAATAAGTTGAAGATTTAGTACGCATACACCTGCAAAAGAAAAAGAAAAAGATACCAAAGAAATAGAGAATATATATTTACTTTGAAAAATAAAATCTTTTTGGTGCAAAACTTTGAAAAAGAAATGCTTTTTATAACTTTTTTAATGTTTTTGTATTTTTGAAAATTTCTAATTTTTATGGATTTTTGAAAATTTTTAAGCAAGAAAAATAACGTTCACGAGTGAACGGATCCCAAAATTCAACGCGTCTCTCACATAAAACTGTTAATCTTCACGAAAAGAGCCGGCAGCGGTGCCATTTAATATTCGGTTTTACTCAGTTAAATTGTTCTTCGTTTCTCGGTGTCTAATCAAAATTGATTACCGGTTAAATGTGTGACTCAGTCGTCTTTTGGTGGAAAAGAAAAGGTTTGGTCGTTGTTTAAAATAAAATTGAAAAACTTTAAAGTAAAAGGCAAGGTAAGTAAGGCTATAAATGATTAAAAAGTAAATTCCGAGAAATTAAAACAAATAACTAATAATAAAGGAGCGAAACGAATAAATAAGCGTAAATTAAAACGAAACAATTAATAAAAATAAAACTAAAAGACGAAATTAACTATCGACTCGAAAATAAAGTTTACTTAATGAAAAAGGAGAGAATAAAACTAAGATGGTACTTTAAAGCTAAACGAGGAAAAACCTAAAGCGGGTACTCAATAAAAGATAAAACTTAAACTTTACGAAAAATTAATAATACTAAAATTTGATAAAAAAATATAACTAAAAATACATGACTTTCAGAATAAAAATCGGAACAACTTTCAAATTAAACTAAACAATTACGGAATAATAATAAATAATTAACAAGCTAGCAAGCAAGCAACTCAAGCTAGCAAGCTAGCTGCTCAATTTTTGGTGGGGAAAAAAATAACCAGGCAAGCTGGCATGTCAATTCAGGAAAAATTTCGGCATGTAAACAGAGAATTCTTCGGAATAAATTTTTTCAGAACTTTCTTCGGAAAAATGATTTTTTCGGAACTTTCTGTTTTCAGATTTTTTTCATAACTTTTTTTCATAACTTTTTTCATAACTTTTTTTCAAAACTTTTTTCATAACTTTTTTTCATAACTTTTTTCGGAATAATTGTTTTCAGAGTTTTTCTTTTTTTTCAGAGTTTTTAACTTTTTCAGAATTTTTGACTTTTTCGGAAGATTAACTATTTTCATAGAAATCTTCGGAATATCAAACTTTTTCAGAGAAACTTAAGATTTTCAAAGAAATGACAAATTTCAGAAAAAGAAAAATCTTCGGAATTTAAAACCCTAATCCAAAAATATGAAAACTCAGATAAACAGATACAGTAATATTAAAAACTCATGAAATAAGCTAAAAATAAGCACAAATCAAATAAGCAATTAACTAAAACTTAATCTAAAACACTTTTAAGAAAAACTAATTAAACCACAAATTAAAAACTTGAAAAACACTAATAAAACTAAAAATTAAAAATCAACTTTTAATAAAATAAACTAATAAAAAAAACTTAACTAAAATCAAATCAAACACTCAATAAGCTATAAAATCAATAATCCAACACAATCAAAAACATAAAAGCATAACAAACAATCAAATAAGCATAACAATAAGCACATAAACATAAAGATTAACAAAAATAATAAAGGTAGAATGAGAGATAAATGAATTACTTGATTAAAATTAAAGATTCAACAACAATTAAAAGTAAAAATTAAAGGACTTACAAATTAAAGGTGCAAGACAAGGAATTAACAAGTAAATAAATGACATGAAAATTAAATGTGGAAGAACTATGTGTCAAATAGCCAACACCTCATAATGACACATTAGGAGGGTATTTATAGGGAGATTAGATGTCTTGATGCTTTCTTCCTTTTCTCGTCTTTTCGTCTTTATAAATTCTTTGACTTTTTTCGACTTTGTCTCGGGATTATTTGAACTCGTCTTATAATTTCTTCATTTATTAGACTTGGTTCTTCGACTTCATTTAAACTTCCGTCTTTACACTTTTTCTTCGATAAATCTTCAGAATAGGCCTTGGACTTCCGTTCTTTTTGCACTCTTGATCTTTTGACTTCGTCTTTTCTCGTTTTCTTCGATAAATGCCCGTGAAATCCCGTGTTTTCTTCCCTTTTCACATTTTGGTCCTAAATCACAACAAAAACACAAACCACGCATAATTCCGACATTTACGACATAAAATACACGTTTTGGCTTGGTTATTATTATAGTTAAGTGGTAAAAGGATAAGTGTTTTCACACTTATTACTTTCGTTCAAGAACAACGTTTGAATTTTCAAGTTTTTCAAAATAATTTTCAAATTTATCCGTTTTCTTTGATAATTCAATTTTGGCATCCTCAAGAGCTTTAAATTGCTGAGCTAAAATCGTTTCAAGCTCTTTAATCTTGGAATCGGTATCAGTTAACGAAGCAGTCATAAAGCATTTATCATGATGTACTATAACATTCTGAATAATCTATCCCCCATTATGACTCACATCGGATGAATCTGAAGTGCTAAAACTATCACCCTTTTCCATCCCATGTTTTTCATAATTAGGTTCGGAATGCTCAACATGCGGTAGTTCATCGACATACACATTAGATAATACAAGGACTACGTGGACCTACAATTTTTAGTTTATCGTAATCCTTGGATTATCTAACTATGGAGATGATTACTAGAGAGAGAAAGTAGAGATAGAAAGGAGAGAATGTGTGAAAATGTAATACTAGATTGTAGAAAATGAGAACCAACCCCTCCTAACATGCTAGGAGGGGGTATATATAGCCCGCTCTACATGTGGGCTTGACGGGTTATATGTTTACATACTAGATCACGAGCCCATACTAGATGTATCTCGTTGGAGTGACCGATCCTTCCTAAATACGTAAAAACATATTTCCAAAACTTATACATTTTCGTTGCTATATGTCTTATTATGCTTATATCATTCATGTTATGCTTGTCTATCCGTTCACTGGGCGTTATGCTCAGCTGTTTTCCTTTCATGTTCCCAAACGGCAGGTACTCAGGGACGCTTGTAGACTTTGAGAGTACGTGCATACGAATGGTCGCTATCCGGCTTTCATTTCTTTATGCACTTTCATACATTACGTTATATTACTTTACTTCATTTCTTGGACATTTTTTAGTCCTTTTCCATTTCAGTACTTATATTCATGTGTGTGAGCTTATGTTAAGACTACCGATATTTGACTCCGATATTTGTCTTTATGGTCAATGAACGTTTTAAACACATTTACCTTGCATTCTTTGATGACACGCCATAATTACCCTGTGATATTCCATTGCCAAAATAGGGTGTTAAAATTATGGTATCAAAGCCTGGTTTCGACCTGTAGGCTCTAAAAACATGACATGTGATTAGTGCGTAATCACCATGGTCTTCCTAGAACTGACAATTGTTTTCATGCATTTGTCTCATGTATCATTGTTCTAGGAATTTTGACTAAGTAATGGTTGGTACAGGACTGGCCATATTTAGTCGCATGTGCTTTTATCGAATCATTTGGTTTCGATGAACGGACCCATAGGCGTTCAATCTCGTCATGTCGTTTTGTTTAGGTGAACTGACCCATAGGCGTTCACCCAAACCCATGTCATTTTTGTTGGCCATGCATACACTATTTTAATAGCATAAATTTTATTTAATGTTTATATGCATAAAAAAATTCATGTATATATATATATATATATTATGTCTTAATCAGATTTAATCATTGCATTTTGTTTTATACTGTCAGATGGTTCTCACATGTGAACAAGAACAGCTGAAGGAAGTAGTCCAAGCTGCTATGCAAGTTATACTTCCTCAACTGAGGAACGAGATTCAGGTCGAGGTGCAAGCTGCCAACAATCAGCACCCTCAGCAGAATCTTCCTCCTCCACCTCCAGCTACCCTGATCACATGGTTGGAGCGATTCAATAAGAAGCGTCCGAAATATTTCGAGAAGACTGACATCTACGTTAAGGCTGAGAGTTGGATAGCTCACATTGAGAAGATCTTTGACGCGATGGGATGCGACCCTGTCTTTAAGGCAAGGTTAGCTTGTTACAAATTTGAAGGGAACGTGCTTGCATGGTGGATAGCACTGAAACTCTCAGAGGGAGGCGACGATTGGGTGGCTGGCTTGACTTGGGCACAGTTTAAGGAGTTGATTATGGGACAGTTTTTCCCGAAAGCTGAGCAAGATAAGCTCAACAGGGAGTATCATGGTATTAGGCAGAGATCTGGGGAAAACAGCAATGTGTTCATGCAGAGGTTCCTTCGACTAGCTGGATTCCTCGGTGCAACAACTAGTACCGTAGAAGAGCAAGCGTATCACTTTTGTTGGGCTCTTCGCACATCTGTCGCCAATAACTTGGTGTTTTCTACATTCAATACTCTGGCACAAGTAGCAGATGCAGCACGCAAGTTGGAGATGCTTCAAGAGAGGGAGGAGTTTGGAGAGGCAAAAAGACCCGACCAGAGGTATATTTCGTCATCAGCGGTGATCATTTCATTTAATTCAGTAGTATCCAAATATTTATCTTTCGCTATACAATTTCATCTTTCAGGCAGAAGACTAGGGACCGGTCCCAACCGGCCACCCAGCAACAGAGTCGGCAGAAGGGTAACGGCCAGACCCAGGACCGTTCTGCTTCGGATACGCGTGGCGGTAATGATTATTACCGTAACAATGCCAACAACTCCAACAACAGCAGGTCCCTAACTTACTTATTCCTATGTTATATGCTTTATGATTCATAATTCTGACATTTCAGCATCTACTACCAGGAATAATGGCAACGGACGGGAGCTGGACCGCAGAGGTTCACATCACAACCATACAGCCACATCTGGTATACATCTTAAATTTTCCTCATTGTCTTGTTTGTACCCGATAACCATGTCTCACACATACTTTCTGAAATAGGCTCCCAACCATCTAGGGCATCTGTTGGAGGGTATACTCACCCTCTTTGCACTAAGTGCAACCGCAGACACCCACGTCCGTGTCGTTGTAATAGCGATGCTTGCTTCAAGTGTGGCTAGCCAGGTCATCGCATGAAGGACTGTCGTAAGGGTGAGATTGAGGGCACTTCTAGACATGCAGACTCCAAGCCACCTTCTACTACTGGACGGGTGTACACGACCTTGCGTGACCAGGACAACAAGTCATCAGGTACCATCACTGGCATCTTGTATATGTATGGTCAAGCTGCATGAGTTTTATTTGACACGGGTGCTACTCATTCGGTCATATCCACTGTTTATTCCAATCGTGTTAGGATATCCCCTATGCCATTAGAAAATATCTTAAACATTTCCACGCTTTTAAGAGACTTTGTACGCATCACACATGGGTACAAGGGTATTCCCTTTGAGTTTGACGACAAAATTCGTCCAGTTGACGGACTTCCATTGGACATGTGCGATTTTGACATGATATTAGGCATGGACTGGCTATCCAAACACCACGCCACCATAGATTGCCACTCATATCGAGTCATTTTTGGTGATGTAAACGCGCCATAGTACATTCACAACGGTTTTATACCCGAAAGGTCTATACAAATAATTTCAACCTTACAAGCACGTGCATTGTTGTCACATGGTTGCGAGGGATACTTAGTGTAGGACTTATACACATGACATATAGAACAAGAAATAGCGTTGATGAAGAACAAGATTAAAACTAAGAATGGAATATTAGATTAGATGAAGAAGAAAGAGAAAGATACAAAGTAGGTGTTTCTAGTGAGAGAAAATAAGGAGAGTTTCTCTCTCTAAACCAAGAAGGATGGAAAGATACTATGAGAGACACACACACAAATGAGGTTGAATTGGCCTTTTATACTAAGGCTTACAAGTTTAAGAGGCCTTCCTCATTTGTGTGTTCGGGACTAATTCTCGTTACATACATAACACTAACATAGAACTCTCGACACCATTACGTAGCATTTTCCACGAGTTTTGCAACGGTATATTATATGACCATCACTTTAAATACTTCTAACAATCTCCCCCTAAGGGGTGGGCATATAATATGTGACTTCACTTCTTTGACCATCACTTTAAATACTTCTAACAATCTCCCCTTAAGTGGTGGTCATGTAATATGTGACTTCACTTCTTTATTGTTGCAGACTTTGAAGCACATTGTCTTGAGAGTTCCTTCACCGTTCCTTTCATGACTTGTGATCTTGGATCTTTGGTCTTTTCCTTGACTTAATCTTTGAAACTTTGCCATCATGTGATCTTGTGTCTTTCCGCACATACTCATTCTTTGCAGTATTGATGAAAGCTAACTAATAATCTCCCTTGATCATCAGAGTAGCGGAAGTCTTTGTCATTAGATGTTCTTGAGCTTTCTTCATTTACTTGAGCATGTGGTTTTGAATCACGACTCTTTTCCATCGTTTGCATACTTTCGGTTTCCTGTTATACAGTACGAATACTGTACATGTGATTAGGTAAGTTCAAAGAACTTCCTTGACAGAGTTTCCGGCTGTGGTAGCCTTTCTCAATACTTGAATATATCGAAAGATAATTCATAGTAAGGAGTGAATCATGCAGTTCCATTCTGTTGATTAAGTCGTCAATTCAATTTCCTGAAACAAGTTTGAATCAACTAAGAATCAAACCATTGTTGCTTTCCAGTTGACACAAGTTTGATTCGTATAGAATCTCACAAGTCACCTACCGTGGTGCTGTTTGATGATGACACTGGAAGGATTTCCATTCGTCACTATAAATACTGAGGAGTATTACTCTGAATGTTTTGGAAAGATCATAAAGATATTGCGTCAAGACCTGGAACGAGTTTGAATCAAGAAAGAATCAAATCACTGTTGCTTTCAAGTTAACATATGTTCAATTCAAGTAAATCTTACATATGACTACTAAACCATTGTCGTGCCTTCACGCAATGCTAGAATAAAGTATCTTAGCATCTCTAAAATTCATTTTTATGCACTTTTATTGAATTATAAACTTACTACACTACTACTACTTGCTACTACTTGTGTTTTAGACATAATGTATGATTTTAATCGCAAAATGGGACGTTTAGGTTCATAGAACAAGAATACGTGAATGCTTTGTTAGAAATAATTTCGTCGTCCTCGATTTTCACCCAATTCCATGCCAAGCGTGCAACGAGATCATTGTCATTATAAGTTAGTAATGCTAACACTACTCATATGCCCTAATCACGTACTTAGACTCCCATAATCCTAATTGGTATCTCTTATATTTTATTTTTGTCTTGAATGTTTACGAGGATACATTTTTTCCTTATGCGATGATAGAGATTAGGGTCAAAAAATAGAGTCATAACGGTGTGACCAAGACCATCGAATTAGTAACCCCCCCTAATAGACAACGATGAGACTTATTACCAAGACTTTTATACGCCCCTAATGGATGGGCCTTATTATCATAGGTTTACCTCCATCTTTTATTCAACTTCGCCATGGAGCTTTTATTATGACTTCGATCTTGCCTTGCCTTTTATTATCTGCCTCATTGGTGGTTTTATTATGGCTAAAGACGTATATCCTCACGCTAAAGCGAATTTTGGATCTTTAAAGCATCAAAGATTAAGGCTTAATCACTTTCAGTTTTGCATAGATTTTTGGCCTTGTGAGGTTCGAATTTTTTCTTGATTTAGGTGAGCACTTGAAATCCTATTACTGGGTGAAGCTTTCGATTATTCGGGTTGCCAATACTTCAAAACCTAATGTTTTCCCAATTTAATTACATGGAGGCTACTAGAAAAGACTAGAAACCAACAATCAAGACTAAACCGCTAAGCCAATACTTATTAGCAACATATATATACAAGCGAAGGGAGAATAAGCAAACAACGAGAACACATGAGTTTTTGAAAGAATACGAGTACTCTACGTTTAGCATAGTAACTTATAATTAACTCTATCATTTCTCGTCCTCATTTAAGAGACTTAGCCTACTATAAAGTTAAGGAATCAAAGCTAAGTGCTCAACACGCACGGTCGATGATGAGACTGCTTTTATACATAGTCTCATCGTCCAAATCGAGCTTAAAATGCATAAAATATCATGAAAATACCCAAATATATGCTTGTGTTTGTTGCTTGTGTATTTTAGGTACGGATATTGAGAAAATGACAAAAAGATCACAAGAATCAATCAAAAACGAACACGGGAAACGAAGCCGCACAATGAACCTGACCCAAATCATGAATTTCCAAAAAAGTCCTTGAAGAATTGAAGATTGACAAGAATGGTCCCTTAATTTTGAAGACTTGTCACAAATGACCCTCCAAGAATCATTTGTAGAAGATTGGTCCTTAAAGATTGAAGAAATGTCAAGAATAGCCCTTGGAATTTGATAAAATTGCATTATTAGTCCTTCACTAAGGTTTAATTAAACAAAAGGACTGAAAGTGTAAACTGCCCAAAGTTGTTAACAAAGGAAATGAAGTTTTTGGCTATTTATTACAACATGAAAAAAAAAAAGAACAAGGGTGAATTTTGCCATTAACCAAACCCATACCCGGTTATTACCCATCACCAGCCCAAACAAAACCCACCTAAACCCCCCAACCCGGCCCAAGTCAAACTCCAGTCAACCCCACTTAACTTTTTAAACCATTTTTATATAATTAAAAAAAATGGGGGAAACAATTACTATTTATCACCCCTCCCACTAATCCCCTTAATCCCTAAACAAGAACCCTAATCACCATTCCCACAAATCAAAGGGGTTTAGTCCCATTATTTCCAGATCACTAATCAACCCGACCCTAAACCAAACCCATAACCCAGAAAACCCTCACCATCACCCATGTGACACCCCTGGCCCTCCCCTGCACAAGAAAACAAAGTGGTGACAGCTAATCAACGCCTCATAGCATTTTCGTGTTGCCAAAGGAATTTCCAACGGATTAGATTCATTCAACACTGCTGGAGTCACATGGACTCTAACAAACAGCCAAATCCATCCTTGGACCAAGAATTTAAAAAGAGCATCTTCAAACTTATATCTGAATATCTCAAGGGCAATAGTGGAAGTTCAAACCATTAGGGTTAAGGGTTCTTTTCAGTTCTAGAATCATTGTAGCTCTCTATATAGAGAGCAATAGGTTTTCAGTTTTAGTGGTTCTTGTTTTCTCTTTCCTTGGTCAAGCATTGTAAATCCTTTCAAGTGAATGAAATTGGTGTTTGTTGTGACGAAAAAGAACAAGAGCCATTTTACTTTTCCATTGCATATTTAAATTTTGAAGTTGAAATCCCATATTTAGTTTTTGTTTATTTTGGATACTCAAGTTATTCAATCCTTAAGTTCACTGTCCAAGCATTTAAGTTGATCATATGAGCCTGATATTCTTGTTGAATATCAAGCTCAAGTGAAATTTAAATTGTTTGTTTATTTAGTTATTACTAGAAATTTTCAGAAAATAAAAAATTAGTTTTTTTATATGTCAAATAAGCCATAAGTAGCTTAATTGATAAGCTGGCTTATTAGCTTATTTGACTTGTGAACGGGTCACTTTTCTATTTGCTTTCTTTGGCAGGTGCATAAAAACCCAAACACTTTGAAGATATATTGGGTGCATGTGTCTCTTGAGACCATCACCAGCAACTCTCTACTAAGCAACCTTGTTCCATAAGCCAAAAGCCCAGCTATAAGCTGATGGGAGATGGCATTACTGGCATAGTGGGGCCTGGATGTGGGTCCGACAAGGTATAAACCTTGAACTCTCTTGTTTTCAAGTTTAATATATGATTTGATGTGATTTTGAGAGAAAGTTGTTTATGTGTTTGTTTATTGGTTGATTTTACTCATTAGAGGTTTATATGCATGTTTAGGTCAATTCTGATCATCTTAATCTAGTTTTGTAAGCTGTTAGTGTGTTAATTGTTGATTTCATGAATTAAGGGACTGTTTGGGATTAGGGATTTAAGAGGTTTAAAGGTTTCTAAATCTGCTAAAAACCACTCACACACACTCTCTTTGGTTCATTTAGTATCAGTGTATTGTTCTCTTTAGTTTGGTGTGTTTTATCAGAAGTTTGCATGATCAAATATTGGTCCATATATCTCAGAAACAGTAAGCCCCATTTCCTGCTTGTTTTTGTGAAATTTGTGCCATAATCTTGCTCATTGATTAGAGAATAGGCTTATCTAGGATTCTAGATAGCTTGTAAGTGTTTTGGTTAACTTATATGCAATATTTGAAGCTTTAAAATTCGATTTTGTGCAAAGTAGTTCAGAGCACTGTTCATCAGAAACTTGCATTAGCCCTTAGTGACTGATTTTGTGCTTGTTTGTGTAATTTGTGTATTTGACTTGCTGATATTTTTGCATATCTTGACTCCCTATACTCCATTGAGTGTAGGGGTGCCCCATTGTCCAAAGAAAACCAACACACATAGCTTTCCTAAGCTATTCAGTCACCAGACATTGTTTTTGCACTAACAGTGGGAACTAAGTTACCACTGCTAGTGCTCTGGTTTCCACTGCCAAACTAAAAAACAAAAAAAGGCAAAGTGTCAACATCAGTAACTTTCATTTTTTTGTCTTTTGTGACCAAAAATAGGAATTAGGGTTTCATTTTAATTGCATTATTTTTCTAATTTAATTTTTGATTTTTCAGTTTAAATAAATTTTCAGTTACTGTTCACTTAGTATTTTTTAGATTAAATTGCTATTTTTAATTACTTTTAATATTTCTGATTTTGTGTTTTAGTGGTAAAATTAAATATTTTTCAGTTTTAAAATTTTTCTTATATTTAGAAAAATCGTTTAAGATTTTTAGTTAAAAATTATTTCACTGTTCACTTTTTAATTATTTTTTTAGAATTAAGTTTAGATTAATTAGGGTTTAATTTCAAACTGTTTTGTCATTTAGTGCAAAATTTTATATTTTTCAAACTTTTTCATTTTTTTACTGCTCAATCGTATAAATTAGGATTTTTAAAATTGTCAATTATTTTTAGCATTATTTTATTATTTTTTATGATTATTTTAGTTTAAGAATAGTTTTAAGTGTTTTAAAAATAGAAAAATAGTTTTTAAAATTTAGGAAAAATACTTTTTAGTCTTTAAATAATATAAGTGAGTTATTTGTTCAATAAAATAATATTTTGCACATTTTGTTAATTATATTTAATTTTAGGGCTTTAATTAGCATTTAAAATTGAATATTTAATTAATAAAAGGTTTTAAAATATTTTTGTTGGATTTTTATCCTTATTTATATTATTTTAGACTTAGTTTTAACTTTTAATTAATTTTTAGGTTCAATTTTTAAGTTGGTGCTTTTTACGGTTTTACGTGAACGCCTTTTTCGTCTTAGTTTAATCCGTCTTCGTAACCGTCATTCTCTTCTAATCTCATTTCTATCATTCTTTCTTAAACAAATAATCACAAAGATAATCAACTCATTACACACACACTAAGCCTCCTTGAGAACGAACTCATTTTAGGGTCATTAATACACGGTTTTCCTAAATCGTCGTATTCACTACTTTCCCTATTTGCTCTCTTTTTCTAAAGGGTAGCAAAAACACTACATCATTTTGGCGCCGCTGCCGAGGAGGCGTGTTGTGTTTTGATTTGAACAATTGTTGTTTTTATATAGCCATAATAAGTATTTGTATTAGTAGCACTCTACTAATACGTATTATCGGTTTTTCGTTTTTTTTGTGAATACTATTACTAGATTTTATACGTAGAAAAATAAATACACAAGTACTCCAAATACGTGAGAAATCACAACCTTGATTTGGGAGGTCATTACCCAATCATTGTATTCGAATCTCAAACCAAAGAAAAAATGCAAAAATAGATAAATACTTTCGTGAAGCTCGATTTTGAAAATACAAACTATAAGGTGGGTATAAGGCGGATATTATAAAATATATCCTAAGGAAAAAGGCTCTTAAGTGCTTCGCGCCGCCTCGTTTCCCCGCTTGCTTGTGAGTATTTGATTTTGAGAGCTAATCGTGGGTTTTGCCGACCAAAGTATTACTAAGTATCATATATATTTTCATGGTTTCAATTGATTAAACCCTCTTGAACGTTTTGGTGTTCCACCAACGTTCTAAAGTCATCGAAGGCGTTCACTTCACGTGATCGTTTTCATTCCTTGAGGCTTCTTTAATCAAGAGATTTGATTAAGGAGGAGATTTGTAGATTTTGGTCTACCTAATACATTCCACAAAATCCAAAAAAGGTTAATACAATCAAAAACCACAAAAAAATTGAAAAAGTAAAAACACCAAAAAGAATCTTCTTTGCTCATCCTCTCGTTGTACGTGACGTTTATGCAAACTCGCTCCAAAGCAAGACGTGCACGTAAATGTCGTCAAAAGGAAGGAAACCAAACATCTTCTAGTGAAGAATCTCCCATTGTCGAACCCATCGTAGAGAAAGAAGCACCCATGGCTAATCGAACTATTATGGAGTTGCTTCAAGCACCCACCAAGGGTTATGGAGAAGCGATTGTGATTCCCGCTATCCTTGCGGAGAATTTTGAGGTTAAGACGGGTTTGTTGTCCATGATTCAAAACAACAAGTTTCGTGGTGACGAAAAGGACAACCCTCATAACCACATTCGCCAATTTAATCGTCATACCGCCACTTGCAAGTTTAAGGACGTCTCTAATGACTCGATTAAGATGATGCTTTTTCCGTATTCCTTAGCGGGGCCCGCAAAAATTTGGTTAGAGAAAGAGCCACACAATTCTATATTGACGTGGAAGGATCTCGTTTCAAAATTCGTGAACCAATTTTTTCCGCCCTCTAAGACTACGCATTTAAAAAACGAGATTTCAAAGTTTTCACAAGAGTATAATGAGAGTTTTTCGACGGCTTGGAATAGGTTTAAGGAAATGTTGCACGAATGTCCTCATCATGGTTTTTCCGACTTGCATCAAATTGACACGTTTTACAATGGCTTGAACGATCATGAGCGTGATTATCTTAACGCCGCCGCAGGTGGTAATTTTTTGTGTAAGACGGTCGAGGAAGCATTGTTAATCATTGAGAATAGGTCTAAGGTCTATAGTCCTCGTAGCACTTCGAGTGTTCGTAAGACTTCGTCTACACCTTCGCCTTCATTTTCACATACCATTGATGCTTGCCAAATCGAGGCTAATTTGGAGAACAAGATTTTTGATAAGCTTAAAGGATTGTTAATTGAGTTTAAAGTTGGTGAACAACCCACTCCCGCTACGGCTAAAGCGGTTGAGGTTTCTTGTATGTATTGTGGTGGGGCTCACGATTACTCCGAGTGCATTACCAACGGTGGTAACACTTCGAGTGCCTACGCGGCCGCGGGAACTTATAACCAAAACGGTCAAGTTACCCGCACTAATCAATTGACTCCACCGGGTTTTCCACCAAATCAAAATGCTAACAATTATCGAAACAATCAAGTTGGTTACCAAAACAATCAAAGAAACAATTACAAGGGTAATAACAACTATGGTAATCAAGGAAGTAGTAGCCAATTGCAAAATCAAAACCAAAACCGTAATTTTCAAAACACAAGTCAAGGTCTTCAAAATGTTTACACTAAAGAACTTCCAATGGACTTTTTGAATTACGCTACGGCAAATGATAAGATTTTGGAAAACATTCAAGAGCAATTGGCTAGTCAAGCTAGGAACACGGCTAAAAACACAAAGGAGTTAGCTAATTTTGTTAAGGAAAATGTTAACATGAGAAATGAGTTGAAAAATGATTTTGCTAATCAAATTAGCGGTCAAAACAATAAAATTGAGCAAAGTCATGCTAGGCTTGAACAAAGGACAGATCAAAAAGCCGCTAGTCAAGATGTTAAGCTTAATGCTATTTTAGAAGCGGTCATGGGGAACAAAGCCTCTACTTCGGGTAGTTTACCTAGTAACACCATATCAAACCCGAAGGGAGAGATGAAAGTGATTACCACACGAAGTGGTAAGACACTTAACGAACCGACTCCTCAACCAATTACTCCAACGGTGGAGGAAATTGAGGAAGAACCCGAGGTGGTGGTCGAAAAGGAGCATATCTCAAGCCCATAAAGTACCGCTCATGCCACACCTACGGTTGACCCATCACCCATAATGGAACCCGAGATTCCAAAGGATATGCCTATGCCTCAACCCACACCACCCTTGCCCTATCCATCGAGACTTAGGAAGGAGAAACGTCAAGAGCGCGATAATTATCAATTTGAGCTTTTTATGAAAATGTTTCGCGATTTGCACTTTAATGTGAGTTTCGCCGATGCTTTGGTCATGATGCCTCGATTTGCCGCTAACTTTAAGAGTATGTTGAACAACAAGGAGAAAATGCACCAATTGTCTAGTTGTTCTTCGGTTTATCTTAATCGCATACCTCAAAAAGTCGGTGATCCCGGTAAATTTTTGATCCCTTGTGCAATCCAAGATATGGAAGAATGCTATGCCTTGGCCGATCTTGGTGCTAGCATTAACTTGATGCCACTTGCAATCTTCGAGTCGCTCAATCTTCCTAATCTTACTCCTCCGCTAATGTCTATCGAGTTGGCTGACCATTCCATGATTCGCGCATGTGGATTGGTGTTAAACACGGAATTAGTCATGATTTTAGTGTTATATCCCTTCATTTTTGGTATAATAAATAGCAAAACGTGTATTTTTAGTGCATTTATCGTTATATGTGTTATTTATTATTGTAGGTACGAATAATAAAGAAAAAGAGCAAAAACGAAGAAAAAGAGCTAAGACGAGCACGAGAAATGGAGAAAGCGCGGAAAATCGAGTTTGCTGGTGCATTCATATTTTATTGGGCCGGCCCGACACCATTTAAATGGGTCGGACCGACCCATTAATAAAACAAAACCCAACAGCTTAAAAGCATGACACAGGCCCAACAAAGGTCACACATGGTAACACATGGCCCAACAAGTAAAAGCCCAGGCAGGCCCAAGAAAATGAAGAATAGAGATAGATCATATCTTGGCTTAAAAGAGACGCATCATCTCATTTTTTTATGTAGATCTTTTCCTGCGTTTTCATTTTTTAGTTTATTAGGTAGGTAGTAGATAGCAACAGACATATCATATTTCCATTTTTATTTACTCCTCACTACTTTTATTTTATTGTTTTCCACTGCGTCTTGATTTAACTGAGTATTAAACATTACATAGTTATTCAATCCTCACATTAATTCTATCATGTCCTGCGTTTGATTTTATTATTTTTAGGTAAGATAGACACATCTATTATTGTTCCCTGATTCAATTGTTCTCAGTAGGTAAAATAGATAAACATATAGTCATTCCATATTCACTTTTCATATAATCTTTCCCCTGCGTATTTGTTTTTTTAGATAAAATAGATTAGCACTTTAATTTTTTTGCTCAAAACTTTCATTCATGTCTACATTCTTTATTTTTAGATAAGATAGCAATCAGTAGGCAACATCTCTATTTCTCTTTCTTTTACCTTCGTTTTTTTTCCTTTTTTTTATGATTAGATCTATGTAAAATTTTAGGAATATTTTAAAGTAGATCTATTCTTCATTCTAAAAACCTTGTAGTACTAGATTCGTGTCTAATTTTTCATTTTTTTATTTTTTTATTTTTATTTTCTTCGCTTTTTATTTATTTATTAATGAATGTTTGATTTAGTTTCGGTTCGAAGTTTGTTTATTTTCAGTTATAGATATGCCTCTTATTTTGTTAGAAATTACAAAAGCATTTAATTAAAAGCTAATAGGATTTGGATTAATTAGTTTATTGTTTAAAATTCAGTTTTTTATATAAAATAGATTTATTTAGTTATAAAATTTGAAGTTCTTAAATAGTCTTTATAATAATTTTAAAATGCCATTTATCTTATTTGTTGTTAACGTTTTATGTTTCTTTGATCTTGGCGATTCCGGTTCATCATTTCGGCGAGGAGTTTTACGGGTCTTTTAGCTAGATTATGTTTTAAAGTTTAATGCTCGATTTGTTTTTATCTCGTTAGTTAGTCGATAAAATTGACAACTTTATCGGCTAATTAGTTTGATAAAAACTTTGAAAGTTATTAGCTTTTGATTTAATTTAGTTATTAGATCGGGTGTTTAATTTTTCGTCTCCGGTTCATCATAACGGGTTAAATTCTCTATCTCTTTTCTTATCGTTATTTTATTTTATATTTGATTGTTATTGTTGCCTTTTCTTTATGTTTAGCTTTATTGTCGAGATTATAGTAGTTTTGATTATGCTCGTTTAGTTTGTCATCGTTATTGTTCATAGTATTATTTTAAATACCTTTAGCTTAATATTCGTAATATACTTGTCTCTTTCATTATTTTTTAATATTAGTCGTTAAAATTGGTAGTTATAGATTTGAAAATCATAACCTTTTTATTCGAGCATCAAACTTGAGACATAAATGCGGATTTCCATTCACACTTCGCCGGAACTACGATAACCTTTCGGGTGTACGAAAACGACACATTAAAATGGCGCCGCTATCGGCTTTGTGTGTAGCGATGTTTGAGTTGTGTTTTTAGTTAGTGACTTGAAGATCCTTTCTTTTTGAAAGTTTATTTTCGTATTTGTATATATATATAATAAAAAATTTAACAAAATATATATATATATATATATATATATATATATAAAAAAAATTTATAAAAACCAAAAATAATTTCTTATTTTATTTTATTTTCTTTATTACTATATATATCATAAAAAAATGTTTTAAAAAAATATTCTTCTTTATCTTCTATCGTGTTTAATTCTTTTTCTCAACCCCTCTTATTTTTAATTCTTCATGGATTCATATTGTATAGGGTGTGGGTCGTCTGATAGTCAATCATGTTATTGGTGTTCATGCGAGCGGTGCGGTATGGCTATCCCTAATCACGAATTTGGACATTGTTCATTTTGCAATTGTACCAATTCATACTTCACCTCTAATGACACTATCTCACAGTCTCCCATATATGACGATATGTATCCGCAATATGCACCGAGTTTTTCTCCATACCCGTGTTGCAACTATTATGGGGGCCCTCACGATACTTCTTATTGTCAATCGATGAATTATGAGCCACATCCGTGCTATAATTCCGGTTCTCATAATTTTGAACCCCCACAAAACTCCGTCGTTCATCAACCTTCTTTTGAGGAACAAATCACTAGTTTGGATGAAATTCTTGAAAGCTTAAAACAACTCGAAATTAGCTTGCATAACGAAAGCCGACAAGAGCAAGTATCTAATCTTAGTGCTTCTACTACTCCTCTTGTGCGTTCTTACTATTATGATGATGATGACGATGAGAATTCTATTTCTTGGAATGATCTTTGTGCTCAATGTCCTAGTGCAATTGTAATTCCTTCTCTCGACTTGCCGGCTCTTTAGCCTAAGGATTCAACCACTCCTATTCTCGATTCTTCCACTACGGAGACCGGTGCCTCTCTCATCATGGGGGATGAGGGTCTTATCACTATTCCTTGCGATGAGATTCTTATTCCAATCCAAAGTGTGCCTACGGTTGCTTCCGATAGTGACGATGAGTGTGAATCTCTTTCTAGTGATGATTCATTACCTCCCACCGACATCTTGGGAGACGATTCTTTGGCTTTCTCTAATCCTCTTTTTGATCTCGATGATGATTTTACTTCTAGTGATGACGAGTCACTATCCGATGAAGACGTTCAAAAGGAAACTTTCAAGATTTATTCGAACCCTTTATTTGATTTTGATGACGCCTACATCTCTAGTGAGGTGAATCATCTCTTTGAAGAGGGGATTGAGGACATTGATAGCTCCGACTCTCTTTCTATTGATGAGCATTCTTTGTTAGCCATGCCACCTCCCATCGTAGAGGGGGTGGAGAGATTTGACCCTACCTTCCGTTTGATTCGGTCTGGAGAGGTGACGCGGGTGGTAGATATGTCTTCTGATATTTCTCATACTATGTTGCCACCCCGTCCTACCGCGTGCACGCCCAAGCGGGTGATGTATCACTTTTTGATGAGATGGCATTTATACATGATCTCATCGTTCTTTTCGGGCTTTAAATGCATTAAAATGTCATAAAATACCATATATATGCTTGTGTTTGTTTACTTGTGTGTTTTAGGTATGGATATCGTGAAAAAGACAAAAGATCACAAGATACAAGGAAAAACGAACACGAGAAACGAAGCCGTACAAAGAACCGGGCCCTAATCATGGAATTTTCATCAAATACCCTTGAAGACTTGAAGACAAAACAAGATTGATCCTCATTCTATGAAGAAATGACACTTAAAACCCTTGTATATTAATAATTACAAGTTTGGTCCCTTAAGTTTGTCAAAATTGCAAAAAGGTCCTTCAACTTTGAAGAAATGGCAAGAATGGTCCCTCAACAATTTCAAAATGCCAATTATAGTCCCTCATGAAGTTTAAGAGACATTGAAGACCTTTGAAGATCAAGATTGTCCAAGTTCAGTCCTTGAATTATCCAAAAATGACAAAAATAACCCTTTGATAACCTTTTTCCCAAGTTGGTGCCAAAAGTGTAAAGTCTTGAAAGTTATTAACAAGGCAGAAATCGTTTTAGGGCATAAAGACCTTAAATGCCAAAAATTCCAAAAGATGGGGACTAAATGTGCCAAGTGAAACATTCAAATCTGAAAAGGGCGCCTAACACCCACTATTCCCCCAATATCGGATCTAAATACTCACTGTACATCTTTTTTACAGCCCAGGTTTCACCTTCACTTTTCCTTGGGTAAATTTCAATTAAAAGTGCACACGTGTAATTCACACCAATACAAACCCATCCCACTCCTAAAATCCCCAATCCCATGCGTGTGGACCCTACCCCCAATTCCCCAATCCACCAATCAGAGAACACCTTAGTCCCCAAGGCACATGACGTGTCCAAAATGAACGTCCATGATGTATAGCTTACTCACAACGCACAAATGAACAGCCAGGATCAAATTTGGACAACTCATTCACTCAAAACCGTCAAGGGCAACTTTGGTATTTTCTATGCATTAGGGTTTTGTTATTTACATTCTAGATAGTTCTTAGAGCTCTATAAAAGGAGACACCAGCCTGTGGTGATCCCTTGTTCCAGTTTCCTTCCAAAAACTTGTAATTCCTTTTATTAAATATAAAAGTTGGTTTTGTTTTAAAAAAGAGTTATAATTCCTTTTTATAATTTCTTAAAGTTGGTGTTGTTTGAGAAGGAAAGCTGTGTTCCAATTTGTTGTTTGGTTAAGAATTTTGATTTTCAAAATTTGTTCAAAGGTTTTGAAAATCTGTGAATTTGGTAAGAATTGGATTCACAGGATTTGGATGTTAAGAAGTGTGATTCATTTAGTGTTATAGAGTTAAGAAAACGTTTTTAAGAAGGTTTAAAAAGGTTTGGAGAGAGTTTAAGAAGTAAGAAAAAGCTAAACAGAATATATATCTTGTTATACTATTTTGTTTTGTTTCTTCTTTGATTTGTCAATAACAGGTTGGAGAGGCTGTTGATTTGTGTTCAGCACCAGCCCGGGCTGGTAGGGAGGAGGATTTACATCCTCTAGGGTCTTGGATGTAAGACCCTAAGGTATTCCCTTTTCCCTTGTTAAATTTCAGAAAAGTGGTAGTGTGTATGTTCTTATTTGATTTAGTTGATTAAGTGTGTTAAAGCTGTGATATTCATGTTCTTATGTGTGTTAGTACTTGTTTAATGCTATTTGAGTTAGATTGATTAAGGTTTTAGAAGGTTTGGTTTGATTAAAACGTTTTTCAAATATTTAATAGGTTGTTTGGCAACAGGTTTTAACAGGGTAGTAGTCTTAATTTGTGGATTTAAAAGGTGTTAGAGTCAGTAATTAAGGTTAGGTTAGGATATAGTGAGTTGGTAATCTACTTTGGTGTAGTTTTGGAGCCATTTTGTGTGTTAAAAGTGAAAAAGTAAGTAGCAAATCTGCATAACAACTCTCCTGCTTACTTTTCATGCAATTTTGATGCTTGAATCTGAATTCTGTTAGGAGATAGTGTTATTGTTGGTTTGAAATTGATTGTGCATGACTTGGAGAGTGTGTGTGCCAAGTTTGGTTGATTGGAGTTCATTACATTGCAAGTTATAGCTTAAACAGTCCCCAGTCCTGCACAATTTGCATCAGCAACTTGATACAGCTAGGGAGTGCTTTGATTTGCTTGTTATTGTATGCTTAGTGTTTGAATCTTGCTTGTACTGACTCCTTGTGCTTCTATGAGCACAAGGGTGCCCCAATCGTCCAAAAGTATCCATCAAACAAGCTCATCACCAAGCTCCTCTTGGCTAAATTCCTTGTGAGAAATCAGAAAACACAAATACAAAGCTGCTTAAGTTCAAGTGAAACCTGGCACGTTTTTGGTGATCAATTTGTTCAAATCTTTCATAAAAAAGGAAATTGGAGTTGGATTCATAGCTCATTTAGGTTACTGATTGTTTTAAAAAGGAAAAAAATATAAAAAAAAAAAAATAAAAAGCAAAAACCACTAGCCTGGCTTCGAACCCCTGACCTCTCGTTGGAGGGTTCAAGGCTCTTACCAGTGTGCTAGCTTTCATCTTGTTTATGGAAGGGCATTGCCTAATACTTAAAGTCTATTGGTTTCTAGCTTATTTAATAAAGCCGTGAGTAAATAAGCTTATTTTAGCTTATTTGTTAAACGTTTTTGCTTATTTTGATTTTTCCTAGGACCTTATTAAGTTTATAGATTTTTCTAGCTACTTATTATATTTTTCCCATTATTAGTTTATTTATTAGAATTTATTTAATAGACGTTTTTTAGAAAATCATTAAAAAATACCAAAAAGATTTTTAATTTTTAGGAAAAATAGTTTTTAGGTTTTAAAATATATTTTTGAGGTTTACATCAAGTTTTGGTTTTATAAACTTTAATTTTTAATTTTATAATATTTTAAGGTTTTTTATAAACTTTAAAGATTTTTATAAAATTATTAAAAAAGGTTTAGAAGCTCTAATTAGTGTTTTTCTCTTAATTATATTATTTAGGATTTTTAGAAATTTTTATTTCAAGTTTTATAAACTTTTTATTTTTAGCATTATTTTATTATTATTTTAATATTAATTTTTCAAAATTTTATTTTTCTTTCTTTTTCATTTTTCTTAGGATCTTTATCATTAATTAGGACTCTTTCCATTTTTAGAATATTTTTATAGCTTTTAGATTAATTTTTATAATTATTTTAAGTTTAATTAGGATTTAATCATTTTTAATCATTTTTAGAGTTTTAAAAATAGTTTTAATAGGTTTTAATTTTTAGAAAATTACTTTTTAGTCTTCTAATAATATAAGTTAAGTGATTATTCAATAAAATCATATTTTAGACATTTGAATTAGTTAAATTTAATTTTAGGGCTTTAATTAGCATTTAAAATTAATTATTTAATTAATAAAAGGTTTTAAAATATCTTTGTTGGATTTTTATCTTTATTTATATTATTGTAGACTTCTTTTTAGTCTTTTTAATTATTGATTTTGTTTTTGGTCTTAGTATAATAATTTTTAATTTTTGTGGTTTTTCTACGGTTTTACGTTTACGTCGTAGTTTAATTTTAACGTATCCGTCTTTTCGTCTTCTCATCCCCATTCTTCTTAATATTAATCTCAAAGAAACACAAGTTAATTCACACACATATACCTCCTTGGGAAACGAATCTTTCATCTCTTTTAAGTGATTGGGTCATTTGTGCACGGTTTTCCTAAACCGTCGTACTTAATACTTTCCGCTATTTACACTCTTTTCCTAAAGAGTAGTAAAACACTACAATCATTTTTGGCGCCGCTGCCGGGGAGGTGTGTTGTGCTTTAATTTGGAAAATTTTGTTTTTGATATTATCCATAATAGTAATTGTGTTAAGTGGAACTCCCTTAACACGTATTATCGGTTTTCTTGGTTTTTTTTTTGTGAATATTATTAATATATTGTATTAAGTATCACAATCAAAATACAATATCTCCAAAAGTGTGAAAACACAACCTTAATTGGGATTTGATCTCCTAATTATTGTATTCGAATCTCAAACAAAAAGAAAAGGCAAAAATAGATAAATACTTTCGTGAAGCTCGATTTTGAAAAATACAAACTATAAGGTGGGTATAAGGCGGGTATTATAAAATATACCCTAAGGAAAAAGGCTCTTAAGTGCTTCGCGCCGCCTCGTTTCCCCGCTTGCTTGTGAGTATTTTGAGATTGAAGGCTAATCGAGGGTTTTGCCGCCCAAAGTATTATTACGTATACTATATTTGCTTGGTTTTCTTTGTGATTAAACCCTCGTGAACAATTTGGTTTTCACCAAAGTTCTAAAGTCATTAGAAGACGTTCACTCCACGTGATCGTTTTCATTCCTTTGAGGCTTCTTTAATCAAGAGTTTGATTCGAGGAGAGATTTTGTAGATTGTTGTCTACGAAGATACACCAAAATCCAAAAAAATTAAATATCATCAAAAACACAAAAAATTGAAAATCCACAAAACAACCAAAAAGAATCTTCTTTGCTCACCTCCCATTCTTCGTGAAGTTTATGATCACTCGTAATCAAGCTAAACGAGCTCGTAAACGTCTTCAAAAGCAAGCAAATCAAGGATCGTTGATTGTTGAAGAACCTCCAATTGTTGAACCTATTGTAGAACAAGAAGTCGTCATGGCTAATCGTACTATGATGGAGTTGCTACAAGCACCCACCGAGGGTTTTGGAGAGGCTATTGTTATTCCCGCCATCCTTGCGGAGAATTTCGAGATTAAAACGGGTTTAATGTCGATGTTGCAAGCAAATAAATTTCGAGGTCACGAGAAAGACAACCCGCATTACCATATTAGGAATTTCAACCGTCTCACCGCTACTAGCAAATTCAAAGATGTTCCACATGACGCCATTAAGATGATGTTGTTTCCATATTCGTTGGATGGACCCGCAAAAATTTGGCTCGAGAAAGAACCGCCAAATTCGATTTTGACATGGGCCGATCTCGTTTCTAAGTTTGTGAACAAATTTTTTCCACCATCGAAAACAACACACTTAAAAAATGAGATTTCACGATTTGTGCAACGTAACAATGAAAGTTTTTCAATGGCATGGGAACGATTTAAGGAGATGTTACATGAATGTCCTCACCATGATTTTTCGGAATTGCATCAAATTGATACATTTTATAATGGGCTTAATGATCATGAACGAGATTATTTGAATGCCGCCGCGGGTGGTAATTTTTTGTGCAAGACGACAAATGAGGCTTTACAAATCATTGAAAATCGATCTAAGGTTTATAGCCCTCGTAACACACCGAGTGTTGCAAATATGGGTTCGTCATCTTCGTCACAATCGTCTCGTAGCATTAATGCCTTACATGATGAAGCTAATGAGGAAAATCGGTTTTTTGATAGATTTGCTAATCTAATGTCCCATTGGAAGGCTCAAGAAGCTTCCAATTCCGCTTCGGTTAAAGCGGTTGCTAAGAGTTGTTTATCGTGTGGAGGAGCTCATGATCTTTCCGAGTGCATTACCGCGGATGGTAACACTTCGAGTGCTTATGTAGCAACGGGAACTTATAACCAAAACGACCAAGGTTCCCGCCAAAATCAAGCTCCACCAAATCAAAATGCTAACAATTATCGAAACAACAACCAAGGTAATTACCAAGGCAACACACGCAATTACAACAAAGGGAATTATCAAAGTGGGAATGGACAAATCTCTAATCAAAATCAAAACCGTGATTTTCAAAACACTACACAAGGTTTTCAAAATGCTCACACGAAAAATTTGCAAGGAGAATTTTTAGATTATGCTAAAGCAAATGATGCTAAATTTGATAACATGCAACGTGAGATGATTAGCTTAAGGTCCAAATTGAAAAACGAGCTTAAAAATGAACTTGCTAATGAACTTAAAACTCATGCAAATAAAATGGAAGGAAATGTCCAACGTCTTCAACAAAACCAACAAAAGATGGAATTAGGACAACATGAGATTAAGCAAGAGTTATTGAAAGCGGATGCTAGGCAATCAAAATTTGAGGACCGAATGGCTAAGATGTTCGAAGCAATCATGTGTAAGCCCTCTTCTTCGGGTGGTCTTCCTAGTGATACCATTGCAAACCCGAAGGGAGAAATGAAGGTTATTACTACACGAAGTGGTAAAACTTTCAAGGAACCAATCTCTCGACCAAGTACTTCTACGGAGAAGGAAATCGAGAAAGAACCCGAGGTGATGGTCGAAAAGGAGCATATTACAATCCCACGAAGTACCGCTCAAACCACACCTACGGTTACACCAATACCAATTGTGGAACCCGAGTTTCCAAGGCCGTTGCCTAATGACCAACCCACACCACCTTTACCCTACCCTTCAAGACGAAACAAAGAGAAAATGCAAGAACGTAACAAACAACAAATCGAGCTTTTTATTAAGATGTTTCAACAAGTTCATTTTGATGTGAGTTTAGCCGACGCGTTGTTATACATGCCTCGTTTCGCCTCCACTTTTAAAAGTATGATGAGCGATAAGGAAAAGCTTTCAAAGCTTGCTAATTGTTCTTCGGTTTATCTTAACCGCATACCGGAAAAAGTTGGTGATCCCGGAAAGTTTCTCATTCCTTGTGACATACAAGAAATGAAAGAATGCCTCGCCTTGGCCGATCTTGGTGCGAGCATTAATTTGATGCCATTTTCCATTTGGAAATCGCTTTCGCTTCCGGCTCTTATTCCTTCGAACATGTCCATCGAGATGGCCGATCATTCTACGATTATGGCATGTGGAATAGCCGAAGATGTTTTCGTGAAAGTGGGGAAGTTCTACTATCCCGTTGATTTTATAGTAGTCGACATCCCCGCGGATCCTCAAGTTCCTCTAATTTTAGGTCGTTCATTTTTAGATACTTCGAGATCGCTTATCGATGTTCATGCGAGAACTATCACTTTGAGATTCAACGAAGAGGAACTTGTTATAAACGCTACTCAAAACTCGAAACCTTCTCATGTTTATGCAATCGCTACCATCAATCACATTGACATCGTTGATGTGGTTTGCGATGAGTTTTCACAAGAAGTGTTAGGTTTTTCCGATAGCTCGTCAAGTGGCAATCCCACTATTTTGGATCCGATTCTTGCTAATTCCACACCAAATCTCACTCCATTCCAAGGAGGCGATCTCACTTCAAATGAAATCGACAATGAAGATGAGGTGTTGATTAGTGATGATATTTCTATTCCACCATTTCTTCCGCCGATGGGAGTTATGAGTGTTGAACCAAAATCTTCAATCGAGGAACCGCCTATCCTTGAATTGAAAGATCTTCCTTCTCACCTTGAATATGCATTCTTGGAAGGTGATGACAAGTTGCCGGTTATTATTGCAAAAGATCTTGCTAATGATGAAAAAACCGAGCTCTTGAAAGTTCTTAAGGCTCACAAAGGGGCAATTGCGTGGAAAATATCCGACATTAAGGGTATTGACCCAAAATTTTGTACTCACAAGATTTTAATGGAGGAGGACTACAAACCCGCAATTCAAAGTCAAAGAAGGGTGAATCCCAAAATTCACGATGTCATTAAAAAGGAGGTCCTTAAACTCCTTGACGCGGGAATGATTTATCCTATATCCGATAGCCCATGGGTGAGCCCAATCCATTGTGTCCCTAAAAAGGGAGGAATGACCGTTGTGCCTAATGAAAACAACGAGTTAATTCCCACTCGTGTTGTGACCGGTTGGAGGGTGTGTATTGACTACCGAAAGTTAAATGACGCCACTCGTAAAGACCACTTTCCTTTGCCCTTCATGGATCAAATGTTGGAGCGACTTGCGGGAAATGAATTCTATTGCTTTTTAGATGGTTTTTCCGGTTACTTTCAAATCCCTATCGACCCTCGTGATCAAGAGAAGACTACGTTTACGTGTCCTTATGGAACGTTCGCTTATCGTAGGATGCCTTTCGGACTTTGTAATGCACCCGGTACGTTTCAACGGTGTATGATGGCGATTTTTCACGATATGATCGAGAAGTCGATGGAAGTATTTATGGATGACTTCTCGGTGTTTGGTAATTCGTTCACGTCATGTTTATCTAATCTCGAACAAATGTTGAAACGTTGTAAAGAAACCAATCTTGTGCTTAATTGGGAGAAATGTCATTTCATGTGTAAACAAGGAATCGTCTTAGGACATAAGGTGTCGAAGGCGGGGATTGAGGTCGATAAAGCTAAGGTAGACGTCATCACCAAGTTACCTCATCCCAAAACCGTTAAGGGAGTTCGTAGTTTCCTAGGCCACGCGGGCTTTTATCGTCGTTTCATCAAGGACTTTTCGAAGATTTCTCGTCCTATGACACACCTTCTCGAGAAGGATGCTCCTTTTAACTTTAATGAGGATTGTGTTAAGGCTTTCGAGACTCTAAAAAGGAAACTTACCGAAGCTCCCATTCTTGTTGCTCCTAATTGGGAATTACCCTTTGAAATCATGTGCGATGCAAGTGATTATGCTATAGGGGCCGTCTTAGGGCAACGTTATGACAAGCATTTTCGTCCTATCCACTATGCTAGTAAGACGATGACCGAGGCTCAATTAAAGTACACCACAACGGAAAAGGAATTCCTTGCCGTGGTCTATGCTTTTGAGAAATTCCGACCTTATCTCGTCTTAACTAAAAGCATCGTGTATACCGACCATTCGGCTATCAAGTATCTCTTAGCTAAGCAAGATGCTAAGCCGAGATTGCTTCGTTGGATGCTCCTCCTCCAGGAATTTGATGTCACCGTGCTTGACAAAAAAGGAGCCGAGAATCTAGCGGCCGATCACCTCTCTCGTCTAGAAGATCCTCACAAAGATGTTTTCGAGAACAAGGAAATTACCGAAACATTTCCTCTTGAGACTCTCGGTGTAGTGAATTCTAAAGACACCACCCCATGGTTTGCCGACATTGCAAATTACCATGCGGGCAATTTCATAATCAAGGGTATGACGACACAACAAAAACGAAAATTCTTTCGTGACGTCAAGTTCTATTTTTGGGACGACCCTTATCTCTTTCGGATTTGTGCGGATCAACTCGTTCGACGTTGTGTGTTTGGTGCCGAAGCTTCTAATATCCTTAGAGCTTGTCACGAGGGACCCACGGGTGGTCACCACGGTGCTAATCTCACGGCTAAGAAAGTGTTCGATGCCGGTTTCTTTTGGCCTTCTATCTATCGTGATGCACACGCACTTGTGAAGTCGTGTGATTCGTGCCAACGTCAAGGAAAATCGTCTCAACGTGATGAAATGCCGCAAAATATAATTCAAGTGTGTGAGATTTTCGACATATGGGGAATAGACTTTATGGGGCCGTTCCCATCGTCTCATGGCAACAAATATATCCTCGTCGCGGTGGACTACCTTTCTAAGTGGGTGGAAGCTAAGGCTTTGCCTACTAATGATGCTCGTGTGGTAGTGAAGTTTTTGAAGCAACTATTCTCTCGGTTCGGAACCCCTCGTGCTATTATAAGCGATCGTGGAACCCATTTTTGTAATGACCAATTCGAAAAGGTTCTAAAGAAATATGGGGTTACACATCGTCTTTCTACGGCTTATCACCCGCAAACGAGTGGGCAAGTCGAGGTTTCGAACTGAGCTTTGAAGAGGATTTTGGAAAGGTCGATTGGAGAAAACCGTGCTTCATGGTCCGACAAACTTGATGACGCTTTATGGGCCTTTAGGACCGCTTATAAGACACCTATCGGTTGTACTCCTTATAAGTTAGTCTATGGGAAGAATTGTCATTTGCCCATTGAATTGGAGCATAAGGCATATTGGGCCCTTAAGCATGCTAATTTTGACTTGAAGACCGCGGGAGATCACCGGAAAATACAATTGAATGAATTGGATGAATTAAGGGATAATGCTTATGAAAATTCATTAATTTTTAAAGAAAAGACTAAAAAGTTTCATGATTCAAAGATTAAAAACCGGGTTTTTAACGTTGGTGATCAAGTGTTGCTTTTTAACTCACGTCTTAAGATATTTTCCGGGAAATTGAAATCTCGTTGGTCGGGTCCGTTCACCATTACACAAGTGTTTCCATATGGGACCATTGAGCTAGCTCAAGATGATGGTCCCAATTTCAAGGTGAATGGACATAGGCTTAAGCACTACTTTGGTGGGGAAATTCCTTCAATGGTTGCCCCCGACCAAGACACCTTCCCCAATGATAATTAGCATTGAGGGGATCGAGTCGAGCTCATGACTCGGTAATCAAAAACGAGGTGCCTCGTGGGGGAGATCCCATGCTTATCTTTATGCTTATTATTCACTAATAAGGGGACTTGTACCCTTCCAACTCGTTGTCTCGTGGTTGTTTGTGATTGTGTTATCTAGATCATCATCATCGTCTACGATTGAAGACTCTCGTGTTCGTTTACGTGAGCCTCCATCGTTCGTTTGAAGAAGTTTTTCACGAATCCATGACATATCCTTTATTGTTCTAACAATTATCTTTTAGCATAATTAATAAACGGCTTTAGATATATTGTTGATCACCCTTTCCATGCTAGATCCTAAGCATTCGATTCTTCGTCTCTAGTATGGGGGTGCTCCACCTTTAGACTCGAAACATTGAGGACAATGTTTACTTTTAGTATGGGGGGGTGAATAGGTACTTGCTTTGCTACGCCCTCACGTTTTCCAATTTTCAATGTTTTGTTTTGATAATAAGGCTAAAAATGGCCAAATTTTAAAATTTTTCTTAGTTTTCATAAGTGTTTTTAAGACACGAATGTATATTTTCCGATGGGTAGAATAAGAGTTAATTTTTGACTTGATGGGCATTTGGAGCCATTTACATTCCTTAACCCGGTCAATTCAAGTTTTGCTAGACTTTTATATAGGGAGCTTTAAAACGCGAAAGTCTTAATTCATTCGGGTTAAGAACAAGAACTTTTCGCAAGTTCCTATAATTGATTCTAGAAAGTCACTTATCAAGGGAACTTTAAAACGCATTCTCTAAACTTGAAAAAGTCCAAGAAAGTGCAAGATCCTATAGGTGGCTTGAAAACCCAAAACTTTGATTTGATATAGTCTTAATGAAAGCTAATCCAAATTTGGCTTAATTTTGACTTGCATGGCTAAGTATTCACGAGTCTCTTTAATTAGAGGTCTTTATATAGTGAAGAAAGAGAAATGATAGAGTTAGACAAGTGATCATGCTAAACGTAGAACATGAAAGTGTTCTTTCAAAAACTCATATGTTTTTAATTGTGGCTTTTTCTTCCCATAAGATCAATGCATTAGGAATAAATCATAATTGCAATAAGTAAGGTCGTACGATTTGAAAAGTTACTTAGCCTCTAGCGCAAGATCGTTTAAAAGTTGCTCGGGGTTGAATAGAGTTCATAGCCAAGGCATAACGTATTGAAGCGGGACGCGAAGATTGGCGATCATCCAAAAAGGCCCTAACAAGGCATGAGGAGCTCTATTTTTGCTAAAGATCCAAAGATGATGTGAAGTATCATTATTCCAAAATCAATATGAAGGATCGAGACACACGACGAGAAGCAATTACTCCCCTAAAGAATGGAGAAAGTCTATCCAAAAAGACCCTAACAAGGTATGAGGATAAATATATCCAAGTCCGAAAAGGAGGCGGATCGTTGTATATCAAAATCCAAAGTAAAGATTGAAGAAAAATGATGAAGTCGTGGTCCTATATGGAGAATCTCTCAAAAACGTCAAGTGAAGAAATTCCAAACATATGAAGAGAAGACCATAATTTCGAGAACGTCTTCCCAAGATTTGAAGTATGAAGTACATGCCAAATATCGGTCCGAGAAAGGTCTCAAATCGTGAAACGAGTTATGCCAAGATATGAACTTAAGGAGATACACGAGAAGCCGTTTTAAAAGATTTTGTCCTTCGGCTAACTATTGATCAAATCATGCTACTTTACTTTCGGACTAATAACTACTCAAATAAGTCAATATGAATCACTTGTGATCCATGACAAATAGATAAAAAATGCTAGTAACCCATTTCCTTTTATAATAACTAGGATTGCGGGGAGAAAAAGTATTACACAATTTGAACGTATGAGTAGTGTTAGCATTGTGACTTGTACCAACAATGATCTTGTTTTTGCACTTAGCATGGAATGTATGACAATCAAGGATGACGAAATTTACTCTAAGGGACATTAACTTGTTTCTATTCTTTGACCCTAAAAGTCACCTTTTGGTGATGAAAATCATACATTATGTCTCTACACATTCTCGTAGTATGTTGCAAGTCTTTTACTCTTCAATGAAGGTTAATAAAATTGAACTTTGGTGATGCTTAGATACTTTATTCTAGCATTGCGTGAGGGCACGGCAATGGCTTAGTATGGGGGAGTGATGAGATGGCATTTATACATGATCTCATCGTTCTTTTCGGGCTTTAAATGCATTAAAATGTCATAAAATACCATATATATGCTTGTGTTTGTTTACTTGTGTGTTTTAGGTATGGATATCGTGAAAAAGACAAAAGATCACAAGATACAAGGAAAAACGAACACGAGAAACGAAGCCGTACAAAGAACCGGGCCCTAATCATGGAATTTTCATCAAATACCCTTGAAGACTTGAAGACAAAACAAGATTGATCCTCATTCTATGAAGAAATGACACTTAAAACCCTTGTATATTAATAATTACAAGTTTGGTCCCTTAAGTTTGTCAAAATTGCAAAAAGGTCCTTCAACTTTGAAGAAATGGCAAGAATGGTCCCTCAACAATTTCAAAATGCCAATTATAGTCCCTCATGAAGTTTAAGAGACATTGAAGACCTTTGAAGATCAAGATTGTCCAAGTTCAGTCCTTGAATTATCCAAATATGACAAAAATAACCCTTTGATAACCTTTTTCCCAAGTTGGTGCCAAAAGTGTAAAGTCTTGAAAGTTATTAACAAGGCAGAAATCGTTTTAGGGCATAAAGACCTTAAATGCCAAAAATTCCAAAAGATGGGGACTAAATGTGCCAAGTGAAACATTCAAATCTGAAAAGGGCGCCTAACACCCACTATTCCCCCAATATCGGATCTAAATACTCACTGTACATCTTTTTTACAGCCCAGGTTTCACCTTCACTTTTCCTTGGGTAAATTTCAATTAAAAGTGCACACGTGTAATTCACACCAATACAAACCCATCCCACTCCTAAAATCCCCAATCCCATGCGTGTGGACCCTACCCCCAATTCCCCAATCCACCAATCAGAGAACACCTTAGTCCCCAAGGCACATGACGTGTCCAAAATGAACGTCCATGATGTATAGCTTACTCACAACGCACAAATGAACAGCCAGGATCAAATTTGGACAACTCATTCACTCAAAACCGTCAAGGGCAACTTTGGGATTTTCTATGCATTAGGGTTTTGTTATTTACATTCTAGATAGTTCTTAGAGCTCTATAAAAGGAGACACCAGCCTGTGGTGATCCCTTGTTCCAGTTTCCTTCCAAAAACTTGTAATTCCTTTTATTAAATATAAAAGTTGGTTTTGTTTTAAAAAAGGATTATAATTCCTTTTTATAATTTCTTAAAGTTGGTGTTGTTTGAGAAGGAAAGCTGTGTTCCAATTTGTTGTTTGGTTAAGAATTTTGATTTTCAAAATTTGTTCAAAGGTTTTGAAAATCTGTGAATTTGGTAAGAATTGGATTCACAGGATTTGGATGTTAAGAAGTGTGATTCATTTAGTGTTATAGAGTTAAGAAAACGTTTTTAAGAAGGTTTAAAAAGGTTTGGAGAGAGTTTAAGAAGTAAGAAAAAGCTAAACAGAATATATATCTTGTTATACTATTTTGTTTTGTTTCTTCTTTGATTTGTCAATAACAGGTTGGAGAGGCTGTTGATTTGTGTTCAGCACCAGCCCGGGCTGGTAGGGAGGAGGATTTACATCCTCTAGGGTCTTGGATGTAAGACCCTAAGGTATTCCCTTTTCCCTTGTTAAATTTCAGAAAAGTGGTAGTGTGTATGTTCTTATTTGATTTAGTTGATTAAGTGTGTTAAAGCTGTGATATTCATGTTCTTATGTGTGTTAGTACTTGTTTAATGCTATTTGAGTTAGATTGATTAAGGTTTTAGAAGGTTTGGTTTGATTAAAACGTTTTTCAAATATTTAATAGGTTGTTTGGCAACAGGTTTTAACAGGGTAGTAGTCTTAATTTGTGGATTTAAAAGGTGTTAGAGTCAGTAATTAAGGTTAGGTTAGGATATAGTGAGTTGGTAATCTACTTTGGTGTAGTTTTGGAGCCATTTTGTGTGTTAAAAGTGAAAAAGTAAGTAGCAAATCTGCATAACAACTCTCCTGCTTACTTTTCATGCAATTTTGATGCTTGAATCTGAATTCTGTTAGGAGATAGTGTTATTGTTGGTTTGAAATTGATTGTGCATGACTTGGAGAGTGTGTGTGCCAAGTTTGGTTGATTGGAGTTCATTACATTGCAAGTTATAGCTTAAACAGTCCCCAGTCCTGCACAATTTGCATCAGCAACTTGATACAGCTAGGGAGTGCTTTGATTTGCTTGTTATTGTATGCTTAGTGTTTGAATCTTGCTTGTACTGACTCCTTGTGCTTCTATGAGCACAAGGGTGCCCCAATTGTCCAAAAGTATCCATCAAACAAGCTCATCACCAAGCTCCTCTTGGCTAAATTCCTTGTGAGAAATCAGAAAACACAAATACAAAGCTGCTTAAGTTCAAGTGAAACCTGGCACGTTTTTGGTGATCAATTTGTTCAAATCTTTCATAAAAAAGGAAATTGGAGTTGGATTCATAGCTCATTTAGGTTACTGATTGTTTTAAAAAGGAAAAAAATATAAAAAAAAAAAATAAAAAGCAAAAACCACTAGCCTGGCTTCGAACCCCTGACCTCTCGTTGGAGGGTTCAAGGCTCTTACCAGTGTGCTAGCTTTCATCTTGTTTATGGAAGGGCATTGCCTAATACTTAAAGTCTATTGGTTTCTAGCTTATTTAATAAAGCCGTGAGTAAATAAGCTTATTTTAGCTTATTTGTTAAACGTTTTTGCTTATTTTGATTTTTCCTAGGACCTTATTAAGTTTATAGATTTTTCTAGCTACTTATTATATTTTTCCCATTATTAGTTTATTTATTAGAATTTATTTAATAGACGTTTTTTAGAAAATCATTAAAAAATACCAAAAAGATTTTTAATTTTTAGGAAAAATAGTTTTTAGGTTTTAAAATATATTTTTGAGGTTTACATCAAGTTTTGGTTTTATAAACTTTAATTTTTAATTTTATAATATTTTAAGGTTTTTTATAAACTTTAAAGATTTTTATAAAATTATTAAAAAAGGTTTAGAAGCTCTAATTAGTGTTTTTCTCTTAATTATATTATTTAGGATTTTTAGAAATTTTTATTTCAAGTTTTATAAACTTTTTATTTTTAGCATTATTTTATTATTATTTTAATATTAATTTTTCAAAATTTTATTTTTCTTTCTTTTTCATTTTTCTTAGGATCTTTATCATTAATTAGGACTCTTTCCATTTTTAGAATATTTTTATAGCTTTTAGATTAATTTTTATAATTATTTTAAGTTTAATTAGGATTTAATCATTTTTAATCATTTTTAGAGTTTTAAAAATAGTTTTAATAGGTTTTAAATTTTAGAAAATTACTTTTTAGTCTTCTAATAATATAAGTTAAGTGATTATTCAATAAAATCATATTTTAGACATTTGAATTAGTTAAATTTAATTTTAGGGCTTTAATTAGCATTTAAAATTAATTATTTAATTAATAAAAGGTTTTAAAATATCTTTGTTGGATTTTTATCTTTATTTATATTATTGTAGACTTCTTTTTAGTCTTTTTAATTATTGATTTTGTTTTTGGTCTTAGTATAATAATTTTTAATTTTTGTGGTTTTTCTACGGTTTTACGTTTACGTCGTAGTTTAATTTTAACGTATCCGTCTTTTCGTCTTCTCATCCCCATTCTTCTTAATATTAATCTCAAAGAAACACAAGTTAATTCACACACATATACCTCCTTGGGAAACGAATCTTTCATCTCTTTTAAGTGATTGGGTCATTTGTGCACGGTTTTCCTAAACCGTCGTACTTAATACTTTCCGCTATTTACACTCTTTTCCTAAAGAGTAGTAAAACACTACAATCATTTTTACTCTCCTCATTTCATACCGGGAAATGAGGATGAGTGTTTTGATTCCGGAGGAGACGTTGATGTTGCTATTTCTTGTGATGTTTTACCGGTTATCCCATCAACTCTTGCTTTGAGTTTCTATATAGTGTCCTCGGGTGACACTTTGATATCTTTTTCTCCCACCCTCCCACCCTTGGCAAAGACGAGTATTCTTAAGGATCGCCTTTATACCTATTTCTTGTATGTTATAAGAATCCTTTTGCTTTTCTTTACTTATACTGTGGATTCTTCTTCTTTATTCTCATCCGGTAATGAGGATAAGATTTTTGACCCTGGCATATCTGTTTTGAGCCAGTGGTGATTCTCTTGCTCCCCCATGGACCATTTAATTCGGGGTCGAGTCAGGCTCGTGACTCGGTTAACAAAAACAAGCGCTTCTCGGGAGGCAACCCGATGATATATCATTTTTATCTTTTTCTAACATAAGTGTAGGGGCGTGCTTCTCTCCATGTGTGTTTGTTGGTGTTTGTTTTTGTGTACAGGGTTCCCTTGGATCGAGAAGACCTTCAAAGGGTTTATGTTGCTGTTTTCCATCATCTTCTTCATTCAGTCTCCGATCGATCTTCATGTCTATATCAGGGGAGTACTCAGTTCTCATCTTTATCCATACACATCTGCTTGTGTTCTCCTTCTTACACTTGGAATTCTAGCATTAGCCTTTTGTGTTCTTAAGTGTAGGGGTAACACCTTATCACTTTTGAACATTGAGGCCAATGTTCGGTTCTAAGTGTAGGGGGGTTTTATATCATATTGATCATATTCATGCATACTTGTTTGCCCTCTTGCACCCTATTTTGATCAAATGTTTGTTTGTTTTTATTTTATTTTATAAAAAAATAATAAAACGTTTTTGACCGTGCGTGATTGACTTGTCCCGTAGGCTAGAACAAAGGGGATCCTGACTCTACCTGAGTGTTGATCTGGCTGCTCCCTTAACTTTTAGACTGAGCTTTTAGGATTTGGGCAAATGAAAATGCTAAACGTGGAGTAGTTGGTTCTCTTTAGAGCTTATATGTATAACCTGTGGCTTTTCCTCCTAGATTGTAACTAGACTAAATAAGAGTTTTTTCTCAAGCCTTTGAACATTAAAAATTGTGTTGTTATGCAAAAAAATAAATTCTTATGCAATTTTGATATAGAGTCCTAGTTCAACTTTTTATTTAAATTTGAGTGAAAGCATACTTTCTTAAATTTCAAATAATGTTGCGTGAATAAATATGTTGAAAAAAAAATGAAAATAAAAAAAAAGTTGAAAAAAAAGAAAAGAAATAAAAAGAACCAAAAAAAATAAAATAGAAAAAAATAAGAAAAAAGAAAAAAATATGAATGAGAGTTTTAAGTTTTTGTTGCTTTAATTATAATTGTGAGAAACTTGATTTTTCTCAAATTTAAATCCGAAGTTGAACTAGAATTCGTCAATTTTTTATAAGAATTTAGACGGTAATTGAGAATGTAGAAGTCAAAGGTCCCGTGAGCTCCGATACTATTCTCGAGGGTGTAAAAACCTAGCCTCCTAAGCTTTGCTAAAGGACAAGCTGAGAAGAAAGTCGCTACATGGAGTGATCTCTCCTTTGAATCTTCATTCTCTAATTACCGTCGTTGTTTTTCATCTAAGTGTCTTTTATTAGCTTAGCGGTGATTTCAAGATCTTTGATTTCAAAATCCCGCCAATCCCGGTACTATTCTCCATGGGGTGTCAAAAGCCCGGGCACTTAACCGATTAGGTTGGGACGTTCCGAGAAGAAAGCCGCTACATGGGAAAGGCCATTTTTGAATCTCAAATCTCGTCATTTTTGGTGAGTCTAATATTCCACTTAGGTGATTAGCAACCATAACAAATGTCGATTTGAACGATCAAAAATTTGAAAATGAACACACTTGCCTAGTCTTTTATAATTATAGGAGTAAAAAGTTATATTTACATAGGTTATTAGTATAGGTAGTGTTAGAATTTTGCCAAAACGTTTGCACAAGGAGTTTTAGCTTAGTTGGGAGTATTAAAAAGAGGATGACGATATTTATTCCCTGGAGACACCCAGTTTGTGTGTTTCCCGTTCTATGATCCTTATACCTTGAAATAAAAAGTCGAGCATGGCGGGTCACAATGTATTTTTTATTTTATTTTATTTTATTAATTTCGAATAAAGTAGTTTTTAATTGTTTTTGAACTTAACGTTTGTGATAATAGTTGCTTGGGGGCAAGCAACGTGTTTAAGTGTAGGGGTGTGTTAAACACGGAATTAGTCATGATTTTAGTGTTATATCCCTTCATTTTTGGTATAATAAATAGCAAAACGTGTATTTTTAGTGCATTTATCGTTTATATGTGTTATTTATTATTGTAGGTACGAATAATAAAGAAAAGGAGCAAAAACGAAGAAAAAGAGCTAAGACGAGCACGAGAAATGGAGAAAGCGCGGAAAATCGAGTTTGCCGGTGCATTCGTATTTTATTGGGCCGGCCCGACACCATTTAAATGGGTCGGACCGACCCATTAATAAAACAAAACCCAGCAGCTTAAAAGCATGACACAGGCCCAACAAAGGTCACACATGGTAACACATGGCCCAACAAGTGAAAGCCCAGGCAGGCCCAAGAAAATGAAGAATAGAGATAGATCATATCTTGGCTTAAAAGAGACGCATCATCTCATTTTTTTATGTAGATCTTTTCCTGTGTTTTCATTTTTTAGTTTATTAGGTAGGTGGTAGATAGCAACAGACATATCATATTTCCATTTTTATTCACTCCTCACTACTTTTATTTTATTGTTTTCCACTGCGTCTTGATTTAACTGAGTATTAAACATTCCATAGTTATTCAATCCTCACATTTATTCTATCATGTCCTGCGTTTGATTTTATTATTTTTAGGTAAGATAGACACATCTATTATTGTTCCCTGAATTCAATTGTTCTCAGTAGGTAAAATAGATAAACATATAGTCATTCCATATTCACTTTTCATATAATCTTTCCCCTGCGTATTTGTTTTTTTTAGATAAAATAGATTAGCACTTCAATTTTTTGCTCAAAACTTTCATTCATGTCTACATTCTTTATTTTTAGATAATATAGCAATCAGTAGGCAACATCTCTATTTCTCTTTCTTTTACCTTCGTTTTTTTTTTTCTTTTTTTTATGATTAGATCTATGTAAAATTTTAGGAATATTTTAATGTAGATTTATTCTTCATTCTAAAAACCTTGTAGTACTAGATTCGTGTCTAATTTTTCATTTTTTTATTTTTTTATTTTTATTTTCTTCGCTTTTTATTTATTTATTAATGAATGTTTGATTTAGTTTCGGTTCGAAGTTTGTTTATTTTCAGTTATAGATATGCCTCTTATTTTGTTAGAAATTACAAAAGCATTTAATTAAAAGCTAATAGGATTTGGATTAATTAGTTTATTGTTTAAAATTCAGTTTTTTATATAAAATAGATTTATTTAGTTATAAAATTTGAAGTTCTTAAATAGTCTTTATAATAATTTTAAAATGCCATTTATCTTATTTGTCGTTAACGTTTTATGTTTCTTTGATCTTGGCGATTCCGGTTCATCATTTCGGCGAGGAGTTTTACGGGTCTTTTAGCTAGATTATGTTTTAAAGTTTAATGCTCGATTTGTTTTTATCTCGTTAGTTAGTCGATAAAATTGACAACTTTATCGGCTAATTAGTTTGATAAAAACTTTGAAAGTTATTAGATTTTGATTTAATTTAGTTATTAGATCGGGTGTTTAATTTTTCGTCTCCGGTTCATCATAACAGGTTAAATTCTCTATCTCTTTTCTTATCGTTATTTTATTTTATATTTGATTGTTATTGTTGCCTTTTCTTTATGTTTAGCTTTATTGTCGAGATTATAGTAGTTTTGATTATGCTCGTTTAGTTTGTCATCGTTATTGTTCTTAGTATTATTTTAAATACCTTTAGCTTAATATTCGTAATATACTTTTCTCTTTCATTATTTTTTAATATTAGTCGTTAAAAATGGTAGATATAGAATTGAAAATCATAACCTTTTTATTCGAGCATCAAACTTGAGACATAAACACGGATTTCCATTCACACTTCGCCGGAACTACGATAACCTTTCGGGTGTACGAAAACGACACATTAATTGGCGGAAGACGTTTTTGTGAAAGTGGGGAAGTTCTACTATCCCGTATACTTTATCGTTGTCGATATTCCAACGGATCCTCAAGTTCCTCTCATTTTAGGTCGTTCGTTTTTAGATGTCTATGGCTTTAATTGATGTGCATGCTAGAAAGATCACCTTACGTTTCAACGACGAGGAACTTGTTATAAACGCAACTCAAAATTCTCAACTTTCTCATGTTTATTCCGTTGCTACCATAAACCTCGTTGATATGATCGACGTTGTTTGCGAGGAATTTTCACAAGAAGTTCTAGGTTTTGGTGATGTTGAAAATAGTGGCAATCCCACTATGCTTGATCCCATTCTTGATAATTCGACACCAACCTTCACCCAATTTGAAGGTGGTGGTTTTACGTTGGAAGAATTCGATGTTCCACGTACTTGTGACGAAGACCTCGACAACGATGAGGACTTCTCGATTATCAAGGATTTTCTTAACGATTTCCCATTTCCTCCACCCGAGGAGGTTATGAGTATCGATCCCAAATCTTCACTTGAGGAACCACCTATCCTCGAGCTGAAAGATTTACCTCCTCACCTCGAATATGTCTATTTGGAGGAGGACGACAAGTTGCCGGTTATTATTGCGAAAGAACTTACGAATGATGAAAAAACCGCAATTGTCGATGTTCTAATGGATCACAAAGGGGCAATTGCATGGAAGTTATCCGACATTAAGGGAATCGATCCCAAGTTTTGTACCCACAAAATCTAAATGGAGGAGGATTACAAGCCCGCAATCCAATGTCAAAGGAGGGTGAACCCCAAAATTTACGACGTCATCAAAAAGGAGGTCCTTAAACTCCTTGACGCGGGAATGATTTACCCTATTTCCGATAGCCCTTGGGTGAGTCCTATTCATTGTGTCCCTAAAAAGGGAAGGATGACCGTTGTGCCAAACGATGCCAACGAGTTGATTCCCACTAGACTCGTGACCGGATGGAGAGTGTGCATTGACTATCGAAAGTTGAATTAAGCCACTCGAAAAGACCATTTTCCCTTTCCCTTCATGGACCAAATGTTGGAGCGTCTTGTGGGAAACGATTTCTATTGCTTTTTAGATGGTTTTTCCGGTTACTTCCAAATTCCCATCGATCCTCGTGATCAAGAAAAAACTACGTTTACGTGTCCATATGGAACGTTTGCCTATCGTAGAATGCCATTCGGACTTTGCAATGCACCGGGAACTTTTCAAAGGTGCATGATGGCTATTTTTCATGACATGATCGAGAAGACGATGGAAGTCTTCATGGATGACTTTTCCGTGTTTGGTAATTCGTTCACTTCGTGTTTGTCGAACCTAGAGAGAATGTTGAAATGTTGTGAGGAAACCAACCTTGTGCTCAATTGGGAAAAGTGTCATTTTATGGTTAAGAGTGGAATCGTCTTAGGGCACAAGGTCTCGAAAGCGGGGATTGAGGTAGATCAAGCTAAGGTAGTCGTCATCGCCAAATGACCTCATCCCAAAACCGTTAAGGGAGTTAGGAGTTTCCTAGGCCACGCGGGCTTTTATCGTCGATTCATCAAGGATTTTTCAAAGATCTCTCGACCCATTACACATCTTCTTGAAAAAGAGGCACGTTTTGTCTGTGGCGAAGATTGTGTACGAGCCTTTGAAATCCTTAAGAGGAAACTTACCGAAGCTCCCATTCTTGTTGCTCCCAATTGGAATCTCCCCTTTGAGCTTATGTGTGATGCTAGTGATTACGCTATTGGGGCCGTTTTGGGGCAACGTCATGAAAAGCACTTCTTACCTATTCACTATGCTAGCAAGACGATGACCGAGGCTCAACTTAAATACACTACAACGGAGAAGGAGTTCCTTGCCGTGGTGTATGCATTTGAGAAATTTTGACCTTATCTCGTCTTGACAAAATGCATAGTGTATACGGATCATTCGGCTATCAAGTATCTTATGGCTAAACAAGATGCAAAGCCGAGATTACTTCGTTGGATTCTCCTCCTTCAAGAATTTGACCACAAAATTGTTGATAAAAAAGGAGCCGAGAATCTAGCGGCCGATCATCTTTCTCATTTGGAAGATCCTCACCAAAGTGTTTACGAGCCCAAGGAAATCACCGAAACATTTCCGCTCGAGACACTTGGTGTAGTGAAATCTAAGCATGATTCTTCCACCCCATGGTTTGCGGATTTTGCAAATTACCATGCGAGTAACTTCATCATCAAGGGTATGACGACTCAAGAAAAACGAAAATTCTTTCGTGACGTCAAGTTCTACTTTTGGAACGACCCTTACTTATTTCGAACTTGTGCGAATCATCAGACGTTGTGTATTTGGCACCGAAGCTTCTAACATCCTTAGAGCTTGCCATGAGGGACCCACGGGTGGTCAACACGGTGCTAATCTCACGGCTAAGAAGGTGTTTGATGCCGGCTTCTTTTGGCCTACTATTTACCGAGATGCACAAGATCTTGTGAAGTCGTGTGATGCATGCCAACGACAAGGAAAAGCCTCACAAAAAGATGAAATGCCACAAAACATCATCCAAGTGTGTGAGATCTTTGATGTTTGGGGTATAGACTTTATGGGGTCGTTCCCATCATCTCGTGGTAATAGGTACATTCTCGTTGCGGTTGACTACCTATCTAAGTGGGTGGAAGCTAAGGCTTTGCCCACCAATGATGCTCGTGTGGTAGTCAAGTTCTTGAAAAGCTTGTTTTCTCGGTTTGGAATCCCTCGTGCGATCATAAGCGATCGTGGAACCCATTTTTGTAACGACCAATTCGAAAGGGTCCTAAGGAAATATGGGGTTACACATCGGCTTTCTACGGCTTATCACCCACAAACGAGTGGGCAAGTCGAGGCTTCAAACCGAGCGTTGAAGAGGATTTTGGAGAGATCCGTTGGGGAAAACCGACAATTATGGTCGGATAAGTTGGACGATGCTTTATGGGCCTTTAGGACCGCTCATAAGACGCCCATTGGGTGCACTCCCTATAAGCTTGTGTATGGAAAGAATTTTCATTTGCCTATCGAGTAAGAACACAAGGCTTATTGGGCCCTAAAGCATTGTAATGATGATATGGAGACCGCGGGAAAACACCAAAAAATGCAATTGAATGAATTAGATGAATTGAGGGACATTGCTTATGAAAATTCATTGATTTACAAAGAAAAAACTAAAAAGTTGCATGATTCTAAAATTAAAAACCGGGTTTTTAACATTGGGGATCAAGTTTTGCTTTTTAATTCTCGCTTGAAAATCTTTTCCGATAAGTTGAAATCCCGTTGGTCCGGTCCATTCATCGTGACTCAAGTGTTTCCGTATGGGACCATCGAGCTAGCTCAAGATGATGGTCCTAACTTCAAGGTGAATGGACATAGGTTGAAGCACTACTTTGGCAGGGAAGTTCCATCCTTGAACTACCTCGACCAAGTCACCTTCCCCAATGATAATTAGTATTGAGGGGATCGAGTCGAGCTCATGACTCGGTAATCAAAAACGAGGTGCCTCGTGGGGGAGTCCCATGCTTATCCTATGTACATATTATCGCTTTCTAATGTAGTTAACGTGTGGGGATTTGTGCCCTTCCAACCTTTGTTCCGTGGTTGTTTGTGAATTGTGGATTTTAGATGATCATTATCTTCACGATTGGAGCCTCTTGTGTTCGTTTTATGGGAGCACTCGATCGTTTTCTTTGAAGACTTTCTTAATATCCATGGTATATCCTTTTGATGTTCTAACCTTAGGTTTATAGCACACTTCATAAACGGCTATTAATTTATTGGTTACACCCTTTCCATGCTAGATTAGGCATTCGACTACGTCTCTAGTATGGGGGTGTTTGCACCCCTAGACTCGAAATATTGAGGACAATGTTTAACTTTAGTATGGGGGGGGGTGAATAGATACTTTCCTTGCCAAAACTTCACGCTTTCCAAAGTTCATCTTTTTGTTTATCGTTTTGTTGCAAAATAAGGCCAAAAATGGCCGAATTTTAAAAATTTTCTCATGTTTTATAAGTGTTTGAAGACACGAATGTAGATTTTCCGATGGCGAGAATAAGAGTAATTTTTGACTCGACCGTGCGTGTTGAGCACTTAGCTTTGATTCCTTAACTACACATTAGGCTAAGTCTCTTAAATGATGACGAGAAATGATAGGGTTAATTATAAGTTACTATGCTAAACGTAGAGTACTCGTATTCTTTCAAAAACTCATATGTTCTAGTTGTTTGCTTATTCTCCCTTCGCATGTAAATATTTTATGCTTAATAAATATTGACTTAGCGGTTTAGTTGGGATTGTTGGGTTTCTAGTCTTTTCTAGTAGCTTTCGTGTAATTAAATTGGGGAGACATTAAGGTATCGCCAGCGTCACGGTTTTGAAGTATTGGCACCCGAATAATCAAAAGCTTCACCCAATAATAAGATTTTAAGTGCTCACCTAAATCTAGCAAACAATTTGAAGCCCCACAAGGCCGAAAAATCTATGCAAAATTGAAAGTGAATCAAGCCTTAATCTTCGAAGCTTTAAAGATCCAAAATTCGCCTTAGCGTGAGGATATACGTCTTTGGCTAATAAAACTACCGATGAGGTGGATAATAAAAGGCAAGTCAAGACCGAAGTCATAATAAAAGCTTCATGGCGTAGTTGAATAAAAGATGGAGGTAAACCAAAGATAATAAGGCCCTTCCGTTAGGGGGCGTATAAAAGTCTTGGTAATAAGTCTCATGTTAAAAACCGTTATAAAACCGTGTTTATCGATTCTTCTTGTCAACTTAATTTTTTGACATCGTTGTCTATTAGGAGGGGTTATTGATTTGATGGTCTTGATTACACCGTTAGGACTCTATTTTTAGACCTAAATCTCTATTATCGCATAAGTCAAACAATGTATCCTCGTGAAACATTCAAGACAAAATAAAATATAAGAGATATAACTTAGGAAATTGGGAGGATAAGTACGTGATTAGGGCATATGAGTAGTGTTAGCATTACTAACTTATAATGACAATGATCTCGTTACACGCTTAGCATGGGATTGGGGTGAAAATCGAGGACGATGAAATTATTTCTAACGAAGCATTCACGTGTTCTTATTCTATGAACCTAAACGTCCCATTTTGCGATGAAAATCATACATTATGTCTAAAACGCAAATAGTAGCAATAGTAGTAGTGTAGCTAGTTTATCATTCAAAAAAAGTGAATAAAAATGAATTTTGGAGGTGCTACGATACTTTATTCTAGCATTGCGTGAGGGCACGGAAATGGTTTAGTATGGGGGAGTGATGAGACTGCTTTTATACATAGTCTCATCGTCCAAATCGAGCTTAAAATGCATAAAATATCATGAAAATACCCAAATATATGCTTGTGTTTGTTGCTGTGTATTTTAGGTACGGATATTGAGAAAATGACAAAAAGATCACAAGAGTCAATCAAAAACGAACACGGGAAACGAAGCCGCACAATGAACCGGACCCGAATCATGAATTTCCAAAAAATTCCTTGAAGAATTGAAGATTGACAAGAATGGTCCCTCAACTTTGAAGACTTGTCACAAATGACCCTCCAAGAATCATTTGTACAAGATTGGTCCTTAAAGATTGAAGAAATGTCAAGAATAGCCCTTGGAATTTGATAAAATTACATTATTAGTCCTTGCCTAAGGTTTAATTAAACAAAAGGACTGAAAGTGTAAACTGCCCAAAGTTGTTAACAAAGGAAATGAAGTTTTTGGCTATTTATTACAACATGAAGAAAACAAGGAAGAACAAGCGTGCATTTTGCCATTAACCAAACCCATACCTGGTTATTACCCATCACCAGCCCAAACAAAACCCACCTAAACCCCCCAACCCGGCCCAAGTCAAACTCTAGTCAACCCCACTTAACTTTTTAAACCATTTTTATATAATTAAAAAAAACGGGGGAAACAATTACCATTTATCACCCCTCCCACTAATCCCCTTAATCCCTAAATAAGAACCCTAATCACCATTCCCATAAATCAGAGGGGTTTAGTCCCATTATTTCCAGATCACTAATCAACCCGACCCTAAACCAAACCCATAACCCAGAAAACCCTCACCATCACCCATGTGACACCACTGGCCCTCCCCTGCACAAGAAAACAAAGTGGTGACAGCTAATCAACGCCTTATAGCATTTTCGTGTTGCCAAAGGAATTTCCAACGGATTAGATTCATTCAACACTGCTGGAATCACATGGACTCTAACAAATAGCCAAATCCATCCTTGGACCAAGAGTTCAAAAAGAGCATCTTCAAACTTATATCCGAATATCTCAAGGGCAATAGTGGAAGTTCACACCATTAGGGTTAAGGGTTCTTTTCAGTTCTAGAATCATTGTAGCTCTCTATATAAAGAGCAATAGGTTTTCAGTTTTAGTGGTTCTTGTTTTCTCTTTCCTTGGTCAAGCATTGTAAATCCTTTCAAGTGAATGAAATTGGTGTTTGTTGTGATGAAAAAGAACAAGAGCCATTTTACTTTTCCATTGCATATTTAAATTTTGAAGTTGAAATCCCATATTCAGTTTTTGTTTATTTTGGAGACTCAAGTTATTCAATCCTTAAGTTCATTGTCCAAGCATTTAAGTTGATCATATGAGCCTGATATTCTTGTTGAATATCAAGCTCAAGTGAAATTTAAATTGTTTGTTGATTTAGTTATTACTAGAAATTTTCAGAAAATCAAAAATCAGTTTTTTTATATGTCAAATAAGCCATAAGTAGCTTAATTGATAAGCTGGCTTATTAGCTTATTTGACTTGTGAACAGGTCACTTTTCTGTTTGCTTTCTTTGGCAGGTGCATAAAAACCCAAACACTTTGAAGATATATTGGGTGCATGTGTCTCTTGAGACCATCACCAGCAACTCTCTACTAAGAAACCTTGTTCCATAAGCCAAAAGCTTAGCTATAAGCTGATGGGAGATGGAATTACTGCCATAGTGGGGCCTGGATGTGGGTCCCACAAGGTATAAACCTTGGACTCTCTTGTTTTCAAGTTTAATATATGATTTGATGTAATTTTAAGAGAAAGCTGTTTATGTGTTTGTTTATTGGTTGATTTTACTCATTAGAGGTTTATATGCATGTTTAGGTCAATTCTGATCATCTTAATCTAGTTTTGTAAGCTGTTAGTGTGTTAATTGTTGATTTCATGAATTAAGGGACTGTTTGGGATTAGGGATTTAAGAGGTTTAAAGGTTTCTAAATCTGCTAAAAAGCACTCACACACACTCTCTTTGGTTCATTTAGTATTAGTGTATTGTTCTCTTTAGTTTGGTGTGTTTAATCAGAAGTTTGCATGATCAAATATTAGTCCATATAGCTCAGAAATAGTAAGCCCCATTTCCTGCTTGTTTTTGTGAAATTTGTGCCATAATCTTGCTCATTGATTAGAGAATAGGCTTATCTAGGATTCTAGATAGCTTGTAAGTGTTTTGGTTAACTTATATGCAAGATTTGAAGCTTTGAAATTCGATTTTGTGCAAAGTAGTTCAGAGCACTGTTCATCAGAAACTTGCATTAGCCCTCAGTGACTGATTTTTTGCTTGTTTGTGTAATTTGTGTATTTGACTTGCTGATATTTTTGCATATCTTGACTCCCTACACTCCATTGAGTGTAGGGGTGCCCCATTGTCCAAAGAAAACCAACACACATAGCTTTCCTAAGCTATTCAGTCACCAGACATTGTTTTTGCACTAACAGTAGGAACTAAGTTACCCCTGCTAGTGCTCTGGTTTCCACTGCCAAGCTAAGAAACAAAAGCAGGCAAAGTGTCAACATCAGTAACTTTCATTTTTTTGTCTTTTGTGACCAAAAATAGGAATTAGGGTTTCATTTTAATTGCATTATTTTTCTAATTTAATTTTTGATTTTTCAGTTTAAATAAATTTTCAGTTACTGTTCACTTAGTATTTTTTAGATTAAATTGCTATTTTTAATTACTTTCAATATATCTCATTTTGTCTTTTAGTGGTAAAATTAAATATTTTTCAGTTTTAAAATTTTTCTTATATTTAGAAAAATAGTTTAAGATTTTTAGTTAAAAATTATTTCACTGTTCACTTTTTAATTTTTTTTTAGAATTAAATTTAGATTAATTAGGGTTTAATTTCAAACTGTTTTGTCTTTTAGTGCAAAATTTTATATTTTTCAAACTTTTTCATTTTTCTACTGCTCAATAGTATAAATTAGTATTTTTAAAATTGTCAAATTATTTTTAGCATTATTTTATTATTTTTTATGATTATTTTAGTTTAAGAATAGTTTTAAGTGTTTTAAAAATAGAAAAATAGTTTTTAAAATTTAGGAAAAATTCTTTTTAGTCTTTAAATAATATAAGTGAGTTATTTTTTCAATAAATTAATATTTTTGACATTTTGTTAATTATATTTAATTTTAGGGCTTTAATTAGCATTTAAAATTGAATATTTAATTAATAAAAGGTTTTAAAATATTTTTGTTGGATTTTTATCCTTATTTTAGACTTAGTTTTAACTTTTAATTAATTTTTACGTTCAATTTTTAAGTTGGTGCTTTTTACGGTTTTACGTGAACGCCTTTTTCGTCTTAGTTTAATCCGTCTTCGTAACCGTCATTCTCTTCTAATCTCATTTCTATCATTCTTTCTCAACCAAATAATCACAAAGATAATCAATTTATTACACACACACTAAGCCTCCTAGAGAACGAACTCATTTTAGGGTCATTAATACACGGTTTTCGTAAATCGTCGTATTCACTACTTGCCCTATTTGCTCTCTTTTCCTAAAGGGTAGAAAAAACACTACATCAGTCGAGTCAAAAATTACTCTTATTCTCGCCATCAGAAAATCTACATTCGTGTCTTCAAACACTTATGAAACATGAGAAAATTTAAAATTTGGCCATTTTTAGCCTAATTTTGCAACAAAACGATAAACAAAAAGATAAACTTTGGAAAGTGTGAAGGTTTGGCAAGGCAAGTATCTATTCACCCCCCCATACTAAAGTTAAACATTGTCCTTAATGTTTCGACTCTAAGGGTAGAATACCCCTATACCAGAGACAAAGTCGAATGCCTAATCTAGCATGGAAAGGGTGGAACCATTAAATCAATAGCCGTTTATGAAGTGTGCTAAAAACCTAAGGTTAGAACATTCAAGCATATATCATATGGATATCGAGAAATTCTTCAAAGCAAACGATCGAGTGCTCACGTAAAACGAACACGAGTGGCTCCAATTGTGAAGATGATCATCTAAAAACCACAATTCACAAACAACCACGAAACAAAGGTTGGAAGGGCACAAATCCCCTCAAATTAGGTTAACTAAAAAGCAATAATATTTACAAGGATAAGCATGAGATTCCCCCACGAGGCACCTTGTTTTTGATAACCGAGTCAAAAGCTCGACTCGAATCCTCATAAATCTGATCATTCAGGGATAATCATGGTTCGGTCATTTTTGTGGGACTTACATGTAATCAAGGCCCAAAAGCAACCGTGAATAAAGGCAAAGCCTTTATACCGGGATCGAAGATCGTATCCTCACATTTTGTTAAAAATAAAACACGCAAAACCGGAGGATACGTCTTGTAAGGAAGAAAACTCCTTACAACGTATGGAAGCTCATCATATCCGAGGGGGTGGGTTGGTATACTTTGAAACAAAGGTGAAATAGAAAAGGAATTGTCAATAATAGGAGTTTCAAAATTTCCCCCCAGATCGAAGGCAAAAGCCTCACTGAAATCCTCATTCTCGTCGAGAGGCGGTCCATCGGTGAACCCCTCAAGAATGGAAATGTAATGAGTAGAAAAATAAGTCTCATCCGTATGAGACTTCGGGTGGGTGACAAGCAAATCCGGCTCATCGAGTTTAGGATTCTTAGAATCCGCACTCTCGATGTCCTCGAACGTCTCATGAAAGAGAGGATTTACGTCACCAAAAATTAACGCGTCATCAAATTCTAATAAAGGGTTCGAAAAGATTTTAAAATCGATATTTTGAACGTCGTCGTTGATTAGTGACTCGCCATCACTAGCGGATAAATGATCGTCATTGAAAAGAGGGTTCGAAAAAGTCGTTGATTCTCTCTCCGGAGTGTCAATTGGAGAGACATCATCACAAGAAATAGATTCACATTCACTATTTTGATTGGAATAGGGATCTCGATACTAGGGTTAGTGCTAAGATTCGTCTCCCCCATACTTAGAGAGGCATCGGTTTCCGTAGTGGGTATAGGAGTAAAAGGATCTTCATATGAAGATTTTGCCTTAGTGGTTTCGATATCGGCGTCAAAAAACGTATCAATGTGAGCAAGACCATCGGTGGACTTCTCACATGATAAATTCATAATCTCATACGGTGTGGGATTAGGAGTAAAAGGCTCATCATATGATGTTGTAGCTTGATGGTTTCAAATTGGTCCTTCGGAGGGATCGAATGCAGGTTCTCAAAAGATGTAGAAATAGTAGTAACGTGTCCCTCCGGAATTAAATTTTGATACTCTTCAAAAATTGAGGGGTCAACGATTCTCCTTAAAAACTTATAAATTTCTTCTTTTTCAAAATCACTTAACGGAATATCTTCGTCAAAATTTGGTGTACTTTGATTTTGAAAATATTTGACAATTTCATCTTCATTAGAAAAATTCGGTTCCAAAGGTTTAACATTCATCCTTCAAACACGTGCTACGAGTTTTTCTTGTTGTTTATTTTCGAAAACATTTTCAAAAACCTCATTAGTTGACACCCTCGTTTCCTCATCTTCGATGCTCTTTTCAACCTCTTCAACAATTGGGTTATTCATTCCTTCCATAATTCGTTGATAGAGCCTCTCAAATCGTTCATCGATGCGATTAGAACTTTCGTCGCTGCGGCTACAATCGAGATCATCATCGAAAACATGTTGTGGAGATGATTGGTCCAAATCGGAATTGTAACATGGATCGGGCTCATGGGAATTTTGATGATCGAGATTGTATGGTGGGGCCTCAAAATGATCAAAATTGGAATTATCGTATGAATTGGGTTCATCATAATCCATTGGTTGGCAAGGACAAGTATCGTGAGGCCCCCATAATTTTCGCAAGACGGATTTTGAGAAAAATCTGGTTCGTCGTATGGATAACCACCCCCATTGTCGTGATTGTACCCCATGTCATGTGATTAGTCAAAACCGGAAAATTGATTGTCGAAATACGTATTTTGGTTCATCGGTTGACAATCGTACCCATAGTGAGGTTCATCTCCACAATACTCACATGACGGTGAGTATTGCGAAGATTGGTCGACGAAATTCGGATTTGGCTCGTGATTGTGACCATTTGGGTATTGAATTGGACACTCATCGCGCCAATGGGAAGGGATTCCACATTATAGGCAATGGATAAGATGTTCTTCGTTAGTATACAAACAATTGGTCGGATTACACGATGGACATGACCTAAATATTACATAGTTGATATAATCTCCGCACCTTTCGCATACACACCATGGACAAGTCACAGAACCAAACTTTCGTCTCCCACAACCTAGGCAATGAAAATCCATGCAAAATTAATTTAGAGGGGTTGAGAAAAAGAATTATGAAAATAGAGGGAAAAAAATCGAAGAATCTTTTTGTGTTTTTGGTTTTTTTAATTTTTTGGAATTTTGGTGTATTACGTAGAAATTAATCTACAAAAATTATCCACTAATCAAAGGTCTCGATTAATGAATCCAAGAAGAATGAAGGTAATTACGTGAAGTAAAAACCTTCGTCGACTTTGAAACGTTGGCGGAACGCCAAAATGTTTCGAGGGTTCAATAATGTAAACTCACAAAAATAGATTAATAATACTTGAGTTGGCAAACTCCTAATTAATCGTCACTTTCAAAATACGCACAAGTGAGCGGAGAAAACGAGGCGGTGCGAAGCACTTAAGAGCCTTTTTCATTAGGTCGTGAAATACAACCGCCTTATACCCAACTTATAGTTTGTATTTATCGAGATTAAACCAATTAAGAGTATTTATCTATTTTGCCCATTGATTTTTGTTTGAATTCGATACAACAATAGTGACCGGAATGCTCAACTATCGAGGTACGATTTCTCGCGTATTTGGATAATTATTGTGTGTTAATTGTTCTACGTAAATACAATATATTATGCATAAGAAAACGAGAAAACCATTTTGAGTTCTATTTAACACTATTTATTTGTATGGCTAATAGTATAGAAAAATAAAAAGAAGTATTTACGATAAAAAGATAAACACTCAAATAAACACGATAAATAAATATGGCTAAGCACACCTCCCCGAAAGCGGCGCCATTTTGATATTGCGGTTTTTAGTCGTTTACTGTTGATACAAAAGTTGGGGTAGACCAAGCTTGACCCAAATTAGGCTTAATTTGGGGTCTTGTGGGCTCCGACTCTTGCACCAAGTGAAACTTTCTTTGAGGACCTTGCGCACTAAACAGAAACCGTTAGGCTTACCGTGGGTTTGTGACCCATGATTAGACTCCGGCGTGAGAGTAAGTAATCGATTTGAGTATGTAGTTATGAAAAGTGTGGTTTTCAGGTTCGTCACTTGGTCTTATTTTAAGGTTAATTTATGTGTGACTATGTGATGAGCGTGTTTACATGTTTATTTTGCGTGAACGAGGTTGGTGTGGATATCGTATATGGGTATAAAGTACTCATAAGTAAATCGAGGAACGGTTATTTCATGTTCATGAGCTCACAATTAGTGACTATGAAATGAAATGGTGTTATTTTGGTGTTTTACGTATACGTATAAGTATTATAGTAAATTGTATTTTTTCAGGATTTGGGGTTTAGCATTTAGAGGTCTCGGGTAAGGTGTTTAGTCATGTGAGTATTTTTCGGGATGGTTTTAAGTCATTTAGGACTTAGTTATAAAGTATATTTCAAAATTTAAGATTTTGTTTAAAACTGTATATTTTACGTCTTTTACGGTAAACGCGTAAAATTGACTAGTTTCTCGGTTCTGAGATTTTAGAAACATTAGGGGCTGAAATAAATTAAGGAAATTTAAGGTAACACTAGTAGTGTAATAATAAATAATAAAAAGAAAAAAAATAAAAAAAAGAGGGGAGGGTCGGTTGTAGTCACGCAGGGAGAAGGAAAAAAGGAAAAAAAGGAAAGTGGGCAATTATACTTAGGCTAGGATTTTGTACATAAATATATAATACCTTTAAAGAAAAAAAAGAACACAAATCCCTGGAGCAAAGGAAAAAACGACGGCCACTTAAGAAAAGTTAGGGTTCTTCAAAAAAAATCTTGGTTTCCATTGATCTTAAGGTAAAACCTTCAAATCCCTTTTCAATTAAAGTGTTTTAATCCTTTCTCAATCATCTTATGATGGATTTAGGTTAGGGTTTAAATAAAAATATGTATATTAATGATATTATAATGATTAGGTGAATTAGGGCTTGTAATTAGTGGAGTTATGGGTGATTAATTAGGTTAATTTAATTGAATTCGTAACTTAAAAAAACTGGGCAGAATTTTTGGTCCATTGTTTTGATGATATCTAGAGTTCTATAAACTCTTATTTTGCGATCCAAGTATCCCTAGAAAGGTAATTGAGTTGGCTTTCAAATGAAAGAAACGAGAACTAAATTAGAGGTGGGAAATGGGTCAACAGGTTACAACAGTCAGAGGTCAAAACAGTTTTGAAATCAGTCGGGTTTAATTTAATGTTTTAAGGTGATTGGGGTACTTAGGAGTACACTTGAGCCCTCTAATGAGCATGGGAGTTGGTTTATATATTAAATAAAAGGCTTGGAGGAGGGCTAAGCAAATGGGTTAGGGTAAGACCCCCTAATCATAACAAACTTTTTGTATGTTCAAAATCAGTTAAATCCGGATAGACAAAAGTATATATATATATATATATATATATATATATATATATATATATATATATATATATATATATATATATATATATATATATATATATATATATATATATATATATATATATATATATATATATATATATATATATATATATATATATATATATATATATATATATATATATATATATATATATATATATATATATATATATTGGGGCCTAAACAGTAGCTTTAAGGTTGGGGAAAAAGGGAGCAATTAGCTAACATATGTAAGGGCATAGGGTTTCCTTTACAGAGATTATGGGTATGGTTAGGTGGGCGTTTGGCTTATAGTTTGGAGACCTAAAAACCGGGACTGTTTTGGGTAAATGTTAACGAGACGGGTTATGAAGTAAACTAAGAGAAGGGCTTTATGGAGGGGTGTAATGAGATGCTTAGAGCATATAAATGAGGTATATATATGGGAGAAGGTTAGATGTCCATCATGGGTCGATGAGCCATCTTAGTGTTTGGTTCATGTTTTGATTGTGTGCTTTTGTTTGTTAGCTTTTTGCTAGTGTGCGGATTTTTGGAGAAGCTCAATCAGGTGAGTTTCATAGTCCCATGTCTACTAATGATTTTGACTTCCAGATGGGATGGAAGAGACACTGTCTTGTTTTTATAAATTATGTTGTGAATGTTTTGTGTTTGGTGATGGACTTGTGCATACTTATGTGATTAACTGCTAGTTGATTCATGATTGTTATTGTGGTTTGACTTAGTACCAAGGGGATGATGACAAGGCGAGGCCTTGGGATTGGTTCATAGGTGTATGGGCGCCTATGGGACCATGGTTATTGCTAAGGCTGGGAGCCTTGGAAATTGTGGTTATTGGTAAGGCTTGATGCCTTGGAATTGTGATTGTATGGTTAATCTTGAATATTAGTTGTTAATGCATGTTTGTATAACGTATTCCATATGTTCTTAAATTTGGTTATTATTCACAGCTTATGGTTTGATTTTGGCGTTGGAGTCTAAACATATGACTTCCACCAACTTTATGTTGACGTGTTTTAGTTTCTCTTTCAAGTGAGAATGTGGTTAAGCTTGAGTATAGAAGTGGCTAGCTTTAGAGGCATTAGGGTTGCATTTAGAAGGAGATTCCCGTTCCTTCTTAGTTTATTTCTATGTGTTTTGAATAAGTGATACTTTGTGGACAACTTTATGATGTTTTGTTTATGGTAATTGTTTGTCTTGGGTAAGAGGTAGGACTGTTACCTACTTTCCTAGACTCCTGCATTTTATGGAGATATTGTCATGACATTTGTGTCACCATTTTATGACATTTCCATTTCATTTAGTTATCTCTATAGACACGCCATGTTGTGATGATATACATACGTCGCGCCCATATTCCGCCATGTTGGGGTGTGACAGAATGGTATCAGAGACAACAGTTATAGAGAATTAGGTTGCCACATCACTCCCTCCTAATAGAAATCTCGTCCCAAGATTTACTCCTTAGGATTGTCATTATCAATTAGCTGAGGATACTTGCTCCTCATAAATCCTTCCCGTTCCCACGTGAACTCTGGTCCACGTTCCAAATTCCATCTACCTATAACTACGGTATATTACCCTTTTTATCCAACGTCCTAACTTCACGACCCAAAATCTCTACCGGCTCTTCGATAAAACGAAGACTCGTATCCATACTAATATCATCTAACGGTACTTGCAAGTCAGTTCTTGCTAAGCATTTCCTCAAGTTTGATACATGAAATACGTCATGCACACTACTCAATTCCTCCGATAATCTCAACCTATACGCCACTAGCCCAATCCTTTCAAGGATTTCAAATGGACCCACAAATCTTGGTTCTAACTTCCCTTTTCTTTCCAAACCGCATCACCCCTTTCCATGGTGAAATCTTTAGCATAACTTTATTGTAAATCTCAACGGATTACGCCTCTTGTCCGCATAGCTCTCTTGTCGGTTCTTTGCTATTTTCAACCTCTACTTAGTCACTGCCACCACCTCCATAGTTTTCCGATCCACCTCCGGTCCAATATGTTGGCCGCTTCTAACTTCATCCCACTGTAACGGCGATCCACCTCATCTCCCATGAATTAACTCCAGCAGTTTCTACTACAATTCCTATTACCATACCTAACGGCTTCTATCCTCTACGGATTTTCCATCATTCGGAAGTTCTCCCAACCTTAAACACATCCAATGGTATATGTAGGATTACATAACCAAAAGGTTCCCATAATATTCACAAGAAACATGTCATAACCACCACCTCATCCTTGCTTTCCCATGCTCGGCACCAAGTAACTAACCACCCTTCATACTAACATGTGTTACACGTTTTCTCTATGTGGACATTCCATTGTTCGTGACTACTAACCTCTTTCTCTAACGATTTCTCTTCAATATCACCCCACTATCTTCACAACCTCTTGCTCCCTCGAATCATTCTTCGTCCATACTACTTTTCGCTTGTCTCCCCACAATCTTATTTTCTGTACCATCTTATATCCCGTCTTCAGCCTATAATTTAGGTGTTTCCTCCTTTATTCCTTACATCCTCATCAATGGGATATATGTCATGACAATATCTCCACAAAAACTGGGCAGAATTTTTGGTCCATTATTTTGATGATATCTAGAGCTCTATAAACTCTTATTTTGCGATCCAAGTTTCCCTGGAAAGGTAACTGAGTTGGATTTCAAATGCAAGAAACGAGAACTAAATTGGAGGTCGGGAAGTGGGTCAAAAACAGGTTACAACAGTCGGAGGTCAAAACAGTTTTGAAATCAGCCGGGTTTAATTTAATGTTTTAAGGTGATTTGGGTACTTAGGAGTACACTTGAGCTCTCTAATGAGCATGGGAGTTGGTTTATATATTAAATAAGAGGCTTGGAGGAGGGCTAAGCAAATGGGTTAGGGTAAGACCCCCTAATCATAACAAACTTTTTGTATGTTCAAAATCAGTAAAATCCGGATAGACAAAAGTATATATATATATATATATATATATATATATATATATATATATATATATATATATATATATATATATATATATATATATATATATATATATATATATATATATCGGGGCCTTAACAGTAGATTTAAGGTTGGGTCAAAAGGGAGGAGTTAGATAACATATGTAAGGGAATAGGGTTTCCTTTACAGAGATCATGGGTATGGTTAGGTGGGCGTTTAGCTTATAGTTTGGAGACCTAAAAACCGGGACTGTTTTGGGTAAAATGTTAACGAGACGGGTTATGAAGTAAACTAAGAGAAGGGCTTTATAGAGGGGTGTAATGAGATGCTTAGAGCATATAAATGAGGTATATATATGGGATAAGGTTAGATGTCCATCATGGGTTGATGAGCCATATTAGTGTTTGGTTCATGTTTTGATTGTGTGCTTTTGTTTGTTAGCTTTTTGCTAGTGCGCGGATTTTTGGAAAAGCTCAATCAGGTGAGTTTCATAGTCCCATGTCTACTAATGATTTGGACTTCCAGATGGGATGGAAGAGACACTGTCTTGTTTTTATAAATTATGCTATGAATGTTTTGTGTTTGGTGATGGACTTGTGCATACTTATGTGATTAACTGCTAGTTGATTCATGATTGTTATTGTGGTTTGACTTGGTACCAAGGGGATGATGACAAAGAGGGGCCTTGGGATTGGTTAATACAAGGTTTTTGCCTAGTATGAAATTTTTTTTGTCTCGATTCAATTCGAATTGATTATAGGTTAACAGTGTGACTCAGTCGTTCTTGGTGGAATATAAAATGATTGGTTGATTATCTATTTTTAAACTAAAAGCAAATAGGAAAATGGTCGTTGAGTAAAATTAAAGCTTTAAAAATTAAACTAAAAATTACTAGAAAAACACTTAAAATAATGCAAAGCAAAATTATAATTCAAAACCCAATCTATCAGAATGTCACTTAGATCGTAATGTTGCTAAGGAAAATTGGGTAGCACTTCGACTTAAAATAGCCTTAAGAGCCGTCGGAATATGCGATCGCAAAGTGCGATCGCAATCCCGATCATAATAAGGGGGAGAAACCTTAGATCGCAATGTCAGATCGCAAAGAGTTTTCGGAATGTTATAACCCTCTTTCCGATACTGTCTCTATCGGAATGTGAGCAAAGCTGTCGGAATGTCTCAATTCCGTTTCCGATGGAAGAACAAATCGCAATAAACATAAGCTAAATAAGCTAATTCTAATAAGCTATAACCGAAACTTGTTTAAACAAGAATAAGACTAATTAAATTAGCACAAATTTAAAACCTTTCAAGACACAAAATAAGGAAACTTTTAAAAGACTAAAACTTTTTAAGAAAACTTAAAAACAATAAGCTAGACACAAAATAAGCCAATAAGCATGTCAAGCTCAAAGCTTAATTCGTAGGAAACTTAGATTAACCAAAAGATAAACTTTTTTATAAATCAACATAAAATTAAAACAAATCGTGTAAAAAAAACTTCGGATTAAAGTAGATGAAAACTAAGAAAGGTAGAATAAGATGAAGATTAAAACAAGATTTAAGCTATAAAAGCAAGGATTAGATTAAAACAAGAAAGGAAGATGAAAGATTAAGATCCTAGTGAGAGAAACTGTCACTTTCTCTCTCTAAAATTACCTACCAAAATGAAAATAATGAACTAGCTAACACTAACTAACCAACCCTCTTAAATGTGTTTAGGAGGGTATTTATAGGAAATGGGGAGGTGCATGTGTTGCCTCCTCTTTCTTTCTTTCTTCACGTCTTTTCGTCTTTTAAGTTCTTCGACTTTATCGACTTTGTCTCGGGATTAATTAAACTCGTCTTATAATTTCTTCATTTATTAGACTTGAGTTCTTCGGCTTAATTAAACTTTAGTCTTTAGACTTATTCTTCGATAAATCTTTAGAAAAAGGTCTTGGACTTCCGTTCTTTTTGCACTCTTGATCTCTTGACTTCGTCTTTTGTCTTTTTCTTTGATAAAAGCCCGTGAAAGCCCGTGTTTTCGTCCCTTTTCACATTTTGGTCCTAAATCACAACAAAAACACAAACCACGCATAATTCCGACATTTACGACATAATATACACGTTTTGGCTTGGTTATTATTGTAATTAAGTGGTAAAAGGATGGGTGTTTTCACACCTATCAAATCCCCTACACTTGACCATTGCAATGTCCTCATGCAATGCATTAGTTATAAAGCACGTTTTACATTTTTCATCATAATCGATCCACCTTGGCCTTTATTAAAATGATAGAAAATTATAAAACATTCAAAGGAAGAAAATAAGTAAAGAAATCAAAAACTTACCTTAGGGTTTTGGAAATTTCATGAATGATTATCATCCTCAAGTTTTTACGTTCCCCAAACCATGCTAAAAAACGAGATCATTGTTATTATAAGTTAGCAAACTAACACGAACTCATGTGGGCCAATTATTCACTTAGACTCCCTTATTCCTAGGTGTATCTCTTATATTTTATTGTTGTCTTGAATGATCACGAGGATGCATTGTTGACTTATTTCGATAGTTATTAAGGCTAAAAATAAAGTAGGACGATTTAATCAATAGTTAGCTAAAGGACAAAATCTTTTCAAACTGCTTCTCGGGACCTCATAAAGTTCATATCTTGGCATAACTCGCTTCACTATTTGAGACCTTTCTCGGACCGATATTTGGCAGTGACTTCATACCTCAAATCTTGAGAGACGTTCATGAAATAATGGTCTTCTCTTCATAATAGGAATTTCTTCACTTGAACTTTTTGAGAGATTCTTCATATTTGGACCACGACTTCTTCATTTTTCTTCAATCTTTATTTGGGATTTTGATATACAACGATCCGCCTCCTTTTAGGACTTGGATCTATTTATCCTCATACCTTTTAAGGGTCTTTTCGGATAGAATTCCCCATGATCTTTAGGGGAGTATTTGGTTTTCGTCATGTGTCTCGATCCTTCATATTGATTTTTGATAAATGATTCTTCACATCACTTGGGATCTTTAGCAACAAAATGTAGCCCTCATGTCTTGTTAGGACCTTTTCGGACTCGCCAATCTTCGCATCCCGCTTCAATAAGTTATGCCTTGGCTATGAACTGTAATTAATATCGAGCAACTTTTAAACGATCTTGTGCTAGAAGCTAAGTAACTTTTCAAATCGTACAACCTTATTTATTGCAGTTAAATTTATTAACAAGCGATGGGAGAATATGCTTATAATCAACTCACATAAATTCACGAAAGAATACTAAACTTATAATTGACTCTATCATCTCTCGTTCTCCATAATTTAAAATCTCAAGGAATGAGACTCGTGGATGCTTAGCCAATTAAATCAAAGTTTTGGGTTTTCGAGTCATCTATAGGATCTTGCAAACTCTTAGACTCTTTCAAGTTTAGAATTTGCGTTTTAAAGTTCCCTTGATAAACGACTCTAGGATCAATTATAGGAACTTGCGAAAAGTTCTTGTTCTTAACCCGTGAGATTAAGACTTTCGCGTTTTAAAGTTCCTATATAAAATCCTAGCAAAACTTGACTTAAACACGTTAAGGATACTAGCTAGAGTAAATTTAGATAAGTAAACTCGGGTTGAGTCAAAAGATTCACAACGTTTGAAAATTAAAACCACTTTATTAAAATTTATTCTAGCAAAGAAAGAAAATAACTATAACAAAGTTAAATACAACTAGGCCAAAATAGATTAAAATTTTTGAAAAATGTCGAAAAATCAAGTTTTCCGGTTAAAATGAGGACAAATACAAGGAAAAGCCCACTTAACTTCGATAGAAGTCCCCCTACACTTAATATAAACATTGTCCTCAATGTTTAAGCATGTGGGAGTAAACTCCCCTACACTTAGGACATTGTGCACGTTGTTTAAATCTTGCTAAGGAAGAGACAACTAAAGTGATTCCTATTTTAATATTGAAGAATATAAAATAGAGAATCAAAAGAGTTTAGGATAGAACCGGGAAGACGGGTACACAGGATCACGGTTCGTCAAAAGTCATCAAGAATGGATCTTTGAAAGCTCAAATCCCTGCACAAGATAAGAAAGAAGACAACAAACACATACAAGGGTCTCCCCCTACACTTATTATAAAAACAGATAAAAAAAGATAGATAATCGGGTTGCCTCCCGAGAAGCGCTTGTTTTTGATAACCGAGTCTTGAGCCTGACTCGACCTTCATTATCATAGGAAGAAACTTGAAACACATCCACCGGGATCAAAGACATGGTTTTCATCCATAAAATAGCACAAGCTTAAGGCAAACAAGGCAAACCAAAGAAGAGTAGGCAAGGTTCCCTTAAGCAGCGATTGAGCACGGTGGTAGTAAGGGTGAAGTGCAAGCATATCTCCATAATTTCTAAAGATATTTCCTTTTATTGCATCAGATGGATACTGAGATGGCTTGAAAATTGCAATACCGGGATCGAACACCTTTTCCTTTAGAAGAAAATAACACTCAGGCTCAGTAGACCTTGAAGAGGATCCGATCATAAATCTCGCAATCTCATCCTCAGACGGAGGATAGAGAGGAGTTAAGACATAAGTGCTGCGGATATCGGTGTCGTTCGGCTTCTTCTCCTTTGAAACGGGTTTCTTCATATCCAAAGGAGGATAAAGACCATAATCATCGAAGTCCAAAGGAGGAGCATCACTCTCATTTGGTAAGTAAGTGTTGAGAAAAGTAGCAAAGTCTTCCTCAAATGAGTAGTTATCCAAAGTAGGATTAAGCATGGTTGGCGGAGGATCTTCATCAAATGTAGGTGCAATGTCATCATGTGACGAATCACTCGAAAGAGTATCAGCCTCATCAAATTCATCATAAGTGGGCATGTCTGGATACTCAGAAGTAAAATTAGTAGAATCATCCATATAAGAATTCGAATCATCATCATAGTCATCATAGGTTGGTGGAGACTCATGAATTGATGGAGGATCTTCATTGGAGAGAGAATCATCCACATCATCATGAAACAGTGGATTGTCATAGTAAGAATCAAACAGAGGATTGTTGTAGACGACAAAATCATCAAGCACATTAATCATATTCGCTGATTCTCTTCCATTTGTTTTGGTTGTGATCTTCCCCATTTTGAATACTTGTGCATCATTCCCGACCCTTAAGATTAACTCACCTTCCGCAACATCGACTAGAGCTTTTCCGGTTCTCAAAAATGGCTGACCAAGTATTAACGGAATACGAGGTTCCATTTCATAATCAACAACCACAAAGTCGACTGGAAAAGTGAAGGTGCCCACTTTTACAAATACATCTTCGACAATACCAACGGGGTAAGCGAGAGTACGATTGGCTAGCTCAAGAGTCATCTTTGTTGGTGTAAGGTCGGGTAATGATAGTGCTTTCCAAACACTTAAAGGCATCAAGTTAATACTTGCCCCGAGATCGGCTAAGGCAGTAAATTCTTCGGTTTGGTTGAAAATGCAAGGTAGCACAAACCGACCGGGATCTCCAAGTTTTTCCGGAAGTTCTTTAAGAAGGACGCCTAAACAATTTTCATTCAATCGAGTGTTAACAAACTCGGCCATCTTTTCCTTCTTATTAAGCAATTCCTTAAACATCTTGACAAATTTAGGCATTTGTGCAAGAGCTGCAACAAGGCTAAAGGTGATGTGTATGCCAGCAATCTTGTTCAAAAAATTGGAAACTTGAACGTCATCCTTAGTAAGAATTCTACCTTTGTCCAACCGAGAAGGGTAAGGAATGTTAGGTTTAGGTGGTGTGGGTGTAGCAGGTAAAGGTTTAGCAGGTGAAGGTGTAGCAGGTACAGGTTGAGATGTTGAGGGTTGAGAAGTAGAAGGTTTAGAGGTGGTAGGTGGGGTTGGTGGAAGGTTTTGCTTGGGTACTTCTTCATTAAGAGGTGGAGACGGTAATGGAGAACTAGTACTAGGTGTGGAAGTAGGAGGGATAAATGGAGGTGGAGGAGGTAAAGGTGGAGTAACGGGAAGAGGGGTAGGAGGTCCTACTAGAGTTGCTCTACTTCGGGTAGTAATAGCACTCACATTCGCTCTAGGGTTTGTTTCTGTAAAACCCGCATGCTTTTACCATGCATATTACCTTAGGTTCGTACGTACTAGTTAAAAACTTTCCTAATATAGCATGATTATGATTACGTATTAGGAGTTTATGTATTACGTACGTGTTAGAACACGATAAGTATTTTATTTGCACGATCACGTAATAATTATTTAGTAATAATTAATCACGAACATACGATCACGAGTCACGAGCGTAATTAAAACACGAGATATTATTAATTACGTATATATATTTAATACGAGCGTAATTAAATATATAAGTGTAGGATATTTACGTAACGAGAACTTTTAAAACACGAACATAATTAAACGTAAACGTGTACGAAATTACAAGACACGAAACGAGGTACGGGACCCCCACAAGGGAGTCCCTACCCGCAGCCAACATAGGACAATGGGCCAAGCCCATTGTCAATTTTACTAAAAAGGAGGGTTAGGAGTTTTTACTACTTAGATTATTTTTTTACAAAAGAATTTCAAGAAAACCTAGAAACCCTTCCTCCTTCTTCCTTGTGTGCCGCCACCTACAAATCACCATAAGGGGGTGATTTTGATCTTGGATCTTGTTGATTTAGTAATTGTTCGTGTTTGTTCTTCACCCTTTTGATCTACGAATACGGTAAAACCTTTTTACTTGTTTTCTTTTTAATTAATCTTTTATTAATTAAGAACACATGATGTTTTTCCTAAAAACATATTAATTAAACCTAGATCTAACATGTTATGGTCATTAATTAATCAATGGGATCGATCTAAGGGGTGTTTGTTTTGGGCCGCAGGTAAAACCGACCCCAAGAGGGGTTCGGTTTGTTGTTAACCGACCACCACCAAGACCTTTTTGGTCTTGGTTGGTGCGTGTGGGTCCCACGGCATCAAGGGGGTACCCCGATTTGGTTCGGGGTACGGTGTTTGTTAAGATCCGGTGCATGTTTTTAAGCTTGATCCGGATCATGATTATGTTAATTGTTTATGTTATAAACTTAGGTTAAGAATTAAATTAATAAGATGAAATTAATTTAATAACATGACTTAGGTTAACTAATTAACTATAAACATGAATTATTTTAACCTAAGTATTTTTTTATTATTAAGACTTATAATTAATTGATTATTTAAAAACCATGGATATAATTAATTAATTAAACATGACTTAGGTTATATTATTAGTATTTAATAATACATATTTTAACCTAAGTATTTAATAAATTTAATTAAAAACATGTCATACTTTAATTAAATATTATAACCTATAGTTTAATTAAATTACATGAAATAATTATTAAACTATATAATATATCATATGACTTAGGAAATAATCATGAAAACACTTAGGCTTATTTACTTAGCTTACTTAACCAGCTTATTTCTAATTATGGAAACTTTCTATTTTTAGAAACTTAATTAAATAAGGCAGCTATTTTATTTATGGAAACCAGCTATTTTTAGAAACTTATTTATTTAAGGCAGCTAATCTATTTATGGAAACTTGTTTAATTAAGGCAGCTAATCTATTTATGGAAACTTTCTATTTTTAGAAACTTATCTATTTTAAGCAGTAAATCTATTTTTGGAAACTTTCTATTTTTGGAAACTTTCTATTTTTGGTAACTTTCTATTTTTGGAAACTTTCTATTTTTGGAAACTTTCTATTTTTTGGAAACTTTCTATTTAAGGAAACCTGCTATTTTTGGAAAGTTACTTAATATTACACAGTAAGTATAATAACACATGAAATATCAGAAATACTTAATCAGAATGAACATAATATAGGATTTAACACAGTTTAAGGCTTTAAACAGTGTAAATAGTAAGAACACATAAAATAAGCTAAGGCATGATATAAACCAGCTATGTATGTAGTAAGCAGATACTTATTTCATGTACGTATTTATGTAGCACTAGTGTTTCGGAAGTAGGATTCTCGCAGTTCATCGTTCTCGTTCACTGGACATAAGGTACGGATTCCCGTCCTTTTAGTATAGACATTCTTTCCTTATAAGGATTTCCCCGTATGCAGCCAACTGTTTTCCCGTAGTATAAGTACAAGTTTGATTGCTTATGTTTTAAATATGATTACCTATAGCCATATACATGCATGACCAGTTTCACCTAGTTATGGAGGTACCATAACCATAACATTAGAGGCACTGATGTTATGACTTCACCACGGCGGAGTGATTGCTCGTGGCGTCCCTTCAGCTTTTGGCCATTTATTTATATTTATCATGTGGGGCGTATGGGTGCATCCTAGTTACACGTTTTTATTCAGGGTTACATGGTGAATGTGGTGTGTGCCTTGCATCCTTCACAAGGAGCTGATCCCTCCTACCCATAAAACCAGTATATTAAATTAGAGGCAGCCCCTCTAATTTGCATGATGAGGTCACCCCTCCAATTATTCATGCACGGTGGATATTCATGACCTATATTGGCTAAATGGTAAAATATGACAAACAGTTTTTATAAGATAAACATAAGACTTTCAAACTATAAAACCAGTTTTATTAAGACTTAACCAGGTTACTCGGGACTTAGTTTCTTCCGTTGTTATTATGTTATGTGCTTATTCCTATTCATGCTTTATTGTACATCCGTGCACTGAGCGTATTGCTCAGCCGTTTTCCTTTTCTATGTTCCCAAAACGGCAGGTACTCAGGGACGCTCGTAGACATTAAGAGTACGTGCATATGGACTGGAAGCTGTCTAGCCTTCTTTACATTATGCATTTCCTTTCTTTATGATACTTATGCTTTGGACATTGTTTCGTCCTTTTACTTTACTATACTATGTTTGTGTGTGATGAGCTTTACTTTTGGACTACCGATGTTTGTTTCCGGTATTTTCCTTTATATGGTCAAGTAATGTTTTAGACATTTTACCTTGTATGCTTTGATGACACGCCATAATTACTGTGATATTTCCATTTCCAAAATGGGGTGTTACAATTATGGTATCAGAGCCAAGGCTTCGACCTGTAGGCTCTCAAATATGACCTGTGATTAGTGGGTAGTCACTACGGTCTTCCTAGAACTGACAGTTGTTTTCATGCATTCATCATTTTTAAGCATACATATATATGTCATTGTTACAGGTTTTTGACTAAGTAATGGTTGGTACAGGACTGGCCCTATTTAGTCGCATGTGTTTTATCGAAACTTTTAGATTCGGGACCGACCCATAGGCGTCCCCTCGATATGTCTTTTGTTTTGAGTGAACTGACCAGAGGCGTTCACTCTCGAGCATCAAAAGTTTTCATAAAACTGCATCATGCATTCATACAAAAAATTTCTTGCATAAAATTTTTCTCGTGAAATTTTTTTAGTATAAAATTTTTTTCAGTATATATGTTACATTTTATGTTTTGAACTGTTAATCATATGTTTTATGTTATACTGTCAGATGGTTCTCACACGCGAGTAGGAGCAGCTCAATGCTGCAATTCAGGCTGCCATGCAAGCCTTGCTTCCTCAACTGAGGAATGACATCCGGGCTGAAGTTCAAGCTGCCAACAATCAGCAGCAGCACAATCACCCACCTCCTCCTCCTCCTCCAGTGACATTAGCAGTATGGCTGGAGAGATTCAACAATCTCCGCCCTCGAGCTTTTGAAAAGACAGATAGCCCCAGTGATGCTGAAAGCTGGTTGGCTCACATTGAGAAGATCTTCAACGCTATGGGCTGTGACCCCGCATACAAGGCGAGGTTGGCATGTTATCGGTTCGAAGGCGATGTACTCAACTGGTGGTTAGCTTTGATGCAATCTGAAGGTGGTGATGAGTGGGTTGCTGGTTTGACTTGGGCTCAGTTCAAGGACAGGGTGATGGAGCAGTTCTTTCCCAAGGCTGAGCAGGACAAACTCAAGAGAGAGTACCATGGGATCCGTCAGAGAGCTGGGGAGAATAGCAACGAGTTTATGCAGCACTTTCTTCGCTTGGCTGGTTTCCTTGGTGCGGCGGCAGGTACTCCAGAAGAGCAGGCACATCACTTTAGATGGGCTCTTCGCACATCGGTCGCAAACAATCTGGTGTGTGCTACGTTCAATACTGTAGCACAAGTGGCCGATGCAGCACGGAAACTGGAGATGCTGCAGGAGAGGGATGAGTTCGGGGAAGCTGAAAGAACCGACAAGAGGTAAAACCTTCATATTCAAGCGGTGATCAATCCGTATATCTTCCATATGTCAATTATTCATCTCTTTAAATGTATCTTCCAGGCAGAAAACTGGGGACCGGTCTCAGCCGGCTACTCAGCAGCAGCCTCATCAGCCCAAGGGAAATGGTCAGACTAATGACCGATCTGCTACGGATAGGCGTGGCGGTAATGACAATTACCGTAAAAACGTCGAGCAATCCAGCAACAGCAGGAACCATGGAAACGGTAGGGACCAGAACCAAAGAGGTTCGCAGCCTAGCCGTCCAGCTATCACTGGTATTCAATCTTACGATTATCCGCTTTGTCCTTTGTACCCAACTATTATGTCTCATGTAAAATGTTTTATCAGGTCCTCAGCCAGCCAGAGCACCTGCTGGAGGATACACTCATCCTCTTTGCTCTACTTGCCATCGTAGGCACCCAGGACCATGTCGCCGTAATACTGATGCGTGCTTCAAGTGTGGTCTTCCTGGCCATATTATGAAGGATTGCCGTAAGGGCGAGATGGAGGGTACATCGGGACATGCTGATACCAAGCCGCCTCCTACTGCCGGGTGTGTCTACACGACATCTCGAGACCAGGCCAACAAGTCTACAGGTACCATCACTGGAATCTTGTATATGTATGGTCGCGCTGCATGTGTTCTTTTCGATACGGGTGCTACTCATTCGGTTATTTCTACTGCTTATGCTAAGAACATTAGGATACCTCCCTTGCCACTAGAAAATAGGCTTACTATTTCCATGCCTTTGAGGGACTCTATATTAATCACCCATGTATACAAGAGTCTTCCCCTAGAATTCGATGATAAGGTTCGACCTGTCGACGCACTTCCGCTGGACATGAATGACTTCGACATGATTTTGGGCATGGATTGGCTATCCAAGTATCAAGCTACCATAGACTGCCATTCATATTGGGTTATCTTCGGTGATGTCAATGCACCAGAGTACATTCATAATGGGTTCATACTCGGACGGTCTGTACAAATCATATCCACTCTGCAAGCGCGTGCACTACTGTCACATGGCTGCGAGGGTTATCTAGCTACGGTTCACGACATGGATGCTGAATCTCCATCGATTCAAGATCAACCAATAGTGTCAGAATTCCAAGATGTGTTTCCAGCAGAACTTCCGGGCATACCATCTGCACGAGAAGTGGAATTTAGTATCGAGCTGGTTCCAGGAGCTGAACCAATCTCCAAGGCTCCTTATCGCATGGCTCCCATAGAGCTGAAGGAGCTGAAGGATCAACTACAAGAATTTCTTGAACGAGGTTTCATTCGACCGAGCGCATCTCCATGGGGCGCACCAGTTTTGTTTGTTAAGAAGAAAGACGGCAGTATGCGTCTTTGCATAGACTATCGTGAGCTCAACAAGATTACCATTCGGAATAGGTATCCACTGCCACGCATTGACGATCTGTTTGACCAACTCCAAGGGGCCAAACACTTCTCCAAGATCGATCTTAGGTCAGGCTATCATCAGTTACGAGTAAAGGAGCAGGATATTGCTAAGATTGCCTTTCGTTCTCGTTATGGCCACTACGAGTTTGTAGTTATGCCATTTGGCCTGACAAATGCTCCAGCAGTTTTCATGGATCTGATGAACAGAATCTTCCATGAAATTCTGGACAAATTCGTCATTGTTTTCATCGATGACATCCTGATTTTCTCTGAGTCCAAGGAGGAACACGAAGACCATCTTTGTACAGTACTACAGATTCTTCGCCAGAAGCAGTTGTATGCTAAATTCTCCAAGTGTGAGTTCTGGTTAGACAAGGTGGCATTCTTAGGTCACATTGTATCAGCAAAAGGAATCACTATGGATCCAGCGAAGGTTGAGGCCATCACTAAGTGGCCGAGGCCGACATCAGCGACGGAAGTCCGCGGTTTCTTAGGCTTAGCTGGCTATTACCGTAGGTTCGTGGAGAACTTTTCCTGCTTAGCACTACCATTGACCAAACTGATGCGGAAAGAAATTCGTCTGGACTGAAGATCGAGAGAAGAGCTTTGAAGACCTGAAGCAGAAGCTAGTATCTGCACCTATTCTTACTCTACCATCTGGTACGGGTGGATTTCAAATCTACAGCGATGCATCGGGGAAGGGACTTGGTTGTGTTCTCATGAAACATGGGGAAGTGATCGCGTACGCTTCACGGCAGCTTAAGCCTTATGAAGAGAATTACCCCACGCACGATCTGAAACTTGCTGCAGTCGTGTTTGCATTGAAGATATGGAGACACTACTTATATGGAGAATCATGTGACATTTTCACGGACCACAAGAGCTTAAAGTGTATCTTCACTCAACGTGAATTGAACATGAGGCAGAGGAGATGGTTAGAGCTATTGAAGGATTATGACATTAATCTTCAGTATCATCCCGGAAAGGAAAATGTAGTAGCAAATGCCCTTAGCAGGAAGTCCGGAATGATCAACGGTATTAGAATCGAAAAGGGAAATCATAAGAGACTTGGAGCGACTAGACATCGAGATCATGGTACGTGGACAACATGGTTACTGGGCTAATCTTAGAGTAGAACCCGAGTTACTATCTAAGATCAAGGAAGCTCAGAAGGATAACGGAGAATTATGGGCGATAGTTCAGAATTTGGAGAAGCAGACAGAATTCAGAGTAGATGCAGATGGTATCGTATGGCAGGGCACTAGACTTTGTGTTCCTGATGACCAAGAACTCCGGGAAGCTTTGCTAGCAGAAGCTCATAGCTCCCCATTCTCGATACATCCTGGCTCAACTAAAATGTACCATGACATCAAGCAGTACTTTTGTTGGAGTGGTATGAAGCAGGATGTGGCCACTTACGTCTCCAAATGTCTTACCTGCCAGCAGGTTAAGATCGAGCATCAGCGATCTGGCGGTCTCCTTCAACCGTTAGACATTCCAGAGTGGAAGTGGGATAAAATCACCATGGATTTTGTTACCGGTCTTCTGCCTACCAAAAGGAAGCACGATGAAATTTGGGTTATCGTTGATCGACTTACCAAATCAGCTCATTTCTTACCGATCCGCAAGGAAGATCCGGTAAGTAAACTCGCAGATACGTACAGACGAGAGATCATGAGACTACACGGTGCACCATCCAGCATCGTCTCAGACAGAGATCCTCGATTCACTTCGCGCTTTTGGAAAAGTCTACAGAAAGCTTGGGGTACACAACTTAAGCTTAGCACGGCCTTTCATCCTCAAACGGACGGACGGTCGGAGCGAACCATTCAGACATTGGAAGATATATTGAGGTCATGTGCGTTGGAATGGACGGGTGATTGGGACAAATACATCTGTTTGGTGGAGTTTGCGTACAACAACAGCTGGCATGCGAGCATCAAGTGTGCTCCATTTGAGATGTTGTATGGCAGAAAGTGTCGCGCCCCAATCTGTTGGGATCAGGTTGGCGAGCGAACACTCGAAGCACCAGAGATCATAGAGATGACAAATGAGAAGATCGCAGTAGCTAGGCAGAAAATTCAGGAGGCACGGCCACGTCAAAAGAGTTACGCCGACAAGCATCGTAGGGATTTACACTTTAACGTAGGAGATCACGTCTTCCTTAAGGTTTCGCCGGCACGTGGTTTTAGACGCTTCGGGATTAAAGGGAAGCTCAGTCCTCGTTTCATCGGACCGTTTGATATCATTGAACGAGTCGGTGACGTATCTTACCGCCTGGCGTTACCTCCGCAGCTTTCGCATGTGCACAATGTGTTTCATGTATCCTTACTCAGAGGGTACCAATATCATCCCCTTCACATGGTTCAGTATCCACTGGAACAGATTCGTGAAGATCTCACTTTTATAGAAGAACCCGAACGAGTTCTTGACAGGCAAGAACGAGTCATGAGAAAGAAGACGATTCCATTCGTCAAAATTCTATGGAGGGATCATACCGAGCGGGAAGCCACTTGGGAAACAGAGGAGTCTATCCGGACTTCTTACCCTCATTTCATATTCTGAATTCGGGTATGTTCTTCTTTTCCAGTTTACTTTATCCATAATTCGGGGACGAATTATTCTTTTTACGGGGGAAGAGTTGTAAAACCCGCATGCTTTTACCATGCATATTACCTTAGGTTCGTACGTACTAGTTAAAAAATTTCCTAATATAGCATGATTATGATTACGTATTAGGAGTTTATGTATTACGTACGTGTTAGAACACGATAAGTATTTTATTTGCACGATCACGTAATAATTATTTAGTAATAATTAATCACGAACATACGATCACGAATCACGAGCGTAATTAAAACACGAGATATTATTAATTACATATATATATTTAATACGAGCGTAATTAAATATATAAGTGTAGGATATTTACGTAACGAGAACTTTTAAAACACGAACATAATTAAACGTAAACGTGTACGAAATTACAAGACAAGAAACGAGGTACGGGACCCCCACAAGGGAGTCCCTACCCGCGGCCAACATAGGATAATGGGCCAAGCCCGTTGTCAATTTTACTAAAAAGGAGGGTTAGGAGTTTTTACTACTTAGATTATTTTTTACAGAAGAATTTCAAGAAAACCTAGAAACCCTTCCTCCTTCTTCCTTGTGTGCCGCCACCTACAAATCACCATAAGGGGGTGATTTTGATCTTGGATCTTGTTGATTTAGTAATTGTTCGTGTTTGTTCTTCACCCTTTTGATCCACGAATACGGTAAAACCTTTTTACTTGTTTTCTTTTGAATTAATCTTTTATTAATTAAGAACACATGATGTTTTTCATAAAAACATATTAATTAAACCTAGATCTAACATGTTATGGTCATTAATTAATCAATGGGATTGATCTAAGGGGTGTTTGTTTTGGGCCGCAGGTAAAACCGACCCCAAGAGGGGTTCGGTTTGTTGTTAACCGACCACCACCAAGACCTTTTTTGTCTTGGTTGGTGCGTGTGGGTCCCATGGCATCAAGGGGGTTACCCGATTTGGTTCGGGGTACGGTGTTTGTTAAGATCCAGTGCATGTTTTTAAGCTTAGATCTGGATCATGATTATGTTAATTGTTTATGTTATAAACTTAGGTTAAGAATTAAATTAATAAGATGAAATTAATTTAATAACATGACTTAGGTTAACTAATTAACTATAAACATAAATTATTTTAACCTAAGTATTTTTTTATTATTAAGACTTATAATTAATTAATTATTTAAAAACCATGGATATAATTAATTAATTAAACATGACTTAGGTTATATTATTAGTATTTAATAATACATATTTTAACCTAAGTATTTAATATATTTAATTAAAAACATGTCATACTTTAATTAAATATTATAGCCTATAGTTTAATTAAATTACATGAAATAATTATTAAACTATATAATATATCATATGACTTAGGAAATAATCATGAAAACACTTAGGCTTATTTACTTAGCTTATTTAACCAGCTTATTTCTAATTATGGAAACTTTCTATTTTTAGAAACTTAATTAAATAAGGCAGCTATTTTATTTATGGAAACCAGCTATTTTTAGAAACTTATTTATTTAAGGCAGCTAATCTATATATGGAAACTTATTTAATTAAGGCAGCTAATCTAATTATGGAAACTTTCTATTTTTAGAAACTTATCTATTTTAAGCAGTAAATCTTATTTTGGAAACTTTCTATTTTTGGAAACTTTCTATTTTTGGTAACTTTCTATTTTTGGAAACTTTCTATTTTTGGTAACTTTCTATTTTTGGAAACTTTCTATTTTTTTGGAAACTTTCTATTTATGGAAACCTGCTATTTTTGGAAAGTTACTTAATATTACACAGTAAGTATAATAACACATGAAATATCAGAAATACTTAATCAGAATGAACAGAATATAGGATTTAACACAGTTTAAGGCTTTAAACAGTGTAAATAGTAAGAACACATAAAATAAGCTAAGGCATGATATAAACCAGCTATGTATGTAGTAAGCAGATACTTATTTCATGTACGTATTTATGTAGCACTAGTGTTTCGGAAGTAGGATTCTCGCAGTTCATCGTTCTCGTTCACTGGACATAAGGTACGGATTCCCGTCCTTTCAGTATGGACATTATTTCCTTATTAGGATTTCCCCGTATGCAGCCAACTGTTTTCCCGTAGTATAAGTACGAGTTTGATTGCTTATGTTTTAAATATGATTACCTATAGCCATATACATGCATGACCAGTTTCACCTAGTTATGGAGGTACCATAACCATAACATTAGAGGCACTGATGTTATGACTTCACCACGGCGGAGTGATTGCTCGTGGCGTCCCTTCAGCTTTTGGCCATTTATTTATATTTATCATGTGGGAAGTATGGGTGCATCCTAGTTACACGTTTTTATTCAGGATTACATGGTGAATGTGGTGTGTGCCTTGCATCCTTCACAAGGAGCTGATCCCTCTTACCTATAAAACCAGTATATTAAATTAGAGGCAGCCCCTCTAATTTGCATGATGAGGTCACCCCTCCAATTATTCATGCACGGTGGATATTCATGACCTATATTGGCTAAATGGTAAAATATGACAAACAGTTTTTGTAAGATAAACATAAGACTTTCAAACTATAAAACCAGTTTTATTAAGACTTAACCAGGTTACTCGGGACTTAGTTTCTTCCGCTGTTATTATGTTATGTGCTTATTCCTATTCATGCTTTATTGTACATCCGTGCACTGAGCGTATTGCTCAGCCGTTTTCCTTTTCTATGTTCCCAAAACGGCAGGTACTCAGGGACGCTCGTAGACATTAAGAGTACGTGCATATGGACTGGAAGCTGTCTAGCCTTCTTTACATTATGCATTTCTTTCTTTATGATACTTATGCTTTGGACATTGTTTCGTCCTTTTCCTTTACTATACTATGTTTGTGTGTGATGAGCTTTACTTTTGGACTACCTATGTTTGATTCCGGTATTTTCCTTTATATGGTCAAGTAATGTTTTAGACATTTTACCTTGTATGCTTTGATGACACGCCATAATTACTGTGATATTTCCATTTCCAAAATGGGGTGTTATAGTTTCGGTGTTAGAAGGAAGAGCACCTTGTGGACGAAGGGTTTGTAACGTTTGAGCAAATTTCCTATCCGTGGACTCTTGAATTTGTCTAGTAGATTCTTGCATTGCTAGCATGATTTTCTCATGTTCATTCAACTTTTGCAAAACCAAGTCCATTGGCGGAGGAGGTAAATTGAACCCTTGTTGTTGAAAACTTTGATTTGGGTATTGGTTATAAGGTGGAAAACCTTGAGGATTGAAACCTTGGTGTTGAAAACCTTGGTTTTGCATTGGATAATTACCTTTGTTTCCATTTGAGCCCCTCACATTGGCATTACCTTGAAAATTAGCTCTTGGCGGCCCTTAGTTGTTTTGGTTAGGTTGTTGTGGTCTTTGTTGAAAATCGGGTGGAGCCAAATAATTTGTCGAGTTGTAAGAAAAGTGATTAACATCGACATTAGGCTTGAAATGAACTCTCTCGGTGTTGTTGTAAGCATACACTTCCACGTGAGATTGATCATAAGCTTTATCACAGTTAGCACAAGAGTGTGGCCCACTACATATGGGCATGTTGAGTGGGAGGTTTATCTCGTAGAACAAGATGTTTTACTATAGAAGTAAGCTCCTTGATTTGAGTAGTGACTTCACTCTCACTAGTAGTAGCCATAGTAGCCCTAACACTCTTGGTTTGGACTTTGGCTTTGTTCTCAATGATATCCCATGCGGCATTAGAAGACTTAACCAAAATGTTACCCCCCGAGGCACTATTTAGTGAATCTTGGTCATTCATGCTTAAACCATTGTAAAAAGTGTTAAGTTGATGCACTTTTGTGAAACCATGTTGTGGACACTTTCTTAAAAGTTCCTTAAAACGGTCCCAAGATTCACTAAATGTCTCACCGTACTTTTGTTCAAAATTAATGATTTCATTCCGCAAAGCGGTAGTACGTGAGGGTGGGAAAAAATAGTTTATGATTTTGGTCTCTAAATCCGACCACGTAAGAATACTTTGTGGCGGTTCCTTATCAAGCCAATGACGGGCTTGTCCCACTAAGGAGAAAGGAAAAAGTTGCAAGCGAATGACCTCTTGTGAAACCCCATTAAACTTGACCGTATTAGTGAGTTGAAGAAATCTTTTGATATTGTCGTGAGGATCATCAAGTGTACGCCCCAAGAATGGTTGAGCAGAGACCATTTGAATGAAGCCGGATTTGAGCTCAAAATTGTTGGCTCCAATCTCGGGTATGACAATAGCATCGGTGTTGCCCTCTACGTGCGATTGCAAAAGCTCGATCATCGGTCGATTGTCCATGGTGACAGTAGGTTGAGTAATGACTTTGGCTTGAGCTGCTTTCTTCTTACCAGCACGGGTACGCATGCACACCTACTAAAGAAATAGGAAAATAGACAAGAAATATTTTTTTTGTTTTTATGGTTTTTCTATTTTTTTATTTTTGAAATTTTTTGAAAATTAGACGAGAAAAATAACGTTCAAGAGTGAACGGATCCCAAAATCCAACGTGTCTCTCACTAAGAACCGTTAATCTTAACGAAAAGAGCCGGCAGCGACGCCATTTAATACAAGGTTTTTGCCTAGTATGAAAATTTGTTCGTCTCGATTGAATTCGAATTGATTATTGGTTAACAGTGCGACTCAGTCGTTCTTGGTGGAATATAAAACGATTGGTTGATTATCTATTTTTAAACTAAAAGCAAATAGGAAAATGGTCGTTGAGTAAAATTAAAGCTTTAAAAATTAAACTAAAAATTACTAGAAAAACACTTGGTAAAAACAGACATTTCGGAAAGCGTGAAAAATTTGAAAACTTAAAATAACGCAAAGAAAAGTTATAATTCAAAACCCAAAACCATCAGAATCCAGATCGGAATGCTGTCACCATAAACCATCGGAATCCAGATCGGAATATAGGTACAAAATCTATCGGAATAATAAAGTGACAATCTATCGGAATACTGATCGCAATAAACTATCGGAATAAGTCTAAAGAAAATTTATCGGAATGAACAAAAATGCAATCTATCGGAATGTCACTTAGATCAGAATGTTGCTAAGCAAATTTGGGCAGCACTTCGACTTAAAATAGCCTTAAGAGCCGTCAGAATATGCGATCGCAAAGTGCGATCGCAATCCCGATCGGAATAAGGGGGAGAAACCTTAGATCGCAATGTCAGATCGCAAAGAGCCGTCGAAATGTTATAACCCTCTTTCCGATACTGTCTCTATCGGAATGTGAGCAAAGCTGTCGGAATGTCTCAATTCCCTTTCCGATGGAAGAACAAATAGCAATAAGCATAAGCTAAATAAGCTAATTCTAATAAGCTATAACCGAAACCTATTTAAACAAGAATAAGACTAACTAAATAAGCACAAATTTAAAACCTTTCAAGATACAAAATAAGGAAACTTTTAAAAGACTAAAACTTTTTAAGAAAACTTAAAAACAATAAGCTAGACACAAAATAAGCCAATAAGCATGTCAAGCTCAAAGCTTAATTCGTAGGAAACTTAGATTAACCAAAAGATAAACTTTTTAATAAATCAACATAAAGTTAAAACAAATCGTGTAAAAAAAACTTCTGATTAAAGTAGATGAAAACTAAGAAAGGTAGAATAAGATGAAGATTAAAACAAGATTTAAGCTATAAAAGCAAGGATTAGATTAAAAACAAGAAAGGAAGATGAAATATTAAGATCCTAGTGAGAGAAACTGTCACTTTCTCTCTCTAAAATTACCTACCAAAATGAAAATAATGAACTAGCTAACACTAACTAACCAACCCTCCTAAATGTGTTTAGGAGGGTATTTATAGAAAATGGGGAGGTGCATGTGTTGCCTCCTCTTTCTTTCTTTCTTCATGTCTTTTCGTCTTTTAAGTTCTTCGACTTTATCGACTTTGTCTCGGGATTAATTAAACTCGTCTTATAATTTCTTCATTTATTAGACTTGAGTTCTTCGGCTTAATTAAACTGTAGTCTTTAGACTTGTTCTTCGATAAATCTTCAGAAAAAGGTCTTGGACTTCCGTTCTTTTTGCACTCTTGATCTCTTGATGTAACACCCCCAATTTCACAAGGCAGCGGAATATCAACATTGGGTGTTACTTCATAGCACATCACACATAGTCATAGAAAACGACCTCAAAAGAGACGTTTTATAAAATAAACCATTCGATAATTTTATTAAATCAGAGTTAACTAAAAAAGAGGTCCCACCAATTTATACAAACCTTAAGAAATAATAAAGATTTGTCAAATGTATCGAATGGAAATTGTTTGTTTTTCCTTTACTTTATCCCGCGCGGCTCCATGCTCCAGCTGCTCTTAAACCTATACACCTGAGAATACATGCTAACATGTCAACACAACGGTTGAGTGAATTCATAGGTTTTTAATAAACAATAATGGGTTTTTAAATAAACCATAAAGTTTTTGAACACAAGAATCTCATCCACTGTCGATAGTGCAACACATGCAATACCCAAAGTCCACGCAATTCTACTAAGCCATGACACCGAAGCCTTAAGTATAATAATGCCCTAGTCAGGTATCTTGCCAAATACCCCCTTACTTCTAATACAACACACCTGACTGAGCCTCCAACCCACAGGTGCGACCTGCCCAGGTGGGGGCCATCCCGATGGATCCATCCGTCTGTACCAGCGCCTACCCATCAAGGGTAGTTAACGGTTCATGGGTTTATAGGGACTTTCCAAATTTTGGCAATACAACACTTAGCAAATAGCGGTTCACAATCAATACAATCAACGCTTGTGTTCATCTTTCAAAAGCATTTAATCAAACATCTTATATCCATTTACAACAACTTGTATTCGTTCAAAGCATATAGTCAAACCTGACATGTTTATTTATAAACATGTATTCTCTCAAAACCATATATATATAAACATCATATATTTTTATACCAAGAGCATGTATTCCCCCTCGCGGGTTTATAAACACATATAAAGCATTAAAAGCGAGGCTATTAACTCACCTGATATAGCTATTTCACGTAGTTCAAGGAACAAACGTCCAGTAGTCGATACACGACTTCACGGAATATCAATCGCTTAGTGATCGAGAAAGAGACGCCCAATGGTCGATATATAACCGAACGAGACCTATAATGACGAAACACGTCTTAGGCTTGAGTCTATACGTAAGCCATACATATATGTAAATAGTTCACTTTAGTAGGTTTGGACATTGCATAAGTTTTATAAAACTTTTCATAAGACTTTTGGTGACAATCTACCATATAAAGTCTCATTATGACCGTTAAGCCCATTAAAGCCCATTAGTGGCCCATTACAAGTTATTGTGACTTTTTCCATTTAAATCTCAGTATTATACTCTAAACATATATCTCAGGCCCAACAATGGCCCAATAGCCATTATAAGTGTGAGTTGGGCTTTTGTGGCCCAAATCCACTTTATATGCATTACGGGTTCTAAAACGCCTCATAACGATGTCAACTTAATATCCACGATGGTCGAGTCTCGGGTATTCTAGTTATCAATAAATAAACGTGTCTATATTTACTAAAAAGCGGCTCATACCATTTCGGTGTTTATAAAAATCATCACGTTTTACCTTAATTTAATATAGTCTAATTCTTACAATTTTCACGACATGTCTCGTTAATTAGACCGTTTCTCCTAAACCGTATATAATATAGATGAGTTATTTTTACTAAAGTCATTCTTGACTTATTTAGTTTACTTATTATAAGTTCAATTGCCTCTAATTTATATTTATCATAGCTTATTTACCCATTTTATCACTTAGAAGAGTTGGCTGTTTTTCGCAGCCAACTTCAGTTCCACCATTTTGTCCGTCATTTTCAAACCGTTTATCCGTAGAAAACCATCTGATTCGTGTGTATTCTACATGATATTATCTACAACTTTTAGTTTTAGGTAATCATATGTTAGTATACGAATTTTATGAGAAAACAGTCCATCTTTACAGCAGGCCTGATTTTGACCTTGCTTCACTGTTTTTGTCATATCTCACTCTCCGAGAATCGCCACAGGACGTGTCACCCGGAGAAATACTCACAAAACATTCATCTATCCCTATATTTCTCTAATCAGAGATCAAAACCCATTGATGAACTCAAACCCCACGTTTTTAAAATGATCACAATTAACCCTTTCAATATTTATACCTAAGGCTTAATTATCATGTGTTCTTTATTATAAATACATTTACAATGTCCAAGACTACTCCAATCAACTATTAAAATCAATAAACTCAGTAAAAATATGATAATTATATATACAAAACAAAATTATACAAACCAATAAAAAGAATATAACCTCAACTCCAATATAGTTGTTCATTGTTGTTGGACAGCAAAAAGATGAGATTCCAAGTTTCGGATGTTCTCTTTTTGCAAAAGATGAGATATTGTTGAATATGATGTACGGATCAAGATGTAGCAATAACAGAATATGGAAGTCTTCATTATGAATATGTTAGTATGAATTGAAAGTATGCATGTTTGGTGAGACACGTGTAACAAGGCTATACTAAATGTATTGATATTAGCCGACCATCTCAAATGAGGTGGCAAAAATGTACTTTTATTCTATATATAATTTTTCTATTGATGTATAATTACATAAAAGCGGTATTATCAAAGCTCGATATTTTAATAGTTACGCAACTTGAAATATACGCGTTAAACACGAAAAATAAACGCTCAATATAAAATAAAAACATTGACATTCGAAGAACATTGATATTTCAATAAATAAAGGAGGACTTATAATTAAATAAACGTTAACGCGTCGCCTCAATGAATGACGCCTAAAGGCTTAACGTAAATTATCAAGAATTCTCATAATTAGAGAAATTATAATGACGACAATAGAAAATATTTCTATGTCATAATGAAAATGTTCACGGTCGATGACGAACATAAACATTGTAGATAAATAATAAATGACACATATTTGATATGTTAAAGCCTTAACCTTGTCGGTTAGCCGATTAATCAATATTATTCCTCGAACAAACATGACAAATGAAAGTCGGGTAAAAAATATTGATCCGACTACTAGGAATAAGATTAGATCTCAGTTTAAATTTTGATTTTAGAGTTCGGGTTATTACAGTAGCTACCCCTTTAGGGAGCGACGTCCCGACGCTTAGTTTGTCTTAATTGCCTTCGGTTAAATGATGAAAATATGAGGAATAGACGAGTCATCGTTGGGGTTTCCAACGAAGGTTGAATGAACAGAACTCAAAGCAACGAGTATACATAACAGGTAAAAATGTACGGTGTGAATGATGCTTGATGAGACTGCTTTTATACATGGTCTCATCGTCCAAAACGGCCTTAAAATGCATTAAATATCATAAAATATGCCAAATATATGCTCGTGTTTGTTACTTGTGTATTTTTAGGTACGAATATTGAGGAATTGGCAAAAGATCACAAGAATCAATCAAAAACGAACACGGGAAATGAAGTCGCACAATGAACCGGGCCCAAGTTTGGAAATTTGCAAAATGACCCTTGAAGAATTGAAGATTGTCAAGTTTAGTCCCTCATCTTTGAAGAACTTGTCACATTTGACCCTCCACATATCAAATGTACAAGTATGGTCCTTAATATTTGAAGATTGTACAAGACCAGTCCATCAAGTTTGAAGAAAACACATTTAATACCCTTGGATAAAGTTTTGTAAACCTTTGTGCCAAAAATGACAACTTATCAAAAGTTGATAAGAAGAAACTAGGCGCTGATGGGTATTTATTACAAAGTGGAAAGAACAAGATAACTTGGGGACTATTTTTGCCCAACCACCAAACTCCTTCCACCAACCAGACTATGCCATGTCACCATGATCCACCCATTAACCCAAATACCCTACCCAACCCGTACCCATCACCCATCCCAACCCGGTTTATTAAATAAACCAGGGTCAAACCCCAGTCAAACCCACCCCACTTTCCCTCCTTAACATTTATTTAAAATTGTTAATTACCCAAAACGAATCAAAACCCCCCTTTAATCCTGATAAACCCTAATCCTACCCCAGATCAAATCAACCCCAAATCAAAGGGTTAATCCCCATTCTTGTCCAGATCTTTAATTGAGGTCACCCTCATCACATCCCACACCCAAACCGTGACCCTAGACAACCCCATGTGAAGTTGGACCCCTCCCCTGCTCACGTCTCACTCACCCAAACCCAATGCCCGACCAAACCAACACCCAGGATCACTCCCCTTGGTCCCCAAGGCTCATCCAACGTCCCAAATCCATTCAAACATCACTGGCATCACATGTAGCACCTTTTGACTCAAGACAAAGAGAAGACTTCAAGGGCAAAATCGGATTTCCATACATTAGGGTTTCTTTCTTGTATTATTTTATTCCATAGTTCTAGAATCGTCTCTAGAGTAGTATTTAAAGGGGATGAGCCTGTTCATCCACCTTTGTTCCAGATTTTTCTCTAAAAAGTTGTAATTCCTTTTTAAAGAAATTAAAGTTGGTGTTTTTCCTTTTAATGTTTTTTAAAAGTTTGGTATATTTTTGTTGAGAAGGTCTGAGTTCCATTTTGAGAGATTTGTTTGAGGTTTCAAAATTCAAAAGGTTTTGAAAAGTGTTTTAATTTCAGAAAGTTTAAAAAGATTTGGGAAGTGAAAGTGGACCAATCCTTTTGATTTTCTAAGATTGAGAGTAGTTTTAAAACGTGTGTTTAAGGTTTCAAGATTTTTAGAAAAGTTTTTAAGAAAAAAAGAAGGAAAACAGGATATACATATTGTGCTTGTCATTGTTTTCTTTTGATCTTTCTTTGGCAGGTTTGAAGGATTGTTGCTGTTAAAGGTTCAGCACCAACCCCAGTTGGTAGGAGGTGACAAAGCTGTCACAAAGAACCCTGGATGTAGGGTTCTTAGGTAAAAATTCTCTTCCTTTTTGAAAATTTCAGAAAGTGGTGATTTTGGTGAATTCTGCATGAAATGTGTTTATATGTGCTTGAATGAAGTTTATTTGATGTTATGTGCATGTTAGATGTTGAATGAATCATTTTGAGTGTATTTTGATTGGTATTTGTTTAAAAAAATCTTGATTTAAGCTTTTAAAGGGGTGTTTGGATCAGTGAGAAAAAGTGGTTAAAAGTTTTGATTGCTGCTTGTAAACTGGCTTAATCTCTCATATAGGTGATATTTAGGTTGTATGTTAGATTTGGTTCAGTTGGGTAAAGATTGGAAGCATTTGCATGTGATAAAAAGTAAAAATCATAGCTTAATCAGAAACTTGCCATAATTCACTGCTTTTGTTGAAGATTTGAAGCTTGAGTCTTATATTCTGTTAGGATTAGGTTGATTGTAGGATTGCAGTTGGTTTGTGTGTTAGTTGGTGAGCTGGTATGCAAAAGTTTGGAGTTTGAAACTCATTTTTAAGCAAGTAAAAAGCTTATAAAACACCACCAGACCCTATAAGACCTCAGCAACCTGTTCTGTTTTGTGTGTGCTTTGATTGTGTGTAAGGTGCTTGTTTACTGCTTGACTTGTATTTGCCTTGACTCCTTGTGCTCCAAAGAGCACAAGGGTGCCTTGTTTATCCAAAAACATCCACAAGATCAATCACAAACCAAGTCCTCTTGGTAGTTTATTTCACAAGTAAAAACACTTGTGTGTTCATCAGTCCACAAACAAGTAACTGGGCACGTTTAGCTATTCATTTGCTTTAATCATGGTTTAACTTAGTTTGTTTTTGTGTTTTTGTGTTCATTAAAGTTACTGGAATCAAGTTTTAAAGTAAAAAAAAAAAAAGAAAAAAGTTGTAAAAAGCATACCCGCACCGGACTCGAACACGTGACCCCTCGCTGGGGGACTAAGCGTGCTTACCAGATGATCTAGATAGCTTTTTACGTTATCCTCTCATTTCATTAAGTATATAAGCACGTTTTTGTTTTGGCTTATTAAAATAAGCCGTGGGCTTTTGGCTTATTCCTGGCTTATTTATTAAGCATTTTTGCTTCTTTCCATTTTTCCTAGGTTAATATTAGTATTGTTGACTTTTCTGTTTTAAAATTTTATTTTTCCTATTATTTAATTAATTTTTAGGATTATTTTTAGTTTTAAATTTAGAAAGTCATTTAAAAATATTAAACAGTAATATAAAAATACAAAAAAATAGTTTTTAGGTTTTAACTTATATTTTTGAGGTTTACATATCAAAAAGTTTTCAAAAACTTTAATTTTTAATTTTATTTAATTTTAGGGTTTTTAGACAACTTTAAAAATTAATATAAAATTAACTAAAAGGTTTTAGAAACTTTAATTTGCATTTTCTTCTTAGTTAGAATATTTAGGATTTTTGAGAATTTTTTAGAATTTATTTTAGAACTTTTGATTTTTTAGAATATTTTAATATTATTTTATTCATTAAAATAAAAAGTTTTATTTTTAACTTTTTTTCATTTTTCCTAGATTCTAGACATTAAATTAGGACCTTTGTCACTTTCCATTTAATTTTTAGGCTTTTCAATTAATTTTTAGAATTAATTTAAGATTTAATAGATTTTAATAGTTTTTAGGAGTTTAAAAATAGTTTAATTTGTTTTTAAAATTTTTAAAAATAGTTTTTAGTTTAATTAGGTCATTTTTGAGGTTTACAAATTATAAAATCTTGTTTAGGGCTTTTTAATATTTAAAAGTGATTTTTAGGGCTTTAATTAGCATTAAAAAGTCATTATTAAATTAATTAAAAGGTTTTGGCAAGTTTGGATTTTTTGTAAACTCTTAGAATATTATTTGGGATTTTTAGTAATTTTTAGGAAGTTTTAGATTTAAAATTTTAAATTTTGCACTTTTTACGTTTCTTCGTCGTAACTTTCTAGTAGTGTTTTCGCCTTATTTTTCTATTTTTTCGTCTTCGTCATTTTCTCTTCTTTTCTTCTCATTAATAATCAAAAACATTAATCAATCATTCATTACACAACACACGTGCCTCCTTGAGAGAACGATCCCCATCAAGGGTCATAACTTGTGGTTTTCCTAAACCGCTCGTTAACGCTTACCACTATTTGTGTTGCTTTGTTTTTCCTAAAATAAAGTATATACAAAATCACTACATCAAAAATTATGCTACTCATGATCTAGAGTTAGGAGTTGTAGTCTTTTCTCTTAGGTTGTGGATACATTATATGTATAGCAATAAATGTACGGTATACACCGATCATAAAAGCCTACAGTATATCCTCGACCAAAAAGAACTAAACATGAGGCAACATAGATGGATAGAACTGTTAAGTGATTATGATTGTGAGATAAATTATCACCCAGGAAAAGCAAATGTTAGTGCCGATGCATTAAGTAGAAAGGATAGAGAACCGATCAGGGTGCGTTCTCTTGTCATGATTGTGCAAAATAATTTGCTTGATCAAGTTTGAAGTGCAAAAATATAAGCTTGTAAGAAAGAAAATTTTGATAATGAAGGGTTTCGAGGTGAAGGAGATCCTTTAGAGGTTAGAGCAGATGGAGTGAAATGCTTAAGAGGTCGTATGTGGATACCTAAGTATGGAGGCTTAAGAGACTTAATCATGTTCGAATCCTATAAATCTAAATATTCCATTCATCCTGGTTCTGACAAGATGTATCTTGACCTGAAGAAGTTATACTGGTGGCCGAATATGAAAGTCGATATTGAAATGTATGTTCGTCAATGTTTGACTTGTGCAAAAGTCAAAGCTGAACATCAAAAGCCATCAGGACTACTTCAACAACCCGAAATTCCCGAATGGAAGTGGGAAGGAATCACGATGGATTTCATCACTAAGCTTCCTAGAACATCTTTTGGAAATGACTCGATTTAGGTCACTGTCGACAGACTGGCCAAATCAACTCATTTCATTCCTATTAAAGAGCAGTTCTCACTGGAGAGGCTGACTCGTCTTTATCTTAAGGAGGTTATATGCAAACATGGAGTGCCTGTATCGATTATTTCTGGTCGAGACTCTCGATTCGCATCGAATTTTTGGAGATCCCTCCAAAGATCTTTGGGAATGAATCTTGATATGAGCACTGCTTATCACCCCCAAACTGATGGGCAGAGTGAAAGGACGATACAGACACTAGAGGATATGTTAAGAGCATGTGTGATTGATTTTGGTAAGGATTAGGATAAACATTTTCCATTGGCAGAATTTTCATATAATAACAGTTATCATGCTAGTATTAAGGTTGCACCGTTCGAAGCTCTTTATGGTAGAAAGTGTAGATCTCCTGTGTGTTAGAGTGAAGTTGGGGATACCCAGCTCACTGGACCGGAATTGATTCGGGAGACTACGGAGATGATAATCCAGATTAAGAAGCGGTTGTTGACAGCCCGTAGTAGACAAAAAAGTTACGCGGATGTGCGGCGGATACCGATAGAGTTCTAAGTAGGGGACCGTGTGATGTTGAAAGTGTCGCCATGGAAAGGCATCATAAGATTTGGAAAGCGTGGGAAATTGAATCCCCGCTATATCGGACCATTCAAGATTTTATCTAGAGTTGGTCCAGTGGCTTATAAATTAGAGTTACCCCAAGAACATCATGGTGTCCACAATACATTCCATTTATCCAATCTGAAGAAATGTTTAGCTAAGTGTGATGAGAAAATTTCGTTGGATGAGGTCAGAATTGATGAGAAGTTGCATTTTATCGAAGAACCCGTAGAGGTTATGGATCGTGAAGTAAAGAAACTTAAGCAAAGTCAAATACCTATCGTCAAGGTTAGGTGGAATTCAAAGCATGGGCCAGAATTTACTTGGGAGCGAGAGGATGAAATGTGGAAGAAATACCCACACCTTTTCGACTTTAATAAGAAACGGGAATCGAGATAAAATGTATCTACGAGGGCGTAGATCCCTTTTTAGGAGGAAATGCTGTGACAATCTGACATTTTCAGGTAGTAAATTTATTCTCATATATTATTTTTATATTTTATTTTTGTGTTGGTTCATGAACTCACATAATTACGGGAAGAAATTAGGGCTTACGTGCATAATTTAACGTCTTTTACGATTAAACCGGAAACCCTAGGTTTACGTATTTACGCTTTTGTTCTCCGTTTTTTATGAGACAATTTTTATTAGAATCGTTTTGTGTCATAGTTTCATAATTTGAAAAAACATTTTTCGTAAATCGACCCGAGGGCACGTAAATCGAGGAACCTAGAATCAAGGAGTACCCGTAAAATATTAGGGATGAGACAAGTTTAACACTTGTCCCACCCCTAATAGGGGCGGATTCAACAAGGGTGTAACACCCTTTGGTGTCAAATTTTTAGCTAGTGTTGAGACACTTGTCTCATAAGTGCTTAAGATACTTAAGCCTCAACTTCTCACACACACACACACTTGCCTGTGTAAATAGAAAGTTTTCATCAAATCTATCCCTCTCTCCCTCTCTAGCCGTCCATCACCACCACCATAACACCATTTTCACAAAATTTTCATCCTACAACTTAATCTATATTCAATCTATGATGAAAACACTTAAAAGGAGGATGATTTGAGGTGATTTCCATTTGTAAAAGGAAGTTTTCATGGAGTCTTTGGGCTGATTTTTCAAGAGAAGTTCATATATTTGAAGATCACAAAAAGTTGTCTTGAAAAGTTAAAGATTTAGGTACATAGATCAAGCTTGTTCATCCAAATCTCCTCATTTTCTATCATTTGGTTGGTATAAATATTGTTTTCTTTGTATCATCCTATTATTTTTGTAAATGTACTTGTATATTTACTTCCAAATGTATATGTATGATAGTGATGAATGATGATCAAAGTGTTGCATGGGGATTTTGTGTCACTAGAATAAGTTAATAAGGCTAAATCTACAAGTAAAAGATGATAAAATCTTAACTAGATTAATAGGCTGTGAAAAACAGTAAGTTTCAATATTTTTAGTTGATTAAATGGATTTTATTATTTGATATAATGATAGCTAAATAATTTTTACACAAGTGGTTAATTGGCCACACAATGAAATGTTAAAAATGAACAAGATATGGCCAAAATACTTTTGAGGTACTAATCTGACTGATCCATTTTGGACGAATTAAAACTGATATTTAGAGGCTGTTTGAGAAGGAGCCATAATAGAGTAAATTGTAGAGCATATCATGTAGTTTCTACAGTAAAAATTTGGGGTTCTAACTCATTATACAACTCAAGATATGATAAAAATGGTGAACATGACTTTTTACATCAGATTTCACTATAAGTTATATAATATTAAAAGACACCTTTAAGTAAATTAATATATAAAATAAGTAGGTAAAATGAATAATTGATAATAACTACAATAAAATATGTATATACTATAATAAATAAATGTCACATCTTATAAAAAATAAAACTCAACTAGTTTTCTAACTACACACTATATATATATATATGATTTTTACGTCTTTTCGGCTAAAACCAAAAGGATGTCGTCTTCGCCAAATAAAAATTAGATGGTAGGACTCATTTATGTAATGTTTTTATTGAATATCTACTGATATGTAAACATATTTAACAAGAAAAAACCGACAAACCCGAGCTTTGTAACATATGGACCCGTAATGGACCAAATTAGCCTTGTTGGACCACTAGGCCCAACTAGTTTGGTTTAGCACTATTGGACTTGCTCATGGGCTTAACCCACTTTGTCCCAACATATGAGTAGAGGCCAGGTCCTAAAAAGATAAATGGACTAATAAAACTTATTGGACTCTTATTGGGCTTATTGGGCCTTAACATATAAATGGGCTAAAATTACTGTAATTGGAATAAGATAACTAAATGCTTAACAACTAATAATGTAATGTAAAGTGATAAAATTCCACTTGATCATCATGATTATGACTTGATTACATATACATAACAACTTTTTATAAATATTATTCAACATAGTCTAAGATCGAGTATTATTTGTTTAGGTTTTCCGTGATCGAGACACGTGTCGTACACCTTAATTGCCAATAGCCCGCCTTTCCAAACCAATGTGAGTTCATAGCCTTGCACTCTTTTAAATGTTTTATGATATATTTTATAAACCCGCGAGGGAGATAACATGCTAGTTTTAATAAAAATAGAGCACAAGTAGTCCCGATTATATGCTTATTGATATGGACCCGACTGATTGTATGACCCAATGAATGATTGTAATGGATTATTATTAGTTACGTTATGTCACTATAAGTCCCATTAGCATGAATTGTGAACTACCGGGAGTTGGTAGACGCTTATGCATATAATAGTACTATTTGGGGAAGATCGTCCCAGTTCGCGTCTTGACGGTTGATCCCCGTCGTGTCACATTGATTGGCAAGAGAATTTATGTATGAGAGGATTTTAGTGACGACACATTGATTTAAATGGGCACATATTTGTCGGGCTCGCGACCCGTTGTATATTATAGAAAGGCAACAATGTCATGCGGCTTATAATAATCCGATAATAATACCGATAATGGTAATACTGAGGCTGTGGTCTCAGGAATAGTGTATGATGTACGATTTGAATTATAATATATTGCCTGACTAGCAATATGGGGTCTTTTTATTGATATTATGCTTGTGTTCTGCTTTAAATAACTGTTTTATATAACGGTTTTCACTAAACTCTACGAATTCACTCGGCATTCGCTGATTTATTTTTCGCATGTTTTATCTCAGGTGCTTGAAGGTAACTTCGACGGAGATCTAATATGATGGCCCACTTAATAATAATATTCATTCGAAAGATGTTTTGTAACTTTGTGACTGTAAAACTGGGGGACCTTGTGTAAAACTTTAAACTCTTATTAGGATGAATGTATGTTTGGCTTTGTACAACCCTTTTTATACGTTGCCTATGATTTGAGTTATTGTGCTATCCTGTAACACTCTATTGACCCTTCCGCTGTACCGATACGAAATTTGAGAGTGCTACATTTTGTGAGGCTTTTCCTTGTCGTTGGCATGTGTCACATGACTTGAAAAGTGCATGTGTATCTCGGTAAATAGTAGGCCAAAAGAATCCGGCATCAAAGACCTTCTTCGCCGTGAGATTGAAACCAGGGTGACCACCCATTGGTCCCTCGTGACAAGCTCGAAGGATATTAGAAGCTTCGGTGCCAAAAACACAACGTCGAATAATTTGATCCGCACAAGTCCGAAAGAGGTAAGGTTCGTTCCAAAAGTAGAACTTGACGTCACGAAAGAATTTTCGTTTTTGTTGAGTCGTCATAACCTGATTATGAAGTTGCCCGGATGGTAATTTGCGATGTCCATAAACCATGGGGTGGACGAGTCTTTCTTAGAATTCACTACACCAAGTGTCTCGAGAGGAAACGTTTCGGTGATTTCCTTGTTCTCGTACACACTTTGGTGAGGATCTTCCAAGCGAGAAAGATGATCGGCCGCTAGATTCTCGGCTCCTTTTTTGTCAAGGATTGTGACATCAAATTCATGTAGGAGGAGAATCCAACAAAGCAATCTCGGTTTAGCATCTTGTTTAGCCAAGAGGTACTTGATTTCCGACGATCCGTATACACTATGCATTTAGTCAAGACGAGGTAAGGTCGGAATTTCTCAAATGCATACACCACGACAAGGAATTCCTTTTCCGTTGGGATATACTTAAGTTGAGCCTCGGTCATCGTCTTGCTAACATAGTGAATAGGCAAGAAGTGCTTTTCATGACGTTGCCCCAAAACGGCCCCTATGGCGTAATCACTTGCATCACACATAAGTTCAAAGGGGAGATTATAATTGGGAGCAACAAGAATGGGAGCTTCGGTAAGTTTCCTCTTAAGGATTTCAAAGGCTCGTACACAATCTTCGTTAAAGACAAAAGGAGCATTTTTTTCGAGGAGATGTGTAATAGGTCGAGATATCTTTGAAAAATCCTTGATGAATCGATGATAAAAGCCCGCGTAGCCTAGGAAACTCTTAACTCCCTTAACGATTTTAGGATGAGGTAATTTGGCGATGACGTCAATTTTAGCATTATCTACCTCAATCCCCGCTTTCGAAACCTTGTGACCTAAGACGATTCCTTCTTTAACCATAAAATGACATTTTCCCAGTTGAGCACAAGGTTGGTTTCCTCACAACGTTTCAACATATGTTTCAAATTCCCTAAACACGAAGTGAGCGAACTACCAAACACGGAAAAATCATCCATAAAGACTTCCATCGTCTTCTCGATCATGTCATGAAAAATAGCCATCATGCACCTTTGAAAAGTTCCCAGTGCATTGCAAAGTCCGAATGGCATTCTACGATAGGCAAACGTTCCATATGGACACGTAAACGTAGTTTTTTCTTGATCACGAGGATCGATGGGGATTTGGAAGTAACCAGAAAAACCATCTAAAAAGCAATAGAAATCGTTTCCCGCAAGACGCTCCAACATTTGGTTCACGAAGGGCAAGGGAAAATGGTCTTTATGAGTGGCGTCATTTAACTTACGATAGTCGATGCACACCCTCCAACCGGTCACGAGTCGAGTTGAAATTAACTCGTTGTCATTGTTTGGCACAATGGTCATCCCTCCCTTTTTAGGGACACAATGAATGGGACTCACCCAAGGGCTATCAGAAATAGGGTAAATCATTCCCTCCTCAAGTAGTTTTACAACTTCCTTTTTGATGACGTCGTGATTTGGTGTTCACCCTCCTTTGACATTGTATTGCGGGTTTGTAGTCTTCCTCCATTAAGATTTTGTGGGTACAAAATTTAGGGTCGATCCCCTTAATGTCGGATAATTTCCACGCAATTGCCGTCCTTCAAGACATCGATAAGTGCGGTTTTTTTCATCATCTGAAAGATCTCTCGCAATAATAACCGGCAACTTATCGTCTCCTTCCAAGAATACGTATTCGAGGTGAGGAGGAAGATCTTTCAAGTAGAGGATTAGTGGTTCCTCGATTTAAGATTTGGGTTCGATACTCATAACCTCCACCGGCGAAGGAAATGGAGAATCGTTGAGAAAATCCTTGATAATCGAGAAGTCCTCATCGTTGTCGAGGTCTTCGTTACAAGTACGAGGAACATCAAATTCTTCCAACGTAAAACCACCTCCTTCAAATGGAGTGAAGGATGGTGTCGAGTTATCAAGAATAGGATCGAGCATAGTGGGATTGCCACTATTTTCTTCATCACCAAAACCTAAAAATTCTTGTGAAAATTCCTCGCAAACGACATCGATCATATCAACATGGTTTATAGTCGCGACGGAATAAACATGAGAAAGTTGAGAGTTTTGAGTTGGGTTTATAACAAGTTACTCGTCGTTGAAACGTAAGGTGATTTTTCTAGCATGCACATCAATCAACGCCATTGACGTATCCAAAAACGAACGACCTAAAATAAGAGGAAATTGAGGATCTGTGGGAATATCGGCTATGATAAAGTCTACCGGATAATAGAACTTTCCCACTTTCACAAAAACGTCTTCGGCCAATCCACATGCAGGAATAATGGAATGATCGGCCATCTCGGTAGACATTAGTGAAGGGGTAAGATTTGGAAGATTGAGCGACTTGAAGATTGCAAGAGGCATCAAATTAATACTAGCACCAAGATCGGCCAAGGCATAGCATTCTTCCATATCTTGAATAGCACATGGAATCAAAAATTTACCGGTATAACTGACTTTTTGAGGTATGCGGTTAAGATAAACCAATGAACAATTAGACAATTTTTGCAATTCTCCTTGTTTTTTAACATACTCTTAAAGTTTGCGGTAAATCGAGGCATCATGATCAAAGCGTCGGCAAAACTTATGTTAAAATGCAAATCACGAAACATTTTCACAAAAAGCTCAAATTGGTAATTGTCACGCTCTTGTAATTTCTCCTTATGATGTCTCGATGGGTAAGGCAAGGGTTGGGGCATAGGCATAGCCTTTGGAAGCTCGGGTTCCAATGATGGTAATGGGTCAACCGTAGGTGTGGTTTGAGCGGTAGTTCGTGGGATTGGGATATGCTCCTCTTCAACCACCACCTCGGGTTCTTCCTCAATTTCCTCCATCGTAGGAGTAATTGGTTGAGGAGTCGGTTCCCTAAAGGTCTTACCACTACGTGTGGTAATCACCTCCATCTCTCCCTTAGGATTAGACACGGTGTTACTAGGAAGACCACCCGAAGAAGATGCTTTACACATTATAACCTCAAACATGCTTGAAATTTTATCCTCAAACATAGATTGTCTCTTATCCGCCTTAAGCATCTCTTGTTTAATCTCATGTTGGCCTTGTTCCATCTTTTGTTGGTTTTGTTGTAACCTTTGCCCATTACTCTCCATTTTGTTTGTATGATTCTTAAGTTCATTTGCAAGCTCATTTTCAACTCATTTTTCAACTCATTTTTCAAATCATTCTTAAACTTGGATCTTCGGCTAATGATCTCCCTTTGTATGTTATCAAACCTAGCATCATTTCCGTTTTCATAATCAACAAATTCATTTGGAAGATCTTTCAAGTTTTGCAAACCTTTGTTGTTTTTTTGAAAATCACGGTTTTGATTCTTGTTTTGCAGTTGATTATTAGCCCATTGATTCCCATAGTTGTTACCCTTATAATTGTTCCTTTGATTTCCTTGGTAACCAACTTGATTATTTCGATAATTGTTAGCATTTTGATTTGGTGCAAAACCCGGTGGAGTCAATTGATTAGAGCGGGTAACTTGACCGTTTTGGTTATAAGTTCCCTTGGCCGCGCAGGCACTCGAAGTTACCACCGTTCGTAATGCACTCGGAGAAATCATGACCTCCACCACAATACATACAAAAAACCTTAACCGCTTTAGACATAGCGGGAGTGGGTTGTTCACCAACTTTAAACTCAATTAACAATCCTTTAAGCTTATCAAAAATCTTGTTTTCCAAATTTGCCTCGATTTGGCAAGCATCGATGGTATGTGACAATAGGCGAAGACGAAGCCTTGTGAACACTCGATGTGCTAAGAGCACTATAGACCTTAGACCTATTCTCAATAATCAACAATGCTTCCTCGACCGTTTTACACAAAAAATTACCACCCGTGACGGCATTAAGATAATCTCGCTCATGATCGTTCAATCCATTGTAAAACGTGTCAATTTGATGCAAGTCGGAAAAACCGTGATGAGGACACTCATGTAACATTTCCTTAAACCGATTCCAAGCCGTTGAAAAACTCTCATTATACTCTTGTGAAAACTTCGAAATCTAATTTTCAAATGTGTAGTCTTAGAGGGCGGGAAAAATTGGTTCACGAACTTCGAAACGAGATCCTTCCACGTCAATATAGAATTAGGTGGCTCTTTTCATTAACCAAATTTTAGCAGGCCCCACTAAGGAATACAAAAATAACATCATCTTAATAGAGTCGTTCGAGACGTCCTTAAACTTGCAAGTGGCGGTAAGACGATTGAATTGGCGGATATGGTTGTGAGGGTTGTCCTTTTCGTCACCACGAAATTTGTTGTTTTGGATCATGGACAACAAACCCGTCTTAACTTCAAAATTCTCCGCAAGGATAGCGGGAATCACAATAGCCTCTCCATAACCCTCGGTGGGTGCTTGAAGTAACTCCATCATAGTACGATTAGCCATGGTTGCCTCGTGTTATATGATGGGTTCGTCAATAGGAGATTCTTCACTAAAAGGTGTTCCTTCCTTTCTGTTTCTACGTTTACGTACACGTCTTGCTTGGTTACGAGTTTGCATAAACGTCACGTACAATGTGCGGATGAGCAAAGAAGATTCTTTTGGGTGTTTTTACTTTTTTAATTTTTTTTGTGCTTTTGATTATTTTTTTACTTTTTTGATGATGTATTACGTAGACACAAATCTGCAAATCTCTCCTCAAATCAAATCTCTCGATTAAAGGAGCCTCAAGGAATGAAAACGATCACGTGAAGTGAACGCCTTCGATGACTTTAGAACGTTGGTGGAACACCAAAACGTTCAAGAGGGTTTAATCTTTGAAACCAAGAAAATATATAGATACGTAGATAATACTTTGGTTGGCAAACCCTTGATTAGCCCTTTTTCTTTTAACTCGCACAAGCAAGCGGGGGAAACGAGGCGGTGCTAAGCACTTAAGAGCCTTTTTCCCTTAGGTCGTGAAATACAACCGCCTTATACCCACATTATAGTTTGTGTTAATTAAAATCAAGCTTCTCGAAAGTAATTATCTATTTTGCCTTTTTCTTTGTTTGAGATTCGAATACAATGATTGAGTGATGAAATCCCAAATCAAGGTTGTGTTTTCACACTTTTGGAGTACTTGTGAATTTATTGTGATACGTATACAATAGAGTAATAATATTCACACAAAAAACGAAAACCGATAATATGTGTGCTTAGATTTGTAAAACACACAATTACTATTTATGTTAATAATAAAAACAAAATTTGTCCAAACCAAAACACAACACGCCTCCCCGGCAGTGGCGCCAAAGTGATAGTTGTAAAATCACACTTGTTTAGGAAAACAAGGTAATAAGGGTAAGTATTAAACAAGCGGTTTTGGAAAACTAAGTGTTTAAGACCTAAAATGGTGGGATCGTTCTCAAGGAGGCTTGGTGTGTGTTGAGAAATGATTAACTTTGTGATTAATATTAAGAAAGAAAGAAAAGAGAAGTGATGACGATTACGAATTAAATTAGACTAAGACGAAAGACGTAACCGTAAAACCGTAAAACGTGACGAAATTCAAAAAATTACCCTAAAAATTCTTAGAAAATCACGATAAATCCTAAAAAATGCAATTAGAGTTTAAAAAAAAATCAAAAATTACTCAAACCTTTTATTTAATTAAATAATAGTTTTTTAATGCTAATTAAAGCCCAAAAAATCAATTTAATTAACAAAAAGCCCAAAATAAGATTTTTCAATTTGTAAACCTCTAAAATAACTTAATTAAACTAAAAACCATTTTTGAAAATATTAAAACTAATTAAAACTATTTAAAAATGGTTAAAAACTATTAAAATATTAAAATAATCCAAAAAATTAATTAAATGACAAGAAAATTAGTTTAAAAGTTTTAAAAATCCTAACTTAATGTATTTAACCAAAGAAAAATGAAAAAGAAGAAAAAATATTAAAAAACAATTCTTAATAATAAAATAATAATAAAATAATAATAGAAATCCAAAAATTATAAAAAATTATAAAAACTTGCAAACTAGTTTATTTTAACTTAAATAAATAGAAAATGAAAGTGAAAAGACCAAATTACCCGTAATCAGCCTCCAAATGGGCCAAAAGTCCAAACATTTAGCTTAATGGGCTGATTTAGGCCCAATAAGAAAAATGTTGTCCAAATAAGCCCAAAAGTTCCAGTCTAGCTTAAAATTTGATTTTAAACACAAAACTCTAAAGGCCCAAAAGCTGAATCAGTGCTTATCACAGCTTATCAAACACTCACCTTATTCTTAATGGGCTTTTTGGCCCATTAAGCCATAAGCTAATGCCATAAGCTGAAATTTGACACACATCCTTTTAATGAGATTATAAAGGTGTTTATAAAAAGAAATTTTGAAAAAGCTCAATAAATAAGCCTGAAATAAGCAAAAGCTCTTTACACAAAACGACAAAATAGTCGTTTTCGAGTTCTAGGCTGATTCAAGAGCTGGTTCTTTTTGAAAAATGTTTTAAATCACTTAACTAAGCTTAATAATCAAAAAGATTTCAAATAAGCACACTGAATAAACTGGAATAAGCAATAAGCTGTTTGGTAAAAAGTCAACTAGTTCGTTTTCTAGTCAAACCTAAAAGTCAAAGGCTCAAAAGCTTCAGATTAGTCAAATGGGTCAAATAAGGAAGATTGATTACCAAAACAAAGTTGTTCCACAATAAAATAAGCTATTATAGCTTATTAATAAGTTGTTCACAAATTAACACTAGCAGTGGCTAGTAGTAGTGGGAAAGGGTTCCTACTGTTTGACTTAATTGACTTGTTGTTTTTAGTGGACTTTTGTTAGATTCAATGGACAAACAAGGCACCCATACAACCAGTGGGTTGTAAGGAGTCAATAACAAGCAAGAACACAAAATTTCACCAAGCCAATTTGTATAGTTAATTCAAACAGTCACCAGATATGCCTCAGATATGGAAAATAAGCAGATTATGATGAAATAAGCAAAATAAGAAGATTAAGCCAACCAAATTGAACCAAACTTATACAACAACTTAAATAAACTTAATGAAGCATACATAAACTGGTTTCAAGCACTGGTTTAAAGATTTAAGCTAGATTCAAGCATATGCAAGTTACTGATGAACAAAGATGAGCACAAGTGACCTATTGCTGATATACTTGACCAAATCTTGAATTTTAAACCCTCAAATCTATAAAACAGGTTACACAAACTATGTTTTAACACTTGGTAGCCCTAGTTTATCATTAAATCTAGGTGTGCACAAGGTTTCAGTCAACAAAGACCTAAAACAAGCTAGTTATGCAAGATATAGAGATTTGATGTTACAAAGCACAAGATTAGCAATTATCAGCATACAAACACCTCAATATCAGATACAAAATCAAATAAACACATAACACTTACTCAAACTCACATAAAAATCATAAAACAATCAATCCCAAACAGCCTTTTAACTTTTTAAATCAATATTTAACAAAGTAAAATTGTATTTCAGGTTTAACGAAACTCAAACAAGCACCATAACAACATCATCATACACTTAGAACACATTTGCATGCATAAGAACACACCAACCAATAGCAGTTCACCAAAACACTTAGAACCAACTTTTAACAGAATTTTGGGAGAAAGGACTCAAACCTCATTAATGTATATCCACACTCACGGATTGTTTGAGCTTATGTGTCTAGCTAAACAAGACACAAGCTTCCAATAAGCTGCTAAGAAGAACAAAGTGAGTAACAACAGATTATAGTAAAAAAATGGAAAATGAACAAGATTTCTTCCAAGTTTGTTCCCCACTCCTTGAATCCCCCCAAACCACAAGCTTCACAACACCTTGATAATATCCTTATCAGGGTGTTATGATCAACTTATGATCCAAAAGCTTCAAGTGTTCGAACTAAAACAAGGAAAAATCAGATTTTGAGAAAACCTTGAAACACTTGCATGAACTTTAAAACCAAACATTGAAACTTCCAAATCACAAACATAGAACATAAACAAGTAAATAAAAGGATTGGCACTTGGATTTCGTCAACAACTTCAAACACTAATTCATGCACTTGAATATTGGATTTACAGAAAAGTGACCAAAGAAAAACCAAGAGCAAGAGTAAATATTGTAAACTAGAGGCTTTATATAGAGCCTTTACAATGACCTAAATGCTGAAAATAACTAGAAACCCTAGTTAGTAGAAGTCCGAAAATGCCATTTGAAGTTTGAATTTTCTCGACTGAATTTGGAGTTGGAGCTACAACATGTGACCCTTTTTGTTGTGTTGTGATCTCATACGTCCAAGTAAGCTTAGGATTGAAGCTTAGGCTGTGGTTCGTTGATTCTCTACATGTTCTTGTCTTGTACCCAAAAGTGTAGCAAGGCATGTCTCATGTGAGTAATGTGGTGATGTGGCAAGGTGTTTATGAGTTGGGTTATGATTAATGAACCTTTAATCATAACTCTGGATAGTATTAGGGTTTAATTCTTGGTAATTAACAAAACCCTAATTGTGTTCTTGAGATGAATAGGAGTGGTTTTGATCCAAATTTATGTTTAAAAAGCTGTTTAGCGCGTGTTTTAAACTAATTAGATTAATTAGTTATAACCGGTGTGAGTGGGGTGTGAGGTGGCAAGTTGGTGGCTTGTGATTGGTTAAAATGAGTGAGTGGGGCACGTGGCAGCGTGGTAGTGGTTTAGGTAAGTTTCATGTCTTGGCAGCTTTAACCCCTTATCTTCTTCCCTTGTTTCATTTCTTGTTTAAACATGCAAATCAGATTTCCCTTTGTAAATAAGTTTTGTTTTTCGTACTTTGGCCACAAAAACTTTTGCAAAGTATTTCAAAGGGTATTTCTTATAATTTCATGATTCTTCAAGGGTTCTTTTTGACATATCTTCATTCTTCAAGGTCTTTTTTTGTATCTTTGTCTTCAAGGAGGACTAAAAGTGAGAAGTCTTCAAATTTGAGGGACCATTCTTACCAATTCTTCAAAGTTGAGGGTCCATTTTGTAAATTTGACAAACTTTAGCGACTAAACTTGTAATTATGAATAAACAAGGGTTTAAAGTGTCAATTCTTCAATAATGAAGGACCCTTCTAGTACAATCTTCAATTCTTCAAGCACTTCTCTTGGAAAATCAACTCTAGGGCCCGGTTCATTGTGCGGCTTCGTTTCCCGTGTTCGTTTTTGCTTGTTTCTTGTGACCTTTTGTCATTTTCTCAATATTCGTACCTAAAATATACATTGAACAAACACAGTCATATATTTGGCACTTTTTATGATATTTTAAGCATTTTAAGCCCGTTTTGGACGATGAGACTATGTAATTAAAAGCAGTCTCATAAAAAATGCAGCGCTCACTCAAAACTTTGAAGAAAGCAAAGTCGCACTTATAAAATCTAGTAAGACCATTGATAGTTATAGGGCTCAGCTTTTTCAAAGAGACAAAGAGCTTGAGGGGTGCAAAGGTCGTTTAATTAATGTTAAAAAGGACGATTTTGAAAATAAATATAACGAAGCTCTTGCCTTGACAACTAAAGAAAAACGTCAATTTAATGTTTTATTAAGTGATGAACGTCAAAAAACGTACCTTGCCACAACAAAAGTTAATGAACTTGAACAGAGGCTTTCTATGAATACTACCGATTCTGCTAAAATTGTTGACGAAAAGAAACAAGAGGTTGAAAAATTAAAACAAGATTTCAAAAATAGACAAGGCAAAGATACTGAAAAAGTAACGGATCTCGAAGAACAAGTCGATTTTCTGAAAAAAAGTTGTTTATAAAACGCATCACCCTATTCAAACCGTAAGAATGATAGCACCTCGGTCATTTTTCAAGGGTCAAGCTATTTTTGAAAGTCCCAAGTACCTCGAACAAGCTCAAGCTGCAAACCCCCACTTATATCTTGATGAGTCCAAATGGATCGATCATGATTGCCCAGTAGTTAGGTTTGATAGTGAAGAGACGTCCCTTTGGGATAAGGAGAGTAGATCACCGGGCAATAAAGATTTTGTGAAACCATATAATTATGCTTATGAAAACAGTCTTTATGGTCTTTTCACTCCACAAAAATAGAAGTCTCGTGAGGAATTGTTCCTTGAAAGCAAAGAACGAAGAATTCAATGGAAGAAAATTTTTGCCACTAAGAAATCAAATGTTTCTAAATATCTTAACTATTTGCCTCTTGATGTGTCTAAAAGCAAAGTAGAAAAACACTTGGTATTCTTAAACATCACATTGATAATGTTAAATCAATTGTTGAAAGCGATTGGAAAAAACGTGAAAATGATAAATGGAAAACAGAGATTCCTTATGATATAACTGTGCTTGTGAAAGAAATTTTAATACCAAATACGAAGATAATAAAATAAAATGTCCTTGAGTTTGAAAATTTAATTCGATCTGAAATGTTTGATGATTTGACATATGTTGAGTCTCTTGAAAAAGAAATTGATGAACTTCAAAATGACAAATCAGAGTTTTCAAACGAATATGATCTACTCTTAGAAGAATGTCTCTCCAAAGATATTTTGTGTGTTACTCTTCAATCTTGTGTTGATATCGATGAATATTCTGATGTTGCATGCAAATATCTTGATCAGATCAAAGAATGTGAGCGTCTTGAACTTGATCTTTCGAAACGTAAAGAAAATGTTGATAAAAAGGCTTTTGAGTTACTTCAACACAAAACTGATTTCCTTCAAAAACATTATCATTCTCTTGAACTTGCTTTGCAAAAAGACATCGGAAGTTTTCCACATCATAATAAATTGCAAGAAAAACTTTCCCAAATGTGTCGAGAAATGAATGAAAAGAGTTTGGAAATTAAAGACTTGAAAGCTCAGTTACAAGACAGGGAAATAGCGATAACAGAGTTGAAGAAACTCGTTGCTAAGATGGGTGGGAAAAATTATGGAACCTAGCGTTAAGAAACCTGTTGTAAGACAACCCAATGCGCACAAAGTGACTAAACCCTTTGTCTTGGGAAAACCATCTGTTTTCTCCAATTCTGCATTTGCAAAACCTGGGTTTGCCCCCAAGATGGTTGGGAAGGATAGGTTACCACAGAATACTTCCAAAACACATATTCGATCACAAAGCATTAAGAACACAAATGTGCTTAAACCAGGAATGTAAAGATTGGCCACTAAACCCACATACAACAAAGAAATTCAATCACCTCAGACCTCTAGAAACACTAATAGACGTGTGTCTTTTACTATAGTAGTAGTCCCCACTGCTAGTGTTAGCCGGCCTCAGCTTAAGAGCACTCGAATGAATGAAAAGGTTTGGCAAAACAGAAGTCAAGATAAGAGGAAGGAAGTAGAAGACCACCCTAGGAATTTTAATGTTTCTAAGAATAAAACGTCTGTAATCGCGTGTAATGACGATTTGAATGATTCGACTTTGAATGCTTTGAATGTTAAGTTTGTTTGTGTGAAATGTGGAAAATGTGCCAATGCTAATCATGCTATGTGTGTTTCAAATAATGTCAAAGGCATAGATACTAGAACTAAGAAGCAAGTTGTGATTCCTATTAGTGCTAGTAAACCCAAACGCAAAGTGAACCATTCTGGTGCAACCCCCACTAAGAAAAATATTGCATCAGACTCCACCACTAAGAACCCTAGAAGCAGAATTAGGGAATTATATGAGTCTGCTAGCAAGTCTTGGGAATCGTGCTTTGCTAATCAATGTCCTCAAGGATATAAATGGATGCCTAAACCTAGGAAAGAAAACGTGACAACGAGCATTAGTGTGCCTTTAAGTGCTGAAACTAGGGAAACTAATGAATCAGAAATCACAACAAACATGGCATCCACTTTAGCAAATGTTCCATCGTGTTCTAATTCTTCTGCAGGTGATCAAAATAATTCTCTTCATACTGGACACCGGATGCACGAAGCACATGACGGGGAATCTCAAGATTCTAATTAACTTCATGGAGAAGTTCCTCGGTACGGTCTGATTCGGAAATGATCAATTTGCACCGACCCTAGGGTATGGAGATTTGGTTCAAGGGAATATCACAATCAAAAGGGTTTTCTACGTCGAAAGGCTCAATCACAATCTTTTCTCGGTTGGTCAATTATGTGATGCAGATTTGGAGGTTGCTTTTAGAAAGAAGACATGTTTTGTTCGTGATTATGATGGGAATGACTTACTTACCGGTTCATGGGGTACTGATCTCTACACTATTTTACTTCAAGACTCTACTTCTTCAACTCCAATCTGTTTCATGGCTAAAGCTTCATCGACTCAAGCTAGGTTATGGCATCCACGATTATCTCATCTCAACTTTGATACCATAAACTTGCTTTCCAAGAAAGATATTGTGAGAGGCCTTCCAAACTTAAAATTCATCAAAGATCATCTTTGTTCTTCTTGTGATCTTTGTAAAGCTAAACGGAGTAGTTTCAAGACAAAGACTACACCAAGCTCTAAAGGATGGTTAGATCTTCTTCATATAGATTTGTGTGGCCCCATGCGTGTTCATAGCATCAATGGGAAGAAATATGTTATGTTGATTGTTGATGACTACTCAAGGTACACGTGGACTCACTTCTTGAGTTCCAAGGATGAAACACCCGAAGTTCTCATCAACTTCCTTAAACTGATACAACGTGGTCTTCAAGCTCAAGTAAAAGTGGTACGTACTGACAGAAGCACGGAATTCCTGAATTCAACTCTGAAGAATTATTTTGAAGCTGAAGGGATTGAACTCGAAACATCTATTGCCAGAACACCTGAACAAAACGGCATTGTTGAAAGACGAAACCGTACTTAGTTGAGGCTTCTCGAACATTATTATCCGCTTCAAAACAAACACTATTCTCTTCGGCCGAAGCCGTGTCAACCGCATGTTACACACAAAACCGATCCTTAATTATCCCAAGACACGAAAAGACAACATATCACATACTTCATGATCGTAAACCTTCACTCAAGCACCTTCATGTTTTTGGATGTACGTGTTATATAATTCGAGATGGTGAAAACCTGGATAAGATGAAAGAGAAAGGTGATGCATGCATTCTAGTGGGATATGCAACTCAGTCTAAGGGATATAGAGTGTACAACAAGAGAACAAAATTGATAGTCGAGACTATTCATGTCCGATTCGATGAATTGCAAGAAATGGCACTTGAACAAAGTAGTTTAAGTCCCGATCCACAACGACAAAAGACTTATGTGCACAACCGCACGGAACTCGGAACTCAAGACCACAACAATGAACCGTTAAGTTCAAAGATGGTTCAAGGACATGTTCCAAGAGTAGATATGACAGTAGACACGACACTTGAAGAGTTGGAAATGTTATATGGACATATGTTTGATGAATATTTCATGAGGGAGAAACATGTTGTATCAAAGTCTTCCGCTTTCACTCATGATAAGAATGATGATATCGATCATCGTCAACAAAAGTATACAAATTCATCTACTTCAACACGGGTTGCTGCAGATTTACCTCCTCAGAATATCACTTCAACAATCGATCCTACAACATCCACAACTACTGTCATTGCTCTAGAGAACACAAATCAAGCAGACGATGCATTATCTGACGATGATTTTCACAACCCATTTGGTACATCGATACATGAAACTAGAGAGTCATCTACTCGCCATGTTGATCCATCAAATATGCATACATTTTATCAATGACATCCTTCAACACATCATTGGACCCGAGATCATCCTTTGGTTCAAGTAATTGGAAACCCTTCACAGCCTGTTCATACAAGACGACAACTAGAAACCGATGGCGATGTTTGTATGTTCGCACTTGCCTTGAGTACAGCTGAACTGAAAAACATCAAAGAAGCCATGGCTGATCATGCTTGGATTGAGTCGATGACGGATGAACTTCAACAATTTGAAAGACTTAAGGTCTGGGAACTTGTTGACAGACCATACGATGTGATTCCGTTAAATCTTCGATGGATCTGGAAAAACAAGATGGATGAAGTAAACACGATCATAAAGAACAAAGCTAGGCTAGTGGCTAAGGGGTATGGCCAGAAAGAGGGAATTGATTTTGACGAATCATTTGCACCAGTAGCTCGTATGGAAGCGGTCAGGACTTTCCTTGCTTATGTTGCACATAATGGATTCACTATCTATCAAATGGACCTAAAGACGACATTTCTTAACGGTCCTTTGAAGGAAGAAGTCTATGTCACGCAGCCGGAAGGATTCGTCAATCCTCATTATCCTGAAAAGATGTATCGTCTCCACAAAGCACTTTATGGACTCAAGCAAGCTCCAAGGGCTTGGTACGATGAGCTCTCGAAATTTCTGGTATCCAAAGGTTTCTCAAAAGGTTCCACTGATCTAACTTTGTTCACTTATAAATATGGGGACGACATTTTGTTTGTGCAGATTTATGTTGATGACATTATTTTCGAGTCTACAAACCCAAAACTTTCAAAATGGTTTGAAAAAGTAATGCATGGCAAATTTGAAATGTCAATGATGGGCGAACTAATTCTTTCTAGGAATTCAAGTTCACCAATCCCCAAGTGGTATCTTTATTAACCAAGCTAAGTATTGTCAAGAGATAATCAAAAAGCATGCTATGACCTCATGTGACTTGATGAGACTGCTTTTATACATAGTCTCATCGTCCAAAACATGCTTAAAATGGTTAAAATGTCATAAAAAGTTCCATATATATGCTTGTGTTTGCTCATTGTGTATTTTAGGTACGGATATCGAGAAAATGACAAAAGATCACAAGAAACAATCAACAACGAACACGAGAAAAGAAGCCGCACAATGAACTGGACCCTAGAGTTGATTTTCCAAGAAAAGACCTTGAAGAATTGAAGATTGTACAAGAAAGGTCCTTTAACTTTGAATACTTGACACTTTAAACCCTTGTATATTCATAATTACAAGTCTGGTCCCTAAATTTTGTCAAATTTACAAAAAGGACCCTCAACTTCGAAGAATTGGCAAGAATGGTCCCTCAAAATTGAAGACTTGTCACTTTTAGTCCTCCATGAAGACAAGAATACAAGTGAAGACCTTGAAGAATGAATAAATTCCAAAAACAGCCCTTCAAATACCATGAAATTACAAAACAAGCCCTTGATTATACTTTGGAAAACATTTTGTGGCCAAAGTATAAATTTTGAAACTTGGTTTACAAAGGAATTCAGATTTGTGCATGATTAAACTTGAAAAGAAAACAAGAAAGAAGAAGGAGGGTTAAAACTGGGAGACATGAAATTTACCTAGACCAACCATGTTGTGCCACGTGCCCCACTATCTCAAACCCACCAATCACAACACTCCCTGCTTCCACCTTACCATCCACTCACCCGTTTATATTAATTAACTTTTCAAAAGTTAATTAAATATTAAACTCTAGCTAAACACCACATTTAAACCCAACAAGATCAAACACATGTTCTTCGTGTTCTTAACCAAAATTGGGTTTTCCTTAACCACTGAAAATTAGAACCTAATCTATTACAGATTTATGATTAAGGGTCTATTAATCATAACCCAACCCTTAAACTTGGTGCCACCTCACCCATGAAGTCTCATGTTGCATGCCCTGCTACTTTTTGGACGAAGACAAAAGTGTTGCCAGAAGATCAACGTTCCACAAGCTCAGCTTACATCCTAATCATGTTTTGAACGTCTAGATCACAAAACAACAAAGAAATATCACATGTATCAGCTCCAACTACAAATGCAAGTCAAGGATATTCAAATCTTCAAGGGCAATTTTGGAAGTCCATCACTTAGGGTTTCTAGTATTTTATTTAGCATTTTAGTTTGTTTGTAGCCTATATAAACGCATTAGGGTTTTACACTTAGCCCTGTTCTTGGTTTTCTTTGGTCAAAAGTCTGTAAATCATTGTTTCAAAGGAATGAAAAATGTGTGAACTTTGTGACGAATTCCAAGCACCACTTTACTTTCTTGTTAATGTTTAATGTTATGAGTTTGTTTTTTTTGATGTTTCAAAGTTTGGTTTGAAATTTATGCAAGTTTTTTCAAAAGTTTTCAAAAATCTGTGATTTTTCCAAGATTTGGTACAAACACTTGAGGTTTTTGGATTATAAGTTGATCATAGCACCCTGATAAGAATCTTATCAAGGTGTAGTAAAGCTTGTGGTTTGGGAAGATTCAAGGAGTGGGGTACAAAATTGGAGAGAATCAACCTGTTTATATTTTTTTATATAACTGTTATTCTTGACCTTGTTTGATCTTAGCAAGGTGTTTTGTTGGAAGCTTGTGGTTGTTAAGCTACCACATAAGTTGTAAAATTCGTGAGTGTATAATAACTAGGTTTTCACTTAGTTATGAAATTTTATCGTCCGATCTCTTCGAATTGACAAATGGTTTAATGTGCGACTCAGTCGTCTTTTGGTGGAACCAATAGATTTGTCGTTGTAGTAAAGTAAATGTGCAGAACGTTAAAGTAAATGACGGTAATTTAAATCTAAAACTAATTAAAACGTAAATGGTGCAATATTAAAAACTTTAAAAGTAAATGACGAGAAATTAAATGACGTAAAATTAAAACTTGACGAAAAGTAAATTTGACAATTAGATAAAAAATGCAAAACGTAATTAAAATAAGCTAAAAGAAAATTGAGAAAAACTGTCACTTTTTCTCTAAAAATAAAAACTAGAAAAACACTTAAAATAAAATAAAACTAAGACAAACTAATAACACAAAACCCAAACCATCGGAATGCTGTCACCATAAGCCGTCGGAATACTGAACGGAATGTAGGTATCGGAATGCAAAATTACCACTCTATCGGAATGATGATCAGAATGTGTTCCTTTCAGAATGTGATCGGAATCCCCTATCGGAATAACTGAAACCAAGTTCTATCGGAATAACACTCACCTATCGCAATGTCAAAACAAACCTGTCGGAATCCTAATCGAAATGCTAGATCGGAATCACCTGTCGGAATGTGGGACCCATCGGAATATGGCTAGCGAAATTTTGGCAGCACTTCGTCTCAATAAAACCTTAAGAGCCGTCGCAATATACGATCGTAATGAGCGATCGCAATCACGATCGGAATAAGGGGGAATTACCGTCGGAATCTCAAATCCCTATTCCAATTGTCACGATCGGAATGAGGGTTAGCTGTCGGAATGTAGGATCTCTATCCGATGGAAGTAGAATTCACATTAAGAAAGAACCAAAAAACTAAGACTAATAAGCAAATACCAAAAACTTAATTGAAATGATAATAAGACGAGACAATAAGTAACAAATTTAAAGACTGTTTCAAAATACAAAATAAGCAAACAAAATAAGCAAACTTTAAAAAGATAAAACTTTTAAGAAAACTTTAAAACAAATAAGCTAAATACACAATAAGCCAATAAGATTGTCAAACTTATAGCGTAATTCGTATAAAAGCTTAAATAGAAATAAAAAGAAGCAAACTCAATGCTTAATCCGAATTAAAAACAAATCAAAAGCAAGAAAAGTAGAATAAGATGATAATAAAAAGCTTGATTAAAGGAAAATAAAGATTCAACAACAAAATTAAAAGACTTACTTGAATTGAAGGCAAGAAATTTAAGGTGCAAAACAAGGTAATTAAATTTACAATTAAGTAAATGAGATGAAAATAAATGTGCTAGTAATGAAAATGGTGGAAGACTAGTTTGTCAAAATAGCCAACACCTCCTAATGTGATATTAGGAGGGTATTTATAGTGATTAGGGAGGTAAGCATGTGTTGGAAGCTTCCTTCTTTCTTTCTTTCTCGTCTTTTCGTCTTCTAAATTCTTCGACTTTTCTCGACTTTGTCTCGGGATTAATAAACTCGTCTTGTAATTTCTTAATTAATTTAGACTTGAGTTCTTCGGCTTTTATTAAACTTCCGTCTTTAGACTTTTCTTCGATAAATCTTTAAAATAGGCCTTGGACTTCCGTTCTTTTTTCACTCTTGATCTTTTGACTTCGTATTTTGTCTTTTTCTTCAATAAAAGCCCGTGAAAGCCCGTGTTTTATTCCCTTTTCACATTTTGATCCTAAATCACAACAAAAACACAAACCACGCATAATTCCGACATTTATGACATAAAATACACGTTTTGGCTTGGTTATTTTTATAGTTAAGTGGTAAAAGGATGGGTGTTTTCACACCTATCAAATCCCCTACACTTGACCATTGCAATGTCCTCATGCAATGCATTACTTACAAAGAAAGTTTTACATTTTCCGTCATAATCAATCCACATTGGCCTTTATTAAAGAGATAGAAAATTTAAAGGAAGAAAACTATTAAAAAAAATCAAAAACTTACCTTCGGGTTTTGGAAATGTCATGAATGTTCATCATCCTCAAGTTTCACGTTCCCCAAACCAAGCTTAAAAACGAGATCATTTTTATTATAAGTTAGCAAACTATCACAAACTCATGTGGGCCAATTATTCGCTTAGACTCCCTTATTCCTAGGTGTATCTCTTATCTTTTATGATTGTCTTGAATGATCACGAGGATGCATTGTTGACTTATTTTGATAGTTATTTAGGCCGAAAATAAAGTGGGACGATTTGATCAATAGTTAGCTAAAGGATAAAATCTTTTAAAACTGCTTCTCGGGACCTCATAAAGTTCATATCTTGGCATAACTCGCTTCACGATTTGAGACCTTTCTCGGACCGATATTTGGCAGCGACTTCATACTTCGAATCTTGAGAGACGTTCTTGAAATTATGGTCTTCTCTTCATAATAGGAATTTCTTCACTTGAAGTGTTTGAGATATTCTTCAATTTTGGACCATGACTTCTTCATTTTTCTCCAATCTTTATTTTGGGATTTTGATATACAACGATCCGTCTCCTTTTCAGACTTGGATCTATTTATCCTCATACCTTGTTATGGCCTTTTTGGATAGACTTCTCCATGATCTTTAGGGGAGTATTTTCTTTTCGTCGTGTGTTTCGATCCTTCATATTGATTTTTGATAAATGATTCTTCACATCACTTGGATCTTTAGCAACAAAATGTAGCCCTCATGCCTTGTTAGGGACTTTTCGGACTCGCCAATCTTCGCATCCCGCTTCAATAAGTTATGCCTTGGCTATGAACTCTAATTAATATCGAGCAACTTTTAAACGATCTTGGGCTAGAAGCTAAGTAACTTTTCAAATCGTACAACCTTACTTATTGCAATTAAATTTATTAACAAGCGATGGGAGAAAAAGCTCATAATCAACTCACATAAATTCATGAAAGAATACCAAACTTATAATTGACTCTATCATCTCTCGTTCTCCACAATTTAAAATCTCAAGGAATGAGACTCGTGGATGCTTAGTCTATTAAATCAAAGTTTTGGGTTTTCAAGTCATCTATAGGATCTTGCAACTTCTTAGACTTTTTCAAGTTTAGAATTCGCATTTTAAAGTTCCCTTGATAAACGAATTTCTAGGATCAATTATAGGAACTTGCGAAAAGTTCTTGTTCTTAACCCGTAGGAGTTAAGACTTTCGCGTTTTAAAGTTCCCTATATAAAAGCCTAGCAAAACTTGACTTAAACACGTTAAGGATACTAGCTAGAGCAAACTTAGATAAGTAAACTCGGGTTGAGTCAAAAGATTCACAACGTTTAAGAATTAAAACCTCTTTATTAAAAATTTATTCTAGAAAGGAAAGAAAATAACTATAACAAAGGAAAAACTACAAGGCCAAAATAGATCAAAAAATTTGAAAAATGTCGAAAAATCAATTTTCCGGTTAAAATGAGGACAAACCACTTAACTTCGATAGAAGTCCCCCCTACACTTGATATAAACATTGTCCTCAATGTTTATGCATGTGGAAGCAACCTACCCTACACTTAGGACATTGTGCACTTTGTTTAAATCTTGCTAAGGAACAGACAACTAAAGTGATTCCTATTTTAATATTGAATAATATAAAATAGTGAATCAAAAGAGTTTAGGATAAAACCTGGAAGACGGGTACACGGAATCACGGGTCGTCAAAAGTCATTAAGAATGGATCTTTGAAAGCTCGAATCCCTGCACATGATAAGAAAGAAAACAACAAACACATACTAGGGTCTCCCCCTACACTAATAATAAAAACAAAATAACAAGGATAGATATTGCGGGTTGCCTCCCGAGAAGCGCTTGTTTTTGTTAATCGAGTCGTGAGCCTGACTCGACCTTGGTTAGCATAGGAAGAAGCTTGAAACACATCCACCGGGCTCAAATACATGGTTTTTGTCTATCAAATAGCACAAGCTTAAGGCAAACAAGGCAAGCCAAAGAAGAGTAGGCAAGGTTACCTTAAGCAAAGATGGAGCACGGTGGTAGCAAGGGTGAAGAGGTGCAAGCATATCTCCATGGTTTCCAAAAGTCTTTCCTTTTATTTCATCAGATGGATACTGAGATGGCTTAAAAATGGCAATACCGGGATCGAACACCTTTCCTTTAGGGGAAAATAAGACTCAGGCTCAGTAGACCTTGAAGAGGATCCGCTCATAAATCGCACAATCTCATTCGACGAAGGTGGATAGAGAGGTGTTAAGACATAAGTATTGCGGACATCGGTGTCGTCCGGCTTCTTCTCCTTTGAAAAAGGTTTCTTCATATCCAAAGGAGGATAAAGACCATAATCATCAAAGTCCAAAGGAGCAGCATCACTCTCATTTGGGAAGTAAGTGTTGAGAAAAGTAGCAAAATCTTCCTCAAATGAGTAGTCATCCAAAGTAGGATCAAGTGTTGTTAGCGGAGGATCTTCATCAAAAGTAGATGCAAGGTCATCATGTGAAGAATCAATCGAAAGAGTATCGACATCCTCAAATTCATCATATGTTGGCATGTCTTTATACTAAGAAGAAAAATCATTAGAATCATCCATATCAGAACTAGAATCATTATCATAGTCATAATAGATTGGTGGAGACTCATGAATTGGTGGAGGATCTAAATTGGAGAGAGAATCATCCACAGCATCTCGGAACAGTGGATTATCATAGCAAGAATCGAATAGAGGATTGTTGTAGACGACAAAATCATCAAGCACATTAATCATATTCGCTGATTCTCTTCCATTTGATTTGGTTGTGATCTTCCTCATTTTTAATACTTGTGCATCATTCCCGGCCCTTAAGATTAACTCAACTTCGGCAACATCGACTAATGCTTTTCCGGTTCTCAAGAATAGCCGACCAAGTATTAACGGAATACGAGGGTCCATTTCATAATCAACAACAACAAAGTCAACCGGAAAAGTGAAGGTACCAACTTTAATAAACACATCTTCGGCAATACCAACGGGGTAAGCGAGAGTGCGATTTGCGAGCTCAAGAGTCATCTTTGTTGGAGTAAGGTCGGGTAATGATAAATTTTTCCAAACACTTAAAGGCATCAGATTTATACTTGTGCCGAGATCGGCTAAGGCAGTAAATTCTTCGGTTTGGTTAAAAGTACATGGTATCACAAAACGACCGGGGTCGCCAAGTTTTTCCAGAAGTTCTTTAAGAAGGACTGCAGAACAGTTTTCATTCAATCGAGTATTAACAAACTCGGCCATCTTCTCCTTCTTATTAAGCAATTCCTTAAACATCTTAACGAATGTTGGCATTTGGGCAAGAGCTTCAACAAGGTTAAGGGTGATGGTCACTCCCGAAATCTTCTTCAAAAAGTTCGACACTTGAATGTCATCCTTGGTGAGCAATTTGCCTTTGTCTAAGAGAGAAGGATAAGGAATGTTAGGTTTATAGGTGGAAGGTGGGGTTGGTGAAGGGTGTTTCTTAGGTACTTCTTCAGTAAGAGGTGGAGACGGTAATGGAGAACTAATACTAGGCGTGGGAGTAGGAGGGATAAATGATGGTGGAGGAGGTGTAGATGGAGTAACTGGAGGAGGGGTATATGGTCCTACTAAGGTAGCTCCACTGCGTGTAGTAATAGCACTCACATTCGCTCTCGGGTTGGTGACGGTATTTGAAGGTAGAGAGCCCGAAGTAGAGGGTTGAGTAGTTGGTAAGAAACTAGCCAGCATATTCTTCAAATCATTTTTTTGAGTGCTAAAAGAGGTTTGTATATCATGTCGAAGCTCGGATCTAATATCATTCCCTTGCTTAGTGATATCCCCTTTCAAGTTGATAATTTGGCTTTGTAGATTCTTAATTTGCTCTCCTTGGGTTCTCATAAAAGCTTCAACATCTTGATTAATGGGTGGGTTTGTTGAGCGGGTGGGTGATAAGGATTAGAAGCTCAAGGTGGGTTTGGGTTGCTTCTATTGTAGTTCTTGGGGTTGTGGTTTTGAGGGGAAAAACCGGGTGAAAGAAAGTTGTTAGAACGGTAACTTAGCAAGTTACGATCACCTTGAGGTCGAGCTTGATGGTTTTCCGTTGAATAGTTACCATAAGGCGCATACACGTTATCCGGATTTTCATGAGTAGAAGGACAATCAGTGTATGAATGAGGACTCCCGCAAGTCTCACAAGAAGTTGCAACAACTTTAATTTGTTGTTGTTGATTTGTAGCCAAGAGTTGCATATTCTTGCTCATTTTGACCATTGCGCGGGTCAATTCTGTGATATCAGGGTTTGCAGAAGTAGAAGAAACATTGACTCTCGGGTTTGATCTTGAAGATGTGGATGAATCCCAATTTTTGTGATGAGTAGTCATGTTCTCTATAAGCTCTCTACACTCCTCAGGTCTTCTTTTCATAAATGTGCCACCGGCGGCTGCATTAATCGTATCACGATCACGAAAAGTTAAACTGTTGTATAAAGTATCAATTAAGGTGATGGGGAGCATGTTGTGGTTTGGACATCGATCGATCAAAACATGATATCGTTCCCAAGCATCAAAAAGTGATTCATCAGGTTCTTGTGTAAATCCACTAATTTGATTCCGAAGGCTCGTGACCATGGATGGTGGAAAGTAGCGCGACAAAAAGCGTTGAGTCATCTCATCCCAAGTATGAATTGAATTCTTCAGAAGACGATCAAACCATTTTTCGACATGGTGGGATAAGGTGTGTGGAAATAGGTGAAGGCGAAGAAAATCCATAGTGGCACCGGGCAACTTCATGCTTTGAGTAACGGTAATAAATTTGTCAAGGTGTTTGTTGGCATCATCATCCGGCAATCCGCGAAATGGACAAGTGTTCTGCACTTATTAGATCATGTGACGCTTCAACGAAAACTCCGGAGCCATGATTTGCATCGGCGCAATCGGTCCTCCTCGTCCATTCATCATGGGTTGACAAAGCTCCTCCATCATTCTAAGATCGGGTGGGGGAACATTGTTGTTATTATTATTGTTGAGGTGGGGTGGATTATTGTTGTTGTGCACACCAGCCATATCTAAATCTTCACGAGTCTCGGGATCTGGATAAGTTGAAGATCTAGTACGCATACACCTGCAAAAGCAAAAGAAAAAGATACCAAAGAAATAGAGGATATATATGTACGTGTAAAAATAAAATTAAAATCTTTTTGGATTTTTGAGAATTTATAATTTTTATGGATTTTTAACAATTTTTAATTTTTATGGCTTTTTGAAAATTTTTGAGTAAGAAAAATAACGTTCACGAGTGAACGGGGATCCCAAAATTCAACGCGTCTGTCACAGAAAACCGTTAATCTTCACGAAAAGAGCCGGCAACGGCGCCATTTAATAACTAGGTTTTAGTTAGAAAAGTTGTTCGTTGAAATCGGTCTAATCGAATTGATTACTGGTTAAATATGCGACTCAGTCGTCTTTTGGTGGAAACAATAGATTTGTCGTTGTAGTAAAGTAAATGTGTAGAACATTAAAGTAAATGACAGTAATTTAAATCTAAAACTAATTAAAACGTAAATGGTGCAATATTAAAAACTTTAAAAGTAAATGAAGAGAAATTAAATGACGTAAAATTAAAACTTGACGAAAAGTAAATTTGACAATTAGATAAAAAATGCAAAACGTAATTAAAATAAGCTAAAAGCAAATTGAGAAAAACTGTCACTTTTTCGGGAAGCGTGAAAAAATTTGAAAACTTAAAATAATGCAAACTTAAAATAAAATAAAACTAAGACAAAATAATAACACAAAACCCAAACCATCGGAATCCCATCGGAATGCTGTCACCATAAGCCGTCGGAATACTAATCGGAATGTAGGTATCGGAATGCAAAATTACCACTCTATCTGAATGCTGATCGGAATGTGTTCATGTCGGAATGTGATCAGAATCCCCTATCGGAATAACTGAAACCAAGTTCTATCGGAATAACACTCACCTATCGCAATGTCAAAACAAACCTGTCGGAATGCTAGATCGGAATCACCTGTCGGAATGTAGGACCCATCGGAATATGGCTAGCGAAATTTTGGCAGCACTTCGTCTCAATAAAACCTTAAGAGCCGTCGCAATATACGATCGCAATGAGCGATCGCAACCACGGTCTGAATAAGGGGGAATTACCGTCGGAATCTCAAATCCCTATTCCAATTGTCACGATCGGAATGAGGGTTAGCTGTCGGAATGTAGGATCTCTTTCCGATGGAAGTAGAATTCGCAATAAGAAAGAACCAAATAAGCTAAGACTAATAAGCAAATAACAAAAACTTAATTGAAATGATAATAAGACGAGACAATAAGCAACAAATTTAAAGACTTTTTCAAAATACAAAATAAGCAAACAAAATAAGCAATCTTTAAAAAGATAAAACTTTTAAGAAAACTTTAAAACAAATAAGCTAAATACAAAATAAGCCAATAAGATTTTCAAACTTATAGCTTAATTCGTGTAAAAGCTTAAATAGAAATAAAAAGATAAACTTTTTAATCAAATAAGCAATAAGATTAAGCAAACTCAATGCTTAATCCGAATTAAAAACAAATCAAAAGCCAGAAAAGTAGAATAAGATGATAATAAAAAGCTTGATTAAAGGAAAATAAAGATTCAACAACAAAATTAAAAGACTTACTTGAATTAAAGGCAAGAAATTTAAGGTGCAAAACAAGGTAATTAAATTGACAATTAAGTAAATGACATGAAAATAAATGTGCAAGTAATGAAAATGGCGGAAGACAAGTTTGTCAAAATAGCCAACACCTCCTAATGTGACATTAGGAGGGTATTTATAGTGATTAGAGAGGTAAGCATGTGTTGGAAGCTTCCTTCTTTCTTTCTTTCTCGTCTTTTTCGCCTTCTAAATTCTTCGACTTTTTTTCGACTTTGTCTCGGGATTAATAAACTCGTCTTGTAATTTCTTCATTAATTTAGACTTGAGTTCTTCGGCTTTTATTAAACTTCTGTCTTTAGACTTTTCTTTGATAAATCTTCGGAATAGGCCTTGGACTTCCGTTCTTTTTGCACTCTTGATCTTTTGACTTCGTCTTTTGTCTTTTTCTTCAATAAAAGCCCGTGAAAGCCCGTGTTTTCTTCCCTTTTCACATTTTGATCCTAAATCACAACAAAACACAAACCACGCATAACTTCGACATTTATGACATAAAATACACGTTTTGGCTTGGTTATTATTATAGTTAAGTGGTAAAAGGATGGGTGTTTTCACACCTATCAGTGTGGATGTACATTCATGAGGTTTGTCATATTCTCTTGAAAAATCTGTCAAGAAAGTGAGACTAAGTGATTTTTGGTGTATGCTGCTGAATGTGTGTTCTTATGCATGAATCTTGCTAATTTGGTCATTGTGATTTTTATGATGATAGTTTAAGGATTTCATGGTCATATAAACATTCAGCTTTGATAAAAATTTTCTATAAGTCTTAACTGGTGTTTGGGACTACTGTTTTGTGCTTTATATGTGAGTTTGAGTAAGTGTTAAGGGTTTGTTTGAGTTTGTATCTGATATTTAGGTGTATGTGAGTTGATATTTACAAGTCTTGTGCTTTTAAACATTGAATCTGAATACTTGGCATAATTGGTTTGTTCTAGGTCCCTTTAAACTGAAAATTGGACATCATCTAGAATGCATGTTTAACTAGGATTAACAAGTGTTAAAACAAAGTTTATGCAATCTGTTGAGTGGACTTGAAGGTTTGAAATTGGAGTTTTGGTCAATTAGATCAGCAAAAGCTATTTGTGTTCATCAGTAAAACTCAGTAACTTACCCAAGCTCATAACTATATCTAATCTTGGAATTTTTGCATGAAACTAGTTAATTTATGCCTGTTTAAGATTGTTATAGCTATTGTATGCTTTTGGTAGACTTTGGTTGGCTTATTTTTGCTAAAACAGCTTTTTAATCATCAGATCTGCTTATTAACATGTCTGTGTCATGTCTGTGCACTCTTTGATTAAACTGTATCATTTGGCTGGGTGAATTTGTGTTTTCTGCTTGATTGTGACTCTCTACAACTCACTGGTTGTAGGGGTGCCTTGATTGTCCACGTAAACCAACTGAAACTCTCTAAAAAGCAAGTCAAAATAGTCAAACAGTGGGAACTCTTTCCCACTGATAGTGTTATATGGTCAACAACTTATTATTAAGCCATTTTAGCTTATTCTATTGTGCAACAACTTGGATTTTGTAATCAGTCTTCATCATTTGACCCATTTACTTGATCTGGAGCTTTTTGGACTTTGACTTATAAGTTTGACTAGAAAACGAATTGACTTTTGTTTTTCAAAACATCTTATTGCTTTTTCCAGCTTATTGAGTATCCTTATTTGAAATCTTTTTGTTGATTAAGCTTAGTTTTGTCATTTAAAATTTTTTGCAACTTGAATCAGCTCTTGAAGTGGTCTAGAACTCAAAAACGACTATTTTGTCGTTTTATGAAGAGAGCTTTGGCTTATTTCAGGCTTATTTCTTGAGCTTTTTCAAAAATTCTTCTTATAAACATCTTTATAATCTCAAAAGAAGGATGTGTGTCAAATATAAGCTTATGGCTTAATGGGCCAAAAAGCCCATTAAGAATAGGCTGTTTGCTTATTAAGCTGTGATAAGCACTGATTCATCTTTTGGGCCTTTAGAGTTTTGTGTTTAAAGTTGAATTTTAAGCTAGACTGTAACTTTTCAGCTTATTTGGTTGACTTTTTGCTTATTGGGCCAAAAAGCCCATTAAGCTTGGATTGTTTACTGTTTTGGCCCATTTGTAGGCCCAATAGGGGTATTTAGGTCATTTTACTTTCATTTCTGGTTTTATTAAGTTAAAATAAAGTAGTTTGTAAGTTTTTAGATATTTTTGTAAATATTGAATTTTTAATATTATTTTAATATTTAATTTTAATTTTTAATCATTTTAAATAGTTGAATTAGTTTTAAATTTTTCAAAAATACTTTTTAGTTTAATAAAGTTATTTGAGTAAGTTTTGATTTTTGGTAAACTCTAATTGCATTTTTAGGGATTTATTGTGATTTTCTAGGAATTTTTAGGGTAATTTTAAATTTCGTCACGTTTTACGGTTTTACGTTTACATCATTCGTCGTAGTTCAATTTTCTTCGTATCTGTCATCACTTTTCTTTTTCCATTCTCTCATCGATATTAATCTCAAAGTTAATCAAGTCTTAACACGCACACCAAGCCTCCTTGAGAAAGTTCTTGTTTTTCCCAAAGCAAGAGTGTAATTTTACAACTATCATTTTGGCGCTGCTGTCGGGGAGGCGTGTTGTGTTTAGATTTGAACAAATTTTGTTTGTATTATTATCCATAATCGTAATTGTGTGCTTTAGAACTCTAAGCACGTATTATCGGTTTTCGTTTTTTGTGAAAAAATATTACTATATTGTATACGTATCACAATAAATTCACAAGTACTCCAAAAGTGTAAAAACACAACCATGATTGGGATTTCATCACTCAATCATTGTATTCGAATCTCAAACAAATAAAAAAAGGAAAAAAAGATAAATACTTTCGTGAAGCTTGATTTTGATAAACACAAACTATAAGGTGGGTATAAGGCGGTTGTATTTCACGACCTAAAGGAAAAAGGCTCTTAAGTGCTTCGCGCCGCCTCGTTTCCTCCGCTTGCTTGTGCGTGTTTTGATAAAAAGGGCTAATCGAGGGTTTTCCACCCAAAGTATTATCTACGTATCTATATATTTTCTTGGTTTCAAAGATTAAACCCTCTTGAACGTTTTGGTGTTCCACCAACTTTCTAAATTCATCGAAGGCGTTCACTTCACATGATCGTTTTCATTCCTTGAGGATCCTTTAAACGATAGATTTGATTTGAGGACAGATTTTTAGATTTGTGTCTACGTAATACATCACAAAAATCCAAAAAAATAAAAAACAATCAAAAGCACAAAAAAATTGGAAAAAGTAAAAACACCCAAAAGAATCTTCTTTACTCATCCCCACGTTGTACGTGACGTTTATGCAAACTCGTAACCAAGCAAGACGTGCACGTAAACGTAGAAACCGAAAGGAAGGAACACCTTCTAGTGAAGAATCTCCTATTGACGAACCCATCGTAGAACAAGAAGCAACCATGGCTAATCGTACTATGATGGAGTTGCTTCAAGCACCCACCGAGGGTTATGGAGAGACTATTGTGATTTCCGCTATCCTTGCGGAGAATTTTGAGGTTAAGATGGGTTTGTTGTCCATGATCCAAAACAACAAGTTTCGTGGTGACGAAAAGGACAACCCTCATAACCACATCCGCCAATTCAATCGTCTTATGGCCACTTGCAAGTTTAAGGACGTCTCGAACGACTCGATTAAGATGATGCTTTTTCCGTATTCCTTAGCGGGGCCCGCTAAAATTTGGTTAGAGAAAGAGCCACCCAATTCTATATTGACGTGGAAGTATCTCGTTTAAAGTTTGTGAACCAATTTTTTCCGCCCTCTAAGACTACGCACTTGAAAAACGATATTTTAAAGTTTTCACAAGAGTACAATGAGAGTTTTTCAACGGCTTGGAATAGGTTTAAGGAAATGTTGCATGAATGTCCTCATCACGGTTTTTCCGACTTACATCAAATCGACACGTTTTACAATGGCTTGAACGATCATGAACGAGACTATCTCAATGCCGTCGCGGGTGGTAATTTTTTTTGTAAAACTATCGAGGAAGCGTTGTTGATCATTGAGAATAGGTCTAAGGTTTATAGCCCTCGTAGAACATCGAGTGTTCAGAAGGCTTCGTCTTCACCTTCATTGTCACATACCATCGATGCTTGCCAAATTGAGGCGAATTTGGAGAACAAGATTTTTGATAAGCTTAAAGGATTGCTAATTGATTTTAAAGTTGGTGAACAACCCACTCCCGCTACGGCTAAAGCGGTTGAGGTGTCGTGTATGTATTGTGGTGGAGGTCATGATTTCTCCGAGTGCATTACCAACGGTGGTAACACTTCGAGTGCCTACACGGCCACGAGAACTTATAACCAAAACGGTCAAGTTACCCGCACTAATTAATTGACTCCACCGGGTTTTCCACCAAATCAAAATGCTAACAATTATCGCAACAATCAAAGTGGTTACTAAGGAAATCAAAGAAACAATTACAAGGGTAACAACTATGGGAATCAAGGGACCAATAATCAAGTGCAAAACAAAAATCAAAATCGTGATATTCAAAACAACAACAAAGGTTTGGAAAACATGAAAGATCTTCCAAATGAATTTGAAAATTATTCAATGGCTAATGATGCTAGATTTGATAATATACAAAGGGAGATAATTAGCCTAAGATCCGAGTTTAAGAATGATTTGAAAAATGAGTTGAAAAACGAGTTTGAAAATGAACTTAAGAATCATACAAACAAAATGGAGAGTAACGTGCAAAGGTTACAACAAAATCAACAAAAAATGGAGCAAGGCCAACATGAGATTAAAAAAGAGATGCTTAAGGCGGACAAAAGGCAATCTAAGTTTGAGGATAGAATATCAAGCATGTTTGAGGCTATAATGTGTAAACCGTCTTCTTCGGGTGGTCTTCCTAGTAACACCGTGTCTAATCCAAAGGGAGAGATGAAAGTGATTACCACACGTAGTGGTAAGACCTTTAAGGAATCGACTCCTCAACCAATTACTCCAACGGTGGAGGAAATTGAGGAAGAACCCGAGGTTGTGGTTGAAAAGGAGCATATTACAATCCCACAAAGTACCTCTTAAACCACACCTACGGTTGACCCTTTACCAACATTGGAACCCGAGATTCAAAAGACTATACCTATGCCTCACCCAACACCACCCTTGCCTTACCCATCGAGACTTCGTAAGGAAAAATTGAAAGAGCGTGACAACTACCATTTTGATCTTTTCATTAAGATGTTTCGTGACATGCAGTTTAACATAAGTTTTGCCGATGCTTTAATCATGATGCCTTGATTTGCCGCCAACTTTAAGAGTATGTTAAACAACAAGGAGAAATTGCAAAAATTGTCTAGTTGTTCATCGGTTTATCTTAACAGCATACCTCAAAAATTCGGTGATCCCGGTAAATTTTTAATTCCGGTTGATATTCAAGATATGGAAGAATGCTACGCCTTGGCAGATCTTGGTGCTAGTATTAATTTGATGCCTCTTGCCATATTCAAGTCGCTTAATCTTCCTAATCTTACTCCTTCAAGAATGTCTATCGAAATGGCCGATCATTCTATGATTCCTGCATGTGGATTGGCCGAAGACGTTTTTGTGAAAGTGGGAAAGTTCTATTATACGGTAGACTTTATCGTAGCCGATATTCCCACAGATCCTCAAGTTCCTCTTATTTTAGGTCGTTCATTTTTGGATACATCAATGGAGTTGATTGATGTGCATGCTAGGAAAATCACCTTACCTTTCAACGACGAGGAACTTGTTATAAACGCAACTCAAAACTACAAACTTTCTCATGTTTATTCTATCGCGGCCATAAACTATATTGATATGATCGATGTCGTTTGCGAAGATTTTTCACAAGAATTTTTAGGTTTTGGTGATGAAGAAAATAGTGGCAATCCCACTATGCTCGATCCTATTCTTGATAATTCGACACCATCCTTCACTCCATTTGAAGGAGGTGGTTTTACTTTGGAAGAGTTTGAAGTACCTCGAACTTGTAACGAAGACCTCGACAACGATGAGGACTTTTCGATTATCACGGATTTTCTTAACGATTTTCCATTTCCTCCGCCGGTGGAGGTTATGAGTATCGAACCCAAATCTTCAATCGAGGAACCACCAATCCTCGAGATGAAAGATTTTCCTCCTCATCTTGAATACGTACTCTTTGAAGTAGACGATAAGTTGTCGATTATTATTGTGAAGGATCTTTCGGATGATGAAAAACCGCACTTATCGATGTCTTAAAGGACCACAAAGGTGCAATCGCGTGGACATTATCCGACATTAAAGGTATCGAACCTAAGCTTTGTACCCACAAAATCTTAATGGAGGAAGACTACAAAACCGCAACCCGATGTCAAAGGAGGGTGAACCCTAAAATTCACAACGTCATCAAAAAGGAAATCCTTAAACTCCTTGACGCGGGAACGATTTACCCTATTTCCGATAGCCTTTGGGTGATTCCCGTTCATTGTGTCCTTAAAAAGGGAGGAATGACTGTTGTGCCAAACGATGACAACGAGTTAATTCCAACTCGACTCGTGACCGGTTGGAGGGTGTGTATTGACTATCGTAAGTTAAATGACGTAACTCGTAAAGACCATTTTCCCTTGCCCTTCATGGATCAAATGTTGGAGCGTCTTGCGGGAAACAATTTCTATTGCTTCTTAGATGGTTTTTCCGGTTACTTTCAAATCCCCATCGATCCTCGTGATCAAGAAAAAACTACGTTTACGTGTCCATATGGAACGTTTGCCTTTCGTAGAATGCCATTCGGACTTTGCAATGCACCGGGAACCTTTGAACGATGTATGATGGCTATTTTTCATGACATGATCGAGAAGACGATGGAAGTCTTTATGGATGACTTTTTCGTGTTTGGTAGTTCGTTCACTTCATGCTTAGGAAATTTGAAACACATGTTGAAACGTTGTGGGGAAACCAACCTTGTGCTCACTTGGGAAAAATGTCATTTTATGGTTAAAGAAGGAATCGTCTTAGGGCACAAGGTCTTAAAAGCGAGGATTGAGGTAGACAAAGCTAAGATAGACGTCATCGCCAAATTACCTCATCCTAAAACTGTTAAGGGAGTTAGGAGTTTCCTAGGACATGAGGGCTTTTATCGTCGATTCATCAAGGATTTCTCAAAGATATCTCGACCAATTACACACCTCCTCAAAAAAGATGCTCCTTTTGTCTTTAACGAAGCTTGTGTACGAGCCTTTGAAATCCTTAAAAGGAAACTTACTGAAACTCCCATTCTTGTTGCTCCCAATTGGAACCTCCCCTTTGAGCTTATGTGTGATGCAAGTGATTACGCTATTGGGTCCGTTTTGGGGCAACGTCATGAACAGCACTTCTTGCCTATTCACTATGCTAGCAAGACGATGACCGAGGCTCAACTTAAGTATACCATAACAGAAAAGGAATTCCTTGCCGTGGTGTATGAATTTGAGAAATTCTGACCTTATCTCGTCTTGACCAAAAGCATAGTGTATACGGATCATTCGGCAATCAAGTACCTCTTGGCTAAACAAGATGCAAAGCCAAGATTGCTTAGTTGGATTCTCCTCCTACAAGAATTTGATGTCACAATCCTTGACAAAAAAAGCCGAGAATCTAGCGGCTGATTATCTTTCTCGATTGGAAGATCCTCACCAAAGTGTGTACGAGAACAAGCAAATCACCGAAAAATTTCCTCTAGAGACACTTGGTATAGTGAATTCTAAGAAAGATTCTTCCACCCCATGGTTTCCAGACATTGCAAATTACCATGCAGGCAACTTCATCATTAAGGGTATGACGACTCAACAAAAATGAAAATTCTTTCGTGACGTCAAGTTCTATTTTTGGGACGACCCTTATCTATTTCGGACTTTTGCGGATCAAATTATTCGACGCTGTGTCTTTGGCACCGAAGCTTCTAATATCCTTAAAGCTTGTCACGAGGGACCCATGGGTGGTCACCATGGTGCTAATCTCACGGCGAAGAAGGTCTTTGATGATGGATTTTTTTGGCCTACTATTTACCGAGATGCACATGCACTTGTCAATTCGTGTGACTCATGCCAACGTCAAGGCAAAGCCTCACAAAACGATGAAATTCCACAAAATATCATCCAAGTGTGTGAGATCTTTGATGTTTGGGGAATTGATTTTATGAGGCCGTTCCCATCATCTCGTGGTAATAACTACATCCTTGTCGCCGTTGACTACCTATCCAAGTGGGTGGAAGCTAAGGCTTTTCCTACGAACGATGCTCGTGTGGTAGTCAAGTTTTTGAAGCAATTGTTCTCTCTGTTTGGAACCCCTCGTGCTATCATAAGCGATCGTGGAACCCATTTTTGTAACGACCAATTTGAAAGGGTTCTAGAGAAATATGGGGTTACACATCGGCTTTCTACGCCTTATCACCCACAAACGAGTGGGCAAGTCAAGGTTTCAAACCGAGCTTTGAAGAGGATCTTGAAAGATCGATAGGGGAAAACCGACAATCTTGGTCGGATAAGTTAGACGATGCTTTTTGGGCCTTTCGTACGGCTCATAAGACGTCCATTGGGTGCACTCCTTACAAGCTTGTGTATGGGAAGAATTGTCACTTTCCAATTGAACTTGAACACAAAGCTTATTGGGCCCTAAAGCATTATAATGATGATATTGAGACCGCGGGAAAACACCAGAAAATGCAACTTAATGAATTGGATGAATTGAGGGACATTGCTTATGAAAAATCATTGATTACAAAGAGAAAACCAAAAAGTTTCATGATTCTAAAATTGAAAACCGGGTTTTTAACATTGGAGATCAAGTGTTGCTTTTTAACTCGCGATTGAAAATATATTCCGATAAGTTGAAATCCCGTTGGTCCGGACCATTCACCATTACCCAAGTGTTTCCTTATGGGACCATCGAGCTAGCTCAAAATGATGGTCCTGACTTTAAGGTGAATGGCCATAGGTTGAAGCACTACTTTGGTGGGGAAGTTCCTTCTTTGAACTACCTCGACCAAGTCACCTTCCCCAATGATAATTAGTATTGAAGGGATCGAGTCGAGCTCATGTATCGTAATCAAAAACGAGGTGCCTCGTGGGGGAGTTCCCATGCTTATCCATGTGCATATTGTCGCTTTCTATTGTAGCTTATGTGAGGGTATTTGTGCCCTTCCAACTTTTGTTCCATGGTTGTTTGTGAATTGTGGTTTTTAGATGATCATCTTCACGATTGGAGCCTCTCGTGTTTGTTTTACATGAGCACTCGATCGTTTGCTTTGAAGAATTTCTCGATATCCATATGATATATCCTTTATTATTCTAACCTTAGGTTTTTAGCACACTTCATAAACGGCTATTGATTTAATGGTTCCACCCTTTCCATGCTAGATTAAGCATTCGACTACGTCTCTAGTATGGGGGTATCCTACCCTTAGAATCGAAACATTGAGGACAATGTTTAACTTTAGTATAGGGGGTGAATAGATACGACCTTGCAAAACCCTCACGCTTTCCAAAGTTTATCTTTTTGTTATCGTTTTGTTGCAAAATAAGGCTAAAAATGGCCAAATTTTAAAATTTTTCTCATGTTTTCATAAGTGTTTAAGTCACGAATGTAAATTTTCTGATGGCGAATAAGAGTAATTTTTGACTCGACCGTGCGTGTTGAGCACTTAGCTTTGATCCTATATTTTGCTAACAAGTATTGACTTAGCGGTTTAGTCTTGATTGTTGGTTTCTAGTCTTTTCTAGTAGCTTCCATGTAATTAAATTAGGAAAATATTAAGGTATCGCCAGCGTCACGGTTTTGAAGTATTGGCAACCCGAATAATCGAAAGCTTCACCCAGTAATAAGATTTCAAGTGCTTACCTAAATTAAGCTAAAATTTGATGCTCACAAGGCCGAAAAATCTATGCCCAAATTTAAAGTGATTAAGCCTTAATCTTTGAAGCTTTAAAGATCCAAAATTCGCTTTAGCGTGAGGATATACGTCTTTGGCCATAATAAACACCTCATGGCGAAGTAAAATAAAAGCAAGGCAAGACCGAAGTCATAATAAAAGCTCCATGGCGGAGTTGAATAAAATATGGAGGTAAACCTATGATAACAAGGCCCATCCGTTAGGGGGCGTATAAAAGTCTAGGTAATATGTCTCATGTTCAAAACCGTTATAAAACCGTGTTTATCGATCCTTCTTGTTGACTTAATTTTTTGATATCGGTGTCTATTAGGGGAGGTTATTAATTCGATGGTCTTGGTTACACCGTTATGACTCTATTTTTGGACCTTAATCTATATCATCGCATAAGTAAAAAATGTATATTCATGATCATTCAAGACAAAAATAAAATATAAGAGATACCACTTAGGATTAAGGGAGTCTAAGTACACGATTAGGGCATATGAGTAGTGTTAGCATTACTAACTTATAATGACAACGATCTCGTTACACGCTCGGCATGGAATTGGGTGAAAATCAAGGACGACGAAATTATTTATAACAAAGCATTCACGTGTTCTTGTTCTATGAACCTAAACGTCCCATTTTGTGATGAAAATCATACATTATGTCTAAAACGCAAGTAGTAGCAAATATTAGTAGTGTAGTAAGTTTATGATTCAATAAAAGTCCATAAAAATGAATTTTGGAGATGCTAAGATACTTTATTCTAGCATTGCGTGAGGGCACGGCAATGGTTTAGTATGGGGGAGTGATGAGACTGCTTTTATACATAGTCTCATCGTCCAAAACGGGCTTAAAATGGTTAAAATATCATAAAAAGTGCCATATATATGCTTGTGTTTGCTCAATGTGTATTTTAGGTACGGATATCGAGAAAATGACAAAAGATCACAAGAAACAATCAAAAACAAACAGGGGAAAAGAAGCCGCACAATGAACCGGACCCTAGAGTTGATTTTCCAAGAAAAGACCTTGAAGAATTGAAGATTGTACAAGAAGGGTCCTTCAACTTTGAAGAATTGACACTTTAAACCCTTGTATATTCAAAATTACAAGTTTGGTCCGTGAAGTTTTTCAAATTTACAAAAAGGACCCTCAACTTTGAAGAATTGGAAAGAATGGTCCCTTAAAATTGAAGACTTGTCACTTTTAGTCCTCCATGAAGACAAGAATACAAGTAAAGACCTTGAAGAATGAAGACATGCCAAAAATAGCCCTTCAAATACCATGAAATTACAAAACAAGCCCTTGATTATACTTTGGAAAACATTTTGTGGCCAAAGTATAAATACTGAAACTTGGTTTACAAAGGAATTCGGGTTTCTGCATGATTAAACTTGAAAAGACAACAAGAAAGAAGAAGGAGGGTTAAAACTGAGAGACATGAAACTTACCTAGACCAACCATGTTGTGCCAGGTGCCATACTATCTCAAACCCACCAATCACAACACTCCCTGCTTCCACCTCACCATCCACTCACCCGTTTATATTAATTAACTATTCAAAAGTTAATTAAATACTAAACCCGCGCTAAACACCACATTTAAACCCAAAACAAGATCAAACACATGTTCTTCGTGTTCTTAACCAAAATTGGTCTTTCCTTAACCACTGAAAATTAGAACCTAATCTATTCCAGATTTATGATTAAGGGTCTATTAATCATAACCCAACCCTTAAACTTGGTGCCACCTCACCCATGAAGTCACATGTTGCATGCCCTGCTACTTTTTGGACGAAGACAAATGTGTTTCAAGAAGATCAACGTTCCACAAGCTCAGCTTACATCATAAGCATGTTTTGAACGTCTAGATCACAAAACAACAAAGAAATATCACATGTATCAGCTCCAACTACAAATGCAAGTCAAGGATATTCAAATCTTCAAGGGCAATTTTGGAATTCCATCACTTAGGGTTTCTATTATTTTATTCATCATTTAGTTCTTTTGTGGCCTATATAAAGGCACTAGGGTTTTAAACTTAGCCCTGTTCTTGGTTTTTTGTGGTCAAAAGTCTGTAAATCATTGTTTCAAAGGAATGAAGAATGTGTGAACTTTGTGACGAATTCCAAGAACCACTTTACTTTCTTGTTATTGTTTAATGTTATGAGTTTGTGTTTTTGAAGTTTCAAAGTTTGGTTTGAAAATTTTTCAAGTGTTTTCAAAAGTTTTCAAAAATCTATGATATTCCAAGATTTGGTACAAACACTTGAGGTTTTTGGATTATAAGTTGATCATAGCACCCTGATAAGAATCTTATCAAGGTGTAGTGAAGGTTTTGGTTTGGGTAGATTCAAGGAGTGGGGTACAAAGTTGGAAAGAATCAACATGTTTTCATTTTTTTATATAACTGTTATTCTTGACCTTGTTTGATCTTAGCAGGGTGTTTTGTTGGAAGCTTGTAGTTGTTAAGCTACCACATAAGCTGTAAAATTCGTGAGTGTGGATGTACATTCATGAGGTTTGTCTTATTCTCTTGAAAAATCTGTCAAGAAAGTGAGAATAAGTATTTTTGGTGTATGCTACTGTATGTGTGTTCTTATGCATGAATCTTGCTAATTTGGTAATTGTGATGTTGTTATGATGATAGTTTAAGGATTTCATGGTCATATAAACATTTTGCTTTGATAAAATTTATCTATAAGTCTAAACTGGTGTTTGGGACTACTGTTTTATGATTTGTATGTGAGTTTGAGTAAGTGTTAAGGGTTTGTTTGAGTTTGTATCTGATATTGAGGTGTATGTGAGTTGATATTTGCGAGTCTTGTGCTTTCAAACATTGAATCTGAATACTTGGCATAACTGGTTTGTTCTAGGTCCCTTTAAACTGAAAATTGGTCATCATCTAGAATGCATGTTTAACCAGGATTAACAAGTGTTAAAACAAAGTTAATGCAATCTGTTAAGTGGACTTGAAGGTTTAAAATTGGAGTTTTGGTCAATTAGATCAGCAAAAGCTATTTGTGTTCATCAATAAAACTCATTAACTCACATAAGCTCATAACTAGATCTAATCTTGGAATTTTTGCATGAAACAAGTTAATTTATGCTTGTTTAAGATTGTTATAGCTAATGTATGCTTTTGGTAGAGTTTGGTTGGCTTATTTTTTCTAAAACAACTTTTTAATCATCAGATCTGCTTATTTACATGTCTGTGTCATGTCTATGCACTCTTTGATTAAACTGTATCATTTGGCTGGGTGAATTTGTGTTTTTCTGCTTGATTGTGACTCCCTACAAAAGTAAGTTAAAATAGTCAAGTAGTGGGAACTCTTTCCCACTGAAAGTTCTCACTAATAGTGTTAATTGGTCAACAGCTTATTATTAAGCCATTTTAGCTTATTCTATTGTGAAACAACTTGGATTTTGTAATCATTCTTCATCATTTGACCCATTTACTTGATCTGGAGCTTTTTGGACTTTGACTTATAAGTTTGACTAGAAAACAAATTGACTTTTGTTTTTCAAAACAGCTTATTGCTTTTTCCAGCTTATTGAGAGTGCTTATTTGAAATCTTTTTGTTGATTAAGCTTAGTTTTGTCATTTAAAACCTTTTGCAACTTGAATCAGCTCTTGAAGTGGTCTAGAACTCAAAAACGACTATTTTGTCATTTTGTGAAGAGATCTTTGGCTTATTTCAGGCTTATTTCTTGAGCTTTTTCAAAAATTCTTTTTACAAACTGCTTTATAATCTTAAAAGAAGGATGTGTGTCAATATTCAGCTTATGGCATTAGCTTATGGCTTAATGGGCCAAAAAGCCCATTAAGAATAATGTGTTTGCTTATTAAGTTGTGATAAGCACTGATTCAGCTTTTGGGCCTTTAGAGTTTTGTGTTTAAAATTAAATTTTAAGCTAGGACTGTTTGCTGTTTTGGCCCATTTGGAGGCCCAATAGGGGTATTTAGGTCATTTTACTTTCATTTCTGGTTTTATTAAGTTAAAATAAAGTAGTTTGCAACTTTTTAGAAAGTTTTATAAATTTTGAATTTTTAATATTATTTTAATATTATTTTAATATTTAATTTTAATTTTTAATCATTTCAAGTAATTTTAATTAGTTTTAACTTTTTCAAAAATACTCTTTAGTTTAATTAAGTTATTTTAGAGGTTTACGAATTGAAAAATCTTATTTTGGGCTCTTTATTAATTAAATTTATTTTTAGGGCTTTAATTAGCATTAAAAAATTAATATTTAATTAAATAAAAGGTTTGAGTAAGTTTTGATTTTTGACAAACTCTAATTGCATTTTTAGGGATTTATTGTGATTTTCTAGAAATTTTTAGGGTAATTTTTAAATTTCTTCACGTTTTACGGTTTTACGTTTACATCATTCGTCGTAGTTCAATTTTATTCGTATCTATCATCATTTTTCTTTTTCCATTCTCTCATCAATATTAATCTCGAAGTTAATCAAGTCTTAACACACACACCAAGCCTCCTTTAGAACGAACTCACTTTGGGTCATTATTGCACGATTTTCCTAAATCGTCGTACTTAATACTTACCCTATTTACGTTCTTGTTTTTTCTAAAGAAAGAGTGTAATTTTACAACTATCATGACCCCGTTGGGACACCATTATCAACCACATCGCTAGATGCTAACTTGGAGGGAAATGCCATAGATCAAACGAGATATTGTTCCATGATCGGCTCCCTCATGTACTTCACAGCAAGCAGACCCGATATATCACATGCTACGTGTTATTGTGCACGATATCAAGCACGACCCACTGAAAAGCACCTCAAGGAGGTTAAACGATCTTTCGGTACCTCAAGAATACCATTCATTTAGGACTCTGGTATCCGAGGGAAACCGGTTTCTTTCTAACGGCGTATTCAGATTCTGATCATGCAGGGTGTCTTTATACACGAAAAAGTACTTCTGGTGGTGCACAATTTCTAGGTCAAGATAAGCTTGTGGGATGGTATTCCAAGAAGCAGGATTGCACGTCACTTTCATCAGCCGAAGCAGAGTATGTGTCTCTATCTACGTGTTATGCTCAAGTTCTATGGATGAGAACACAACTCACGAATTATGGCTTCCACTTTGATAAAGTACCCATGTACTGTGACTCAAAGTCGGCCATAGCAATCTCCTACAATCCGGTACAGCATTCCCGTACGAAGCACATTGATGTAAGATATCACTTCATAAAGGAACAAGTTGAAAGAGGTATCGTTGAGTTATACTTTGTTGGAACGGATTACCAATTAGCCGACTTGTTTATGAAAGCTCTATCGAAAGATAGGTTTGAGTACCTCGTTAGGCAAATTGGTATGAGATGTTTGACTCCAGCAGATCTGGAGATTCTGGCAAAGGTTCCTGCTTGATTCATCTATCAAACATCTACTTGTATATATCATTGAAAAGCAAAACAAAAAATTTAAAATCTTTGAAAATCCAAAAATATTCTTCTCGACATGTCTTTCAGTATCAATAATATGGACATACCTAGAAATGTCGCTCAATAACGACACGGGAGTGTACATAAAGCTCAATGAAAGTTGTAAATATTTTTCAAAACATGTCAGTTTTACTTTTAATGAAGGAAAATGTCTATTTTGGACAATTTTTCCAACAACGGGTAGAGCAATCTATCTTGGGTTGAGCTTGTCACAAAACATTCAACGTTTTGAGCTCAACACAGTGGCTTGTAATCACTTTCAGATTGCAACCCGGATCTATATTCACGGGGGAGTGTACGATTTAGTGCGCTTACCCTCAACAAAAGAAGAGAAATCTTCTTACACTTGAGTGTATTCGTCAAGACATTCAAAGTCTATGAACTCAAGTTTATGCTTTAGAAAAACCTCTTCACCAAAAAGAAATAGAGTTTTTCAAAAAGCGTTGAACACAATTTTTTCAAGAGTTTTTCAATGATTATTCAAAATCTTTCAAAATTTGTGCGTTCAACAACTCCTATCCTCAAAAGCTTAATGTGGATCATATCCTCATAATGACAATTCTATTGGACCAATTTTTGAGGGGCAGCTTTCAAAATTCATGCTATGTTAGACACATTTTTCTCCTGAAGATTTTCAAGACTATTTTTCGCGATATATTTTAATCAAATTTGGTATCTCTAATATCAAAAGATTTTATATATTAGAGATAGGAGAGAAAATGTGATTAAAATGTGATCTATTTGGCAAAACTCGAGCACTTTCAACTTTTACCCATATGGGCAAAACACTTTTGATTATCGATGCACATGTGAAGGGGGAGCATTTCTGAAACAAAAAAACTAGCAAGGTGTTAAATGTTTTTCAAACACCTTGTTAGACTTTTTGAATTGGTTTTATGGTTACGATCTCATACCCACAACATCTTTAATTCACGACGTTATTGGTGTCAAAAGGGTGGTTAGGTTTAAGTCCTATGATCCAACCAGAACCGGAGGGATCTTCCCAGGGACAATCTAATAGATTATTTTAAGTCCTTAGGAAAGATGGAGTAGAATGTGAACGTAGCTGAATGCCGACTAAGTACTGATGCTAGCACTGGAACAATCACAAGAAGGTGCTAGTAATGATGTCTGGGTAAGCATTGAAGGGGTTGAAGAATGAAAAAGAAATGTAAGGATAAAGGGTGTAAAGAAAGAATCCCTCCATACAACTTAGGCAAAAACCAGGTCAACACATCATGAAGAAAACTTATCATGGACCCATTGATGTAATACACAACCCTTCCCCAACTGACTCAGGCTTCTTTCAAAAGAAGTTTGTTTTATTGTCACGTAGATCAACATGACTTCTATTGACTTTCTCACTCCGAGATAGTTGATATTGAATAGGTGGCATCTGCTCCATCCTTCGACCACTAAAAGTGCACAAATCGAGTCTATAGCCTAGAGATCAATCAAATCTCATTAGGACACACGGATGACGAACAAGAGAGTCCTACGCTATATCCTTGCGATATTGCTAGAACACTCAGAGTGAACTATTCAGTATTCATAATGATGAGTGGAAACCCTTCCAGTGTTAACATCAAACAGCACTGCGGTAGGTCATATGTAAGATTCTTTATGAATTAAACATATGTAGAATTGAAAAGCAACAGTGGTTTGATTCTGAATTGATTTAAACTCGTTTCAGGTTTCTACGCAATATCTTTATGATCTTGCCAGAACATTCAGAGTGATATTCATTAATATTCACAGTGACGAATGGAAATCCTTCTAGCGTCAACCTCAAACAGCGCTATGGTAGGTGACTTGTGAGATTCTTATGAATCAAGCTTGTGTCAACTAGAAAGCAACAATGGTAAGATTCTTTATGAATCACACTTGTTCCAGGAATTTGAATTGACGACTTTAATCAAACAGATGTTTATCCAATTGATTCACTCTTTATGTTCGCAATCTTGCTTTGAGACGGTCGAGTAAAGAGAACGGCTAGTACAGCCGCGAAACCCTGTCAAGGAGATTCTTAATTGAATCTACCTAATCACGGGTACGGTATTTAATATCGTATAATCGTCTTCACCGATCGGAGGTAAAACGCTATCGATTTAGGACGAATGTCAAAGCCATTCAGTCCGTGTCTATGTTTTGTCTCGAGAAGGTAGCGTTACGGTGTACTCAGCAAAGTCAAAGATTTAAAACCACATACTCATGCCTAAAGATGTTGATACAAAATTTGGATGGACCGAGCTTGACCCGAATTAGTCTTAATTTGGGGTCTTGTGGATTTGGCTCTTGCACCAAGTGAAACTTGTTTAAGGACCCTACGCACTAAACAAACACCGTTAGGCTTACCGTGGGTTTGTGACCAACGATTAGACTCTGGCGTGAGAGTAAGTAATCGATTTGAGTATGTAAGTGTTTAGGGTATTGTGTGTATCGTACCTTTGTGGAACCGAAGGGGTTCCTTTTATACTCGAGAGAGTCCAGGCTGGGCTCCCTGTTCTTGCGGCCTAAGGAAGAGATAATGACTCGAAATAGTTTGATCTTCATTATCTAACTAAGGCAAGTGTATATCCTTTTTTCTTAGGCGAATATAACTATAATATAAGGTTATATTCTGTCTGATCCTGTCGCACTGCGACAAGGACCAGGCTAATTAATCAGCCTCATGTGCGACACCCGGCTTACCGGGCCTCCTGGGCTGCGTACGCTCATCGCACAAGTATCCAATCCATTCCTGATGGATGCGGGTAGTACCCGTGAGTCGGACTATCTAGCCCGACTAGGGACTATACGTCATCAAAAGACATATTCAACAATTAATAGTGTGAGCATATGGATGAAGACACAAGATTACAAGATGGAAAAGACAAGTAAAGGATGATTTTACGATCTCAAGATCGAAAGACAAAGTCAAAAGACTACGAAAATGGCTAAAAGATCACAACATGAAGGAACAAGACTACTATAACACGTTTAAGACTCATTTATAGCGAGATTAGTGATCTCTACAATTCTCCAAATGACAAAGGGTAATGACCTCTCATTTGGGGAGATTGTTAGCCTCAAAATATTGAGTCAAACAAGAATGCTCGGTCATATGTTTATTATGTATCATATTTTAGAACGTTATAAATAGGTAGTAGGTTAGTTGTGATCTACGGGCTTAACTTTAAGTTAAAGTTCATTCATTAGTAACTAAAGCCTAAAAGGAAAGCCCGACCCATTAATATATAGCCCATACAAGCCCGCATGTGGGTGGACTATATATACTCTCATCCTAGCATGTTAGGAGGAGGTTGGCTCATTTTGTATTCTCTCTCTCAATCTAATATTCACCAAGTTTCCAACCATTCTCTCTCTTTTCTCTCTCTACTTTCTCTCTCTATAATTCATCTATCTTTCTTCTTTATTTCTTGTTTGATCATCACAATAAAGGGACAATATAGTTGTCCGATTCCATTTCATAAAGGAGCACGTGGAAAGAGAAACGATCAAACTGTATTTTGTTAACACGTAATACCAACTAGCCGACATCTTCACCAATTCTCTTCATCAAGACAGATTTGAATTCTTCGTTCGTCGATTTGGTATGGGTAGTTTCACTCCCGATGAGCTTGAACGTCTTGCACAATTACGGTAACCTTGTATATGTCTATCAGAAAATCAAAATACGAAAATATAAAACCTATAAAAACAAAATAATAAATGATAAAATCTTTCAAAATACCAAAAATATTCTTCTTCGACATGTCTCTAAGAATCGATAATATGGGCTTGCTTAGAAATGTCGCTCAATAACGACACGGGTATGTACATAAAGTTCTAGTGAGAGTTTCGTTTGTTTTCAAAACATGTCTTTTATATTTTTCTCATAATGGTTTATAGTTACATGTCAGGATATAACTCGGTCCCCAAAGAAAGGAAAGTGTATGACTTATCCTAAACAACAGGGAATTAACTTTTCTCGGTCATGGGCTTATATCAAAACATTCAAAGTTTTAAGCTCATGAACACAAGTAAAATGTTCATTTATGCACATTATTTCTCAACAACGGGAAATTAAGTTTTCTCGGGTTTTGGGCACAAGTTTTCAAGATATTTTCAAAAAAAATATTCAAATTCTTTCCAAACGGTGTGCTCAAATACTCTTTCATTTTTCATCAGAATTTTTTATCCCGAGGGGGAGTATAAAAATCTCATATCATATAGTTCCAAATTTTCATGAAACATTATTCTCTCCATGTTACATCACTAGTATATCATAAATTTCACAAACACCTGCAATTTTTGAGGGGGAATAGTGATAAAAATGTTTTATTTTAGATAAGATCTTTGATATAAGTGCTTTCTCGTCCTAATATGTGCAAATACCTTCTTTTTATGATGCACATATGTAGGGGGTGTTTTTTGGTGATATAGGAAACTATCAAGGTGTAAACATTGATTTCATTAACATCTTGATTGCTTTTTCAATCATTTTCTAGTTACGATATTTATACCCTTCAACACATTTATTCATGACGGCATTGTCATCATGTGGTTAGTTATTCGTCCTATGATCCGACAAGAACCGGAGGGATCTTCCCGGGGACAATCAGTTAGAATATATAAGTCCTTAGGAAAGATAGAGTAGTTGAGTATAGGAATAATGCCGACTAATGACTTAAGCTAGCACTAGAACAATCACAAAAAGATGCTAGTAATGACGTCTTGGTATGCATTGTAGGGGTTGAAAAATGAAAAAGAAATGTAAGGATAAAGGGTGTAAAGAAAGAAGGCCTCCAAACAACTTAGGCAAAAACCGGGTCAATACATTTTCTGTCAGAATCACTTGATGATTTCTTGTATTGAAGACAATACATCATGGACCTAGTGATGTAATGCATAACCCATCCCAGCTAACTCAGGCTTCTCTCAAAAGAAGTTTGTTTTATTGTCACGGAGTTCAACTCATTTCTATCAACTTTCTCACTCCGAGATAGTAGATATTGAAAAGGTTGTAGTCTGCTCCAGCCTCGAATCACCAAATAAACGTGCACTTATAGAGTCCAGAGCCAAATAGATTCATCAAAAATATCATTAGGACACTATTTCAATATATCACTAGTTGTTCATCATTAGAACACAAGGGATAATTTATAGAGTCCTACACTCTATCCTTGTGATATTGCCAAAACATTCAGAGTGATACTCTCTAGTATTCACAAGGGCTGAGCATCGGTTTAGGACCGGACCGGACTGAGGACCGAAATGGTCTGAAATCCCGGATCGAGACCAGACCAAAATAGTCCGGTTCGGTTTGGTCCGGTTTGGTCCTCGGTCCTGTCCGGTCTGATCCTATTAGGCATAATTGACAAGATTTTTGGTAACACCGAACCGGACCGAGGACCGAAATGATCCAAAACCCCGGACCAAAAATGTTTGCCCAGTTTGGTTCGGTCCGGTCCGGTCCGGGTCGGTTTTGGGTCTGCCATGCTCAGTCCTAGTATTCACAGTGATGAATGAAAATCCTTCCAGTGTTAACATCTAACAGCATTGCGGTAGGTCATATGTAAGATTCTCTTTGAATTAAACATATGTTAACTGGAAAGCAACAGTGGTTTGATTCAAACTCGTTCTAGGTCTCGACGCAATATCTTTATGATCTTGCCATAATATTCAGAGTAATACTCTTTAGTATTTACAATGACGAATGGAAATCCTTCTAGTTTCATCATCAAACAACACTGCGGTATGTAACTTGTGAGATTCTATATGAATTAAACCGGTGTCAACTGGAAAGCAACAATGGTTTGATTATTAATTGATTCAAACTTGTTCATGGAAATGAATTGACGATTTAATTAGTAGAATGGAATTGCATGATTCACTCTTTACTATTAATTATCTTTCAAGGTGTTCAAGTATTAATAATGGCTACCACAGCCGAAGATCATGTTAAAGAAGTTCTTTGAACTTACCTAATCACAGGTACAGTATTCTACTGTATAACGGGAAACTGGAGGAATGCAAACGATGGCGTAACCTCAAGAGTCGCGATTCAAGACCACATACTCAAGGGATCTATCAAGAAACGAAGAGAGCTCAAGAACAACTAAAGACAAAGACTTCCACTACTCTGATCTAGGGAGATTGTTAGCAACCTTTCAACACGATGCAAAATAGGAGTATGTCGGGAAAGAATTAAAGATCAAGACAAGGAAAAGATCAAAGATCCAAGATCACAAATCATGAAAGGAAGTATGAAGGAACTCTCAAGACAACGAGCTTAAAAAATCTCTAACAACAAAGAAGTGAAGTCACATATTACATGACCACCGTTAGGGGGAGATTGTTAACCATGTTTAAAGTTATGTTCATATAATATACCGTTTCGAAGCTCATGGAAAATGCTATTTGATGGTGTCGATAATTCTAAGATAATATTGTTTTTGTAACGGGAATTAGTCCTGAAAACATAAATGAGGAAGGCCTTCTACACGGTTTACCCTTATTATAAAAGGCACCAAGCACCTTATTAGTGTGTGTATTTTGTTTAGAGAGATAAAATATGTGTTTGTTTCTCTTACTAGGAAAACACATACCTACTTTGTTTTTCTTTCTTTCTTTTTATCTCTTAATCTAATCTTTCTTTTTTGTTTAATCTTCTTTGTTCTTCATCTTATTTCTTGTTTATTATTTTTTTCATCATCATCCCACGTTTCATATACACATGTTATATATCATCGATATATTTCGTGTATTTAATTCATGTGTAATATAGTCCTACATCAAGTACGAATAACAAGCTACAATTCGAAAAATCCGTACCGATAATAGTACTGAATTCAATAATGGGAAATTACGGTTTCATTATGCATGGATGGCAATTCTCATGAAACTTCCATTACTTGAAATCCACAACAAAATGATGATTTAAAATGAAGAAATAAAACATTAGTGGAGGTAGAGAGAATAACGCTAATTTTTTTCAAAATTACCAGATTTCCTTTGGATTGAGGCAGTCGTAACTGCATGTTTTACACAAAATCAGTCAATAATTCATACCCGTTATAACGAAACCTCCTATGAGCTAATGCGCAACAGAAAACCAACATCCATTTCTTTCACATATTCAGATCATTGTATTATCCAAAAAATGATTGTGATGATTTTGAAAAATTGAAAGCAAAAGCTGACATTAGTATTCGAAAGGTTTAAGAATATATAAACGTCGAACCAAGAAGATTATGGAAACCATAATTTGATGAGTTCACAACAATGGCTATTGAACATAATTGTTTTGAAACCGATCGTAACCTCGCTAATTTTTCAGAAACTTCAGATGAATCAAGTCAAGTACCAATAAAGCAAGATTTGGAAAATTTTGTTTGGTCCCATGTTTGAGGAATACTATGAGGGGAGAACATCTGAAAAATCTACCAATTTTGTTGCACAAAAAACTCTTTCGAACATAAATGTCACATCTTCTTCGTCTACAACCTTGGTTAATGATGATGAAGCTCCTCAAATAAAATCCACATCTGAAGACCAAGCATTTCCACAATCTAATGACTTACATGAAGTTTCGAATCAAGAAGAATAAATTGCAAATTTTGACGAGGAGAGTTTTTCTAATCCCTTTAGCGAACCTATTTTGGATGAAGCTGAATCACCATCGTTGATCAATCCAAAAGATCATTGTATCTATAATAAAATAGGGGAATCACGTTTTCTTAGAAACTGTTCCCCGCTCGCACCAAAATTAATATATACAATCTCCTCACACACACTAACTCCTCACACACACTAACTCAATCGTCTCTCCCACTATAGCATTCCAACTGTAGATCTGACAAAAATAATGGGATTGAAACACATTTCCCAATTCCTTATTATCCGAGCCGTTGATTTTCTCATTTAACGGGTTACGTGGTCAACCCTTGGCCTCAGCCATTGATTGGGTTTTGGACGGTTTTCGTTATGGGTTGATGGTGCACAAGATATGATCTTACGGTTGAGATTGCCCCAAAAAGTTATTGGTGGAAACGGGGTTGATCTAATTGTGTTACCATCGTGAGAGTATAAGAAGGAATATAAAATAAATAATCTCTCATCCATTCTCACCTAACAAAAAAATTGATCTAGGATGTGTCCGATCTAAAGATTGATTGGGGGTTTCTTTCGATGTTAGACACTAATGACATGGTTGATCTTTCGATCTTGGAGATGAGACGAGGGAGATGGATTTTTTTATTGTGCATCTTGGTTTTCTTGATTCTGGTATTTCCTTATTAACCTACTATTAGTTGTTTTGCTTTACTATTATTTGTACAGTGGTATATACTTGGTTGTTGCGCAAGGTATGTTCATTTAGTGGAACATTGGTTTGTTGCCGCTATTGATGGCAGGCGAAGATAGTGACACCTGTCTCTTTCGTTGCCGCTGTTGATGCTAGGCGACGGTAGGACCGTTGTGATAGGGTCATAAATAGATGGGTTACAGAGACATGATTATTTGTGCCTCTTTACCCCTTTTGTCCGTATTTCTTTAAATGTTGGTGTTTCCTTATGTTTGATAGGCTGTTGTCCTGTTATAGTCGATTATGGCCCTTCGACGCCTTCGTTACTATCGTTGCTACTGTTAATGTCGGGTGACGAAATGTACGGCTGTGTGATGTTGGGCCCATGCTCTCATTAACCCACAATTTACGGATAAATTATTGGCTACTGAATGCAATAATAAAAAGTAGTTCCGTCCCACAGACTTGCTTTGATATAAAATGTTTTGGATCAGTTTCTACTTACGGTTGTGGGTAACGTTGTTTTGCCCAAAAGACCTTTTAAGGTTGCCGACTTACCGACTTCTTTGCATTATGTGTGTTTGAACTATTGTGCCCTTATGGTCCTTCGATGCCATTGCCACATTTGTTGTCGCTGTTAATGGCGAGCGACACAAGGTACATCTGTGTGTCGTTGGTGGCTGGCTCTCATTAATACACGGGTATAGGGGATCTTTATGAGAGCGGGCAATACTTCTATTTGGATACAGGTTTGTGGTTTCGGATTCATACAAGCTCGGTCTTCCATGATTTGAATTGATAGTGGGTGTTAAAACTGGCTGTATCTTCGTAGGCCAGCGACACGCACGTGATGCTTATAGCCATGGCAGGTCGGGCACCCTTGGATTTTGTATAGACGCTATGATGCAAAAAGAAAGGAGATGATGATGAAATTCCACTATTCAGTTTTTGTGAGCCACAATATACAAACACATGTATTTCGACGGGGCAACCACAATTGCATCGTGGTTGCAGCTATATAGTGTTGTTGTATGGTTCCCACATTAGCGGATCTGAGCCTCATAACTTTAATAATATTCCACGGACAAAAAGTTTATTTAACATTGCCTTGGAGCTGGACAATGTTGTTAGTGTGGACATGACTATTCATGGATGTTGAATGTGGAAGGCTAACATCATTGCAACGTTCTCAATACAAGGTCAACAAATGTTTCCAATCTGATATAGAGTTTCGGTTCTTGATCTGTTGTATTCTAACATCTATTTTGATGCTACATGATACGTTATGATGTGCACTAATCCCCAAATAACACAAAGGTAGGTGTTGTTTGAGAAGGAAAAAGGTTGGTACTATTTACACGTGGCCAAACCGATTGTGTGGGTTTGTGGGAAGCAGTAGGTTGTGCAGGATGCGCGGAATCGGACGTGCTCACATCGTTGAAATTCAAGGTTTGGATTACACGCTCTTTATTATCTTTTGCCTGAAATTCACACCTCAGAATAGGCGCTCCTTGTTACATCCACTGCTTTATCATCTATACATCTTCCCTACTGAAAAAACAAATCCTTCTCTTCCACGTGTTCTGCTTTAAAAAAATGCAGATAAAGTTGTGGATGTAAAAATGTTTGTGCATATAGATGAGAAAGGTATTTGATTCCACCATTGGTTGCCTTTCTAAGTGTTTATTTTCATTTTCCAAATAAGCAGTTTGAGCGTTTTATGAAACAATTGTATGTAAAAAGTAAAATAAGCAAGTATCAAAAATTACAATAATCTATTATGCTTATTCGTAAATTTAGGGCATCTAATGTGTTAAAATTAATTTTTCACATGTGCGATGGTCATGCTACTAACGAGTAACCAACTGTTTCAGGTGTACTTACCGCATCTTCAGTTAATCAACCGTTAATGATAACGGTTTTAGAATTTTATGATGGTCAACTTTTTTTTTTGCCAAAGCAATCAAGAGGGCTTATTTCGACTATTCTTTTGTTACAGGTATATTATTAGACGGTTTTTAATTGATGAAGACATGACTGCTGCTCACTCAATTGGTGTAAGAAGGTGGCATGGACAGTATGGATTTGGAAATGACAAAAGGATGCAGGAGGTAAGTATTCAGTATGGATTGGCAATGACAAAAGTAGTTCGTCTAAACGTCACACAATATTTTTGTTCTATTTAAAAAAATATTAGAACAACATATGTTGATAGGATAGCTGATATTTTTTCTTCGTGTGCAGTGAGCCTACTTGCTTCGACTGCTGGCCAAACACCCCCGATGCAAAAGGGGTCTTTGATTGATATGTTTCTACAGGATATATGGCGAAATTTCTTGAATGCAAGTCAAGCACCAAAAGGAAAAGATACAGGTACTTTACCCTCCTCTTTCGTTTTGTGTTATTTTTTAAGTGATCAGACCACTGACCACGTTTGTAGCATATCAATAAATAAAAAGTAGACTAAGAACAAACCCGGTGTACATCCTAAACATGAGATACAGTTTTCTAATTACTGACTGGAATATTATAGAGACAAAAATCAGGATGCATCATCAAAAGTGTTAGGGCAGTACTCATTTTAAAAGATATGTATCCACCTATGTATCAAAATCAGGTTACTGTGATTATTAGAGACAGGCCACAGAAGTAAACCATTTAATTACTTTCACTACACACAATACAACCTACTTCATTTACATCATTGTTCTACTTAATCTTATCAGGGACTGACTAGGAACTCGAAAAATACGCTTCAATTTAGTAAATATCCTATTTCACATCTATTTTCAAAAAGCTTATTTGTATTGCTAAAACGAAATTGCAAGGTAGGCCATCACTAACTCAAATTATAGAAAATGGAAACTTTGGCCACATTATCAACTCATGCTTACCAGAGTTTACAACCATAGTCAGAGAAAAACAATTGAAAAGGCCTAATGTTATGTGTTTGGCTGAAACTTCACGTATATGTTTAACTCTGTTGGAAATACGTTTTTACGTATTTAGAAAGGATCGGTCACTCCAACGATATACATCTAGTATAGGCACATGATCTAGTAATGTAACAAAATAACCCACAAAGCGCACATGTAGGGTGGGCTATATATACCCCCTCCTAGCATGTTAGGAGGGGTTGGTTCTCACACTTTCACTCTTCCAATCTAATATTCTCTTATTCTTTCCAACCTTTCTCTACTTTCTCTCTCCATTTCTTCATCTATCTCTCTCTCTTTAGATCATTCCAAGGTTTAGATAATCCAAGGATTACGTAGACCTACAAATGATATCAAGAGCCATGGGTTGATTGCTTGGTTGTTGTGTTTATTATAGAGATTTCGTGAGTTTTAAAGCAAAAAACCCAGATTTCAACAAAAAAATTTGTGTCTTTGTTGATCCAATTGATTTAGATATCTCCTACATAGTTGTGGTAGGGCTTTGTGTACTTTGGATCGTCTAAAAACACGAAATATTGGGTCGTTTGGCTCGATTATAGCGACAAAGTATGATTTTTTAAGATTTTTGCGAAATTCGTCCTAGTATTGCGAAATCATTATTGCGAAATCTACTATTTTTTTGGTTATTGCGAGAAGTCTTTTGGCTAATGCAAAAAGTCTTTTGGCTATTGTGAAAAGTATACGATATTGCGAAAAGTCTACGTTATTGCGAAAAGTTAGACGATCTTGCGAAAAGTTTGACATTGCGAAATCTACATAATTTTGGATATTGTGAAATATCTGAATCTCTTGGGTATTGAGAAATGTCAAAAATTTTTGGATATTGCGGAATGTGTTAATCAAAATTATTGCGGAATATCTAACTTAAAGTTATTACGGAATACCTGGTTTAAAGACATTGCGAGATGTAGACTTTTGATATTGCGGAATCTGTAACTTATACATTGCGAAATTTTCACAAATATTCCGTGATTTTTTAAAAACGTGATTTAGAAAATTTGTATTATTTGATCTTGGAAATTTTTTGGTTTCTCAAGAATTCATATTTAGGGGATTTAATCAACTTTTCTTCACTTCTCAAGGAATCAGGAACATTTACGGTTTCTTCGGTGGTTTGTAAAATCCCGCAAATTTTATTCTCGGTTTTTCCACGAATTGTAAAACTCCGTATTGTTCTTTTGACAACAACAAACACATTTACTTTCTTTCATTGCTCGATCGATAAGTAATACTTACCTTCATTTTTCATCGAACTTCAATGGAACCGTTAAATTTGACATCGCAAGAGGGAGAATTACATCAAATGCAAGACAAAGCTAGAGAAAGTGGTATAACTTTATTTCGACTACTTCAGTCTCATCTAGTAACCCTTTCATGGCTTCAAGGAGGAAGCGAATTTGTGACACTCTTCGGTCAAGATCGTTATATATCCATCGACTCAATATTCCCATCTTAAACCAACTAACTGAGCAACTTCACAAAGAAGACTTTAATCACTCTGCATCAGAATTTACATATAAAGCACTCGTGATACAACTTACGCACTTCTTCCAATTCAACATCATTAAGTCTAAAAGTTCAGGGATATGCCAGTCATTTCTTCAAAACACACATACCGAGGTTCAAGGTTTCCGTGGTACACTGTTGAAATTCATGACATCGGTATCATCTTTGATTTATGAAAGATCCCGATTTCAGCAAGCGTATGATAGTGGAGTGCAAGATTCTACGATGCAGATGCAAGAGAAGAATGGTCATACGGTTGACAAAATGGAAGCTGATAAAGGTTGCAGTGGCATAGAATCATATCATGATACCAGCAGCACATCAGGGAATGATATAAACATCTCTTATGATGGCAACATACCCGTTTATGATGAAGAGCCTACAGATATGGTACAATGGAATGTTACATATGATGTATATGCTGATGAAATACCGCATGCTGAGCATTATGAACTTATTTATGACACACATGGGATGGAAACGGGTGATAGTAATATTACTTCTGATTCATCCGATGTGAGTCATAAAGGGGAGAGATTGAACATAATGTTGTAAGTAATTATGATAAATTTGTATGACTGCTTCTTCTAATACTGAAGAGCTCGAAACGATTTTAGCTCAGAAATCTAAAGATCTTGAGGATGGCAAACTAGAAATTTCTAAGAAAATGGACAAGTTTGAAACATATTTTGAAAAACTTGAAAAGGCAAATGTTGTTCTTGAACGAAAATTGGATCAAAAAGTTCTAGATTTTAAAGCTGAAAAGGATAATCTTTTGAAATAAATTAAGTTGTTAGAATCTAAGTTGGCATCCCAAGATAAATCGCATAAAGATAATGAGACTTTAAAAGCTCAGGTTCAGGAAAAGGTTTTTGCTATAGCTGCGTTGAAAAATGAATTAAGAAAAATTAAAGGAACTAGTGTGGACACTAAACGTGAAAAACCATCAATCTTGGGGAAACCGCCTCAAAATCATTTTGTTAGACAACCGACTGCATTTAGATCCTAGCGACCAAAATCCTCGAGACCGCGGTTTGCCTCCCAAGTTGATATGGTTCACCTTTCTAGACCAGTCACTCCACCAACTAGGGCCAATGTGACTTAAACAGCTTTTGCAAGACCTAATCACATGAGTGCATGTGACAACCCTGGTTTTGAGGTTCGTCACTTAATTTTATTTTGTGCCAGTTACGTGTCATTACGTGTTTGTGTGCTTATTGGTGTGTATAGATTGTGGTTTGGATATCGTTTCCGGTATGGGGTACCTTGTGAGTGAAACGATGTGTGATGATTTCATGTTCATGAGTTCACATGGTAGTGACTATGAAGTGAGATGGTATTATTTAGTGGTTTACGAATACGTATATGTATTGTAGAAAATCGGATTTTTTACGATTTACAGTTTAGCATTTGGAGGTCTCGGATGAGGTAATTAGTCATATGGATATTTTTCGGGATGGTTTTAAGTCATGTAGGACTTCGTTATAAAGTTTATTTCAAAATTTGAGATTTTTTATAAAAGTGTATATTTTACGTCTTTTACGGTAAACGCGTAAATTTGACTAGTTTTACGGTTTTGAGGTTTTGGAGGTTTTAGGAGCTGAAATAAATTAAGGTAAATTAAGGTATTATTAATAATATAATAATAAGTATTAAAAAGGAAAAAAAATAAAAAAAATGGGTCGGTTTGGTTTGGACGCAAGAAGGAAAAAAAGGGGGCAAAAAGAAAGTTTGTTTTGGGCTTGGACTAGAACATAAGGTATTATTAAAACAATACTAGGAAAAAAAAGATACGATTCATAAGTAAAAAAAAAAGAAGAAACGCAGCCATGGAGAAAAAGAAGAGAAGAAGAAAAATTAGGGTTTTTCAAAAATCTTGACTTTGATCAATTGAAGGTACAATCTTGTTTAATGTTTGTTCTTATTTAATTAAACATGTATACATCAACATATGATGGATTTAGGTTAGGGTTTTAATAAAAATCTGTATTTTAAAGAGATCATAATGATTGGATGGTTTAGGGCTTGTAATTAGTGGGATTAGGGTTAATTAATGAGGTTGATTTTTGTTAAACCCGTTTTTAAAAACTGGGCAGAATTTTGAGTCAATTGTTTTGATCATATTGGGAGATCTACAAGCTCTTATTTTGCGATCCACATATCCCTGGAAAGCTATTTGAAGTGGCTTTCCAATGCAAGAAACTAGAGTTAAATTGGAGGTCGGGAAGTGGGTCAAAAACAAGTTACAACAGTCGGAGGTCAAAATAGTTTTGAAGTCAGCCTGTTTTCTTTTTAAGTTTTGGGTTGTTTGGGGTACTTAGGGTTGCATTGGGATTTTCTCACGAACATGAGAGATGGTTTATATATTGTAGTAAGTATCTGAACTTGGGCTAAGGTTGTGGTTTAGGGTAAGACCCTCTAATAGTAACAAACTTTTTGTATGTTTAAAATCAGGAAATCTGGAATGACATAAGTATATATATATATATATATATATATATATATATATATATATATATATATATATATATATATATATATATATATATATATATATATATATATATATATATATATATATATATATATATATATATATATATATATATATATATATATATATATATATATATATCGGGGCCTTAACAGTAGCTTTATGGTTAGGGAAAGTGGGAGGTGTTAGCTAACATATGTAAGAGTATGAATATTCCTTTTAAAGAAACCATGAGTATGTTTAAGTGGACGTTTGACTTAAAGTTTGGATACCTAAAATTGGGACTGTTTTGTGTAAAATATGAACGGGATAGTTATTAAACTTAAACAAGTTAAGGACTTGTTAGGGAAGGGTAATGGGGTGTTTAGAGCATATAAATGGGGTATTTATATAGGAGTAGGCTAGATGTCCATCATAGGTTGATGAGCCATCTTAGTGATTGGTTCATGTTTTGATTGCATGTTTTTGGTTTGTTAGCTTGTTGCTAGTGTGAGGACTTTTGGAGAAGCAATCAGGTGAGTTACATAGTCCCATGTTTACTATTGATTTTGACTTCCAGATGGGATGGAAGAGACACTTTGTTGAGTTATTTATAAATTGATGCTGTGAATGTTTTTAAGGTTTTTGATGGACTTGTGTGTACATTATGTGATTAACTGCTATGTGAATCTTGATTGTGTATGATTTGGATTGGAGAGGTACATAGTGTGATCATCTATGGGACCAATGGATAATGACAAGGCGGGGCCTTGGGATTGGTACATAGTGTGATCATCTATGGTACCATGGTGTTTGGTAAGGCTGGGAGCCTGGGATTTGGTTTAGAATGATTGATCTTGAATGTTAGTTGTTATTGCATACTTGTAACACATTGTCCATATGTTATTGTGTTGATGGTTGTTATTCACAGCTTATAACTGATTTGGCGTTGGAGTCTAAACCTATGACTCTCACCAACTTTATGTTGACGTGTTTTAGTGTCTCTTTCAGGTGATACTATGGTTAAGCATCAAATATAAGTGGCTAGGAGTTTGGAAAGCGTAGGAAATGCATATAGAAGGAGATCCCCGTTTCCTTCTTAGTTTTTATTTGTTCATTTAATAAGTGATACTGTGGCACACATATGTTTGATTTGTTATGTTATTTGTTTGTCTTGGGTAAGAGGTAGGACTGTTACCTACTTACCTAGACTCCTGCATTTGTTGAGATATTGTCATGACTTTTGTGTCACCATTTTATGACATTTCTTATTTCATATAGTTATCTCTATAGACACGCCATGTTGTGATGATATCCATACGTCGCACCCCATATTCCGCCATGGTGGGGTGTGACAGAATGGTATCAGAGACAATGGTTATAGAGAATTAGGTTGCCTAGTCGCGTAGCCTAGTCTATAGCTTAAGGGTCCCTGCATATAGGCGTCATAGGAGTATGTGTGCATTTTATAATAATTGATGTGTTTGGATGTTATTTATTGCGATGTTTTGACTAGTATGAATTGAACCGTAGCATGTTCATACTTAGTCACATGTTATATTTTTCGGGTTTGTGACTAGTGCGGGTTGAACCATAATTGTCCACGCTAGTCATTGTTGTATTTTGCTTAAATAGTACATTATAGTACATAATTTAGTACAAGGTAGTTTCTATCTTTTGTCGAGTTATTTTACATACCTGAGGTATGTAATTTTTCATTTGATGTTTAAGTCATGTTCCCTAAGAATCGTGTGGTGGTTCGAGTTACTAGGAGTACATGGGTAGGAAGGATTTTAAGTTGTTTCCACTCTTACGGGCGACATGACTTATAACTGATTATGTTTTCGTTTTGGGTTTAGTCTATGCTGTTTTAGCTAGACTATGGATTTTTGTATTCCAAGAGTATTACTATGTTATTTTAATAGATGGAGTTTTTGACTTTATTGTTTATGTGGTTATGAGCTTATGTGAGTAGATGGATTTATGTGTTATATGTTGTATTGATTCTTATAAGTGTCATCATAGGAGGGAGTGCATTGGGGAAAGGGTAATTGTATAAGTATGGTGGCCAACATAGTTATACAAGTACCACAACTTCAATGGGTTCTCAAGTATGATTGCATGAAAGAGGGTTAGTACATGCTTGTATATGGTGAGATGTAGAATTTGGGTATACGTATTATATATGAGTTTATGTAATGGCTGCCTATGATACGGCTATTGTTCTTTTTGTGTTATATGTTTTGGATTATAGTTCTGTTGTGTGATTATGGGGTCACACGATATGGTTTGGTTTTGGAGGTGGGCTTTATGCCTTGTTATGGCACGGTGAGATGGTGATTACTCGTATGGAAAGACGAGCGTATAAAGCGATTGATTGACTTGACATGTATGATAACGAGTATGTTTGGGAGATTCAATAGGTATACATATGCGGATGTATATATACTAGTAGGTTTTATGTTATGATTTACGGTCGTTCAGTAGTTATTATAACTTGAATGTACCTAGTGCTCTCTTGTGTGTAAACAATTTATTAGTGCTCGAGTTTGGTGGAGTTTCAACGACGTTTTGAATCTTTTGAAGTGTGTCTTGTAGCGTATTCTTTGAGTTACGTATTTCACGTGTACGTTTTGAAATGGTGTTCTTGGTTTTAAGTCTATTGAAATAACTTGGGATTTCTTTTGAAATAATGAAATCTTTTGTGTTGGGTCTTACATTTCTTTTGGTCGGTATATACTGAGAAAAAAGGGGACTTGGAAATCTATTATAGGGTTAGATAGTTGGTTGTATTCGGTAAAATAAAGGTAAGGTGTTGGAGTCGTGTTTGAAACAAGGTGCAACGTAAGATTTCTTTTTAATCAACACTTATTTATTTCAAATTCTAAAAGACTTTCTTTAAAATAAAGTGAAGTAAAATTTCTTTCTACTTACATAGTTTATATAATTGGGTTTAACCGGTTCACGCCATTTATAATTATTAATACGAGGTTAAATTGAGTTTCTGAAGGTTACACATACAATATATCTTTCATTTAAAAGGATTGCATTAATCACTAAGTTTATTCTTTAGTTTTAAAACAACTAGTATAAAATTGTTTTGGTCATAACTTGTTCGTTTTTAAAGCTTTTTGGGTGATTCAAAAGCCAAAAACTATGTACTCGGAACGTACTTTTCAAATATTCAGAATGTATAGTCTTGGGAGGTAAGTATCTTTGCCGAAATTATTGTACAAGTGTCGGGTTAAAGGTTGAGTTTGAATAGTAGTTTATTTTTATGATTTGGGATGCACGGGATACCTAGTCTTTGAGTTGAGTTTTGAGTTCGTCTAGAAGGTTGTTTTTAGATTGTTTGAGTCACATAGATGTGGGAGGTAATAATAAAAAAAAGGGATATATATTCTTTTGGAAATGTCGATCTTTTGTACGGTTTAAATAATATGTCGCGGGGAGTAATATGTTTGGTTTCCATTGGGTGTTCCTTGGATTATTTTTCGTTGTCATGGGTCATTTTGAATTGATACACGTTTTAGGTTTGAGTTCTCTTTTGAGTCTCATGGTTTTTGACTTGTTTTAACTGGTGCACGTGAAATGTCGTTAGTTATCCGTTGGTTTGATTCGTTGATCGTATCTGATGGATTCAGGATGTAGTTTTGGTTTTGTATTTTTCGGGAGCGTTGAGGTAGTAATATGAAAGACTTAGTCGCGCCTACACGCTTAAGTAGGTGACCATGAGAGAACGGTCGGAATACCCTTAGTGGGGAGGAAAGAAGTTCGTAGACGAACTAATGCGGTCATGAGGTCTCTTAGGAATGCCAAGGGAGATGAATAGATATATGTGTAATGTATGGATATTGGCACAATTAACGTGCGATAGAGAGTGTTGGAAGGGGATATAATACCTCAAAGGTGTTTATGATTGTGCGTAAGGCATGTAAGTTTTCCGAAAACTTCCTGAAATTAGTAGGTTTGCCTATTACGGTGAGGTAGAACCATAAAAAGGGCAAGTAGGGGAGGTGAAAGGAGTTGTAGTTAGTGCCTTTCCAAGGCAGATCGTTGATGGAGTGGTTTAAAGACAAGAGCTGTTAGAAATTGCAAGGAATGTCGGATAAAAGTTCAGTTGCTTAGTAGTAGATTGGATGTGGAAAGCGGTTGAGTGGTCTGATAAGAGGGAGCATTGGTCTTTTAAAATACGTGTAGAATTTTGCGAGTAGAACGAGGTATAAATTTATTCGTATTGCTTCTAAGAAAGGGTGCAAGGAGGACATAGTTGAAACTGCTAAGGATGTTGTATGAACGCTTTGGGTTACGGTTATGCATTTGGCTTCGCCAAAGCACTAGCGGTTTTCATGGTGTCAATGAACCAAGTGTGCATGAACGTATATAAATGAGTTGTCATCGGGAGTATCTACGACACCTTGATCTACTCAAAGTCTAAGAAGGAGAGTGAGGCGAAGTATGTGTTGTTTTTGGAGTGGAATTATACGTGAGATTTTCAAGTGTGAGTTTTAGTATTAAGTCTACCATGATGAGTAGTTGGATATGATGGCATATCATGGAACCAGCAAGGGGCAAAGTGAAGAAGGATGAGGAAGCATTTTGGAGGCTGAAGAGGTGGATTGGATAATGAGCAGATCTTGGCATTATCAGAAGGACTGGATGAATTCACGAAGCATGACGATACGTGGAGCAGGGATTTGGACGCGTACGAGGACGACAAAGAAAGGCGATCGCTTATACGTTGCAGGAACTGAAGATTTGGAAGAACTGGATAGACTTAGTTAGTGGAGCTGGACTGTTATATCTGCCTAGAATGCTAGAGGCATTTGGTGTACGAGACGTGGAGAATGATATATACGGATCATGAACGCCTCCAACACATATTTAATCACCTTGATTGAACATTTAGCAAAGGTGGTGGGTGGAGTTAAGTGACGAAAGAAAATTGCAAGGCCAAGTACCATCCGGGGAAGGCAAGCATAGTTGATGAGACATGGAATAAGAAGAATGAAGTGAAGCTGAGACGAACTAAACTATAGGGATGACGTATTAGGGTGGTTTGGATAAAGGATATAGGTTGCACGAGTTGAGTTGTCTAAAGCAGAGAACGCGTCAACATGTATGTTGCGTGGCTTGGACAATCATATGGAGAAAGGGTCGTAGACTATACCTCCTACATAGATAGGAGTAGCTTAGAAAGGGTGATGTAAGGACGAAGTTGGTAAAAGGGATACATAATAGGGTGGAGGAATAAGAACGACGAGAGTTGGGTGATAGTCGATAGACAGACTAATTCATCTCATATTTCAAGAGGAATGAGAGGTCACGTAGTTGAGAAGTTGGAAGGATTGCGTACGGATGTGATGGAATATAGGGTTCTGCGTAAAAGTTAGCCTAATATGTATGGAATGCCTTATGAAGGGTTATGGCAAGGGAAGAAACGATGGGAAGCATCACATCATGATGTAGGGTATTAGTTGAGGAGGAAGAAGGAAGTGTGTATAGAAGCGAAGCATGAATGAAACGGGTCGAGATAGGAACCGAAGGTAAAACTTTGGTAGAGCCTAATGAGTAGAATAAAGCATAACGCATACTAATACTGTCGTAGTGTGGAAAAGGAAATGGCACTGACCTATACTGATTGTTTGGGAGGCTTAGTATCGATAATCGAATGGATGAGGAGTTAAAGGTGTGATATTCCATAGGGACGAAGGGCTTGGTCTAACTGAGTTAACTGTCCTTTTGATGATATGTGACAATCCGTCAATTTACGATTGATATTTTATTCTCAAATATTATTTGAAAACATTATTTTAATGTTACAATATGAACTCACTTATTTTTGGGAAGAAATTTGGATTTACGTCTTGGAGTAGCATCGACTACGTCTAAACCGGAGGATTTAACGTTACGTGCTTACGTTTACATACACCGTCTCTGGTGACAGTCCGACATTTCAGAAAATAAATTTATCCGTAAATATTATTTTGGAGTTTTAAATTTGTGTTAGTTCATAAACTCACAAAATTTACGAGAAGAGATTAGGACTTACGATTTTATTTTAACGTCCTTTACGACTAAACCGGAAACCCTAGGATTTCGTATTTACGTTTTCGAACTCCGTTTTTGATGAAACAATTTTTATTGGATTCGTTTTGTGACGTTGATTCATAATATATAAAAACGTTTTTCGTAAAACGACCCGAGGGCACGCAAATCGAGGAAACTAGAATCGAGGAGTACCCGTAAATAAATGGGGATGAGACAAGTGGGACACTTGTCCCACCCCCATCAAAACCGGCCCAAGCATGCCACACCATCCCCTTTATGTGTCAAAGCCTTACAAACAAGTTATACACTTATCATTGTAAGCTTACAATGTAAGCTACTTTTCCCCACTTTCCATCAAAACCATAAGCTAAAACCATCCACTTCATTCACACATGCAAACAACTCTCTCTCAAACCTCTCTCTAACTCCTTGTGCCGTCCCATACCTCACAAAAACACCACTTTTGATCAATTTCATCCATGAAATCTCATGTTATTCATACACATGTTGATGTCCTCTTGAAGCTCTCTTGAATGGTGGTGATTATAACATCCATGGAGGAGTTTCCATGGAGTACTAAGGCTGTTTTTCACAAGGAGTACATGAAGAATGGTGATCTTGAAGATGGTCATGGTTATTCACAAGCTTCTCCATCAAAAACCATGTCCAAACCATAACCTACATCAACTTGGTGGTATAAAGATTGTCCTCCTCATCTTCTTGTTATTTTGATTAGGTAAACATTTATTTTATTTCCTATTGTATATATTTATGATGATTATATGATGATAAAAATGTTATGTGGGGATTTGTTGTTGATAATCATGGATAAAAAGGTGAAAAACCATATGAAACAAGGTTAAAATCTTGATTAATTTACATGGCTGTATAAAACAGTAAAGAAACATGTTATGAACTGATGAAATAATGAAGTAGGATCCATTTAGAGTAAGCTAAATGTCTTGTACACATGTGAGAGTTGGCCATGCAATGGAATCATTGTAATGAGTGAGATATGATCAAAACAAGTTTAAGATACAAATCTAAAGTTACTGTTTTGGACGATTTTTAGAAAATATGTAGAAGATGATTCAACAGTAGCTATAGAAGAGTTAAATGTAGCACATATCATGTACTTTATGTGATAAAAATTTGAGCTTCTATCTCCATATAGAACTCAAGATATGGCAGTTTTGTTGAAAGTAAAGATAAAAATCAGATTTTTGGAAAATAAAGTATAATACTATTATATAAGCACTCAAAATTATATTGTATAAAATGTAAAGTTAAAACCCACTAACTCATGAATTTTATTTATATAAATATGTTAAAGGTTAAATAAGTGGACATTTTATAAAAATGGTAACTTGTTATGTTTTATAAGATATAAAACTATAAACATGATTTTTACGACTTTTTCGGCTATTGCCGTAAAATTAACGTTTTTGTTAAATAAAACTTAGATGGTTGGACCCGTCTAATGAAAACTTTATAAAACTTATATACTGATATATAGACATGTATAACAAGTAAAAACCAATAAAACCCGAACTATAGGGCATACGGACATTAACGAGCTAAGTAAACATATTGGACTAATACTTGGGCTAATAATTGGACTAAATAAGATAAACACCCATAAAAAGAACTTATTGGGCTTAAACCATTTGGGCCCAACTTAAAAGTGTATGTACTGATAATAAAAGTACAAAATGGATTAAAATAAGTTAAATAACTTATAATAAGCTTGTTGGACCTAAAACACGTAAATAGGTAAGACGAGAAAACTAGTATAAAAGTTATCAACACATAACTCTAAAATGAGTAAACGAGAATATGAAAACCCACTTGATCATCATATATATATAATCATCATATGTATACATACTTGTTATTTTTATAAAGTCATTGGACATGAGTCTAAGACCGAGTATTATTTGTCTAGGTTTCCGTGATTGAAGCACGTACCGTACGTCCGAATTGCCGATAACCCGCCTTCCCTCATCAACGTGAGTTCATAGCCTCGCACTCTTTTAAATGTTTTCATAAATGTTTTATAAACCCGCGAGGGAGATTACATGTTAGTTTTTATAAAATAGGACACCATTTGTCCCGATTGTTTGTTTATTGATTTTGGACCCGAATGATTGAATAAACCGATTGTATGACCCGATAAATGATTAAAGGACCCGATAGATGAAATTAAATGGATTATTAAAGTTAGGTTATGTCACTAAAAGTCCCATTAGCATGAATTGTGAACTACCGGGATTTGGTAGACGCTTATGCATATAATAGTACTATTTGGGGACGATCACCCCAGTTCGCGCCTTGACGGTTGATCCCCGTCGTGCCACATTGATTGGTAAGCGAATTTATGTATGAGAAGATTTCAATAGCGTGACCTTTGTGACGACACGCTACTTTAGATGGGCAAAATTTGTATCGGGTTAGCTACCCGTTGTTGGTTTAGTAAGGTAACAATGTCATGCGGCTTATAATAATCCGAATTAACGAAATACTAATAGACGCTCCGAATTACGATGTATTGCCTAACTAGCAATACAGGGTCATACTATTGATATTATGTTTGTATTTTGGTTTTCATAACCATATTCATATAACGGTTTTTATTTTCATACAACGTTATAAGACGTATTGTATGATGTTTTTACGACATTGGCTCGTATAATGATTTTTACGGCAAATGCCTATATTATGATTTTCAATAAGGATTTGTATAAAATGACTTTGGCTATTTTATGGCCTATTAAAATGATTTGTACAAAATGATTTTCAGTAATAATTTTATACTGATATTATATTGATGGAATTTATTAAACTCTATGAATTCACTCGGCGTTATCGCTGACCTTTCCTTTTAACATGTTTTGTCTCAGGTACTTGAAGGTAATTCTCGGGAAGACGACAAGAATTCATGGCCCGCACTTAAATAATATTTTCCATTCAAATATTTTGTAAAACTTTATATGAAATGTAATGACTTGGGACCTATGTAACTTTGATATTTATGAATGGAAATGCTTTATTAATAAACGACGCGATTTTTATGCGTTGTCTATGATGTGAGTAATGTGCTATCCCGTAACACCAACTAGTCTTCCGCTGTATTGAGTTGTATAAATTTGGGGGTGTTACAGTTTGGTATCAGAGCTCTCGTTATAGAGAACGAAAGATTTTTAAAACTAAGGTTTTGAATAAAACTTTTCAAAATCTTTTAACTAAAAACATTTTTCTAAAAATGTCTAAAAATCTTTTGACTATAACGGTGCCGAAGAATTCCCGAGTTACCGACAAGGCCAGACTGAGAAGTGTTATTTTAATATATATATAACTTGGATTATATATATATGATTTAATTTTATTACATGATTGTTTGATGATTATTTTGATTTTTATACGAGGTATTTATACGACGTCGATTGTCACAAGAAACCCTAAATCCCCTAGTAAATTAATCGAATATATTCTCGTAGGAATTCTAGCTATCCTAGATCTAAACCAAGTTGTGGATATTTATGATCCCAACAAAATGGTTGATATTCGTAGAAATGTAGATATTAGTTGATTATGATATTGAAAAAGAATTGGCAAGATTAAATCTGATATCGATGTCATAACGATCTTTCCTTATAGAGTGGAGTTTTGACAAAACATTATCACCTGGAAAGATGTCATCTGATTCGTTGTCACCCAATTCTTAAATTGAAATCGAAAGGGTGAATGTTGCACTTGAGGCTGTCATTGGAACCATTACCCAAAAGCCTCATGCAACTAATACCTTTCCGAGAAGTCTAGTTGAATGATCAAGTCATTTTATATTAATGACTCATTTGATAATTGTTGTTGAAAGAGCTATAGGATTGGAAATTAAGTGTTGTTCATATCGAGCTTTTATTGCCTATTAAGGCCTAAGAATAAGATTGAAAGTATTGGAATATAAGGTAGGATATCGAATTGAGTATAAAAGTGGTTGAAACTTGACTAAAGTAAAATTTAACTTGAATGGAATATGAGATTGTTAAGAGGAAATTGTTAAGTTCTTTGATTGAATTATAAGGTTTTAATTGATTGTTGATTCATGTTAAGGGTTGTTCCTATGCCATTGTCCACTGACGAGGATGCCCAGTGTCCAAGAAATAAATTGAAGAAATCTTCTTCTGAATTGAGACCAATGGATCTTCTGGGACATGTGGAACACCTAATGACTCTTGTAGATTAGTATTCATTGTGGTATCTTTTAAAAATCCCTAACTTAACTGAGACATCAGTTGGTAGGATGAGTTCTAAGAATTGTACGACATAGTGACACGTAATGTGTTACGGTACAGTTTTGACTTGTTTGTGATTAATGAAAAAGACTACCTTTGATTGCTAAATTCTACATGTATCGATGTTATCTATCTTTTATTGCTTCGCCCTAATGTTCGCATTAGTGATGCAACCATTGAACAAGTACTCATCTCGAATTGAGTTACGTTGTGGATTATTCTCTTTGTATTCCTGAGTGCCATCGAAGTCATGAACCTCATGATTATTTGGCTAAGCTCATTTCCTATCATATCGTAGTTAATTCTTGGTGAACAAGCTTTCATCACTCTTTTGCAGATCACTCATTGTTTTTATAAGATAAAACAGTATCATTTGAGGAAATTGAATTTTCATCACTATAAGGATTATTCAAAGTAAGATTTATAGGTGATTGTTATCGAAATGAGGTTGTTTATAAAACATCTTGGAAAACTTAATTGTTTTCATGATAAAGAAAATCTTTGTAAATTTATTTTTGATTCTTATTTAAGAATTAAGCATGAAAATGTTTTTATTATGAACATGATGATAAAATTTTGACGAACTGAGTATTGCATCGTTAATCCTGAAATTGTATATAGTTGCGCGCCTACATACAATTTGGAATGGACTATGCAAGACTGATTAGTAGTCACCATAAAACTAATGGATAAACACTACATTTTCTTTGAAGATTGTGAAAAGATTAAATTTTATGAGATCTGCAAGAAGTGAAAAATAGGGACATAATGTTAGAGACATCTACATATGTGCCTGTAGCATCTATTCTTCTGAGTTGAATTTACTCATCAGTGGAAACTGTCTTATTTGACAATTGACAATTCTTTCCTGTCCAATTCTCCCGTAGTGAGATTCTTAGGAAAAGTATTTGATTACCGAGTGTTGATACCCGACTGGATGTATTGACGTTCTTATCATTTCTTATGATTTGATTTCATTTGAATGACATGGGTAACGATCCGAGGAGCTTTCGAATGCGTACTCAAATTATGAAAACATGGGATATATTCCTATTCGTTAAATGTTTTAGTCTGTATCTGATTTGAAATTCTCTCGCATAGATTATGCGTTGACCTTAATCTTTTAATAGTAGTTGTGTATCCTAATATCCCTGAAATTGTGAAGGATTATGAATTATTATTAGTCTTTTGAGAAGTTCACATCTTATCGACGGCAATAAAACTGGAAAGTTGGTAATGCCAGTGGAATGGATTGATTGATTACGACATGACGATATTGTCTTAATTGATGGGAACTCGAGTAGAATTCCCTAAAAGATAAGATGTTGATTATCAAAAGTGATCTAAATAATTCTTGGTGGATGACGATATCCTGTATTTAGACTTAAAATTATAACGTGAATAGTTGTGAATTAGTCATAGATATTATAATCTAGGAAGAACCTAATATGAATATACTAAAAGATGTTTATGTTATGTGAAACTTTAGTAAGTATTTGTTGATGGCGAATTACCTAGACCTTCACCACTAAGGCAAGTAGAAATTGGTATTGATTATATTTCCGGTGCTGCACTTGTGGCTTGTGCACTGTACGTCAGCACCATCTGAATTAAAGGAATTACCGTACAACTGAGAGTTGTCGGAGAAAGATTTTATTATACCAAGCCTGTCATCCTGAAGAGCTATGGTGTTATCATTCCTTATATTTATAGATTACTGTGAACTGAGTAAATTGACAATCGAAAACGAAATACATAACTCGAAATGGAAGATTTGTTCGATCATTTACAAGGTTTTTAAGATTTGATCCACGGCATGGTTATTATCAACTTCGAATCCGCGAAGAAGATTATCTATTCCAATCACTACATCCGGTACTTGTAATGAATGTTATGAGTTTCACGTGATGTCGTTTGGATTGACCAATGCGCATGTAGTATTCATAAATTGGTGAATCACGTGTGTAGAATGTAATTTGATAAATTCATGCTCGTGATCATTAAAGACCAATTGTTTGTATATAAGAATAAGAATGAGTTAATAATTATATATAGATTGCCCTGAATTGGCCGAACAGTGAAAACATGTACCTTGAATATCTAATATGTGATTAAAGACTTAATCCTTTATATGATTTAACCGTGTGCATAATAGATAATGGAAGTTATATTGACTTTTCAAAGATTAGAACCATTAACGCTTAGGGATTAAAAACTTAATCCTTTACATAAAATGACCATTGGGTTAATAATGGTAAGACGTATACATATAGACTCTTCAAAAATTAAAAGCCCTTTTAAGACTTTGGATTTTATCAAAAAGAAATGGAAATATGTTTTGACAAATGTTTTAACAAAGAATTTTTAAAGGGATTATTCCCTTATACACAAACCATTTAACTAAACTTCTGTTTAGGGGTAAATGTTTGTGTATACTTCAAGATAACCTAAGAGGGATTGAGGAAAACCATTTAAACCATGACTTGAAATTTGAAACGATAATTTTTGCTTTTCAACTAAGAAAACTTTGACCAAAGTATAAACAAAGGTTTTTCGAACATTTACGAATCTTATTAAATATTTTCGATAAATCAACAAAAATCGTGTTAATTAAATTCAAATTTATTTTTGAAAATTTTATATAATTGGTCGAACTAAGAAATTTAAAACTTTTACGTTTACGCTTTATAAAAATTAACTAATAATTAATTAATTAATTATAATAATTATCGACGCTTTAGACGACGAATTGAGTAAAACGGATAAAAATGATAGTAAAGACCAAACTAAAACATAAAAGATATGAAGAAAGAATTTTGAATAAATACGGTTATGATATTTATATCATGAGGAAAGTGAACAAAATTTCTGACGCATAATATAGAAAGAATATCTGGGTAAATTGTGGACATGATAATTATTTATCTGGAAAAGTGAATGTAGATACTGACACATTATGTATAAGATATAAAGAACCAATTAGGACATGTTCCTTAATAATGAAGGTGCAAAATAATTTGCCGAACAATATAAAAATAAACGCTGTTTGTAAGAAGGATAATATAGATAATAAAAGGGATTCGTGACTAATATGAATCATTAAGATTGAGAAGCTGATAGCATTAAATGTATAAAAGACCGCTTGTGATTGTATAAATATGGAGATAGTGAGATATAGTTATGTTGGAATTTGTAAGTATAAGTATTCTATTTATGTCATTTCTGACTAGAAGTATCTTTGACTGAAGAAGTTGTACTGATGGCAATTATGAAGGCAGACATCGCCTCATACATTAGTAAACGTCTAGCTATTGCAAAGGTCATCGTCTGAATTTGATTCGATTTGGGTCATCGTCGACAGACTGACCAAATCTGCTAATATCATTCTCGTTAATGATAAATGCAAAAGAGTTATGTAAACATAGCATGCTTGTATCGATCATCTATATCAAGATCCTCGCTTCGCATCGAATTTCTAGAGATTTGCTCAGAAATCATTGAGAACGAACCTTGATGAGAGTACTATGTACCACCCCAAATCGAAGGGACGAGGTAAAGTAACGATACAAGGTGATATAAGTGTTGTTTTATGTTTGAATGATCGACCTTTAGTAATAGACCGTATAATCGTTTTCCCTTTGGAAGGATTACCATTGATAATCATCGTATTAGGATCGAGATCGAATCTTGTTAGGATCTGAATCTTAGAGCATCTGTAAGCAGGAGTTGAGATGAAGACACCCGACATACACCCATTGTGAGTTGGACATGTCTCTTAGGTTTAAGGTTTCCTATGATGGTGAACCTATCCTTGCAAAATACCCAACCCGCGAGATCTGAAATGATTGTTGAAATTAGGATTTGATTATTAACTGCCGATAGTGGGCAAGAGGTTATATGAATGTGAAATGTAGATCTTGAAGTGCCAAATGGGTAGCGAAGTTATGCCACAATTTTTAACCTTGGAAAAATGAATTCATGATCTGACAAATCATGGGATATAAGTCCCCGTTGTATGGGACCATTAAGATGATGTAAAAGTTGGGATTGAAAGGCATATAAGCTGGATCTACCCTAGGACTTCAAGGACTGCGTAAATTATGTTTCGTATATCGAACTTGATGGAAAATCTATCAAGTAAAAATCTGATTGTTCTTAGTAAAGCTTAGATCGGCGAAAAGTTGCATTCATCAGAAACCCGTGAACATCATGGATAGAGAAAGTAAGTCAACATTTAGCCTGATCTTATTCCCGTAGTTATGTTTGATGAAACTCGCGTATTGTAACGAATTGCACTTGTGAGAAAAGACCGAATGTGGAGGAAATACCCACATGGCTTTAACTCTATAAGAAGCGAGTAGTAAGGTAAGATGATCTTTGAGGACAAAGATCCTGTTTAGGGGTAAATGCTGTGACAATCCGTCAATTTACGATTGATATTTTATTCTCAAATATTATTTGAAAATATTATTTTAATGTTACAATATGAACTCACTTATTTTTGGGAAGAAATTTGGATTTACGTCTTGGAGTAGCATCGACTACGTCTAAACCGGAGGATTTAACGTTACGTGCTTACGTTTACATACACCGTCTCTGGTGACAGTCCGACATTTCAGAAAATAAATTTATCCGTAAATATTATTTTGGAGTTTTAAATTTGTGTTAGTTCATAAACTCACAAATTTACGAGAAGAGATTAGGACTTACGATTTTATTTTAACGTCCTTTACGACTAAACCGGAAACCCTAGGATTTCGTATTTACGTTTTCGAACTCCGTTTTTGATGAAACAATTTTTATTGGATTCGTTTTGTGACGTTGATTCATAATTTATAAAAACGTTTTTCGTAAAACGACCCGAGGGCACGCAAATCGAGGAAACTAGAATCAAGGAGTACCCGTAAATAAATGGGGATGAGACAAGTGGGACACTTGTCCCACCCCCATCAAAACCGGCCCAAGCATGCCACACCATCCCCTTTATGTGTCAAAGCCTTACAAACAAGTTATACACTTGTCATTGTAAGCTTACAATGTAAGCTACTTTTCCCCACTTTCCATCAAAACCATAAGCTAAAACCATCCACTTCATTCACACATGCAAACAACTCTCTCTCAAACCTCTCTCTAACTCCTTGTGCCGTCCCATACCTCACAAAAACACCACTTTTGATCAATTTCATCCATGAAATCTCATGTTATTCATACACATGTTGATGTCCTCTTGAAGCTCTCTTGAATGGTGGTGATTATAACATCCATGGAGGAGTTTCCATGGAGTACTAAGGCTTATTTTTCACAAGGAGTACATGAAGAATGGTGATCTTGAAGATGGTCATGGTTATTCACAAGCTTCTCCATCAAAAACCATGTCCAAACCATAACCTACATCAACTTGGTGGTATAAAGATTGTCCTCCTCATCTTCTTGTTATTTTGATTATGTAAACATGTATTTTATTTCCTATTGTATATATTTATGATGATTATATGATGATAAAAATGTTATGTGGGGATTTGTTGTTGATAATCATGGATAAAAAGGTGAAAAACCATATGAAACAAGGTTAAAATCTTGATTAATTTACATGGCTCTATAAAACAGTAAAGAAACATGTTATGAACTGATGAAATAATGAAGTAGGATCCATTTACAGTAAGCTAAATGTCTTGTACACATGTGAGAGTTGGCCATGCAATGGAATCATTGTAATGAGTGAGATATGATCAAAACAAGTTTAAGATACAAATCTGAAGTTACTGTTTTGTACGATTTTTAGAAAATATTTAGAAGATGATTCAACAGTAGCTATAGAAGAGTTAAATGTAGAACATATCATGTAGTTTATGTGATAAAAATTTGAGCTTCTATCTTCATATAGAACTCAAGATATGGCAGTTTTGGTGAAAGTAAAGATAAAAATCAGATTTTTGGAAAATAAAGTATAATACTATTATATAAGCACTCAAAATTATATTGTATAAAATGTAAAGTTAAAACCCACTAACTCATGAATTTTATTTATATAAATATGTTAAAGGTTAAATAAGTGTACATTTTATAAAAATGGTAACTTGTTATGTTTTATAAGATATAAAACTATAAACATGATTTTTACGACTTTTTCGGCTATTGCCGTAAAATTAACGTTTTTGTTAAATAAAACTTAGATGGTTGGACCCGTCTAATGAAAACTTTATAAAACTTATATACTGATATATAGACATGTATAACAAGTAAAAACCAATAAAACCCGAACTATAGGGCATACGGACATTAACGAGCTAAGTAAACATATTGGACTAATACTTGGGCTAATAATTGGACTAAATAAGATAAACACCCATAAAAAGAACTTATTGGGCTTAAACCATTTGGGCCCAACTTGAAAGTGTATGTACTGATAATAAAAGTACAAAATGGATTAAAATAAGTTAAATAACTTATAATAAGCTTGTTGGACCTAAAACACGAAAATAGGAAAGACGAGAAAACTAGTATAAAAGTTATCAACACATAACTCTAAAATGAGTAAAGGAGAATATGAAAACCCACTTGATCATCATATATATATATAATCATCATATGTATACATACTTGTTATTTTTATAAAGTCATTGGACATGAGTCTAAGACCGAGTATTATTTGTCTAGGTTTCCGTGATTGAAGCACGTACCGTACGTCCGAATTGCCGATAACCCGCCTTCCCTCATCAACGTGAGTTCATAGCCTCGCACTCTTTTAAATGTTTTTATAAATGTTTTATAAACCCGCGAGGGAGATTACATGTTAGTTTTTATAAAATAGGACACCATTTGTCCCGATTGTTTGTTTATTGATTTTGGACCCGAATGATTGAATGACCCGATTGTATGACCCGATAAATGATTAAAGGACCCGATAGATGAAATTAAATGGATTATTAAAGTTAGGTTATGTCACTAAAAGTCCCATTAGCATGAATTGTGAACTACCGGGATTTGGTAGACGCTTATGCATATAATAGTACTATTTGGGGACGATCACCCCAGTTCGCGCCTTGACGGTTGATCCCCGTCGTGCCACATTGATTGGTAAGCGAATTTATGTATGAGAAGATTTCAATAGCGTGACCTTTGTGACGACACGCTACTTTAGATGGGCAAAATTTGTATCGGGTTAGCTACCCGTTGTTGGTTTAGTAAGGCAACAATGTCATGCGGCTTATAATAATCCGAATTAACGAAATACTAATAGACGCTCCGAATTACGATGTATTGCCTGACTAGCAATACATGGTCATACTATTGATATTATGTTTGTATTTTGGTTTTCATAACCATATTCATATAACGGTTTTTATTTTCATACAACGTTATAAGACGTATTGTATGATGTTTTTACGACATTGGCTCGTATAATTATTTTTACGGCAAATGCCTATATTATGATTTTCAATAAGGATTTGTATAAAATGACTTTGGCTATTTTATGGCCTATTAAAATGATTTGTACAAAATGATTTTCAGTAATAATTTTATACTGATATTATATTGATGGAATTTATTAAACTCTATTAATTCACTCGGCGTTATCGCTTACCTTTCCTTTTAACATGTTTTGTCTCAGGTACTTGAAGGTAATTCTCGGGAAGACGACAAGAATTCATGGCCCGCACTTAAACAATATTTTCCATTCAAATATTTTGTAAAACTTTATATGAAATGTAATGACTTGGGACCTATGTAACTTTGATATTTATGAATGGAAATGCTTTATTAATAAACGACGCGATTTTTATGCGTTGTCTATGATGTGAGTAATGTGCTATCCCGTAACACCAACTAGTCTTCCGCTGTATTGAGTTGTATAAATTTGGGGGTGTTACATGATATGTATAGATCATAAGTTGATTTTGGATTGGAAGAACTAATGGATGTGTGAAAGACCGTCATAGGTCACTTTGTAAGGAAATTGGAATTTGTAAGTAGTTTGGGGTGCGGACTAAAGGGGGTTGATGAAACATGATTGGATATGAGTATGTCCAGCTAACTGGAAAAAAGGATAGGCAAGTGAGATATTTATACAACCTTAGGTGTTACACTGAGGGCATGGGGGATTGATTTGGAGGTAGTTAGGAAACTCGTTAGCGATGGCTGAGTTTTCATATAATGATAGTTATCATACTAGAAGTCGATAAATGCCATTTGAGGCACTATATGAAAGGGTAGGGTGAGTTGTCCCCATTGTAGACTAGAATTGGTAAAAGAGGCTACTAATGTGGTAATGATGTAGTGGAAAGGGTGAGAGAAACAAGGGATGCTATGTAGAAAAGGAGGAAACCACTAGAGTTAGTGACAAATTTATGTAGGGAGTTTCACCCATTGTAGCGGGTGGTATGTTTTAGTAAAATGGAAGAGTTGATGTAGAGTTTTGTAGGTCCATTTATGATCTTTGGAAAGATTGGACCATTAGCTTATGAGCATAGAATTACCTGGGGGAAATGAGTTTCATACATGATACATTTCATGTATTGAGATTTGGTAAAGGTTGGTTGAGAATGCATTTTACATGTACGGTTATTCAGGACTTGTATTAAAAAAAGTCTTTGTTTTATCAAAGAGTCATTTGTGAGATTTATTGACTGTGAGGGCAAGAGTTTGGCAATGAGTTTAATTATTTTTGGTTTGTATATGTGGTATTTTGAAACTTGAACTAAAGTTCACGTGGGAATGAGAGGAGTTCATTTAGAACAAGTATCCTCGTGTGATGTGTTTTTTGTGTGTTTGATCCTAAAGAGTAAATCTCGGGACGAGATTTCTATTAGGAGGGAGTGATGTGACAACCCTGGTTTTGAGGTTCGTCACTTAATTTTATTTTGTGCTAGTTACGTGTCATTACGTGTTTGTGTGCTTATTGGTGTGTATAGATTGTGGTTTGGATATCGTTTCCGGTACGGGGTACCTTGTGAGTGAAACGATGTGTGATGATTTCATGTTCATGAGTTCACATGGTAGTGACTATGAAGTGAGATGGTGTTATTTAGTGTTTTTACGTATACGTATATGTATTGTAGAAAATCGTATTTTTTACGATTTACGGTTTAGCATTTGGAGGTCTCGCATGAGGTAATTAGTCATATAGATATTTTTCGGGATGGTTTTAAGTCATTTAGGACTTAGTTATAAAGTTTATTTCAAAATTTGAGATTTTTTATAAAAGTGTATATTTTACGTCTTTTACGGTAAACGCGTAAATTTGACTAGTTTTACGGTTTTGAGGTTTTGGATTTTAGGAGCTGAAATAAATTAAGGTAAATTAAGGTATTATTAATAATATGATAAGAAGTATTAAAAAGGAAAAAAAATTAAAAAAATGGGTCGGTTTGGTTTGGACGCAAGAAGGAAAAAAAAAGGGAAAAAAGAAAGTTTGTTTTGGGCTTGGACTAGAACATAAGGTATTATTAAAACAATACTAGGAAAAAAAAAGATACGATTCATAAGTAAAAAAAAGAAGAAGAAACGCAGCCATGGAGAAAAAGAAGAGAAGAAGAAAAATTAGGGTTTTTCAAAAATCTTGATTTTGATCAATTGAAGGTACAATCTTGTTTAATGTTTGTTCTTATTTAATTAAACATGTATACATCAACATATGATGGATTTAGGTTAGGGTTTTAATAAAAATCTGTATTTTAAAGAGTTCATAATGATTGGATGGTTTAGGGCTTGTAATTAGTGGGATTAGGGTTAATTAATGAGGTTGATTTTGTTAAACCTGTTTTTAAAAACTGGACAGAATCTTGAGTCAATTGTTTTGATCATATTGGGAGTTATACAAAATCTTATTTTGCGATCCACATATCCCTGGAAAGCTATTTGAAGTGGCTTTCCAATGCAAGAAACTAGAGTTAAATTGGAGGTCGGGAAGTGGGTCAAAAAGAGGTTACAACAGTCGGAGGTCAAAACAGTTTTGAAGTCAGCCTGTTTTCTTTTTAAGTTTTGGGTTGTTTGGGGTACTTAGGGTTGCATTGGGATCTTCTCACGAATATGAGAGATGGTTTATATATTGTAGTAAGTATCTGCACTTGGGCTAAGGTTGTGGTATAGGGTAAGACCCTCTAATAGTAACAAACTTTTTGTATGTTTAAAATCAAGAAATCTGGAATGACAAAAGTATATATATATATATATATCGGGGCCTTAACAGTACCTTTAATGTTAGGGCAAGTGGGAGGTGTTATATAACATATGTAAATGTATGAATATTCCTTTTAAAGAAACCGTGAGTATGTTTAAGTGGACGTTTGACTTAAAGTTTGGAAACCTAAAATTGGGACTGTTTTGTGTAAAATATGAACGGGATAGTTATTAAACTTAAACAAGTTAAGGACTTGTTAGGGAAGGGTAATGGGGTGTTTAGAGCATATAAATTGGGTATTTATATGGGAGTAGGCTAGATGTCCATCATAGGTTGATGAGCCATCTTATTGACTGGTTCATGTTTTGATTGCATGTTTTTGGTTTGTTAGCTTGTTGCTAGTGCGAGGACTTTTGGAGAAGCAATCAGGTGAGTTTCATAGTCCCATGTTTACTATTGATTTTGACTTCCAGATGGGATGGAAGAGACACTGTGTTGAGTTATTTATAAATTGATGTTGTGAATGTTTTTAAGGTTTGTGATGGACTTGTGTGTACATTATGTGATTAACTGCTATGTGAATCTTGATTGTGTATGATTTGGATTGGAGAGGTACATAGTGTGATCATCTATGGGACCAATGGATAATGACAAGGCGGGGCCTTGGGATAGGTACATAGTGTGATCATCTATGGTACCATGGTGTTTGGTAAGGCTAGGGGCCTTGGATTTGGTTTGGAATGATTGATCTTGAATGTTAGTTGTTATTGCATACTTGTAACACATTGCCCATATGTTATTGTGTTGATGGTTGTTATTCACAGCTTATAACTGATTTGGAGTTGGAGTTGGAGTCTAAACCTATGACTCTCACCAACTTTATGTTGACGTGTTTTAGTGTCTCTTTCAGGTGATACTATGGTGAAGCATGAGAATATAAGTCGCTAGGAGTTTGGAGAGCGTAGGAAATGCATATAGAAGGAGATCCCCGTTTCTTCTTAGTTTTTATTTGTTCATTTAATAAGTGATACTGTGGCACACATATGTTTGATTTGTTATGTTATTTGTTTGTCTTGGGTAAGAGGTAGGATTGTTACCTACTTACCTAGACTCCTGCATTTGTTGAGATATTGTCATGACTTTTGTGTCACCATTTTATGACATTTCTTATTTCATATAGTTATCTCTATAGACACGCCATGTTGTGATGATATCCATACGTCACGCCCCATATTCCGCCATGGTGGGGTGTGACAGTGCATCTAGCCTCCCTAGACATAGTTCAAAGAACACGTCTCGAACTAGTTGAAATGATGTTTGCCATAAATTTGGTCTAAGGGAAGCTAAGAAAAAGACACAAGTAAGCAATAGACATTTCAAACCTAGACAGATGCCTTCTAGATTACCTAACACTGCTAACCGTAGCATGTCATATCCTAGGAGCATCAATCAATCATCTAGGAATTCTAGATCTTACTCGGACTTTAAATATGGTACATGTAAAACATGTAGGAAATGTGTCTTTAAGGCAAATCATGACTCTTGTGTCAAGAAATTCCTTAATGAGGTGAACTCCTGTGCTAGAGTTAAATCCCAGTGGTTAGCTAGAATCAAACCCATTGGTAAAGTGTGGCGCCCCACTGGTAGAACTTTCACTCTTGTAGGAATCGAGTGCCCTTTAACTTGGATAGTCTCCAATCCTAACAAGACTACTAGGGAGGAAACTCAAAAGGATGATCAATCACTTAAGCCTATTGATCCATCACCTCAGGTCGCCTCTGGCACAAGAAAAGCCAACTATGAACCCCCACATGGTTCTAAAATAGATATCGCTAACCTATATAAAAGTATACAAACTTAAAATGAGAATGCAGGTACCAAAGTTAAAGATCAACACGAACAAAGCGGTCAAATCATTGTATACCGTTCAACTAAGGACACTCTCAGAGTTTGGTTGCTGAAGAAGCTGATATCTAAAAAACAAGTGTCTCAGGGGATTTGTAGTTAAGCTTACAACAATTGGTTCATTGTTAAATGACAGACGATGACCCAGACTTCCAATAAAGGGAATTTTATCTATGCAACGATAACTTACCCTCAAAATGAGAAATTAAATTTTCTCGGACACGAGCTTACATTAAAACTATTCAAAGATTTTAAGCTCGTGTAAATGGCTCATAGTCAAATCACAGTCTGTGACCCGCTCTTCAAAGAAAGGAAAGTGTACATTTATTTGCACTTTTCCTCAAATTGAGAAATTAAATTTTCTCGGACACGATCTTACAATTAACGATTCAAAGGTTTTAAGCTCGTGTAAATGGCATATAATTATATCTCAAATTATGCCCCGGACCTCAAAGATAGGAAAGTTTATCGTCGATGATAAACTTAACTTCACAACGAGAAATTAATTTTTCTCGGGCATGAGCTTATATTAATTTTTCTCGGGCATGAGAAATTAATCTTCGAAGTTTTTAAGCTCATGCACAATGACTTACAGTTAAATATCAGACTGTAACTCGGATTTCACCTATAGGAAAGCTTATCTTTTATGATAACTTATCCTCCAAACGAGAAATTAATCTTTCTCGGTCATGAGCTTGTATAATACATTCAAAGTTTTAAGCTCAGAAAGGAAAGTGTATCTTTCTAATAAGTGAACTTTTCCTCATAACGGGAATTTAACTTTTCTCGGTCATGAGCTTTCCGTTAAAACATTCAAAAGTTTTCAAGCTCATAAAAATGACTTCTAAGTAAATGTCAACTTAGGACTCGTTCTTCAGTTAAAAGGAAAGTTTATCACCAATGATAAACTTATCCTCATAACGGGAAGTTTACAACTTCTCAGACTTGAGCTCTAGTGATATTAAAAATACGTGTTTTAGGAAAAACAACGTAAAATCGATAAGTATTAAGTGTACGTCTAGGAAACGTAAAACACTTATGACCCAAGTGTTGAGTTCGTTCACCAAGGAGGATTAATTTGTGTGTTAAACATGTAATATTTGAGATTGATATTGATGAGAGAAGAATGGAATAATAAAATAATGACGGTTACGATAAATTTAAACCAAGACGAATAAGAACGTAAAACATAAAACGTGACAAATTTAAAAATTTTAACTAAACATTTATTAAAAATAAAAAAATAAATCCAAAATAATATAAATAAGGATAATAATTTAATAAAAATATTTTAAAATTTATTTCCAATTTAATATTCAATTTTAAATGCTATTTAAAGACTTAAAAATTAAATAAAATTAAAAATAAACCCAAAATATTATTTTATCAAATAGGAATATTACTTAGATTATATTTAAACTAAAAATTGCTTTTCTAGACTTTTTAAAACTAATTTCCTGTTTTTAATTGACTTAAAACTATTAAAATATTAAAATAATCCTAAAAATTAATTAATTAATGGAAAAAATAAAATTGCCTTTTCAAAAATCCTAAATTAATGTATTAAACTAAGGAAAAATGAAAATTATAACTAAAAGTGATTTTACCCATAATAAGACAAAAACAGAGAACTATGATAGTGACTTGTTGAATTTCTTGTCTTTTAGTGCTGGCAGTGGGAAAAACAAACAGGCAGTGGGAAGGAGTTCCCATTGCTTGGTCACAGAAAGCGAAATAAGCTCTTTTGATCTTGTTTTGCTTAGATTTTTTGGGCAATCAAGGCACCCCTACAACCATGGTGTTGTAGGGAGTCACAATCAATCAAAAACAGCAAGAATAAACACACCAAATTGCACAGTTTAAACAAAAGGGTCACATTTATAAAGGAAAATGAGGGTCTGGACTAAAAAATGCAAACAGTATGTTATTAAGAAAATGTTTTACCACCCAAGAGTTATGTTAAAGCTTATAACAGATGTGGTAGGTCTACTTTAGCTTACAAAACCCCTGTGTATCAAATTTCAATCCTTTAATCAAACTTTTAAAACATAAATAACAATCTGATATAACAGGCAGGCAAAATATGACTAATAAAAGTGGTTAGCTGGTATAATTAGCAAGTAGATGAATTTCAGTAGTCTAGATCATGAAACCAAGCTCTATTAAGTCAAACAAACCATACACTTCCCTAGACTACCCTATGTCTTAACAATATACCAAAATTCTAACACCAAAACACATAACAAGATAAAATATAGCCTACTGATTAAGGAACACTCAGAAACTCAAATATTACAATCTTTTTTATCTTTTAGGTTCTGAATAGACTGAAAGCAGTTTGATACTAACTCTAACCTCAACAATAGGATACAAACAACACTTAACCCTAAATCCTAACTAGTGACTTAATTAAGGACAGAACCAAACACCCTTTAATCTTGCTCAAATGAGATTTTTCAAAAATTCTACTTTTACCATACCAAATGTGACATTACTTGATTAAAACAAACTTGTATGACAGGATTTCAACAAACAAGTACCATTCAAACCAGATCCACACAATCCTATAATCTTTGGACAGAAATATCAAAAGAAGACTTACGTAGAGAGCATACTTCCATACCCTCATGTTTATGAGCTTATGTGATTGCATAATCACAAGCTTCCAACAGTCTGCAAAGATAAAAAAACAAATATAGGAAAATAGATTCAAGAACCACAAGCAAATTTCTAAACTTAAAAAAAGAGTATCTAAATGTGCAACTTAGGTCCCACTAATTTTGTTACCCAAGCTTAGATAGCCACACCCCTTGATATTTCCTTAATATCAGTTGGATTTGGTCCTATATAAGCCCAAATAATCACAACTCGTGTTGCCTTAATGCACATTTGGATAACTAAGGTTTTCAAACAAAAAAACTAAAATTTTAGCTTGATACTTTAAACCACTTATATGAGGGATCTAATATGTATTGATATGCTTATCAGACTACCATGATCCACACATAACTCACAAAGTAATTGTGACATGTAACAACTCAGAGAAAAAAAAAATGTTTCAAACTTTAGAAAACTTATAGCAACATCAACTCATGAAAAACTTAGACAAACATTGAACCAAAAACTTAAGACGGATTATAACTGAAACTGAAAATAGGTAAATGGTACTTTCTTTCTTCACAAAACACTACACCAACTTTTTTCATTCATTGAAAGAAAGGGTTTTACAAGGCTGTGAACAAGGAAAACAAAACAACTTCTATACTAAAACTACTTGTCCTTGTATAGGGGACTACATAGATTTCTAGAAGCTAAAAAACTAGTAAACCCTAGCTGCTATGAATTACCAATATACCCTTTGTTGATTTCAAAATTTTGGTCAAAAGAAATCGTCCCATGTGATCTCCGGTTGTACAGGTTGTGTTGAACGAATCTGGTGCATTCATGGGACCTGTAGGGAGCAAGCAATCGCTATGAATCGTTGATAAACTGGCACTATTTGTCTTCATGCTTTGGAGAGTAGCAGGGCACACATGGGTAGGGACCATGGGTGAAGTGGGGTGTGACATGAAGCTGAGGTTAAGTGTAAATAACTGTTAATTAGTGATCTGAAAACAATGGATTAATATCCCTTTGATTTTGTTACTAATTAAGATTAGGGTTCTTGAGTGTATAGTGAGGAGGTGTTGATCTGGGATTACGGGGAAGAAATTTTTACGCACCATAATTTATTATTAACAAGTCCGGTTTAAAAATTTTAATAATAATAAAGTGGGGTTAGTGGGTAATGACATGGGTGGCGCTGGGTGAGGTGGTAGAAGATGATTGGTGGATGGTGGTAATGTGACAGGGTATGGATCGGAGTTTGGTTAGCTTTGAATGGGTATGGGTGGGTTTGTTGGGTATTTAATGGGTAATGGGGGTAAGTAGTTTGGTTATTTGGAAAAAATGGCCCTTCCCTTAACAGACTTTAACACAACAGCTTTGCATCCTTAGTCCTTTGTAGTTTCACAGTTAGTCCTTCACCATTTACACCATTCGTCCTTTTGTTTAATAGAAGGATCTAAGGTGTAATTATCTTAACTTTAAGGGTTGAATATGGAAATTCTTCAATCTTTGAGGGTTGATCTTGCACAAATGATTCTTGGAGGGTCATTTGTGACAAGTCTTCATTCTTGGAGGACCAAACTTGATAATCTTCAATTCTTTAAGGGTCTTTTTGGAAATTTCAACACTTGGGTCCGGTTCATTGTGCGGTTTTGTTTCCCGTGTTCATTTTTTATTGATTCTTGTGATCTTTTTGTCTTTTTCTTGATATCCGTACCTAAAATACGCATTGAGCAAACACAAGCATATATATATTGAACTTTTAATGATATTTTCACCGCTTAAACCGTTTTAGACGATGAGACCATGTATAAAAGCAGTCTCATCACTCCCTATACTATACCATTGTCGTACCCTCACAGAATGCTAGAATAAAGTATCTAAGCATCTCCAAAATTCATTTTAACGACTTTTATTGAAACGTAAACTAATAAACTACTACTACTTGTGTTCTAGACATAATGTAGGATTTTCATCGCAGAATTTGGACTTTTAGGTTCATAGAATAAGAACATTTGAGTGCCTCATAGAGATAAATTCATCATCCTCGATTTTCACCAAATTCCATGCTAAGCGTGTAACGAGATCATTGTTATTATAAGTTAGTAATGCTAACACTACTCATATGCTCTAATCACGTACTTAGACTCCCTTAATCCTATTTGGTATATCTTATATATTATTTTTGTCTTGAATGATCTTGAAGATACATTCTTGATTTATGCGATAATAGAGATTAAGGACCAAAAATAGAAACGAAACGGTGTAATCAAAATCATTGAATTAATAACTTCTCCTAATAGACAACGATGTCAAAAAAATAAGTCAACATGTGAGATTCGATAAACACGGTTTTATAACGGTTTTGAACATGAGACTTATTACCAAGACTTCTATACGCCCCTAACGGATGGGCCTTATTATAATAGGTTTACCTTCGCTTTTAAGGGCTTCGGTCTTGCCTTGCCTTTTATTTAACCTCTCCATGAGGTGTTTATTATGGCCAAAGACGTATATCCTCAACGTAAAACGTATTGGATCTTTAAAGCTTCAAAGTTTAAGGCTTTCAATTCAATTTTGCATAGATTTTTCGGCCTTGTGAGCTTTGAATTTTTGCTTGATTTAGGTGATTGAGCACTTAAAATTATTATTGGGTGAAGCTTTTGATTATTCAGGGTGCCAATACTTCAAAAACGTGATGCTGGCGATTCTCAAATGTTTTCCCAATTTAATTACATGAAAGCTACTAGAAAAGTATAGAAACCAATAATTAAGACTAAACCGCTAAGTCAATATTAATTAACAAAATTATTATTTAAGCCAAGGGAGAATAAGCAAACAATTAGAACACATGAGTTTTTGAAAGAATATAAATACTCTACGTTTAGCATAGTAACTTATAATTAACTCTATCATTTCTCGTCCTCATTTAAGAGACTTAGCCTAAAAGTTAAGGAATCGAAGCTAAGTGCTCAACACGTACGGTCGAGTCAAAAATTACTCTTATTCTCGCCATCGGAAAATCTACATTCGTGTCTTAGAAACACTTATGAAAACATGAGAAAAAATTTAAAATTTGGCCATTTTTAGCCTTATTTGCAACAAAACGATAACAAAAAGATGAAATTTGGAAAGCGTGAAGGCGTGAGCAAGGCAAGTATCTATTCACCCCCCATACTAAAGTTAAGCATTGTCCTCATGTTTCGAGTCTAAGGGTAAGATACCCTCATACTAGAGACCAAGTCGAATGCTTAATCTAGCATGGAAAGGGTGGAACCATTAAATCTATATCCGTTTATAAAGTGTGCTAAAAGACCTAAGGTTAGAACAATTAATGACATATCATTTGGATATCAAAAAATTCTTCAAGCAAACGATCGAGGCTCACGTAAAACAAACACGAGAGGTTTCAATCGTGATGATAATGACCTAGATTTACACAATCACAAACAACCACGGAACAAAGGTTGGAAGGGCACAAATCCCCTTACATTAAACTACATCAGAAAGCAATAATATGTACATGGATAAAAATGGGAACTCCCCCACGAGGCATCTCGTTTTTTATTACCGAGTCATGACCTCGACTCGATCCCCTCAATACTAATTATCATTAGGGAAGGTGACTTGGTCGAGGTCATCCAAAGAAGGGACTTCCCCGCCAAAGTAGTGCTTAACCCTATGACAATTCACCTTAAAGTTAGGACCATCATTTTGAGCTAGCTCAATGGTCCCATAAGTTAGGCCTCCTCGTGACATCATGTCCCACATACTTATACCTTTGTAATTCTTGAAAGCTTCAAAGTTCGATACAGTGGAAGACTTGACTTTTTGGCTTTCTTGAATTAGATGAAGTATTAAGTGCATGAAGTATAAGCATGCAGGGAAGACTTCTTCTGGGATTCCGCAATGCCACCGTCTTCAAATGTAGTAACATAAGTAGACACGAACGAAATGGCTTTGAACATTTCATTCTAATTCGGTATTATTTTACCTCCGGTCGATGAAGACCGTTGGACGATATTTAAATATCGTACTTGTGGCAGGTAGATTAATGAAAAATCTCCTTGACAAGATTTCGCGGGTAAACCCGTTCTCTTTACTCGACCGTCCAAAGCTGACTGTGAACATAAAGAGTGAATCATTTGGATAAATCCGCATGATTTGAATCCGTCAATTCCGATTCCTGGAACAAGTTTGATTCATTAAAGGATCGCACCATTGTTGCTTTCCAGTTGTCACGAGCTTGATTCATATTGAATCTTGAAAGTTACCTACCAAGTGATGTTTGAGGTTAACACTAGAAGGATTTCCACTCATCACTGTGAACACTAAGGTATCACTCTGAGTGTTCTGGCAAGATCACTAAGATATTGCGTAGAGGCCTGGAACGTGTTTAAGTTCAGTTATGAATTAAACCACTGTTGCTTTCCAGTTATCACAAGCTTGATTCATAAAGAATCGCACAAGTCACCTACCATGAGCTTTTTAATGTTCGTTCAAGAAGGATTTCCATCTTCATTGTAAATACTTGCGTATTACTCGGATGTTCAGGCAAGATCATGAAGATTTTGTGTAGGACTCTTAATATCTTTCTTACTTTTCACAGAGTGTGAAGAAGCAGGGAATTTTGGAAATGTGTCCTAATGAGATATTTGATCATCTCAAATGGCTCTAGACTTGATCGTGCATTTTGGATTTTAGTGATCAGAGGCTGGAGAGGAGTGCCACCATTTCAATACCAATTTACTCGGAGTGAATAAATTGATAAATAACGTGTTGATCTCCGTGTGATTAAAAAAAATTACCTTTTATGAGATATCTGAGTTAGCTGGGATGGGTTGTGCATTTCATCACTGGGTCTATGATGTCTATCTTCAATATCGAGCATCATTAAAATGATCTCAATAGCATATGTGTTGACCCGGTTTCTGCCTAACGTTGTAAGGAGGGCTTCTTTCTTTACACCCTTTATCTTTACAATTCTTTGTCATTCTTCAACCCCTTTAATGCTTACCAATACGTCATAACTAGCACCTTGTTATGATTGTTCCAGTGCTAACTTAAGTACTTGGTCGGCATTCAGCCACGTTCACAATCTTTCTCCATCTTTCCTAAGGACTACTATTTCTAGCTGTAGAAAGTCCTTGGGAAGATTCCTCCGGTTTTGGAAGAATCATTGGACTTAACCTATCCTACCATCCTTATGTCACCCCAATCTTCATCGTCGTGAAATAAATGGGTTGAGGGTAAGTAAATGTCACCGTGAAAATACATTTTGATGTGCAAATCCATTTTGCTCCCCCTTAACATATGCCACGATCTTTGAAAACATTTCGCATATGTCGGGATGAGCTATCATGTTAAGTCAAACCATTTTTGATTAATCATTTCTCATATTAAATCACATTTTCTCCCCCATATTAAAAATATTAACCCAATTGATATTTTTGATATCAATTGATTTAATAAAGTTTAAACAAAGTTTTTGGGAAGAAAAATGAAAGTCTGTTTGATCTTCATGATACCAATTTGTGAGATATGATATCGATTTAAAAAATGATCACATATTCACCATATAAGAATAAATTGACAAGGTTGGACCTGATTGATGAGAACATCATATGATAAGATCAAATGGTTCCTGTCAGAAAATGTTGGTCGCCTCGTCACGTCTGAAGTCATCTCTTGACACCACATGTACGATTGGTATTGTTGTCTTGACACCAATAAGTAAACTTGGCACTTTCGGCATCGAAGATTCTGAATGCTTGACAATTGCTCCCCCTTAATTGTTGACCCGTGTTCAACCGAAAGAGTTGTAGTTATCGTTTGAGTAGTCGCATCGTCGAGTTTGTAGATACCAATTGTAGATTGCTATGGTTGTAGAGATGATAACTTCATAAAAACAAGATTTCTCTTGTTTTAACAAATAAATGTACTGATGCGTACATATATCCGTGTTAGATTGTGTTATAATGTAAACACAATCCCTTACATGGTTATAAAGTAAACCATGCCCGAGAAAATTAATTCCCATTGAGAGCCGAAGCTTTCATAAGAAATACTTGACTTTAATATGAAAAGCGGGTTGCAGTCAGAAACAACTACAAGCCATTTAGGCATGTTCTATGAAATATTTACAACTTTTGTATGAACTCTATTTATGGCGTTGTGTCGATATTAATCAACATTTCTAAGGCCGTAAATATTATCGTACCAAAAGACATGCCTTTGAAAAATGAAGTAAAATATTTTTGGCTTTTTATGAATTTTTCAATTTTTATGGTTTTTATATGGTTTTATATTTTTGTATTTTGCTTTTGTGGATAAAGAAATATAAACAATATATACATATGTCACCAAGGATATGGAGAATAGTTTACCACCACTATTCTTTCACTTCATCTGCCACTTCCTTAAGAGTCTCAGGCGATAAAGTCCTCAAACCTAGCTTGTCAGCCAAAACTTCCATTCGAGCGCGATCTAAAGCCTTCCTGAAAATATCCGCCAGTTGATACTCAAATCGAACAAAGTAAAGCTAGATTACTCCATTTTCCACTTGCTCCTTGATAAAGTGGTAGCAAATTTCAATATGCTTCGATCGGGAGAATTAAACGTTGTTGCAGCATAGAGCAATTGACCTTTTGTTGTCGCAGTACATCGGAATCTTGTTGAAACCTAGACCATAGTCAGTTAATTGCGATCTCATTCAAAGAATTTAAGCACAGCAACCGGACATAGCTATATATTCTGATTCCATACTTGAAATTGCAGCGCTTTTCTGCCTTTTAGATGCCCAGCTGATTAGTCGATCTCCTAGTAGTTGCAAAGTTCCACTTGTGCTACGCCTTGTATCTTGACAACCCGCGTGATCCGCATCTGCATATGACATTAGTGCAATCGAAGAGTCCTTCAAATACCAAAGTCCTCGATTAATGGTTCCTTTAAGATACCGAAAGATCCGTTTAACAGTTGCTAAGTGTAACTCAGTAGGCCTAGTTTGATACCGAGCACACATACATATAGCAAATTGAAGATCAGGTCGACTAGCTGTGATATACAGAAGGGTACCGATCATTCCATGATAAAGTGTCGGATCGATAGCAATTCCATGTGGATATGCATCTAGCTTTGTTCGTTCCACCAATGGAGTATCCACGGGGTCGCAAGATTCCATATTATATTTCTTAAGCGATTCAAGGGCATACTTGAATTAATTGATAAAGATGCCTCTGGGACTCTAACATATCTGAAGTCCTAAGAAAAATGATACCTTGCCCATCATTGACATCTTAAACTTGGAATAAATGAGTGTCCCAAATTCATCCGATAAGGTTTGGGTCGAGGAAGAAAATATAATATCATCAACATATATTTGTACCATAATCATATCTTTACCTCGTTTCTGAATAAACAGCGTGGGATCCACCTTGCCTTTTGGGAAGCCTTGCGTAATGAGGAATTGTGACAATAGATCATACCACGCGCGTGGAGCTTGCTTCAACCCATAGAGAGCCTTCTTAAGCTTGTACACGTGATTAGGATAATTAGAGTTCACAAAACCATCCGGTTGTTGAACATAGACCTCTTCCTTGATTTCACCATTGAGAAATGGCGTCTACACATCCATTTGATAGATGATCATATTCATGTGGGCTGCATAAACGAAGAATAGTCTAATAGCTTAAAACGGGCAACAGGTGCAAAGAATTCCATAAAGTCGATGCCTAATAATTACTTGTATCCACGAGCTACTAGTCAAGCTTTGTTCATCAATATGCCGCCTAACTCGTCGAGTTTCACCTTGTAAACCCATTTCAAATTGAGTAACTTCACTTGATCTAGGCATGGGACAAGTTCCCATACTTAAAGACGTACAAATTCATTAAGTTCTTCTTGCATAGCTTCTATCCGACAAGATTGGGTGAATGCTTGTTGCCACGTCTTAGGTTCAACTTCACTGAGAAAAGCATCAAAATGACAAAACATTGCACTTTCTTGTAACTGACTTCGTGTGGATACCAGACGATTAGGGTCACCAATAATGGAATCTATAGGTTGATCCTTTGTCCACTTTCTGTCATGTTCATGAATCCGTGGATTGGAGTAGATCGTAGTAGGAGCTTCCTCTGAGGTGGACGACCCGGCTTGATTATGGTCGAGAATTGGTACACCAAAGAATGGAAGTTCACGCATTTGAGCGAATTCCAAGTCATGATCATCATCATCCTCTTCATCATCAATAGGCATGACATGGGTAGTTGATTCGGGTGTTGGTTGAGAATTACTCGTTGAAGGTATATTGATGAGACTGCAATTATACATAGTCTCATCGTCAAAATCGGGCTTAAAATGCTAAAAATATCATCAAAATACCCAAATATATGCTTGTGTTTGTTCATTGTGTATTTTAGGTACGGATATCGTGAAATCAACAAAAGATCACAAGAATGAAGCAAAAACGAACACGGGAAACGAAGCCGCACAAAGAACCGGACCCTAATCATGAATTTCCTTTGAAGTCCTTGAAGTTTGAAGAATTGGCAAGATTGGTCCCTCAAGTTTTTAAGACTTGTCACTTTTAACCTTTGTAAATCTCAAAAGTTACAAGTATGGTCCTTAAGTTTCAAGAAAATACAAGAAAGTTCCTTGAAGAATGCATAATATTCATTTATAGCCCTTGGAACAAGTTATACAAAACATTTGGTGGCCAATGTATAAAAATAAAAGTTCGATATAAAGGGATATATAATTTTTGAGTTGTTATTACAAAGTAACAAAGATATGAGAGTCTAGGGACTAAACTAGCCAGACAACCAAACCTACTCCGCCAATGAACTCCCTCCACATCACCAAAAACCGCCACATCACCTCCCACTATCATGTTTTTTATATTAATTTATTTAAATTAGTATTAACTAATCCTAAAACCGGGTAACACCTTTTTATCTTAATCCCAAATCAAACCACCCTTCTTCCCTGACCTAGAACCCTAACTCCCCTTTTCTTAACCTTTTGATAATTAACCCTAAAACCTTCCAGAAACACGATTCCTGTCACTCTCATCCAAACCCTACTCCCAAAATACCATCACTCTCACCCCATGACCCCACCCACATGACCCTGCTCACGTTTTTTTACAAGAAGACAAGGGAGAACAGAAAATCAATGGCCCCTGGATGGTTACTCACCTCTCCAAGCAAAGATAAACGGTTCAAGATGCATTCACACAGCTGTATTCTCAGAAGATCACATGTGAGCTTATTTGACCAACTTTTCAGGATTCAAACACAAGGGCATTTTAGGATTTTTGATGTTTAGGGTTTTGCTTTTCTAGAATGATCTTAGGATGTGTATAAAAGGAGGACAAGGGTTGTTGGTTTCCCTTTGTTCCAGACTTGTAATTTTTTAACTTAATGAATATTTAGTGTATTTTGTGAAAACATTTGCAAGCTCTGAGTTCCATTTCAATTCATGTTTTAGTGTAATACTTATTTATTTTTATGCAAGTAATATTAGAAACTATCAAAATTTATTGTGTTCAAATTTCGTTGGCAAATATTTTTTGAGATCCCTTTGAGTATAGGAGGTTTATACAAAAGATTTGACAACTCATTTATATAAACCAAGTATAAGCAAAGGTTAAATTTAAGTTGGTTATCTTTGATTTGGCTCACAAAAATCAGTTTTCAAGGTCTTGTGTTTATCTTTTATTTGTACTCTTCTAATCTCCACTCATAAGCTTATAGCAAAAGCTGTTTTGACAACACATCTTTTGCTTAGGTTTTTGGTTTGGTATTGTCTTCTTTTCTTTTTCTTATTTTCAGCAGGATAATCAAAGCACCCCCTCTCGTCGTATCATTTTCATTTTCCGAAGATATTATACCCTCGGTTCTTTTGTAGAACCTCAGCGAGGGCTCTCTACACTCTAATTAAAACGAAGAAAAGCCGAGGAAAAGACGACATCAGAAAGGTACAACATGCTTGAACCCTTTTTGTTTGATTTTTCTGAGTTGAGTGTTGCTTTGAACTAAGTTCTTTGGTGTTTTACGTTTCCATACATGTTAGTTTAGTTTAATATAGTGTTTGGTTAGTTTTCAATAGATTTGGAGTTAATCTTGCTAGTTAATTTGTTATTTTCATTTTCTGTCTAAAAACCTGCATAGAAATCAGTAGGGTTTCTATTTTTTTATTTGAGGTGGTTAAATCGTGTTAAGTGTTAGATTTAGGTTTAAGTTTCGATTATTTGATGTTTTTATAGTTTGCATGTTTTCATTTGAAGCTTGATATAAAAACAGTAGTTCTTTTTTTTGGGATCAGTTAGGGTGATTTTGGTCAACAGGTAGTGTAGGCTGTGAGCTTGAAAGGTTGGATTTGGTTGAGTTAAGTTCAAGATTTTGGTGAACTCAAACTCACCGTTTTGGTCATTTGGATCCGTAGGTGATACTTGTTATGCATAACAGCTTATCAGTTAGGATTGTGGTAATTTAAGTTTGATTTGAGGTTTTTTTTGTCACCCTAGGTTAGTTTGATTGTTCGGGATAAGTGGTAGAGTTTGGTGACCTAGGGAATTGCTTCTACTTTCTGTCGGCACCTAAAAAACTCAGCATGTCACTTTCTGCATCTCAACTTAACAGTGGGTTTTGTAGGACTTACTTTTGTGTTTTATGGTCCTAATCTTGGTAAAACCAGTAAGTTTAGGGTCAGTTGAAGTGTGCATTTGATGGTTGTGTAATTTGGGCAACGTTAGGATAGCCCAGAATAGCTAACTAGCTCACTGATTTTTCTCAAAACCGCCAGACCACTTATCTTGTTTAAATCCATATCAGCTGGTGGTTTGGGGCTTTCTTGGGTGCTTTAAGGTTTAGTTTTTGGCAGATTTAGTGTTAGAATAGGATTATGTGATATCAGTTGGTGGTTTGGCTAGCTCAGATTTCAGTTTGGTGGTTCCCAGATACATCAACTTGCAAATTGCGCCTGCATTTGTAACTTTCTGCCTACCCAACATATCAGCGGGCTATTTAAGGATTATTTTTTTGTTTTTGGACACTGAATTTTGGTAAAAAGATATTTTAGGGATAAGGTTAGTGCTCAAATATCTGGTATCAAGTATTTAGACGCTTTTGGTAGCATTTGCAAGCCATACAAGCTCACTGTTTGGTCACTCATGTCAGCAACCACCCTACCACTTTCTGTCATAGTGCATCAATAGGTTTTAGGTTTTAATGTTGTTTTGTAGTTTTAAATTTGTTACTTAGTTAAGATTAGGGTAGTTGTAGGGATAGATCACCGGGCATCTTATATTTGTGTGAATTTGGGTGGTTAAAAAGTAGCTTACACCCACTGCGTAGCATCAAAACCCACAACCCCCCATTTGGTGCACCAGCAGTCCCGTGGATTTGTTTGTGGTTAGTCTTTTAGGTTCAAGTATAGACGTAGGCTAGGTTTAGAGGTTTAATATAGGGCACCTAGGTTTGAGGACTTTGGTGGTCAAGAATTGCCACATAACCCACTGTCACAGCAAAGCTCCATCGCCCACAAACCTTTATTTCTGTAGGCAGTGGCTTAGAAGCTTGAGTTATGGCTTTGTGAGTTGAACTTGGGACCCCCAACTAGTTTTTAGGCTATATTAGGTCTCTAGTGACTAGTTGTGTGATTTTATTTAGCCCTTGGTTGCTCATATTAGCCTTGGTTGTCCACCGTTTGCACTCACTACCACAGCCGAGCCACTTTCTGCCCTACTGTAACCAGCAGGTTCATTGGGTTTATCCGTGGGTTTTGTGGTTTTAAACTTGGCTTGTATTTAGATTTTAGGGTAGATTAATTGTGCATAATCTGGTAGTTGAGTTTTCGTGGATTTTGGTAGCTTAAAATAGGTCTTCATACTCACTATTAGCCAATTTGCATCAACAACTCCATTTTCTGCATATGTGTGATTTTTGCTGATTTTTGTTGGATTTGTGGTGGAATTGATGTTTGTTTATTTGTTTTTGTGTTTGTGATTGACTCCCACAACTCAATTGTTGTAGGACTGCCGTTTGTGCCCAAAAACATCGACAAACAAGCCTAAAACAAGCGAAAACGAGCCAAAAAAAACATGCAGTGACATTTCTGTGTGTTGTTCGAGAACGATTTATTTTTTTTGTTTTTCTTAGTGTTGTATGATAGGTGTCTAAACACCCATCCTTTTTACCACTTAATTACAATAATAACCGGGCCAAAACGTGTATTTTATGTCTTTTATGTCGGAATTATGCGTGGTTTGTGTTTTTGTTGTGATTTAGGACGAAAAGGTGAAAAGTGGAGAAAACACGGGCATTCACGGGCTTTTATTGAAGAAAAAGATGAAAGACGAATTCAAGAAGGCAAGAGTGCAAAAAGAACGGAAGTCCAAGACCAATTCTGAAGATTTATCGAATAAAAAGTCAAAAGACGGAAGTTTACTGAAAGCCGAAGAACTCAAGTCTAATTTATTGAAGAATTAAAAGACGAGTTCAAAGAAATCCCGAGCCAAAAGTCATTAAAGTCCAAGATTAAAGAAGATTAAAAGGCTTAAGGACTTATGGTGCAATTAAATGAAGATTAAAGGCTTGAGGGACTTAATCATGCAATTAAGAACAAATGAAGGAGGGGAGGAAGCTTCCTAAGCACCCCTTAATCCTTCCCTATAAATAGATTAGGAAGTTAATCATTTTTTCTTTGTTGGCTAATAGTGACAATTAGTTCTTCCACTTTTAATTACCTTGTCATTTAAATACTTGTCAAATTTAAATACTTGTCTTGCACCTTAATTACCATTTAATTTCAAGTAAGTTTTTCTTTTAATTCTTGTTAATCTTTATATTTATTGTTTGATATCATCCTACCTTTTTTAATCTTTGATTTTTATTGTTTATGTTCATGTTCATGTTCTTATGTTCTTATTTTGATCAAAGTGGGTTTTGATTATTTTGATTAGTTTTGTTAGTTTGATTGTTTTGGATTGATTGTTTATGATTAATAGATGTTTATTTACTAGTTTGATTTAATCTTGTGGTTGATTTAGCTTTGTTTTGATTAAATTCGTGCATATCTTGTATCCCTTGTTCTTCGGTTTTCTGTTTCTGTTCTTTCCCAGGAGACGCAGCCCATCAATATTCCGGATAAAGGTTTTAAAAAAAGTTTCTTATTCGGAATATTCAATATTCCTAATAGGGCTGTTATTCCGCATAAGGGGATATTCCGCATAGGGAAGATATTCCGGATAGAAGAGAACATTCCGAATAGCAAACTTATTCCGGATAGATCTAATATTCCGAATAGCGCTGTTATTCCGGACAGCCAAACATTCAGAATAGCAAACTTATTCCGGATAGGGAACTATTCCGAGTAGGCAGTTATTCCGAATAGGAAACTATTCCGGATAAGGACCAATATTCCGAATAGAGGATTATTCCGGATAGGTGACATATTCCGAGTAAGCCAAATATTCCGAATAAGGGTATTATTCCGGATAAGGTAATTTTCAGTTTCTTTAATTTTAGTTTTTAATTTTCTGCTTTTTAATTTCGAGCTTTATTTTTCCCGCCTTTTTCCTTACTCGCACCTTAAGTTTATTTGCCTTAGATTTATTTTAGCCTTGCCTTAGTTTAAGTTTTAGTTTTAGTTGTGTTTTAAGTTTGCCTTAGTTAGATTTAAGTTTGCGTTATTTACTTTTAGTGCCCTTTAATTTCTCGTCACGCTTTTAAATACTTGCACCATTTAATTTAAATTAGACTTAGATTTACTTTGAAGTCATTTATTTTAATTGTTTTTGCACATTTAGATACTACAACGACACAACTTTTTGTTTTCACCAAAGAACGACTGAGTCACACATAGAACCAAGATCAATTTGATTAGACACACACATAAACGAACTTTAATTTTAATACGGGGTGTCAAAAGCCTTGTATCAAATGGCGCCGCTGCCGGCTCTTTTCGTAAAGATTAACAGTTTCTGTGAAAGACGCGTTGCTTTTTGGGATCCGTTTACTTGTGAGCGTTATTTTTCTTGCTTAAAAAATTCAAAAAATCCATAAAAATTAAAAATTTCAAAAATCCAAAAAGATTTTATTTTTATTGTGTATATATATTGTCTTTGCGTTTGGTATTGTTTTCTTTTGTCTTTGTAGGTGTATGCGTACTAGATCTTCTAATTATCAAGAGCCCGAGACTCAAGAAGATTTAAGTATGTCAGGTGTTAACAACAACAATAATCCACCGCACCTCAACAATAACAACAATGTTCATCCACAGCCCGATCTTCGGACAATGGAGGAACTTTGTCAACCTACCATGTTTGGACGAGGAGGACCGATTGCGCCGATGCAAATCAACGCTCTGGAGTTTTCGTTGAAGCACCACATGATTCAGCAAGTGCAAACTAATCCATTCGCCGGAATGCCTGATGATGATGCCAACAAACACCTCGACAAGTTCATTACAATCACTCAAAGCATGAAGTTGCCCGGTGCCACAATGGATGTTCTTCGCCTACAACTCTTCCCACATACTTTATCACATCATGCCGAGAAATGGTTTGATCGTCTTCCAAAGAATTCTATTCACACTTGGGATGACATGACTCAACGCTTTTTGTCGTGCTACTTTCCACCATCCATGGTCACGAGCCTTCGAAATCAAATCAGCGGTTTCATGCAAGAACCCGATGAATCTCTTTTTGATGCTTGGGAAAGATATAATGTCTTGATTGATTGTTGTCCAAACCACAACATGCTTCCAGTCACATTGATTGATACTTTCTACAACGGTTTGACTTTTCGAGATCGTGATACGATTAATGTAGCCGCCGGTGGCACATTTATGAAAAGGAGACCTGAGGAGTGTAGAGAGCTTATTGAGAACATGACTACTCACCACAAAAATTGGGATTCCTCCGCTTCTTCAAGGAACAACCCGAGAGTCAATGTTTCTTCTACTTCAGCAAACCCTGATATGACCGAACTCACCCACATGATGACTGAAATGAGCAGAAGTATCTTGCTTCTCGCTTCAAACCAACAACAACAAGTTAAAGCGGTTGCACCTTCTTGTGAAACATGTGGCGGTCCTCACTCATACACCGATTGTCCTTCGACTCAAGGAAATCCGGAAAATGTGTATGCAGCTTATGGTAATTATTCACCGGAAAATTACCAAGCTCGACCTCAAGGGGATAGAAATTTGCTGAGTTACCGATCAAACAATTACCTTTCACCCGGTTTTTCTCCTCAAAACCAAAACCCCGCCAACAACTACAATAGAAGCAACCAAATCCCACCAAGAGCTTCTAATCCTTATCACCCACCCGCTCAACAAACCCCACCCATCAATCCCGATGTTGAAGCCATAATGAGAACTCAAGGTGAGCAAATCAAGAATCCGCAGAGCCAAATTATCAATTTGAAAGGGGATATCACCAAGAAAGGAAATGAGATAAGATCCGAGCTTCGAGATAATATTCAATCCTCCTTCAGCAATCAAACGACTGATTTGAAGAATATGCTTGCTAGTTTCTTGCCCGCCGCTCAACCCTCTTCTTCGAGTTCTCTACCTTCAAACACCGTCACCAATCCGCGAGCGAATGTGAGTGCTATTACTACCCGTAGTGGAATTACCATCGTAGATCCACCTATTCCACCCCCATCATTTACACCTCCTCCACCACCATTTATCCCTACTCCTAGTATTAGTGCACCATTACCGTCTCTGCCTCGTCATGACGATGTACCTAGGAAGGACCCTTCAACATCTCAACCTTTAACTACTACACCTTCACCACCCAAACCCACTATCCCTTATCCCTCTCGTTTAGGCAAGACCAAAATGCTAACCAAGGATGACTCTCAAGTGGCGAGCTATTTGAAGATGATCTCTCAAGTGAACTTCAACATTAGCTTTCTCGAAGCACTTGTCCACATGCCAAAATTTGTCAAGGCATTCAAGGAATTGCTTAACAAGAAGGAAAAGTTGATTGAGCTCGCCAACACACGCTTAAATGAAAACTGCTCTGCAGTTATTCTTAAAGAACTTCCGGAAAAGCTTGGAGATCCCGGTCGTTTTGTGTTGCCTTGCGTTTTCAACAAAACTGAAGAATTTACTGCCCTTGCCGATCTCGGGGCGAGTGTTAATCTTATGCCTTTGAGTGTTTAGATAACACTATCATTACCCGACCTTACTCGAACAAAGATGACTCTTGAACTTGCAAATCGCACTCTCGCTTACCCCGTTGGTATTGCCGAAGATGTGTTTATTAAAGTTGGCACATTCACTTTCCCGGTCGATTTTGTCGTTGTTGATTATGAAATGGACCCTCGTATTACTTTAATACTTGGTCGGCCATTCTTGAGAACCGGACGAGCTCTAGTTGATGTTGCCGAAGGTGAGTTAATCTTAAGAGTCGAGAATGATGCACAAGTTTTCAAAATGGGGAAGGTTACAAGCAAATCCTTTGGACGAGAATCAGTGAATATGATTAATGTGCTCGATGATTTTGTCATCTACAACAATCCGCTATTCGACTCTTGCATTGATAATCCACTTTTTCAAGATGATGTGGATGATTCTCTCTCCAATTTGGAACCTTCTCCCATTTATGATTCTCCACCGATCTTTGATGCTTATGATGATGAGTCTAGCTCAGATACGGATGATTTTGATGATTGTACCTCCGAGTATCCCGAGATGCCCACTTACGATGATTTCGATGAGGCTGATACTCTTTCGAGCGATTCTTCACATGATGAAGATCCTCCGCCATCACTCGATCCTACTTTGGAAGATTACTCATTTGAGGACGACTTTTCAACTTTTCTCAATACTTACTTCCCTCATGAGAGTGATGCTCCTCCTTTTGATTTTGAAGATTATCGTCTTGATCCTACTTTGGATTTGAAGAAAATTCTTTCAAAGGAGAAGAAACCGGTCGACACCAATATCCGCATCACATATGATTTAACACCTCTTTGTCCACCTTCTGAGGACGAGGTTGTGCTTCTTCGCGGATCTTCGTCACACTCTGCTGAGCCTGAGTGCTATTTTCCCTTAAAGGAAAAGGTGTTCGACCCCGGTATCGATATTCTGCAGCCATCTCAGTATCCACCTGATGAAATAAAAGGAAATATCTTTGGAACTTATGGAAATCTGCTTGCACCACTTCACCCTTGCTCCCACCGTGCTCCATCGCTGCTTAAGGGAACCTTGCCTATTCTTCTTTGGCTCGCCTTGTTCGCCTTAAGCTTGTGCTATTTGATGGACGAAAACTATGTCTTTGATCCTGGTGGATATATTTCATGCTTCTTCCTATGATGATCAAGGTCGAGTCAGGCTCACGACTCGGTAAACAAAAACCAAGCGCTTCTTTGGAGGCAACCCATGCATCTATCTTTTAGCTTTCTTTATCCTAAGTGTAGGGGAGACCCTTTTGTTTGCTATTTCCTCTCCTCTCTCTTAATCAGGGATTCGAGCGCTCAATGATCCACTCTTGATGATTCTTGACGACCCGTGATTCCGTGTTCACTTCTTCCCGGTTCTATCCTAAACTCTTTTCGATTCACTATTTTATATTTTCTCAATATTAAAATAGGAATCTCTTTAGTTGTCTTTTCCTTAGCGAGATTTAAACAAAGTGCACAATGTCTTAAGTGTAGGGGAGTTTACTCCAACATGCTTAAACATTGAGGACAATGTTTATGTTAAGTGTAGGGGGACTTCTATCGAAGTTAAGTGGCTCTTTTCCTTGTATTTTTCCTCATTTTAACCGGAAAATCGATTTTTCGACATTTTTAAAATTTTTTGATCTATTTTGGCATATTAGTTTTTCCCTTTGTGTAGTTATTTTCTTTCTTTGTTAGAATAAATCTTTAATAAGGTGGTTTTAATTTTCAAAACGTTGTGAATCTTTTGACTCAACCCGAGTTTACTTATCTAAGTTACTCTATCTAGTATCCTTAACGTGTTTAAGTCAAGTTTTGCTAGGCTTTTATATAGGGAGCTATAAAATGAGAAAGTCTTAACTCTCACGGGTTAAGAACAAGAACTTTTCACAAGTTCCTATAATTGATCCTAGAGAGTCGTTTATCAAGGGAACTTTAAAATGAGATTTCTAAACTTGAAAAAGTCTAAGAGTTTGCAAGATCCTATAGGCGACTCGAAAACCCAAAACTTTGAGTTAATAGGCTAAGCATCCACGAGTCTCATTCCTTGAGATTTTAAACTGTGGAGAACGAGAGATGATAGATCCAATTATAAGTTTAGTATTCTTTCGTGAATTTATGTGAGTTAATTATGAGCCTATTCTCCCATCGCTTGCTAATAAATTTATCTGCAATAAATAAGGTTGTACGATTTGAAAGGTTACTTAGCTTCTAGCCTAAGATCGTTTAAAAGTTACTCGGTATGGATTAGAGTTCATAGCCAAGGCATAACTTATTGAAGCGGGATGCGAAGATTGGCGAGTCCAAATAGGTCCTAACAAGATATGAGGGCTACATTTTGTTGCTAAAGATCCCAAGTGATGTGAAGAATCATTTATCGAAAATCAATATGAAGGATCGAGACACACGACGAAAAGCAAAAACTCCCCAAAAGTCATGGAAAAGTGTATCCGAAAAGACCCTAGCAAGGTATGAGGATAAATAGATCCAATTCAAAAAGGAGGCGGATCGTTGTATATCAAAGTCCAAAATAAAGATTGGAGAAAAATGAAGAAGTCGTGGTCCAAGTATAAAGAATCTCTCAAAATTTCAAGTGAAGAAATTCCTATTATGAAGAGAAGACCATTATTTCATGAACGTCTCTCAAGGTTTGAAGTATGAAGTCGCTGCCAAATATCGGTCCGAGAAAGGTCTCAAATCGCGAAGCGAGTTATGCCAAGATATGAACTTTATGAGGTCCCGAGAAGCAGTTTTAAAAGATTTTGGCCTTTAGCTAACTATTGATTAAATCGTTCACTTTATTTTCGGACTAAATAACTATAGAAATAAGTCAACAATGCATCCTCGTGATCATTCAAGACAACAATAAAATATAAGAGATACACCTAGGAATAAGGGAGTCTAAGTGAGTAATTGGCCCACATGAGTTCGTGTTAGTTTACTTACTTATAATAACAATGATCTCGTTTTTAAGCTTGATTTGGAGAAAGTGAAAACTTGAGGATGATGATTATTCATGACATTTCCAAAACCCAAGGTATGCTTTTGATTTCTTTACTTTGAATGTTTATAATTTTCTATCTCTTTAATAAAGGCCAACGTGGATTGATTATGATGAAAAATGTAAACGTGCTTCGTAATGCATTGCATGAGGACATTGCAATGGTCAAGTGTAGGGGATTTGATAGGTGTATAAACACCCATCCTTTTTACCACTTAATTACAATAGTAACCGGGCCAAAACGTGTATTTTATGTCTTTTATGTCGGAATTATGCGTGGTTTGTGTTTTTGTTGTGATTTAGGACAAAAAGGTGAAAAGTGGAGAAAACACGGGCAGTCACGGGCTTTTATTGAAGAAAAAGATGAAAGACGAAGTCAAGAAGGCAAGAGTGAAAAAAGAACGGAAGTCCAAGACCAATTCTGAAGATTTATCGAAGAAAAAGTCAAAAGACGGAAGTTTACTGAAAGCCGAAGAACTCAAGTCTAATTTATTGAAGAATTAAAAGACGAGTTCAAAGAAATCCCGAGCCAAAAGTCATTAAAGTCCAAGATTAAAGAAGATTAATAGGCTTAAGGACTTATGGTGCAATTAAATGAAGATTAAAGGCTTGAGGGACTTAATCATGCAATTAAAAAGAAAGGAAGGAGGGGAGGAAGCTTCCTAAGCACCCCTTAATCCTTCCCTATAAATAGATTAGGAAGTTAATCATTTTTTCTTTGTTGGCTAATAGTGACAATTAGTTCTTCCACTTTTAATTACCTTTTCATTTAAATACTTGTCAAATTTAAATACTTGTCTTGCACCTTAATTACCATTTAATTTCAAGTAAGTTTTTCTTTTAATTCTTGTTAATCTTTATATTTATTGTTTGATATCATCCTACCTTTCTTAATCTTTGATTTTTATTGTTTATGTTCATGTTCATGTTCTTATGTTCTTATTTTGATCAAAGTGGGTTTTGATTATTTTGATTAGTTTTGTTAGTTTGATTGTTTTGGATTGATTGTTTATGATTAATAGATGTTTATTTATTAGTTTGATTTAATCTTGTGGTTGATTTAGCTTTGTTTTGATCAAATTCGTGCATATCTTGTATCCCTTGTTCTTCGGTTTTCTGTTTCTGTTCTTTCCCAAGAGACGCAGCCTAGCAATATTCCGGATAAAGGTTTTAAAAAAAGCTTCTTATTCGGAATATTCAATATTCCGAATAGGGCTGTTATTCCGCATAAGGGGATATTCCGCATAGGGCAGATATTCCGGATAGAAGAGAACATTCCGAATAGCAAACTTATTCCGGATAGATCTAATATTCCGAATAGCGCTGTTATTCCGGATAGCCCAACATTCCGAATAGCAAACTTATTCCGGATAGGGAACTATTCCGAGTAGGCAATTATTTCGAATAGGAGACTATTCCGGATAAGGACCAATATTCCGAATAGAGGATTATTCCGGATAGGTGACATATTCCGAGTAAGCTAAATATTCCGAATAAGGGTATTATTCCGGATAAGGTAATTTTCAGTTTCTTTAATTTTAGTTTTTAATTTTCTGCTTTTTAATTTCGAGCTTTATTTTTCCCGTCTTTTTCCTTACTCGCACTTTAAGTTTATTTGCCTTAGATTTATTTTAGCATTGCCTTAGTTTAAGTTTTAGTTTTAGTTGCGTTTTAAGTTTGCCTTAGTTAGATTTAAGTTTGCGTTATTTACTTTTAGTGCCCTTTAATTTATCGTCACGCTTTTAAATACTTGCACCATTTACTTTAAATTAGACTTAGATTTACTTTGAAGTCATTTATTTTAATTGTTTTTGCACATTTAAATACTACAATGACACAACTTTTTGTTTCCACCAAAGAACGACTGAGTCACACATAGAACCAAGATCAATTTGACTAGACACACACATCAACGAACTTTAATTTTAATACGGGGTGTCTAAAGCCTTGTATCATTGTCCGACACTGATATTTGACAACACCTTTGTCTGGTAGGATCTTGGACAACATAGAAGTACTCCACCTTGGAGTACTTTGGGGTACTTTCGTTTTTAGCCATTTTTTTAGTCTTTTTTTACTTTTTCAATTTTCCCTTGTTAATTTAGTTAAAATATAATTCTTTAACAAAATAAAATTTATTTTTAGCATTATTTTATTATTTTTATGATTATTTTAGTTTAAAAAGTGTTTTTAGCCTTTTAAAAATAGAAAAATAGTTTTAAAAATTTAGGAAAAATACTTTCTAGTCTTTAAATAATATAAGTGAGTTATTTGTTCAATAAAATAGTATTTTGGGTTTTTTTTTGACTATATTTAATTTTAGGGCTTTAATTAGCATTTAAAATTGAATATTGAATTAATAAAAGGTTTTAAAATATATTTATTAGATTTTTATTCTTATTTATATTATTTTAGACTTAGTTTAAACTTTTAATTAATTTTTAGATTTAATTTTTAATTTTGTCACGTTTTACGTATTTACTTCGCGTTTTACGTCATTACGTCGTAGTATAATCGTAGTCGTAGCTCGTCTTTATTTTTTCTCTCTACAAACCCAAAAACGACACTAATCCAAACTCTTGATTTTGTATTATTGGCACACTTAATTCACACACCTCCTTCGAGAACGAACCCGCATTTATTCGATTCGTCGGTTTTCCTAAATCGTCGAGTTTAATACTTGCCCATTATACGTTGTTTCCCTAAACACGTATTTTTACCGCATCAAATTTTGGCGCCGCTACCGGGGAGGTGTTTTTAGTGTTGCCATTATTATTATCGTGTTTGTGTGAGTAGTGCGTTTTTGCTTTTCAAATTTTAGAAAGCGTATATATCGTACATACTCATTTTTGTTATTTTTCTCCATTATATTATAGTATCCAAATAAAACGTGTTTAGTTTTCCTTAATTAAACACAAACCAATCTTTACTATATTGTAGATATCCCGTTATCGTTTTCGTTTTTCTTTGTGAATATATTACTATATTGTATTTACGTAGAACAATAAATATACAAGTACTCCAAAAGCGTGAAAACGCAACCTTGGTTCGGGATTTCATCACTCGATCATTGTATTCGAATCTAAAGCAAAAATTTAAAGGCAAAATAGATAAATACTTTCGTGAGGCTTAATTTCGATTAACACAAACTATAAGGTGGGTATAAGGCGGTTGTATTTCACGACCTATGGGAAAAAGGCTCTTAAGTGCTTAGCGCCGTCTCGTTTCCCCCGCTTGCTTGTGCGTGTTTTGAGAAAGAGGGCTAATCGAGGGTTTGCCACCCAAGTATTATCTACGTATATTATATTTGCTTGTGTTTTCAAGATTAAACCCTCTTGAACGTTTTGGTGTTCCACCAACGTTCTAAAGTCATCGAAGGCGTTCACTCCACGTGATAGTTTTCATTCTTTGAGGCTCCTTTAATCGAGAAATCGATTCGAGGGGATATTTTTAGATTTGAGTCTACGTAATACACATAAAATCCAAAAAAATTAAAAAACAATCAAAAACCAAAAAAACTAAAAAATCGAAAAGCCGCAAAAAGAATTTTCTTTGCTACCCCCTATTCTACGCTTAGAGCATGCGCACTCGATCGAAGGATTATTCTAATTCTAGCAACGCTTCGAATCGACGCAATCGTAATCGAAGGAATCGACGACGTAGACGAGATTTAGAAACCGACGTTCCTAATATCGTTGTTGAAGAAACATTAGACGAGATGGCCGACAATCGTTCGATGATGGAATTGCTCCAAGTGCCCACCGAGGGTTATGGAGACGCGATCGTAATTCCCGCTATCGAAGCGGAGAATTTTGAGATTAAGAGCGGAATGCTTTCGTTAATCCAAGCTACGAAGTTTCGAAGTCGTGAAGCCGATAATCCTCACGACCACATTCGGAATTTTGATCGTCTTTGGCTACGAGCAAGTTTAAGAATGTCGAAACCGATGTCGTCAAGCTTATGCTTTTTTCGTACTCGCTCGATGGTGCCGCAAAGGATTGGTACGAGAAAGAGCCACCTAATTCGATAACTACATGGAAGGATCTCGTCTCCAAGTTCGTTAATTATTTTTTCCCACCGTCTAAGACAATGTTTCAAAAATGAAATTACGAAATTTGAGCAAAAACTGAATGAATCTTTTAGAGACGCGTGGGATAGTTTTAAGGAATTGCTTAGGCTATGTCCTCACCATGGTTTTTCCGAGTTGCACCAAATCGATACGTTTTACAACGGTCTTAATTTTCAAGAACAAGATTCGTTGAATTCCGCCGCCGGTGGCAACTTTTTGTGTAAGACTCCGAAAGATGCATTGATAATTATCAAAAATCGATCCAAGGTTTACCAACTCCGCAACACACCGAGTGTTGCCAATGTCGCCAATGTTAGTAGTTCTAATCGCGACATTGAAAGAGTTGATGCGCAAGTCGACAAGCTTACAAATGTGTTTATGTCTTTTCTCGTCGAAATGCAAAAGAAAGACGCTCCCGCTACGGTGAAAGCGGTTGAGGTTTCGTGTACGTTTTGTGGTGGACCTCATACTTATTACGAGTGTGCGGCTACGGATGGCCAAACGTCGAATGTGAGTGCGTTAAACGGAAACAACAATTTTCAAAATCAAAATAACGCGGGTCTATCACAACAAGGCAATTATAACCAAGGCAATAATTTTTCGAATCAAAACCGTAACAATTTTCAAGGAAATAATCAACAAGAAAATTTTCCGAATAAAGGTTATAATCAAGGTCGTAATTTGAATTGGCAAAATCGAGACAACAATCAAAACTCGAATTTTTCAAACAACAACAATCAAGGTAACAATTTTTCAAGTGGGAATGAAAACAATTTTCAAAGAAGTAATAAAAACCAAGGGAACTTTAATTCATATCAAAATAGTTCGTCAAACGATTTTCAAAATTACATGAAAACGAATGAGGCTAATATGAGACGATTAGAGGGAGAAATTGGTACTTTGAAAAACGACTTTTCTAATACATTGAAATTGCAAAACACGAAGATTGAGCAAGGACAAATTGACATTAAAAAGATGTTTTCGGCCATTATGAACAAAGCCTTGGGTACTTCATCGAGTTCGTTACCTAGTGACACCGTTGCAAATCCGAAGGAACAATGTAAAGCCGCCTCATCTCGTGAGAAAGGTCGTGTGATTACCCCTAACCTTGATGGATTTCTAGTTGTTCCTTCTTCTCAACCCTCGACTTCTAAGACGTCTTATTGTTCTAAAGTCGATGGGGTGAACGTGGCGACCAAGGAAAAGAGTGCACACCCTCGTGTACCTCAAATTCTATCCACGGTTCAAAAAGAGAGTTTTGTCGACCTTACCAAAGTAACCCTTGAAGAAACTTGTGCATCGATCCTTCTTAAAAAACCCAAAAGGTATATGCCGAGAAAAGAAGAGGATCCGGGCCAATTTCTGTTACCTTGTATTTTTCCGAGATTGAGGGATGTTTAGCCCTTGCCGATTTAGGGGCTAGCATCAATCTAATGCCTCATTCTCTTTGGAAATTGATGAGATTGCCTAATCTTACCCCTACGAACATGACAATCAAGCTTGCAAATTGTACACCATTAATACCAATTGGAATAGCCGAGGATGTCTACGTCAAAGTTGGAAAGTTTGTTTTTCCCGCGGATTTCGTCATATCCGATTACGAGTGTGACCCTAAATGTCCCATTATTTTAGGCCGACCATTTTTATCGACGGCTCGAACCGTAATCGACGTTCACGAGGGGAGACTTACTACGAGATATGGGGATGATAAAATGGACTTTTTCACGAGTAAATCCCAAGTGTTTAATGATCATGAAAAAACTGAGGTTTCAAAACCTAATGTTTCTAAACCTAATCATTTCAAAATGTTCACTTTAGCGAAAAGAATGAGGCTTAATGCATGTTTTGAAAAAATTAAGAAGAACGGTTTTAAAGATGATGATTTTAATGATAAAGAATACGTGTACCTAATTCAAAAGGGTATGTGTAAATTTATGAATGAAAAATCACTTTGGGATGCATTCGATGAAACAAGTGAACAACCAATTCCGAAGGGCGACGTTAGTGCCATCACGACAATGACCAAAATGGACTCGTCTTCACCACCTTCGAAGGACCACGTCTTTGAGGCTTCAACTTCTAACTCCATCGAAGTGCCTCCTTTTCCTAGCCCAACACCCGTTGAGGAGAAAGGTTTTATCGACATCGATCCTATCATCTTAGAAAAGTCACCTAAGCATAGTCATTCGACTTGTAAGACCATGGTTGTGATTGCTCACATCGACTTTTCTTTGACGATGACGATGGCGATTTAGCCGAGATTGATCACGTACTTCGAAATCCACATGCAATTTTTGATTCTCCTAAAAATAAATGTGTGAAGTACGATGATTACAAGTTTGATCCCGAGATTCAGGAAATCATTGAACGAGAGCTAGCTCTTTTGCCTCCACTCCCACCTACGAGTGAGGTCGATCTTTCCAAAATCGAGATGGACTAAATGAGTTGGAACGTCTTATTTTCGATGACGAACCAACTCATGTAACCACCAAAAATCCAATTCTCGAGGAGTTACCTAATCAACACTCCACAAATGAGAATTACGTTTACCACATTCATGAGAATTTAACTTATCAACAATCCCCATAAATGGATGATGGTTTCGTTCTTGATCGTGATCTTTTCGAGAGAGTTTCTAAAATACTCAAGGAGGGGAATGAAAAACCTTGGTTTGACAAGCCTGTCTTTGATGAAGAAATCGATGAGATCGACGTTCATGAGGATGACGAGTATGTAGACCCCGAGGGGGCGGTGTTCTTTATTGATAAATGTTTTGAGAACTTATATAATCCACCACCCCCTAACCGCGACTTAAATGTGAGGATTTTTAGAGCGACTAATATTGAATTTGACACGCTAAATATTTTCGACATTATCAATTCGGGTTTTCATAAAAAGTTTTTAAACGATGAAAAAGGAAAAGATTTTAAAAATGTTTTAAAAGATTTTTCTACAAGTTTAACTCCGTCATCACATCGTTGTTTGAGTGCTACCACCTCGTCTACTCCTTTTGACGACGATTGGTGTGGATCTGGTGTGGGGGAAGCCCCTTATGTTCCTTCACATTTTTCCACCGAGGACGAGATTTACGATCCCGGAATTGCTTGTAAAGGGAAATATCGGTCTTCCACCGATGTAATAAATGGAAAATCTTTTCGTTTACTTGGTGTGAGTTTACCTCGAGTAGCTCATGTTTTTAGTGACTTACCCATTGTCCCACCTTTCTACTTCTCATCTCTTTTCTTCTACCCCTTTGTGGTTTCGGCTTCGGTTGAAGTAACCTTGTTTCGTCTTTCATCCGAAAACGAGGACGCTATCTTTGACCCCGGTATACGTATATCGGGTTTTTAAAGTACTCCACGTACTTTTGGGAATTGTTTATCATGTAAGCCCCACCAAAAATGACCATACCAAGATTATCCCTAAATGATCACATTTATGGGGATTCGAGTCGAGCTTTTGACTCGGTTATCAAAAACAAGGTTCCTCGTGGGGGATTCTCATGCTTATCCTTGTAAATATTATCGTTTTTCTAATAGTGTAACGAGGGGACTTGTGCTCTTCCAACCTTTGTTCCGTAGTTGTTTGTGATTGTGATTCATTAGGTTCATCGTCATCATTGAAGCCTCTCGTGTTCGTTTTACGGATCACTCGAGCTTTGATCGTTGCCTTTGGAGATTCCGATATCCGATGATATCCTTTTATGTTCTAACGTTCATCTTATTAGCATAATTCATAAACGGCTTTTAGGTTATTCGTTTTACCCTTTCCATGCTCGAGATTAAGCATTCGACTTCGTCTTTAGTATGGGGGTGTTTTCACCCCTAGACTCGAAACATAGAGGACAATGTTTAGTTTTAGTTTGGGGGGTGAGTAGATACTTCACCTTGCTTACGTCATCACGCAATCCAAAAATTCATCTTTTTGTTATCGTTTTATGCAATATAAGGCTAAAATGGCCAAAATTTAAAATTTTTTATTATTTTTCATAAATGTTTAAGACACGAATGTAGGTTTTCCGATGGTGAGAATAAGAGTAATTTTTTACTCGACCGTGCGTGTTGAGCACTTAGCTTTGATTCCTTAACTTTTTAGGCGAAGTCTCTTAAATGAGGACGAGAAATGATAGAGTTACTTATAAATCTTGTAATCTTTCACGATCTCATGTGTAGTATTTATTAGCTTATTCTCCCCACGCTTTTGATAATAAATTGTTAATAAATATTGTTTAGCGGTTTAGTCACTATTGTTGGTTTCTAATTTGTTTTAGTAGCTTCCATGTAATTAAATAGGGAAAACATTAAGGTATCTCCAGTGTCACGGTTTTGAAGTATTGGCACCCGAATAATCGAAAGCTTCACCTAATAATAAGATTTCAAGTGCTCACCTAAATTAAGAAAAATATTGAAGCTCACAAGGCCGAAAAATCTATGCCCAAATTGAAAGTGAATCAAGCCTTAATCTTTAAAGATTTAAAGATCCAAAATTCGCTTTAGCGTGAGGATATACGTCTTTGGCCATAATAAAACCACCGATGATGGCGGATAATAAAAGGCAAGGCAAGACCGAAGTCATAATAAAAGCTCCATGGCGGAGTTGAATAAAAGATGGAGATAAATCTATGATAATAAGGCCCTTTCGTTAGGGGGCGTATAAAAGTCTTGGTAATAAGTCTCATGTTCAAAATCGTTATAAAACCGTGTTTATCGATCCTTCTTGTTGACTTAATTTTTTGACATCGTTGTCTATTAGGATGAATTATTAATTCGATGATTTTGGTTACAACGTTAAGACTCTATTTTTAGACTTAATCTCTATTCACGCATAAGTCAATGATGTATCCTCGTGATCATTAACACAAAATAAAATATAAGAGATACCAATTAGGAATAAGGGAGTTTAGGTGTGTAATTAACACTCATGAGATATTATCGTGTTGCTAACTTATAATAACAATGATCTCGTTTCACGCTTAGCATGGAATTGGGTGAAAATCGAGGACGACGAAATTATTTCTAACGAAGCATTCACATGTTCTTGTTCTTTGACCCTAAAAGTCACTTTACCGTGATGAAAAGATTACATTATGTCGAAAACACATGTAGAATTTTATTTAAATTTTTGTCTTCAATAAATGTCATCATAAAATGAATTTTAGAAGTGCTACGATACTTAATTCTAACATTGCGTGGGGACACGACAATGGTTTAGTATGGGGGAGTGATGAGACTGCAATTATACATAGTCTCATCGTCCAAATCGGGCTTAAACCGCTAAAAATATCATCAAAATACCCAAATATATTCTTGTGTTTGTTCATTGTGTATTTTAGGTACGGATATCGTGAAATCAACAAAAGATCACAAGAATGAAGTAAAAACGAACACGGGAAACGAAGCCGCACAAAGAACCGGACCCTAATCATGAATTTCCTTTGAAGTCCTTGAAGTTTGAAGAATTGGCAAGATTAGTCCCTCAACTTTTGAAGACTTGTCACTTTTGACCTTTGTAAATCTCAAAAGTTACAAGTATGGTCCTTAAGTTTCAATAAAATACAAGAAAATTCTTTGAAGAATGCATAATATTCATTTATAGCCCTTGGAACAAGTTATACAAAACATGTGGTGGCCAATGTATAAAAACTGAAAGTTTGATATAAAGGGATATATGGTTTTTGAGCTGTTATTACAAAGTAACAAAGATATGAGAGTCTAGGGACTAAACTAGCCAGACAACCAAACCTACTCCACCAATGAACTCCCTCCACATCTGTGACATTCGTCAAATTTCCATTTTTATTTATTCATCTAGTACGAGTATTTTAACTGTTTACCGACGAGTTGTCGACAAGATCGTGTTAATTATTTTGCTTTGCGGACAAAGCCCTTTTTAGGGAGAGCATATGTAACATCTCGAGTATTCGCGAGTATTAAGTTGAATGCAATACACAAGGTTGTGAGCGTTTTATATTTTGCCGTACGTTTATTTGATATAGTTGTTAAGATTACGTGACGTCTCGCACAATTGTTTTGTTTTGGGATCGTATGTCAAACGGTTTTAAGTCGTGTTTATTCAGTCGTGTCTAAACCTAAACATTGTGAACCCGAGTCGAGTATAAAACTGTCACAACATTGCACAAATAACTGAGTATAAACCTTCATTTATATTTATTACCAAGCTTGCCTTACAAGAGTCTCAAAAATCAGTCACATGACCAGCTGCAAATAAACTTCATAGTTTATTTCCTCACTAAAGGACAGCACACATGCCTAGTTTACCCCTTTTGGGTATATCACAAGTTAACATTTTCAGCTTGACACTAACCCTAGACTAACAATACAAGTTTATATACAAACCCAAAGTTATCCAATGTCCAAATACAAGTTTATCACTGTCCAAATTACAAACACAAAATCTGCACAAGTTATTCAAATACAACTTCTGGGTAGAGTGAAGATTTGGTCCAGCCGACCCATCGCGTCCAACCTGCAAAACCGAAAGTCTTCCATCCCGTCCGAACCTGCAAAACCGAAAGAGTCTTCCATCCTGTCCGAACCTGCAAACCGAACATAGCATCCCCATTGTGAGTCTTTCGTCTTTTCGTCTTTCCTTTATGAAGTCCTAGATGTGCTTGTTTTGTACGAACCTGCGAATACACGAATCAATGTGTTAGTCATTGTAATGGTCTTATACTTTTAACTAAAAACTGAAATTTGTTAAACTTTATAACTAATACAAACATGACTATGATTTTACTTTTCTGTCAACCAAACCGAGACCCGATTTAGACCAAACCGAGACCCGACTTAGAACCAAACCGAGACTCATGTCCAACCAAATCAAGACCACAATCAAGAACCAAACTGCGACCCATGTCCAACCAAACCGAGACCCAATCAAGAACCAAACCGAGACCCAATCAAGAACCAAACCGAGAATCAAATCAAACCAACCAAGTTCTTACTTTCTGCCAAAATTATCAACAATTATTACCAACCCATCCAAATGTCTTAACCAAGTTTTATTTTACAGAAACATCCTAAAAACCATTAATCATGCCGCGTGTATAGAAACCCCATTTCAAATCGAAACCCTAACTATTTTAAAACCTTTTTAAACATCTAATTAACATTTCCCACATTACAAAATCATCACATAAACATGAGAAACAGTCGAACATAAAAACCCCCAATTTCATAAAAACCCTAGATCGAATTTTTATTAATTAAAACGTTAATTAAACCTAATCTAAACCCAAACCCCATATTTAATTTAATTGAAAATAAGTTATACAAAAACCCCCAAATGACCGAAACCCTAATTTTTATAAATCGATTTTATATTGAAATTAGTTTGATTTTATAATAGAAAACATCAATTAATTATGTTTAAACCCGAGTTTGATGAAAACCCCCAAATATTTCAAAACCCTAAATTCAGTGATTTTAAATCCGAGAATCATATGATTCACAACAAGTTTATACGAATCAAACAAACCCACTGATCTTTATTAAATCGAAAATCAAATAAGCTTTTAAAAGAAATAAAGGAAAAGCAAACTTATCTTTGATTTTTGGTTATTGATTCACGTAACCGCAAGGGAGAACACATCAGAAAACCCAATCGGTTTGATGTGGGGATTAAACCCCACATCTCACGCGATCTAGAACACCTCAGACCACCCACACATGATTGTTATATCCCAAATGATTAGATATTAGCCATGGAAAAGGATTGAACCGATCTAGATTTAAGAGAGAGAGAGTTTTGGGACGGTGGAGTTATTCTCGAGGGAGGAGAGAGAGTTTCACTCTCTGTTATGGGATTGTGTGTGTTAAACACGCGTGTATTTACTCCCTCCGTTCCTTGTTATGTCCGCCCATGGACCGGGCCGGGTCTAATGACCTTGGGCCGGGTTTGTGTGTAAAGGTTTTGGACCCAACTTGGGCCTTGTGTGTTTATTTGTTTAGTTATAAGCCCAAAACGAATTTTGTAAAGTTAAGTTATAATTTAACCCATGAAACCCGACCATTTAATAAACCGATTTTTATTTATCGTACTTTTCATAAACGTATGGTTTCGTCAAGCACAACTAGGGTGGCGAGTCTTTTAATAATATAATTATTCGTATCGTAACTCGATTCTCATAATTAATTAGGTCGCGGCTAGCGTAACCGTACTCTCGAGCTATTTTATCTTCGTTCTCTTTGCTGAATTAACGAGGTGAGTTTATAGCCCCATACTTTACTATTTTCACTGCTTTTTGGGGTGAGACATTGCTTGATTTTAACGTGTGAACACAAGTGCATTTACTGATTTGTATATTAGTCTAAGTCCCACTAAAAACCCAGTTGCTTTGGCCCGTGAATCGTGAACCGTTAATTACTTTGTGTAAGCGCGAATGTAATGGATAGATCTATCGGGATTGACGTCCCTGTCTGTCTTGTCCAACAAGGGGACAAGCGGGCACAGTTTCATTTGAATCTGATACAGGATGTCGTGGGTTTAGGCATCTAGTTTGGGCTACATTTATATGATTATACTGCCGGTGTTGTTAACGCTTCGGTGTCACGAGCTTAGACTGTAATAAATACTTTTGGGATGACTTTGTATCTGTTATATTGTCATCACATTTGGGAAAATCTTGTGGTTCATTAAACATTTCCACTTAACTAAACCTATGAACTCACCAACTTTATGTTGACACTTTAGCAATGTTTTTCTCAGGTATTAAGAAGGAAGATGCTAAATGAGGTCTCATGCATTGCCGTCATTTCTTTGAAACAACGATCATTTGTACCATTTGAGAAAACTATGTTTTGTAACCGTATTCAGTTTATGCTTCCGCACTTTGTTAAAACTATTTATTTTATTAATTACAAGTGATCTATTTTCCGAACGTCTCATTTAGAGGTCGTTCTTTGTGACTATGTGCGTATGATAATCATGACGTCACCACTCCCTTGTCGCCATTATACTCTGATATTTTGGGAGTGTGACAGATTGGTATCAGAGCCATAGTTATAGAGAACTAGGTTGCATTTAGTAATTCTAGACTATAACTGCTCTATGTTTAATCGATTATCATACAGATTGTAAGTATTAAGTATATGTAGATACATAAGTAATAAATGGGATACATGTGAATCAACAATTACGAGGTATATTTACATGGGTTACATGTGCAACAACAAAATCTGAATTATGTTATATGGGATACATGTGGATTCAACAATGATTGCTATGTTATGTTAATGTCCCTTTTTACGGACTAATTTTATAAGATATTTACACACATTTATTTTGTTTATGATTACAGCGATGTCTTCATCTGATGATTCCACGTCTACAGGAGCGTACTACAACCGTAGTTCACAGTCGACCATCAGTTCATCAGTAGGACTACCTAGAGGATCGCCGTCAGGATATCCGTGGTACCGGATGGTTTCAGATGACGATACAGAGAGAGAGGCTGAGGAAGTTCGTCATTCACCGATCCGTATTCCTGATGCATCAGCTGACGATGTGCTTAGCCTAGAAGGCGGAGGAGAGGATGACTTAGACACCGACGTGGTGCAGTCACCAGGTCAGACATCAGTGACTGGAGATGAGACGGTAGAGGAGACAGAGGATGATGAGATGGAGTTTACGGATGGGGAAGGAGAGCCTATGGAGGTCACAGACACTGAGGACCCTCCTACTGCATATGCCGCTACTCTTGAGGTTTCCCTAGCACACATCTCCTCATCTTCATCTGAAGACGAAGGAGAAAGGACTGCTATTCCTGCTCCAGCACCTGGTACTCTACCTTTCTACTATGTGAGACGACGTCTTCGGGGGAGAGCTGCTCGACCACCACTTTCACCTTACCGACCCCTCATACCTTTCACTGCCACTGACAGGCATGCAGCCCGCACACCTGCCAGTTCTGTCCCAGAGACACCATTACTACTACCACCACCAGAGACTGTACCTGCAGTGTACCAGGAGATGCTTACTGACGCTGGTATCTCTACAGGACCGAGAGCTACGACTCCTCTTCCTAGGAGAGCTACGTCGACGGTGGTGATGCTTGGGGCGGCAGATGGATGTGTGACGACACGGTTGAACAGGTTGGAGGATGCTGTAGAGGCTTTAGGTGAAGAGTATAATAAAGTGCAGGATAAGTTGGAGGCACTGGCGAAGAAGAGTCCAGTTAGGGATGAGACAGTGTTGACAGTATGTGTGACCCGTCTACGAGGACAGCTTCTTACTGTTCTTGATCAGATGGAATCCATGCCGAACGCTCGTCTTGAGGAGATTGAGAGCCTGATGACCCGTTGGGGAGTAGAGCCATTGGTGGAGACAGGCGGACTAGAGGCACCAGTGGATGACCCTGTTGCAGATTTGGATAAGAGGTTTAGAGCCGCTTGTCATGATACCGATGTTAGACTGAGAGATTCCCAGGCTCGTGAGCTCGTGGTTGAGAGGAGGTTAGCAGAGTTGGAGAAGGAGCTTCATCAGCGCCGTGAGGGCACTAGTTAGATTTATCTTGTACCATCGACCTATCCCTGTATGACCACTAAGCTTTGAAGTTTGTCTTAGCTAGTTGGTATTTTATTTTCTCTTATTATGTTATGACAAACTATGATGTATTATCAAACGATTCTATGAATGATATTATGGGTTACAAAAATTGTGAGATCATTATATATTGTGTATTATATCCTGGAGCATTTCATAATTGTGTTGTGTGTGCCATGCATGTTATGTCTGGAAAAAACTCATTATCCTATTACCTTGTTAGATTATGGCGCCAGTTAGAAGATCCGAAACGCAGAATCCGCCAGCCGCTACCGGTGGAATTGACACCGTCATGTTAAGCCAAATGATAGCCGAACGAGTGGCCGAGGCACTCGCGACCGCTGAAGCAAATCGTACAGCTAGCACACAGGAGGAGACTAACCAAGGAGCTACTAATGCTATTGCACGGACTTGTACCTACAAGGAATTTCGTGCAGTTACGCAAGTAAGTTTCCGCGGTACTGAAGGAGCAGTAGGATTAACCAGATGGTTTGAGAAGCTAGAATCCCAATTTGGGATTAGCAATGTCGCTGAAGCCGACAAGGTGAAGTTTGCGTCAAGCACGTTAGTGGATGGTGCTTTGACTTGGTGGAACGTCTATGCTCGTGCAGTGACCATTGACGTTGCCCAAACGACGCCCTGGAGTGAATTTAAAGCTATGTTTGTGAGGAAATACTGCCCACGAAATGAAGTCAAGCAGATGGAAGTTGAGCTGTGGAACCTGAAGGTCAAGGGTACTGCTCTTACTGCTTACAATCAGCGCTTTCAAGAGCTGATTTTGTTATGTCCTGAAATGGTGCCCAACGATGACCGATTGTTGGAGCGATACATTGAAGGACTACCTTTGAGCATCAAAGGGAATGTGACTTCATCCAAGCCGACTGATTTGCACGAGGCAATCGACATGGCTCAGAGTCTGATGTACCAAGTGGTACAGGAGTTGGGAGAAAATACTGGGGATAAAAGAAAGTGGTCTGGCAACCACTACAATAACAATACCAACAACAACAACAACCCAAGCAACTACAACCAGAACAAGCGACAAGAAGTAGCAAGAGTGTTCACTGCTGTACAAGGAAATACTGGAAACTACGCTGGAAGACTACCTTTCTGCGGAAAATGTGGCCGACACCACGAAGGAGCATGTCCCCCTACGTGCTACAATTGTGGGAAGGCGGGACATAAGGCAAAGGAATGTCGAGCACCACCTCGTTCTACTAATCAAAGAGGACCTGGAACGCAAGGTGGCCAAGGAGCAAATGTCACTTGCTTTGGATGTGGAGAGAAAGGTCACTACAAGAACAAATGTCCAAGCAGTGGGAACCAAGGTCGTAGTAACCAGATTCGAGGGAATCAAAATCAGAACCAAGGGAACCAGAAGCAGAATCAAGGGAACCGAGGAGGGAATAACCGAGCCACAACTAGTACTCCTGGAGGATTCACGGCACCTAGCAAAGTGTATCATCTCTGTGCTGAAGCTGCTGTGCAAGACAACAATGTTGTGACTGGTACGTTTCTAGTCAATAACAACTATGCTTCAGTACTATTTGATTCTGGTGCGGATAGGAGTTTTGTGTCGTCTATATTTAGTGAACGCCTAAATGTTACCCCTACTGCGTTAGACGTTAAGTATAATGTAGAATTAGCCGATGGAAAGTCAGTAACCACCGACGTTATTCTGAAAGGATGTAGTGTAAGGCTACAAGGTCGTTCGTTTAGTATCGACCTACTCCCTATAGAATTGGGAAGTTTTGACGTCATCATTGGAATGGATTGGATGTCGAAGCATCACGCGGAGATTGTATGTCATGAGAAGTGTGTCCGTGTTCCTTATGGAAACGACGTGCTCATCATACAAGGCGAAAGAAGTGGAGTGAAGAATGGATCAAGATTGGAAGTCATCTCATGTATCAGGACTCAAAGATACATTGAGAAGGGATGTCCGGTATTCTTGGTTCAAGTAACACAAAAGGAAGGAGAAGAAGATCACGAGAAGAAGGTGGAAGATGTACCGATCGTTAGAGACTTTCCGGACGTATTCCCTGAGGATTTACCCGGACTACCACCAGCACGGCAAGTGGAGTTTCACATCGAGCTTACACCAGGAGCCGCGCCTGTTGCTAGAGCCCCATACCGTCTAGCACCGGCCGAGATGACAGAGTTAGCTGAACAGATAAAGGAACTTTCTGACAAAGGTTTCATTAGACCAAGTTCCTCACCTTGGGGAGCGCCGGTCTTATTTGTCAAAAAGAAAGATGGATCCTTTAGAATGTGTATCGATTACCGAGAATTGAATAAGCTGACGATAAAGAACCGCTACCCATTGCCGAGGATTGACGATCTTTTCGACCAATTGCAAGGATCTAGCATATACTCGAAGATCGATTTAAGGTCAGGATATCATCAACTAAGGGTTAGAGAGGAAGACGTTCATAAAACGGCTTTTAGAACCCGGTACGGACACTACGAGTTCCAAGTTATGCCTTTCGGTTTGACAAACGCACCTGCGGTATTCATGGATCTCATGAACCGAGTTTGCAAACCATACTTGGACAAGTTTGTGATTGTATTTATCGATGACATTCTTATCTATTCTCGTAATGAAGAGGAGCACAAGGAACATTTGAAGACCATATTAGAGCTGCTAAGGAAGGAGAAGTTATATGCAAAGTTTTCCAAATGTGAGTTTTGGATAAACACAGTGCAATTCCTTGGGCATGTGATCGATAGCAGTGGTATTCACGTTGATCCTGCTAAGATCGAGGCCGTAAAATATTGGGCGACTCCAACAACACCCACGGAGATCCGTCAATTTTTAGGTCTTGCTGGTTACTATAGGAGATTCATTGAAGGTTTCTCCAAGATAGCTAAACCAATGACGGAATTGACTCAAAAGGATAAGAAGTTTGAGTGGAAGGAAGATCAAGATTTGGCATTCTAGACGTTGAAGCAGATGTTGTGTGAAGCACCTATACTAGCCCTACCCGAGGGTAATGAAGACTTTGTGGTGTATTGTGATGCATCCATAAAAGGGTTAGGTGCAGTACTGATGCAAAGGACTAAGGTCATAGCTTACGCATCAAGACAACTAAAAGTGCACGAGAAGAACTACACAACTCATGACCTAGAGTTGGGAGCAGTGGTGTTTGCCTTGAAGATTTGGAGACACTACCTTTATGGTACTAAGTGTGTTGTATTCACTGATCATAAGAGTCTACAACATATTTTGAATCAAAAGGAACTCAACATGAGACAACGACGTTGGCTAGAGTTGCTCAGTGATTACGATTGCGAGATCCGTTATCACCCAGGCAAGGCAAATGTCGTGGCCGACGCTTTGAGTCGAAAGGAGAGAGTTCTTAGGGTGAAGGCTTTAATGATGACCATTGACTTAGACCTTCCATCCTTAATTCTCAAGGCTCAGAAAGAAGCAGTCGAGGAAGAAATTCTCAAGACTGAAGATGTTGGAGGAATGATAAAGAAGTTGGAAGCACGTTCGGATGGAACGTTGTGCCTTGATAATAGGAGTTGGTTACCATGCCATGGTGACCTACGATCCTTGATTATGCATGAGTCGCATAATTCAAAGTACTCCATACATCCGGGATCTGATAAAATGTATCATGATCTGAAGATGTTGTATTGGTGGCCGAACATGAAGGCGGATATTGCTACATACGTTAGCAAGTGTTTGACTTGTGCCAAAGTCAAAGCCGAACATATGAAACCATCAGGATTATTGGTCCAACCCGAACTGCCAGAATGGAAGTGGGAAAGGATCACTATGGATTTCATTACCAAGCTACCAAAGACCGCAGCCAGATTCGACACGATTTGGGTAATCGTCGACCGACTCACCAAATTGGCTCATTTCCTACCCATCAAGGAGACTGATGGAATGGATAAGTTAGCAAGGACGTACTTGGAGGAAGTAGTCACGAAGCACGGTGTGCCTGTGTCTATAATCTCCGACCGAGACAGCCGATTTACTTCGCAGTTTTGGAAGTCACTGCAGAAGGCATTGGGAACGCAGTTGGATATGAGCACTGCGTATCATCCCCAAACTGACGGTCAAAGTGAACGGACCATTCAAACCCTAGAAGATATGCTGAGAGCTTGTGTGATTGACTTTGGAAATAGATGGGATAGACACCTACCTCTGGTGGAATTCTCATACAACAATAGTTATCACACTAGCATTAAGGCAGCGCCGTTCGAAGCACTGTATGGTAGGAAGTGTCGTTCACCCGTGTGTTGGGCAGAGGTCGGTGAAGCACAACTCACTGGACCTGAGATCATACACGAGACTACTGAGAAGATCTTTAAGATTAAGAGCCGTATGCAAGCCGCAAGGGATCGACAGAAGAGTTATGCTGATATGAGACGCAAACCTCTTGAGTTTGAGGTTGGTGATAAAGTTATGTTGAAGGTCTCACCTTGGAAAGGTGTGATTCGCTTTGGAAAGCGTGGAAAGCTAAACCCTCGTTACATTGGACCCTTCAAGATTATAGAGAGGATTGGTCCCGTAGCCTATCGTTTGGAATTACCTCAAGAACTTAGCCGAGTGCATAATGTGTTCCACATTTGCAATCTGAAGAAATGCTTGGCCGAAGAGGCACTCGTTATCCCGTTGGAAGAGATTCAACTCGACGACAAACTCAACTTCGTAGAAGAACCCGTAGAAGTTATGGACCGTCAAGTTAAACAACTCAAGCAAAGCCGTATACCTATTGTGAAGATCCGATGGAACGCGCGTAGAGGTCCAGAATACACGTGGGAACGTGAAGATCAATTCAAGAGCAAGTATCCTCATCTTTTCGCTAACCATCCTACTACAACAACGTCTTGATTTCGTGACGAAATCTCTAAAACATGGGAATACTGTGACATTCGTCAAATTTCCATTTTTATTTATTCATCTAGTACGAGTATTTTAATTGTTTACCGACGAGTTGTCGACAAGATCGTGTTAATTATTTTGCTTTGCGGACAAAGCCCTTTTTAGGGAGAGCATATGTAACATCTCGAGTATTCGCGAGTATTAAGTTGAATGCAATACACAAGGTTGTGAGCGTTTTATATTTTGCCGTACGTTTATTTGATATAGTTGTTAAGATTACGTGACGTCTCGCACAATTGTTTTGTTTTGGGATCGTATGTCAAACGGTTTTAAGTCGTGTTTATTCAGTCGTGTCTAAACCTAAACATTGTGAACCCGAGTCGAGTATAAAACTGTCACAACATTGCACAAATAACTGAGTATAAACCTTCATTTATATTTATTACCAAGCTTTCCTTACAAGAGTCTCAAAAATCAGTCACATGACCAGCTGCAAATAAACTTCATAGTTTATTTCCTCACTAAAGGACAGCACACATGCCTAGTTTACCCCTTTTGGGTATATCACAAGTTAACATTTTCAGCTTGACACTAACCCTAGACTAACAATACAAGTTTATATACAAACCCAAAGTTATCCAATGTCCAAATACAAGTTTATCACTGTCCAAATTACAAACACAAAATCTGCACAAGTTATTCAAATACAACTTCTGGGTAGAGTGAAGATTTGGTCCAGCCGACCCATCGCGTCCAACCTGCAAAACCGAAAGTCTTCCATCCCGTCCGAACCTGCAAAACCGAAAGAGTCTTCCATCCCGTCCGAACCTGCAAACCGAACATAGCATCCCCATTGTGAGTCTTTCGTCTTTTCGTCTTTCCTTTATGAAGTTCTAGATGTGCTTGTTTTGTACGAACCTGCGAATACACGAATCAATGTGTTAGTCATTGTAATGGTCTTATACTTTAAACTAAAAACTGAAATTTGTTAAACTTTATAACTAATACAAACATGACTATGATTTTACTTTTCTGTCAACCAAACCGAGACCCGATTTAGACCAAACCGAGACCCGACTTAGAACCAAACCGAGACTCATGTCCAACCAAATCAAGACCACAATCAAGAACCAAACTGAGACCCATGTCCAACCAAACGGAGACCCAATCAAGAACCAAACCGAGACCCAATCAAGAACCAAACCGAGAATCAAATCAAACCAACCAAGTTCTTACTTTCTGCCAAAATTATCAACAATTATTACCAACCCATCCAAATGTCTTAACCAAGTTTTATTTTACAGAAACATCCTAAAAACCATTAATCATGCCGCGGGTATAGAAACCCCATTTCAAATCGAAACCCTAATTATTTTAAAACCTTTTTAAACATCTAATTAACATTTCCCACATTACAAAATCATCACATAAACATGAGAAACAGTCGAACATAAAAACCCCCAATTTCATAAAAACCCTAGATCGAATTTTTATTAATTAAAATGTTAATTAAACCTAATCTAAACCCAAACCCCATATTTAATTTAATTGAAAATGAGTTATACAAAAACCCCCAAATGACCGAAACCCTAATTTTTATAAATCGATTTTATATTGAAATTAGTTTGATTTTATAATAGAAAACATCAATTAATTATGTTTAAACCCGAGTTTGATGAAAACCCCCAAATATTTCAAAACCCTAAATTCAGTGATTTTAAATCCGAGAATCATATGATTCACAACAAGTTTATACGAATCAAACAAACCCACTGATCTTTATTAAATCGAAAATCAAATAAGCTTTTAAAAGAAATAAAGGAAAAGCAAACTTATCTTTGATTTTTGGTTATTGATTCACGTAACCGCAAGGGAGAACACATCAGAAAACCCAATCGGTTTGATGTGGGGATTAAACATCACATCTCACGCGATCTAGAACACCTCAGACCACCCACACATGATTGTTATATCCCAAATGATTAGATATTAGCCATGGAAAAGGATTGAACCGATCTAGATTTAAGAGAGAGAGAGTTTTGGGACGGTGGAGTTATTCTCGAGGGAGGAGAGAGAGTTCCACTCTCTGTTATGGGATTGTATGTGTTAAACACGCGTGTATTTACTCCCTCCGTTCCTTGTTATGTCCGCCCATGGACCGGGCCGGGTCTAATGACCTTGGGCCGGGTTTGTGTGTAAAGGTTTTGGACCCAACTTGGGCCTTGTGTGTTTATTTGTTTAGTTATAAGCCCAAAACGAATTTTGTAAAGTTAAGTTATAATTTAACCCGTGAAACCCGACCATTTAATAAACCGATTTTTATTTATCGTACTTTTCATAAACGTATGGTTTCGTCAAGCACAACTAGGGTGGCGAGTCTTCTAATAATATAATTATTCGTATCGTAACTCGATTCTCATAATTAATTAGGTCGCGGCTAGCGTAACCGTACTCTCGAGCTATTTTATCTTCGTTCTCTTTGCTGAATTAACGAGGTGAGTTTATAGCCCCATACTTTACTATTTTCACTGCTTTTTGGGGTGAGACATTGCTTGATTTTAACGTGTGAACACAAGTGCATTTACTGATTTGTATATTAGTCTAAGTCCCACTAAAAACCCAGTTGCTTTGGCCCGTGAATCGTGAACCGTTAATTACTTTGTGTAAGCGCGAATGTAATGGATAGATCTATCGGGATTGACGTCCCTGTCTGTCTTGTCCAACAAGGGGACAAGCGGGCACAGTTTCATTTGAATCTGATACAGGATGTCGTGGGTTTAGGCATCTAGTTTGGGCTACATTTATATGATTATACTGCCGGTGTTGTTAACGCTTTGGTGTCACGAGCTTAGACTGTAATAAATACTTTTGGGATGACTTTGTATCTGTTATATTGTCATCACATTTGGGAAAATCTTGTGGTTCATTAAACATTTCCACTTAACTAAACCTATGAACTCACCAACTTTATGTTGACACTTTAGCAATGTTTTTCTCAGGTATTAAGAAGGAAGATGCTAAATGAGGTCTCATGCATTGCCGTCATTTCTTTGAAACAACGATCATTTGTACCATTTGAGAAAACTATGTTTTGTAACCGTATTCAGTTTATGCTTCCGCACTTTGTTAAAACTATTTATTTTATTAATTACAAGTGATCTATTTTCCGAACGTCTCATTTAGAGGTCGTTCTTTGTGACTATGTGCGTATGATAATCATGACGTCACCACTCCCTTGTCGCCATTATACTCTGATATTTTGGGAGTGTGACAACATCACACAAAACCGCCACATCACCTCCCACTATCATGTTTTTATATTAATTTATTTAAATTAGTATTAACTAATCCTAAAACCGGGTAACACCTTTTTATCTTAATCCCAAATCAAACCACCCTTCTTCCCTGACCAAGAACCCTAAATCCCCTTTTCTTAACCTCTTGATAATTAACCCCAAAACCTTCCAGAAACACGATTCATGTCACTCTCATCCAAACCCTACTCCCAAAATACCATCACTCTCACCCTATGACCCCACCCACATGAACCTGCTCACGTTTTTTTTACAAGAAGAAAAGGGAGAACAGAAAATCAATGGCCCTTGGATGGTTACTCACCTCTCCAAGCAAAGATAAACGGTTCAAGATGCATTCACACAACTGTATTCTCAGAAGATCACATGTGAGCTTATTTGACCAACTTTTCAGGATTCAAACACAAGGGCATTTTAGGATTTTTGATGTTTAGGGTTTTGCTTTTCTAGAATGATCTTAGGATGTGTATAAAAGGAGGACCAGGGTTGTTGGTTTCCCTTTGTTCAAGACTTGTAATTTCTTTTAACTTAATGAATATTTAGTGTATTTTGTGAAAACCTTTGCAAGCTCTGACTTCCATTTCAATTCATGTTTTAGTGTAATACTTAATTATTTTTATGCAAGTAATATTAGAAACTATCAAAATTTATTGTGTTCAAATTTCGTTGGCAAATATTTTTTGAGATCCCTTTGAGTATAGGAGGTTTATACAAAAGATTTGAAAATTCATTTATATAAACCAAGTATAAGCAAAGGTTAAATTTAAGTTGGTTATCTTTGATTTGGCTCACAAAAATCGGTTTTCAAGGTCTTGTGTTTATCTTTTATTTGTACTCTGCTAATCTCCACTCATAAGCTTATAGCAAAAGCTGTTTTGACAACACATCTTTTGCTTAGGTTTTTGGGTTGGTATTGTCTTCTTTTCTTTTTCTTATTTTCAGCAGGATAATTAAAGCACCCCCTCTCGTCGTATCATTTTCATTTTCCGAAGATATTTTACCCTCGGTTCTTTTGTAGAACCTCAGCGAGGGCTCTCTACACTCTCATTAAAACGAAGAAAAGCCGAGGAAAAGACGGCATCAGCAAGGTACAACATGCTTGAACCCTTTTTCTTTGATTTTTCTGAGTTCGTGAGTTTTTTTTTGTATGAGTGTTGTTGTGAACTATGTTCATTGGTATTTTACGTTTCCATACAGGTTAGTTTAGTTTAATATAGTGTTTTGGTTAGTTTTCAATAGATTTGGAGTTAATCTTGCTAGTTAATTTGTTATTTTCATTTTCTATCTAAAAACCTGCATAGAAATCAATAGGGTTTCTATTTTTGTATTTGAGGTGGTTAAATCGTGTTAAGTGTTAGATTTAGGTTTAAGTTGCGATTATTTGATGTTTTTACAGTTTGCATGTTTTCATTTGAAGCTTGATATAAAAACAGTAGGTCTTTTTTTAGGATCAGTTAGGGTGAATTTGGTCCACAGGTAGTGTAGGTTGTGAGCTTGAAAGGTTGGATCTGGTTGAGTTAAGTTCAAGATTTTGGTGAACTCAAACTCACCATTTTGGTCATTTGGATCCGTGGGTGATACTTGTTATGCATAACAGCTTATCAGTCAGGATCGTGGTAATTTAAGTTTGATTTGAGGTTTTTTTTGTCACCCTAGGTTAGTTTGATTGTTCGGGATAAGTGGTAGAGTTTGGTGACCTAGGGACTTGCTTCTACTTTCTGTCGGCACCTAAAAAAAACTCAGCATGTCACTTTCTGCATCCCAACTTAACAGTGGGTTTTGTAGGACTTACTTTTGTGCTTTATGGTCCTAATCTTGGTAAAACCAGTAAGTTTAGGGTCAGTTGAAGTGTGCATTTGATGGTTGAGTAATTTGGGCAACGTTAGGATAGCCAAGAATAGCTAACTAGCTCACTGATTTTTCTCAAAACTGCCAGACCACTTATCTTGTTTAAATCCATATCAGCGGGTGGTTTGGGGCTTTCTTGGGTGCTTTAAGGTTTAGTTTTTGGTAGGTTTAGTGTTAGAATAGGATTATGTGATATCAGTTGGTAGTTTGGCTAGCTTAGATTTCAGTTTGGTGGTTCCCAGATACATCAACTTGCAAATTGCACCTGCATTTGTAACTTTCTGCCTACCCAACATATCAGCAGACTATTTAAGCATTATTTTTTTTGTTTTTGGACATTGACTTTTTGTAAAAAGGTAGTTTAGGGATAAGGGTAGTGCTCAAATATCTGGTATCAAGTATTTAGACGCTTTTGGTAGCATTTGCAAGCCATACAAGCTCACTGTTTGGTCACTCATGTCAGCAACCACCCTACCACTTTCTGTCATAGTGCATCAATAGGTTTTAGGTTTTAATGTTGATTTTTGTAGTTTTAAATTTGTTACTTAGTTAAGATTAGGGTAGTTGTAGGGATAGATCACCGGGCATCTTAGATTTGTGTGAATTTGGGTGGTTAAAAAGTAGCTTACACCCACTGCGTAGCTTCGAAACCCACAGCCCCCCATTTGGTGCACCAGCAGTCTCGTGGATTTGTTTGTGGTCAGTCATTTAGGTTCAAGTATAGACGTAGGCTAGGTTTAGAGGTTTAATATATGGCACCTAGTTTTGAGGACTTTGGTGGTCTAGAATTGCCACATAGCACACTGTTACAGCGAAGCTCCACCGCCCACAAACCTTTATTTCTGTAGGCAGTGGCTTAGAAGCTTGAGTTGTGGTTTTGTGAGTTGAACATGGGACCCCAACTAGTTTTTAGGCTATATTAGGTCTCTAGTGTCTAGTTGTGTGATTTTTTTTAGCCCTTGGTTGCTCATTTTAGCCTTGGTTGTCCACCGTTTGCACTCACAACCACAGGAGAGCCACTTTCTGCCCTACTGAATACACCAGCAGGTTCATTGGGCTTATCCGTGGGTTTTGTGGTTTTAAACTTGGCTTGTACTTAGATTTTAGGGTAGATTAATTGTGCATAATCTGGTAATTGAGTTTTCGTGGATTTTGGTAGCTTAAAATAGGTCTTCATACTCACTGTTAGCCAATTTGCATCAACAACTCCATTTTCTGCATATGTGGGATTTTTGCTGATTTTTGTTGGATTTGTGGTGGAATTGATTTTTGTTTATTTGTTTTTGTGTTTGTGATTGACTCCCAACAACTCAATTGTTGTGGCGTTGTCATTTGTGCCCAAAAACATCGACAAACAAGCCTAAAACAAGCGAAAACGAGCCAAAAAAACATACAGTGACATTTCCGTGTGTTGTCCGAGAATGATTTATTTTTTTTTTGTTTTTCGTAGTGTTGTCCGATATCGAACAACACTGATATTGGACAACACCTTTGTCTGGTAGGATCTTGGATAACACAGAAGTACTCCACCTTGGAGTACTTTGGGGTACTTTCGTTTTTAGCCATTTTTTAGTTTTTTTTTAACTTTTTCATTTTTCCCTTGTTAATTTAGTTAAAATATAATTTTTTTTTAAAATAAAATTTATTTTTAGCATTTTTTTAATATTTTTATGATTATTTTAGTTTAAAAAGTGTTTTTAGCCTTTTAAAAATAGAAAAATAGTTTTAAAAATTTAGGAAAAATACTTTCTAGTCTTTAAATAATATAAGTGAGTTATTTGTTCAATAAAATAATATTTTGAGTTTTTTTGACTATATTTAATTTTAGGGCTTTAATTAGCATTTAAAATTGAATATTTAATTAATAAAAGGTTTTAAAATATATTTATTCGATTTTTATTCTTATTTATATTATTTTAGACTTAGTTTAAACTTTTAATTAATTTTTAGATTTAATTTTTAATTTTGTCACGTTTTACGTATTTACGTTCGCGTTTTACGTCATTACGTCGTAGTATAATCGTAGTCGTAGCTCGTCTTTACTTTTTCTCTCTACAAACCTAAAAACGACACTAATCCAAAATCTTGGTTTTATATTATTGGCACACTTAATTCACACACCTCCTTCGAGAACGAACCCGCATTTATTCGATTCGTCGGTTTTCCTAAATCGTCGAGTTTAATACTTGCCCATTATACGTTGTTTCCCTAAACATGTATTTTTACCGCATCATATATCTTGACCAATTATAGGTGTAGACGTATCTGATTGTGCTTCGGTTGCTAGAGCGAAAACTTCGGTAACCGGATCTATTACCTCAGGTTCTGGAGCAACAATACTTGGGGGAGTAAAGAATTCATCAAAGAACGGTTGAAACAACGTATCCCATTCATTCCTAGAAGGTGGTGTAAATGATGATGAAGTAGGGTTGTTTGGGACAAGACCAGATCTAATGTTACTGGGTCCCATTTCATGAAGTGCGGGTTCAGAGCTGCTTTGCTCAGAAGCCATTGTCGTCTGCTCATCAAAATCAACATTCATAGTTTCGAGGATCTTACGAGAATTACTATTGTAGATTCGCTATGCCTTCTTTGTGGGTGCATAACCAATGAAAATAACAATATCAGCCTTGTGTTGAAGTTTTCCCCAATTGTCACCATCATTATTTGGATAGCAAAGAGAACCAAATACATGAAGATATGATAAATCTGGTACTTTTCCATGGAGAAGCTCATAAGGTGTTCTACAATGGCGTTTTCGAATTAGTGACCGGTTTTGGGTGAAAACTGTTGTAGATACTGCTTCTGCCCATAAAAACAATGGAGCCTTTGTGTAAATTAACATCGTTCGAGCAGCTTCCATAAGTGTGCGATTTCGCTTTTCAAAGACACCGTTTTGTTGTGGAGTGCGAGCAACGGATGTTTCATGAGATATGCCAACTTCTTCATAATAATCACGCAAGATTTGATTCACAAATTCGGTTCCATTATCTGTACGAATGCGTCATACAGTAGTGTTGAGACGCACTTTAATCATCTTTACAAATCCGATGATTAATTTAGGTGCCTCGTTTTTTGTTTCTAGAAATTTCACCCATGTAAACCGAGAGTAATCATCGATAACGGCGAGGATGTACTTTTTACCACTAAGACTTTCAACACGCATTGGCCCACAAAGATCCATATGCAACAAATAAAGTTTCTCTTGGTTGGTGTCTTCAGTCTTGGGCTTGTATGATTTCTTAGTGCTCTTCCCCATTGTACACGCGGAACACAAATGGTCCTTGTGAAATGTAAGTTTAGGAGGACCACGAAAAAGTTCGTTTTTCGTTAAATGATTAATAGCGTCAAAGTTAAGATGAGATAACCGTCGATGCTGTAACCATGACTTAGTCTTTGATGCTTTGGAGAGAAGACATACAAGAGAAGCGGCCATCATATCTTGTAGAGACAAAGTGTACAAATTATTCCCTCGAGTACCTTTCAACAAATCAACTCCTTCCAAATTACGGATGAAGCAGGTATGCTCTCGAAAAGCAACTTCTAGGTTTGCATCACAAAATTATAAGTTGTGACCGAGACCTTCCACATAATACACTCTTGAAATGATAACATTCCCAATATGATATTCACAGTAACACATTATCTTTTCAATATGATCATTTCCAAATCGAACCGTACCAAGAAACATGCTGACGAAATTTCTGAGCTAAGAGCGATCTCCGGTCATATGCTTGGAGCAACCAGAGTCCAAATACCAGAGAACAATTTGGACCACCTGTATTTAGTAACAACAGTAGACAATGCATTGTAAACTATTTGTTTCGGATTGTTAGCAGATACAGATATAATATCATCAGAATTGCTAACATTTGTGTTATCCTTAGACTTCTGACGTTTTCTAATGTGAGTTTTACCAATAACAGGTTTTACTGTTCTAACTTTCTTAGGTTTTGGAGTATTAGCGGGCACTACAGTGGGAGTAGACCTATTTAAAGGGCACTTGGTTCCTATAGTAGTGTTGGTGTTCCTAGTTAAAGGACACACTTGTGTGTTGGTAGCCTTGGTAGTCTTAATTAAAGGGCGCGCTTTATTCGCTTTAGTGGGAGTGATCCTAGTTAAAAGGCACGTAGTTCCTACTATAGTGAAAGTTCTACCAGTGGGGCGCCACATCCAACCAACTTGGGTTAACACTTTCCCAGTCGGTTTCCATTCTAAACCATTTTTTCGGGCATTCATCTCATTTACATGGTCAATAAGGCAAGAATCATGACAACTAGAAAATATATACTCATTGCAATTCCAACATTTCCAATTTGAATTCACAGTAGGCTTAGAACGCTGCACAACCGTAGAGCCTTTAAGTTTAGCTACATGATTCTTTTTATTCAAAACAGAATTAACATTCCTAGGGTGGGCTTCTACTTTCTTCTTCACTTGACTACTAGATGGGGGCAAGATCCTATTATTCTTCTTGTTTCTTTTAAGCTTAGATCTTTGAGCCTTAGTAGTGGTGCTTACTCTTGTAGAAGGCAACACGGGAATATTAGAAGCTGGTTTTGATTTTGCCTTATCTTTAGTGACCAATATTTGAGATGGTTTAGTCCTAGGGCCCTTGTTAAGTGGTGTGACGGCGATGAGGTTCCTTTTGATTGCACTAGAGGACGGTGCTGAGACAGTGGCTGCGTTATCCACAACATTCTTACCTTTTAGGGTACGAAGTGTTTCCTTTAACTCAGTCAAAGCCAAATTTTTATCACAAATTTGTTCCCTCAAATCAGATATTTCCACCGACTTTCGATTTAATCGTTCAATCAATTATTGATTCTGTGCAGTGGTATTAGCACATGTGGGCTTTACTGAATCGAAGAGTTGTGTATTTTTCTGTTTTAAGTTATCAACTTTGGACAAAATCTTGGAAACTCGATTATCTAGATCAAGTTTAATATTCTCAGCAGCCTCAAGTACGTTCACACAGTTAATCTCCTTAGATTTCTCTATGTCAATCGGCAAAGATTTAGCAACCTTGTCACTTGGCTGACGTTGTTTTGATTGTAAATCCAATTAAAAATTCTTTTGAAAATTTGCATCATCTATATTAACACCTTCGAATGACGTTTCAAAAATCTCTTGAATAAATTGTTGTTTACATTCAATCGAAATGCAATGTTTTTGAATCTCATCAAAACGTTTTGAAAGAGAAGAATAAGAATCTTGAAGCTTTAAAAATTCAGCATCAGATTTGTGACAAGTACCATCTACCACATTATCCACAGATTCAACATTATGCACAATAGAATCATTATCAACACTATTATTCACACAGGCGGAAACAATATTATGCTACATCACTTGCTTCAGAAGCTGATCATTTTGGCGTGAAATTCGTTCTATTTCAAGTAAACTGTTTTCATAAGCATCATCCATTTCATTGAAAACACGTCTAACTTCTTTTATTTCCAAAAGCAAATCTTGATCAATATTGCTAAGACAAGCTTTAATATTGTTTACAAATGGAACAATTTTGTCTCTAAACGCAGCTCTAGTGTGCTCAAAATTCCATTCACCTTCTGTTATGACCGAAGCCGTCATACGTTTCGTAATGACCTTGTCAAAATCGGCAAAGTGTTGGTGCACCGCATTTAAGCTATATGACACCTTACTTACCGGTGGAATTTACTTAGTTAAATCCTTTTTGACAAGTGTAGGAGACGTACTAGGAAGGTTTTCCTTTGACAAACTTTGGGGCACAAAAGCTGATAATTGAGCTCATTCCTTTTGTAAGAGAATACGGGTCTTTTTAGTAAATTGATCTTTATTATGCTTATCATAATCAAGCTTATGGAATTTTAAAAGCATTTTAGATTTAGTTTTTTCCGCAAGTGACATTGTCTCCTCAGTACTACGAACATAAGGTGCTTCTTTCGATTTGCCAATTAGGGTCACATCATAAAGACAAGGAATGTATTCCTGGGCTTGTTTTGCATAACCGGGATTAGGTGGTAAATCTTTAAGACGCTTAAGTTTGAGTTCTTTAAACGATTTAGTTAAAAGATGAACCTTTTCTGTGGAAGCGTATTCTTTTAGAAGCTGTTGTTCCTTGAATTTAAGAAGTTTGGTAGCATTAATTTCCGATTCAAACTTTAATGACTCGAGAGTTTCAAAATCTATTATAAGTTTCTGAAAATCATTTACAACTGACTCTTTTTCTTTTAATTCATTGGAAAGATTAGCTTTTAATGATTCTATTTCTTTTAAGTGTTCAATCTTTTCAAAATGAAATTGGTCAAATTCAGAATAAGTTATTTTTTCTGCTTGAGGGACCATTTCAAAAGTTTTGACCTTTTCTTTATACAGCGCAAGCTCAACGGTTAGGTTGGCATTCATATCTATGGTTTGTTGAACAGTCACATTCATGTTATCAATAATATGTTTAGGCACCATTACCAAATCATGTTGATCATAAGATTCCATACCCGTCGTAGCATTTGGTTGAGGTTCACTCAAATGTGTTGGATTGGATACCACAACATTTGAGTTACTAGTTCCCGAATGCTGTTCGAGGTTGTCATTTTCATGCTCAACTTGATGTGGATTATCATGAACAATATTAGATGTGGTTGGTACCTCACTGATGACAGCAGAACCGTAGTGAGAGAGATTAGCAACGAGAGCAGCTTGGGCTGAGTGAATGTCATCACAATTTGAATCATATGCATCAAGATCATCTACTTGATATGTTGCATTAGAAGTAGAGACGACTGCAATGCCTTCATTATATGCTGCCCCTGGGTCTGCAAGAAATGCTAATTCCTCTGAATCTAAAATCTTTCCTTTAGATTGAGCATCGACCAAATACATCTTCTCACGAAACCAAGTTACGTCCCTTCTCCTTTTCGGCTGAGTGCATTCCCTAGTCATATGACCTTGTCCTCGACAATTGTAGCAAGTCACAACCTTTTGAGGACCAATAGGGCTTCCATTTCCACTAGCTTGAGAAGTTACAGCTTGAGCGTTCACGGTCCTTGTAGTAGGTCCATATGAATTTTTCATTTCCTGAATGGATTGCACCGTCACTTGACCATCTTGAATAGTGGCTTGTTGTCGAGGATTTGAAGAAGTGCGGAGCTAATTGTTCGTTGGTGGAAAACCTCTAGTTGCAACAAGTTTTGACAAGTAGGCAGTAAGATGGTTTAAGACATCAGTAGGTGTATCATTTGGAGTAAAGATTGGTGCTTGAATTGGTGGAAGTTCGTTGGAGTAGAAGGCTTGTGCTTGTGGTGCTTCAATTGGAAAATATCCTTACTGAGGAGTATAGCCCATTGGAGAAGTGATAGCTTGTGATGGTGATGAACACTTGGTTGAAATGCTTGCTGTGGCATCATTAGTGGTTGATAAGATGGTTGTTGTGGTTGCTGATAGGTGTGTAGTGGTGGCTGCTGCAAGTATGATGGTTGTTGATAAGTGTAAGCTATGTTTTATTGGGGAGTCATTTGTTGAGTAGCATACATGGCAAGTGAATCATGAACTTGAGGTGTAGACAACCGATACTCGATCACGTGGCATTCGTGTTGTTGAAGAAAAGCTTGAAGTTGATCCATGTTGGTTTGATGCAAATCCTTAGCCAATTTAACAGTCGTCACGTACTTTCTCCATTCAGAAGGGAGAGTGTTCAAATACTTGGTGTTTAATTGAAACGTAGGAATTGCCAGGCCATAGATGTTAAGCTCATTCATCAATAGTGTGAATCTCAAATAGTAATCATTGAGAGTCTCCATGGGGACGTTGGCATACTAATCAAACGTATCATATAGCTTACACTCTCGTTCTTGTTTAGTTAACAAGGTGCCTTGCATTAGAACACAAATTCTATCCCATAACTCTTTGGAAACTTTATGTTTACTGACGGGTTTGTAGACATCTGGAGGAAGGCTTGGAGAATGATGTGTGTGGCTTGTTTATCACACTTGTCTTGAATCTTAGCATCTCCAGTTAATTCACCCGTTGTGCGAGGACGAGTAACAGTAACTTCCGTCATAGTACCATATACCAATGGTACATTGAGCACCGATGCCCAAATGAGATGTCTGTTCTCTTTGTTCAACATATAAAGTTCCATTCGAGAAGCCCAATCCTCGTATATAGTCTTCACCAACATTTGTGGACGATTATCCGTACTTGAAAGGATGAACTTATCCGTAAGAGATGTGTACTACATTTCGATAAGTTAAGATTTACAAAGGTTGATCGAACAACGAGAAAGTAAATGTGTTTGTTGTTGTGTGTAGAAGTCGAGAAATAATGTTGAAATTCCCTAAAATATGTTCTCGATGAACCAAAAATTCTAAGACCAAAAACTCACGATTCGAAATATTTTAACGAAAAATTTTGGGATCTTCGGAATATGGATCGGAATATCAAAACTTGTCATTCTATCGCAATATCAATCGGTATATGGATCGGAATCTCGACCGGAATAACGATCGGAATATCTAATCGGAATATCTGATCAGAATATCTGATCGGAATATCTGATCGAAATATGGATCGGAATATCTGATCGCAATATGGATCGGAATATCTGATCGCAATATGGATCGGAATATGGATCGCAATACGGATCGGAATACTGGATCGGAATATTGGATCGAAATACTGGATCGGAATACCAAAACCCTTAAGCTTTTGCGATGGAACCCACTGCTATCATGTCACAATAGTACCACAGTGATCAAAATTTCCACTTTTCTCGGACAAAACCTAACCAATTCGAGATTTTAAGCCAAAAAATGATCAAAACACCCACAAATTTTGTGTTTTTAGCCAAAGTAAATATACCAAATCTCTACCAAAACTATGTAGAAGATTTGTATCAAGAAAAAACCATAAAGAACACAAAAAAAAATTGGTTCGAATGATTTAGATCAAAATAGGCACGAACATCAAGAACACAAACACATAAACAATACAATCATCCCATGGCTCTTGATACCATTTGTAAGATATTGTAAATCTATGCTTAATCTAGAGAGAGAAAGAGATAGAAATATGGTGAGAACACACACACTTAGAGAGAGAAAGTTGTGTTTTACACACTTTACTATGTGAAATATTATGTGAACTACACTCTCTCCAACTAAGAAGAGGGTTTATATACCCAAGACCATGAGATGGGCATAGGCTTACATTAAGTCGTCGGCCTCACACAAGTTGTGGGTTCGGCTTGGGCTAGTTTGGATAATAAAGTAAAACTAAACTAAGAGCTATTACTTAGACTATTGTTGGAGTGACCGATCCTTTCTAATACGTAAAACGTATTTCCAACAGTTCCTACTATTGATCAACCAGAGAGCCCTGTTGAAGAATACGAGGTACATGCTGAGTTTCGTCTTACTGAGGAACAAGAAGGTCAGTTGCTTCTTGATGAAGAAGCATTACATGAAACACTAGCAGAAGAAGAAAGGGCCAAAAAAGAGTTGGAGAAGCAGAAGAAGAAAGAAAGAGCCGAGTATTTTATGTTGATGTTGTAACACCCCATTTTGATAAATGGAATGTCACGCGTGATTATGGCGTGTCATCAAAGCATGCAAGGTGATATGTAGTAAAACATACATGACCATAGGGAAAACCGGAATCAAACATCGGTTCCCAAACATAAGCCCAAAACATAAATAAAGGAAATGAACTGAATAAAGACTAAACAAGCATAACTATATGAAGGCAAAAAGGAAAAGAAGTCTCTGGCAGCTTCCATCCTATGTGCGTCCTCCAAATGCTCGAGTCTTGGGTACCTGCCGTTTTGGGACATGGAAAGGAAAGTAACGGCTGAGCAAGACGCTCAGTGCACGGATGTACAATATAGCATGCCTAGGATAAGCATGTAACATATAACAGCGGAAGACTAAGTACTGAGTAAACTGGTTAAGTATCATGAAAACTGGTTTTATAGTTTGAAAAGCCTTATGTTTCTCCTGTGAAAACTGTTTTAACATATATATACCATAGCCCATATAGGTCATGAAAGGTCACGTGCATGAATACTTGGAGGGGTGACCTCATCATGCTGATTAGAGGGGATGCCTCTAATCAATATACTGATTTGGGTAGGAGGGATCAGCTCCTTGTGAAGGGTGCAAGGCACACACCACATTCACCATGATAAACTGAATAAAACATGTAACTAGGATGCACCCATACGCCCCGACTGATATAATAATATGGCCAAACTGAAAAGGGACGCCACGAGCAATCACTCCGCCGTGGGGAAGTCATAACATCGGTGCCTCCAATGCTATGGTTATGGTACCTCCATAACTAGGTGAAACTGGTCATGCTTGTATATGGCTATAGTTTATGCTAAATTAACATAAGCAGTTCAAAACAATAAAACAAATGCTGGGGAAAACAGTTGGCTGCATACGGGGAAATCCTAATAAGGAAGGAATGTCCATACTGAAAGGACGGGAATCCGTACCTCAAGTCCAGTGAATGAACGGAAGAAAGACTCCTACTTCTGGATCACTAACGCTACATGAATACACACGTGTATAAGTATCGATTCACTGATTACGTACTGGGTTCTGTGTCTTGTTATAGCTGATTTGGTATGTTTTAGGTCATGGTTCACTGTTTAAAGCCTTAAACTGTGTTTATCTTGTATTTCTGGTTTATCTGATTAAGTATTACTGGTGTTTCATGTATTGATATACTTACTGTATAATAATAAGTAACTTTCCAAAAATAGCAGGTTTCCAAAAATAGAAAGTTTCCAAAAATAGAAAGTTTCCAAAAATAGAAAGTTTCCAAAAATAGAAAGTTACCAAAAATAGAAAGTTTCCAAAAATAGAAAGTTTCCAAAAATAGAAAGTTTCCAAAAATAGAAAGTTTCCAAAAATAGAATTTACTGCCTAAAATAGATTAGTTTCTAAAAATAGAAAGTTTCCAAAAATAGATCAGCTGCCTTAATTAAATAAGTTTCCATATATAAAAGGTTTCCATAATTAGATTAGCTGCCTGAAATAGATTGATTTCCATATATAGAAGGTTTCCATAATTAGATTAGTTGCCTTATTTAATTAAGTTTCTATAAATAGAAGTTTCCATAATTAGAATTAAGCTGATTTCATAAGCTAACATATAAGTCTAAGTGTTATAAGCTTATTCTTAAGTCATATGATATAGTGTATAGTTTAATTATTATTTCATGTATTTTAATTAAACTATAGGTTAAGCATTTTAATTAAAGTGTAACATGTATTAATTAAAATGAAATGAAAGTACTTAGGTTAAAATGTGTATTATTATTAATAATAATATAACCTAAGTCATGTCTAAATTAATTAATTATAGGCATGTTTTTAATAATTAATTAATTATAACTTATAACATAAAATTCTTAGGTTAAATTAATGTCATGATAAACTAATAATTAAAATAACCTAAGTCATGATTTAATTAATATTTCATGTTATTAATTAATTATATCATAAGTTCATGATTCATAAAAATTACATGTAACATAGATCATGATTTTAACCAACGAACCATGAATCGGGTATGAATTCGACACCGTACCCCGGGCCAAACCCGGGGCACACGTGTCCTCTTGCTGCCGTGGGTCCCACATGAGCCAACCAAGACCAATTGTGGTCTTGGTGGTGGCGGCAATAGCAAACCAAACCCCCCTCGGGTTTGTTTTGCTAGGCGGCTAGAAACAAACACCCCTTTAAATCATTCCTTGATTTTATTTAATACCAAAACATGTTAGATCAATGATTAATTATCTTGTTTTCATAAGAAAAATAATAACATGTTCATGAAAATAATCAAAGATTAAAAGAATTAAAAAGAATTAAAAAGAAGGGTTAGAAAGGTATACCACTATGTAGCTTGGAAAAAGGATGAACAAACACGTATTCTAACACTTGTTTTTAAGATCAAAATCAATCAAACACCCTCTTATGGTGGTGTAAGGGTGGCGGCACAAGGAGAGCAAAAAGGAGAGGAGAAAACTATTTTTAGGGTTTTGATGTTTATTTCTTGAAAATGAAAAATGAAAACATGTTTTTACTTTTACCCCCCTTAACTTGTAAAGTCCATGGGCTAAGCCCATTTCATGAATGTGTGCCGTGGGTATGGGGGCCCCACATGGGGTACCCGTACCTTTCTCGTGTCCCGATGTTTCGTGTTCGTTCGTGGTTAATCGTGCTCGTGTTTAACGTGTTTCTGTTTAATCTAACGTGTCGTTTATCGTAAACTTAACGCTCGTAAATATATTATAAGTATTTACGTAATTATCTTAGTTAGTATTTTAAATGGTGTTCATGATTTAATTATGTTCACGTGATATATTATTAACTGTTTATCATGGGTTCGTACGTAATCGATACTTGTCATGACATACACGTATGCACTTGCTTGATTATTAGCACATGAATGTGATCAATACTACATGAGGTAAGTTTTAATCTAGAACGTACGATCTTAAGGGCACTATTCATGGTAAAAGCATGCGGGTTTTACAATTCTTCCCCCCTAAAAAGAATAATTCGTCCCCGAATTATAGATAAAGTAACTGAAAGCGAAACATACCCGAACCAAACTGGAAAGGTATGCAAAATAACGGAAATGAAGGTGACATGGTAGAAGGGAACGTGGAACATGACATGTCTTGAAAAGACATGGAACGTGACGTGACTGAAAAGACATATCTAATCGATAAGAGAAAAATGGATAAGAAGTCCGGATGAACTTGTCCGTTTCCAAGTGGCCTCCCTCTTGGAACGGTTCCTTCAACAGATCCTGAAACTAATGATAAATCTTGGTCCTCCTGACCTTGACTTGGAATACGAAGAAATTCTTGGTTATCAACGGAAGGTAGATCCCCTAAATTCGATTGAGGAAAATAAGAGTTAACGTGCAAGGGTACTGAAACGTTACGATGCAAGACCATCTGACTTAACTGATAATTAGAAACGATGCGCGAGACATAAAGAAACATAGTACGTGAAAAATTTTGAACGTGATATGTGAAAACATTTTGAACGTGCTACGTGGAGATATGGCGAGTGTAGTATAAGTAAACATATCGTGATCCATGATACGTGTAACCTATTCTGATCATGATATGAGGAACGTGGAATAAACATGACATGTGAGACATATCGTGATCATATAATATAATGGCGGTAACGCCAAACGCTACAAAGTGAGACGTGGAAAATGACGTGAAACGTCTATCTGATGATGGTGAGTTATACTAAACTTGGGTCTGGTCACACAAGTTCTTGCAAACTTCCCAGAATGAGAAAAGAAATGAACGTAAAAATCGTAAGCCAAAATACGATCATGAACGTGAATAGTGTCATGAACGTGAGCGCGAAAACAAGTCGTGGAATTAGAATGAAGACGTGAAGTAAGTTAGGAGTACAATTACGAATCTTTGTCTGACCCGATAGCTGAGGGATTGCCAAGTGATCGGATGAGCCTTGGCTGGAACATGTTTGTTCAATCTGTTGGTTCTGAAATCCGTACGGATGTAAGGATTTTGTAAATTTGATCAACTGTTTGCAGTAACCCCGATAGCATCATGCTTCTTCTGAGTTTGCTGAAATCTGGTAACCAAAATCCGTGTAGATCTTGTCCCATTTTAGTTCTCAATTTCAGATGATGAAACATCCTAGTTTGTTGGTGTCCTATCTTAGCCTGTTTGTATAACAGGTATGAAGATATGAACGTAACTGTATCCTGCTTCGTAGAAACTTGATACATGGAAGGTTGCGAAACTCTGAGTCTCTGAATCTAGACTTCTCCTAGCGTAGGATTTTATAGAACACCTAATGTAGTGTCGGGTTCTCTTCTTTACTCATAAGCTGAGTCTGGTAAGATTAACCGTAGAATGCCATGTGATTCAGCGTGTCACTGAAATCAAACAGAATTGATATCAGAAAGAATTCCAGGGTAAAATTTCTCTTGTCATAGAATTTGCAACGTAGTGCAGATATGGTCTTCCTGTTCTTCTCTAGGCTTAGAGGAAATCAGGTTATCCTCAATGAAAACGCTGATGAATTTGTTTAGGAGTTCATGGAAACTCAATTTATTAAGTTCATAATGCGGTTGGAGCATTGATGAGACTAATTCAAAATCATAAATCTGGCATGACCGAGTCGTGCACGAATAGCAGTCATGGACATGTCCTGCTTTTTCACTCGTCACTGTTGGCAGCATGATTGTGAGTTCGATCTTGGAAAAGTGATTAACACTATATGGTTGATTGGACATGTTGTCCATATGTGGAGGAGAATAACGGTCATGAATGGTGATTTGTTTAAGTCGACGATAGTCAACACATAATCTTATGGTACCATCCTTCTCCTTGACGGTTCTTCTGGAGTGTAAGGAACAATTTTGGAATAATCCGTTGGTTATGCGTAAAAGGACCTTAGTAGTCGTGTGTTACTAACAGCTAGAAAATTTTAGCAATATGGCTAACAAAGCACGTGCTTGAAAAGCATAGATAACTTGTACAGATTTTCCCGATGGTAAATCAAGCTGAAAGTATTCAGGAGCCTGAACATTACTGTACATAATTATGAATCATAGCATGGTGTGGTGTTCATAGTACATAATTAGGATAAAATTTATCTCATGTCTGTCCGAGGAAAATGCGTTAGCAGCTTGGATCTCATCATTAAGCTGAAGGAAAACCGTCGTATACGTGGGAATACGAAAGGCGTCCTTCATGGTCATGAATATATGAACTATGGTGAAAGAAATGAAAGTGGCGACGGCAACGTGACAGTTCTCACTGATGCGCCGATAACGGTATAGAAATTCTTGTGGCCTGATTAATACATGGTACAACAACATAGATATACCCTTGGAGGGTACCCTGAATTTCTTAGAAATGTTCCATAATTAGACGTGAGTCATGTGTCTTGACTCGTGTCTTGAGAAATGTGAGCGTGACATATGCCTTGACTGGTATCTTGACATGTGTCCTCAGAAAGTATACGTGAGACATGTGTCTTGACTGATGTCTTGACATGTGTCTCGAGATGTGAAACAATTAGAACTACAAATATTATGTTAATATGCCAGAATTGGCGGATCGGTTGGACTACTGATCATTTGTATGTCTGATCACGTCCGCGGCCAGAGCCTCGGTTGCGATTTCTAGGATATTTTCTGTCATGGTAATGGTTACTATCGTCTTGTCTGTAGGTTCCATGACGGTCATTCTCATGACCGTGACTCATGTAACTATTTAGCTGAGTGGCTGGCTGGTACTGGTTTGCACTCATATGGCTGAAATGACAGCCGAACGACGTGTGACATGTAACTATGAATTTAGGACAATGATTGATGGGAATTGTCTGATGGTGAAGCATCTTCTCGTCCAATTGCTTTGCTCCGGCGCCTTTGTCTTCGTCTTTTAGAATCTCCAGGTTGTGAACAGCATCAGCATCAGCATCTCGTAGCGTCTCCCAACATCAGCAGCATCAACCTTCAATGACATCTCCAAGCTATGAGCGGCATCGACAATCTTGTAGAATATCAGTAAGTGAACATACGCCTGAGATGATTTAGAATCGACTAGCGAATACTCGTGAAGTATTGCAAGTGGAATACACATGGATTAAGGTACATGTAATACACATGAAATACGGTACGTGGAGTACACATGGAATACACATGAAATGATCGGTATGGGCTCGATCATTTGTCCTGATTTAAGGAAAGTAAACCTGTTAAACGGTTAGGAAAACCATCATGATAACCTGGCAGTATTAGCATAGACATCATTCTGGTTGCATAGAGAAACGCCAAAGTGTGGTTACACAAAATTCAACGATGATTTGCCTGACAGCATGATCAATGAAAACTAACCATGACTATCATGAAAGCATGATTAGAGAAATCTAACAATGTCTTGCAGGACAACGTAAATAACAAAAGAGGCATGAAACATAATCAACATGAAGACGGAATTATCATGAGAAAACATGAAACCATCTATTACGAAGAAGTGTATAACATAATCAGCATGAAACTGAAGTTAACCATGACAGTATGAAGGCATACTTGACATAAAAACATAATAACTTATGATGGGACATGAAATTTTTTTTTTTTTTATGCCAATTTAAATCATGAGAAAAAATTTATGCAAGAAAACAGTGCATGAATGCGTAATGTAGTTTATAAAACCTTTATATGTGCGAGGGAACGCCTATGGGTCGGTTCCAAAACAAAAGACATGGCGAGGGGACGCCTATGGGTCGGTCCCAAAGTTAAAAGTTTCGATAAAAGCACATGCGACTAAATAGGGCCAGTCCTGTACCAACCGTTACTTAGTCAAAATTCCTGTAACAGATGACATATGATATAAATGCATGAATGCATGAAACATAATAATTAAAAGTCATTGTCAAAACTTAACAGAAAAAATTTTATGTGAAAATTATGAACTACTGGGGTCAGTCCACATCGTCACAGTTCACGAGGAACATCATGCATAGACAATGACACATAACTAAGTATGGATGACGGTTGTTCATTCCATAGTAGTAAGACGATACTGGTGAAAACATCATGGTGAAAACAACAAGGTGCTGAAAACGTCATGGCTAAAACAAAAAGGTGCTGAAAACGTAATGGTTGAAACAACAACGCGCTGAAACATCAATACGTGGAATAACAAACGTTGGCTTAGGAAGCTCCTGGTGACTACCCACTAGTCACATGTCGAGTTTTAGAACCTACAGGTCGAAGCCTTGGCTCTGATACCATAATTGTAACACCCCATTTTGATAAATGGAATGTCACGCGTGATTATGGCGTGTCATCAAAGCATGCAAGGTGATATGTAGTAAAACATACATGACCATAGGGAAAACCGGAATCAAACATCGGTTCCCAAACATAAGCCCAAAACATAAATAAAGGAAATGAACTGAATAAAGACTAAACAAGCATAACTATATGAAGGCAAAAAGGAAAAGAAGTCTCTGGCAGCTTCCATCCTATGTGCGTCCTCCAAATGCTCGAGTCTTGGGTACCTGCCGTTTTGGGACATGGAAAGGAAAGTAACGGCTGAGCAAGACGCTCAGTGCACGGATGTACAATATAGCATGAATAGGATAAGCATGTAACATATAACAGCGGAAGACTAAGTACTGAGTAAACTGGTTAAGTATCATGAAAACTGGTTTTATAGTTTGAAAAGCCTTATGTTTCTCCTGTGAAAAGTGTTTTAACATATATATACCATAGCCCATATAGGTCATGAAAGGTCACGTGCATGAATACTTGGAGGGGTGACCTCATCATGCTGATTAGAGGGGATGCCTCTAATCAATATACTGATTTGGGTAGGAGGGATCAGCTCCTTGTGAAGGGTGCAAGGCACACACCACATTCACCATGATAAACTGAATAAAACATGTAACTAGGATGCACCCATACGCCCTGACTGATATAATAATATGGCCAAACTGAAAAGGGACGCCACGAGCAATCACTCCGCCGTGGGGAAGTCATAACATCGGTGCCTCCAATGCTATGGTTATGGTACCTCCATAACTAGGTGAAATTGGTCATGCTTGTATATGGCTATAGTTTATGCTAAATTAACATAAGCAGTTCAAAACAATAAAACAAATGCTGGGGAAAACAGTTGGCTGCATACGGGGAAATCCTAATAAGGAAGGAATGTCCATACTGAAAGGACGGGAATCCGTACCTCAAGTCCAGTGAATGAACGGAAGAAAGACTCCTACTTCTGGATCACTAACGCTACATGAATACACACGTGTATAAGTATCGATTCACTGATTACGTACTGGGTTCTGTGTCTTGTTATAGCTGATTTGGTATGTTTTAGGTCATGGTTCACTGTTTAAAGCCTTAAACTGTGTTTATCTTGTATTTCTGGTTTATCTGATTAAGTATTACTGGTGTTTCATGTATTGATATACTTACTGTATAATAATAAGTAACTTTCCAAAAATAGCAGGTTTCCAAAAATAGAAAGTTTCCAAAAATAGAAAGTTTCCAAAAATAGAAAGTTTCCAAAAATAGAAAGTTACCAAAAATAGAAAGTTTCCAAAAATAGAAAGTTTCCAAAAATAGAAAGTTTCCAAAAATAGAAAGTTTCCAAAAATAGAATTTACTGCCTAAAATAGATTAGTTTCTAAAAATAGAAAGTTTCCAAAAATAGATCAGCTGCCTTAATTAAATAAGTTTCCATATATAAAAGGTTTCCATAATTAGATTAGCTGCCTGAAATAGATTGATTTCCATATATAGAAGGTTTCCATAATTAGATTAGTTGCCTTATTTAATTAAGTTTCTATAAATAGAAGTTTCCATAATTAGAATTAAGCTGATTTCATAAGCTAACATATAAGTCTAAGTGTTATAAGCTTATTCTTAAGTCATATGATATAGTGTATAGTTTAATTATTATTTCATGTATTTTAATTAAACTATAGGTTAAGCATTTTAATTAAAGTGTAACATGTATTAATTAAAATGAAATGAAAGTACTTAGGTTAAAATGTGTATTATTATTAATAATAATATAACCTAAGTCATGTCTAAATTAATTAATTATAGGCATGTTTTTAATAATTAATTAATTATAACTTATAACATAAAATACTTAGGTTAAATTAATGTCATGATAAACTAATAATTAAAATAACCTAAGTCATGATTTAATTAATATTTCATGTTATTAATTAATTATATCATAAGTTCATGATTCATAAAAATTACATGTAACATAGATCATGATTTTAACCAACGAACCATGAATCGGGTATGAATTCGACACCGTACCCCGGGCCAAACCCGGGGCACACGTGTCCTCTTGCTGCCGTGGGTCCCACATGAGCCAACCAAGACCAATTGTGGTCTTGGTGGTGGCGGCAATAGCAAACCAAACCCCCCTCGGGTTTGTTTTGCTAGGCGGCTAGAAACAAACACCCCTTTAAATCATTCCTTGATTTTATTTAATACCAAAACATGTTAGATCAATGATTAATTATCTTGTTTTCATAAGAAAAATAATAACATGTTCATGAAAATAATCAAAGATTAAAAGAATTAAAAAGAATTAAAAAGAAGGGTTAGAAAGGTATACCACTATGTAGCTTGGAAAAAGGATGAACAAACACGTATTCTAACACTTGTTTTTAAGATCAAAATCAATCAAACACCCTCTTATGGTGGTGTAAGGGTGGCGGCACAAGGAGAGCAAAAAGGAGAGGAGAAAACTATTTTTAGGGTTTTGATGTTTATTTCTTGAAAATGAAAAATGAAAACATGTTTTTACTTTTACCCCCCTTAACTTGTAAAGTCCATGGGCTAAGCCCATTTCATGAATGTGTGCCGTGGGTATGGGGGCCCCACATGGGGTACCCGTACCTTTCTCGTGTCCCGATGTTTCGTGTTCGTTCGTGGTTAATCGTGCTCGTGTTTAACGTGTTTCTGTTTAATCTAACGTGTCGTTTATCGTAAACTTAACGCTCGTAAATATATTATAAGTATTTACGTAATTATCTTAGTTAGTATTTTAAATGGTGTTCATGATTTAATTATGTTCACTTGATATATTATTAACTGTTTATCATGGGTTCGTACGTAATCGATACTTGTCATGACATACACGTATGCACTTGCTTGATTATTAGCACATGAATGTGATCAATACTACATGAGGTAAGTTTTAATCTAGAACGTACGATCTTAAGGGCACTATTCATGGTAAAAGCATGCGGGTTTTACAGATGTACTCTTTTTCAGTAGATTTGGATTCGAATTCTGGTAAAAATTACTAGTTTGTTAAATTCCGTATTTGTAATTATTTTTTCGTGTCGTATTTTAAATTCCGTATTTGTAATTTTTATTTCCGTATTTGTAGTTTAGGTTTGGAATGAAATGAATTTTAATTTGTGTGAAAATGAAGAAAAAGAAAAATAAAAGATAGTGGTGGGGCCATGATGTTGAGTATTTTACACCCCTTAGGAAAAGAGCGTAAATGTGGAAAGTACTAAGTGTACGTTTAGGAAAACGTAAGCACTTATGACCCTTTGTGTGGGATCGTTCTCAAGGAGGCTTAGTGTGTGTGTGTTAAGAAATGATTAAATGTTTGTGATTATGATTATGAAGAAAGAAAAGAGAAAGAAAAGAGAAAAGGACGATGGTTGCGATTAAAATTACACTAAGACGAAAGTCGTAAACGTAAAACCGTAAAACGTGACGAAATTTAAAAATGATCCTAAAAATACCTAGAAAATTGCAATAAATCCTAAAAAATGTAATTAGAGTTTAAAAAATCAAAAATCACTCAAACCTTTTATTTAATTAAATAATAATTTTTTAATGCTAATTAAAGCCCAAAAAATCAAATTAATTAACAAAAAGCCCAAAATGAGATTTTTTTAATTTGTAAACCTTTAAAAAAACTTAATTAAACTAAAAAGTATTTTTATAAATTTTAAAACCTATTTAAACTATTTTTAAATGATTAGAAACTATTAAAATATTAAAATAATCCTAAAAAATAATTAAATGACAAGAAAATTAATCTAAAAATTTTAAAATTCCTAACTTAATGTATTTGACCTAAGAAAAATGAAAAAGTTGCAAAAATCCTAAAAACAATTTTTAATAATAAAATATTAATAAAAATTCAAAAATTATAAAAAAAATTCTAAAAACTTGCAAACTAGTTTATTTTAACCTAAATAAACAGAAAATGAGCTTGAAATGTCCAAAATACCCCTAATGGGCCTCCAAATGGGCCAAAAGTCCAAACAGATTACCTAATGGGCTTATTTAAGGCCCAATAAGAAAATGTTGTCCAAATAAGCCTAAAATTTCAGTCTAGCTTAAAATTTGATTTCAAACATAAAACTTTAAAGGCCCAAAAGCTGAATCAATGCTTATCACAGCTTAGTGAACAAACAGCGTATTCTTAATGGGCTTTTTGGCCCATTAAGCCATAAGCTAATGCCATAAGCTCTAATTTGACACACATCCTTCTAATGAGATTAAAAAGCTGTTTGTAAAAAGAAATTTTGAAAAAGCTTAACCAGTAAGTCAGAAATAAGTCAAAAAGTTTTCACTAAAATACAAAATAGTCGACTTAGAGTTTTAGACCATTTCAGAAGCTGATTGTTTTTGCAAAATGTTTTAAATCACTTAACTAAGCTTAATAATCAAAAATATTTCCAATAAGCACACTGAATAAGCTGGAAAAAGCAAATAAGCACTTATATAAAAGTCAACTAAGTTGGTTTTCTAGTCAAACCTAAAAGTCAAAGACTCAAAAGCTCCAGAATAGTCAAATGGGTCAAATAAGGAAGATTGATTACAAAAAAAAAGTTTTTGCAAGTCTAAATAGGCTATTATAGCTTATTGATAAGCTGAACACAAATTTGCACTATCAGTGGGAACTTTCAGTGGGAAAGAGTTCCCACTGCTTTGACTATTTGACTTGTTGATTTAGAGAGATTTAGTTGGTTTTGTTGGACAATCAAGGTACCGTTATAACCAGTGGGTTATAAGGAGTCAATAACAAGCAACAAATCACAATTTCACCCAACCAATCAGTATAGTTAAATCAAAATGTCACCAGATCAGTCACAGACATGGAAAATAAGCAGATTTGAGAAATAAGCAGTTTAAGCAAGATTAAGCCAACCAAATTGAACCAAAACCATACACAAGCTATAATAATCTTAAATAAGCATAAATAAACTTGTTTCATGCACTGAATCAAAGATTAGACCTAAGTTCAAGCCTATGTTTCTTACTGATGAGCTTAGATGAACACAAAGACCTTTCTTGCTGATATACTTGACCACAAATCCAATTTTAAACCCTCAAATCTACTTATCAGCTTACACCAACTTTGTTTTTACACTTGTTAATCCTAAATATGCATACACTCTAAGTGTTCCCAAAATTTTAGATTAAAACAGGCAAAAACAAGCAAGTTATAGCAAAGATTCAGATTTGATGTTCAAAGCACAAGATATGCAGATAAAAACATACAAACACCTTAACAATAGATAAATACCACAAACAAACTCTAACACCTACTCAAACCAACACAAACTTCAAACAAGCAGTAATCCCAAACACCCCTTTCACTTTTTAAATCAAGATTTAACAAAGCAAATGTGGTAAACAGGTTTACCCAAGCTTAAACAAACATCAATACAACATTATCATAAACTAGGAACACATTTGCATGCATCAAACAACATCAAACACCAGCAGATACCAAAAACACTTAAACCAAGTATTTTAACAGATTTTTGAGAAAGAAAGCTCAAACCTCATGAATGTACTTCCACACTCATGAATTTATGAGCTTATGTGCCTAGCTTAACAAGGCACAAGCTTCCAATAAGCTGCTAAGAACAACAAGGTTAGAAATAAACAGATTAATAAAAGAAAAATGGAAAATGACCAAGATCCTTTCAAGCTTGTACCCCACCCCTTGATCCTTCCCAAACCAAAAGCTTCACAACACCTTGATAATCTCTTTATTGGGGTGTTATGATCAGCTTATAGCCCAAAAAGTTCAAGTGTTTGAACAAGACTTAGAAAAAATCAGGTTTTTAGAAAACTTTGCAAACTTGCATAAAACTTCAAACCAATATTTGAAACTTCAAACATAAACTTAAAACATGTAAACAATAACAGGTAAGGTAAATTGGAACTTGGAATTCGTCACAAACTTTCACACTTTTTCATTAACTTGAAATAAGGATTTACAAAGTTTTGACCAAAGAAAACCAAGAACAAAGCTAAATGTTGTAACCCTAATGCCTTATATAGGCTACAATGAGTCCTAAAATGCTGAAAAATAAGTAAAACCCTAGTGCATAAAGTTCCAGAATTGCCCTTGAAGGTTTGAACTTTGTTGACTAAATTTGACTTGGGAGCGTGATACATGTGACAATTCTTGTTATATGATCTTGGACGTCCAAATAGTGCGTAGGAATGAAGCATGATCTTGGCACGTTAATTCTCTGGCCATTCTTGTCTTCATGCGAGTTCGTGGGTCAGGGGAGGTTTCATGTGAGCATGTGAGTGATGTGGCAAGGGTTTAAAGGTTGGGTTTTGTTAATTAGACCCTTAATCTTAAATTTAGAAAAGATTAAGGACTAATTTCAAGTAATTAAGAAATCCCTAGTTTGTGTTCATAAGGTGAATAGTGGTTAATTTGATATGGTTTGGGATTTAAATAAGTGTTTAGCCCGAGTTTAAAGTAATTAAATAAATTAGTTTAAATCGTTGGTGAGTGGGATTGTGACATGGCAGCAGGATGGGTTGTGATTGGTGGATTTTGCTGAGTGGGGCACGTGTCACCAGCTGGTTGGTCTAGGTAAGGTTTAGTGTCTCCCAGTTTTGGCCCTCCACTTTATTGCTTTGTTTCATTTTAGGTTTTAATAGCACAAAATCAGAATCCTTTATTATGGAAGTTTGGTTTTTCATACTTTTGCCCCAAAAAACTTTACAAAGGTTTTACCAAGGACTTGTTTTGCCAATTCATGATATTTGAAGGACCAAACTTGACATGTCTTCAATCTTCAAGGTCTTCACTTGTTCTTTGTTTTCAAGGAGGACTGAAAGTGACAAGTCTTCAAATATGAGGGACCATTCTTGCCAATTCTCAAAGTTGAGGGTCCTTTTTGTAATTTTGACAAACTTTAGGAACCAAACTTGTAATTATGAATATAAAAGGGATTAATGTGTCAGTTCTGCAATAATGGAGGACCCTTCTTGTACAATCTTCAATTCTTCAAGGGCTTTTCTTGGAAAATCAACTCTAGGACTTGGTTCATTGTGCGGCTTCGTTTCCAGTGTTCGTTTTTTGCTTGTTTCTTGGGATATTTTGCCATTTTCTCAATATTCGTACCTAAAATACACATTGAACAAACAAAAGCATATATTTGGCACATTTTATGATATTTTTACCATTTTAAGCTCGTTTTGGACGATGAGACTATGTATAAAAGTAGTCTCATCACTCCCCCATACTAAACCATTGTCGTACCCTCACGCAATGCTAGAATAAAGTATCGTAGCATGATGTAAGTTGATGTGTATAGTGATTTATTTGATATACGTTATAGGGTAAATAAGAAAAATACCTTTAGGAAAAAGTAATAGACTAATAATACCAATGACGAATTCAATTAAACACGTGAGTGAGTCGAGTTCGTTGTACACGAAGATCTTATGAATTTGAGACGTTTCGTTTTGATTTGGACAATCGATTTGAATTGGTTTGTGGTTTTTAAACTACAAATAAAATCTACGAATTTTTAAGCTATTTAAAAATATCCTAAAGTGCATGAATCGTAAACCCGCCTAATTAAAAAAAATTTAAAACAATTACTTAATATTAAAACACTTTTTAAAATTTAAACTAATTTAATTATCTACGAAAAATTAAGTCTATTTAAAAATTATAACTTTTAATCTATTTAAAAATCTAATTAATCTTTTTAGAACTAATTTACCTTATTTAAAAATACTCTAAAAATTTAATCTATTTCAAAACTATGTTTATTAAAATCTAAAGTTATAAAAATTTAAACTAATTAAAATTTAAACTAATTAATCTATTTAAAACATTTTTTTTATTTTTTATTTATTTATTTATTTAAAACTACTTAATTAATGAGACTTTATTTTAATTAAAAATAAAAGTAAGTTATAAAATGAAATAAAACGTGACAATTAATTTACCTTACAAATACTGCTAGATCTTAAACAGTCTATATTAATCAACTTCCAAAGAGTTAAATCAAAAAGACATTTAGCCCAAGTGGTTATCACTCTACGCCTGTGACCAGGAGGTCACAGGTTCGAATCCCACACAAGACATAATTTTTGGATTAATTTCTTTTTAGACAGATAAGAGTTCCCAGTCACAGGAGTGACTTTTTGGACAAGCTTATTTGCTTAAAGCTATGAGGACAAGCTTTTTGAGCTTATCAGACTATTGAATCTGATAAGCAGTTAAGAAGAACAATAATGAAGGAAATAAAGCAGAAGTACAAGACCAAAATCAAAACAGTTAATTCAACAGCAGACACAAAAAGTATCCCAAATAAGCAGAAAGTATAACCTAATAAAATCTGATATAAACTTCAGCAAAAATCAGATAAAACTGGGTAATATAACACAATACTACTAGAATCAAATATTCAACTCAAAATAGCAACAATTCAGAACACACGTAAAACTTGATAAGTCTCTCAGCAAAGCTTAACAAACTTAAACCAATCCATATCAACTCAAGTTTAAACCTATATCACACTAATTAAAACTTTACTTCGATTTCAAACACCAAATAACTCAGAATCTCAGTCAAGTTAAATCACAAACGAGCAGTGACAATAAAACATCTGAATAAGTACTTGCAATTTCAACTAAGCAGATACTGAATCGGTACTAATCAATCCAAAATCAACTAGAACAGATTATTTAACAGTAACAATCAACCTTCAAACTATTTTACTCCTCAACCAAACATTTTTATAATCAATAACAATCACAAATTATCTTAGAATGAGCAAAAATATAAATCTTAACAGTAGCAATCTTATAACATTTCGAATACCAGTTCATTAAACATCAAGCATTAAAGACCTTAATCAATTAAACATAACATAATATCTTTAACTAAAACATGATATTAAAAAAAAGATGGAACCTTTTGGGAAAACCGTTGAGAAGTAGGATTGCGCTGAGCATCCTAGATGAACCGAACCACCATCATCTCAAACCACCATTCACCAATACTCGAACCACCAGTTTACTTTTGTGAATCCTTTCCAGTAGGGAAATTATTTAATCCTACTTTTACCTTTTATATTAAATCTGAGCTATCAATTAGCTCATGCTTAACATAATAAACATTACTGAGTTGAAAAAGTCTATAGAAATTAATTCTTATAACAATTTTAACAGAAATTAAAAGAACCGAGACACCAATAGAATCAAACGAAGAACTTTTATTAAATTAAAGACAATAATACAAGATTTAAAAAATAAATTACAAGATTTAATTCCTACCACTAATTCTACAGAGTAACTTTAAAGTAAAAAGATGGATGATTTACAAGTAAAAATTGGGGGTATTTATAGCCCCCCCAAGGGCTGTTGGTGAGCGAATATCCGAATAATAGAAGAATATTCCACTTGATTTTGTAGCCCTTGAACTTCCTTCTTCTCTCTCTTTATCAATCGGATGGCTGTGATGAATCCAAATAGCACACGGATCGCCAACGTGGCATCCATGTGCTAGTTGTGCTTCTTCTTTGGGTTTTGATTGGTGGAATAGGCTGGATGAGGTGTCATATCCAATAATAAGATGCCACGTTACTCTTTATCTCCAAACCTTCTCTTCCTTAAACCATGGGGGTTTTATTCCCCATGGTATGAATTAACCGAATATATCAAAAGCCCTTTGGTTAATTCACTTTTTACTGGCTAGGGTTAATGGGAACAGTGACATGGGTGACTGGTTTTAGGGTGGGGAAGAAAAGTGAGATGGGGAAGAAAAGCTTTCATAGGAAGTAACGTTTTAATTTAATGATGGAAGAAAAACGTGTGAGTGGGAATAATAAAAACGAGAGGATTTATTTAATAGGTGCGTGTGGTGTGTGGTGAAAAACGGTTTATGTATAAAGTCAAAACCCTAGGTCCAACATTAACCTCATTCGTTCCATTCATTATTTTGGGCTTGGGCCCAAGATTCACCTTCATTCGTCCTATTCATTTTTGTATTAGGGCCGCAAACGGCCTTATTTGTAAAACAAGTATTCATTATCCCATAAATGGGCCTTCAAGCCCATTAAGCAGCCGTGGGTCCCACTTGGCCCATTTTCTTGACAAATTATTAAATCCACTCATGTCGAACTCGGTTTTTGGCTTCTTCAATCTTTATCATCAAACTCGTGTCGATTATTGCCGGTTTTCGTGAACTTGGTACCTACACACATTCAAACAAGAAACAAGCAAATCCAATGCATATTTGATAAAATTCATGCAATATTTCATTGTTTTAAGCAACAAATGATATGAGTAAATACACTCATATCATAGCACCTCCAAAATTCATTTTTATGCACTTTTATTGAATCATAAACTTACTACACTACTACTACTTTCTACTACTTACGTTTTAGACATAATGTATGATTTTCACCGCAAAATGGGACGTTTAGGTTCCTAGAACAAGAACACGTGAATGCTTCGTTAGAAATAATTTCATCGTCTTCAATTTTCACCCAATTTCATGCCAAGCGTGTAACGAGATTATTGTCATTATAAGTTAGTAATGCTAACACTACTCATATGCCCTAATCACGTACTTAGACTCCCATTTTCCTAAGTGGTATCTCTTATATTTTATTTTGTCTTGAATGTTCACGAGGATACATTTTTTTACTTATGTGATGATAGAGATTTAGGTGCAAAAATAAAGTCATAAGGGTGTAACCAAGACCATCGAATTAATAACCCCCCCTAATAGACAACGATGTCAAAAAATTAAGTCAACAAGAAGGATCGATAAACAGGGTTTTATAACGGTTTTGAACATCAGACTTATTACCAAGACTTTTATACGCCCCCTAACGGATGGGCCTTATTATCATAGGTTTACCTCCATCTTTTATTCGACTTTGACATGGAGCTTTTATTATGACTTCGGTCTTGCCTTTTCTTTTATTTAACCTCGCCATGAGGTGTTTATTATGGCCAAAGACGTATATCCTCAAGCTAAAGCAAATTTTGGATCTTTAAAGCTTCAAAGATTAAGGCTTGATTCACTTTCAATTTCGCATAGATTTTTCGGCCTTGTGAGCTTCAAATTGTTTGGTTGATTTAGGTGAGCCCTTGAAATCTTATTATTAGGTGAAGCTTTCGATTATTCGGGTTGCCAATACTTCAAAACTGTGACGCTGGCGATACCTTAATGTTTTCCCAATTTAATTACATGGAAGCTACTAGAAAAGATTAGAAACCAACAATCAAGACTAAACCGCTAAGTCAATACTTATTAGCAAAATATATATACAAGTGAAGGGAGAATAAGAAAACAACGAGAACATATGAGTTTTTGAAAGAATATGAGTACTCTACGTTTAGCATAGTAACTTATAATTAACTCTATCATTTCTCGTCTTCATTTAAGAGACTTAGCCTAAAATAAAGTTAAGGAATCGAAGCTAAGTGCTCAACACGCAAGGTCGAGTCAAAAATTACTCTTATTCTCGCCATCGGAAAATTTACATTCTTGTCTTCAAACACTTATAAACATGAGAAAAAAGTTAAAAATTGGCCATTTTTAGCCTTATTTTCAACAAAACGATAAACAAAAAGATAATTTTGGAATACGTGAAGGTTTGGCAAGGCAAGTATCTATTCACCCCCCCCATACTAAAGTTAAACATTGTCCTCAATGTTTCAGTCTAAGGGTAGGATACTCCCATACTAGAGACGTAGTCGAATGCTTAATCTAGCATGGAAACGGTGTAACCATTAAATCAATAGCCGTTTATGAAGTGTGCTAAAAACCTAAGGTTAGAACATCAGAGGATATATCATATGGATATCGAGAAATTCTTCAAAGCAAACGATCGAGTGCACACGTAAAATGAACACGAGAGGCTCCAATCGTGAAGATAATGATCATCTAAAAACCACATAGCACAAACAACCACGGAACAAAGGTTGGAAGGGCACAAATCCCCTCTCGTTAACTACATTAGAAATCGATAATATGTACATGGATAAGCATGGGACTCCCCTACGAGGCACCTCGTTTTTGATTATCATTGGGGAAGGTGACTTGGTAGAGGTAGTTTAAAGAGGGAACTTCCCCACCAAAGTAGTGCTTCAACCTATGGCCATTCACTTTAAAGTTAGGACCATTATTTTGAGCTAGCTCGATGGTCCCATATGGAAAAACTTTGGTAATGGTGAATGGACCGGACCAACGGGATTTCAACTTGCCGAAAAAGATTTTCAATCTCGAGTTAAAAAGAAACACTTGATCTCCAATGTTAAAAACCTGGTTTTAATTTTAGAATCATGAAACTTTTTAGTTTTCTCTTTATAAATTAATGAATTTTCATAAGCAATGTCCCTCATTTCATCTAATTCATTTAATTGCATTTTCCAGTGTTTTCCCGTGGTCTCAATGTCATCATTACAATGCTTTAGGGCCTAATAAGCTTTGTGCTCGAGTTCAATTGGTAAGTGGCAATTATTCCCATATACAAGCTTGTAAGGAGTGCACCCAATGGGCCTCTTATGAGCGGTATGAAAGGCCCATAAAGCATCGTCTAACTTATCCGACCAAGATTTTCGGTTTTCCCTTATCGATCTCTCCAAGATCCTTTCAACGCTCGGTTTGAAAACTCAACTTGCCCACTTGTTTGCGGGTGATAAGCCGTAAAAAGCCGATGTGTAACCCCATATTTCTTTAAAATTCCTTCAAATCGGTCATTGCAAAAATGGGTTCCACGATCGCTTATGATTGCACGAGGGGTTCCAAACTGAGAAAACAATTACTTCAAAAACTTGACTACCACACAAGCATCATTCGTGGGCAAAGCCTTAGCTTCCACCCACTTGTAGTGGTAGTCAACGGCGACAAGGATGTACTTATTACCACGAGATGATGGGAACGACCCCATAAAATCAATTCCCCAAACATCAAAGATCTCACACACTTGGATGATATTTTGTGGCATTTCATCGTTTTGTGAGGATTTTCCTTGTCGCTGGCATGAGTCACATGACTTGACAAGTTCATGTGCATCTCGGTAAATAGTAGGCCAAAAGAAACCGGCATCAAAGACCTTCTTCGCCGTGAGATTAGCACCATGGTGACCACCCGTGGGTCCCTTGTGACAAGCTTTAAGGATATTAGAAGCATTGGTGCCAAAAAAACAACGTCGAATAATTTGATCCGCACAAGTCCGGAATAGATAAGGGTCGTTCCAAAAGTAGAACTTGACGTCACGAAAGAATTTTTGTTTTTGTTGAGTCGTCATACCCTTAATGATGAAGTTGCCCGCATGGTAATTTGCGATGTCCGCAAACCATGGGGTGGATGAGTCATGCTTAAAATTCACTACACCAAGTGTCTCGAGAGGAAATGTTTCGGTGATTTCCTTATTCTCGTACACACTTTGGTGAGGATCTTCCAAGCGAGAAAGATGATCGGTCGCTAGATTCTCGGCTCCTTTTTTGACAAGGATCGTGACATCAAATTCTTGTAGGAGGAGAATCCAACGAAGCAATCTTGGCTTTGCATCTTGTTTAGCCAAAAGATACTTGATTGTCGAATGATCCGTATACACTATGCTTTTAGTCAAGACGAGTGATTGTAGAGTTTTACCACACCTTTTGGAAAAGGAGGTAAATAGGAAAAGTATTAAATACGACGGTTTAGGAAAACCGTGTACAAATGACCCTAATGAAGTTCAAAGTTCGTTTCCCAAGGAGGTATATGTGTGTGAATAATTCGTAAATGATTTGAGATTAATATTAGAAAGAAGGGGATGAGAAAGTAGAATGACGAAGTCGTGAAAATTATTACTACGATGACAAAACGTAAAACCGTAAAAAGAGCTAAAATAAAAATTAATTCTAAAAATTCCCAAAAATAATTACCAAAAATCAAAATAAATAAACTAAGAGTTTATCAATGATCAAAACTTTTTCAAACCTTTTAATTAATTAAATATTAATTTTTAAATGCTAATTAATGCCCTAAAAATCAAATTAATTATCAAAAAGCCCAAATAAAGATTTTTCAATTGGTAAACCTCTAAAATGACCTAAAAGATTAAAAACTATTTTTATAAATTTTTAAACTCAGAAAAGCTATTTAAAAGGATTTAAAAACTATTAAAACTTAAAATAATTATAAAAATTAATCTAAATATGATAAAATTAATCTAAGAGTTGCAAAAATCCTATTTTAATGTACTAAACCTAAGAAAAATATAAAAAGTGCAAAAATGTGAAATTTGAATTTTAATAATAAAATAATATTAAAAATCCAAAAATTATAAAAAAATTCTAAAAACTTGAAAACTAGTTTATTTTAACCTAAATAATCAGAAAATGAAAGTGAAATTACCAAAATACCCCTAATGGGCCCCCAAATGGGCCAAAAGCAAAAACAGTCAACACTAATGGGCTTTTGGGCCCAAAAAGTCAAACTAGGCCCAAATGACCTGAAAAAGCCCTAACTTACTCAAAATTTAATTCTAAGCACAAAAGTCTAAAGGCCCAAAAGCTGATTTTGAGCTTATCACAGCTTAAATAGCAAACAGCTTATTCTTATTAGGCCAATAAGCCCATTAAGCAAATAGCCAATGCCATAAGCTCTGCTTAAATACACAACCTTCTTTTGAGATGCCTAAGAGATCTATAAAAAGAAATTTTGAAAAAGCTCACTCAATAAGCCAGAAATAAGCAAAATAGAAATCCACTAAACGACAAAATAGTCGGGTTAGAGTTCTAGGCTGTTTCAGAAGCTCTGGTTTGTTGCAAAAGCTCACAAATAGCTTAACTAAGAACAATCAATCAAGAAAATCACAAAAAGCCAAGTAGAATAAGCTGTGTGAACCAATAAGCTGGCTGAAAAAGCTAAATAAGCTAGTTTTCTAGCAAAAGCTTAACCAAAAGACTTGTAACCTTCTAGACTTGTTATTAAGCTGAGAAAAATGAGTTCTAAAAATAAAGTTGCTACATGTACCAATAAGCAAAACAGATTCAATAAGCTTGCTGACCAAGTTTGACCAAAGGTCAAACGCTGACAAGAGTAATTCAAACGCTGAAAAGTAGAATTTTGGGCGTTGACAGACTTAATGAAGTGTTTAAGCTTTGTTTTCAACCTGCTGGTCAAGGCTTGAGTACAAACCTTATGACTCAAGGTCTACCAATTGGTTAGATTTGATGAGTTTTGGGCACAAGTAAGCGAATAAGCCAGTGAGCTTATAAGCCAGTAACAAAGCAAACCAAATATCCAAATCTACTCACAAGCAACACATAAACAAGATCCAAGCAACAAAACAACAAGGCACACACTAGGATTAAAAATGCAAGCACAAAATGAGGTGGTCACTTTGCTGATGCAAATAACCACTTCAGCCAACTTTGATAAGCTCTAGCACCTTCAATAAGCCACCAAATTTAACAAACAGATAATGCACAGATAGCTTATCACCTTAACTATTCCCAAACCTGATTTCAGAAGAAGTTATTGGATCTGATGTGTTTGACCAATTTCAAAACACTTTTTATCAGATTTTTGCAAAACTTGAAATCCCTTTTCCAATCTTTCAGAAACTTAACCAATGACTAAAACTTGTTTAATATGACTTGTTTAGACCTCCCAAACCCTAAGAACCAAGGGCACAAGGCCACAAGGCCTTATGAACCAGTAAACCCAAACAACCTTTTATAAGCCCTTTTTCAAAGCAACTTCTTAATTCTACAAACAACCTACTGATGTTAATGATCAAATTGCTACACTAGGTGACAACTAACAGATACCAACCATAAAATACCAAGAACAAACACAAAATCACCAAATCACATAGCAAAACATAAAACAGTCAATATCATGTGATTTTTTTAGAGGAATCTTAACAAGAGGTTATACCTGTCCTCCACAACATCCTAGGAGGACCAGCAATGCTCCTTGGACCTTGTTCAACAACTAGAACAAGACCAAGGTACTTCAACAATGGAAATGAATGACTGCCTTGGTTGATGGTTCAAAGTAGAACCTCAAGGACTTGATTACTTCAACACAATGAACAAACAGCCCAACCAAAGGCTCCAATCTCTTCACAAGCTTAGTGTCAACAAGCTTGTAAGAGCTTATAGCTTTTGGTCAAGAATTACTACAAGAAAAATAGTAAAATCATAAACCACTTTTCAAGCTTATTTCAAACTTGAAAACCTTACCAAACATAAACGTCCTTGAACCATAAGATTCAAGCACACTTATAACATTAAATGGAACTCAGAATTACCCTTAAACAACACCAACTTTCAAAAACATAAAAAGGAATTGCAATTTTCTCAAAATACCAACTTTTATAAAATTCAAAAAGGAATTACAATGTTTAAAAGGTAAAACTGGAACAAAGGCCTCACCACAGGTTGGGGTTCCTTTTATAGAGTACAAGGGATGATTCTAGAACTAGAAAATACATGAAACCCTAGCTAGGAATTCCCAAATGCCCTTGAGTGCATTGAGTTGTTTAGCTATCCAACATGATCTTGAGCGTTCCTTTTAGCTTTGTAACCAAGCAAAGAGTGTCAGCTGTTGATTTGGACACGTGGCATTCCTTGAAGGTTAACTTGTGATGTGATAGGTGGACGTCTTGAATGGTGGGGCCCTTTGGTGAGTGGGAGTGAGGGTTTTGGGTGTGGGATGAGTTTCTGCATGTGTGAATCAAGTGTGGGTATGCGTAACTTGGATTTACCCTTTGTTAAGTGGATGGTAAATCTGGGTGGGATGAATGGTGAATAGTGGTAAGTTTGATCCGTTTTTGTAGGAATAGGAGTTGTTTGGCGCAAAAACATGTTTGAATGTTTCAGTTGTACACCTTTGGCCCTTGTGTTTTTGTGAAATGGGTAAAACAAGTTTTTCAGCCACAAAACCCGTTTTCCTTTGTTATGAAAGTTATGAATTTCATACTTTTTCCCCAAAACTTTGGCAAAAGTATTTTAAGGGTTGTTTTTGCCATTTTTGCATATTTGAGGGACTGATTTTGGACATTCTTGATCTTTAAAGGTCTTCATTGTATCTTTGACTTCATGAGGGACCATAATTGACAAATTAGAATTGATGAGGGACTAATCTTGCCAATTCTTCAAAGTTGAAGGACCATTTTGTAATTTTGACAAACTTAAGAGACCAAACTTGTAATTATGAATATACAAGGGTTTTAAGTGTCATTTCTTCATATTTTGAGGATCAATCTTGTATATCTTCAAGTCTTCAAGGGTTAATCTTGGATAATTCATGAACTAGGGCCCGGTTCTTTGTATGGCTTCGTTTCTCGTGTCCGTTTTTGCTTGTTTCTTGTGATCTTTTGTCTTTTTCACGATATCCATTCCTAAAACACACAAGTAAACAAATACAAGCATATATATGGTATTTTATGATATTTTAATGCATTTAAAGCCCGAAAAGAACGATGAGATCATGTACAAATGCCATCTCATCCCATACTAAGCCATTGTCGTGCCCTCACGCAATGCTAGAATAAAGTATCTAAGCATCACCAAAAGTCAATTTTATTAACCTTTATTGAAAAGTAAAAGACTTGCAACAATACTACGGAGATGTGTGAAGACATAATGTATGATTTTCATCACGAATGTAACTTTTAGGGTTAATGAATAGAAACAAGTAAATGTTCCATAGAGTAAATTTCGTCATCCTTGATTGTCATACATCCCATGCTAAGTGCAAAAACGAGATCATTGTTGGTACAAGTCACAATGCTAACACTACTCATACGTCCAAATTGTGTAATACTTTTTCTCCCCGCAATCCTAGTTATTATAAAAGGAAATGGGTTACTAGAATTTTTTAACTACTTGTCATGGATCACAAGTGATTCATATTGACTTATTTGAGTATTTATTAGTCCGAAAGTAAAGTAGCACGATTTAATCGATAGTTAGCCGAAGGATAAAATCTTTTAAAACGGCTTCTCGTGTATCTCCTTAAGTTCATATTTTGGCATAACTCGTTTCACGATTTGAGACCTTTCTCGGACCGATATTTGGCATGTACTTCATACTTCAAATCTTGGGAAGACGTTCTTGAAATTATGTTCTTCTCTTCATATTTTGGAATTTCTTCACTTGACGTTTTTGAGAGATTCTTCATACTTGGACCACGACTTCATCATTTTTCTTCAATCATTATTTTGGACTTTGATATACAACGATCCGCCTCCTTTTTGGACTTGGATATATTTATCCTCATACCTTGTTAGGGTCTTTTTGGATAGACTTTCTCCATGATCTTTAGGGGAGTAATTGCTTTTCGTCGTGTGTCTCGATCCTTCATATTGATTTTGGAATAATGATACTTCACATAATCTTGGATCTTTAGCAACAAAATAGAGCTCCTCATGCCTTGTTAGGGCCTTTTTGGATCTTCGCCAATCTTCGCGTCCCGCTTCAATAACTTATGCCGTGGCAATGAACTCTATTCAACCCTGAGCAACTTTTAACCGATCTTGTGCTAGAAGCTAAGTAACCTTTTAAATCGTACGACCTTACTTATTGCAATTATTTTTATTCCTAATGCATTGATCTTATGGGAGAAAAAGCCACAAATAAAAACATATGAGTTTTTGAAAGAAAATTTTCATGTTCTACGTTTAGCATGATCACTTGTCTAACTCTATCACTTCTCATTCTTCACTATTTAAAGACCTCTAATTAAAGAGACTCGTGAGTACTTAGCCATGCAAGTCAAAATTAAGCTAAATTTGGATTAGCTTTCATTAAGACTATATCAAATCAAAGTTTTGGGTTTTCAAGCCACCTATAGGATCTTGCACTTTCTTGGAATTTTTCAAGTTTAGAGAATGCATTTTATAGGTCCCTTGATAAGTGACTTTCTAGGATCAATTATAGGAACTTGCGAAAAGTTCTTGTTCTTAACCCGAATGAGCTAAGACTTTCGCGTTTTAAAGTTCCCTATATAAAAGTCTAGCAAAACTTGAATTGAGCGGGTTAAGGAATGTAAAGGGCTCCAAATGCCCATCAAGTAAAAAATTAGCTCTTATTCTACCCATCGGAAAATATACATTCTTGTCTTAAAAACACTTATTAAAACTAAGAAAATTTTTAAAATTTAGCCATTTTTAGCCTTATTAGCAACAAAACAAAACAAAACATTGAAAGTTGGAAAACGTGAGGGCGTAGCAAAGCAAGTATCTATTCACCCCCCCATACTAAAAGTAAACATTGTCCTCAATGTTTCGAGTCTAAAGGTGGAACACCCCCATACTAGAGACGAAGAATCGAATGCTTAGGATCTAGCATGGAAAGGGTGATCAACAATATATCTAAAGCCGTTTATGAATTATGCTAAAAGATAATTGTTAGAACAATAAAGGATATGTCATGGATTCGTGAAAAACTTCTTCAAGCAAACGATCGAGGCTCATGTAAACGAACACGAGAGTCTTTAATCGTAGATGATGATGATGATCTAGATAACACAATTACAAACAACCACGAGACAACGAGTTGGAAGGGCACAAATCCCTTCTCATTATTTATTAGAAAGCATAAAAGGATAAGCATGGGATCTCCCCCACGAGGCACCTCATTTTTTATTACCGAGTCATGAGCTCGACTCGATCCCCTCAATGCTAATTATCATTTGGGAAGGTGACTTGGTCGAGGTCAACCATTGAAGGAATTTCCCCACCAAAGTAGTGCTTAAGCCTATGTCCATTCACCTTGAAGTTAGGACCATCATTTTGAGCTAGCTCGATGGTCCCATAAGGAAACACTTGAGTAACGGTGAAAGGACCCAACCAACGAGATTTCAATTTCCTGGAAAATAACTCAAGTCTAGAGTTAAAAAGTAACACTTGATCACCAACGTTAAAAACCCGGTTTATAAGCGGTGCAACCAATAGGTGTCTTATAAGCGGTCCTAAAGGCCCATAAAGCGTCATCGAGTTTGTCGGACCATGAAGCACGGTTTTCTCCAATCGACCTCTCTAAAATCCTCTTCAAAGCTCGGTTCGAAACCTCGACTTGCCCACTCGTTTGCGGGTGATAAGCCATAGAAAGATGATGAGTAACTCCATATTTCTTTAAGACCTTCTCGAATTGGTCATTACAAAAATGGGTACCACGATCGCTTATAATAGCACGAGGGGTTCCGAACCGAGAGAATAGTTGCTTCAAAAACTTCACTACCACATGAGCATCATTAGTAGGTAAAGCCTTAGCTTCCACCCACTTAGAAAGGTAGTCGACCGCGACGAGGATATACTTGTTACCATGAGACGATGGGAACGGCCCCATAAAGTCTATGCCCCAAATGTCGAAAATCTCACACACTTGAATTATGTTTTGCGGCATTTCATCACGTTGAGACGATTTTCCTTGACGTTGGCACGAATCACACGACTTTACAAGTGCGTGTGCATCACGATAGATAGAAGGACAAAAGAAGCCGGCATCGAACACTTTTTTAGCCGTGAGATTAGCACCATGGTGACCACCTGTGGGTCCCTCGTGACAAGCTCTAAGGATATTAGAAGCTTCGGCACCAAAAACACAACGTCGAACGAGTTGATCCGCACAAACCCGAAAGAGATAAGGGTCGTCCCAATAATAGAACTTGACGTCACGAAAGGATTTTCGCTTTTGTTGTGTCGTCATACACTTGATTATGAATTTGCCCGCATGGTAATTTGCAATGTCGGAAAACCATGGGGTGGTGTCTTTAGAATTCACTACACCGAGAGTCTCGAGAGGAAATGTTTCGGTGGTTTCCTTGTTCTCGAAAACATCTTTGTGAGGATCTTCTAGACGAGAGAGATGATCGGCCGCTAGATTCTCGGCTCCTTTTTTGTCAAGCACGGTGACATCAAATTCTTGGAGGAGGAGCATCCAACGATGTAATCTCGGCTTAGCATCTTGCTTAGCTAAGAGATACTTGATAGCTGAATGGTCGGTATACACGATGCTTTTAGTCAAGATGACATAAGGTCGGAATTTCTCAAAAGCATAGACCACGGCAAGGAATTCCTTTTCCGTTGTGGTGTACTTTAATTGAGCCTCGGTCATCGTCTTAATAGCATAATGGATAGGACGGAAATGCTTTTCATAACGTTGCCCTAAGACGGCCCCTATAGCATAATCACTTGCATCGCACATGATTTCAAAGGGTAATTCCCAATTAGGAGCAACAAGAATGGGAGCTTCGGTAAGTTTCCTTTTAAGAGTTTCGAAAGCTCTAACACAATTCTCATTGAAGTTAAAAGGAGCATCCTTCTCGAGAAGGTGTGTCATAGGTCGAGAGATTTTTGAAAAGTCTTTGATAAAACGACGATAAAAGCCCGCGTGGCCTAGGAAACTCCTAACTCCCTTAACGGTTTTGGGATGAGGTTCACTTGGCGATGACGTCTACCTTAGCTTTATCGACCTCAATCCCTGCTTTCGAGACCTTATGTCCTAAGACGATTCCTTGTTTACACATGAAATGACATTTTTCCCAATTAAGCACAAGATTGGTTTCTTCACAACGTTTTAACATTTGCTCGAGATTAGATAAACATGACGTGAACGGATTTCCAAACACCGAAAAGTCATCAATAAACACTTCCATCGACTTCTCGATCATATCGTGAAAAATAGCCATCATACACCGTTGAAACGTACCCGGTGCATTACAAAGTCCGAAAGGCATCCTACGATAAGCAAACGTTCCATAAGGACACGTAAACGTAGTCTTCTCTTGATCACGAGGGTCGATAGGGATTTGAAAGTAACCGGAAAAACTATCTAAAAAGCAATTGAATTCATTTCCCGCGAGCGCTCCAACATTTGATCCATGAAGGGAAAAGGAAAGTGGTCTTTACGAGTGGCGCCATTTAACTTTCGATAGTCAATACACACCCTCCAACCGGTCACAACACGAGTGGGAATTAACTTGTTGTTTTCATTAGGCACAACGGTCATTCCTCCCTTTTTAGGGACACAATGGATTGGGCTCACCCACGCGCTATCAGAGATAGGATAAATCATTCCCGCGTCAAGGAGTTTTAGAACTTCCTTTTCTATGACATCGTAAATTTTGGGGTTTACCCTTCTTTGACTTTGAATTGCGGGTTTGTAGTCCTCCTCCATCAAAATCTTGTGAGTACAAAATTTTGGGTCAATACCCTTAATGTCGGAAATTTTCCATGCAATTGCCCCTTTATGAGCTTTAAGAACTTTTAAGAGCTCGGTTTTTTCATCATTAGCAAGACCTTTTGCAATAATAACCGGCAACTTGTCATCACCTTCCAAGAATGCGTATTCAAGGTGAGAAGGAAGATCTTTCAGTTCAAGGATAGGCGGTTCCTCGACTGAAGATTTTTGCTCAACACTCATAACTTCCATCGGCGGAAGAGATGGTGGAATAGAAGTATCATCACTAATAATCACCTCATCTTCATTGTCGATTTCATTTGAAGTGAAATCGCCTCCTTAGAATGGAGTGAGGTTTGGTGTGGAATTAGCAAGAATCGGATCCAAAATAGTAGGATTGCCACTTGACGAACTATCGGAAAAACCTAACACTTCTTGTGAAAACTCATCGCAAACCACATCAACTAAGTCAATGTGATTGATGGTAGTGATTGCATAAACATGAGAAGGTTTTGAGTTTTGAGTAGCGTTTATAACAAGTTCCTCTTCGTTGAATCTCAAAGTAATAGTTCTAGCATGAACGTCGATAAGCGATCTCGAGGTGTCTAAAAATGGACGACCTAAAATTAGAGGAACTTGAGGATCCGCGGGGATGTCAACTACTATAAAATCAACGGGATAGTAGAACTTCCCCACTTTCACAAAAACATCCTCGGCTACTCCACATTCTAAAATGGTAGAATGATCGGCCATCTCGATAGACATGTTCGAAAGAGTAAGAGCCGGAAGCGAAAGCGATTTCCAAATGGAAAATGGCATCAAATTAATGCTCACACCAAGATCGGCCAAGGCGAGGCATTCTTTCATATCTTGTATGTCACAAGGGATGAGAAACTTTCCGGGGTCACCAACTTTTTCCGGTATGCGGTTAAGATAAACCGAAGAACAATTAGCAAGCTTTGAAAGCTTTTCCTTATCGCTCATCATACTTTTAAAAGTGGAAGCGAAACGAGGCATATATAACAACGCATCGGCTAAACTCACATCAAAATGAACTTGTTGAAACATTTTTATAAAAAGCTCGATTTGTTGTTTGTTACGTTCTTGCAATTTCTCTTTGTTTCGTCTCGAAGGGTAATGTAAGGGTGGTGTGGGTTGGACATTAGGCAACGGCCTTGGAAACTCGGGTTCCATGATTGGTATTGGTTCAACTGTAGGTGTGGTTTGAGCGATACTTCGTGGGATTGTGATATGCTCCTTTTCGACCAACACCTCGGGTTCTTTCTCGATTTCCTTCTCCGTAGAAGTACTTGGACGAGAGATTGGTTCCTTGAAAGTTTTACCACTTCGTGTAGTAATAACCTTCGTTTCTCCCTTCGGGTTTGCAATGGTATCACTAGGAAGACCACCCGAGGAAGAGGGTTTACACATGATTGCTTCAAACATTTTTGCCATTCGGTCTTCAAATTTTGATTGCCTAGCATCCGTTTTTAACAATTCTTGCTTAATCTCATGTTGTCCTTGTTCCATCTTTTGTTGATTTTGTTGAAGACGTTGAACGTTTCCTTCCATTTTATTAGCATGAGTCTTAAGTTCATTAGCAAGTTCGTTTTTAAGCTCGTTTTTCAATTCAGATCTTAAGCTAATCATTTCACGTTGCATATTATCAAACTTAGCATCATTTGCTTTAGCATAATCCAAAAATTCTCCTTGAAGATTTTTAGTGTGAGCATTTTGAAAACCTTGTGTAGTGTTTTGAAAATCACGGTTTTGGTTTTGATTAGCAACTTGTCCATTCCCACTTTGATAATTCCCTTTGTTGTAGTTACGTGAATTGCCTTGATAATTACCACTTTGATTGTTGTTTCGATAGTTATTAGCATTTTGATTTGGTGGAGCTTGATTTGGGCGGGAACCTTGGCCGTTTTGGTTGTAAGTTCTCGTTGCTACGTAAGCACTCGAAGTGTTACCACTGGCGGTAATGCACTCAGAAAGATCATAAGCTCCACCACAAGACAAAAAACTCTTATCAACCGCTTTAACCGAAGCGGAATTCAAAGCATCTTGTGCTTTCCAATGAGTCATAAGATTTGAAAACCTATCGAAAAACCGATTTTCCTCATTAGCTTCATCATGTAAGGCATTAATGCTACGAGACGATGACGACGATGACGAACCCATATTGGCAACACTCGGTGGGTTACGAGGGTTGTAAACCTTAGATCTATTCTCGATAATCTTTAAAGCTTCATCGGTCGTTTTGCACAAAAAATTACCACCCGCGGCGGCATTCAAATAATCTCGTTCATGATCATTAAGCCCATTATAAAAAGTATCAAGTTGATATAATTCCGAAAAATCATGGTGTGGACATTCATGTAACATTTCCTTAAATCGTTCCCATGCCATTGAAAAACTTCCATTATTACGTTGTACAAATCTTGAAATCTCATTTTTCAAATGTGTTGTTTTAGATGGTGGAAAAAATTTGTTCACAAACTTAGAAACGAGATCACCCCAGGTCAAAATCGAATTTGGCGGTTATTTCTCAAGCCAAATTTTAGCGGGTCCATCAAACAACATCATCTTAATGGCGTCATGTGGAACATCCTTAAACTTGCTAGTTGCGGTGAGACGATTAAAATTCCTTATGTGGTAATGCGGGTTGTCTTTTTCATGACCTCTAAACTTATTTGCTTGCAACATCGACATTAAACCCGTCTTAATCTCGAAATTCTCCGCAAGGATGGCGGGAATCATAATTGCCTCTCCAAAACCCTCGGTGGGTGCTTGAAGCAACTCCATCATAGTACGATTAGCCATGACGACTTCTTGTTCTACAATAGGTTCAACAATTGGAGTTTGTTCTTCAATCAACGTCTCTTGATTTCCTTGTTTTTGAAGACGTTTACGAGCTCGTTTTGCTTGACTACGAGTTAGCATAAACTTCACGTAGAATGGGAGGTGAGCAAAGAAGATTTTTTTTGGGTGTTTTGTGAATTTTCAATTTTTTTTTTGTGTTTTTGATTGTTTTTAAATGTTTTTGGATTTTGGTGTATCTTCGTAGATAACAATCTACCAAATCTCTCCTCGAATCAAACTCTTGATTAAAGAAGCCTCAAAAGAATGAAAACGATCACGTGGAGTGAACGCCTTCGAATGACTTTAGAACTTTGGTGAAAACCAAATTGTTCAAGAGGGTTTAATCACAAAGAAAACAAAGTAAATATATATGATATGTAATAATACTTTGGGCGGCAAAACCCTCGATTGGCCTTCAATCTCAAAATACTCACAAGCAAGCGGGGAAACGAGGCGGCGCGAAGCATTTAAGAGCCTTTTTCCTTAGGGTATATTTTATTATACCCGCCTTATACCCACCTTATAGTTCGTATTTTTCAAAATCGAGCTTCACGAAAGTATTTATCTGTTTTTGCCTTTTTCTTTTTGTTTGAGATTCGAATAAAATAATTAGGAGATCAAATCTCAATTAAGGTTGTGTTTTTACACTTTTGGAGATATTTTGTATTGATTGTGATACTCAATACAATATAGTAATAATAATTTCACAAGAAAAACGAAAAAAACCGATAATACGTATTAGTAGATTTCTACTAATACAAATACTATTTATGGTTAATATTAAAAATAACAAGACAAATTAATCATCACACACCTCCCCGGCAGCGGCGCCAAAATTGATTGTAGAGTTTTACCACACCTTTAGGAAAAGGAGGTAAATAGGAAAAGTATTAAATACGACGGTTTAGGAAAACCGTGTACAAATGACCCTAATGAAGTTCAAAGTTCGTTTCTCAAGGAGGTTTATGTGTGTGAATAATTCGTAAATGATTTGAGATTAATATTAGAAAGAAGGGGATGAGAAAGTAGAATGACGAAGTCGTGAAAATTATTACTACGATGACAAACCGTAAAACCGTAAAAAGAGCTAAAATAAAAATTAATTCTAAAAATTCCCAAAAATAATTACCAAAAATCAGAATAAATAAACTAAGAGTTTATCAATGTTCAAAAACTTTTCAGACCTTTAAATTAATTAAATATTAATTTTTAAATGCTAATTAAAGCCCTAAAAATCAAATTAATTATCAAAAATCCCAAATAAATATTTTTCAATTGGTAAACCTCTAAAATGACCTAAAATGGTTAAAAACTATTTTTATAAATTTTTAAACTAAGAAAAAATATTTAAAATGATTTAAAAACTATTAAAACTTAAAATAATTATAAAAATTAATCTAAATATGATAAAATTAATCTAAGAGTTGCAAAAATCCTATTTTAATGTATTAAACCTAAGAAAAATATAAAAGTGTAAAAATGTGAAATTTGAATTTTAATAATAAAATAATATTAAAATAATATTAAAAAACCAAAAATTATAAAAAATTCTAAAAAATTGCAATCTAGTTTATTTTAACCTAAATAATCAGAAAATGAAAGTGAAATTACCAAAATACCCTTAATGGGCCCCCAAATGGGCCAAAAGCAAAAAAGTCAACACTAATGGGCTTTTGGGCCCAAAAAGTCAAACTAGGCCCAAATGACCTGAAAAAGCCCTGTCTGACTCAAAATTTAATTCTAAGCACAAAAGTCTAAAGGCCCAAAAGCTGATTTTGAGCTTATCACAGCTTAAATAGCAAACAGCTTATTCTTATTGGGCCAATAAGCCCATTAAGCAAATAGCCAATGCCATAAGCTCTGCTTAAACACACAACCTTCTTTTGAGATGCCTAAGAGATCTGTAAAAAAGAAATTTTGAAAAAGCTCACTCAATAAGCCAGAAAAAAAGCAAAATAAAAATCTACTAAACGACAAAATAGTCGGGTTAGAGTTCTAGGCTGTTTCAGAAGCTCTGGTTTGTTGCAAAAGCTCACAAATAGCTTAACTAAGAACAATCAATCAAGAAAATCACAAAAAGCCAAGTAGAATAAGTTGTGTGAACCAATAAGCTGGCTGAAAAAGCCAAATAAGCTAAGTTTCTAGCAAAAGCTTAACCAAAAGACTTGTAACCTTCCAGACTTGTTATTAAGCTAAGAAAAATGAGTTCTAAAAATAAAGTTGTTGCATGTATCAATAAGCAAAACAGACTCAATAAGCTTGCTGACCAAGTTTGACCAAAGGTCAAACGCTGACAAGAGTAATTCAAACGCTGACAAGTACAATTTTGGGCGTTGACAGACTTAATGAAGTGTTTAAGCTTTGTTTTCAACCTGCTGGTCAAGGCTTGAGCACAAACCTTGTGAATCAAGGTCTGCCAGTTGGGTAGACTTGATGAGTTTTGGGCACAAGTAAGCCAGTAAGCCAGTGAGCTTATAAGCCACCAACAAAGCAAACCAAATAGCCAAATCTACTCACAAGCAGCACATAAACAAGATCCAAGAAACAAAACTACAAGGCACATACTAGGATTACAAATGCAAGCACAAAATGAGGTGGTCACTTTGCTGATGCAAATGACCACTTCAGCCAACTTTGATAAGCTCTAGCACCTTCAATAAGCCACCAAATCCAACAAACAGATAATGCACATATAGCTTATCACCTTAACTATTCCCAAACCTGATTTCAGACCTTAGATCCATCAAACAAAGAAGTTATTGGATCTGATGTGTTTGACCAATTTCAAAACATGTTTTATCAGATTTTTGCAAAACTTGAAATCCCTTTTCCAATCTTTCAGAAACTTAACCAATGACTAAAACTTGTTTAATATGACTTTTTTAGACCTCCCAAATCCTAAGAACCAAGGGCACAAGCCACAAGGCCTTATGAACCAGTAGACCCAAACAGCCTTTTATAAGCCCTTTTTCAAAGCAACTTCTTAATTCTACAAACAACCTACTGATTTTAATGATCAAATAGCTACTATAGCTGACAACTAACAAATACCAACCATAAAACACCAAGCACAAACACAAAATCACCAAATCACATAGCAAAACATATAACAGTCGATATCATGTGATTTTTTTAGAGGAATCTTAACAAGAGGTTATACCTGTCCTCCACAACATCCTAGGAGGACCAGCAATGCTCCTTGGACCTTGTACAACAACTAGAACAAGACCAAGGTACTTCAACAATGGAGATGAATGACTGCCTTAGTTGATAGTTCAAAGTAGAACCTCAAGGACTTGATTACTTTAACACAATAAACAAACAACCCAACCAAAGGCTCCAATCTCTTCACAAGCTTGGTGTCAAGAAGCTTGTAAGAGCTTATAGCTTTTGGTCAAGTATTAGTACAAGAAAAATAGCAAAATCAGAAACCACTTTTCAAGCTTATTTCAAACTTGAAAACCTTACCAAACATAAACGTCCTTGAACCACAAGATTCAAGCATACTTATAACATTAAATGGAACTCAGAATTACCCTTAAACAACACCAACTTTCAAAAACATAAAAAGGAATTACAATTTTCTCAAAATACCAACTTTTATAAAATTCAAAAAGGAATTACAATGTTTAAAAGGTAAAACTAGAACAAAGGCATCACCACAGGTTGGGGGTCCTTTTATAGAGTACAAGGGATGATTCTAGAACTAGAAAATACATGAAACCCTAGCTGGGAATTCCCAAATTTGCCCTTGAGTGCATTGAGTTGTTTAGCTGTCCAAAATGATCTTGAGCGTTCCTTTTAGCTTTGTAACCAAGCAAAGAGTGTCAGCTGTTGCTTTGGACATGTGGCATTCCTTGGAGGTTAAGTTGTGATGTGATAGGTGGAAATCTTGAATGGTGGGGCCGTTTGGTGAGTGGGAGTGAGGGTTTTGGGTGTGGGATGAGTTTCTTCATGTGTGAATCAAGTGTGGGTAAGGGTAATTTGGATTTACCCTTTGTTAAGTGGATGGTAAATCTGGGTGGGATGAATGGTGAATAGTGGTAAGTTTGATCCGTTTTTGTAGGAATAGGAGTTGTTTGGCGCAAAAACATGTTTGAATGTTTCAGTTGTACACCTTTGACCCTTGTGTTTTGGTGAAATGGGTAAATTAAGTTTTTCAGCCACACGTTTTCCTTTGTTATGAAAGTTATGAATTTCATACTCTTGCCCCAAAACTTTGGCAAAAGTATTTCAAGGGTTGTTTTTGCCATTTTTGCATATTTGAGGGACTGATTTTGGACACTCTTGATCTTCAAAGGTCTTCATTGTATCTTTGACTTCATGAGGGACCATAATTGACAAATTAGAATTGATGAGGGACTAATCTTGCCAATTCTTCAAAGTTGAAGGACCATTTTGTAATTTTGACAAACTTAAGAGACCAAACTTGTATTTATGAATATACAAGGGTTTTAAGTGTCATTTCTTCATATTTTGAGGATCAATCTTGTATATCTTCAAGTCTTCAAGGGTTAATCTTGGATAATTCATGAACTAGGGCCCGGTTCTTTGTACGGCTTCATAAATACAAGCATATATATGGTATTTTATGATATTTTAATGCATTTAAAGCCCGTAAAGAACGATGAGATCATGTACAAATGCCATCTCATCAACGAGATAAGGTCGGAATTTCTCAAATGCATACACCACGGCAAGGAATTCCTTTTCCGTTGTGGTATACTTAAGTTGAGCCTCGGTCATCGTCTTGCTAGCATAGTGAATAGGCAAGAAGTGCTTTTCATGACGTTGCCCCAATACGGCCCCAATAGCGTAATCACTTGCATCACGCATTAGTTCAAAGGGGAGGTTCCAATTGGGAGCAACAAGAATGGGAGCCTCGGTAAGTTGCCTCTTAAGGATTTCAAAGGCTCGTATACAATCTTCGTTAAAGATAAAAGGAGCATCTTTTTCGAGGAGATGTGTAATGGGTCAAGAAATTTTTGAAAAATCCTTGATGAATCGATGATAAAAGCCCGCGTGCCCTAGGAAACTCCTAACTCCCTTGACGGTTTTGGGATGAGGTATTTGGCGATGACGTCAATTTTAGCTTTGTCTACCTCAATCCCCGCTTTCGAAACCTTGTGCCCTAAGACGATTCCTTATTTAACCATGAAATGACATTTTTCCCAATTGAGCACAAGATTGGTTTCCTCACAACGTTTTAACATATGTTCCAAATTTCCTAAACACGAAGTGAACGAATTACCAAACGCGGAAAAATCATCCATAAAGACTTCCATCGTTTTCTCGATCATGTCATGAAAAATAGCCATCATGCACCGTTGGAAAGTTCCCGGTGGATTGCAAAGTCCAAGTGGCATTCTACGATAGGCAAATGTTCCATATGGACACATAAACGTAGTTTTTTCTTGATCACGAGGATCGATGGTGATTTGAATGTAACCGGAAAAACCATCTAAAAAGCAATAGAAATCGTTTCCCGCAAGACGCTCCAACATTTGGTCCATGAAGGGCAAGGGAAAATGGTCTTTACGAGTGGCGTCATTCAACTTACTATAGTCGATACACACCCTCCAACCGATCACGAGTCGAGTTGGAATTAACTCGTTGTCATCATTTGGCACAACGGTCATTCCTCCCTTTTTAGGGACACAATGAATAGGACTCACCCAAAGGCTATCAGAAATAGGGTAAATCATTCCCGCGTCAAGGAGTTTTACAACTTCCTTTTTGATGACGTCGCGAATTTTAGGGTTCACCCTCCTTTGACATTGGATTGCGGGTTTGTAGTCTTCCTCCATTAAGATTTTGTGGGTACAAAATTTAGGGTCGATCCCCTTAATGTCGGATAATTTCCACGCAATTGCCCCTTTGTGATCCTTTAAGACATCGATAAGTGCGGTTTTTTCATCATCCGAAAGATCTTTCGCAATAATAACCGGCAACTTATCGTCTCCTTTCAAGAATATGTATTCAAGATGCGGAGGTAGATCTTTCAACTCCAGGGTTGGTGGTTCCTCGATTGAAGATATGGGTTCGATATTCATAACCTCCATCGGTGGAGGAAATGGAAAATCGTTAAGAAAATCCTTGATAATTGAGAAGTCCTCATCGTTGTCGAGGTCTTCGTTACAAGTTCGAGGAACATCAAATTCTTCCAACGTGAAACCACCTCCTTCAAATGGAGTGAAGGATGGTGTCGAATTATCAAGAATAGGATCGAGCATAGTGGGATTGCCACTATTTTCTTCATCAACAAAACCTAAAAATTCTTGTGAGTATTCTTCGCAAACGACATCGATCATATCAATATGGTTTAAAGTCGCGATAGAATAAACATGAGAAAGTTTGGAGTTTTGACTTGCGTTTATAACAAGTTCCTCGTCGTTAAAATGTAAGGTGATTTTCCTAGCATGAACATCACTCAACGCCATTGACGTATCCAAAAATGAACGACCTAAAATAAGAGGAACTTGAGGATCCGTGGTAATATCGGCTACAATAAAGTCTACCGGATAATAGTACTTTCCCCATTTCACAAAAACGTCGTCGGCCAATCCACATGCGGGAATTGTGGAATGATCGGCCATTTCGATAGACATTAGTGAAGGAGTAAGATTAGGAAGATTGAGCCACTTGAAAATTGAAAGAGGCATCAAGTTAATACTAGCACCATGATCGGCCAAGGCGAAGCATTCTCCCATATCTTGAATTGCACATGGAATCCAAAATTTACCTGGCTCACCGACTTTTTGAGGAATGCGGTTAAGATAAACCGATGAACAACTAGATAATTTTTGCATTTTCTCCTTGTTGTTTAACAAACTCTTAAAGTTAGCGGAAAATCGAGGCATCATGATTAAAGCGTCGGCAAAACTTATGTTGAAATGCTGTAGGTCCTTAATTTCTTAGGATTTAGCAAGTGTTTCTATTGATCTAAAGAGAGAAGAAGATGAAAGAACTAGAGAGGGAGAGTTAGAGAGAGAAAGGAAGAATGAGAGAAAGATGGAATGAGAAATGTGAATGAAAAAGTGATCAACCCCTCCTAACATGCTAGGAGGGGGTATATATAGCCCACCCTACATGTTGGCTATATGGGCTATATGTTTATACATTGGATCATGAGCCCAATACTTGAATATATCGTTGGAGTGACCGATCCTTCTTAAATATGTAAAAACATATTTCCAACAATCTCCCCCTAATGGAGGTCACTCCAAGTTACAATGTCCTAAATAGTCTATAGCTCGTGATCTATGCTATCAATGATGTGACCGATACTTCCTTTGGAAAACGTATTTCCAAAAATCTCCCCCTAAAGGAGGTCACACCATTTTACAAAATCTTAAACCTAGCATACTATGCTTGAGTCTTCGATCTTGTTCTTGTGAATATGCTTGATGTGATCTTTGACTTTAGTCTTGAGCATGTTTCCTTGCCTTGACCTTGTGTATTCATCACTTGTGATGTTCGCCTCCTCGTGACTTCATGTTCCACATACTTATACCTTGACAAATTCTTGAAAGCTTCAGAGTTTGATACAGCGGAAGACTTGACTTTTAGGCTTTCTTGAATTTGTTGAAGTATTAAGTGCATACAGTATAAGCATGTGTTGACGACTTCTTCTAGATTTTACACCGCAATGCCACCTTCTTGTTACGTTGCTTAAGACAGTTAGCAACAAAACATATACACGGATGAAATGGCCTTGAACATTTCATTCTAATTCGGTAGCATTTTACCTCCGGTCGGGTAAGACCGTTGGACGATATAAAATATCGTACTTGTCGCAGGTAGTTTCAATTAAGAACCTCCTTTACAAGATTTCGTGGGTAAACCCGTTCTCTTTATTCGACCGTCCAAAGCTGACTGCGAACATAAAGAGTAATACATTTGGATAAAAATATCCGCATGATTTGAAGCCGTTAATTCATGTTCCTGGAACAAGTGAAATTCAATTAAGAACCGCACCATCGTTGCTTTCCAGTTGTCACGAGCTAGATTCGTATAGAATCTTGAAAGTTACCTACCAAGTGCTGTTTGATGCTAACACTAGAAGGATTTCCACTCATCACTGTGAACACTAAGGTATCCCTCTGAGTGTTCTGGCAAGATCACTAAGATATATCGTAGAGGCCTGGAACGTGTTTAAATTCAGTTAAGAATTAAACCACTGTTGCTTTCCAGTTATCACAAGCTTGATTCATAAAGAATCGCACAACTCACCTACCATGAGCTTTTTGATATTCTCTAAGAAGGATTTCCATATTCATTGTAAATACTTTCGTATTACTCGGATGTTTAGGCAAGATCATGAAGATTTTGCGTATGACTCTTAAGATCTTTCTTACTTTTCACAGAGTGAGAAGAAGCAAGGAATTATGAAAGTGTGTCCTAATGAGATATTTGATGATCTCAAATGGCTCTAAACTCGATCGTGCATTTTGAATTTTAGTGATCGGAGGCTGGAGAGGAGTGCCACCATTTCAATACCAATTTATTCGGAGTGAATAAATCGATAGATAATGCATTGTCTCCGTGTGAATAAAACAAATACCTTTTGAGAGATATCTGAGTTAGCTGGGATGGGTTGTGCATTGCATCACTGGGTCCATGATGTCTATCTTCAATATCGAGCATCATTAAAAATGATCGCAATATCATATGTGTTGACCCGGTTTCTGCCTAAGTTGTAAGGAGGGTTGCTTTCTTTTCACCCTTTATCTTTACAATTCTTTTTCATTCTTCAACCCCTTGAATGCTTACCAATATATCATAACTAGCACCTTGTTGTGATTGTTCCAGTTCTAACTTAAGTACTTGGTCGGCATTCAGCTACGTTCACAATCTTTCTCCATCTTTCCTAAGGACTACTATTTCTAGCTATGGAATGTTCTTGGGAAGATTCCTCCGGTTTTAGAAGAATCATTGGACTTTAACCTATTCTACCATCCTTATGTCACCACAATCGTCACCGTCGTGAATAGAGATGTTTTGGGTAAGTGTATGTCACCATGAAATCCATGTTGATATCCAAATCCATTTTGCTCCGCCTTAACATACGCCACGATATTCGAAAACATTTCGCACATGTCGGAATGAGCTATCACGTTAAGTCAAACCATTTATGATTAATCATTTCCCATATTAAATCACATTTTCTCCCCCATATTAAAAATATTAACCCAATCGATGTTTTTAATATCAATTGATTTAATAGCATTTTAAGAAAATTTAGAAAGAAAAAAATGCAAATCCAATTATCTTCATGAATTTCACAAGATCCCCCTCAAATTAATGAGGGTGTACTTGAAACGTAAATTAAATACCTTTTAAACACAAGTGTAAGGTACTTATCACGTGCAAAGATCATACATGATAATGTATTCACAAGATTAGCAATTTACGAGGTTGGACCTGAATGATGGAGAACATCATATGATAGAATCACATGGTTCTTGTTCACGAATGTTGGTTGCCTCGTCACGTCTGAAGTTATCTCTTGACATCATGTGTACGATTGATATCGTTGTCTTGACACCAATATGTGAACTTGGCACTTTCGGCATCAAAGATTCTGAATGCTGGACAATTGCTCCCCCTCAATAGTTGACCCGTGTTCTATTGAAAGAGTTGTAGTCTCCTTTTGAGTAGTCGCATCGTCGAGTATGTAGATATCAATTGTAAATTGCTACGGTTTGTGGAGATGATAACTTCATAAAAACAAGATTTCTCTTGTTTTAATAAATAAATGCACTGACACGTACATATATTTGTGTTAGATTGTGTTATTACGTAAACACAATCCCTTACATGGTTATAAAGTAAACCATGCCCGAGAAAATTAATTCCCGTTGTTGAGTCAAAGCTTTCCGGTGAAAATGCTTTACTTGAATATGAAAAGCGGGTTACTATCTGAAATAACAGCAAGCCATTTTGAGCATGTTTTAAATCATTCAAACTTCTGCTCGAACTTTATTTACAACACCGTTTCATTATTGAATGACATTTCTAGTATCATAATATTATCGATTCCAGAAGACATGCTCTTTTTAACAAAACATTTTTGAACACACAATTTTGAAAGATTTAGAAAAACCTTTTGAAAAATTCTTGAAAAATTGTGTTCAAAGTTTTGAAAACCAATTACTTGAGCTTAAGAATTTGAATATCTTACTAAACGAGCTCAATTCCGAAAAGTTGTAAACTTCCAGTTGTTAAGGATAAGTTACCATCGGCGATAAACTTTCCTTTTATACTGAAGAACGAGTCCTAAGTTGATATTTACTTAGAAGTCGTTTTCATGAGCTTGAAAAACTTTTGAATGTTTTAACGTAAAGCTCGTGACCGAGAAAGATGAATTTCTCGTTATGAGGAAAAGTTCTCTTATTTAAAAGATACACTTTCCTTTCTGAGCTTAAAACTTGGAATGTTTTAATATAAGCTCATGACCGAGAAAATTTAATTTCTCGCTATGAGGATACGTTATCATGAAAGATAAGCTTTCCTAAACTTGATCTCCGAGTTACGGTCAGATATTATAACTGTAAATCATAGTGCATGGGCTTAAAAAACTTCGAATGTTTTTAATATTTCATGCCCGAGAAAAATTAATTTCTCGTTGTTAGGATTAGTTATCATCGCCGATAACCTTTCCTTTTAACCGAAGCACGAGTTCTAAGCTGACATTTACTTAGAAGTAGTTTTCATGATCTTGAAAACTTTTGAATGTTTTAACGTAAAGCTCATGACCGAGAAAGATGAATTTCTCGTTATGAGGAAAAGTTCTCTTATTTAAAAGATACCCTTTCCTTTTTGAGCTTAAAACTTGGAATGTTTTAATACAAGCTCATGACCGAGAAAAATTAATTTCCCGTTTCGAGGATAAGTTATCATTAAAGATAATCTTTCCTAAAATGAAGTCCGAGTTACAGACTGATATTTAACTGTAAGTCATTGTGCATGAGCTTAAAAACTTCGAATGTTTTTAATATTAGCTCATGCCCAAGAAATATTAATTTCTCGTTGTAACGATAAGTTTATCATCGGCGATAAACTTTCCTTTCTTTGAAGTCCGGGGTTAATCCGAAATATAATTATACGCCATTTACACGAGCTTAAAAACCTTTGAATAGTTTTAATGTAAGCTCGTGTCCGAGAAAATTTAATTTGTCGTTAATGAGGATAAGTTTATCATCGGCAATAAACTTTACTTTCTTAGAAGCGCGGGTTACAATCTGACATCTGACTGCAAACCGTTATGCATGAGCTTAAAAACTTTGAATGTTTTTAACATAAGCTCATGCCTGAGAAAAACTTCCCTTTATTTAAAGTCCGGGTCATTGTTTGACATTTAACAATGAGCCAATTTACACGAGCTTAAAACCGTTGATTAGTTTTAATATAAGCTCGTGTCCGAGAAAATTTAATTTCTCGTTAATGAGGATAAGTTTATCATCGGCGATAAACTTTCCTTTATGTGAAATCCGGGTCATCGTCTATCATTTAACGATTAGCCATTATGCATGAGCTTAAAAACTTGGAATGCTTTTGATATAAGCTCATGCCCGAGAAAAATTAATTTCTCGTTTGTGAGGATAAGTTTATCGTCGGCGATAAACTTTCCTTTCTTTGAAGTTAGGGTCACAGACTGTGATTTGAATGTGAGCCATTGTACACAAGCTTAAAACCGTTGAATAGTTTTAACGTAAGCTCGTGTCCGAGAAAATTTAATTTCTCGTTAATGAGGATAAGTTTGTCATCTGCGATAAACTTTCCTTTACTTGAAGAAAGGGTCACAGACTGTGGTTTGACTATGAGCCATTGTACACGAGCTTAAAACTTTTGAATAGTCTTAGTGTAAGCTCGTGTCCGAGAAATTTAATTTCTCGTTTTTGAGGATAAGTTTATCGTCGGCGATAAACTTTCCTTTATATGAAGATCGGGTCATCGTCTGACATTTAACGATGAGCCTTATACACGAGCTTAACCGCAAATCCCCTGAGACACTTGTTTCTTAGATATGAGTTTCTTTAGCAACCAAACTCTGAGAGTGTCCTTAATTGAATGGTATACAATGATTGGAACGCTGTGTTCTTGTTGAACGTTAACTAAGGTACCTGCATTCTCATTAGAAAGTTGGATGCTTTTATGTGGGTTAGCGATATCTATTTTAGAACCATGTGGGGGTTCACAGTTGGCCTTACTTGTGCCAGAGGTGACCTGAGGAGATGATTCACTTGTATTAGTTGGAAAACGTTTCCTTTTATAGAAAACCTTAAGTTCAGGCTTAAGTGATGTATCATCCTTTTCAATTTCCTCCCTAGTAGTCTTAGTAGAATCGGAGACTATCCTAGTTAAAGGGCACTCGTTTCCTACAAGAGTTAAAGTTCTACCAGTGGGGCGCCACATTTTACCAATGGGTTTAATTTTATCTACCCACTGGGATTTAACTCTAGCGCGGGAGTTCACCTCATTAAGGAGTTTCTTGACACAAGAGTCATGATTTGCCTTAAAGACACATTTCCTACATGTTTTACAAGTAGCATATTTAATGTCTGAGTAAGATCTAGAATTCCTAGATGATTGATTGATGCTCCTAGGATATGACATGCTACGGTTAGCAGTGTTGGGTAATCTAGAAGGCATCTCACTAGGTTTAAAATTCCTATCTCTTACTTGTGTCTTTTAAATAGCTTCCCTTAGACCAAATTTATGGCGAACATCATTTGAACTAGTTCGAGACGTGCTCTTTGGACTATGTCTAGGGAGACTAGATGCAATCATGTGATTAGGTCTTGCAAAAGCTGTTTTAGTCACAGTGGGCCTAGATGGTGGAGTGACTGGTCTAGAAATATGAACCATATCAACTTGGGAGGCAAACCACGGTCTCAAGGATTTTGGTCGCTCGGATCGAAATGCAGTCGGTTGTCTAACAGACTAAATTTGAGGCGGTTTCCCCAAGATTGATGGTTTTTCTAGCTTAGTATCCACACTAGATCCTTTAGTTTTTCTCAATTCGTTTTTCAACGCAGCTATAGTAAAGACCTTTTCTTGTACTTGAGCCTTTAAGGTCTTATTTTCTTTGAGCAATTCATCTTGGGATGCCAACTTAGATTCAAGTAACTTAATTTGTTTCAAAAGATTATCCTTTTCAGCTTTAGAATCCAGAACTGTTTGATCCAATTTATGTTCAAGAACAACGTTTGACTTTTCATGTTTTTCAAAATATGTTTCAAATTTGTTCGTTTTCTTGGAAAATTCAAGTTTGGCATCCTCAAGATCTTTAGATTGCTGAGCTACAATCATTTCGAGCTCTTTAACCTTGGAATCAGAAGTAGTTAATGAATCAGTCATAAGGCAATTATCATGATTATTAGCATTTTGAACACTTTCTCCCCCATTATGACGCACATCAGATGAATCAGAAATTGTATCGCTATCACTCGTTTCCATCCCATGTTTGTCATAATTAGGTTCGGAATGCTCAATAAGCGGTATTTCATTGGCATATCCATCATATACCACATCTCGTTGTACCGTATTTGTAGGCTCGTTGTCATAAACGGGTATGGTGTCATCATAAGAGATGTCTATATCATTCCCTGACATGTTGCTTATATCATGCTTTCCTCCCGATTCCATGCCCTTGCAATCTTTAATCTCCAAATTGTCAACCGTATGACCATTCTCTTCTTGCATCTGCATCGTAGACTCTTGCACTTCATTATCATACGCTTGCTGAAGTCGGGATCTTTCATCAATTGAAGACGAGACCAATGTCATGAATTTCAATAGTGTACCACGGAAATCTTGAACCTCGGTATGTGAGTATTGAAAAAATCACTGGCATATCCCTGAATTATCAAACTTAGCGATGTTTGTAACACTCTCAAATTTCGTATCGGGTCAGCAAAAGAGTAAATAGAGTGTTACGGGATAGCACAATAACTCCAATCATAGACAACGCATAAAAATGGTTGTACAAGGTTTAACATACATTCATTCGAATAAAATTTTAAGTTTACAGCAGGTCCCCAAGTTACACAGTCATAAAGTTTACAAAACATAGATCGAATGAATAATTTTTATTATGTGGGCCATCAGAGTCGATCTCCGTCCAAGTTACCTTCAAACACCTGAGATAAAACATGCGAAAATTATATCAGCGAATGCTGAGTGAATTCATAGAGTTTAATAAAACCGTTACATAAAACAGTTATAGAAATCAGAACACAAGTATGATATCAGAAGTGAGTCCTCGTATTGCTAGTCAGGCAATATATATAAATCAAGTCATACATCTTAAACCGTCCATGAGACTGTAGTCTCAATAATACCGTTAAAGGTAACATTATTATTTTGGATAATCGAATTATATTGAATTGTATTTGATTACATTAGATTATTGTTAGCCGCATGACATTGTTACCTTACTATAACAAACAACGGGTCGCGAACCCGACAAATAATTTGCCCATCTAAGTTAGCGTATCGTCACAAAAATCACGCTATGTAAATCTTCTCATACATAAATTCGCTTACCAATGAATGTGGCACGACGGGGATCAACCGTCAAGGCGCGAACTGGGGTGATCTTCCCCAAATAGTACTATCATATGCATAAGCGTCTAACAAATCCCGGTAGTTTACAATTCATGCTAATGGCACTTTAAGTGACATAACCTAACTATAATAATCCTTTACATCTCATTCATTGGGTCATAGCATCATTCGGGTCCATATCAATAAGCATATCATCGGGACTACTTGTGTTCTATTTTATCAAAAACTAGCATGTTATCTCCCTCTCGGGTTTACAAAACATTTTATAAAACATTTAAAAGAGCGCGAGGCTATGAACTCATGTTGATTAAGAAAGGCGGGTTATCGGCGATGGTGCGTGCTTCAATCACGGAAACCTATATAAATAATACTCGGTCTTAGACTTTTGTCTAATGACATTAGAAAAATAATGGCTATGTATATAAATGATGATGTTATAAGTATGATGATGATCAAGTGGGATTTTATATCTTTATTCAACATTATAGTGTTATGTGTTGGTAAATTTTTAGTCTAGTTATACTAGTTTTAACTTGTTTACACATTAAGGCCCAATAAACCCATTATAAGCCCAATACATTATATTAGCCCATTTATACTTTTAATACCAGTCCTATACTTATATGTTGGGCCCAAGTGGGTTAAGCCCAATGAGTAAGTCCATTAGTGTTTAGCCAAACTAGTTGGGTTAATAGTCCAATAAGGCTACTTTGGCCCGTTAATGTCCATAAGTTATAAATCTCGGGTTTTATCGGTTTTTACTTGTAAAATGCACTTATACATCAGTAGATGAGTTATAAAAAGTTTACATTAGACGGGTCCGATCGTCTAAGTTTTATTTGACGAAAACGTTAATCTTTCGGTTTTAGCCGAAAAGACGTAAAACTTATATATATAGTTTTATAACTTAGAAAACATATCAATTTGTAATTTTATAAAATGACACATTTACTAATCAAAGTATATAACTTACTTATAAGTATTATATAAGTTAGTGGGTTTTAGGTATGTATTTTATAATATTTTTACTCGAGTGCTTATTTTATAATATATACTTTTATTTTCCAAATCTGATTATGAAACTCACTTACACCATTTTACGATATCTTGAGTTCTAAAAGGAGATAGAAGCTCAGTTTTTGGCAGCACAAACTACATAATATGTTCTACAATTAACTCCATTTTAGCTACTGCTCATTCATTCTCTAAGTGTCCCTAATAATTCGTCCAAAACAGACTATACAGATTTGAACCTTAATAATGTTTGATCATATCTTGCTCATTTTATGGATTCCATTGAGTGGTCAACTCTCACATATGTAAAAATCATATACCTTACTGTATATTAAATATTCCAAGTCATATTAACAAGTTATCATATGGTTCTTTACTATTTTATATAGCCTACAATTTTAGTCATGATTTTAATATCTTTACATGTAGATTTTAATCATTTTAACCAAATTTATCAATACAAGATCCCCACATAATACTTTGATCATCATTTATCATCATAGACATATACATTTATAAAGAAAATACAAAATTACATTTACAAAATAACAAAGTAATGGAAGAAATGATCTTGTTACCAAGCAAGATAGTGAAAGTTATGAACAAGGCTTGGTTTTTGATGACCAATCTTGTGATAAACCAAGACCACTGATGAGATGGCTTTTATACATGATCTCATCGGTCTTTTTGGGCTTTAAATGTACAAAATATCATCAAATACGCCAAATATATGCTTGTTTTTGTTACATGTGTATTTTAGGTACGGATATTGAGAAAATGAGAAAAGATCACAAGAAACAAGCAAAAACGAACACGGGAAACGAAGCCGCACAATGAACCAAGCCCTAGTGTTGATTTTCCAAGAATAACCCTTGAAGAATTGAATATTATACAAGAAGGGTCCTCTAATATTGAAGAATTGACACTTTAAACCCTTGTATATTCATAATTACAAGTTTGGTCCTTAAAGTTTGTCAAATTACAAAAAGGACCCTCCACTTTAAAGAATTGGCAAGAATGGTCCCTCATAAATCAAGACTTGTCAATATTAGTCCTCCAAAATGTCAATCATACAAGTCAAGACCATAATCATTGAAGAAAATGCCAATACAGCCCTTCAAGAATCAAGAATTAGCAAGAAATACCCCTGAAAATACTTTGGAAAAGTATTTGGGGCAAAAGTGTGAAAATGGAAACTTTGTTGTAAAAGGAAATTCAGTTTTTAGCTTTTAAATACAAAGTGAAAGAAAGGAAACAAACAATGGGCTTAATCTGGGCGACAAAGAAACTTACCTAGGCCACTCAGGGATGGACACGTGCCCCACTCACTCAAAACAACCAATCCCCATTCAGCTTTTGGCCATGTCACCCTACACTTAAAACCGTTTATAACTAATCTTTGGTTAGTTTAATAAATGGCGCCTAACACCACTTTCAAATCCTAAATCAGATCAAACCATCCACTATTCACCGTATGAACAAAATTGGGTTTTCCTAAATGGCTTGTAATTAGACCACCATATTGTCCAGAATTATGATTAAGGGACTCTTAGTCATAACCCAACTCTCAAATCCCATGCGACATCATCACAAGTCACATGCCACCAACCTTGTACACGGTTTTGGGAGAAGATGCCAAAAGGTGACAGCCATCCAACGAATTGTATTCTTGCTTCAAACTTAAGCTCATTGTGAGCCTTAGATCAACTTCCAACCTTTACACCTCACACATACAGCCAAGAAACCTCACATGATATGCAGATTTTTAAAACTTCATCAAGGGCAATATTGGGACTTCACAACTTAGGGTATACGTTTTTTAAGCTTTGTAGTTCATGTTTTTAGCCTATATAAGGCATTAGGCATCACACATTGTAACCTGCTCTTGGTTTTTCTTTGATCACATATCTATAAAGCCTTGTTCATGTTTAATGAAAAGTGTTTGATATTGTTGATGAAATCCAAGTGCCAATCTTATTATTTGCTTGTTATTGATATATGTTTGTGCTTCTGAAATCTTAAAACCTATTTTCAAACCTTGTGCAAGAAATTGTGCAAGTGTTCAAAACTTGATATTTTGCTAAATCTTGGTTCAAACCCTGAACTTTTTGGGCTATAAGTGGTTATAGCACCCTGATAAGGAGCTTATCAAGGCGTGGTAAGCTTATAGTTGGGGGATATTCAAGGACGTGGGAACAAGTTTGCATTAATCAAGCCTTTTGTTCATCTTTTTCATTTTTCTGTTTTGATAATTATGCTCTAACCTTGTTGTTCTTAGCAGCCTGGATATTGGAAGCTTGTGCCATGTTTTGCTAGGCACATCAGCTCAAACATACGTGGGTGTGGAAGTACATCTATGAGGTTTGAACTCTAATCCCAAAAATCTGTCAAAAAGGAGGTTTTGTGTGATATTGAGTTCTGCTAATGTATGTGTTGTTCTTGTGCTCCAAATCTTGTTGTTTATGCTTAAGGTTGTTGTTTTGATGCTTATGTATGCATGTGCTAACCTGAATCATACTTTGGTTTTGAAAATTTTGATTTCCAAAATATAAAGGATTGTTTGGGTCTACTACAAGTTTGATGTTTTTGAGAAATTGGTGTAGTGTTTGCTAGTGTATGGTACTTGTTCTTGTCTGAGAGTCATAACTGAGTGATAATCTGCATACTTTGAGTTCTTGAACACTTAAATCAAACAAAAGGCTATAAAATCTTGATTTCTTGTTTTGAGCTGTGATTTTGGGGACACCTAGTTCTAGGTCTATACTTAGGGTAACAAGTGTTAAATCATAACCATTATAAATTGTTAGTAAGATTTGAAGCTTGGAATTTGGATTTGTGGTCAAGTATATCAGCAAATAGATCTTGTGTTTGCCTGTTTGCTTAATTCTTTGAACCAATGTATGAAACAAGATAATTTGTGCTTATTTAAGTCTAATATAGCTTGTGTGTGCTTTTGGTGCAATTTGGTTGGCTGAATCTTGCTAAAATAGCTTTTCAAGTGAAACTGCTTATTGTCCATGTCTGGTGCTTATCTGGTGATGTTTTGAGTTAACTGCACTAATTGGCTTGGTGAAATTGTGATTTGTTTGTTGTTCTTGACTCCTTGTGATCCACTGATTACAAGGGTGCCTTGTTTGTGACTTGAATCCAACAATTAATCACTAAAGACAAAAAGTCAATTAAGTCAAGCAGGGGGAACTTTTCCCACTGTTGAACCACCAAAACTAGCCCCTGCTAGTGTTAAATTCCAAACAGCTTATTCATAAGCCATTCTAGCTTATTGGGACTTGCAACAACTTTGTTTTTGTAATCAATCTTACTTATTTGACCCATTTGTTAATCCTGGAACTTTGTAGCCTTTGACTTTAGGGTTTGACTAGAAAACGAACTAGTTGACTTTTTCATAGGTGCTTATTAGCTTATTTTAGCTTATTGAGTGGTTCTTTTTGAAATTTTTTTGGTTCTTAATCTTAGTTAAGATATTTGTGACTTACTGCAACTTCAATCATCTCTTGATATAGCCTAGAATTCAAAAACGACTATTTTGTCGTTTTGTGAAGAGAGCTTTGGCTTATTTCAGGCTTATTCCTTGAGCTTATTTCAAGTTTCTTTTTGCAAATAGCTTATTTAGGTCAAGAGAAGGACGTGGGTAAAATTTTAGCTTATGGCATCAGCTTATAGCTTAATGGGCCAAAAAGCCCATTAAGAATAAGCTGTTTTGAAATAAGCTAACTTAAGCTCATTTTCAGCTTTTGGGCCTTTGGAAAATTGTGTTTAAAATCAAATTTTAAGCTTCACTGGAAGTTTTGGGCCCATTTGGACAACATTTTTCTTATTGGGCCATAAAAAGCCCATTAAGGGGTCTGTTTGGACTTTTGGCCCATTTGAAGGCCCAATAGGGGTAATTTTGTAATTTCAAGTTCATTCTTGTTTTATTTAGGTTAAAATAATCTAGTTTGCAACTTTTTAGAATTTTTAGTAAATTTTAGATTTTTAATATTATTTTATTATTATTTTATTATTAAAAATTAAAATTTATATTTTTGCAAGTTTTTCATTTTTCCTAGTTTAAATACATTAAGTTAGGAATTTTAAAATTTTTAGATTAATTTATTTGTCATTTAATTAATTTTTAGAATTATTTTAAGTTTTAATAGTTTTTAATTGTTTTTAAATAGTTTCAATTAATTTTAAAATTTTCAAAAAATAGTTTTAAATTTAGTTAAAGTATTTTTGAGGTTTACAAGTTAAAAAATATCATTTTGGGCTTTTTATTAATTAATTTGATTTTTTGGGCTTTAATTTGCATTAAAGAATTATTATTTAAGTAAATAAAAGGTTTGGGTGATTTTTGATTTTTTGTAAACTCTAATTACATTATTTAGGATTTATTGCAATTTTCTATGAATTTTTAGGGTAATTTTTAAAATTAGTCTCTTTTTACGGTTTTACGTGCACGACTTCGTCTTAGTGGAATTCATAATCGTAACTGTCATCCCTTTCTAATCTCTTTTCTATTTTTCTTTTCTCATCTATATAATCACAAACACTTAATATTATCTCTACATAACACACTAGCCTCCTTGAGAACGATACCCACATCTTGGGTCACTTACTTGTGGTTTTCCTAAACTACTTGTTAATACTTGCCCTAATTACGCTCTTTTTCCTAAAAGACGAAACTTACAAGTATCATTTTGGCGCCGCTGCCGGGGAGGCTTGTTGTGTTTTGATTTGAAAATTTGTTGTTTTTATACTAACCATAATATCTATTTGTATTAGTAGCACTCTACTAATACGTATTAACGGTTTTTCGTTTTTTGTGTGAATACTATTACTATATTGTATACGTAGAACAATAAATTCACAAGTACTCCAATAGTATGAAAACAAAACCTTGACTTGGGATTTCATCACGCAATCATTGTATTCGAATCTCAAACGAAGAAAAAAGGCAAAATAGATAATTACTTTCGTGAAGCTTAATTTTGAAAAACACAAACTATAAGGTGGGTATAAGGCGGGTATTATAAAATATACCCTAAGGAAAAAGGCTCTTAAGTGCTTCGCGCCGCCTCGTTTCCCCTCTTGCTTGTGAGTGTTTAGATAAAATGGGCTAATCGAGGGTTTGCCAACCAAAGTATTATCTAAGTATCATATATATTTTCTTGGTTTCATTTGATTAAGCCCTCTTGAACGTTTTGGTGTTCTACCAACGTTCTAAAGTCATCGAAGGCGTTCACTTCACATGATCGTTTTCATTCCTTGAGGCTCATTTAATCAAGAAATTTGATTTGAGGAGAGATTTGTAGATTTTTGTCTACTTAATACATTCACCAAAATCCAAAAAAGGTAAAAACAATCAAAAACCACAAAAGAATTGGAAAAATTAAAAACACCAAAAAGAACCTTCTTTGCTCATCCCCACGTTGTACGTGACATTTATGCTTACTCGTAATCAAGCAAGACGTGCACGTAAACAAAAAAACCGAAAGGAGTCCACACCTACTCCTAATCTTTATAGTGAAGAGTCTCCTATTGACGAACCTATCATAGAACAAGAAGTCACCATGGCTAATCGTACTATGATGGAGTTACTTCAAGCATCCACCGAGGGTTATGGAGAAGCTATTGTGATTCCCTCCATCCTTGCAAAGAATTTTAAAGTGAAAACGAGTTTTTTGTCGATGATCTAAAACAACAAATTCCGTGGAGATGAAAAGGATAACCCGCACAACCATATCCGTCAATTCAATCGTCTCACCGCCACTTGCAAGTTTAAGGACGTTGCTAATGATTCGATTAAGATGATGCTTTTTCCTTATTTCTTAGCGGGGCTCTCTAAAATTTGGTTAGAGAAAGAGCCACCCAATTCTATATTGACGTGGAAGGATCTCGTCTCGAAATTCGTGAACCAATTTTTCCCACCCTCTAAGACTATGCATTTGAAAAACGAGATTTCAAAATTTTCAAAAGAATATAATGAGAGTTTTTCAACGGCTTGGAATCGGTTTAAGGAAATGTTACATGAGTGTCCTCATCACGGTTTTTCCGACTTGCATCAAATTGACACGTTTTACAATGGTTTGAATGATCACGAGAGAGATTATCTTAATGTCGCCGCAGGTGGTAATTTTTTGTGTAAAACGGTTGAGGAAGCATTGTTGATTATTGAGAATAGGTTTAAGGTCTATAGTCCTCGTAACACATCTAGTGTCCATAAGGCTAAGGCTTCATCCTCACGTTCATTATCTATTACCGTCGATGCTTGCCAAATTGAGGCGAACTTGGAAAACAAAATCTTTGATAAGCTTAAAGGTCTTTTAATTGAATTCAAAGTTGGTGAACAAAGTGCTCCCGCTACGGCTAAAGCGGTTGAGGTTTCATGTATGTATTGTGGTGGAGGTCATGATTTCTCCGAGTGCATTACCAACGGTGGTAACACTTCGAGTGCCTTTGCAGCCACGGGAACTTACAACCAACACGGTCAAGTTACCCGCTCTAATCAAATGACTCCACCGGTTTTTGCTCCCAATCAAAATGCTAACAACAACTATCGAAACAATCAAGTTGGTTACAAAAATAATTACAAAGGTAACAACTATGGGAATCAAGGGGCTAATAACAATCAAGTTTCAAACAAAAATCAAAACAATGATTTTCAAAACAACAACAAAAGTTTGCAAAACTTGAAAGATCTTCCAAATGAATTTTTTGAATACACAAATGGAAACGATGCTAGGTTTGACAACATACAAAGAGAGATCATTAGCCTAAGATCCGTGTTTAAGAATGACTTGAAAAAGGAGTTGAAAATGAGTTAGCAAATGAGCTTAAGATCCATACAAACAAAATGGAGGGAAATGTAACTAGGTTACAACAAAACCAACAAAAAATGGAACAAGGGCAACATGAAATAAAACAAGAGATGCTTAAGGCCGACAAGAGGCAATCTATGTTTGAGGATAAAATTTCATCCATGTTTGAGGAAATAATGTGTAAACCGTCTTCGAGTAGTCTTCCTAGCAATACCATATCGAACCCTAAGGGAGAGATGAAAGTGATTACCACACGTAGTGGTAAGACACTTAAGTAAACGACTCCTCAACCAATTTCTCCTACAGAGGAAGCAATTGAGGAAGAACCTGAGGTTATGGTCGAAAAGGAGCATATCTCAAGCCCACGAAGTACCGCTCATGTCACACCTACGGTTGACCCATTACCATCATTGGAACCCGAGATTCCAAAGGCTATGCCTATACCTCAACCCACACAACCTTTGCCCTATCCATCAAGACTTAGAAAGGAGAAACGTCAAGAGCGCGACAACTACCAATTTGAGCTTTTTATGAAAATGTTTCGTGATTTACACTTCAATGTGAGTTTTGCCGACGCTTTAGTCATGATGCCTCGATTTTCCGCTAACTTTAAGAGTACGCTTAACAACAAGGAGAAATTACAACAATTGTCTAGTTGTTCAACAATTTATCTTAACCGCATACCTCAAAAAGTCGGTGATCCCGGTAAATTCTTGATTCCATGTGCTATCCAAGATATGGAAGAATGCTTCGCCTTGGCCGATCTTGGTGCTAACATTAACTTGATGCCACTTGCAATCTTCAAGTCGCACAACCTTCCTAATCTTACTCCTTCACTAATGTCTATCGAATTGGCCGATCATTCCACGATTCCCGCATGTGGATTGGCCGAAGACGTTTTTGTGAAAGTGGGAAAGTTCTATTATCCTGTAGACTTTATCGTTGTCGATATTCCCACGGATCCTCAAGTTCCTCTTATTTTAGGTCGTTCGTTTTTAGATATGTCTATGGCATTGACTGATGTGCATGCTAGAAAGATCACCTTACGTTTCAACGACGAGGAACTTGTTATAAACGCAACTCAAAATTCTCCAATTTCTCATGTTTATTCAGTTGCTACCATAAACTACGTTGATATGATCGACGTTGTTTGCGAGGAATTTTCACAAGAAGTTTTAGGTTTTGGTGACGATGAAAATAGTGGCAACCCCACTATGCTTGATCCCTGATGTAGAAGTTTTTACACCTCTTTAGGAAAAGAGTGCAAAATAGGAAAAGTATTAAGTGTCGGTTTAGGAAAACCAAGCACTAATGACCAATGTGGTTCAAAGTTCGTTTCCCAAGGAGGCTAGTGCGTTGTGTTAAGAATTGATTAATGATGTGATTATGTTTGTGAGAATAGAAAAGAGAAATGAGGTAAGAAGAGAATGACGGTTACGATGACGGATTAAACTAAAACGATAAAGTCGTACACGTAAAACCGTAAAAAGTGACAAAATTAAAAATTTACCCCAAAAATTCCTAGAAATTTGCAATAAATCCTAAATAATGTAATTAGAGTTTACAAAAGATCAAAAATCACCCAAACCTTTTATTTAATTAAATAATGATTTTTTTCTAATTAAAGCCCTAAAAATCAATTTAATTAACAAAAAACCCAAAATGAGATTTTTTTCAATTGTAAACGTCTAAAATGACCTAACTTAATTTAAAACTATTTTTGAAATTTTTAAAATTAATAAAAACTATTTAAAAACAATTAAAAACTATTTAAACTTAAAATAGTTATAAAAATTATTCTAAGTGCAATAAAAATATTCTAAAAATTTTAAAATTCCTAATTTAATGTATTTAACCTAAAAAAATATAAAAAATTAAATAATATTAAAAATCCAAAATTTATAAAAAAATTCTAAAAACTAGCAAACTAGCTTATTTTAACCTAATTAAACAGAAAATGAACTTGAAATTACAAAAATGCCCCTATTGGGCCTTCAAATGGGCCAAATACCCAAACAGATCCTTAATGGGCTGAAAATTGTGCCCAATAAGAAAAAGTCCTCAGACATGGCCCAAAAGCTCCAGTCAAGCTTAAAATTTGATTTTAAACACAATTTTCCAAAGGCCCAAAAGCTGAAAATGAGCTTAAGCTAGCTTATTTCAAAACAGCTTATCCTGAATGGGCTTTTTGGCCCATTAAGCTATAAGTTGATGCCATAAGCTAAGATTTTACCCACGTCCTTCTCTTGGCTTAATTAAGCTATTTGCAAAAAGAAACTTGAAATAAGCTCAAGGAATAAGCCTGAAATAAGCCAAAGCCCTCTTCACAAAACGACAAAATTGTCGTTTTTGAGTTCTAGACTATTTCAAGTGCTGATTAAAGTTGCAATAAGTCACAAATGGCTTAACTAAGCTTAATCAACAAAAAGATTTCCAATAAGCACACTTAATAAGCTGAAATAAGCAATAAGCTGAATTGGAAAAAGACAAAATAGTCATTTTCTAGTAAAAACTTAAAACCAAAAGCTGTAAACTTCCAGAATCACTTATAAGCTCAAAATATTAAGACCTATTACAAAAATAAGTTGTTGCACATTGGAATAAGTCAGAATGACTTATTAATAAGCTGAACACCAAATATAACTAGCAGTGGCTAGAAGCAGGGGAAAGGAGTTCCCACTGCCTTGACTTTTTGACTTGGATTTTTAGAGAGTTTCACTTGGTTTCTTTGGACAATCAAGGCACCCTTGTGATCAGTGAATCACAAGGAGTCAAAAACAAGCAAATAATCACAAAATCACCCATCCAATCAGTGCAGTTAATTTAATCTATCCTCAGATGTGTTCTAGACAAGTGATAAGCAGGCTTGATGATAATAAGCTACTTTTAAGCTATTAAAAGCTAACCAAAAGCCACCAAATGCATACACAAGCTCAATATGACTTAATGAAACACAGATTAACACATTTCATCCAACAAATCCAACAAATGAACAAGATTCAAGAACACAAGGTTACTGATGAACACTAACAGGCAGCTATGAACACTTGAACAAAGTTTGCTGATCTACTTGACACAAAATCCAAATTCAAGGCCTCAGATCTATCACATATGTTGCATTAACAATGGTTTAACACTTGTTAGCCCTAAGTTAACATGAAAACTAGGTGTGCACAAGATTTCAGAGCAAAACAACAAATTTTCAAGATTTTATAGCCAATTGTTTGATTTAGTGATTCAAGGCACAAAACTTGCATATATCAGAACACTAATACCTCAATATCTGATACACACTCCAACAATACCACAATTCCAACTTAAAATCACACAAACTTGAACAATCAGTCAAACCCAAACACCCTTTTAACTTTTTAGACTCAATTTTAACAAAGTAAAAATCTTCTCAAGGTTGATTTAAGCCCAAATAAGCATCATAACATACCACATATGCATCAAAAAGCAAATTCAGGCATAAAAACACACTTATACCAACAAAATCACAAAATCACATAAACATCAAATATTAATCAGAAAAATGAAAAATTGAGAATACAAACCTCCAATATGTACATCCACACCTTGGAATAAATGAGTTGAGGTGCTAGCAAGAACAAGCACCAGCTTCCCCTTGCTAGGAACAACAAGCAGGCCTAGCCAAAGACTTATGCCTAGGTTAGCACAAATAAAGTAAAATAGGTGACAAAAGACCAAGTCTTTGCAACACTTAGGTTCTCACAAGCCTTATACCTTTCCTTAAGGCCTCACCACCCCTTAATCAACAAAGATTAGGAGGCTATGATCACCCTTAAGTTCAAACTACAAGCTGTTGATCCAAAAGTACTTAGCAAACCACTTGACTAATTTTTGAAACAAAAACGTATACCAACTTCCAAAATTGTTCAAGCTAGTTGATTTGTGACTTATGTCACTTAAAGAAACACCTCAATGAACAATCCTCACCAAAGAACATGCCAAATTCTTGAACTCAGTCAAGAACAAAGGGACTCAAAGGCTTATAGGTTATCTTGGACTTGTTCAAGGTTTTGTTTAAGTACAAAAACGTGACAATACAACTACTTAACACAATAAATATCAATGGAACTCAGTTTCAATCACAACACAATACCACAATTCTATTAAATTCAGAAAAATGGATTTACAAGGCTTGACAAAGTAAAACTGAGAATAAGGCTAAAAGTTGTAAACTAATGCCTTTAAATAGGCTACATGGAGTCCTAAGATACTGAAAAACAAATGAAAACCCTAGTGGTAAACTTCCAATAATGCCCTTGTCGTTTTTGAGAAGTCTTGAACATGTGACTGCATTTGGCTGTTAGTGTGAGTTGGCATGGTTGAAAATGTGATCAATGGCTTACATTGATGCTTAAAATGAAAGCAGAAACAAGGATGGTTGGATTGCTGTCCAAGTTTTGTCAGTTTGCTCAAGAGTGTAGCAGGGGAATCTCTTGTGGTGTTCCTTGTTGATGTGGCACATGTTTTTAAGGTTGGGATGTTATTAAGGCACCATTAATCACTAATCTGGAAGGTTTTAACACTTAATTGTTAGTAATTAAGAAAAACCCAAATCTGGTGATCAACATGAAGAACATGTGTTTGATCCGAATTTATGTTTAAAACTTGTGTTAGGCGCCAAAAGATTAACTAATCAGAGATTAGTTAAATAAGTTGTGGGTAGAGAGGTGATGTGGAGGAATGGTGGGAGCTGATTGGTGGGATGGGGTTAATGGGGCACGTGTCACATGGTGGTTGGTCTATGTAAGATGTGTTGTCTGCCAAGATTAGCCCCTTGTTTCTCAAACTCTTTTCGCTTTGTAAATAAACAGCCCAAACTCCATTTTCTTTGTTATTGAAGTTTCAAACTTCACACTTTTGCCCCAGAAAGTTTAGTAAAGTGAATTCAGGGGTATTTCTTGCTAATTTGTGATTCTTGAAGGGTTGTTTTGGCACTTTCTTCATGGATAATGGTCTTGACTTGTATGGTTGACTTCTTGGAGGACTGAAATTGACAAGTCATGATTAATGAGGGACCATTATTGCCAATTCTTCAAAGTTAAGGGCCCTTTTTGTAATTTTGACAAACTTTAAGGACCAATCTTGTAATTATGAATATACAAGGGTTTAAAGTGTCAATTCTTCAATATTGGAGGACCCTTCTACATAATCTTCAAATCTTCAAGGTTTATTCTTGGAAAATCATCACTTGGGTCTAGTTCATTGTGCGGCTTCTTTTCCCGTGTTCGTTTTTGCACGATTCTTGTGATCTTTTGTCATTTTCTCAATATCCGTACCTAAAATACACAAGCAACAAACACAAGCATATATTTGGGTATTTTGATGATATTTAATATATTTAAACCCTTTTTGGACGGTGAGACTATGTATAAAAGCAGTCTCATCACTCCCCCATACTAAACCATTGTCGGGCCCTCACGCAATGCTAGAATAAAGTATCGTAGCATCTCCAAAATTCATTTTTATTCACATTTATTGAACGATAAACTAGCTACATTACTACTATTGCTACTACTTGCGTTTTAGACATAATGTATGATTTTCATCGCAAAATGGGACGTTTAGGTTCATAGAATAAGAACACGTGAATGCTTCGTTAGAAATAATTTCGTCGTCCTTGATTTTCACCCCAATTCCATGCCAAGCGTGCAACGAGATCATTGTCATTATAAGTTAGTAATGCTAACACTACTCATATGCCCTAATCACGTACTTATTCTCCCAATTATCCTAAGTTGTATCTCTTATATTTTATTTTGTCTTGAATATTTCACGAGGATACATTGTTTGACTTATGCGATAATAGAGATTTAGGTCTAAAAATAGAGTCCTAACGGTGTAACCAAGACCATCAAATCAATAACCCCTCCTAATAGACAACGATGTCAAAAAATTAAGTCAAGAAGAAGGATCGATAAACACGGTTTTATAACGGTTTTGAACATGAGACTTATTACCTAGACTTTTATATGCCCCCTAACGGAAGGGCCTTATTATCATAGTTTACCTCCATCTTTTATTCAACTTCGCCATGAAGCTTTTATTATGAATTTGGTCTTGCCTTGCCTTTTATTATCCACCTCATCGGTGGTTTTATTTGCCAAAGACGTATATCCTCACACTAAGGCGGAATTTTGGATCTTTAAAGCTTCAAAGATTAAGGCTTGATTCACTTTCAATTTTGCATAGATTTTTCGGCCTTGTGAGCTTCAAATTGTTTGCTTGATTTAGGTGAGCACTTGAAATATTATTATTGGGTAAAGCTTTCGATTATTCGGGTGCCAATACTTCAAAACCGTGACGCTGGCGATACCTTAATGTCTTCCCAATTTAATTACACGGAAGCTACTAGAAAAAACTAGAAACCCAACAATCAAGACTAAACCGCTAAGTCAATATTTATTAAGCAAAAAATATTTACAAGCGAATGGAGAATAAGCAAACAACGAGAACACATGAGTTTTTGAAAGAATACGAGTAGTCTACGTTTAGCATAGTAACTTATAAATAACTCTATCATTTCTCGTCCTCATTTAAGAGACTTAGCCTAATGTGAAGTTAAGGAATCAAAGCTAAGTGATCAACACGCACGGTCGAGTCAAAAATTACTCTTATTCTCGCCATCGAAAAATCTACATTCGTGTCTTCAAACACTTATGAAAAACAAGAAAAAATTTAAAATTTGGCCATTTTTAGCCTTATTTTGCAACAAAACAATAAACAAAAAGATAAACTTTCGAAAGCGTGAAAATTTGGCAAGGCAAGTATCTATTCACCCCCCATACTAAAGTTAAACGTTGTCCTTAATGTTTCGAGTCTAGGGGTGCAAACACCCCCATACTAGAGACGTAGTCGAATGCCTAATCTAGCATGGAAAGGGTGTAACCGTTAAATCAATAGCCGTTTATGAAGTGTGTTATAAACCTAAGGTTAGAACATCAAAGGATATATCATGTATATTGAGAAATTATTTAAAGCAAACGATCGAGTGCTCCCATAAAATGAACACGAGAGGCTCCAATCGTGAAGATAATGATCATCTAAAATTTGCAATTCACAAACAACCACGGAAACAACGAGTTGGAAGGGCACAAATCCCCTCACATTAAACTAATTAGAAAGCAATAACATGTACATGGATAAGCATGGGTCTCCCCCACGAGGCACCTTGTTTTTTATAACCGAGTCAAAAGCTCGACTTGAATCCCCCATAAATGCGATCATTTAGGGATAATCATGGTATGGTCAATTTTTGTGGGGCTTACATGATAAACAAGGCCCAAAAAACAACCGGTATTAAGTACTAAGTCCTTTGATGATGCAAAATATCGGGATCAAAGATGGCGTTCTCATTTTCATTGGATAAACAAATCAACGCCACTTCATCATGGGTCAACACAAACCCAAATGGTTTAAAGAAAATAGATGAGAAGAAATAGAAGGGTGGTACAATGGGTAAGTCATAAAAACCATGAGCTACTCGAGGTAGACTCGCACCAATCAAATAGAAAGATTTTCCATTTATTGCATCGGTGGAAGACCGAGATTTCCCTTTATAAGCAATTCCGGGATCAAATATCTCGTCCTCGGTGGAGAAAGGGAAGGGAACATAAGGGGTTTCCCCCACACTAAGTCCACACAAAGCATCTTCAAAAGGAGAAGACGAGCTTGTAGCACTCAAAACACAAGGTGATGACGGAGTTAGCATTGTAGAAAAATCTTTTAAATCCAATTCAAAAAATTTTCCTTTTTCATCTTTTAAACTCTCCTTATGAAAACCCGACTTGATTATGTCAAAAATATTTGGTGTTTCTAAAACGATGTTAACCACACTAAAAATTCTCACATTTGAAAACCGTTTTGGTTTTGGTGGTGGTAAGTTCTCAAAACGTTTGTCGACAAAGAAAAATTCCCCATTGGGGTCAACATATTCATCATCCGAAGAATCATTCGTGATTGGAGACGTAGGCTTAACACTCTTAACCTCCACCGGTGGAGGGGACGAAAAATCGTTTTTATCATCAACTCCTAAAACTCTCTTTGAAATTCTTTTGCAAATGTTTTTGATGGGATTAACATTGTTCAAAGACGTGATAGAATACACATGAAAAAGTTTGGAGTTTTGAGTTGCATTTATGACGAGTTCTTCCTCATTGAAACGTAGAGTGATTTTCCTAGCATGCACATCGATAAGTGCTCTCGAGGTATCAAAAAATGATCGACCTAAAATTAGAGGAACTTTAGGATCGATGGGAATGTTAACAACGATAAAGTCCACGGGATAGTAAAACTTTCCAAGTTTCACGAAGACGTCCTCGGCTACTCCACAAGCTAGAATCGTAGAATGATCGGCCATCTCGATTGACATTCTTGAAGGAGTGAGATTAGGAAGATTGAGCGACTTAAAAATCTCAAGAGGCATCAAATTTATACTAGCACCAAGATCGGCCAAGGCTTAGCATTCCTCCATATCTTGTATTGCACATGGGATTAAAAATTTACCGGGATCACCGATTTTTTGAGGTATGCGGCTAAGAAAAACCGAAGAACAACTAGACGACTTTTGCAATTTCTCTTTGTTATTCAACATACTTTTGAAGTTTGCGGCAAATCGGGGCATCATGACCAAGGCATCGGCAAAACTTATATTGAAATGCAAGTCAAGAAACATTTACATAAAAAGTTCAAATTGATAATTATTTCGTTCTTGTGCCTTTTCCTTGTTTCGTCTTGAAGGGTAAGGTAAGGGTGGTGTGGGTTGGTGCATAGGCAACGGCCTTGGAATCTCGGGTTCCACTATTGGTATTGGTTCAACCGTAGGTGTGGTTTGAGCGGTACTTCGTGGGCTTGGAATTTGCTCAATTTTAACCACCACCTCGGGTTCTTTCTCTTTTTCCTTCTCCGTAGAAGTACTTAGACGAGAAATGGGTTCTTTGAAAGTTTTACCACTACGAGTAGTAATAACCTTCAATTCTCCTTTCGGATTTACGATGGTATAACTAGGAAGACCACCCGAAGAAGAAGGTTTACACATGATAGCTTCAAAAAAATTTCCCATTCGATCTTCAAATTTAGATTGCCTAGCATCCGCTTTTACCAACTCTTGCTTAATCTCATGTTGACCTTGCTCCATCTTTTGTTGATTTTGTTGGAGACGTTGAACATTTCCTTCCATTTTATTAGCATGAGTCTTAAGTTCATTAGCAAGTTCGTTTTTAAGCTCGTTTTTCAACTCGGATCTTAAGCTAACCATCTCACGTTGCATATTATCAAACTTAGCATCGTTTGCTTTAGCATAATTCAAAAATTCTCCTTGAAGATTTTTGGTGTGATCATTTTGAAAACCTTGTGTGGTAGTTTGAAAATCACGGTTTTGGTTTTGGTTTGAAATTTTCCCATTTCCACTTTGATAATTACCCTTGTTGAAGTTACGTTGATTTCCTTGATAAGCACCATTTTGATTGTTGTTTCGATAGTTGTTAGCATTTTGATTTTGTGGAGCTTGATTTTGGCGGGAACCTTGACCGTTTTGGTTATAAGTTCCCGTGGCTACATAAGCATTCGAAGTGTTACCATCCGCGGTAATGCACTCAGAAAAATCATGAGCTCCACCACACGAAATACAACTCTTGGCAACCGCTTTAACCGATGTGGAATTCAAAGCATCTTGTGCTTTCCAATGAGTCATAAGAGTCGAAAACCTATCGAAAAACCGATTCTCCTCATTTGCTTCATCTTGCAAGGCACTCATGTTACGAGACGACGATGACGAACCCATAGTGGCAACACTCGGTGTGTTACGAGGGCTATAAACTTTAGACCTATTCTCAATGATTTTCAAAGCCTCATCGGTCGTTTTGTACAAAAAATTACCACCCGCGGCGGCATTTAAGTAATCTCGTTCATGATAATTAAGCCCATTATAAAAAGTGTCAATTTGATGCAATTCGGAAAAATCATGGTGTGGACATTCATGTAACATTTCTTTAAACCTTTCCCAAGCCATTGAAAAACTCTCATTAGACCTTTGAGTAAATCGTGAAATCTCGTTTTTCAAATGTGTTGTTTTAGATGGTGGAAAAAATTGATTCACAAACTTAGAAACGAGATCACCCCACGTCAAAATTGAATTTGGGGGTTCTTTCTCAAGCCATATCTTGGCGGGTCCATCTAACGAGTATGGAAACAACATCATCTTAATGGCATCGTGGGGTACATCATTAAACTTGCTTGTCGCGGTGAGACGATTAAATTGCCTAATGTGATAATATAGGTTGTCTTTTTCGTGTCCGTGAAACTTGTTGGCTTGAAGCATAGACATTAAACCCGTCTTGATCTCGAAGTTCTCCGCAAGGATGGCGGGAATCACAATGGCCTCTCCAATACCCTCGGTGGGTGCTTGAAGCAACTCCATCATAGTACGATTAGCCATGATAGCTTCTTGTTCTACAATAGGTTCCTCACTTGGAGTCTCTTCACTAGAAGGTGTTGGTGTGTTTTCCTTTCGATTACGACGTTTACGTGCACGTCTTGCTTGGTTACGAGTAAGCATAAACGTCATGTACAATGTGGGGATGAGCAAAGAAGATTCTTTTTGGTGTTTTTGACTTATTCAATTTTTTTGGATTTTTGATTGTTTTTACTTTTTTTTGGATTTTTGGAATTGTATTAAGTAGACAAAAATTTACAAATCTCCTCCTTAATCAAATCTCTTGATTAAAGAAGCCTCAAGGAATGAAAAAGATCACGTGAAGTGAACGCCTTCGATGACTTTAGAACGTTGGTGGAACACCAAAATGTTCAAGAGGGTTTAATCAATGAAACCAAGAAAATATATATGATACTTAGATAATACTTTGGGCGGCAAAACCCTCGATTAGCTTTCAATCTTAAAATACTCACAAGCAAGCGGGGAAACGAGGCGGCGCGAAGCACTTAAGAGCCTTTTTCCTTAGGGTATATTTTATAATACCCGCCTTATACCCACCTTATAGTTTGTATTTTTCAAAATCGAGCTTCACGAAAGTATTTATCTATTTTTGTCTTTTTCTTTCTTGTTTGAGATTCGAATACAATGATTGAGTAATGACCTCCCAATCAAGGTTGTGTTTTCACACTTTTGGAGTACTTGTGAATTTATTGTTCTACTTATACAATATATTAATAATATTCACACAAAAAACGAAAAACCGACAATACGTATTAGTAGAGTGCTACTAATACAAATACTATTTATGGTTAGTATATAAAAACAACAATTGCCAAATCAAAACACAACACGCCTCCCCGGCAGCGGCGCCAAAATTGATGTAGAAGTTTTTACACCTCTTTAGGAAAAGAGTGCAAAATAGGGAAAGTATTAAGTGTCAATTTAGGAAAACCAAGCACTAATGACCAATGTGCTTCAAAGTTCGTTTCCCAAGGAGGATAGTGCATTGTGTTAAGAATTGATTAATGATGTGATTATGTTTGTGAGAATAGAAAAGAGAAATGAGGTAAGAAGAGAATGACGGTTACGATGACGGATTAAACTAAAACGATAAAGTCGTACACGTAAAACCGTCAAAAGTGACAAAATTAAAAATTTACCCTAAAAATTCCTAGAAATTTACAATAAATCCTAAATAATGTAATTAGAGTTTACAAAAGATCAAAAATCACCCAAACCTTTTATTTAATTAAATAATGATTTTTTAATGCTAATTAAAGCCCTAAAAATCAATTTAATTAACAAAAAGCCCAAATGAGATTTTTTCAATTGTAAACCTCTAAAAAGACCTAACTTAATTTAAAACTATTTTTGAAAATTTTAAAATTAATAAAAACTATTTAAAAACTATTTAAATTTAAAATAATTATAAAAATTATTCTAAGGACAATAAAAATATTCTAAAAATTGTAAAATTCCTAATTTAATGTATTTAACCAAAGAAAAATATAAAAACTTGAAAAATCTAAATTTTATTTTTTAATAATAAAATAATATTAAAAATCCAAAATTTATAAAAAATTCTAAAAACTAGCAAACTAGCTTATTATAAACTAATTAAACAGAAAATGAAATTTAAATTACAAAAATGCCCCTATTGGGCCTTCAAAAGGGCCAAATACCGAAACAGATCCTTAATGGGCTGAAAATTGGACCCAATAAGAAAAAGTCCTCAGAAATGGCCCAAAAGCTCTAGTCAAGCTTAAACTTTGATTTTAAACACAATTTTCCAAAGGCCCAAAAGCTGAAAATGAGCTTAAGCTAGCTTATTTCAAAACAGCTTATCCTTAATGGGCTTTTTGGCCCATTAAGCTATAAGCTGATGCCATAAGCTAATATTTTACCCACGTCCTTCTCTTGGCTTAATTAAGCTATTTGCAAAAAGAAACTTGAAACAAGCTCAAGGAATAAGCCTGAAATAAGCCAAAGCCCTCTACACAAAACGACAAAATAGTTGTTTTTGAGTTCTAGACTATTTCAAGAGCTGATTAAAGTTTCAATAAGTCACAAATGGCTTAACTAAGCTTAATCAACAAAAAGATTTCCAATAAGCACACTTAATAAGCTGAAATATGCAATAAGCTGAATTTAAAAAAGACAATAGTCGTTTTCTAGTAAAAACTTAAAACCAAAAGTTGTAAACATCCAGAATCACTTATAAGCTCAAAATATTAAGACCTAGTACAAAAAATAAGTTGGTGCACATTGAAATAAGCCAGAATGACTTACTAATAAGATGAACACCAAATATAACTAGCAGTGGCTAGAAGCAGGGGAAAGGAGTTCCCACTGCCTTCACTTTTTGACTTGGATTTTTAGAGAGTTTCACTTGGTTTCTTTGGACAATCAAGGCACCCTTGTGATCAGTGAATCACAAGGAGTCAAAAACAAGCAAATAATCACAAAATCACCCAGCCAATCAGTGCAGTCAATTTAATCTATGCTCAGATGTGTTCCAGACAAGTGATAAGCAGGCCTGATGATAATAAGCTATTAAAAGCTAACCAAAAGCCACCAAATGCATACACAAGCTCAATATGACTTAATGAAACATAGATTAACACATTTCATCCAACAAATCCAACAAATGAACAAGATTCAAGCACACAAGGTTACTGATGAACACTAACAGGCAGCTATGAACACTTGAACAAAGTTTGCTGATCTACTTGACACAAAATCCAAATTCAAGGCCTCAGATCTATCACATATGTTGCATTAACAATGGTTTAACACTTGTTAGCCCTAAGTTAACATGAAAACTAGGTGTGCACAAGATTTCAGAGCAAAACAACAAATTTTCAAGATTTTATAGCCAATTGTTTGATTTAGTGATTCAAGGCACAAAACTTGCATATATCAGAACACTAATACCTCAATATTAGATACACACTCCAACAATACCACAATTCCAACTTAAAATCACACAAACTTGAACAATCAGTCAACCCCAAACACCCTTTTAACTTTTTAAACTCAATATTAACAAAGTAAAAGTCTTCTCAAGGTTGATTTAAGCCCAAATAAGCATCATAACATACCACATATGCATCAAGAAGCAATTTGCAGGCATAAAAACACACTTATACCAACAAAATCACAAAATCACATAAACATCAAATATTAATCAGAAAAATGAAAAATTGAGAATACAAACCTCCAAGATGTACATCCACACCTTGGAATCAATGAGTTGAGGTGCTAGCAAGAACAAGCACCAGCTTCCCCCTGCTAAGAACATCAAGCAGGCCTAGCCAAAGGCTTATGCCTAGGTTAGCACAAATAAAGTAAAATAGGTGACAAAAGACCAAGTCTTTGCAACACTTAGGTTCTCACAAGCATTGTACCTTTCTTTAAGGCCTCACCACCCCTTAATCAACCAAGATTAGGAGGCTATGATCACCCTTAAGTTCAAACTACAAGTTGTTGATCCAAAAGTACTTAGCAAACTACTTGACTGATTTTTGAAACAAAAACGTATACCAACTTCCAAAATTGTTCAAGCTAGTTGATTTGTGACTTATGTCACTTAAAGAAACACCTCAATGAACAATCCTCACCAAAGCACATGACAAATTCTTGGACTCAGTCAAGAACAAAGGGACTCAAAGGCTTATAGGCTATCTTGGACTTGTTCAAGGTTTTGTTTAAGTACAAAAACGTGACAATACAACTACTTAACATAATAAATATCAATGGAACTTAGTTTCAATCACAACACAATACCACAATTCTATTAAATTTAGAAAAATGGCTTTACAAGGCTTGACAAAGTAAAACTGAGAACAAGGCTAAAAGTTGTAAACTAATGCCTTTAAATATGCTACATGGAGTCCTAAGATACTGAAAAACAAATGAAAACCCTAGTGGTAAACTTCCAATAATGCCCTTGTCGTTTTTGAGAATTCTTGAACATGTGACTGCATTTGGCTGTTAGTGTGAGTTGGCATGGTTGAAAATGTGATCAATGGCTCACATTGATGCTTAAAATGAAAGCAGAAACAAGGATGGTTGGATTGCTGTCCAAGTTTTGTCAGTTTGCTCAAGAGTGTAGCAGGGGAATCTCTTGTGGGGTTCCTTGTTGATGTGGCACATGTTTTTAAGGTTGGGATGTTATTAAGGTACCATTAATCACTAATCTGGAAGGTTTTAACACTTAATTATTAGTAATTAAGAAAAACCCAAATCTGGTGATGAACATGAAGAAGATGTGTTTGATCCGAATTTGTGTTTAAAACTTGTGTTAGGCGCCAAAAGATTAACTAATCAGAGATTAGTTAAATAAGTTGTGGGTGGAAAGGTGATGTGGAGGAATGGTGGGAGCTGATTGTTGGAATGGGGTTAATGGGGCACGTGTCACATGGTGGTTGGTCTAGGTAAGATGTGTTGTCAACCAAGATTAGCCCCTTGTTTCTTAAACTCTTTTCGCTTTGTAAATAAACAGCCCAAACTCCGTTTTCTTTTTTATTGAAGTTTCAAACTTCACACTTTTGCCCCAAAAAGTTTAGTAAAGTGAATTCAGGGGTATTTCTGGCCAATTTGTGATTCTTGAAGGGTTGTTTTGGCACTTTCTTCATGGATAATGGTCTTAACTTGTATGGTTGAATTCTTGGAGGACTAAAATTTACAAGTCATGATTAATGAGGGACCATTATTGCCAATTCTTCAAAGTTAAGGGTCCTTTTTGTATTTTTGACAAACTTTAAGGACCAATCTTGTAATTATGAATATACAAGGGTTTAAAGTGTCAATTCTTCAATATTGGAGGACCCTTCTTGCATAATCTTCAAATCTTCAAGGTTTATTCTTGGAAAATCATCACTTGGGTCTGGTTCATTGTGCGGCTTCTTTTCCCGTGTTCGTTTTTGCATGATTCTTGTGATCTTTTGTCATTTTCTCAATATTCGTACCTAAAATACACAAGCAACAAACACAAGCATATATTTGGGTATTTTGATGATATTTAATACATTCAAATCCCTTTTTGGACGACGAGACTATGTATAAAAACAGTCTCATCAATCCCATTCTTGATAATTCGACACCATCCTTTACTCCATTTGAAGGTGGTGGTTTTACGGTGGAAGAATTTGATGTTCCACGTACTTGTAACGAAGACCTCGACAATGATGAGGACATCTCTATTATTAAGGATTTTCTTAACGATTTCCCATTTCCTCCACCCGAGGAAGTTATGAGTATCGAACCCAAATCTTTAATTGAGGAACCACCAATCCTCAAGTTGAAAGATTTACCTCCTCATCTTGAATACGTATTTTTGGAGAGGGCGATAAGTTGTCAGATATTATTGCGAAGGATCTTTCGAATGATGAAAAACCAGGCTTATCGATGTTCTAAAGGATCACCAAGGGACAATTGCGTGGAAATTATCCGACATTAAGGGGATTGATCCCAAATTTTGTACCCACAAAATCTTAATGGGGGAGGAATAAAAACCCGCAATCCAATGCCAAAGGAGGGTGAACCCTAAAATTCACGACGTCATCAAAAAGGAAGTCCTTAAACTCCTTGATGCGGGAATGATTTACCCTATTTCTGATAGCCCTTGGGTGAGTCCTATTCATTGTGTCCCTAAGAAGGGTGGAATGACCTTTGTGCCAAACGATGATAACGAGTTAATTCCCACTAGACTCGTAACCGGATGGAGAGTGTGCCTTGACTATCGTAAGTTGAATGACGCCACTCGAAAAGACCATTTTCCCTTGCCCTTCATGGACCAAATGTTGGAGCGTCTTGCGGGAAACAATTTCTATTGCTTTCTAGATGGTTTTTTTGGTTACTTCCAAATTCCCATCGATCCTCGTGATCAAGAAAAAACTACGTTTACGTGTCCATATGGAACGTTTGCCTATCGTAGAATCCCATTCGGATTTTGCAATGCACCGGGAACCTTTCAAAGGTGCATGATGGCTATTTTTCATGATATGATCGAGAAGACGATGGAAGTGTTCATGTATGACTTTTCCGTGTTTGGTAGTTCGTTCACCTCGTGTCTAGGAAATTTAAGACAAATGCTAAAACGTTGTGAGGAAACCAACCTAGTGCTTAATTGGGAAAAATGTCATATTATGGTTAAAATGGAATCTTCTTAGGGCACAAAGTTTCTAAAGCGGGGATTGAGGTAGGCAAAGATAAGGTAGACGTCGTCGCCAAATTACCTCATCCCGAAACCATCAAGGGAGTTAGGAGTTTCCTAGGCCACGCGGGCTTTTATCGTCGATTCATCAAGGATTTTTCAAAGATTTCTCGACCTATTACACATCTCCTCGAAAAAGATGCTCCTTTTATCTTTAACGAAGATTATGTACGAGCCTTTGAAATCCTTAAGAGGAAACTTACCGAAGCTCCCATTCTTGTTGCTCCCAATTGGAATCTCCCCTTTGAGCTCATGTGTGATGCTAGTGACTATGCCATTGGGGCCGTTTTGGGGCAACGTCATGAAAAACACTTCTTGCCTATTCACTATGCTAGCAACACGATGACCGAGGCTCAACTAAAATACACTACAACGGAAAAGGAATTCCTTGCCGTGGTGTATGCATTTGAGAAATTCCGACCTTACCTCGTCTTGACCAAATGCATCGTGTATACGGATCACTCGGCTATAAAGTATCTAATGGCTAAGCAAGATGCAAAGCCAAGATTGCTTTGTTGGATGCTCCTCCTACAAGAATTTAATGTCGAAATCCTTGACAAAAAGGGAGCTGAGAATCTTGCGGCCGATCATCTTTCTCGTTTAGAATATCCTCGCCAAAGTGTTTACGAGCCAAAGGAAATCACTGAAACATTTCCGCTCGAGACAGTTGGTGTAGTGAATTCTAAGCTTGATTCTTCTACCCCATGGTTTGCGGACATCGCAAATTACCATGCGGGGAATTTCATCATTAAGGGTATGACGACTCAACAAAAACGGAAATTCTTTCGTGACGTCAAGTTCTACTTTTGGAACGACCCTTATCTATTTCGGACTTGTGCGGATCAAATCATTCGACGTTGTGTCTTTCGTACCGAAGCTTCTAACATCCTTAGAGCTTGCCATGAGGGACCCACGGGTGGTCACCACGGTGTTAATCTCACGACAAAGAAGGTCTTTGATGCCGGATTCTTTTGGCCTACTATTTACCAAGATGCACATGCACTTGTGAAGTCTTGTGACTCATGCCAACGACAAGCAAAAGCCTCGCAAAACGATGAAATGCCACAAAACATCATCCAAGTGTGTGAGATCTTTGACGTTTAGGGTATCGACTTTATGGGGCCGTTCCCATCATGTCGTGGTAATAAGTATATCCTTGTGGTCGTTGACTACCTATCTAAGTGGGTGGAAGCTAAGGCTTTGCTCACGAACGATGCTCGTGTGGTAGTCAAGTTCTTGAAACAATTGTTCTCTCGGTTTGGAACCCCTCATGCAATTATAAGCGATCGTGGAACCCATTTTTGCAATAACCAATTTGAAAGAGTTCTTAGGAAATATGAGGTTACACATCGGCTTTCTACGGCTTATCACCCACAAACAAGTGGGCAAGTCGAGGTTTCAATCCGAGCTTTGAAAAGGATCTTGGAGAGATCTATTGACGAGAACCGACAATCTTGGTCGGATAAGTTGGACGATGCTTTATGGGCCTTTAGGACCGCTCATAAGACACCCATCGGGTGCACACCTTATAAGCTTGTGTATGGGAAGAATTTCCATCTACCAATTGAACTCGAACACAAAGCTTATTGGGCCCTTAAGCATTGTAATGATGATACTGAGACCGTGGGAAAACAACGGAAAATGTAACTTAACGAATTAGATGAATTGAGGGATATTGCTTATGAAAATTCATTAATTTACAAAGAAAAGACTAAAAAGTTTCATGATTCAAAATTAAAAACCGGGTTTTTAACATTGGGGATCAAGTGTTACTTTTTAACTCACGATTGAAAATCTTTTCCGGTAAGTTTAAATCCCGTTGGTCCGGTCCATTCACCATCACCCAAGTTTTTCCTTATGGGACCATCGAGCTAGTTCAAAATGATGGCCCTAATTTCAAGGTGAATGGACATAGGTTGAAGCACTACTTTGGTGGGGAAGTTCCATCCTTGAACTACCTCGACCAAATCACCTTCCCCAATGATAATTAGTATTGAGGGGATCGAGTCAATCTCATGACTCGGTAATCAAAAATGAGGTACCTCGTGGGGGAGTCCCATGTTTATCCTATGTACATATTATCGCTTTCTAATGTAGTAACGTGAGGGGATTTGTGCCTTTCCAACCTTTGTTTCGTGGTTGTTTGTGCTATGTGGTTTTTAGATGATCATGATCTTCACGATTGGAGCCTCTCATGTTCGTTTTATGGGAGCACTCGATCGTTTGCTTTGAAGAATTTCTCAATATCCATGATATATCCTTTGACATTCTAACCTTAGGTTTTTAGCTCACTTCATAAACGGCTTTAATTTTAACGGTTACACCTTTTCCATGCTAGATTATGCATTCGACTACGTCTCTAGTATGGGGGTTTCCAACCCTTAGACTCGAAACATTGAGGACAATGTTTAAATTTAGTATGGGGGTGAATAGATACTTGCCTTGCCAAACCTTCATGCTTTCCAAAGTTTATCTTTTTGTTTATCGTTTTGTTGCAAAATAAGGCTAAAAATAGCTAAATTTTAAAATTATTCTCATGTTTTATAAGTGTTTGAAGACACGAATGTAGATTTTTCGATGGCGAGAATAAGAGTAATTTTTTACTCGACCGTGCGTGTTGAGCACTTAGCTTCGATTCCTTAACTTTACATTAGGCTAAGTCTCTTAAATGAGGACGAGAAATGATAGAATTAATTATAAGTTACTATGCTAAACGTAGAGTATTCATATTCTTTCAAAAACTCATGTGTTCTCGTTGTTTGCTTATTCTCCCTTCGCTTGTATATAATTTTGCTTAATAAGTATTGGCTTAATAAAAGGCATAGCAAGACCGAAGTCATAATAAAAGCTTCATGGCGAATTTGAATAAAAGATGGAGGTAAACCTATTATAATAAGGCCCATCCGGTAGGGGTCGTATAAAAGTCTTGGTAATAAGTCTCATGTTCAAAACCGTTATAAACCCGTGTTTATGGATCCTTCTTGTTGACATAGTTTTTTGACATCGTTGTCTATTAGGATGGGTTATTAATTCGATGGTCTTGGTTACACTGTTATGACTCTATTTTTAGACCTAAATCTCTATTATCGCATAAGTCATAAATGTATCCTCGTTAAACATTCAAGACAAAATAAAATATAAGAGATACAACTTAGGAAAATGGGAGGATAAGTACGTGATTAGGGCATATGAGTAGTGTTAGCATTACTAACTTATAATGACAATGATCTCGTTACACGCTTAGCATGGAATTGGGATAAAAATCGAGGACGACGAAATTATTTCTAATGAAGCATTCACGTGTTCTTATTCTATGAACCTAAACGTCCCATTTTGCGATGAAAATCATACATTATGTCTAAAACGCAAGTAGTAGTAATAGTAGTAGTATAGCTAGTTTATCATTCAATAAAAGTTCATAAAAATGAATTTTGGAAGTGCTACGATACTTTATTCTAGCATTGCGTGAGGTTACGGCAATGGTTTAGTATGGGGGAGTGATGAGATGGCTTTTATACATGATCTCATCGGTCTTTTTGGGCTTTAAATGTAAAAAATATAATCAAATATGCCAAATGTATGCTTGTGTTTGTTACATGTGTATTTTAGGTATGGATATTGAGAAAATGAGAAAAGATCACAAGAAACAAGTAAAAACGAACACGGGAAACGAAGCCGCACAATGAACCAAACCCTAGTGTTGATTTTCCAAGAATAACCCTTGAAGAATTGAAGATTGTACAAGAAGGGTCCTCCAATATTGAATAACTGACACTTTAAACCCTTGTATATTCATAATTACAAGTTTAGTCATTAAAGTTTGTGAAATTGCAAAAAGGACCCTCCACTTTAAAGAATTGGCAAGAATGGTCCCTCATAAATCAAGACTTGTCAATATTAGTCTTCCAAAATGTCAATCATACAAGTCAAGACCATAATCATTGAAGAAAATGCCAAAACAGCCCTTCAAGAATCAAGAATTGGTAAGAAATACCCCTGAAAATACTTTGGAAAAGTATTTGGGGCAAAAGTCTGAAAATGGAAACTTTGTTATAAAAGGAAATTCAGTTTTTAGCTTTTAAATACAAAGTGAAAGAAAGGAAAGAAACAAGGGGCTTAATCTGGGAAACAAAGAAACTTACCTAGGGCACTCAAGGATGGACACGTGCCCCACTCACTCAAAACAACCAATCACCATTCAGCTTTTGGCCATGTCACCCTCCACTTAAAACCGTTTATAACTAATCTTTGATTAGTTTAATAAATGGCCCCTAACACCACTTTCAAATCCTAAATCAGATCAAACCATGCACTATTCACCGTATGAACAAAATTGGGTTTTCCTAAATGGCTTTTAATTAGACCCCCATATTGTCCAGAATTATGATTAAGGGAATCATAACCCAACTCTCAAATCTCATGCCACGTCATCACAAGTCACATGCCACCAACCTTGTACACGGTTTTTGGAAAAGATGCCAAAAGGTGACAGCCATCCAACGAATTGTATGCTTGCTTCAAACTTAAGCTCATTGTGAGCCTTAGATCAACTTCCAACCTTTACACCTCACACATACAACCAAGAAACCTCACATGATATGCAGATTTTTAAAACTTCATCAAGGGCAATATTGGGACTTCACAACTTAGGGTTTACGTTTTTTAAGCTTTGTAATTCATGTTTGTAGCCTATATAAGGCATTAGGCATCACACATTGTAACCTGCTCTTGGTTTTTCTTTGATCACAAATCTGTAAAGCCTTGTTCATGTTTAATGAAAAGTGTTTGATATTGTTGATGAAATCCAAGTGCCAATCCTATTATTTGCTTGTTATTGATATATGTTTGTGCTTCTGAAATCTTAAAACCTGTTTTCAAACCTTGTGCAAGAAATTGTGCAAGTGTTCAAAACTTGATATTTTGCTAAATCTTGGTTCAAACCCTGAAATTTTTGGGCTATAAGTTGTTATCGCACCCTGATAAGGAGCTTATCAAGGTGTGGTAAGCTTATAGTTTGGGGATATTCAAGGACGTGGGAACAAGTTTGCATTAATCAAGCCTTTTGTTCATCTTTTTCATTTTTCTGTTTTGATAATTGTGCTCTAACCTTGTTGTTCTTAGCAGCCTAGATATTGGAAGCTTGTGCCTTGTTTTGCTAGGCACATCAGCTCAAACATACGTGGGTGTGGAAGTACATCATGAGGTTTGAACTCTAATCCCAAAAGTCTGTCAAAAAGGAGGTTTTGTGTGATATTGAGTTCTGCTAATGTATGTGTTGTTCTTGTGCTCCAAATCTTGTTGTCTATGCTTAAGGTTGTTGTTTTGATGCTTATGTATGCATGTGTTAACCTGAATCATACTTTGGTTTTGAAAATTTTGATTTCCAAAATATAAAGGTTTGTTTGGGTCTACTACAAGTTTGAAGTTTTTGAGAAATTGGTGTAGTGTTTGCTAGTGTGTGGTACTTGTTCTTGTCTGAGAGTCATAAGAGAGTGAATATTTGCATGCTTTGAGTTCTTGAACACATAAATCAAACAAAAGGCTATAAAATCTTGATTTCTTGTTGTTTTGAGCTGTGATTTTGGGGACACCTAGTTCTAGGTCTAGACTTAGGGTAACAAGTGCTAATTCATAACCATTATAACCTATTAGTAAGTGATGAGACTTCTTTTATACATAGTCTCATCGTCCAAAACGGGCTTTAAATGCATTAAATATCATGAAAAATGCCAAATATATGCTTGTGTTTGTTACTTGTGTATTTTAGGTACGGATATTGAGAAAGTGACAAAAGATCACAAAGAGCAAGCAAAAACAAACACGGGAAACGAAGCCGCCAAATGAACCAAGCCCTAAGTGTTGATTTTCTAAGAAAAACCCTTGAAGATTTGAATAATGTACAAGAATGGTCCTCCAATATTGAAGATCTGACACTTTAAACCCTTGTTTATTCATAATTATAAGTTTGGTCCTTAAAGTTTGTCAAATTTACAAAAAGGGCCCTCCACTTTGAAGAATCGGTAAATTTAGTCCCTCAACAAAGCTAAATTTTCTATATTAGTCCTCCTTAAAGTCAAACATGCCATAAAGACCTTCAAGATACAAGAAAGAACAAGTTTGGTCCTTAAAATATGTCAAATTACAAAAAGGACCCTTAACTTTGAAGAATTGGCAAGAATGGTCCCTCATAAATCAAGACTTGTCAATTCTAGTCCTCCAAAAAGTAAATCATACAAGTCAAGACCATAATCTATGAATAAAATGCCAAAACAACCCTTCAAGAATCAACAAATAGCAAGAAATACCCCTGAAAATACTTTGGAAAAGTATTTGGGGCAAAAGTGTGAAAAAAGAAACTTCAATAACAAAGGATTCAGATTTTTGGCTGTTTAAATTGCAAGTGAAAGGAGTTTAAGAAATGGAGGGTTAAACCTGGCAGACAAACAAAGTTACCTAGACCACTCATGCCTTGACACCTGTCCCACTCACCTCCCACAACCAATCAGAATCCACCCTTCTTCCACCTCACCATCCACTCACACTTGCCTAAACTAACTTAATTTATTAAGTTAAATTAAGGCGCTAAACATCCCATTTATAAACAAAACAGATTAAACACATGTTCTTCATGTTCTTGATGCAAATTGGGTATTTGTTAATTACCAACAATTAAACCCTAATCTTCTCCAAAATTAAGATTAGGGTGTCCCTAATCACATCCCAACTTCTAAAACCCTTGCCACGTCACTCATGTGCTCACATGATAAAACCTCCTTTGGCATTTTTGGGGAAAATTCCAAAGCTCGCCAGGAAATCAACATTCAGGATTTAAGCTTACTTTTTAAGCTTCCTTTGAGCCATTGGATCACACTTTTGCCAGCCAGCAACAACAAAACGCCAAAATTCAGTCACATGATTCCAAGATATTCAAACTACTCAAGGGCAAAATGGGGACTTCACCAGCTTAGGGTTTATGTTTTTATGCATTGTAGTAGTTCATTTGTAGCCTATATAAGGCATAGAAGCTGCATCATAGCAGCTTGCTCTTGATTTTTCCTAGTTCACATTTCTGTAAATCCTACTTTTAAGTTATGAAATAGAGTTTGAATTTTGTGAAGAAAAACCAAGTGCCAACCATTTATTCTGTTTGTTTATGTTATATTTTAACAAATCTTGAATCTCAAAACGTGTTTTTAAACCTTGTGCAAGAAATTGCTCAAAGGATCAAAATTTGATATTTTGTTAAGTCTTGGTTTAAACCTTGAAATTCTTGGGCTATAAGTGGATCATAGCATCCTGATAAAGTGTTATCAAGGTGTTGTGAGGCTTATAACTTGGGGATAATCAAGTGTGGGAACAAGGTTGCATTAATCAAGTTTATTTTCCAAGTTGTCACCTTTCTGTTTTTGATTTTATTGTGCTAACCTTGTTGAATCTTAGCAGGGTTGTTGTTGGAAGCTTGTGCTTGTTCTTGCTAGCACATCAGCTCAAACATTCGTGGGTGTGGATGTACATCCATGAGGTTTGACTCCTTTTACCCAAAATCTGCTTTAATACTTGATTTCTGGTGATTTGGTACATTGCTTGTGTTCTTGTTGAATTTGTGGCTTGATCTTGCTTGATACTGTACAATACATCTGTTATTGTGTTTGATTATGCTTGGGTAACATTGGAATGCACTTATACTTGTTTTAATTTTGATTTGAAAAAGATAAGGGGTGTTTGGGATTACATGTTTAAGTGCACAAGTTGGATTTGAGTGTGTGTTTGTTGTTTATTTGAGTTGGTATCTGTTTAACACTTGGTTATATGCTAAAACCTGCAAGTTTTCAGTCTTGAAACATCAATTTAAAGATTGTGCTATAGCTCACTTGGTTTAACTATTTTTTACCTAAGATTTTGGAAACACCTAGAGTGTATGCATGTTTAGGGCTAAAAGGTGTTAAATCAAAGTTTGTGTAACCTGATTTGAAGATTTGAGTGTTTAAAAATGGCTTGGTGGTCAAGTATATCAGCAATTGTCAAAACTGCATGTTCTTTGTTCATCATTAACCTTTGTGAGCTTGAATCTTGATCTAGATCTTGAACCAGTGCATGAAACTTGTTAATTTATGTTCATTCGAATTAAATATAACTTGTGTATGCTTTTGGTGCAATTTGGCTGGCTGATTTTTGCTATAAGTGCTTATTAAGGGTAAACTGCTTATTGTTCATATCTGGGCTAGGTCTGGTGATGTTTTGATTAATCTGTGCTAATTGGCTGATTGGAATTGTGTTTTCGTTGCTTCTATTGACTCCCTATGATTAATTGATCATTTGGGTGTCTTTGCTTAACCTGAATCCACAAAAAAGCCACATAAGACAAAAAGTCAATTAAGTCAAGCAGTGGAAACTTTTCCCACTGCTCAGACACCAAAACTAGCCACTGCTAGTGTTAGAAACCAAACAGCTTATTCATAAGCCATTTTGGCTTATCCAGACTTGCAACAACTTATCTTTTGTGATCAATCTTTCTTATTTGACCCATTTATTTGATCTGGAGCTTATTAGACTTTGACTTTGACTTTTTACTAGAAAACTCATAAAGTTGACTTTTACATAAGTGCTTATTTGCTTATTCTGGCTTATTGCTTGTGCTTATTTGAAAACTTTTTGATTATTTTGCTTAGTTAAGTCATTTAAAAGCTTTTGAAACTTGAATCAGCACTTGAGGTGGTCTAGAACTCGAAAACGACTATTTTGTCGTTTTGTGAAGATAGCTTTTAGCTTATTCATGCTTATTTCTTGTGCTTTTTCAAAATTTCTTTTTACAGATCTCTTAAGTAACTCAAAAGAATCTTGTGTGTCAAATTTGAGCTTATGGCATCAGCTTATGGCTTAATGGGCCAAAAAGCCCATTAAGAATAAGCTGCTTTGAAATAAGCTAGCTTAAACACATTTTCAGCTTTTGGGCCTTCAGAGTTTTGTCTTTAAAATCAAATTTTGAGTCAGACTGGAAGTTTTGGGCTAATTTGGTTGACTTTTTCTTATTGGGCCTATTTCAAGCCCATTAAGGGACTGTTTTGTCTTTTAGCCCATTTCAAGGCCCAATAGGGGTATTTTGTAATTTCAAGTCCATTTCTGTGTTATTTAGGTTAAAATAAGTAGGTTTGCAACTTTTTAGAGTTTTTTTATAAATTATGGATTTTTAATATTATTTTATTTTTATTTTATTATTAAAAATTAAAATTTATATTTTTCAAGTTTTTATATTTTTCTTTGGTTAAATACATTATGTTAGGAATTTTACAAATTTTAGATTAATTGTCATTAGATTAATTTTTAGAATTATTTTAAGTTTTAATAGTTTTAATTGTTTTTAAATAGTTTTAATTAATTTTAAAATTTTCAAAAACAGTTATAAATTTAGTTAAGTCATTTTAGAGGTTTACAAGTTAAAAAATCTCATTTTAGGCTTTTTGTTAATTAATTTGATTTTTTGGGCTTTAATTAGCATTAAAAAATTAATATTTAATTAAATAAAAGGCTTAAGTGATTTTTTGATTTTTTGTAAACTCTAATTACATTATTTAGGATTTATTGCAATTTTCTAGGAATTTTTAGGGTAAATTTTTAATTTTGTCACTTTTTACGGTTTTACGTGCACGACTATTCATCTTAGCTTTATTCATAATCGTAAACGTCATTCTCTTCTAATCTCTTTTCTTCTTTTCATTTCTCATCAATATAATCACAAAACCATTAATCATTTCTTAGCACAACACACTAGCCTCCTTGAGAACGATCCCCACTTTTGGGTCATAACTTGTGGTTTTCCTAAACCAGTTGTGTACTTACCCTAATTACACTTTGTTTTCCTAAACAAATGCTAATTTACAACTATCATTTTGGCACCGCTGCCGGGCAGGCGTGTTGTGTTTTGATTTGGAAATTGTTATTTTTATATATAGCCATAATATTTATTTGTATTAGTAGAACTCTACTAATACGTATTATCGGTATTCGTTTTTTGTGTGAATACTATTACTATATTGTATACGTAGAACAATAAATTCACAAGTACTCCAAAGTGTGAAAACACAAACCTTGATTGGGAGGTCATTACTCGATCATTGTATTCGAATCTCAAACAAGAAAGAAAAGGCAAAATAGATAAATACTTTCGTGAAGCTTAATTTTGACAAACACAAACTATAAGGTGGGTATAAGGCGGGTATTATAAAATATACCATAAGGAAAAAGGCTCTAAAGTGCTTCGCGCCGCCTCGTTTCACCGCTTGCTTGTGAGTGTTTAGATAAAAAGGGCTAATCGAGGGTTTGCCAACCAAAGTATTATCTAAGTATATATATTTTCTTTGTTTCATTTGATTAAACCCTCTTGAACGTTTTGGTGTTCCACCAACCTTCTAAAGTCATCGAAGGCATTCACTTCACGTGATCGTTTTTATTCCTTGAGGCTTCTTTAATCAAGAGATTTGATTAAGGAGAAGATTTGTAGATTTTAGTCTACTTAATACATTCACCAAAATCCAAAAAAGGTTAATACAATCAAAAACCACAAAAAAATTGAAAAATTAAAAACACCAAAAAGAATCTTCTTTGCTCATCCCCACGTTGTACGTGACGTTTATGCTTACTCGTAATCAAGCAAGACGCGCACGTAAACGAAAAAACTGAAAGGAGTCCACACCTACTCCTAATCTTTCTAGTGAGGAGTCTCCTATTGACGAACCTATCGTAGAACAAGAAGTCACCATCGCTAATCGTACTATGATGGAGTTACTTCAAGCACCCACCGAGGGTTATGGAGAAGCTATCATAATTCCCGCCATCCTTGCGGAAAATTTTGAAGTCAAAACGGGTTTGTTGTCGATGATCCAAAACAACAAATTCCGTGGTGATGAAAAGGATAATCCTCACAACCATATCCGCCAATTCAATCGTCTCACCGCCACTTGCAAGTTTAAGGACGTTGCTAATGATTCGATTAAGATGATGTTGTTTACGTATTCCTTAGCGGGTCCCGCGAAAATTTGGTTAGAGAAAGAGCCACCCAATTCTATATTGACGTGGAAGGATCTCGTCTCGAAATTCGTGAACCAATTTTTCCCACCCTCTAAGACTACGCATTTGAAAAACGAGATTTCAAAATTTTCACAAGAATTTAATGAGAGGTTTTCAACGGCTTGGAATAGGTTTAAGGAAATGTTACATGAGTGTCCTCATCACGGTTTTTCCGACTTGCAGCAAATTGACACGTTTTACAATGGTTTAAATGATCATGAGAGGGATTATCTTAATGCCGCCGCGGGTGGTAATTTTTGTATAAAACGGTTGAGGAAGCGTTGTTGGTAATCGAGAATAGATCTAAGGTGTATAGTCCTCGTAACACATCGAGTGTTCGTAAGGCTTCGTCTTCGACTTCACCTTCATTGTCCAATACCATCGATGCTTGCCAAATTGAGGCGAACATGGAAAACAAAATCTTTGATAAGCTTAAAGGTCTTTTAATTGAATTCAAAGTTGGTGAACAAAGTGCTCCCGCTACGGCTAAAGCGGTTGAGGTTTCATGTATGTATTGTGGTGGGGGTCATGATTTCTCCGAGTGCATTACCAGCGGTGGTAACACTTCGAGTGCCTTTGCGGCCATGGGAAACTACAACCAAAACGGTCAAGTTACCCGCTCCAATCAAATGACTCCATCGGGTTTTGCTCCCAATCAAAATGCTAACAACAACTATCGAAACAATCAAGTTGGATTTAAAAACAATTACAAAGGAAACTATGGGAATCAAGGGGCTAATAACAATAAATTTCAAACAAAAATCAAAATAATGATTTTCATAACAACAACAAAGGTTTACAAACTTTGAAAGATCTTCCAAATGAATTTGTTGAATACGCTAATGGAAATGATGCTAGGTTTGACAACATTCAAAGAGAAATCATTAGCCTAAGATCCGTGTTTAAGAACGACTTGAAAAAGGAGTTGGAAAAAGAGTGAGCAAATGAGCTTAAGGTGCATACCAACAAAATGGAGGGAAATGTAACTAGGTTACAACAAAACCAACAAAAAATAGAACAAGGCCAACATGAAATAAAACAAGAGATGATTAAGGCCGAAAAGAGGCAATCTATGTTTGAGGATAAAATTTCATCTATGTTTGAGGAAATAATGTGTAAACCGTCTTCGAGTAGTCTTCCTAGCAATACCATTTCGAATCCTAAGGGAGAGATGAAAGTGATTACCACACCTAGTGGTAAGACACTTAAGGAACCGACTCCTCAACCAATTGCTCCTACGGAGGAAGCAATTGAGGAAGAACCCGAGGTTTTGGTCGAAAAGGAGCATATCTCTAGCCCACGAAGTACCGCTCATACCACACCTACGGTTGACCCATTACCATCATTGGAACCCGAGATTCCAAAGGCTATGCCTATGCCTCAACCCACACCGCCTTTGCCCTATCCATCGAGACTTAGAAAGGAGAAACGTCAAGAGCGCGATAACTACCAATTTGAGCTCTTCATGAAAATTTTTCGTGATTTAATATAAGTTTTGCCGATGCCTTGGTCATGATGCCTCGATTTGCCGCTAACTTCAAGAGTATGTTAAACAACAAGGAGAAATTGTAACAGTTGTCTAGTTGTTCTTCGGTTTATCTAAACCGCATACCTCAAAAAGTCGGTGATCCCGGTAAATTCTTGATTCCTTGTGCAATCCAAGATATGGAAGAATGCTTTGCCTTGGCCGATCTTGGTTCTAGCATTAACTTGATGCCACTTGCAATCTTCAAGTCGCTCAACCTTCCTAATCTTGCTCCTTCACTAATGTCTATCGAGTTGGCCGATCATTCCACGATTCCCGCATGTGGATTGGCGGAAGACGTTTTTGTGAAAGTGGGAAAGTTCTATTATCCGGTAGACTTTATCGTTGTCGATATTCCCACGGATCCTCAAGTTCCTCCACTTTTAGGTCGTTCGTTTTTAGATACGTCTATGGCTTTAATTGATGTTCATGCTAGAAAGATCACCTTACGTTTCAACGAAGAGGAACTTGTTATAAACGCAACTCAAAATTCTCCAATTTCTCATGTTTATTTTGTTGCTACCATAAACTCCGTTGATATGATCGACGTAGTTTTCGAGGAATTTGCACAAGAAGTTTTAGGATTTGGTGATGATGAAAATAGGGGCAATCCCACTATGCTTGATCTTATCCTTGATAATTCGACACCATCCTTCATTCCATTTGAAGGTGGTGGTTTTACGTTGGAAGAATTCGATGTTCCACGAACTTGTAACGAAGACCTTGACAACAATGAGGACTTCTCGATTATCAAGGATTTTCTTAACGATTTCCCATTTCCTCCACCCGAGGAGGTTATGAGTATCGAGCCCAAATATTCAATTGAGGAACCACCGATCCTCGAGTTGAAAGATTTACCTCCTCATCTTGAATATGTATTTTTGGAGGAGGACGATAAGTTGTCGGTTATTATTGCGAAGGATCTTTCGAATGATGAAAAAACCGCACTTGTCGATGTTCTAAAGGATCACAAAGGGGCAATTGCGTTGAAATTATCTGACATTAAGGGGATTAATCCTAAATTTTGAACACACAAAATCTTAATGGAGGAGGACTACAAACCCGCAATCCAATGCCAAAGGAGGGTTAACCCAAAAATTCACGACGTCATCAAAAAGGAAGTCCTAAAACTCCTTGACGCGGGAATGATTTACCCTATTTCCGATAACCCTTGGGTGAGTCCTATTCATTGTGTCCCTAAGAAGGGAGGGATGACCGTTGTGCCAAATGATGACAACGAGTTACTTCCCACTAGACTCGTGACCGGATGGAGAGTGTGCATCGACTATCGTAAGTTAAATGACGCCACTCGAAAAGACCATTTTCCCTTGCCCTTCATGGACCAAATGTTGGAGTGTCTTGCGAGAAACGATTTCTATTGCTTTTTAGATGGTTTTTCCGGTTACTTCCAAATTCCCATCGATCTTCGTGATCAAGAAAAAACTATGTTTACATGTCCATATGGAACGTTTGCCTATCATAGAATGCCATTCGGACTTTGTAATGCACCGGGAACCTTTCAAAGGTGCATGATGGCTATTTTTCATGATATGATCGAGAAGACGATGGAAGTCCTCATGGATGACTTTTCTGTGTTTGGTAGTTCGTTCACTTCGTGTTTGTCGAATCTTGAGAGAATGTTAAAACGTTGTGAGGAAACCAACCTTGTGCTAAACTGGGAAAAATGTCATTTTATGGTTAAAAGTTGAATCGTCTTAGGGCACAAGGTTTCAAAAGCGGGGATTGAGGTGGATAAAGCTAAGGTAGACGTCATCGCCAAATTACCTCATCCAAAAACCGTTAAGGGAGTTAGGAGTTTCCTAGGCCACGCGGGTTTTTATCGTCGATTCATCAAGGATTTTTCAAAGATTTCTCGACCCATCACACATCTCCTTGAAAAAGATACACGTTTTGTCTTTGACGAAGATTGTGTTCGAGCCTTTGAATTCCTTAAGAGGAAACTAACCAAAGCTCCCATTCTCGTTGCTCCCAATTGGAATCTCCCCTTTGAGCTAATGTGTTATGCTAGTGATTACGCTATTGGGGCTGTATTGGGGCAACGTCATGATAAGCACTTCTTGCCTATTCACTATGCAAGCAAGACGATGATCGAGGCTCAACTAAAATACACTACAACAGAGAAGGAATTCCTTGCCGTGGTGTATGCGTTTTAGAAATTCCGACCTTATCTCGTCTTGACTAAATGCATAGTGTATACGGATCATTCGGCTATCAAGTATCTTATGGCTAAACTAGATGCAAAGCCGAGATTACTTCGTTAGATTCTCCTTCTTCAAGAATTTGATCACAAAATCGTTGACAAAAAAGGAGCTGAGAATCTAGCGGCCGGTCATCTTTCTCGTTTGGAAGATCCTCACCAATGTGTTTACGAGCCAAAGGAAATCACCGAAACATTTCCGCTCGAGACACTTGGCGTAGTGGATTCTAAGCTTGATTCTTCTACCCCATGGTTTGCGGACATCGCAAATTACCATGCGGGCAACTTCATCATTAAGGGTATGACGACTCAACAAAAACGAAAATTCTTTCGTGACGTAAAGTTCTATTTTAGGAACGACCCTTACTTGTTTCGAACTTGTGCGGATCAAATCATTCGACGTTGTTTCTTTGGTACCGAAGCTTCTAACATCCATAGAGCTTGTCACGAGGGACCCACGGGTGTTCACCACGGTGCTAATCTCACGGCTAAGAAGGTTTTTGATGCTGGTTTCTTTTGGCCTACTATTTACCGAGATGCACATGCACTTGTGAAGTCGTGTGATTCATGCCAACATCAAGGCAAAGCCTCACAAAACGATGAAATGCCACAAAACATCATCCAAGTGTGTGAGATCTTTGACGTTTGGGGCAGTGACTTTATTGGGTCGTTCCCATCATCTCGTGGTAATAAGTACATCCTTGTCGTCGTTGACTACCTATCTAAGTGGATGGAAGCTAAGGCTTTGCCCACGAACGATGCTCGTGTGGTAGTCAAGTTTTTGAAACAATTGTTCTCTCGGTTTGGAACCCCTCGTGCAATTATAAGCGATCGTGGAACCCATTTTTGCAATGACCAACTTGAAAGAGTTCTTAGGAATATGGGGTTCACATCGTCTTTCTACGGCTTATCACCCACAAACGAGTGGCCAAGTCGAGGTTTCAAACCGAGCTTTGAAGAGGATCTTGGAGAGATCTATTGGAGAAAACCGCCAATCTTGGTCGGATAAGTTGTATGATGCTTTATGGGCCTTTAGGACCGCTCATAAGACGCCCATCGGGTGCACTCCTTATAAGCTTGTGTATGGGAAGAATTGTCACTTACCAATTGAACTTGAACACAAAGCTTATTGGGCCCTTAAGCATTGTAATAATGATATGGAGACCGCGAGAAAACACCAAAAAATGCAATTAAATGAATTGGATGAATTAAGAGACATTGCTTATGAAAATTCATTGATTTACAAGGAAAAAACTAAAAAGTTTCATGATTCAAAAATTAAAAACCGGGTTTTTAACATTGGGGATCAAGTGTTGCTTTTTAACTCACGAATGAAAATATTTTCTGGCAAGTTGAAATCCCGTTGGTCCGGTCCATTCACCGTGACTCGAGTTTTTCCTTATGGGACCATCGAGCTAGCTCAAAATGATGGCCCCAATTTCAAGGTGAATGGACATAGGTTGAAGCACTAATTTGGCGGGGAAGTTCCATCCTTGAACTACCTCGACCAAATCGCCTTCCCCAATGATAATTAGTATTGAGGGGATCGAGTCGAGCTCATGACTCGGTAATCAAAAACGAGGTGCCTCGTGGGGGAGTCCCATGCTTATCTTGTGTACATATTATCGCTTTCTAATGTAGTAACGTGTGGGGATTTGTGCCCTTCCAACCTTTGTTTCGTGGTTGTTTGTGACTTATTGATTTTAGATGATCATTATCTTCACGATTGGAGCCTCTCGTGTTCGTTTTATGGGAGCACTCAATCGTTTGCTTGGAATAATTTCTCAATATCCATGATATATCCTTTGACGTTCTAACCTTAAGTTTTTAGCACACTTCATAAACGGCTTTAAATTTAACGGTTACACCCTTTTCATGCTAGATTAAGCATTCGACTATGTCTCTAGTATGGGGGTTTTCCAACCCTTAGACTCAAAACATTGAGGAAAATGTTTAACTTTAGTATGGGGGTGAATAGATACCTGCCTTGCCAAACCTTCATGCTTTCCAAAGTTTATCTTTTTGTTTATCGTTTTGTTGCAAAATAAGGCTAAAATGGCCAAACTTTAAAATTTTCTCATGTTTTATAAGTGTTTAAAGACACGAATGTAGATTTTCCGATGGCGAGAATAAGAGTAATTTTTACTCGACCGTGCGTGTTGAGCACTTAGCTTTGATTCCTTAACTTTATATTAGGCTAAGTCTCTTAAATGAGGACGAGAAATTATAGAGTTAATTATAAGTTACTATGCTAAACGTAGAATATTCGTATTCTTTCAAAAACTCATGTGTTCTCGTTATTTGCTTATTCTCCCTTTGCTTGTAAATATATTTTGCTTAATAAGTATTGACTTAGCGGTTTAGTCTTGATTGTTGGTTTCTAGTCTTTTCTAGTAGCTTCCATGTAATTAAACTGGGAAGACATTAAGGTATCGCCAGCGTCACGGTTTTGAAGTATTGGCAACCCGAATAATCGAAAGCTTCACCCAATAATAAGATTTCAAGTGCTCACCTAAATCAAGCAAACAATTTGAAGCTCACAAGGCCGAAAAATCTATGCAAAATTGAAAGTGAATCAATCCTTAATCTTTGAAGCTTTAAAGATCCAAAATTCGCTTTTAGCGTGAGGATATACGTCTGTGGCCACAATAAACACCTCTTGGCGAGGTTAAATAAAAGGCAAGGCAAGACCGAAGTCATAATAAAATCTTCATGGCGAAGTTGAATAAAAGATAGAGGTAAACCTATGATAATAAGGCCCTTCCGTTAGGGGGCGTATAAAAGTCTTGGTAATAAGTCTCATGTTCAAAACCGTTACAAAACCGTGTTTATCGATCCTTCTTGTTGACTTAACTTTTTGACATCGTTGTCTATTATTAGGGGCTATTAATTCGATGGTCTTGGTTACACCGTTAGGACTCTATTTTTAGACCTAAATCTCTATTATCGCATAAGTAAAAAAAATGTATCCTCGTGAAACATTCAAGACAAAATAAAATATAAGAGATACAACTTAGGAAAATGGGAGGATAAGTATGTGATTAGGGCATATGAGTAGTGTTAGCATTACTAACTTATATTGACAATGATCTCGTTGCACGCTTAGCATTGAATTGGGGTGAAAATCGAGGACGACGAAAGTATTTCTAACGAAGCATTCACGTGCTCTTATTCTATGAACCTAAACGTCCCATTTTGCGATGAAAATCATACATTATGTCTAAAAATGCAAGTAGAAGTAATAGTAGTAGTGTAGCTAGTTTATCATTCAATAAAAGTGAATAAAAATGAATTTTGGAGGTGCTATGATACTTTATTCTAGCATTGAGTAAGGGCACGGTAATGGTTTAGTATGGGGGAGTGATGAGACTGCTTTTATACATAGTCTCATCGTCCAAAACGGGCTTTAAATGCATTAAATATCATGAAAAATACCAAGTATATGCTTGTGTTTGTTACTTGTGTATTTTAGGTACGGATATTAAGAAAATGACAAAATATCACAAAGAACAAGCAAAAACGAACACGGGAAACGAAGCCGCCAAATGAACCAAGCCCTAAGTGTTGATTTTCCAAGAAAAACCCTTAAAGATTTGAAGAATGTACAAGAAGGGTCCTCCAATACTGAAGAATTGACACTTTAAACCCTTGTTTATTCATAACTACAAGTTTGGTCCTTAAAGTTTGTCAAATTTACAAAAAAGGCCCTCCACTTTGAAGAATTGGCAAATTTAGTCCCTCAACAAAGCTAAATTGTCAATATTAGTCCTCCTCAAAGTCAAACATGCCATGAAGACCTTCAAGATACAAGAAAGAACAAGTTTGGTCCTTAAAATATGTCAAATTACAAAAAGGACCCTTAACTTTGAAGAATTGGCAAGAATGGTCCCTCATAAATCAAGACTTGTCAATTTCAGTCCTCCAAAAAGTCAATCATACAAATAAAGACCATAATCTATGACGAAAATGCCAAAATAGCCCTTCAAGAATCAACAAATGGCAAGGAATACCCTTGAAAATACTTTGGAAAAGTATCTGGGGCAAAAGTGTGAAAAAAGAAACTTCAATAACAAACGATTCGGATTTTTGGCTGTTTAAATTGCAAGTGAAAGGAGTTTAAGAAATGTAGGGTTAAACCTGGAAGACAAACAAAGATACCTAGACCACTCACGCCTTGACACCTGTCTCACTCACCTCCCACAACCAATCAGAATCCACCCTTCTTCCACCTCACCATCCACTCACACCTGCCTAAACTAACTTAATTTATTAAGTTAAATTAAGGCGCTAAACACTCCATTTAAAAACAAAACAGATTAAACACATGTTCTTCATGTTCTTGATGCAAATTGGGTATTTGTTAATTACCAACAATTAAACCCTAATCTTCTCCAGAATTAATATTAGGGTGTCCCTAATCACATCCCAACTTCTAAAACCCTTTCCACGTCACTCATGTGCTCACATGATATACCCTCCTTTGGCGTTTTTGGGGAAAATGCCAAAGCTCGCCAGGAAATCAACACTCAGGATTTAAGCTTACTTTTTAAGCTTCCTTTGAGCCACTGGATCACACTTTTGCCAGCCAGCAACAACAAAATGCCAAAATTCAGTCACATGATTCCAAGATATTCAAACTACTCAAGGGCAAAATGGGGACTTCATCAGCTTAGGGTTTACGTTTTTATGCATTGTAGTAGTTCATTTGTAGCCTATATAAGGCATAGAAGCTGCATCATAGCAGCTTGCTCTTGATTTTTCCTAGTTCACATTTCTCTAAATCCTACTTTCAAGTTATGAAATAGAGTTTGAATTTTGTGAAGAAAAACCAAGTGCCAACCTTTTATTTTGTTTGTTTATGTTATATGTTAACTAATCTTGAATCTCAAAACGTGTTTTCAAACCTTGTGCAAGAAATTGCTCAAAGGATCAAAATTTGATATTTTGCTAAGTCTTGGTTTAAACCTTGGAATTCTTGGGCTATAATTGGATCATATCATCCTGATAAAGTGTTATCAAGGTGTTGTGAGGCTTATAACTTGGGGATAATCAAGTGTGGGAACAAGGTTGCATTAATCAAGTTTATTTTCCAAGTTGTCACCTTTCTGTTTTTGATTTTATTGTGCTAACCTTGTTGAATCTTAGCAGGGTTGTTGTTGGAAGCTTATGCTTGTTCTTGTTATCACATCAGCTCAAACATTCGTGGGTGTGGATGTACATCCATGAGGTTTGACCCCTTTTACCCAAAATCTGCTTTAATACTTCATTTCTGGTGATTTGGTGCATTGCTTGTGTTCTTGTTGAATTTGTGGCTTGATCTTGCTTGATACTGCATAATACATCTTTTATTGTGTTTGATTAGGCTTGGGTAACATTGGAATGCACTTATACTTGTTTAAATTTTGATTTGAAAAAGATAAGGGGTGTTTGGGATTACCTGTTTAAGTGCACAAGTTGGATTTCAGTGTGTGTTTGTTGTTTATTTGGGTTGGTATCTGCTTACCACTTGGTTATATGCTAAAACCTGCAAGTTTTTAGTCTTGAAACATCAATTTAAAGATTGTGCTATATCTCACTTGGTTTGACTGTTTTTGACCTAAGATTTTGGAAACACTTAGAGTGTATGCATGTTTAGGGCTAAAAGGTGTTAAATCAAAGTTTGTGTAACCTGATTTGAAGATTTGAGTGTTTAAAATTGGCTTGGTGGTCAAGTATATCAACAATTGTCAAAACTGCATGTTCTTTGTTCATCAGTAACCTTTGTGAGCTTGAATCTTGATCTAGATCTTGAACCAGTGCATGTAACTTGTTAATTTATGTTCATTTGAATTAAATATAACTTGTGTATGCTTTTGGTGCAATTTGGCTGGCTGGTTTTTGCTATAAGTGCTTATTAAGGGTAAACTGCTTATTGTTCATATCTGGGCTAGGTTTGGTGATGTTTTGATTAATCTGTGCTAATTGGCTGATTGGAATTGTGTTTTTGTTGCTTCAATTGACTCCTTATGATTAACTGATCATTTGGGTGCCTTTGCTTAACCTGAATCCACAAAAAAGCCACATAAGACAAAAAGTCAATTAAGTCTAGCAGTGGAAACTTTTCCCACTGCTCATACACCAAAACTAGCCACTGCTAGTGTTAAAAACCAAACAGCTTATTCATAAGCCATTTTGGCTTATCCAGACTCGCAACAACTTATCTTTTGTGATCAATCTCCCTTATTTGATCCATTTATTTGATCTGGAGCTTATTAGAGTTTGACTTTGACTTTTTACTAGAAAACTCAAAAAGTTGACTTTTACATAAGTGCTTATTTGCTTATTTTGGCTTATTTCTTGTGCTTATTTGAAATCTTTTTTATTATTTTGCTTAGTTAAGTCATTTAAAAGCTTTTGAAACTTGAATCAGCACTTGAGGTGGTCTAGAACTCGAAAACGACTATTTTGTCATTTTGTGAAGATAGCTTTCAGCTTATTCAGGCTTATTTCTTGTGCTTTTTCAAAATTTCTTTTTACAGATCTCTTAAGTAACTCAAAAGAAGCTTGTGTGTCAAATTTGAGCTTATGGCATCAGCTTATGGCTTAATGGGCCAAAACGCCCATTAAGAATAAGCTGCTTTGAAATAAGCTAGCTTAAACACATTTTCAGCTTTTGGGCCTTCAAAGTTTTGTCTTTAAAATCAAATTTTGAGTCAGACTGGAAAATTTGGGCTAATATGGTTGACTTTTTCTTATTGGGCCTATTTCAAGCCCATTAAGGGACTGTTTTGTCTTTTAGCCCATTCAAGGCCCAGTAGGGGTATTTTGCAATTTCAAGTCCATTTCTATGTTATTTAGGTTAAAATAAGTAGGTTTGCAACTTTTTAGAATTTTTTATAAATTTTGGATTTTTAATATCATTTTATTCTTATTTTATTATTAAAAATTAAAATTTAGACTTTTCAAGTTTTTATATTTTTCATAGGTTAAATACATTAAGTTAGGAATTTTACAATTTTTAGATTAATTTTATTGTCATTAGATTAATTTTTAGAATTATTTTAAGTTTTAATAGTTTTTAATTGTTTTTAAATAGTTTTAATTAATTTTAAAATTTTCAAAAATAGTTATAAATTTAGTTAAGTCATTTTAGAGGTTTACAAGTTAAAAAATCTCATTTTAGGCTTTTTGTTAATTAATTTGATTTTTTGGGCTTTAATTAGCATTAAAAAATTAATATTTAATTAAATAAAAGGCTTAAGTGATTTTTTGATTTTTTATAAACTCTAATTACATTATTTAGGATTTATTGCAATTTTCTAGGAATTTTTAGGGTAAATTTTTAATTTTGTCACTTTTTACGGTTTTACGTGCACGACTATTCGTCTTGGCTTTATTCATAATCGTAACCGTCATTCTCTTCTAATCTCTTTTCTTCTTTTCATTTCTCCTCAATATAGTCCCAAACCATTAATCATTTCTTAGCACAACACACTAGCCTCCTTGAGAACGATCCCCACTTTTGGGTCATAACTTGTGGTTTTCCTAAACCATTTGTGTACTTACCCTAATTACACTTTGTTTTCCTAAACAAGTGCTAATTTACAACTATCAATAAGATTTGAAGCTTGGAATTTGGATTTGTGGTCAAGTATATCAGCAAATAGATCTTGTGTTTGCCTGTTTATATCAGAAACCTGCTTATGCATGAAACTAGCTTAATTCTTTGAACCAGTGTATAAAACAAGTTAATTTATGCTTATTTAAGTCTAATATAGCTTGTGTGTGATTTTGGTGCAATTTGGTTGGCTGAATCTTGCTAAAACAGCTTTTCAAGTGAAACTGCTTATTGTCCATGTCTGGTGCTTATCTGGTGATGTTTTGAATTAACTGCACTAATTGGCTTGGTGAAATTGTGATTTTTTTGTTGTTCTTGACTCCTTGTGATCCACTGATTACAAGGGTGCCTTGTTTGTAACTTGAATCCAACAATTAATCACTAAAGACAAAAAGTCAATTAAGTCAAGCAGGGAGAACTTTTCCCACTGTTGAACCACCAAAACTAGCCCCTGCTAGTGTTAAATTCTAAACAGCTTATTCATAAGCCATTCTAGCTTATTGGGACTTGCAACAACTTTGTTTTTGTAATCAATCTTACTTATTTGACCCATTTGTTAATCCTGGAACTTTGTAGCCTTTGACTTTAGGGTTTGACTAGAAAACGAACTAGTTGACTTTTTCATAGGTGCTTATTAGCTTATTTCAGCTTATTGAGTGGTTCTTTTTGAAATATTTTTGGTTCTTAAGCTTAGTTATGCTATTTGTGACATACTGCAACTTGAATCAGCTATTGAAATAGCCTAGAACTCAAAAAAGACTATTTTGTCGTTTTGTGAAGAGAGCTTTGGCTTATTTCAAGCTTATTCCTTGAGCTTATTTCAAGTTTCTTTTTTCAAATAGCTTATTTAGGTCAAGAGAAGGACGTGGGTAAAATTTTAGCTTATGGCATCAGCTTATAGCTTAATGGGCCAAAAAGCCCATTAAGAATAAGTTGTTTTGAAATAAGCTAACTTAAGCTCATTTTCAGCTTTTGGGCCTTTGGAAAATTGTGTTTAAAATCAAATTTTAAGCTTAACTGGAAGTTTTGGGCCCATTTGGACAACATTTTTCTTATTGGGCCATAAAAAGCCCATTAAGGGGTCTGTTTGGACTTCTGGCCTATTTGAAGGCCCAATAGGGGTAATTTTATACTTTCAAGTTTATTTCTGTTTTATTTAGGTTAAAATAAGCTAGTTTGCAACTTTTTAGAATTTTTTATAAATTTTGGATTTTTAATATTATTTTATTATTAAAAATTAAAATTTAGATTTTTGCAAGTTTTTCATTTTTCCTAGTTTAAATACATTAAGTTAGAAATTTTAAAATTTTTAGATTAATTTAGTTGTCATTTAATTAATTGTTAGAATTATTTTAAGTTTTAATAGTTTTTAATTGTTTTTAAATTGTTTTAGTTAATTTTAAAATTTTCAAAAAATAGTTTTAAACTTAGTTAAGGTATTTTAGAGGTTTACAAGTTTAAAAATCTCATTTTGGGATTTTTATTAATTAATTTGATTTTTTGGGCTTTAATTAGCATTAAAAAATTATTATTTAATTAAATAAAAGGTTTGGGTGATTTTTGATTTTTTGTAAACTCTAATTACATTATTTAGGATTTATTGCAATTTTCTAAGAATTTTTAGGGTAATTTTAAAATTAGTCTCTTTTTACGTTTTACGTGCACGACTTCGTCTTAGTAGAATTCATAATCGTAACCGTCATCCCTTTCTAATCTCTTTTCTATTTCTCTTTTCTCATCTATATAATCACAAACACTTAATATTATTTCTACATAACACACTAGCCTCCTTGAGAACGATACCCACATCTTGGGTCACTTACTTGTGGTTTTCCTAAACTACTTGTTAATACTTGCCCTAATTACGCACTTCTAACACCCCCACAAATTGCTATGCGCAGCGGAACTACAACATTTGGGTGCTAGGCAGTTATCATCGCACACAAGATATATCAAACGACTCAAAGAGACGTAAAAGTTTTAACATAATTTAAGCATTGTTAAAAACATACATGTCTACGGTTTTCCAAACCCAGAATGATACAACACAGAGTTTGCATTTCGGTCCCCACGAATCTCAACCCCAAAAGATTCAATTTCACTAACATGACGGAAAATTTAAAAATGTTCAAGTTAAATATGGGTGGAAAAACAAGTAGACTCCATGCCACACACAACTCCCATCCAATGCATGCTCCATGCTATACTTCATCGGTTACCTGAAACACATGCTAAATTGGGTCAACAAATAATGTTGAGTGGAATTCATAGGTTTTATAATCTCATTTTGAACATATGTGTTATAAAAATCATTCACGATCATTCATAGGATTATCGATCAAACAATCTATTATCAAGGATATTACAATTGTGTTTAAGCTCATGACACTAATCCGTTAACTCAATCACCCGCGTATAATTACCGGCGTGATTAAGATGAAACCAGTGCCCCTTCTAAAGGCATCAGTTGCAATTATACCTTATCTCTTATCACAAGTTATTCGTCCGCAGGGGGTACTCAACGTACTAGCCCTCGTCTCGGATAGGGTCGTCAACCCCATAGTACTATCAATTGTATAAGCGGCTATTTTCAATCCACACTAGGATTAAACAATAGTTAATAGTTCATGAATATAGGGTCTTTTGCAACTAGGTACTCAACACAATTTAAGGCAACATTCGGGTCCAATAATCATTCATGACATATGTTCCTTTTAGAAAACTAGCATGCATTTCCCTCGCGGGTAAAACAATTTAAAACAATAGTAAGCGAGGCTACAAATTCACACCTTATTTATATATAGTAGTCGACGATTCGAGTGACGATCACTGACGATGATGAGGATGCCCGGGGAATTCAACACCTAACAAACAATAACGCGTAATGAGTAATCTCATTTATAAACTTTAAGTACTGTATATTACATACATATTAGTCAATTGTGATAATTACAAACTCACGCCAAAACCAAACAAATAATTGTTACTCGTTTTATACTATTCATCCATGTTATTAACGTTATTACCCTTTTCACGTTTTTCGCCGATACTTACCAAAAGTATGGGCTGTTTTAATAGACTTAAACCTTTTTATAAAACTTGGGAAAATTCTCAAAAATACCTTAAGACCTGTAGAAAACCCATTTTTAATCCCATTAAAAGTTTTCGCTTCTACGACCCGTTATTCAACACATTACTAAACCTACGTTTTTCGGACTGATTTTGCACATTGACCAAGTTGGACTCATTTGACCCATTTAAAATATACCATTGACCCATTTGACGCCTAAGTCTAATAATAGACTCACAAATGCAGGTTTGAGACCAGAAATCAACCTTTAACCAATTACCAAACTATATCTATGGTCCCCGGGATTTGACCCAAAACCAAACATAATTTCGGATTATGTAGGTTATCATCTCCCGGTACACGTATTTTCAAAACATCATAACTTTTGACTCGTTAGGAGTCGTAAGCTCTATCTTATAGCAAATCGAAGCTAAGAAGACGCTCTACAACTATATCCTAGTCTCATGACCTGTTTACAAAATCAAATTTATGAAAACATCCTAAACAATCTGCCTAAATTTACCCATCTCAAAATCAATCCAACACTCGTTTCCAAACCATTTTATCGACACTTAACCTCAACTTAAACACCCCTAACCATGATTAACCATCCTAATCAGTCCTTAACCCCTAAAATATCAAATCCATCTCAAAACCCAATCACCAAATCAAACATGCAATGAGGTTTACCCATTCAAAAACACCTAAAAACATGAATTAAACACAAATACCATAAGCAAAACATCAAACACCATGATCCACCAAACACCCCCTTATAGCCGTGGGGTGTGGGTGATCAAAACCCCCCAACCAAATTGATTTTTGTTGGTTTGTTGGGTGATTATCCATCTATTATATCGCAATTAAACATGCATGAACTCAATTAACATCAAAACAAATTTTTGAAAAACCCATTTGATTCTTGAAAAATTTTATGGATGCATGTTGGATTAAAGTATATGAAAACACTTGTAATGATTAAACTAGAAGTGGTCTAACCTTGGTTTTGATTAAAACAAGCTAGAAAAAAAATAATGTGGTGGTGGTATGGTGGTTTGGCCGTCGGCCTAAAGAGAGAAAAGAGAGAGATGAGAGAAAATTTTTGGTTTATTTTGTGTTGTGTGTGTGTTTGGTTTAAACTTTGTAAAAATTGGAAGCCCTTGTGTGCAATTATAGCATTCTTTTGGCCTTAAGTGAAAACGACCTCAAATGTTTGCGGGAATGACTCACTAGTCAATTTGAAAAATTTTGCGGGAGTCGGAGGTCATCCCGAACACTCCAAAATACTTTTAGGACAATTTAAATGTACCCGGAAAGCAATAAAACACACCCGACTCGACTTAACACGAACCGAAAGTAAAATCCTCGAAAAATTATAATATCGACAAAACGACAATGAACATAGAAATTTGGGCATCCATCGGGATCGTAGTCGTCATCGTTCTTCTTAAATCGTCAATCGTCAAGATTACGACTTCAAACATTGGTTTCAACCAAAATGATAAAATATATAGCAAATATAATTTCTTAAAAATTTCAAAAATAAGCTTAATTTAGGGTAAGGTAAGTGACCTCGGTTCTAGGGTATCACATCCACCCCTCCTTAAAGAGAGCGATGTCCCGGCGCTCGCCTCTTCTTATACTCACATTTCGTGCCGCTGGAACAGATGAGGATACTTCTCCTTGAAAAATTCCTCACGTTCCCAAGTGTATTCCGGTCCACGCCTAGAATTCCATCGAACCTTCACAATGGGAATTCTACTATGCTTCAGCCTCTTGACCTCTCGGTCCATAATTTCCACGGGTTCCTCCACGAAATGCATTTTGTCGTCCAGCTGAATCTCGTCCAAAGGGATTACCAATTCCTTATCCGCCAAACTCGTCTTCAAATTTGATACGTGAAACGTGTCGTGAATAGCACTAAGCTCATTCGGAAATTCTAACATATATGCTACCGGTCCAATTCGTTTAACAATCTTGAATGGTCCAGTATACCTCGGACTCAACTTTCCTTTCTTCCCAAAACGAATCACACCCTTCCACGGCGAAACCTTAAGCATAACCATGTCTCCGACCTCAAATTCCAACGGTTTTCTTCTATTATCGGCATAACTCTTTTGTCGGCTTCTTGCAGCAAGTAACCGGTTCTTGATTTGCACAATCTTCTCTGTCGTCTCCAAAACCATTTCGGGTCCAGTCAACTGACTTTCTCCTACTTTACTCCAACACACAGGTGATCTACACTTCCGTCCATACAACGCTTCGAATGGTGCAGCCTTGCTACTCGCATGATAACTATTATTATACGAAAACTCCACTAAAGGTAAGTGGCGTTCCCAACTTCCTCCAAAATCAATCACGCATGCTCGGAGCATGTCCTCCATCGTCTGAATAGTTCGTTCGCTTTGGCCATCAGTCTCCGGGTGATAGGTCGTGCTCAAACTCAATTCAGTGCCCATCGCACGTTGAAGAGATTTCCAAAATTCCGAAGTAAACCTACTATCGCGATCCGAAATGATCGATAAAGGTACACCATGTCTGCAAACAATCTCCTTCACGTACACACTGGCCAGTTTTTCCATGTTGTCCGTCTTCTTCATAGGTAGGAAGTGAGCAGATTTCGTCAATCTATCCACTATTACCCAAATCATATCACATCTACTTGGAGTTCTAGGTAAACCCGTCACGAAATCCATAGCGATTCTCTCCCATTTCCACTCTGGGATCTCTGGTTGTACCAACAGCCCAGACGGTTTCTTATGTTCGGCTTTAACCTTCGCACAAGTCAAACACTTACTAACGTAACGAGCAATATCCGCCTTCATATTCGGCCACCAATAGACTTTCTTCAGGTCATGATACATCTTATCCGATCCAGGATGTATCGAGTACTTCGACTTATGAGATTCGTTCATAACCAAATCTCGTACTCCAGGCATTCCTTCCTCAGATGGACACAACGGTAACCAAATCCGATTCTCGAAATATCTCAGCCCGTCTGACCTAACCACAAAAAGAGGTTTCAACAGTCTCCCCAGATTCTCAGCACCAACATTCTCTTTCATTAATCCCTTCTCTTGAGCCTTCAATATTGTTTCAGTTAAATCAACACCCTCAGTCATCACTAAAGCTCTGACTCTCAAAGGTTTCTCTCGATCCTTCCTACTAAGTGCATCCGCTACGACGTTCGCCTTGCCAGGATGGTAGCGAATCTCACAGTCATAGTCACTTAGTAGTTCTACCCATCGCCTCTGTCTCATGTTTAACTCCTTTTGGTCTAAAATGTGCTACAAAATCTTGTGGTCAGTGAATACAACACACTTCGTCCCATACAAGTAGTGTCTCCACAATTTCAGCGCAAAAACTACAACTCCCAATTCCAAATCAGGCGTCGTGTAGTTTTCTTCATTCTTCCTCAATTGTCTCGACGCGTAAGCAATCACCTTCTCAACCTGCATCAACACAGCTCCATAACCCTTACGAGACGCATAGCAACACACCATAAAGTCTTCGGTTCCTTCTGGTAATGACAATATCGGAGTAGAACATAACTTGTCTTTAAGTGTTCTGAAAGCGAGTTCTTCATCATCTCCCCATTCATACACCATATTATTCTCTGTAAGCTTTGTCAATGGCTTCACTGTAACACCCCATTTTGGAAATGGAAATATCACAACAATTATGGTGTGTCATCAACGCATACAAGGAAAAATGTCTAAACATTACTTGACCATAAAAGGAAAATACCGGAATCAACCATCGGTAGTCCAAAAGTAAAGCTCATCACACACAAACATAGTATAATAAAGGAAAGGACTAAACAATGTCCAAAGCATAAGCATCATAAGAAAGGAAATGCATAATGTAAAGAAGGCTAGACAGCTTCCAGTCCATATACACGTACTCTTAGTGTCTACGAGCGTCCCTGAGTACCTGCCGTTTTGGGAACATAGAAAAGGAAAACGGCTGAGCAAATACGCTCAGTGCACGGATGTACAATAAAGCATGAAAAGGATAAGCATATAACATAATAACAGCGGAAGAAAACTAAGTCCCGAGTAACCTGGTTAAGTCTTGATAAAACTGGTTTTATAGTTTGAAAGTCTTATGTTTATCTTATAAAAACTGTTTGTCATATTTTACCATTAGCCAATATAGGTCATGAAAATCCACCGTGCATGAATACTTAGAGGGGTGACCTCATCATGCAAATTAGAGGGGCTGCCTCTAATTTAATATACTGGTTTTTGGGTAGGAGGGATCAGCTCCTTGTGAAGGATGCAAGGCACACACCACATTCACCATGAAATCCTGACTAAAAACATGTAACTAGGATGCACCCATACGCCCCACATGATAAATATAAATAAATGGCCAAAAGCTGAAGGGACGCCACGAGCAATCACTCCGCCGTGGTGAAGTGATAACATCAATGCCTCTAATGTTATGGTTATGGTACCTCCATAACTAGGTGAAACTGGTCATGCATGTATATGGCTATAGGTAATCTTAATTAAACATAAGTAATCAAACACATAACTTATACTACGGGAAAACAGTTGGCTGCATACGGGAAATCCTAATAAGGAAAGAATGTCCATACTGAAAGGACGGGAATCCGTACCTTATGTCCAGTGAACGAAAAGATGAACTGCGAGGAATCCTACTTCCGAATCACTAGTGCTACATATATACGTTCATGAATAAGTATCTGTTTACTAAATACATAGTTGGTTTTATGTCATGTCTTAGCTTATTTTATGTGTTCTTACCATGTTTTACTGTTTTAAAGCCTTAAACTGTGTTAAATCTTATATTCTGTTTAATCTGATTAAGTATTTCTGGTATTTCATGTGTTATTATACTTACTGTGTAATAATAAGTAACTTTCCAAAAATAGCAGGTTTCCTAAAATAGAAAGTTTCAAAAATAGAAAGTTTCCAAAAATAGAAAGTTTCCAAAAATAGAAAGTTTCCAAAAATAGAAAGTTACCAAAAATAGAAAGTTTCCAAAAATAGAAAGTTTCCAAAAATAGAAAGTTTCCAAAAATAGATTTACTGCTTAAAATAGATAAGTTTCTAAAAATAGAAAGTTTCCATAAATAGATTAGTTGCCTTAATTAAATAAGTTTCCATAAATAGATTAGCTGCCTGAAATAAATAAGTTTCTAAAAATAGAAGGTTTCCATAAATAGATTAGATGCCTTATTTAATTAAGTTTCTAAAAATAGAAAGTTTCCATAATTAGAAATAAGCTGGTTAAATAAGCTAAGTATATAAGCCTAAGTGTTTTCATGATTATTTTCTAAGTCATATGATATAGTGTATAGTTTAATAATTATTTCATGTAATTAAATTAAACTATAGGTTAAAATATTTAATTAAAGTATAACATGTTTTTAATTAAATAAGTTAAACACTTAGGTTAAAATATGTATTATTATATATTAATAATATAACCTAAGTCATGTTAATTAATTAATTATATCCATGGTTTTAAAATAATTAATTAATTATAAGTCTTAAATATAAATATACTTAGGTTAAAATAATTTCATGATCATTAATAATTAAATAACCTAAGTCATGTTATTAAATTAATCACATTATTTTATTAATTTAATTTTAACCTAAGATCATAAACATAAGAAGAAACTAACATACACCATGAACCGGATCTAGACTAAAAAACATGAACTAGACATGAAATCGACACCGTAACCCGAACCAACTCGGGGTACCCCTTGATTTACTGCTGTCGTGGGACCCACACGCCCCAACCAAGACCATATGGTCTTGGTGGTGGTCGGCTTGGCAAACCGAAACCCATTCGGGTTCGGTTGCAGCCTGCGGCCAAAACAAACACCCCTTAAAAACACCCTTTTGATTTTATTTAACACCAAATCATGTTAGATCCATGTTTAATTATTATGTTTTGTAAAAACATCACATGTTCATAATTTATAAGAATATTAAATCAAAAGAAAAGGTTTAAAAAGGTTTTACCGAATTCGTGGATCAAAAGGACGAATAACCAACACGATCAATCACTAAAACTTCAAGATCCAAGATCAAAATCACCTTCTATGGTGGTTGTAGGGTGGCGGCACAAAGAGACAAAGAGGAAGGAGGTTTTTAGGTTTTCTTAAAAATCTTCTGTAAAGTTTATTTGAGTAGTAAAAAAATAATAACCCCCTTTAGTAAATTTGACAAATGGGCTTGGCCCATTTGTCTTTGTTGGCCGCGGGTAGGGACCCCACTTGGGGTACCCGTACCTTTTTCCGTGTCTCGTTATTAAGTTAAATGTTTGTGATTATTTATGTTCGTGTTTTAAATGTTCTCGTTACGTAACTACCGTGATCTAATATATTTAATTACGCTCGTAATAAATATATATACGTAATTTAATAATAGTTCGTGTTTTAATTACGTTCATGATTTCATGATCGCATGTTCGTGATTAATTATCGTCAATAATTATTACATGATCGTGCGTAGTAAATACTTATCGTGTTCTAACACGTACGTAATACGTAAATTCCTAACACGTAATCGTAATCATGCTATATGAGGAAAGTTTAAATCTAGTACGTACGATCCTAAGGATACTATGCATGGTAAAAGCATGCGGGTTTTACAACTCTTCCCCCCTAAAAAGAAATTCGTCCCCGAATTATAGATAAAGTAAACTGGAAAAGAAGAACATACCCGAATTCAAAATATGAAATGAGGGTAAGAAGCCCGGATAGACTCCTCTGTTTCCCAAGTGGCTTCCCGCTCGGTATGATCCCTCCATAGAATTTTGACGAATGGAATCCTCTTCTTTCTCATGACTCGTTCTTGTCTGTCAAGAACTCGTTCGGGTTCTTCTATAAAAGTGAGATCTTCATGTATCTGTTCCAGTGGATACTGAACCATGTGAAGGGGATGATACTGGTACCCTCTGAGTAAGGACACATGAAACACATTGTGTACATGCGAAAGCTGCGGAGGTAGCGCCAATCGGTAGGATACTTCACCGACTCGTTCAATGATATCAAACGGTCCGATGAAACGAGGACTGAGCTTCCCTTTAATCCCGAAGCGTCTAACACCACGTGCCGGCGAAACCTTAAGGAAGACGTGATCTCCTACGTTAAAGTGTATATCCCTACGATGCTTATCGGTGTAACTCTTCTGACGTGACCGTGCCTCCTGAATTTTCTGCTTAGCTACTGCGATCTTCTCATTGGTCATCTCTATGATTTCTGGTCCTTCGAGTGTTCGCTCACCAACCTGATCCCAGCAGATTGGGGCGCGACACTTTCTGCCATACAACATCTCAAATGGAGCACACTTGATGCTTGCGTGCCAACTGTTGTTGTATGCAAACTCTACCAAACAGATGTATTCGTCCCAATCACCCGTCCATTCCAACGCACATGACCTCAACATATCCTCCAATGTCTGAATGGTTCGCTCCGACTGTCCGTCCATTTGAGGATGAAAAGCCGTGCTAAGCTTCAGTTGTGTACCCCAAGCTTTCTGCAGACTTTTCCAAAAGCGCGAAGTGAATCGAGGATCTCTGTCTGAGACGATGCTGGATGGTGCACCGTGGAGTCTCATGATCTCTTGTCTATACGTATCTGCGAGTTTACTTACCGGATCTTCCTTGCGGACCGGTAAGAAATGAGCTGATTTGGTAAGTCGATCAACGATAACCCAAATTGCATCGTGCTTCCTTTTGGTAGGCGGAAGACCGGTAACAAAATCCATGGTAATTTTGTCCCACTTCCACTCTGGAATATCTAACGGTTAAAGGAGACCGCCAGATCGCTGATGCTCGATCTTAACCTGCTGGCAGGTAAGACATTTGGAGACGTAAGTGGCCACATCCTGTTTCATACCACTCCACCAAAAGTACTGCTTGATGTCATGGTACATTTTAGTCGAACCAAGATGTATCGAGAATGGGGAGCTATGAGCTTCAGCTAACAAAGCTTCCCGGAGTTCTTGGTCATCAGGAACACAAAGTCTAGTGCCCTGCCATACGATACCATCTGCATCTACTCTGAATTCTGTCTGCTTCTCCAAATTCTGTACTATCGCCCAGATTTCTCCGTCATCCTTCTGAGCTTCCTTGATCTTAGATAGTAACTCGGGTTCTATTCTAAGATTAGCCCAGTAACCGTGCTGTCCACGTACCATGATCTCGATGTCTAGTCGCTCCAAGTCTCTGATGATTTCCTCTTCGATTTTAATGTCGTTGATCATTCCGGACTTCCTACTAAGAGCATCTACTACTACATTTGCCTTTCCGGGATGATACTGTAGATTAATGTCATAATCTTTCAACAACTCTAACCATCTCCTCTGCCTCATGTTCAATTAACGCTGAGTGAAGATATACTTCAAGCTCTTGTGGTCCGTGAAAATGTCACATGATCCTCCATATAATTAGTGCCTCCATATCTTCAATGCAAACACGACTGCAGCAAGTTCCAGGTCATGCGTGGGGTAATTTTCTTCATAAGGCTTAAGCTACCGTGAAGCGTACACGATCACTTTCCCATGTTGCATGAGAACACAGCCAAGTCCCTTCCCCGAAGCATCGCTGTAGATTTGAAATCCACCCGTACCAGATGGTAGAGTAAGAATAGGTGCAGATACTAGCTTCTGCTTCAGGTCTTCAAAGCTCTTCTCTCGATCTTCCGTCCAGACGAATTTCTCCCCTTTCCGCATCAGTTTGGTCAATGGTAGTGCTAGGCGGGAAAAGTTCTCCACGAACCTACGGTAATAGCCAGCTAAGCCTAAGAAACTGCGGACTTCCGTCGCTGATGTCGGCCTTGGCCACTTAGTAATGGCCTCAACCTTCGCTGGATCCATAGTGATTCCTTCTGCTGATACAATGTGACCTAAGAATGCCACCTTGTCTAACCAGAACTCACACTTGGAGAATTTAGCATACAGCTGCTTCTGGCGAAGAATCTGTAGTACTGTACGTAGATGGTCTTCGTGTTCCTCCTTGGACTTTGAGAAAATCAGGATGTCATCGATGAAGACAATGACGAACTTGTCCAGAAATTCATGGAGGATTCTGTTCATCAGATCCATGAACACTGCTGGAGCATTTGTCAGGCCAAATGGCATAACTACAAACTCGTAGTGGCCATAACGGGTACGAAAGGCAGTCTTAATGATGTCCTGCTCCTTGACCCGTAGCTGATGATAGCCTGAACTAAGATCAATCTTGGAGAAGTGTCTGGCCCCTTGGAGTTGGTCAAACAGATCGTCAATGCGTGGCAATGGATACCTATTCTGAATGGTAATCTTGTTGAGCTCGCGATAGTCTATGCAAAGATGCATACTGCCGTCCTTCTTCTTAACAAACAAAACCGGTGCGCCCCATGGAGATGCGCTCGGTCGAATGAAACCTCGTTCAAGAAGTTCTTGTAGTTGATCCTTCAGCTCCTTCAGCTCTATGGGAGCCATGCGATAAGGAGCCTTGGAGATTGGCTCAGCTCCTGGAACCAGTTCGATACTGAATTCCACTTCTCGTGCAGGTGGTATGCCCAGAAGTTCTACTGGAACACATCTTGGAATTCCGACACTATAGGTTGATCCTGAATCGATGGAGATTCAGCATCCATGTCGTGAACCGTAGCTAGATAACCCTCGCAGCCATGTGACAGTAGTGCACGCGCTTGCAGGGTGGATATGACTTGTACAGACCGTCCGGGTATGAACCCATTATGAATGTACTCTGGTGCATTGACATCACCGAAGATAACTCGATATGAATGGCAGTCTATGGTAGCATGATACTTGGATAGAAAATCCATGCCCAAAATCATGTCGAAGTCATTCATGTCCAACGGAAGTGCGTCAACAGGTCGAACCTTATCATCAAATTCTAGGGGAAGACTCTTGTATACATGGGTGATTAATACAGAGTCCCTCAAAGGCGTGGAAATAGTAAGCCTATTTTCTAGTGGCACGAGAGGCATCCTAATGTTCTTAGCATAAGCAGTAGAAATAACCGAGTGAGTAGCACCCATATCGAAAAGAACACATGCAGCTTGACCATACATATACAAGATTCCAGTGATGGTACTTGTAGACTTGTTGGCCTGGTCTCGAGATGTCGTGTAGACACACCCGGCAGTAGGAGGCGGCTTGGTATCAGCATGTCCCGATGTACCCTCCATCTCGCCCTTACGGCAATCCTTCATAATATGGCCAGGAAGACCACACTTGAAGCACGCATCAGTATTACGGCGACATGGTCCTGGGTGCCTACGGTGGCAAGTAGAGCAAAGAGGATGAGTGTATCCTCCAGCAGGTGCTCTGGCTGGCTGGGAACCTGATAAACATTTTACATAAGACATGGTAATTGGGTACAAAGGACAAAGCGGATAATCGTAAGATTGAATACTAGTGATAGCTGGACGGCTAGGCTGCGAACCTCTCTGGTTCTGGTCCCTACTGTTTCCATGGTTCCTGGTAGAAGTTTTCTAAAGTGTCAGAATATGAGTTTTAACATAAAACATAAGGAAGTGCGTAAGTATTAGGACCTGCTGCTGTTGGAGTGCCCGACGTTGTTACGGTAATTGTCATTACCGCCACGCCTATCCGTAGCAGAACGGTCGTTAGTCTGACCGTTTCCCTTGGGCTGTTGAGGCTGCTGCTGAGTAGCCGGCTGAGACCGGTCCCCAGTTTTCTGCCTAGAAGATACATTAAGAGATGAATAATTGACATATGGAAAGTATACGGATTGGTCACCGCTTGAATACGAATGTTTACCTCTTGTCGGTTCTTTCAGCTTCCCCGAACTCATCTTTCTCCTGCAGCATCTCCAGTTTTCGTGCTGCATCGGCCACTTGTGCTACAGTGTTGAACGTAGCACACACCAGATTGTTTGCGACCGATGTGCGAAGAGCCCACCTAAAGTGATGTGCCTGCTCTTTAGGAGTACCTGCTGCCGCACCAAGGAAACCAGCCAAGCGAAGAAAGCGCTGCATAAACTCGTTGCTATTCTCCCCAGCTCTCTGTCGGATCCCATGGTACTCTCTCTTGAGCTTGTCCTGCTTAGCCTTGGGAAAGAACTGCTCCATCACTCTGTCCTTGAACTGAGCCAAGTCAAACCAGCAACCCACTCATCACCACCTTCGGATTGCATCAATGCTAACCACCAGTTGAATACATCGCCTTCGAACCGATAGCATGCCAACCTCGCCTTGTATGCGGGGTCACAGCCCATAGCGTTGAAAATCTTCTCGATGTGAGCCAACCAGCTTTCAGCATCACTGGGGCTATCTGTCTTCTCAAAAGCTCGAGGGCGGAGCTTATTGAATCTCTCCAGCCATACTGCTAATGTCACTGGAGGAGGAGGAGGTGGTGGCTGATTGTGCTGCTGATTGTTGGCAGCTTGAACTTCAGCCCTGATGTCATTCCTCAGTTGAGGAAGCAAGGCTTGCATGGCAGCCTGAATTGCAGCATTGAGCTGCTCCTGTTCGCGTGTGAGAACCATCTGACAGTATAACATAAAACATATGATTAAACAAATCAAAATATAAATATATATATATATATATACATGAAAAAAATTTATACCAAAATTTCACGAGAAAAATTTTATGCAAGAAAATTGTATGTATGAATGCATGATGCAGTTTTATGAAAACTTTTGTATGCTCGAGAGTGAACGCCTCTGGTCAGTTCACCCAAAACAAAAGACATATCGAGGGGACGCCTATGGGTCGGTCCCAAATCTAAAAGTTTTGATAAAACACATGCGACTAAATAGGGCCAGTCCTGTACCAACCATTACTTAGTCAAAAACCCTGCAACAATGACATGTATATGTATGCTTAAAAATGATGAATGCATGAAAACAACTGTCAGTTCTAGGAAGACCGTAGTGACTACCCACTAATCACAGGTCATATTTGAGAGCCTACAGGTCGAAGCCTTGGCTCTGATACCATAATTGTAACACCCCATTTTGGAAATGGAAATATCACAGCAATTATGGCGTGTCATGAAAGCATACAAGGAAAAATGTCTAAACATTACTTGACCATAAAAGGAAAATACTGGAATCAACCATCGGTAGTCCAAAAGTAAAGCTCATCACACACAAACATGGTATAATAAAGGAAAGGACTAAACAATGTCCAAAGCATAAGTATCATAAGAAAGGAAATGCATAATGTAAAGAAGGCTAGACAGCTTCCAGTCCATATGCACGTACTCTTAGTGTCTACGAGCGTCCCTGAGTACCTGCCGTTTTGGGAACATAGAAAAGGAAAACGGATGAGCAAATACGCTCAGTGCACGGATGTACAATAAATCATGAAAAGGATAAGCATATAACATAATAACAGCGAAAGAAAACTAAGTCCCGAGTAACCTGGTTAAATCTTGATAAAACTGGTTTTATAGTTTGAAAGTCTTATGTTTATCTTATAAAAACTGTTTATCTTATAAAAACGGTTTGTCATATTTTACCATTAGCCAATATAGGTCATGAAAATCCACCGTGCATGAATACTTGGAGGGGTGACCTCATCATGCAAATTAGAGGGGCTGCCTCTAATTTAATATACTGGTTTTGGGTAGGAGGGATCAGCTCCTTGTGAAGGATGCAAGGCACACACCACATTCACCATGAAATCCTGACTAAAAACATGTAACTAGGATGCACCCATACGCCCCACATGATAAATATAAATAAATTGTCAAAAGCTGAAGGGACGCCATGAGCAATCACTCCGGCGTGGTGAAGTCATAACATCAGTGCCTCTAATGTTATGGTTATGGTACCTCCATAACTAGGTGAAACTGGTCATGCATGTATATGGCTATAGGTAATCTTAATTAAAGATAAGCAATCAAACACATAACTTATACTACGGGAAAACAGTTGGCTGCATACGGGGAATCCTAATAAGGAAAGAATGTCCATACTGAAAGGACGGGAATCCGTACCTTATGTCCAGTGAACGAAAAGATGAACTGCGAGGAATCCTACTTCCAAATCACTAGTGCTACATAAATACGTACATGAATAAGTATCTGTGTACTAAATACATAGCTGGTGTATGCCATGTCTTAGTTTATTTTATGTGTTCTTACCATGTTTTACTGTTTTAAAGCCTTAAACTGTGTTAAATCTTATATTCTGTTTAATCTGATTAAGTATTTCTGGTATTTCATGTGTTATTATACTTACTGTGTAATAATAAGTAACTTTCCAAAAATAGCAGGTTTCCTAAAATAGAAAGTTTCCAAAAATAGAAAGTTTCTAAAAATAGAAAGTTTCCAAAAATAGAAAGTTTCCAAAAATAGAAAGTTACCAAAAATAGAAAGTTTCCAAAAATAGAAAGTTTCCAAAAATAGAAAGTTTCCAAAAATAGAAAGTTTCCAAAAATAGATTTACTACTTAAAATTGATAAGTTTCTAAAAATAGAAAGTTTTCATAAATAGATTATCTGCCTTAATTAAATAAGTTTCCATAAATAGATTAGCTGCCTGAAATAAATAAGTTTCTAAAAGTAGAAGGTTTCCATAAATAGATTAGCTGTCTTATTTAATTAAGTTTCTAAAAATAGAAAGTTTCCATAATTAGAAATAAGCTGGTTAAATAAGCTAAGTATATAAGCCTAAGTGTTTTCATGATTATTTTCTAAGTCATATGATATAGTGTATAGTTTAATAATTATTTCATGTAATTAAATTAAACTATAGGTTAAAATATTTAATTAAAGTATAACATGTTTTTAATTAAATAAGTTAAATACTTAGGTTAAAATATGTATTATTATATATTAATAATATAACCTAAGTCATGTTAATTAATTAATTATATCCATGGTTTTAAAATAATTAATTAATTATAAGTCTTAAATATAAATATACTTAGGTTAAAATAATTTCATGATCATTAATAATTAAATAACCTAAGTCATGTTATTAAATTAATCACATTATTTTATTAATTTAATTTTAACCTAAGATCATAAACATAAAAAAAACTAACATACACCATGAACCGGATCTAGACTAAAAAGCATGAACCAGACATGAAATCGACACTGTACCCCGAACCAACTAGGGGTACCCCTTGTTTTACTGCTGCCGTGGGACCCACACGCCCCAACCAAGACCATATGGTCTTGGTGGTGGTCGGCTTGGCAAACCGAAACCTATTCGGGTTCGGTTGCAGCCTGCGGCCAAAACAAACACCCCTTAAAAACACCCTTTTGATTTTATTTAACACCAAATGATGTTAGATCCATGTTTAATTATTATGTTTTTGTAAAAACATCACATGTTCATAATTTATAAGAAGATTAAATCAAAAGAAACGGTTTACAAAGGTTTTACCGAATTCGTGGATCAAAAGGACGAAGAACCAACACGATCAATCACTAAAACTTCAAGATCCAAGATCAAAATCACCTTCTATGGTGGTTGTAGGGTGGCGGAACAAAGAGACAAAGAGGAAGGAGGTTTTTAGGTTTTCTTAAAAATCTTCTGTAAAGTTTATTTGAGTAGTAAAAAAAAATAATAACCCCCTTTAGTAAATTTGACAAATGGGCTTAGCCCATTTGTCCTTGTTGGCCGCGGGTAGGGACCCCACTTGGGGTACCCGTACCTTTTTCCGTGTCTCGTTATTAAGTTAAACGTTTGTGATTATTTATGTTCGTGTTTTAAATGTTCTCGTTACGTAACTACCGTGATCTAATATATTTAATTACGCTCGTAATAAATATATATACGTAATTAATAATAGTTCGTGTTTTAATTACGTTCATGATTTCATGATCGCATGTTCGTGATTAATTATCGTCAATAATTATTACATGATCGTGCGTAGTAAATACTTATCGTGTTCTAACACGTACGTAATACGTAAATTCCTAACACGTAATCGTAATCATGCTATATTAGGAAAGTTTAAATCTAGTACGTACGATCCTAAGGATACTATGCATGGTAAAAGCATGCGGGTTTTACATTCGCAATCAACGAAAATCCTTCAATGAATCCCCGATAATACCCAGCCAAACCAAGGAATTGTCGAACTTCAGTCGGCGTTGTCGGTGCCGACCATTCCCTGATTGCCTCGACTTTGGCAGGATCCACACGAACTCCTTTGCTATCAATTACGTGCCCAAGGAATTGCACAGACTCTAGCCAAAACTCACACTTTGAGAACTTCGCATACAGCTTCTCTTTCTTCAGCAGATCCAATATCTTTCTCAGGTGCTTCTCGTGCTCTTCCTTACTCTTAGAGTAAATAAGAATATCATCGATGAATACAATGACAAACTTATCTAGATACGGCTTGCATACTCGATTCATAAGGTCCATGAATACTGCAGGCGCGTTTGTTAGCCCAAAAGGCATCACTCGGAATTCAAAGTGTCCATACCGCGTACGAAAGGCAGTTATAGGGATATCCTCCTCTCTCACACGCAGTTGATGATACCCTGATCTCAAGTCGATCTTTGAGTATACACAGGAACCTTGCAATTGGTCAAACAAATCGTCAATCCTCGGCAATGGATACCGATTCGTAACCGTCAACTTGTTGAGCTCTCTATAGTCGATACACATCCGGAACGACCCATCTTTCTTCTTCACAAACAACACTGGCGCTCCCCAGGGTGATGAGCTCGGTCGAATAAATCCCTTATCCATCAACTCCTTCAATTGATCCGATAACTCCTTCAACTCTGATGGTGCTAATCGATAGGGTGCACGAGCAACTGGTGCAGCTCCCGGCATCAAATCGATTCGAAATTCGACTTCACGGGTGGGTGGTAAACCCGGCAACTCATCAGGAAAAACTTCCGGATATTCGCGAATTACAGGTACCTCTTCTATCTTTGCTTCTAAGTCACCATCACTAGAAACTTGTGCCAAAAACACATCACATCCATCTTCTACATTTCTCATCATTTTCAAGCAAGATATCACTTTCAAACGAGAGGTGCATTCATCTTCCTTCACCGTCAAAACTCTATTCCTCAACGGGATTTGAACTAATCTTTCTCCACAAACAATCACGGCACTATGCGCCATCAGCCAATCCATTCCAACGATCACATCGAACGATCCTAGCTCTATGGGCATTAAGTCGATATCAAAAGCGTAATTCCCTAACTTCAAGGTACACCCTTTTAGTATAGAATTTGTACTAACGATCTTCCCATCGGCTAATTCCACGTTATAACTAGTCGTTAACATTATCGGTTCTCTATCGATATGACGACTAAATTTAACATCTACAAAGCTCTTGTCGGAACCAAAATCAAACAATATACTAGCATAACAAGCGTCTAGCAGAAACATACCGGTAACCACATTAGGGCCTTGTGGTTTATCAGCAGTCCCTACTCGATACACAGCAGCAGCATTATTTCCTCCTTGCTTGTTCCCAGCCTTCGGGCAATTCCCCTGTTTATGCCCTCTTTCTCCACATCCGAAGCAAACCATCACCATCGTGGCATTTACCCCAGTAGCTACCCCTTTAGCTCGGCAATCTGAAATTCTATGACCCGCTTTTCCGCACTTGCCACACGCAGGTGGGCAATTCCCTACATGGTACAAATTACATCGTCCACAGTGGGGATTCACCTTAGCTCCTCTAGGGTTAGTGACATCCCTCATCCCATCATTTCTTCTCTGGTTAAATTGCTGGTTGCGGTTCTGACCTTGGTTGTTACGGTTTCCCCCACGATTTTGACCTTGGGATTGATTACTCTGAGCTGCCTCCCACTTTCTCTTGTTCCCTTCGGCAATGAAGTCCTTCTTATCTTGCAGTTTGACATCCATTAGCGCGTGAGCCATTTGGACTGCTTCATCGAATGACCCAGGCTTAGATGAAGTTGTCTCACCCTTGATATTACTTGACAAACCCTTGATGTACTGCTTCATTTTCTTGTTATCATCAGCAAAGGCATCGGGACACAAAAGGCTCAATTCATTAAACCTCCTTGTATACGCTATAATGTCATTGTTCTTCAAAGTTAAATGCCTTAACTCATCTTCTAGTTGACCCAGCTCCTCTTCGGGACAGAACTTTTTGGTCAAGAGAGCCTTAGTAGCAGTCCAAGTCCTCGCATTCGCTACCGCTAATCCGACAGTGGCTACTTGATTGTTCCACCAACTTAAGGCGTCATCAAGAAAAGTGGCAGCTGCAAACTTGACTTTATTTGCCTCTGAAAATCCGCTAATCTCAAAAGTACTTTCGATCTTCTCTAACCACCTTCGGAGTTCTAGGGCTACGCCAGTTCCACGAAACTACGTGGGACCGCATTTCATAAAACCAGCATAAGTACACTCCCTCGGGGCTTGCTGTCTTCCTGCATTTCCACCTTGATCTGGGTTTCGGTTTGCACGATCCGCTTCGAGTGCATTTGCAATTGCTTCTTGAATCATTGTGTTCACAGGGTCCGCTGTTAGCTTTGGAGGCATGGTGAATCTCAAGTACACCTCTCTGCAAAGACAGGGAGAATAGAAAATCAAAGTAAGTATACACATCAAGATTAAGATAGATTTCTCTCTCAAGACATAGTATAAGTACAACAACACATCACTACAAGGTTACTAATATTCATCAATTCACATCATAAAAGAGAAAATTAAAGACATATCATAGATTATGAAAGGTAAACATGGATTGTATTGATAAATCAACCAAAATTTGTGACAAGTAATGCCACTACAACAATACACCATCAAACTTAAGTCATCAAGTTTTTCATCACAATACCATCATACAGGAGTCTAAAATAGTTCGATTACAATGATCAAAGATAAAATAAAATACAAGCAACTAGTCACGTGGTGATCCACACGACCTCTTGGATGGTGGTTCTTCTTCATCCTCCTCGGGCTCTTCATCAATGTCTTCCTCGTCCTCGTCCATCTTCCTCTTTCCCTTATCATTCGGCCCACACTCAGTTTCCTTCTTCGTCCCAGAAGTAGATCCACACTCCACTACTACCTGATTCCCTAAAGTGATACACACACCTCTGGCAGGTGGCTGGACCATAAAATCATTAGCCTCCATTTCCAAGTCATCTACAAATCTCCAATCTGGTGGCAGAGATGCTCTAACTCGATGCTCCCAACTTTGCATCCTAGTCAACCTCGCCTGATCCTCCCTAACTCACTCAAGACTAGCACTCAGGTTTGCTATCATCGATCTCAAACTGTTAATATCACTCTTATTTGCCACTCCATCAAATTCAATCCTTGCAGTTCTTGCTAACAACCTCTGATGTGCCCTCTCATTCTCATCGAACCTTTTGATTACTCTAGTTTCCACCACGTACCGCTCGTACATCAATCTATCCATTGTTCTCAAAACAAGCGGAACGTCACGATAAGCTCTTGGTCCGGGGCAGATAACTCTTGCTATGTCCTGATGAAGAGAATTTGCGCTTGCTGTAGCGTCGGAACTTCTAGGGATACCTGGCATACCAATCAGATGAGAAATACGAGTAGGCCTGGGGAAGGTAGTACTCCTTCGATTGGGGTCCTGAGCTTGCACATTGTTCGTCTCGGCTTGTCCTTCAACAGTTGTTCCAACATTTCCCCCTTCGTGTCCTACGACGCATTCGTCTTCATTTCCGTTAGGCGGTACCTCGGCCATTCCTGCAATAACAGAGAATTTTGGAGGGTAGGTAAGATTACTATTCTATATTTATAAATACATGCATGCAAATGCAATGCAAAGGTGGTACACATGCCCAAAATGCGATAATATGATGCTCATGCATTTGTAATACAAGAATTACGGTATCGAGTACTCCACGTACAATTTCAACGTTTACATATAGTAGTTCAATATCTACGTAATAAATACCCACATATATTACTTCAACTCAAAGGTATACATCTATACAATGAATACAAAAATAAACCTTACCGGAGCCATGCAGGATAGTTGTGTGCTTGGACAATTTCTTACGACACCAAAAGTTATAGTTTAGGATTTTTCAAAACGACCTAGTTCTCTATAACTCATGACTCTGATTACCAATCTCTAACACCCCCACAAATTGCTATGCGCAACGGAACTACAACATTTGGATGCTAGGCAGTTATCATCGCACACAAGATATATCAAACGACTCAAAGAGACGTAAAAGTTTTAACATAATTTAATGTTAAAAACATACATGTCTACGGTTTTCCAAACCCAAAATGATACAACACAGAGTTTGCGTTTCGGTCCCCACGAATCTCAACCCTAAAAGATACAATTTCACTAACATGACAGAAAATTTAAAAATGTTCAAGTTAAATATGGGTGGAAAAACAAGTAGACTCCAAGCCACACACAAGTCCCATCCAATGAATGCTCCATGCTATACTTCATCGGTTACCTGAAACACATGCTAAATTGGGTCAACAAATAATGTTGAGTGGAATTCATAGGTTTTATAATCTCATTTTGAAAATATGTGTTATAAAAATCATTCACGATCATTCATAGAATTGTCGATCAAACAATCTATTATCAAGGATATTACAATTGTGTTTAAGCTCATGACACTAATCTGTTAACTCAATCACCCGCGTATAATTACCGGCGTGATTAAGATGAAACCAGTGCCCCTTCTAAAGGCATCAGTTGCAATTATACCTTATCTCTTATCACAAGTTATCCGTCCGCAGGGGGTACTCAACGTACTAGCCCTCGTCTCGGATAGGGTCGTCAACCCCATAGTACTATCAATTGTATAAGCGGCTATTTTCAATCCGCACTAGGATTAAACAATAGTTAATAGTTCATGAATATAGGGTCTTTTGCAACTAGGTACTCAACACAATTTAAGGCAACATTCGGGTCCAATAATCATTCATGACATATGTTCCTATTAGAAAACTAGCATGAATTTCCCTCGCGGGTAAAACAATTTAAAACAATAGTAAGCGAGGCTACAAATTCACACCTTATATATATAGTGTGACAATCCGTCAATTTATGGTTGATATTTTATTCTCAAATATTATTTAAAAACATTATTTTAATGTAATATTATAAACTCACTTATTTTTGGGAAGTAATTTGGATTTACGTCTTGAAGTAGCATCGACTACATCTAAACCGAAGTATTCTACGTTACGTGCTTACGTTTACATACACCGTTTTTGGTGACAGTCCGACATTTCAGAAAAATAAATTTATCCGTGAATATTATTTTGAGATTTAAATTTGTGTTGGTTGCTAAACTCACAAATTTACGAGAAGAGATTAGGACTTACGATTTTAATTTAACGTCCTTTACGATTAAACCGGAAACCTTAGGATTACGTATTTACGTTTTCGAACTCCGTTTTTGATGAGACAATTTTTATTAGATTCGTTTTGTGCCGTAGATTCATAATTTATAAAAACGTTTTTCATAAAACGACCCGAGGGCACGCAAATCGAGGAAACTAGAATCGAGGAATACCCGTAAATTAGCTGGATGGGACAAAACAAGTTTATCCCACCCCACTAACTTAAGGGACAGCCAAGGAAGACACCACATCAAAGATGTGGCATCTTTACACTTAATAAGCTTACACTTGTAAGCATAGCTTCACACTTAAGCTACTTCACCCACCAAAACAAGTAAAACCACTAACCCTTTACCATTCACTCCATTTTTCATGCAAACTAAATTCCTCTCTCTCTCAAATTCGTCCCAAAATCACCAACAACAACCCTTATTTGATCTATTTTAGCTATAAAATCATGTGTTATTCATACACATGATGATGCTCCTTTGAAGCCTTGAAGATTGGAGGTGATCTTAACATGTAAAAAGGAGTTTTCAAGGGACTTCGGGGCTGATTTCTCAAGGAGTTTTCATGAAGCACAAGGGCTGATTTTTGGAGGAATCTACAAATACTTGGTGACCCTAGAAGTGGTGTTGATATCTCATAAGATTGGTTACCCAAAACCAAGTCTTGTTCATCAAAAACCTCATCTTTTCATCACTAATGGTGGTATAGAGATTGTTCTTCCTATCCTTTTGTTATTTTGATTATGTAATCTTGTATTTTCTTTATTTATGTATATGTATATGATGATGAATGATGATTAAAAATATTATGTGGGGATTTGGTGTTGATAGATTTGATAAACATGGGTAAAAAGATGGAAAAACAACATGTAAAAATGGTTAAATCTTGCTTAATAAGATGGCTGTATAAAAACAGTAAGTAACCAAATGATAAACTGATAAAATGGTAAAGTGGAATCAATATACAGTAAGTATTAGGTGTTATACACATTTGAGAGTTGACCATACAATGAAATCATCAAAATGAGTGAGATATGATCAAAACAAGATGAGGCACCAATCTGAATAGTCTATTTTGTAGGGGCTGTTAGTGATAGTTAAACATGGAATGAGCAGTAACTATATCTAACTTATTTGTAGCACATAATATGAAGTTTATGCCATCCAAAAATGAGCTTCTATCTCCTTATAGAACTCAAGATATGATAAAAATGGTGAAGATGAATCTAAAAATCAGATTTTGAAGAATTAATGTTTAATAGTATTATATAAGCACTCAAACTAATATAATATAAAATGTGAATTAAAACCCACTAACTTATAAATTTCATTTATATAAATATGTATAAGGTTAAATAAATGGACACTTTATAAAAATGGTAGTTGAATAAGATTTATAAGTTATAAAAACTATAAACATGATTTTTACGACTTTTTCGGCTATTACCGTAAAATTAACGTTTTTCGCCAATTAAAACTTAGACGATCAAACCCGTCTAATGTAAAGTTTTTAAAAGTCATATACTGATATATAAGTACCTAATACAAGTAAAAACCAATAAAACCCGAACTATATGACATACGGACCTTAACGAGCTAAGTTAGCATATTGGACTAATAATTTAACTAAATAAGTTAAACACTTATAAAAATTACTTATTGGGCTTAACCCATTTGGGCCCAACATGTAAAGTATAAATACTGATAATACAAGTATAAAATGGATTAATACAAGTTAAAGGACTTATAAAAGGCTTATTGGACCTAAAACATGTAAATAGGTAAAACTAGTAAACTAATATAAAAGTTGTCAACACATAACACAAAAATGAGTGAATGAAAATATATAAACCCACTTGATCATCATCATATGTATAAAGTCATCATATATATACATAATTGTTATTTTGATGAAGTCATTGGACAAAAGTATAAGACGAGTATTATTTGTCTAGGTTTCCGTGATTGAAGCACGTACCGTACATCCGAATTGTCGATAACCCGCCTTCCCACATCAACGTGAGTTCATAGCCTCGCACTCTTTTAAATGTTTTTATGAAATATTTTATAAACCCGCGAGGGAGATAACATGTTAGTTTTTCTAAAATAGGACACCATTTGTCCCGATTGTTTGTTTATTGATTTGGACCCGAATGATTGTATGACCCGATGAATGATTAAATGACCCGATAAATGAGATAAAATGGATTATTAAAGTTAGGTTATGTCACTAAAAGTCCCATTAGTATGAATTGTGAACTACCGGGATTTGCTAGATGCTTATGCATATAATAGTACTATTTGGGGACGATCACCCCAGTTCGCGCCTTGACGGTTGTTCCCCGTCGTGCCACATTGATTGGTAAGCGAATTTATGTATGAGAAGATTTCCATAGCGTGACCTTTGTGACGACACGCTAATTTAGATGGGCAAATTGAGTTTCGGGCTAGCTACCCGTTGTTTGGTTTAGTAAGGTAACAATGTCATACGGCTTATAATAATCTATTTAACGAAATACTGCTATACGCACCGAATTACGATGTGTTGCCTGACTAGCAATACGGGGTCATACTATTGATATTATGTTTGTGTTTTGGTTTTACATAACCATATAACGATTTTTATTTAACTTTATACAACGTCATAAGACGTAATGTATGATGTTTTTACGACATTGGCTCGTATAATGATTTCGAAGGCAAATGCCTATATTATAATTTTTGATAAGGATTTGTATAAAATGACTTTGGATATTTTATGGCCTACTACATGGATTTGTACAAAATGATTTTCGGTAATAATTTTATACCGATGTTATATTGATGGATTTTATTAAACTCTAGGAATTCACTCGGCGTTATCGCTGACCTTTTCTTTTAACATGTTTTATCTCAGGTACTTGAAGGTAATTCTCGGGAAGACAACAAGAATTCATGGCCCGCACTTAAATAATAATTTCCATTCAAATCTTTTGTAAAATTGTATGAAATTACTCTTACTTGGGACGTATGTAACTTTGTTATTTATGAATGGAAATGCTTTATTATTAAAACGACGCGACTTTTAAGCGTTGTTTATGATGTGAGTAATGTGCTATCCCGTAACACCAACTAGTCTTCCGCTGTACTGAGTTGTATAAATTTGGGGGTGTTACAGTTTGGTACCAGAGCTCTCGTTATAGAGAATGAAAGATTTTTAAAACTACGGTTTTGAATAAAACATTTCAAAATCTTTTAACTATAAACATTTTTCTAAAATTGTCTAAAAATCTTTTGACTATAATGGTGCTGAAGAATTCACGATTTACCGACAAGGCCAGACTGAGAAGTGTTATTTTAATATATATATATATATATAACTTGGATTATATATATATGATGTAATTTTATTACATGATTGTTTGATGATTATTTTGATATTTATACGAGGTATTTATACGACGTCGATTGTCACAAGAAACCCTAACTCCCCTAGCAAATTAATAGAAGCTATTCTCGTAGAAATTCTAGCTATTCCAAATCTAAACCAAGTTGTGGATATTTATGATCCCAACAAAATGGTTGATATTCGTAGAAATGTAGATATTAGTTGATTGTGATATTAAAGAAGAATTGGCGAGATTAAAACTGATATCGATGTCATGACGATCTTTCCTTATAGAGTGGAGTTTGACAAAATGTTACCACCCAGAAAGGTGTCATCTGATTCGTTTTCATCCAATTCTTAAATTGAAATCGAAAGGGAGAATGTTGCACTTGAGGCTGTCATTGGAACCATTACCCAAAAGCCTCATGCCACTAGTACCTTTCCGAGAAGTCTAGTTGAATGATCAAGTCATTTCATACTAGTGACTCATTTGATAACTATTGTTGTAAGAGCTATAGGATTGGAAATTAAGTGTTGTTCTTATCGAGCTTTTATTGCCCTATTAGGGTTTATGAATAAGGTTGAAAGTATTGGAGAATGATGTAGGATATCACATTGAGTATGATTTGGTTAAAACTTGAATAAAGTGAAACTTAACCTGTATGGAATATGAGATTGTTAAGAGGAAGTCATTAAGTTCTTTGATTGAATTATGAGGTTTTAAATGATTGTAGGTTCGTGTTAAGGGTTGTTCCTAGGCCATTGTCCACTAACGAGGATGCCCAGTGTCCAAGAAATAAATTGAAGAAATCTTCTTCTGAATTGGGACCAATGGATCTTCCGAGACATATGGAACACCTAATAAATCTTGTAGATTAGTATTGATTGTGGTATCTTTTAAAAATAATCCCTAACTTAACTGAGACATCAGTTGGTAGGATGAGTTCTTGGAATTGTATGACATAGTGACACGTAATGTGTTACGGTACAGTTTAGACTTGTTTGTGACTAATGAAAAGACTACCTTTGATTGCTAAATTCTACATGTATCGATGTTATCTATCTTTTATTGCTTCATCCTAATGCTCGCATTAGTGATGCAACCGTTGAACAAATACTCATCTCGATTTGAGTTATGTTGTGGATTATTCTCTTTTGAGTGCCATCAAGGTCATGAACCTCATGATTATTTGGCTAAAGCTCATTTCCTATCATATTATAGTTAGTTCTTGGTGAACAAGCTTTCATCACTCTTTTGTAGATCACTCATTGTTTTTATAAGATAAAACAGTATCCTTTGAGAAAATTGAATTTTCATCACTATATAGATTATTTAAAGTGAGACTTATAAATAATCATTATTGAAATAAAGTTGACTATGAAATACCTTGGAAAACTTAATCGTTTGTATAACAAAGAAAATCTTTGTAAATTTATTCTTGATTCTTATTTAAGAATTAAGCATGAAAATGTTTTTATTATAAACATGATGATAAAATTTTGACGAACTGAGTATTGCATCGTTAATCTTGAAATTGTATATAGTTGCGCGCCTACATACAATTTGGAATGGACCATGCAAGGCTGATTAGTAGTCACCATAAAACTAATGAATAAACACTACATTTTCTTTGAAGATTGCGAAAGATTAAATTTTATGAGATCTGCAAGAAGTGAAAAATAGGGACATAGTGTTAGGGACACCTACGTATGTGCCCGTACCATCTATTCTTCTGAGTCGAATTTACTCATCTGTGGAAATTGTCTTATTTGACAATTGACAATTCTTTCTTGTCTAATTATCCCGTAGTGAGATTCTTAGGAAAAGTATTTGATTACCGAGTGTTGATACCCGACTGGATGTATTGACGTTCTTATCATTTCTTATGATTTGATTTCATTTGAATGACCTGGGTAACGATCCGAGGAGCTTTCGAATGTGTACTCAAATTATGAAAACATGGGATATATTCATATTCGTTAAATGTTTTCGTTTGTATCTGATTTGAAATTCTCTCGCATAGATTATGCGTTGACCTTACTCTTTTAATGGTAGTTGTATCTCCATATATCCTTGAATTTGTGAAGAATTATGAGTTATTATTAGTCTTTTGAGAAGATCACATCTTATCAACGGCAATGAAACTGGAAAGTTGATAGTGCCAGTAGAATGGATTGATTGATTATGACATGATGATATTGTCTTCATTGATGGGAACTCGAGTAGAAATCCCCTAAAAGATAAGATGTTTATTATCAAAAGTGATCTAAATAATTCTTGATGGATGACCATATCCTGCATTTAGACTTGAAATTATATTGTGAATGGTTGTGAATTAGTCATAGATATTATAATCTAGAAAGAACTTAACATGAAGGTATTAAAAGATGTTTATGTTATCTGAAACTTTAGTAAGTATTTGTTGATGAATTACCTAGACTTTCGCCATTAAGGCAAGTTGAATTTGGTATTGATTATATTCTCGGTGCTGCACCTGTGGCGTGTGCACTGTACGTCAGCACCATCTGAATTAAAGGAATTACCGTACAACTGAGAGAGTTGTCGGAGAAAGATTTTATTCCACCAAGCTCGTCATCATGAAGAGCTATGGTGTTATCATTCCTTATATTTATAGATTACTGTGAGCTGAGTAAATTGAGAATCGAAAACAATATCCATGACTCGAAATGGAAGATTTGTTCGATCATTTACAAGGTTCTAGCGTATGCTTTAAAGATTTGATCCATGGCATGGTTATCATTAACTTCGCATCTGCGAAAAAGATTATCTATTCCAATCACTATATCCAGAACTTGTAATGAACATTATGAGTTTCACGTGATGTCGTTTGGATTGACCAATGCACATGTAGCATTCATAAATTTGGTGAATCACGTGTGAAGGCTGTAATTTGATAAATTCATGCTTGCGATCATTAAGGACTATTTGTTTATTTATAAGAATAAATGAGTTAATAATTATTTATAGATTGCCCTGAATTGGCCGAACGATAAAAACCTGTACCTTAAATAATTAACATGTGATTTAAGACTAAATCCTTTATATTAATTGACCGTGTGAATAATAGATAATGGAATACATTGACTCTTCAAGATTAAAAGTCATTTAAGACTTTGAGTTATACTAAAAAGAAAGTGCAAATATATTTTGACAAATGTTTTAACTAAGGATTTTTAAGGGATTATTCCCTTATACACAAATCATTTAACTATACTCCTGTTTAGGGGTAAATGTTTGTGTATACTTCTAGACATCTTAAGAAGAATTGAGGAAACTATATAATTTATGACTTGAAATTTGAAACGACACTTTTTGCTTTTTAACTAAGAAAATTTTGACCAAAGTATAACCAAAGATTTTTCAAACATTTACGGATCTTCTTAAATATATTAATTATTTTCGATAAATCAACAAAAATCGTGTTAACTAAAATTCAAACTTATTTTGAATATCTTTATATAATTGGTCGAACTGAGAAAATTTAAAAACTTTTTGCGTTTACGTTTCAAAAAAAAATTAAATATTTATTATTTAGTTACTTGTAATATGTATCGACACTTTAAACGTCAGATTGAGCAAAACTGATAAAAAATGATAGTTGAGGCAAAACTAAAACTTAGAAAATATGAAGAAAAAATATCTGAGTGAATTGTGGACATGATAATTATATCATCAGGAGAGGTGAATTTAGACACCGACGCATTATGTAAAAAGGATAAAGAACCAATTAGGACATGTTCCTTAATAATGAAGGTGCAAAATAAATTGCCGAACAATTTAAAAATAAACGATGTTTGTAAGAAGGATAATATAGATAATAAAAGGGGTTCTCAGCTAATGTGAACCATTAGAGTTGAGGAGCTGATGACGTAAAATGTATAAAAGGCTGCTTGTGGTTGCCTGAATATAGAGGATTTTGAGATTTAGTCATGTTGGAATCTTGTAAGTATAAGTGTTATATTTATGTCATTTCTGACTAAAAGTATCTTTGTCTGAAGAAGTTGTACTAATGGCAAATTATGAAGTCAGACATTGCCTCATACATTAGTAAACGTCTAGCTATTGCAAAGGTCATCATCTAAATTTGATTCGATTTGGGTCATCGTCGACGGACTGACCAAATCTACTAATATCATTCCTGTTAATGAAAGATTCTTGATGAAGAAGTTAACTCTTTTGTATTTAAAGGAGTTGTTTAAACAAGGTGTGCCTGTATCGATCATCTCTATTAAGATCCTCGCTTCGCATCGAATTTCTAGAGATTTGCTCAGAAGTCATTGGGAATGAATCTAGATGAGAGTACTGTGTACCACCCCAATCGAAGGGATGAGGTAAAGTAACGATACACAATACTAGAAGTGTTGTTTTATGTTTGAATGATTGACCTTTGGTAATAAACCGAATAATCGCTTTCCTTAGTAGAGATTATCATTGATAATTATCGTATTAGGATTGAGATCGAATCTTGTTAGGATCTAAAAATTAGAGCATATGTAAGCAGGAGTTGAGATGAAGACACCCGACATACACCCATTGTGAGTTGGACATGTCTTTTAGGTTTAAGGTTTCCTATGATGGCGAACCTAACCTTACAAAATACTCGACCCGCGAGACCTGAAATGATTGTTGAAATTAGGATCTGATTATTGACTGCCGATAGTGGGCAAGAGGTTATGTGAATATGAAATGTAGATCTTGAAGTGCCAGATGGGTAGCGAAGTTATGCCAAAAATTTTAACCATGGAAAATGAATTGATGATCTGGAAGATCATGGGATATAAGTCCCCGTTGTATGGGACCATTGAGATGATGTAAAAGATTCGTTTGAAAGGCATATAAGCTGGATCTACCCTAGGACTTCAAGAGCTGCGTGAATTATGTTTCGTATATCGAACTTGATAAAATGTCTATCAAGTGAGAATCTGTTCACTTCTTGATAAAGTTTAGATCGGCGAAAAGTTGCATTCATCAGAAACCCGTGAACATCATGGATAGAGAAAGTAAGTCAACATTAAGCCTGATCTTATTCCTGTAGCTATGTTTGATGAAACTCGCGTATTGTAATGGATTACACTTGTGAGAAAAGACCGAATGTGGAGGAATTACCCACATGGCTTTAACTCTATAAGAAGCTAGTAGTAAGATGATCTTTGAGGACAAAGATCCTGTTTAGGGGTAAATACCGTGACAATCCGTCAATTTATGGTTGATATTTTATTCTCAAATATTATTTAAAAACATTATTTTAATGTAATAGTATAAACTCACTTATTTTTGGGAAGTAATTTGGATTTACGTCTTGAAGTAGCATCGACTACACCTAAACCGGAGTATTCTACGTTACGTGCTTACGTTTACATACACCGTTTTTGGTGACAGTCCGACATTTCAGAAAAATAAATTTATCCGTGAATATTATTTTGAGATTTAAATTTGTGTTGGTTCCTAAACTCACAAATTTACGAGAAGAGATTAGGACTTACGATTTTAATTTAACGTCCTTTACGATTAAACCGGAAACCTTAGGATTACGTATTTACGTTTTTGAACTCCGTTTTTGATGAGACAATTTTTATTAGATTCGTTTTGTGTCGTTGATTCATAATTTATAAAAACGTTTTTCGTAAAACGACCCGAGGGCACGCAAATCGAGGAAACTAGAATCGAGGAATACCCGTAAATTAGCGGGATGGGACAAAACAAGTTTATCCCACCCCACTAACTTAAGGGGCAGCCAAGGAAGACACCACATCAAAGATGTGGCATCTTTACACTTAATAAGCTTACACTTGTAAGCATAGCTTCACACTTAAGCTACTTCACCCACCAAAACAAGTAAAACCACTAACCCTTTACCAGTCACTCCATTTTTCATGCAAACTACTCTCCTCTCTCTCTCAAATTCGTCCCAAAATCACCAACAACAACCCTTATTTGATCTATTTTAGCCATAAAATCATGTGTTATTCATACACATGATGATGCTCCTTTGAAGCCTTGAAGATTGGAGGTGATCTTAACATGTAAAAAGGAGTTTTCAAGGGACTTCGGGGCTGATTTCTCAAGGAGTTTTCATGAAGAACAAGGGCTGATTTTTGGAGGAATCTACAAATACTTGGTGACCCTAGAAGTGGTGTTGATATCTCATAAGATTGGTTACCCAAAACCAAGTCTTGTTCATCAAAAACCTCATCTTTTCATCACTAATGGTGGTATAGAGATTGTTCTTCCTATCCTCTTGTTATTTTGATTGTGTAATCTTGTATTTTCTTTATTTATGTATATGTATATGATGATGAATGATGATTAAAAATATTATGTGGGGATTTGGTGTTGATAGATTTGATAAACATGGGTAAAAAGATGGAAAAACAACATGTAAAAATGGTTAAATCTTGCTTAATAAGATGACTGTAAAAAAACAGTAAGTAACCAAATGATAAACTGATAAAATGGTAAAGTGGAATCAATATACAGTATGTATTAGGTGTTATACACATCTGAGAGTTGACCATACAATGGAATCATCAAAATGAGTGAGATATGATCAAAACAAGATGAGTGCACCAATCTGAATAGTCTATTTTGTAGGGGTTGTTAGTGATAGTTAAACATGGAATGAGCAGTAACTATAACTAACTTATTTGTAGCACATAATATGAAGTTTATTCCATCCAAAAATGAGCTTATTTCTCCTTATAGAACTCAAGATATGATAAAAATGGTGAAGATGAATCTAAAAATCAGATTTTGAAGAATTAATGTTTAATAGTATTATATAAGCACTCAAACTAATATAGTATAAAATGTGAATTAAAACCCACTAACTTATAAATTTCATTTATATAAATATGTATAAGGTTAAATAAATGGACACTTTATAAAAATGGTAGTTGAATAAGATTTATAAGTTATAAAAACTATAAACATGATTTTTACGACTTTTTCGGCTATTATCGTAAAATTAACGTTTTTCGCCAATTAAAACTTAGACGATCAAACCCGTCTAATGTAAAGTTTTTAAAAGTCATATACTGATATATAAGTACCTAATACAAGTAAAAACCAATAAAACCCGAACTATATGACATACGGACCTTAACGAGCTAAGTTAGCATATTGGACTAATAATTTAACTAAATAAGTTAAACACTTATAAAAATTACTTATTGGGCTTAACCCATTTGGGCCCAACATGTAAAGTATAAATACTGATAATACAAGTATAAAATGGATTAATACAAGTTAAAGGACTTATAAAAGGCTTATTGGACCTAAAACATGTAAATAGGTAAAACTAGTAAACTAATATAAAAGTTGTCAACACATAACACAAAAATGAGTGAATGAAAATATATAAATCCACTTGATCATCATCATATGTATAAAGTCATCATATATATACATAATTGTTATTTTGATGAAGTCATTGGACAAAAGTCTAAGACGAGTATTATTTGTCTAGGTTTCCGTGATTGAAGCACGTACCGTACATCCGAATTGTCGATAACCCGCCTTCCCACATCAACGTGAGTTCATAGCCTCGCACTCTTTTAAATGTTTTTATGAAATATTTTTTAAACCCGCGAGGGAGATAACATGTTAGTTTTTCTAAAATAGGACACCATTTGTCCCGATTGTTTGTTTATTGATTTGGACCCGAATGATTGTATGACCCGATGAATGATTAAATGACCCGATAAATGAGATAAAATGGATTATTAAAGTTAGGTTATGTCACTAAAAGTCCCATTAGTATGAATTGTGAACTACCGGGATTTGGTAGACGCTTATGCATATAATAGTACTATTTGGGCACGATCACCCCAGTTCGCGCCTTAACGGTTGATCCCCGTCGTGCCACATTGATTGGTAAGCGAATTTATGTATGAGAAGATTTCCATAGCGTGACCTTTGTGACGACACGCTAATTTAGATGGGCAAATTGAGTTTCGGGCTAGCTACCCGTTGTTTGGTTTAGTAAGGTAACAATGTCATGCGGCTTATAATAATCTATTTAACGAAATACTGCTATACGCACCGAATTACGATGTATTGCCTGACTAGCAATACGGGGTCATACTATTGATATTATGTTTGTGTTTTGGTTTTACATAACCATATAACGGTTTTTATTTAACTTTATACAACGTCATAAGACGTATTGTATGATGTTTTTACGACATTGGCTCGTATAATGATTTCGAAGGCAAATGCCTATATTATAATTTTTGATAAGGATTTGTATAAAATGACTTTGGCTATTTTATGGCCTACTACATGGATTTGTACAAAATGATTTTCGGTAATAATTTTATACCGATGTTATATTGATGGATTTTATTAAACTCTATGAATTCACTCGGCGTTATCGCTGACCTTTTCTTTTAACATGTTTTATCTCAGGTACTTGAAGGTAATTCTCGGGAAGACAACAAGAATTCATGGCCCGCACTTAAATAATAATTTCCATTCAAATCTTTTGTAAAATTGTATGAAATGACTATGACTTGGGACCTATGTAACTTTGTTATTTATGAATGGAAATGCTTTATTATTAAAACGACGCGACTTTTAAGCGTTGTCTATGATGTGAGTAATGTGCTATCCCGTAACACCAACTAGTCTTCCGCTGTACTGAGTTGTATAAATTTGGGGGTGTTACATATAGAGTAGTCAACGATTCGAGTGACGATCACTGACGATGATGAGGGTGCCCGGGGAATTCAACACCTAACAAACAATAACGCGTAATGAGTAATCTCATTTATAAACTTTAAGTACTGTATATTACATACATATTAGTCAATTGTGATAATTACAAACTCACGCCAAAACCAAGCAAATAATTGTTACTCGTTTTATACTATTCATCCATGTTATTAACGTTATTACCCTTTTCACGTTTTTCGCCGATACTTACCAAAAGTATGGGTTGTTTTACTAGACTTAAACCTTTTTATAAAATTTGGGAAAATTCTCAAAAATACCTTAAGACCTGTATAAAACCCATTTTTAATCCCATTAAAAGTTTTCGCTTCTACGACCCGTTATTCAACACATTACTAAACCTACGTTTTTCGGACTGATTTTGCACATTGACCAAGTTGGACTCATTTGACCCATTTAAAATATACCATTGACCCATTTGACCCATTTGACACCTAAGTCTAATAATAGACTCACAAATGCAGGTTAGAGACCAAAAATCAACCTTTAACCAATTACCAAACTATATCTATGGTCCCTGGGATTTGACCCAAAACCAAACATAATTTCGGATTATGTAGGTTCTCATCACCCGGTACACGTATTTTCAAAACATCATAACTTTTGACTCGTTAGGAGTCGTAAGCTCTATCTTATACCAAATCGAAGCTAAGAAGACGCTATACAACTATATCCTAGTCTCATGACCTGTTTACAAAATCAAATTTATGAAAACATCCTAAACAATCTGCCTAAATTTACCCATCTCAAAATCAATCCAACACTCGTTTCCAAACCATTTTATCGACACTTAACCTCAACTTAAACACCCCTAACCATGATTAACCATCCTAATCAGTCCTTAACCCCTAAAATATCAAATCCATCTCAAAACCCAATCACCAAATCAAACATGCAATGAGGTTTACCCATTCAAAAACACCTAAAAACATGAATTAAACACAAATACCATAAGCAAAACATCAAACACCATGATCCACCAAACACCCCCTTATAGCCGTGGGGTGTGGGTGATCAAAACCCCCCAACCAAATTGATTTTGGTTGGTTTGTTTGGTGATTATCCATCTATTATATCCCAATTAAACATGCATGAACTCAATTAACATCAAAACAATTTTTTGAAAAACCCATTTGATTCTTGAAAAAATTTATGGATGCATGTTGGATTAAAGTATATGAAAACACTTGTAATGATTAAACTAGAAGTGGTCTAACCTTGGTTTTGATTAAAACAAGCTAGAAAAAAAATAATGTGGTGGTGGTGTGGTGGTTTGGCCGTCGGCCTAAAGAGAGAAAAGAGAGAGATGAGAGAAAATTTTTGGTATATTTTGTGTTGTGTGTGTGTTTGGTTTAAACTTTGTAAAAATTAGAAGCCCTTGTGTGCAATTATAGCATTCTTTTGGCCTTAAGTGAAAACGACCTCAAATGTTTGCAGGAATGACTCACTAGTCAATTTAAAAAATTTTGCGGGAGTCGGGGGTCATCCCGAACACTCCAAAATACTTTTAGGACAATTTAAATGTACCCGGAAAGCAATAAAACGCACCCGACTCGACTTAACACGAACCGAAAGTAAAATCCTCGAAAATTTATAATATCGACAAAACGACAATGAACATAGAAATTTGGGCATCCATCGGGATCGTAGTCGTCATCGTTCTTCTTAAATCGTCAATCGTCAAGATTACGACTTCAAACATTGGTTTCAACCAAAATGATAAAATATATAGCAAATATAATTTCTTAAAAATTTCAAAAATAAGCGTAATTTAGGGTAAGGTAAGTGACCTCGGTTCTAGGGTATCACAACACTTTTTCCTAAAAGACGTAACTTACAACTATCATTTTGGCGCCGCTGCCGGGGAGGCGTGTTGTGTTTTGATTTGAAAATTTGTTGTTTTTATACTAACCACAATATCTATTTGTATTAGTAGCACTCTACTAATACGTATTATCGGTTTTTCGTTTTTTTATGTGAATACTATTACTATATTGTATACATATAACAATAAACTCACAAGTACTCCAATAGTGTGAAAACATAACCTTGACTTGGTATTTCATCACTCAATCATTGTATTCGAATCTCAAACGAAGAAAAAAGGCAAAATAGATAATTACTTTCGTGAAGCTTAATTTTGAAAAACACAAACTATAAGGTGGGTATAAGGCGGGTATTATAAAATATACCCTAAGGAAAAAGGCTCTTAAGTGCTTCGCGCCGCCTCGTTTCCCCGCTTGCTTGTGAGTGTTTAGATAAAAAGGGATAATCGAGGGTTTGCCAACCAAAGTATTATCTAAGTATCATATATATTTTCTTGGTTTCATTTGATTAAACCCTCTTGAACGTTTTGGTTTTCCACCAACGTTCTAAAGTCATCGAAGGCGTTCACTTCACATGATCGCTTTCATTCCTTGAGGCTCCTTTAATCAAGAGACTTGATTTGAGGAGAGATTTGTTGATTTTTGTCTACTTAATACATTCACCAAAATCCAAAAAAGGTAAAAACAATCAAAAACCACAAAAAATGGAAAAATTAAAAACACCAAAAAGAATCTTCTTTGCTTATCCCCATGTTGTACGTGACGTTTATGCTTACTCGTAATCAAGCAAGACGTGCACGTAAACGAAAAAATCCGAAAGGAGTCCATACCTACTCCTAATCTTTCTAGTGAGGAGTCTCCTATTGAGTCACCATGGCTAATCTTACTATGATGGAGTTACTTCAAGCACCCACCGAGGGTTATGAAGAAGCTATTGTGATTCCCGCCATCCTTTCGGAGAATTTTGAAGTGAAAATGGGTTTGTTGTCGATGATCCAAAACAACAAATTCCGTGGAGATGAAAAGGATAACCCGCACAACCATATCCGCCAATTCAATCGTCTCACCGCCACTTGCAAGTTTAAGGACGTTGCTAATGATTCGATTAAGATGATGCTTTTTTCGTATTCCTTAGCGGGGCCCGCTAAATTTTGGTTAGAGAAAGAGCCACCCAATTCTATATTGACGTGGAAGGATCTCGTCTCGAAATTCGTGAACCACTTTTTCCCACCCTCTAAGACTACGCATTTGAAAAACGAGATTTCAAAATTCTCACAAGAACATAATGAGAGTTTTTCAACGGCTTGGAATCGGTTTAAGGAAATGTTACATGAGTGTCCTCATCACGGTTTTTCCGACTTGCATCAAATTGACACGTTTTACAATGGTTTGAATGGTCACGAGAGAGATTATCTTAATGCCGCCGCGGGTGGTAATTTTTTGTGTAAAACAGTCGAGGAAGCATTGTTGATTATTGAGAATAGGTCTAAGGTCTATAGTACTCGTATCACATCTAGTGTCCATAAGTCTAAGGCTTCATCCTCACCTTCATTATCTAATACCATCGATGCTTGCCAAATTGAGGCGAACTTGGAAAACAAAATCTTTGATAAGCTTAAAGGTCTTTTAATTGAATTCAAATTTGGTGAACAAAGTGCTCCCGCTACGGCTAAAGCGGTTGAGGTTTCATGTATGTATTGTGGTGGAGGTCATGATTTCTCCGAGTGCATTACCAACGGTGGTAACACTTCGAGTGCCTTCGCGGCCACGGGAACTTACAACCAACACGGTTAAGTTACCCGCTCTAATCAAATGACTCCACCGGGTTTTGCTCCCAATCAAAATGCTAACAACAACTATCAAAACAATCAAGTTGGTTACAAAAACAATTACAAAGGTAACAACTATGGTAATTAAGGGGCTAATAACAATCAAGTTTCAAACAAAAATCAAAACAATGATTTTCAAAACAATAACAAAAGTTTACAAAACTTGAAAGATCTTCCAAATGAATTTGTTGAATACGCAAATGGAAACGATGCTAGGTTTGACAACATGCAAAGAGAGATCATTAGCCTAATATCCGAGTTTAAGAATGACTTGAAAAAGGAGTTGAAAATGAGTTAGCAAATGAGCTTAAGATCTATACAAACAAAATGGAGGGAAATGTAACTAGGTTACAACAAAACCAACAAAAAATGGAACAAGAGCAACATGAAATAAAACAAGAGATGCTTAAGGCTGACAAGAGGCAATCTATGTTTGAGGATAAAATTTCATCCATGTTTGAGGCAATCATGTGTAAACCGTCTTCGAGTAGTCTTCCTAGCAATACCATATCGAACCCTAAGGGAGAGATGAAAGTGATTACCACACGTAGTGGTAAGACACTTAAGGAAACGACTCCTCAACCAATTTCTCCTACGGAGGAAGCAATTGAGGAAGAACCGTTGTGGTCGAAAAGGAGCATATCTCAAGCCCACGAAGTACCGCTCATGCCACACCTACGGTTGACCCATTACGATCATTGGAACCCGAGATTCCAAAGGCTATGCCTATGCCTCAACCCACACCACCTTTGCCCTATCCATCAAGACTTAGAAAGGAGAAACGTCAAGAGCGTCACAACTACCAATTTGATATTTTTATGAAAATGTTTCATGATTTACACTTCAATGTGAGTTTTGCCGACGCTTTGGTCATGATGCCTCGATTTGCCGCTAACTTTAAGAGTATGCTTAACAACAAGGAGAAATTACAACAATTGTCTAGTTGTTCATCGGTTTATCTTAACCGCATACCTCAAAAAGTCGGTGATCCCAGGAAATTCTTGATTCCATGTGCTATCCAAGATATGGAAGAATGCTTCGCCTTGGCCGATCATGGTGCTCGCATTAACTTGATGCCACTTGCAATCTTCAAGTCGCTCAACCTTCCTAATCTTACTCCTTCACTAATGTCTAACGAATTGGCCGATCATTCCACGATTCCCGCATGCGGATTGGCCGAAGACGTTTTTTTGAAAGTGGAAAAGTTCTATTATCCGGTAGACTTTATCGTTGTCGATATTCCCACGGATCCTCAAGTTCCTCTTATTTTAGGTCGTTCGTTTTTAAATACGTCTATGGCATTGATTGATGTGCATGCTAGAAAGATCACCTTACGTTTCAACGACGAGGAACTTGTTATAAACGCAACTCAAAATTCTCCAATTTCTCATGTTTATTTTTTTGCTACCATAAACTCTGTTGATATGATCGACGTTGTTTGCGGGGAATTTTCACAAGAAGTTTTAGGTTTTGGTGACGATGAAAATAGTGGCAACCCCACTATGCTTGATCCCATTCTTGATAATTCGACACCATCCTTTACTCCATTTTAAGGTGGTGGTTTTACGTTGGAAGAATTTGATGTTTCACGTACTTGTGACGAAGACCTCGACAATGATGAGGACTTCTCGATTATTAAGGATTTTCTTAAAGATTTCCCATTTCCTCCACCCGAGGAGGTTATGAGTATCGAACCCAAATCTTCAATTGAGAACCACCAATCCTCGAGTTGAAAGATTTTCCTCCTCATCTTGAATACGTATTTTTGGAGGGGGACGATAAGTTGCCGGTTATTATTGTGAAGGATCTTTCGAATGATGAAAAAACCGCGCTTATCGATGTTCTAAAGGATCACCAAGGGGCAATTGCGTGGAAATTATCCTACATTAAGGGGATTGATCCCAAATTTTGTACCCACAAAATCTTAATGGAGGAGGACTACAAACCCGCAATCCAATGCCAAAGGAGGGTGAACCCCAAATTCTGCGACGTCATCAAAAGGAAGTCCTTAAACTCCTTGACACGGGAATGATTTACCCTATTTCCGATAGCCCTTGGGTGAGTCCTATTCATTGTATCCCTAAGAAGAGAGGAATGACCGTTTTTCCAAACGATGACAACGATTTAAGTCCCACTAGACTCGTGACCGGATGGAGAGTGTGCATTGACTATTATAAGTTGAATGACGCCACTCGAAAAGACCATTTTCCCTTGCCCTTCATGGACCAAATGTTGGAGCGTCTTGCGGGAAACGATTTCTATTGCTTTCTAGATGGTTTTTTAGGTTACTTCCAAATTCCCATTAATCCTCGTGATCAAGAAAAAACTACGTTTACGTGTCCATATGGAACGTTTTCCTATCGTATAATGCAATTCGGACTTTGCAATGCACCGGGAACCTTTCAAAGGTGCATGATGGCTATTTTTCATGATATGATCGAGAAGACGATCGAAGTGTTCATGGATGACTTTTCCGTGTTTGGTAGTTCGTTTACCTCGTGTCTAGGAAACTTAAGACAAATGCTAAAACGTTGTGAGGAAACCAACCTAGTGTTTACCTGGGAAAAATGTCATCTTACGGTTAAAAACGGAATCGTCTTAGGGCACAAAGTTTCTAAAACGAGGATTTAGGTAGACAAAGCTAAGGTAGACGTCATCGCCAAATTACCTAATCCCAAAACCGTCAAGGGAGTTAGGAGTTTCCTAGGCCACGCGGGCTTTTATTGTCGATTCATCAAGGATTTTTCAAAGATTTCTCGACCTATTACACATCTCCTCGAAAAAGATGCTCCTTTTATCTTTAACGAAGATTGTGTACGAGCCTTTGAAATCCTTAAGAGGAAACTTGCCGAAGCTCCCATTCTTGTTGCTCCCAATTGCAATCTCCCCTTTGAGCTCATGTGTGATGCTAGTGACTATGCCATTCGGGCCGTTTTGGGGCAACGTCATGAAAAACACTTCTTGCCTATTCGCTATGCTAGCAAGACGATGATCGAGGCTCAACTAAAATGCAATACAACGGAAAAGGAATTCCTTTCCGTGGTGTATGCATTTGAGAAATTCCGACCTTACCTCGTCTTGACTAAATGCATCGTGTATACGGATCACTCGGCTATAAAGTATCTCATGGCTAAGCAAGATGCAAAGCCAAGATTGCTTCGTTGGATGCTCCTCCTACAAGAATTTAATGTCGAAATCCTTGACAAAAAGGGAGCCAAGAATCTAGCGGCCGATCATCTTTCTCGTTTAGAAGATCCTCACCAAAGTGTTTACGAGCCAAAGGAAATCACCGAAACATTTCCGCTCGAGACACTTGGTGTGAATTCTAAGCTTGATTCTTCTACCCCATGGTTTGCGGACATCGCAAATTACCATGCGAGGAATTTCATCATTAAGGGTATGAAGACTCAACAAAAACGAAAATTCTTTCGTGAAGTCAAGTTCTACTTTTGGAACGACCCTTATCTATTTCGGACTTGTGCGGATCAAATCATTCGACGTTGTGTCTTTGGTACCGAAGCTTCTAACATCCTTAGAGCTTGCCATGAGGGACCCACGGGTGGTCACCACGGTGCTAATCTGATAACTGGCTTTTACCTAGTATAAAAATTAAGTTCGTTGAAATCGGTCTAATCGAATTGATTATTGGTAAACGTGCGACTCAGCTGTCTTTTGGTGGAAAACAATAGTTGTGTCGTTGTAGTAAAGGGAAATGTGCAAAAACTTTTTATAATAGAGGTAAAGTAAATAAAGCTGAAAATGATTGAAAGTAAATGACGAGAAATAAAAACGTGACGAGAAGTAAAAGGCAATTAAAGTAAATAGCGCAAACTTAAAACTATCCTAAAGGCAACTTAAAAGTACACTAAAGCAGACTTAAACTAAATCTAAGGCAAGTAAACTTAAAGTGCGACTAAGGAAAAAGGCGGGAAAAGTAAAGCTTAAGAATTTAAAATCATAAACTTAAAATAAACTAAAAACAGCTCATTCGAAAATAACCTTCGTTCGGAATAATCATTCGTTCGGAATGTCACCTTCGTTCGGAATAATTCTTCTTCACTCGGAATATTTACCTAATGCGGAATAAATGGCTCATCCGGAATATCAGCTCAAAAACCTTCGTTCGGAATATCCAAAAGGTAACCTTCACCCGGAATAAAGTCTCTCGTTCGGAATAATCAAGCCAAAACACTCATTCGGAATAAAATCTTCATGCGGAATAATCACATCAAAACCTTCATCCGGAATATTAGCTTATTCCGAATGAACAACCTTGATCCGGAATATTTGTTCCGAATGAACACCCTTGATCCGGAATATTTGTTCCGAATGAACTCCCTTGATCCGGAATATTACCTTTATTCGGAATATTTCTCTGATCCGGAATAACAAACTGATCCGGAATATTTGCCTTGGTTCAGAAAGTATTGCTGATCCGGAATAACCTAGAAAAAACTATAATCGCGAAGAACAAGGAAGAACAAATACTACGAATCTAATCAAAAACTACCAAATTAAACCCAAAGATTAAACCAAAATAACCACAAACGATCAACTAATGATAATCTATCAAACCAAATCAATAACACTAACAATAATAACCAGAATAATCAAAACCCACTTGATTAAATCAATAAAAACTTCAAGAACATGAACATAAACATAAAGCATAAAGATTCAAGATTAAACAAGAAAGGTAGATAGGAGATTAACAAGAAAAGTAAAGATTCAATAACAATAAAAGGAAACTTACTTGAAGTTAAAGGTATTAACGGTGCAAGACAATTAAGTAAATGACATGAATTTAAAGTGCAAGTAATTAAAATGGTGGAAGAACTAATTGTCACTATTAGCCAACAAAACTAAACAAATGACTAATGAGGTCTATTTATAGGGGAGGAGGGAGGTGATTAGTGGAAGCTTCCTCCTCTCTTTCTTCTTTCTTTATTTCTCATTTAGTCCTCGTCTTCTTAATTCTTCGACTTTTGACTTTGTCTCGGGATTAATAAACTCGTCTTGTAATTTCTTCATTATTTTAGACTTGAGTTCTTCGGCTTTTATTAAACTTCCGACTTTAGACTTTTTCTTCGATAAATCTTCAGAATTGGCCTTGGACTTCCGTTCTTTTTGCACTCTTGATTTCTTGACTTCGTCTTTTGTCTTTTTCTTTGATAAAAGCCCGTGAAAACCGTGTTTTCTTCCCTTTTAACATTTTGATCCTAAAATCACAACAAAAACACAAACCACGCATAGTTCCGACATTTATGACATAAAATACATGTTATGGTCTTGTTTTTATTATAATTAAGTGGTAAAAGGATGGGTGTTTTCACACCTATCAAATCCCCTAGACTTGACCATTGCAATGTCCTCATGCAATGTATAAGTTACAAGGAAAGATTACACTTTTCATCACAATCAATCCACATTGGCCTTTATTAAAGAGATAGAAAATAACAAAGCAAGTAAAGAAATCAAAAACTTACCTTAGGGTTTTAGAATGTCATGAATGATTATCACCCTCAAGTTTCACGTTCCCCATACCAAGCTTAAAAATGAGATCATTGTTATTATAAGTTAGCAAACTAACACGAACTCATGTGGACCAATTATTTACTTAGACTCCCTTATTCCTAGGTGTATCTCAAATATTTTATTATTGTCTTAAATGATCACGAGGATGCATTGTTGACTTATTTCGATAATTATTAAGGCTAAAAATAAAGTGGGACGATTTAATCAATAGTTAGCTAAAGGACAAAATCTTTTAAAACTGCTTCTCGGGATCTCAAAAAGTTCATATCTTGGCATTACTCGCTTCACGATTTGAGACCTTTCTCGGACCGATATTTGGCAGCGACTTCATACTTCAAATCTTTGAGAGACGTTCTTGAAATTATGGTCTTCTCTTCATGATAGGAATTTCTTCACTTGAAGTTTTGAGAGATTCTTCATCTTTGGACCACGACTTCTTCATTTTTCTCCACTCTTTACTTTGGACTTTGATATACAACGATCTGTTGGGTCAAAAAGTTGATGTGGCAGAAACTCAAAATCAAAGAAAACACGAAGACATTTGTTCAAGCGTTGTCAAGAGTAAATTAGACGTTGACAAGAGTAACTTAAGCGTTGACAGAAGTCAAACGCAGTCAACAAGGTCAAACGCTGATAGATGTTTAAAGATTGATGGAGAAATCTATCTAGGGAATATATTGAGTATATTATTTATGATATACACAATATATAGTTTATCTAAATAGAAGATTTAGATGTTTATTTGATTTTATCTCTTGTAGATTCTGTTCCTTCCACTATAAAAGGAACAAGGGTCTTAGGTTTTATTCATATTATTCATTCACAATGTAAACCTAAACGTGTGTGTGCACTAGACGTGGGATTCAATGTATACACGTCTAGTGGATGTTTGTTATTAATATAATGAACATCCCTATTGTTTTAATTCATGTTATTCGTGCCTAAACACCTTGTTAATGTGTCGTGTTCTAATTCCGCTTTGATTGTATAATCATATGAACATGATGCATTCCTAGTAGCTTCAAAGATCCGGAAACCAAGGTTTCCACAATTGGTATCAGAGCCTCGTGGCTCGTGATGCTAGGACCAACAAGGTGTTCGTGTATGGTGAAAAGAAGAAAAATCCGTCTAGGGTTTTTCTAGACATTTTTGTGTGCGCAGCAGTATTCAGATGGTCATAACTTTTGATTGAACCGTTGGATCGTCACGAAATTTTATATGTGTGCTCTACATACACGTATCTAAACATCCACGGGAGGGATTGTCGAGTTGTATCCCCAGGCAAAAGTTATTAAGCGTAAAAGTAGGCAGAAGAGGTGATTTTCAGTTTTTCAAGCTTTTACATAATATCATGATTAGGGTTTCTTTAAACTCTAAATCAATTTAAAGCAGAAAAATTGAAGATTTGAGGGTTATAGCAGCAGGTTAAAGGTTGATGTGTGTTTATTCGATTCAAAGAATTATTAGGGTTTCATTAAGAAGCCTTAATCTGCTCAAAGTATAAACACGTCTTACAATCTGTGTTAGTTTTGATCTGCTTCAAAGAAAAGGGTTTTCAGTTTTAACAAAACCCTAGATTGATCGATGCTGTGAAATCTTAGATCATGATTTGGATTTAGGGTTTGAAACCCTAGAATTATGCAGCCATTATCCAAGGAGGGAAACAGTAACGTTGTTGTCTGTATAACGGTATTATCTGCATAAGGAAGAAAAGAAAAGGATGTGATTTGCTGTGAAGATAGAGACGTATGTTGATATACGTTTTGTGTATTCATGTCCAGATGGAGTCACGAATGAAATTGATCCTGACATATCAGAAGAATAGTCAGACTTGGGATGCAAAATTATAGGAATTATTCTTTCCTGATTTTTAGGATCCTATGTTTATTTAATCAAGTCAGACGTATTATTCAAAGACGTATGAAAAGAAAAGGACATCACGTATGGCTCCAAGGATGCTTTTGATTGGCTATTCATGTTTGCGTTCACACGATCCATTATACCATTGAATTATGCGTTCACACGGCCAAAGGAGAAAGATACGATTTTTTGTGTTCACATGATTCCATGCATATGATTGGTGGAAATTTTGTATGTTCATACGGTTATGGTAGACATGAGGTCACATGATCACAACCCAACTTATTTTATCATATTCAAAAGATGTGATTGGAGAAACAGGTTGGCAGAATACTATGCAGATCAAGTTTACGTGGGGACTTTGGTATTGTGATTTAGGAAAAGACGTACATATTCACAAACATGGCATGGATCTCAATTTATTTTATTATTTTGGGAAGATATCAATATTACTTGGGTATTGTTTCAGAGAGTATGGGCCAAGTCTTGCGACTAAAAAGGAAGATGTGGAATGAATATTCTTATACGCTGGTTTTCAAGAAATCAGTTTATGGCTGATTTTTGTGACTTACTCAAAATATTCTTTACATTGTTATCATGTGATACAGTAATTCAGACAAAGAAAGGACGACGTGAAGTCAAAGAAAAAGGGTCTGACGTATCCTAGATGACGTCAGCAGAATTAGACGCTGACAAGAGTAATGTTGACGCTGACGAGTGAAAATTTGACGCTGATGGAATAAGTCAACGCTGACAGCGTTGACAGTGTTGTCCGAGATATGGCTGTTCAAACGCTGATACGTGTTGTCCGATATCGGACAATACACATGGAAGGATATTGGACAGAGGAGGATCTCGGGTAACACACTGATTGTTGCTGTTTGAGAAAATTGGTATGTTTTGAGCACACAAAAAGGTGGATTATACACACGAAGGTACATGGAATCTCCGTTTTAATCTAGAATATCATGTTGATATTTATGGCTCGGATATTTTTCAAAGGAATTAATGATCTTAAAGCGAGTTAACAACTATTTGTGGGAATTTGATGGGTATTTTAAACTATGTAATTAGGATGGCCTTGAGAGTGGCTTTTACATATGGTATGAAGATGTTATTCCATTAAATTCATCATGAAGAGGTGTTGGCTTAAGGGAAAGAATTCTTATGGTAAGTTTGATGATTGAAGAAGATTTTCGCGAGTTTGTGTTCTATCATATCTTAAAGTCATGGATACCATACATTGACTTTAAAGGTAACTTGTTCGTGCTTTACATGGTTGGTGACGAAGACTTGTCATAACACTTGAAGGAGTTACATTATCGTGCTCAGTGTCTCACAAAGGATGAGAATATTGACAAGGGATCGAGGTCTACTTATAATTTTCCAGGTATAAGTTCTTCATCACGTGGATAGTACAAGACATGGAACACAAGGTTGGGTTATTCTACTTCTACATCAAAAATATCATATTAATTGTTCTTCAAGATCATTACATAGAGCTACATTTGGAGAATCTTCAACATTGCATACATTGTTTACTTCCTTGTTGATGTGACAAAAAGGGGAAGAAATACATGCTACACTTGAGGGGAAGCACTTTGAAGATCATGTACAACTTACAAGAGATACACATAGAGTTTTGCCACTATCAACTAGGGGAAGATTGTTGGGTCAAAAAGTTGATGTGGCAGAAACTCAAAATCAAAGAAAACATGAAGACATTTGTTCAAGCGTTGTCAAGAGTAAATTAGACGTTGACAAGAGTAACTTAAGCGTTGACAGAAGTCAAACGCAGTCAACAAGGTCAAACACTGATAGATGTTTAAAGATTGATGGAGAAATCTATTTAGGGAATATATTGAGTATATTATTTATGATATACACAATATATAGTTTATCTAAATAGAAGATTTAGATGTTTATTTGATTTTATCTCTTGTAGATTCTGTTCCTTCCACTATAAAAGGAACAAGGGTCTTAGGTTTTATTCATATTATTCATTCACAATGTAAACCTAAACGTGTGTGTGCACTAGACGTGGGATTCAATGTATACACGTCTAGTGGATGTTTGTTATTAATATAATGAACATCCCTATTGTTTTAATTCATGTTATTCGTGCCTAAACACCTTGTTAATGTGTCGTGTTCTAATTCCGCTTTGATTGTATAATCATATGAACATGATGCATTCCTAGTAGCTTCAAAGATCCGGAAACCAAGGTTTCCACACGATCCGCCTCCTTTTAGGACTTGGATCTATTTATCCTCATACCTTGTTAGGGCCTTTTTGGATAGACTTCTCCATGATCTTTACGGGAGTATTTGCTTTTCGTCGTGTGTCTCGATCCTTCATATTGATTTTTGATAAATGATTCTTCACATCACTTGGGATCTTTAGCAACAAAGTGTAGCCCTCATGCCTTGTTAGGGCCTTTTCGGACTCGCCAATCTTCGCATCCCGCTTCAATAAGTTATGCCTTGGCTATGAACTCTAATCAATATCGAGCAACTTTTAAACGATCTTGGGCTAGAAGCTAAGTAACTTTTCAAATCGTACAACCTTATTTATTGCAGATAAATTTTCTTAGCAAGCGATAGGAGAATAGGCTTATAATTAACTCACATAAATTCACGAATGAATACCAAACTTATAATTGACTCTATCATCTCTCGTTCTCCACAATTTAAAGTCTCAAGGAATGAGACTCGTGGATGCTTAGCCAATAAAATCAAAGTTTTGGGTTTTCGAGTCATCTATAGGATCTTGCAAACTCTTAGACTTTTTCAAGTTTAGAAATCGCATTTTAAAGTTCCCTTGATAAACGACTCTCTAGGATTAATTATAGGAACTTGCGAAAAGTTCTTGTTCTTAACCCGTGAGAGTTAAGACTTTCGCGTTTTAAAGCTCCCTACATAAAAGTCTAGCAAAACTTGACTTAAACACGTTAAGGATACTAGATAGAGTAAACTTAGACAAGTAAACTCGGGTTGAGTCAAAAGATTCACAACGTTGAAAATTAAAACCACTTTATTAAAAATTTATTCTAGCAATCAAAATAAAATAACTATAACAAAGGAAAAACTACTAGGCCAAAATAGATCAAAAATTTTGAAAAATGTCGAAAAATTGATTTTCCGGTTAAAATGAGGACAAATGCAAGGAAAAGACCACTTAACTTCGATAGAAGTCCCCCCTACACTTGATATAAACATTGTCCTCAATGTTTAAGCATGTGGGAGTAAACTCCCCTACACTTAGGACATTGTGCACTTTGTTTAAATCTTGTTAAGGAAGAGACAACTAACAAGATTCCTATTTTAAAATTGAAGAATATAAAATAGTGAATCGAAAAGAGTTTAGGATAGAACCGGGAAGACGGAAACACGGAATCACAGGTCGTCAAAAATCATCAAGAGTGGATCTTTGAAAGCTCGAATCCCTGAATATGAGAAGAGAGGAAATAGCAAACACCAACGGGTCTCCCCTACACTTAGGATATAGATAACTAAAAGATAGATACTTGGGTTGCCTCCCAAGAAGCGCTTTATTTTTTTTCACCGAGTCGTGAGCCTGACTCGACCTTGATTAGCATAGGAAGAAGCATGAAACACATCCACCGGGATCAAAGACATAGTTTTCGTCCATCAAATAGCACAAGCTTAAGGCGAACAAGGCAAGCCAAAGAAGAGTAGGCAAGGTTCCCTTAAGCAAAGATGAAGAGCGGTGGAAGCAAGTATGGTGGGGTGCAAGCATATCTCCTGTAGTTCCAAAAATCTTTCCTTTTATTGCTTCAGATGGATACTGAGATGGCTTGAAAATTCCAATACCGGGGTCGAACACCTTTTCCTTTAGGGGAAAATAGCACCCAGGCTCAGCAGAATTTGAAGAGGATCCGCTCATAAATCTCACAACCTCATCCGACGAAGGTGGATAGAGAGGTGTCAAAACATAAGAACTGCGAATGTTGGTGTCGTCCGGTTTCTTCTCCTTTGAAAGAATTTTCTTCAAATCCGTAGAAGGATGAAGACCATAATCATCAAAGTCTAAAGGAGGAACATCACTCTCATTTGGGAAGTATGTGTTGAGAAAAGTAGCAAAGTCTTCCTCAAATGAGTAATCATCCAAAGTAGGATCAAGTGATGTTGGCGGAGGATCTTCATCATGTGAAGAATCACTCGAGAGAGTATCGGCCTCATCAAAATCATCATACGTGGGCATGTCTGGATACTCAGAAGTAAAATCATCATAATCATCTCCATCGGAACTAGAATCATCATCAAAAGTATCAAAGATCGGTGGAGAATCATATGTGGGTGGGGGTTCCAAACTGGATAGAGAATTATCCACATCATCTTGAAACAGTGGATTATCATTGCAATAATCGAATAGAGGATTGTTGTAGATGACAAAATCATCAAGCACATTAATCATATTCGTTGATTCTCTTCCATAGGATTTGCTTGTAAGCTTCCCCATTTCAAAAACTTGTGCATCATCCCCGACTCTTAAGATGAGTTCACACTTATCCACATCTATTAAAGCTCTACCGATTCTCAAAAATGGGCGTCCAAGTATTAACGTAATACGAGGGTTCATTTTATAATCAACAACGATGAAGTCGACCAGAAAAGTAAATGTGCCAACTTTAATGAACACATCTTCGGTAATACCAACGGGGTAAGCGAGAGCGATTTGCAAGCTCAAGAGTCATCTTCGTTGGTGTAAGGTCGTGTAATGATAACTTTTTCCAAACACTTAAAGGCATCAAATTTATACTTGCCCCGAGATCGGCTAAGGCAGTAAATTTGTTGGTTTGGTTAAAAGTACAAGGTAGCACAAAACGACTGGGATCTCCAAGTTTTTCTGGAAGTTCTTTAAGAAGGATTGCAGAGCAATTTTCATTCAAGCGAGTATTAGCAAACTCGACCATCTTCTCCTTCTTACTAAGCAATTCCTTAAACATCTTGACAAATTGTGGCATTTGGGCAAGAGCTTCAACAAGGGTAAAGGTGACTTTCATTCCGGCAATCTTTTCCAAAACATTAGAGACTAGAATGTCATTCTTAGTCAAAATTCTAGCCTTGTTGAGCCGTGAAGGGTAAGGAATGCTGGAGTTGGGTGGTGTGGGTGTAGAAGGTGAAGGTTGAGATGTTGAAGGTGGGGTTGGTGGAGGATTCTTCTTGGGTACGTCTTTATGACGAGGCGGAGACGGTAATGGTGAACTAATACTAGGCGTGGGAGTAATAGGGATAAATGGTGGTGGAGGAGGTGTAGATGGACTAACTGGGGGTGGAATAGATGGTCCTACTAAAGTTGCTCCACTACGGGTAGTAATATCAGTCACATTCTCTCTCGGGTTGGTGACGGTGTTTGAAGGTAGAGAGCCCGAAGTAGAGGGTTGAGTGGTTGGTAAGAAACTAGCCAGCATATTCTTCAAATCATTCGTTTGATTGCTGAAGGAGGATTGTATATCATTTCGAAGCTCGGATCTAATGTCATTCCCTTTCTTGGTGATATCCCCTTTCAAATTGATAATTTGGCTTTGTAGATTCTTGATTTGCTCTCCTTGGGTTCTCATTAAAGCTTCAACATCTTGATTCATGGGTAGGGCTTGTTGAGCGGGTGGGTGATAAGGATTAGAAGCTCGATGTGGGATTTGGTTGCTTCTAGTGTAGTTGTTGTTGAGGTTGTGGTTTTGAGGAGAAAAACCGGGGGAAAGGTAGTTGTTTGACCGGTAACTTAGCAAATTTCGATCCCCTTGAGGTCGGGCTTGGTAATTTTCCGGTGAATAATTACCATAAGCCGCATACACGTTTTCCGGATTTCTTGAGTAGAAGGACAATCAGTGTATGAGTGAGGACCGCCGCATGTCTCACAAGGATTGGCTACCGCTTTAACTTGTTGTTGTTGGTTTGAAGCGATGAGCAAGATATTTTTGTTCATTTCGGCCATCATGCGGGTGAATTCGGTCATATCGGGGTTTGCTGAAGTAGAAGAAACATTGACTCACGGGTTGTTCCTTGAAGAAGCGGAGGAATCCCATTTTTTGTGATGAGTAGTCATGTTCTCAATAAGCTCTCTACACTCCTCGGGTCTTCTTTTCATAAATATGCCACCGGCGGCTGCATTAATCGTATCACGATCACGAAAAGTCAAACCATTGTAGAAAGTATCAATTAAGGTCACGGGGAGCATGTTGTGGTTTGGACATCGATCGATCAAAACATTATATCTTTCCCAAGCATCAAAGAGAGATTCATCGGGTTCTTGCATAAAACCGCTGATTTGATTTCGAAGGCTCGTGACCATGGATGGTGGAAAGTAGCGCGACAAAAAGCGTTGAGTCATGTCATCCCAAGTATGAATGGAATTATTCGGGAGACGATCAAACCATTTTTTGGCGTGGTGTGATAAAGTATGTGGAAAGAGTTGAAGGCGAAGGACATCCATAGTAGCACCGGGCAACTTCATGCTTTGGGTAATAGTAATGAATTTGTCGAGGTGCTTGTTGGCATCATCATCAGGCATTCCGTGGAATGAATTAGTTTACACTTGTTGAATCATGTGATGCTTCAACGAAAACTCCGGAGCCGTGATTTGCATCGGCGCAATCGGTCCTCCTCGTCCAAACATTGTGGGTTGACAAAGCTCCTCCATTGTCCGAAGATCGGGCTGTGGAAGAATATTGTTGTTGTTATTGTTGAGGTGCGGTGGATTATTGTTGTTGTTCACACCTGCCATAGCTAAATCTTCACGAGTCTCGGGCTCTGGATAAGTAGAAGATCTAGTACGCATACACCTGCGAAAGCAAAAGAAAAAGATACCAAAGCAATAGACAATATATATACACTATAAAAATAAAATCTTTTTGGATTTTTGAAAATTTTTAATTAATTTTTTTTTTTGGATTTATAACAATTTTTAATTTTTATGGATTTTTGAAATTTTTAAGCAAGAAAAATAACGTTCACGAATGAACGGATCCCAAAAAGCAACGCGTCTCTCACAGAAAACCGTTAATCTTTACTAAAAGACCCGGCAGCGGCGCCATTTGATAACTGGCTTTTACCTAGTATAAAAATTAAGTTCGTTGAAATCGGTCTAATCGAATTGATTATTGGTAAACGTGCGACTCAGTTGTCTTTTGGTGGAAAACAGTAGTTGTGTCGTTGTAGTAAAGGGAAATGTGCAAAAACTTTTTATAATAAAGGTAAAGTAAATAAAGCTGAAAATGATTGAAAGTAAATGACGAGAAATAAAAACGTGACGAGAAGTAAAAGGCAATTAAAGTAAATAACGCAAACTTAAAATTATCCTAAAGGCAACTTAAAAGTACACTAAAGCAGACTTAAACTAAATCTAAGGCAAGTAAACTTAAAGTGCGATTAAGGAAAAGGCGGGAAAAGTAAAGCTTAAGAATTTAAAATCATAAACTTAAAATAAACTAAAAACAGCTCATTCGGAAATAACCTTCGTTCGGAATAATCATTCGTTCGGAATGTCACCATTCGGAATATCAGGCTTTATTCGGAATATTCACTGATCCGGAATAACAAACTGATCCGGAATATTTGCCTAGGTTCGGAAAGTATTGCTGATCCGGAATAACCAGAAAAAACTATAATCGCGAAGAACAAGGAAGAACAAATACTACGAATCTAATCAAAAACTACCAAATTAAACCCAAAGATTAAACCAAAATAATCACAAACGATCAACTAATGATAATCTATCAAACCAAATCAATAACACTAACAATAATAACCACAATAATCAAAACCCACTTGATTAAATCAATAAAAACTTCAAGAACATGAACATAAACATAAAGCATAAAGATTCAAGAATAAACAAGAAAGGTAGATAGGAGATTAACAAGAAAAGTAAAGATTCAATAACAATAAAAGGAAACTTACTTGAAATTAAAGGTATTAAAGGTGCAAGACAATTAAGTAAATGACATGAATTTAAAGTGCAAGTAATTAAAATGGTGGAAGAACTAATTGTCACTATTAGCCAACAAAACTAAACAAATGACTAATGAGGTCTATTTATAGGGGAGGAGGGAGGTGATTAGTGGAAGCTTCCTCCTCTCTTTCTTCTTTCTTTATTTCTCATTTAGTCCTCGTCTTCTTAATTCTTCGACTTTTGACTTTGTCTCGGGATTAATAAACTCGTCTTGTAATTTCTTCATTATTTTAGACTTGAGTTCTTCGGCTTTTATTAAACTTCCGTCTTTAGACTTTTTCTTCGATAAATCTTCAGAATTGGCCTTGGACTTCCGTTCTTTTTGCACTCTTGATTTCTTGACTTTGTCTTTTGTCTTTTTCTTCGATAAAAGCCCGTGAAAGCCGTGTTTTCTTCCCTTTTAACATTTTGATCCTAAAATCACAACAAAAACACAAACCACGCATATTTCCGACATTTACGACATAAAATACACGTTATGGTCTTGTTTTTATTATAATTAAGTGGTAAAAGGATGGGTCTTTTCACACCTATCATAATCTCACGACGAAGAAGGTCTTTGATGTCGGATTCTTTTGGCCTACTATTTATCGAGATGCACATGCACTTGTGAAGTCTTGTGACTCATGCCAACGAAAAGGAAAAGCCTCACAAAACGATGAAATGCCACAAAACATCATCCAAGTGTGTGAGGTCTTTGACGTTTGGGGTATCGACTTTTTGGGGCCGTTCCCATCATCTCGTGGTAATAAGTATATCCTTGTGGCCGTTGACTACCTATCTAAGTGGGTGGAAGCTAAGGCTTTGCCCACGAATGATGCTCGTGTGGTAGTCAAGTTCTTGAAACAATTGTTCTCTCGGTTTGGAACCCCTCGTGCAATTATAAGCGATCGTGGAACCTATTTTTGCAATGACCAATTTGAAAGATTTCTTAGGAAATATGAGGTCACACATCGGATTTCTACGCCTTATCACTCACAAACAAGTGGGCAAGTCGAGGTTTCAAGCCGAGCTTTGAAAAGGATCTTGGAGAGATCTATTGGGGAGAACCGACAATCTTTGTCGGATAAGTTGGACGATGCTTTATGGGCCTTTAGGACCGCTCATAAGACACCCATCAGGTGCACACCTTATAAGCTTGTGTATGGGAAGAATTGCCATCTACCAATTGAACTCGAACGCAAAGCTTATTGGGGCCTTAAGCATTGTAATGATGATATTGAGACCACGGGAAAACACCAAAAAATACAACTTAACGAATTAGATGAATTGAGGGATATTGCTTATGAAAATTCAAAGATTTATAAAGAAAAGACTAAAAAGTTTCATGATTCAAAAATTAAAAACCGGGTTTTTAACATTGGGGATCAAGTGTTACTTTTTAACTCACGATTAAAAATCTTTTCTGGTAAGCTGAAATCCTGTTGGTCTGGTCCATTCACCATCACCCAAGTTTTTCCTTATGGAACCATCGAGCTAGCTCAAAATGATGGCCCCAACTTCAAGGTGAATAGACATAGGTTGAAGCACTACTTTGGTGGGGAAGTTCCATCCTTAAACTACCTCGACCAAATCACCTTCCCCAATGATAATTAGTATTGAGGGGATCGAGTCAAGCTCATGACTCGGTAATCAAAAACGAGGTGCCTCGTGGGGGAGTCCCATGCTTATCCTATGTACATATTATCGTTTTCTAATGTAGTAACGTGAGGGGATTTGTGCCCTTCCAACCTTTGTTCCGTGGTTGTTTGTGCTATGTGGTTTTTAGATGATCATGATCTTCACGATTGAAGTTGCTCGTGTTCGTTTTATGGGAGCACTCGATCATTTGCTTTGAAGAATTTCTCAATATCCATGATATATCCTTTGACGTTCTAACCTTAGGTTTTTAGCTCACTTCATAAACGGCTTTAAATTTAACGGTTACACCCTTTCCATGCTAGATTATGCATTCGACTACATCTCTAGTATGGGGGTTTCCAACCCTTAGACTCGAAACATTGAGGACCATGTTTAACTTTAGTATGGGGGTGAATAGATACTTGCCTTGCCAAACCTTCATGCTTTCCAAAGTTTATCTTTTTGTTTATCGTTTTGTTGCAAAATAAGGCTAAAAATGGCCAAATTTTAAAATTATTCTCATGTTTTATAAGTGTTTGAAGACACGAATGTAGATTTTACGATGGCAAGAATAAGAGTAATTTTTTACTCGACCGTGCGTGTTGAGCACTTAGCTTCGATTCCTTAACTTTACATTAGGCTAGGTCTCTTAAATGAGGACGAGAAATGATTGAGTTAATTATAAGTTACTATGCTAAACGTAGAGTATTCGTATTCTTTCAAAAACTCATGTGTTCTCGTTGTTTGCTTATTCTCCCTTCGCTTGTATATAATTTTTCTTAATAAGTATTGGCTTAGCGGTTTAGTCTTGATTGTTGGTTTCTAGTCTTTTCTAGTAGCTTCCATGTAATTAAATTGGGAAAACATTAAGGCATCGCCAGCGTCACGGTTTTGAAGTGTTGGCAACCCGAATAATCGAAAGCTTCACCCAATAATAAGATTTCAAGTGCTCACCTAAATCAAGCAAACAATTTGAAGCTCACAAGGCCGAAAAATCTATGCGGAAATTGAAAGTGAATCAAGCCTTAATCTTTGAAGCTTTAAAGATCCAAAGTTCGCTTTTAGGGTGAGGATATACGTCTTTGGCCATAATAAAACCACCGATGAGGAGGATAATAAAAGGCAAGGCAAGACCGAAGTCATAATAAAAGCTTCATGGAGAAGTTGAATAAAATATGGAGGTAAACCTATGATAATAAGGCCCATCTGGTAGGGGGCGTATAAAAGTCTTGGTAATAAGTCTCATGTTCAAAACCATTATAAAACCGTGTTTATCGATCCTTCTTGTTAAATTAATTTTTTGACATCGTTATCTATTAGGAGGGGTTATTAATTCGATGGTCTTGGTTACACCGTTATGACTCTATTTTTAGACCTAAATCTATATTATCGCATAAGTAAAAAATGTATCCTCGTGAAACATTCAAGACAAAATAAAATATAAGATATACAACTTAGGAAAATGAGAGGATAAGTACGTGATTAGGGCATATGAGTTGTGTTAGCATTACTAACTTATAATGACAATGATCTTGTTGCACGCTTAGCATGGAATTGGGGTGAAAATCGAGGATGACGAAATTACTTCTAACGAAGCATTCACGTGTTCTTATTCTATGAACCTAAACGTCCCATTTTGCGATGAAAATCATACATTATGTCTAAAACGCAAGTAGTAGTAATAGTAGTAGTATAGCTAGTTTATTATTCAATAAAAGTGCATAAAAATGAATTTTGGAAGTGCTACGATACTTTATTCTAGCATTGCGTGTGGGCACGGCAATGGTTTAATATGGGGGAGTGATGAGATGGATTTTATACATGATCTCATCGGTCTTTTTGGGATTTAAATGTACAAAATATCATCAAATATGCCAAATATATGCTTTTGTTTGTTACATGTGTATTTTAGGTACGGATATTGAGAAAATGAGAAAAGATCACAAGAAACAAGAAAAAACGAACACGGGAAACGAAGCCGTACAATAAACCAAGCCCTAGTGTTGATTTTCCAAGAATAACCCTTGAAGAATTGAAGATTGTACAAGAAGGTGTTACACCCCCAAAATATGCCCAGCGGAAACACACTAGTTTGGGGCCTGTTACATCATGATTATCTGAGTGTTGATTCGAGAGAGCGACCTCTATGTCAAATATCACAATGCAGACTCCAAATAATCATACAGCCAAGTACCTGAGAATACATGCTTAAAACGGTCAACATAAAGTTGGTGAGTTCATAAGTTTTATTAAAAATGTTTATGACACCTCAAAAGTTTCTAAAGCCCACTAACAAAGGTAGTATCGTAAAAGCGTTTAGAAATCCAGAGTTTCACAACAAAGCAACGTGTACCACAAAGTTCAGTCATGTATCAACATTTAGCCAAAAGCATTACAACAAACACATAATAATTCAGTTCATATTCAAGATTCATAATAACATCACATGCAAGATTCATATCAAGATCACATGCACAATTCATATCAAGATCACGTATAAGAAGCATATCAAGATCATAGCAAGATTCACATTTCAAGATCAATACGAGATCAGAAGAAGATTCACATGCAAGAATCATATCAAGGTTCACAGTCAAGATCAATACCACATCATAGTAAGATGGATCACAAGAGCAATTCAAGTTCAGAATCATATCATGCAATGGACCGCAAAAACATAGATAAGATATGCATGACCATCATGGGAGATATCACGTCAGGCATATTGGGTACAACACAGTGTTTATGATAGCACTAAGCTCATGAAACCGAACTATGGCAAGTACGCTGAAACATCGCGCGCATGAAATACAAGTTGCCCAAGTAGGTGTCTAACCCAAGACCACCTAGCACAACATCAAATGGTATACGTCCGTTTGGCAGTGGCGATTTACAAATCCCCGGACGGAGGTTGCCAAAACCTCAATAGATCTCTCCATAACATCAGGTTCACTTTACCGGTCATCCAGAAGTGATTAACGGTTCATGAAGGGGACTAAGAAAAACATGGGTTAAAGCTACTTAGGCATATCCATAAACCAACTTCAACGAAGTATACAACGAGAGCACATTTTGCGTCCAAGCAAGTGACAAAGCATTATCTCATACATAAACAATATCTTAGCGAAGTATTCTTATACAAGCACAGATGCATCATAAGCAAATAACAAAGCATTATCTCTCCCCAAATAGATTAAGCATATAACGCAAATTAAGAGAAGAAATGACTCACTCACATATTCGCAATATGCAGCATAAACAATTCTTCATAGGTATAAACATATGCATCGCAAACAATACTTGAGAAGTATAACCACGTATGTATCACAAACAATAATCAAACGTATAAATACGTATTTGACATCGACAAGCATGCATCTCCCCCAAAAGAGACTAAAACATTTATAAAGCGATTCAAAAAAATAGAAAGAAGGGGGGGGGGGGGGGGTATGAACTCACCTCAGTATGCAAAGATTTCACAGCACGAACATGATAATCACAGATGCAGCAAACGCAAGACGCAACCTAAATATATAACGCTAGATTAGATGACAATAGAAGAATGCAAAAATGCATTCGTCACACGCACATGTCACCCTTTACCACGGTTTTAGTTATAAATATATGCTCAAAATATTTGTTGATGTAATATTCGACCAAACTTCTAAGTAAAAATATCGTCTCGACTCAATAAAAATTCGCCAGCCATTCGACGTTACATATAAATTAGCCATTTTAAACAAAACACTTAACTCATGTTAATTAAACTCGACTAGTCACTCTCAAACCCGAAACCCTGCGCCATTTAATACTCGATGCCAAGATTTATTAGATAATATTTACACAACAAATTATACATTTACCAAACTTTTAATATATCCCAAAAGTTTTGACAACTTGACAACTAATTAAAACCTCCATTCACTAGACCCACTTGACATTTGCAATTTCTTTTCAAATAACTGTTGGGAAACAGTTGGACAATAGGGGACCAACAATGACACTTGACTATGAACCATTTCCATCTCAACACTCTCTCTCTCTCGGCTTAAAACTGAAATTCTACCATTTATAAAACAAGTTTTGGCTCGACGGTTCACGCTCACAACAAACCCTCAAAACTCTGTCAACACTCCCAACAATCTCGCAAACTTTCAAAAATCTCTCGTCTTTTCACGTCGACAAACTCTCGCCATACGACTCTCACAAGCTCTCAACAAACTCGCACAAGCTCACAAAAACTCTCGACAAAACCCTCACAACTCGCGAAAACACATCAACAAAGTCCCACAAAACTATCATCAATCTCATGTCTCACATTTGCTATAACTTATTTACAGCATAAAACATCGTTTGACACGTACCCTTTAAGCTCGAAATACACCAAACGACCTACTACTAACGTGAGTTTTAGAAGAAAACAGTATGTTCATTAATTAACTCAACATGGAAAACCCATTTCATATGTATACTTTAACTTGTTTATACGTAACCATAATGAATGGTTTAAAAGATCTTTGTTTGAAAGCCAAGTTTTGTTTCGAAAAATGTGGTAAGGTGACCATGTATTAAAAGCATGACGACACCAAACAAGATGAAACAAGAGGTATGTGGGTTAACCTTGACGAGCAGCTAGCGAACCCACGATAGCAATAATAAGCGGCGTCTATAATTGAAACCCGCTTCGAACAAATGAAACCCTCTCGATTAGAACGCGTACAACCGTAGCTAGAACCCTTCAACTAGTGACCCTCTTCGTCTTCGTCTGGTACTTGCGTCAACAGCAGCTCGGAACCTCGAACAAGAAACCCACTTTGAAATATAAAACCCACTTTGAAAGTTATGAAACCCACTCGACCAAACTCGTACCACCGCAACTAGCAACCTTCAGGACCTTCCAACAAGTAAGACACCCACGTCGGTAGCGTTCCCACTTAGCGTAATGATGCAACCTGTCGTCTTGTAACTCGCTTCACAAACCTCAGCTAGAAACTCTTGAACGACTTGTACTCGCTTTTTGCCAAAACAACTGATGCAGCTACAACTCACGTTCGAAAATATGAAGCTTTTATGTATATAGTGTCATCTTTGTGGTACAAAAATGGAGTTTGATTGATATTGGTTTGATCCGGAATGAGGAGAGTGGAGTTGAGTTCGTGTGTATTTGTTTATGGTGAGGGTGAGGATGGATATACGAGTAATAGGTAAAAATAGGACGCATTTTGCATGAGGTGGGGGACCAAATTGATCGTCCAGTAAGAGGGAAGAGGAAATGATGTACTAGGCTAGAGGTTAGGGATTTCATGTGGGATTTTAAATTTGAATTTTGTGTTATTTGTCTTGGCTGGTAAATGTAAAGAGGGTTGGAGTCAAATGTTCACATGTTATTTTATTTGCAAGTTGATAGGTGAAAGTGATGAGGTCTTAGTTAGTTGTAAGGAGATTTTACCAATGTATGAATAACGATGGGGTTTTGTACACGGTGAGTCGAGGTTCGCGTTACTATCAAAGGCGAGTATCACACAGTAGTATCATGACGATGCTAAATTTAACTATAGTTAACGATAAGTAAATGTTGAATGTAGGCTCATGTGTCCTACTCGGTACTTAATATTAATGTTTACTTAAAACACACGGCACATAAGTCACGTTTCGTTAGCGAATAATTCCAAAGGTAAAGGGTATAGCTCGTGAGCGCACGAGGTCAAAATTTAATACGTGCAGTGTTTATATAGACATCGACTCAGCATAGTCTGCAACTAAAACTCAATTTAGCACGTAAAATGGCATACGACCAACTCGAGGTAAGAACTGTAAATATCTCGTGACATTTAAATATAAAGGTTTAAGTTTTACTGTGTCGATACGCAAACTGTGTGATTTTTCAGATTTTACAAAATATGACTGTTTTCAAATCCAATAGGTTTAATAACGCTAAAAATAAATTTCGAATAATAATTAATATAATTTATTATTATTTAATTTATGAAAAATTCTCGGGTGTTACATCATCCACATGCCATTTTGAGTTTTGTCCTCAAAACTCGATTGTTGTTACTTGGGTTAGAAGTGTCAAGAATGTCAGAAAGAAATAGGTAAAGCTAGAATGTATTCTAAAGGTTTGACATGTCAATTTGTCAAAGCGGTAACGGTTCATAGATGAATTAAAGGAAAATTGGAAGCGAAGAATCTAGCAAGTCGTCTACTCTTAAAAGTCGATACATTGTTCACTATAGTCAGTTGGTTAAGCTCGATGCTCATTCAGAAAAATCGGTGCAACAATTCACGAGTCAAATGATGTTTGAGAAATCATTCTCTGAAATGCAATAATGGTAACGATAAAAAGGACAAAATAACGATCAAACTGTATGGACGAACCGTGAGTCAAAAGAGCACAACCCATAACTGGATTAATAAAATAATATAAATAATGAGTCACGTCGAATGCAGTTAAGCCCACTTATTTATAAATCGTTATTTACATCGAGAAGCGTCCTAATCCATGTAAATAAATATTTATAACCTCATGGTTCGGTGACCTATGATTTCTTTATTCAAAGGAAAAGGCGTCCCAATACGTTTGAATAAAGATTTCATAGCTCATCCTGCTTAAATATTCCCGACAAGGCTTATCATCAAATATATAAAATATCTAAGAAAATAGATATTACCAAGAGAGTTTACAGCCAGTTTATTTATAAACTTTATATTCAGACGTCCCATTCCATCTCAATACGGAACCATAAATAAGCTTCTGGTTCGGTGGCTTATGATTTCCCATTTAGATGTCCCATACCATCTAAATATGAAATCATAATTTAACTTGTGCTCAGGAGACTCATGTTTCATATTCAAACGTCCCATTCCATTTAAATATGAAGTCATAAGTACCCTGATTTGAGTCACACCGCACCATTTAGACATGAAAACTATCCAAATAATATTACATGAAATTACCAACAGCAAAGTGTATGAGTTGTCAATAGTCGTGTCTAGTAAGTAGATGTCCAAAATTCTAAGAAAATAAATGTCGACGCGCAATAACGTGCGCAAAAATAGGTATCAAACAAGGAGCTCATATATAATATAATAATATATTATAATAGTCACCAAATAGATAAAAGGAACAATCAACATATAAAGCAATCATAAACAGATAAAGCAAGCAGTCATGCAGCAGCGGATAATGAAATTGCAAACATGCAAAACGAGCATTCATATAGTAGCAGAATGAGCAAAGATAAAACACACGAGAGCATCGGTTATAGTCTAGGCCTATATAATAACACCTAGTTCTCTATAACAAAGGCTCTAATACCAATCTGCAACACCCCCAAAACAGGCCCAGCGGAAGCACACTAGTTTGGGGCCTGTTACATCCTGATTATCCGAGTCTTGATTCGAGAGAGCGACCTCTATGTCAAATATCACAATGAAAACTCCAAATAATCATACAGTCAAGTACCTAAGAATACATGCTTAAAACGGTCAACATAAAGTTGGTGAGTTCATAAGTTTTATTAAAAATATTTATGACACCTCAAAAGTTTCCAAAGCCCACTACCAAAGGTAGTATCGTAAAAGCGTTTAGAAATCCAGAGTTTCACAACAAAGCAACGTGTACCACAAAGTTCATTCATGTATCAACATTTAGCCAAAAGCATTACAGCAAACACATAATAATTCAATTCATATTCAAGATTCATAATAACATCACATGCAAGATTCATATCAAGATCACATGCACAATTCATATCAAGATCACGTATAAGAAGCATATCAAGATCATACAAGATCATAGCAAGATTCACATTTCAAGATCAATACGAGATCAGAAAAAGATTCACATGCAAGAATCATATCAAGGTTCACAGTCAAGATCAATACCACATCATAGTAAGATGGATCACAAGAGCAATTCAAGTTCAGAATCATATCATGCAATGGACCGCAAAAACATAGATAAGATATACATGACCATCATGGGAGATATGACGTCAGGCATATTGGGTACCACACAGTGTTTATGATAGCACTAAGCTCATGAAACCGAACTATGGCAAGTACGCCGAAACATCGCGCGCATGAAATACAAGTTGCCTCAGTAGGTGTCTAACCCAAGACCACCTAGCACAACATCAAATGGTATACGTCCGTTTGGCATTGGCAATTTACAAATCCCCGGACGGAGGTTGCCAAAACCTCAATAGATCTATCCATAACATCAGGTTCACTTTACCAGTCATCCAGAAGTGATTAACGGTTCATGAAGGGGACTAAGAAAAACATGGGTTAAAGCTACTTAGGCATATCCATAAACCAACTTCAACGAAGTATACAACGAGAGCACATTTTTCGTCCAAGCAAGTGACAAAGCATTATCTCATACATAAACAATATCTTAGCGAAGTATTCTTATACAAGCACAAATGCATCATAAGCAAATAACAAAGCATTATCTCTCCCCAAATAGATTAAGCATTTAACGCAAATTAAGAGAAGAAATGACTCACTCACATATTCACAATATGCAGCATAATCAATTCTTCATAGGTATAAACATATGCATCACAAACAATACTTGAGAAGTATAACCACGTATGTATCACAAACAATAATCAAACGTATAAATACGTATTTGACATCGACAAGCATGCATCTCCCCCAAAAGAGACTAAAACATTTATAAAGCGATTCAAAAAAATAGAAAGGGGGGGTATGAACTCACCTCAGTATACAAAGATTTCACAGCACGAACATGAAAATCACAGATGCAGCAAACGCAAGACGCAACCTAAATATATAACGCTAGATTAGATGACAATAGAAGAATGCAAAAATGCATTCGTCACACGCACATGTCACCCATTACCATGGTTTTAGTTATAAATATATGCTCAAAATATTTGTTGATGTAATATTCGACCAAACTTCTAAGTAAAAATATCGCCTCGACTCAATAAAATTTCGCCAACCTTTCGACGTTACATATAATTTAGCCATTTTAAACAAAACACTTAACTCATGTTAATTAAACTCGACTAGTCACTCTCAAACCCGAAACCCTGCGCCATTTAATACTCGATGCAAAGATTTATTAGATAACATTTACACAACAAATTATACATTTACCAAACTTTTAATATATCCCAAAAGTTTTGACAACTTGACAACTAATTAAAACCTCCATTCACTAGACCCACGTGACATTTGCAATTTCTTTTCAAATAACTGTTGGGAAACAGTTGGACAGTAGGGGACCAACAATGACACTTGACTATGAACCATTTCCATCTCAACTCTCTCTCTCTCTCTCTCAGCTTAAAACTGAAATTCTACCATTTATAAAACAAGTTTTGGCTCGACGGTTCACGCTCACAACAAACCCTCAAAACTCTGTCAACACCCCCAACAATCTCGCAAACTTTCAACAATCTCTCGTCTTTTCATGTCGACAAACTCTCGCCATACGACTCTCACAAGCTCTCAACAAACTCGCACAAGCTCACAAAAACTCTCGACAAAACCCTCACAACTCGCAACAACACATCAACAAAGTCCCACAAAACTATCATCAATCTCACGTCTCACATTTGCTATAACTTATTTACAGCATAAAACATCGTTTGACACGTACCCTTTAAGCTCGAAATACACCAAATGACCTACTACTAACGTGAGTTTTAGAAGAAAACAGTATGTTCATTAATTAACTCAACATGGAAAACCCATTTCATATGTATGCTTTAACTTGTTTATACGTAACCATAATGCATGGTTTACAAGATCTTTGTTTGAAAGCCAAGTTTTGTTCCGAAAAATGTGGTAAGGTGACCATGTATTAAAAGCATGACGACACCAAACAAGATGAAACAAGAGGTATGTGGTTTAACCTTGACGAGCAGCTAGCGAACCCAGGACAGCAATAATAAGCAGCGTCTATAATCGAAACCCGTTTCGAACAAATGAAACCCTCTCGATTAGAACGCGTACAACCGTAGCTAGAACCCTTCAACTAGTGACCCTCTTCGTCTTCGTCTGGACTTGCGTCAACAGCAGCTCAGAACCTCGAACAAGAAACCCACTTTGAAATATAAAACCCACTTTGAAAGTTATGAAACCCACTCGACCAAACTCGTACCACCGCAACTAGCAACCTTCAGGACCTTCGAACAAGTAAGACACCCACGTCGGTAGCGTTCCCACTTAGTGTAATGATGCAACCTGTCGTCTTGTAACTCGCTTCAAAAACCGCAGCTAGAAACTCTTGAACGACTTGTACTCGCTATTTGCCAAAACAACTGATGCAGCTACAACTCACGTTCGAAAATATGAAGCTTTTATGTATATAGTGTCATCTTTGTGGTACAAAAATGGAGTTTGGTTGATACGTGTTTGATCCGGAATGAGGAGAGTGGAGTTGAGTTCGTGTGTATTAATAGGAGGCATTTTTCATGAGGTGGGGGACCAAATTGATCGTCCAGTAAGAGGGAAGAGGAAATGATGTACTAGGCTAGAGGTTAGGGATTTCGGCTGTGTTTGGTAACGAGCAGTTTCAAGCGTTTTGGAGCGATAAGCGACAAGCAGTTAGAGTTTTTATTGAAAAACTTGTTTGGCAAAGGAGCAACTAGCGTCTGAATATTGTCTAAACGCTCCAATCTCAAATGCTATCTTAAGAAGCATTTCAGAACTGCTCCAAGCAGAATGATTATAAAATTACATTTATACCCTCAATTATAATATTTACAAACTTATGTAATTAGGTTATGTGTCCTTTTTCGTAATTTTACAATTTCTAATTACTTTTACAGCTACGTTACCAAACACTTTTTCTAAACAAACTGCTTACTGCTTGTTGCTCCTACTTCTGCTTACTGCTCCTACTTCTGCTTACTGCTTATTGCTTCTGCTACTGCTACATGTTACCAAACATACCCTTCATGTGGGATTTTAAATTTGAATTTTGTGTTATTTGTCTTGGCTGGTAAATGTAAAGAGGGTTGGAATCAAATGTTCACATGCTATTTTATTTGCAAGTTGATAGGTGAAAGTGATGAGGCCTTAGTTAGTTGTAAGGAGATTTTACCAATGTATGAATAACGATGGGGTTTTGTACACGGTGAGTCGAGGTTCGTGTTACTATCAAAGGCGAGTATCACACAGTAGTATCATGACGATGCTAAATTTAACTATAGTTAACGATAAGTAAACGGTGAATGTAGGCTCATGTGTCCTACTTGGTACTTAATATTAATGTTTACTTAAAACACACGGCACATAAGTCACGTTTCGTTAGCGAATAATTCTAAAGGTAAAGGGTATAGCTCGTGAGCGCACGAGGTCAAAATTTAATACGTGCAGTGTTTATATAGACATCGGCTCAGCATAGTCTGCAACTAATACTCAATTTAGCACGTAAAATGGCATACGACCAACTCGAGGTAAGAACTGTAAATATCTCGTGACATTTAAATATAAAGTTTTAACTTTTACTGTGTCGATACGCAAACTGTGCGATTTTTCAGATTTTACAAAATATGACTGTTTTCAAATCCAATAGGTTTAATAATGCTAAAAATAAATTTCGAATAATAATTAATATAATTTATTATTATTTAATTTATGAAAAATTCTTAGGTGTTACAGAAGGGTCCTCCAATATTGAATAGTTGACACTTTAAACCCTTGTATATTCATAATTACAAGTTTGGTCCTTAAAGTTTGTCAAATTACAAAAAGGACCCTCCACTTTAAAGAATTGGCAAGAATGGTCCCTTATAAATCAAGACTTGTCAATATTAGTCCTCCAAAATGTCAATCATACAAGTCAAGACCATAATCATTGAAGAAAATGCCAAAACAGCCCTTCAAGAATTAAGAATTGGCAAGAAATACCCCTGAAAATACTCTGGAAAAGTATTTAGGGCAAAAGTGTGAAAATAGAAACTTTGTTATAAAAGGAAATTCAGTTTTTAGCTTTTAAATACAAAGTGAAAGAAAGCAAAGAAACAAGGGGCTTAATCTGGGCGACAAAGAAACTTACCTAGGCCACTCAAGGATGGACACGTGCCCCACTCACTCAAAACAACCAATCCCCATTCAGCTTTTGGCCATGTCACCCTCCACTTAAAACCGTTTATAATTAATCTTTGATTAGTTTAATAAATGACGCCTAACACAACTTTCAAATCCTAAATCAGATCAAACCATGCACTATTCACCGTATGAACAAAATTGGGTTTTACTAAATGGCTTGTAATTAGACCCTCATATAGTCCAGAATTATGATTAAGGGACTCTTAATCATAACCCAACTCTCAAATCCCATGCCACATCATCACAAGTCACATGCCACCAACCTTGTACACGGTTTTGGGAGAAGATGCCAAAAGGTGACAGCCATCCAACGAATTGTATTCTTGCTTCAAACTTAAGCTCATTGTGAGCCTAGATCAACTTCCAACCTTTACACCTCACACATACAGCCAAGAAACCTCACATGATATGCAGATTTTTAAAACTTCATCAAGGGCAATATTGGGACTTCACAACTTAGGGTTTACATTTTTTAAGCTTTGTAGTTCATGTTTGTAGCCTATATAAGGCATTAGGCATCACACATTGTAACCTGCTCTTGGTTTTTCTTTGATCACAAATCTGTAAAGCCTTGTTCATGTTTAATGAAAAGTGTTTATTATTGTTGATGAAATCCAAGTGCCAATCTTATTATTTGCTTGTTATTGATATATGTTTGTGCTTCTGAAATCTTAAAACCTGTTTTCAAACCTTGTGCAAGAAATTGTGCAAATGTTCAAAACTTGATATTTTGCTAAATCTTGGTTCAAACCCTGAAAATTTTAGGCTATAAGTGGTTATAGCACCCTGATAAGGAGCGTATCAAGGTGTGGTAATCTTATAGTTTGGGGATATTCAAGGACGTGGGAAAAAGTTTGCATTAATCGATCCTTTTGTTCATCTTTTTCATTTTTCTGTTTTGATAATTGTGCTCTAACCTTGTTGTTATTAGTAGCCTGGATATTGGAAGCTTGTGCCTTGTTTTGCTAGGCACATCAGCTCAAACATACGTGGGTGTGGAAGTACATCCATGAGGTTTGAACTCTAATCCCAAAAATCTGTCAAAAAGGAGGTTTTGTGTGATATTGAGTTCTGCTAATGTATGTGTTGTTCTTGTGCTCCAAATCTTGTTGTTTATGCTTAAGGTTGTTGTTTTGATGCTTATGTGTGCATGTGCTAACCCGAATCATACTTTGGTTTTGAGAATTTTGATTTCCAAAATATAAAGGATTGTTTGGGTCTATTGTAAGTTTGAAGTTTTTGAGAAACTGGTGTAATGTTTGCTAGTGTATGGAACTTGTTCTTATCTGAGAGTCATAAGAGAGTGATAATTTTCATGCTTTGAGTTCTTGAACACTTAATCAAACAAAAGGCTATAAAATCTTGATTTCTTGTTGTTTTGAGCTGTGATTTTGGGGACACCTAGTTTTAGGTCTATACTTAGGGTAACAAGTGCTAAATCATAACCATTATAACCTGTTAGTAAGATTTGAAGCTTGGAATTTGGATTTGTGGTCAAGTATATCAGCAAATAGATCTTGTGTCTGCCTGTTTATATCATAAACCTGCTTATGCATGAAACTAGCTTAATTCTTTAACCAGTGTATGAAACAAGTTAATTTTTGCTTATTTAAGTCTAATATAGCTTGTGTGTGTGTTTGGTGCTATTTGGTTGGCTGAATCTTGCTAAAACAGCTTTTCAAGTGAAACTGCTTATTGTCCATGTCTGGTGCTTATCTGATGATGTTTTGAATTAACTGCACTAATTGGCTTGGTGAAATTGTGATTTGTTTGTTGTTCTTGACTCCTTGTGATCCACTGATTACAAGGGTGCCTTGTTTGTGACTTGAATCCAACAATTAATCACTAAAGACAAAAAGTCAATTAAGTCAAGCAGGGGGAACTTTTCCCACTGCTGAACCACCAAAACTAGTCCCTGCTAGTGTTAAATTCCAAACAGCTTATTCATAAGCCATTCTAGCTTATTGGGACTTGCAACAACTTTGTTTTTGTAATCAATCTTACTTATTTGACCCATTTGTTAATCCCGGAACTTTGTAGCCTTTGACTTTAGGGTTTGACTTGAAAACAAACTAGTTGACTTTTTCATAGGTGCTTATTAGCTTATTTCAGCTTATTGAGTGGTTCTTTTTGAAATATTTTTGGTTCTTAAGCTTAGTTAAGCTATTTGTGACTTACTACAACTTGAATCAGCTCTTGAAATAGCCTAGAACTCAAAAACGACTATTTTGTCGTTTTGTGAAGAGAGATTTAGCTTATTTCAGGCTTATTCCTTGAGCTTATTTCAAGTTTCTTTTTGCCAATAGCTTATTTAGGTCAAGAGAAGGACGTGGGTAAAATTTTAGCTTATGGCATCAGCTTATAGCTTAATGGGCCAAAAAGCCCATTAAGAATAAACTGTTTTGAAATAAGCTAACTTAAGCTCATTTTCAGCTTTTGGGCCTTTGGAAAATTGTGTTTAAAATCAAATTTTAAGCTTAACTAGAAGTTTTGGGCCCATTTGGACAACATTTTTCTTATTGGGCTATAAAAAGCCAATTAAGGTGTTTGTTTGGACTTTTGGCCCATTTGAAGGCCCAATAGGCGTAATTTTGTAATTTCAAGTTCATTTTTGTTTTATTTAGGTTAAAATAAGCTAGTTTGAAACTTTTTTGAATTTTTTATAAATTTTGGATTTTTAATATTATTTTATTATTAAAAATTAAAATTTAGATTTTTGCAAGTTTTTCATTTTTCCTAGTTTAAATACATTAAGTTAGGAATTTTAAATTTTTTAGATTAATTTAGTTGTCATTTAATTAATTTTTAGAATTATTTTAAGTTTTAATAGTTTTTAATTGTTTTTAAATAGTTTTAATTACTTTTAAAATTTTCAAAAAATAGGTTTAAATTTTTAGAGGTTTACAAGTTAAAAAATCTCATTTTGGGCTATTTATTAATTAATTTGATTTTTTAGGCTTTAATTAGCATTAAAAAATTATTATTTAATTAAATAAAAGGTTTGGGTGATTTTTGATTTTTTGTAAACTCTAATTATTTAGGATTTATTACAATTTTCTAGGAATTTTTAGGGTAATTTTTAAAATTAGTCTCTTTTTACGGTTTTACGTGCACGACTTCGTCTTAGTGGAATTCATAATCGTAGCCGTCATCCCTTTCTAATCTCTTTTCTATTTTTCTTTTCTCATCTATAATCACAAACACTTAATATTATCTCTACATAACACCCTAGCCTCCTTGAGAACGGTACCCACATCTTAGGTCACTTACTTGTGGTTTTCCTAAACTACTTGTTAATACTTGCCCTAATTACGCTCTTTTTCCTAAAAGACGTAACTTACAACTATCAACCACCTTCAAGATCGCCCAACTATATGATCACCTTGTGAAAAATCAGCCCTAGACTCCAAGGAAACTCCTTTGTGGATGTTAGAATCACCTCCAATCAACAAGACTTCAAAAGGCCTTCATCTTATGCAAGATTAACACAAGATTTATGGTTGAATTTAGATTAAATGGGGGTGTTTATGGTGAAAAGTGGACGGCAAAGGGAGAGACTGGGGAGAGAGTTGAGTTGTTTTTTATGTAGAAAAGTGAGTAGCTAGTTTGTGTTTTGGTGGTTTTGATGTGTAAATGGTTTGGTGGCAAAACTAGGACAAGTGTCCTAGTTAACTTAATAAGTTGACACCTCAAAGGGGTGTTGGCTAAGTTTGGTCGTCCCATTGTGGGGGTGGGGCAAGAGTTATCTTGTCTCATCCCCATTAATTTACGGGTACTCCTCGATTCTAGTTTCCTTGATTTGTGTGCCCTCGGGTCGTTTTACAAACGTTTTTATAAATTATGAATCAACGGCACAAAGCGAATCTAATAAAAATTGTCTCATCAAAAATGGAGTTCAAAAACGTAAATACGTAAACATAGGGTTTCCGGTTTAGTCTTAAAGGACGTTAAATTATGCACGTAAGCCGAAATTTCAACCCGTAAATTGTGAGTTCATCAACCAACTCAAAAATAAGTTTCAAAATAATATACGAGAAAATAATTTACTACCTGAAAATGTTAGATTGTCACAGCATTTCCTCCTAAAAGGGATCAACATCCTCGTGATCCATTTCATTTTGATGTCCGTTTCTTATTGAAATCAAAGAGGTCTGGGTATTTCTTCCACATTTCATCCTCTCGTTCCCAAGTAAATTCTGGTCCATGCTTTGAATTCCACCGGATCTTGACGATAGGTATCCAAATTTGTTTAAGTTTCTTTACCTCACGATCCATAACCTCTATGGGTTCTTCGATAAAATGCAACTTCTCATCAATTCGAACCTTATCCAACGAGATTTTCTCATCACATACTGCTAAACATTTCTTTAGATTAGATACATGGAATGTGTTTTGAACACCATGAAGTTCTTGGGGTAACTCTAGTTTGTAAGCCACCGGACCTACTCTAGATAAAAATTTTAAAGGGTCCAATATAGCGGGGATTCAATTTCCCTCGCTTTCCAAATCTTATGACGTCTTTCCATGGCGACACTTTCAACATTACACGGTCATTCACTTCAAACTCTATCGGTTTCCGCTACACATCCGCGTAACTTTTCTGTCTACTTCGGGCAGTCAACAGCCGATTCTTAATCTGAACTATCATCTCTGTAGTCTCCCGGATCAATTCTGGTCCTGTGAGCTGGGTATCCCCAACTTCACTCCAGCATACAGGAGATCTACACTTCCTACCATACAAAGCTTCAAACGGTGCAGCCTTAGTACTAGCATGATAACTATTGTTATATGAAAACTCTGCTAAAGGCAAATGTTTATCCCAATTCTTACCAAAATCTATCACACAAGCTCTCAACATATCTTCCAGTGTTTGTATCGTTCTTTCACTCTGCCCACCAGTTTGGGGGTGATAACCAGTGCTCATGTCGAGATTCGTTCCCAAAGATCTTTGGAGGGATTTCCAAAAATTCGATGCGAATCTAGGATCTCGATCTGAAATGATGGATACAGGTACTCCATGCTTACATACAACATTCTCAAGATAAATACGAGTCAGCTTCTCCTGTGAGAACTACTCTTTAACCGGAATGAAGTGAGCTGATTTGGTCAGTCTGTCGACAATGACCCAAATCGAGTTGTTTCCAGATGATGTTCTAGGAAGCTTGGTGATAAAGTCCATCGTAATTCGCTCCCACTTCCATTCAGGAATCTTTGGTTGTTTAAGTAGTCCTGATGGCTTTTGATGTTTAGCTTTGACGCTTGCACAAGTCAAACATTGAAGAACATACATAGCAATATCAGCTTTCATATTCGGCCACCAGTACAACTTCTTCAAATCATGATACATTTTATCAGATCCAGGATGAATGGAATATTTAGATTTATGGGATTCCAACATAATCAAATCTCTTAAGCCTCCAAACTTAGGTATCCACATATGACCTCTTAAGCATTTCACTCCATCAGCTCTAACCTCTAAAGGATCTCCTTCTCCTCGAAACCCTTCATTAACAAAATTTTCCTTCTTACAGGCTTTTATTTGCGCATTTCTAATTTGCTCAGTCAAATTATTGTGCACGGTCAAGACTAGAGAACGTACCCTGATAGGCTCTCTATCTTTTCTACTTAATGCATCGGCAACAACATTTGCTTTACCCCGGTGATATTTTATATCACACTCATAATCATTTAATAGTTCTAATAACGTATAGTCCCCAGCTGGGTCATAAACCCGGCCCACGGGTACTACCCGTATCCGGCCCTTCGTCATTGAGAGATTGAGATGAGATTTGCTCTAGCTTAGTGTAATGGTCCCACGGATGGCGCCAACTTGTTAGGGACATCCGCAAGGAAACCCCAGGAACACAAATCCTAGGAATCGAAAATCCCCAGGGGACGGGATACTCATTCCCAATCGATCCCCTAGCAACCAAGCAGGCGGACCAAACAACCGATTCAGTCCATGGGTGTGACAAGCACGATCGTTGTCACCCCACCACCTACTTCGACCTTGGATAACCCTGATCCAGGAAGTGCGCCCAACCCCCCTAACAAGGAGCCGCGCAGACCATCGACTGAGGAAGAAGTGGAGGTCGAACCACTTAGTGAGGAAGATCTCACTCGAGTTCTCACGCAGAACTTCGAGAGGATCGTCCCAGGAATTTCATCCAGGCTGAACCTAGGGAGGGGCCTCCAATCTAGGCTCAACTTTGGCAGTGCTAGACCAAGCACCTCTCCTCAAATTCAGAGGAAGCGAAGGACACGACCCCAGGAGTGGAACCTCTTTGAGGAAATTCCCCAACCTAGGAATGTGTTCGAACGCATAGGGGATCGTGTTATGCAGGAACTACTGCAATCCCGTGAGGAAGGAGAGAGGTCTGACGGTTCACCCGAACGACCAGATCTGGAGCTAACCAGAACTAATCGCCGCACGAGCGTGTGGGACAGGATGAATACCGGGAAGAAGGCGCCTAGCTCTTCTCACAAGAGCGGTCCTCAGCCAAAAGATAGGGCACCGCCCCCTTCTCCCGGTCCATCGGGAGAGGATTCGGATGACCATCCACCTAAACGTCGCCGACCTAGGCGTACTCCTCCACCACCACCAGACAATGAAGAGTACTATGGTGGCCCCTATTATCGAGAGGCGGAAGCCGAAGATCTCTCCCGCCCATGGTGTGACCCTAATCTCACCCGCCCATGGGCTGATCCCAGGGAAGATCCTTTTACTCTCCGCATACGGAATTACTCCGAGGATACAAAGCGTCGCATGCAGGCGTGTGTCAAGACTTATGATGGGACTGGTGATCCGGATGATCATCTAAAGATATTTGACACGCAGGCGGAAATTGAACGATGGCCCATGCCTATATGGTGCCAAATGTTCAATTCAACCTTGATCAGCAATGCTCGTGATTGGTTTGAGGGACTTCCTCCGCGAAGCATTGATAACTTCACTGAACTACGTACTGCGTTCAAGAACAATTATACTCAGCGAAAGAAGTATAATAGGGACCCAGTCTCATTGGCAACCGTCAAGCAACGGCCGGGGGAATCCACGGAGGCCTTCATCGAATGCTTCAATGACGAGTGCACGCGCACAAAGACAATGCCGGAACTTCAAAAAATTTCCGACTATATGCACGCCATAACAGACAGGGAATTAATCAGACGTCTCAATGACAAGCGTCTGGAGAGGTATGATGACCTTATGGAAAGGGTCAGAAACTTCATAGAGGGAGAAACCGCGGTAGCCGCGGCTTACCCTTCAAAAGGAAACAGCTACCGATTGAACAACCAGTCCAGGAGACAGTCGGGCGGTCAGAACAACCAGATCAGTGGTAGGGGCTCAGATTACAAGAGCCAAAACAAAGGAGGGCGGTCGGAGGACAAATTTACCCCTCTAAGGATGTCCTACCGGGAGATCTTGCTGACAGAAGGGGCCAACTTCCCGAGACCTCCCCCAATGACGACTCCGCTGGACCGTCATCAAGGAAATCGCTTTTGCGAATTCCACAACGACAAGGGCCACGGCACGGAGGAATGTATCCAGCTCAAGAAGCACATTGAGTCACTGATCAAGTCAGGCAAACTCAAGCACTTGGTCAAGGATTGGAAAGATGGAAAGGACAACAAGAAGTATGACAAGAAGGATCCCCAAAAGGACAAACCTTCAACTATATACATGATCCAATCCAGGCAGCACCGCACAAGGCAGAACATTAGTCAAAAATTTTCACGCCAGAGAGAAATCTCATTCCCTCCCATCACGGCAAGTGATGTGACCGATGCGCCTCTCACTATTGAGATAAGCATTAGAACACACAATGTCCGGCGTATGTATGTGGATGGAGGGTCATCAGCAGAAGTACTATATGAACATTGTTTCGTACAGTTATGACCAAAAATAAGAAGCCAATTAGTACCGGCCACGTCGCCGCTCATCGGCTTTAGTGGAGACACCATCTGGCCAATAGGACAGCTACGTCTGCTTGTAACCATTGGGAATGAAGAGCATTCCACCACGGCGTGGATGAACTTTATGGTGATACGCTCACACTCTCCATACAATGGGATCATAGGCAGACCAGGTATCCTGGCCATACGGGTAGTACCCTCCACAGCTCACGGAATGATTAAATTCCCTGTGGAAGGAGGAATTGTCACTATCTATAATGTAATCATACCACCATCCGAGTGTCATGCCGTGACAACACCAGTTCCACCTGTTCCCCTCAAGGATGGATCGCCACCTCCCAATTGGAAGGTGGCAATCCATCCTGACTATCCGGAACAAGAGGTAGCCATAGGGGGAACACTCTCGGATAGCGGCAAGAGGGCCATGTGCTCTCTCCTAAAAGCAAACTTAGATGTATTCGCATGGGAGCCCAAGCACATGACGGGCGTTCCGCGGGCAATAGCAGAACATAAGCTCCAAATCCGCCAGGGATATCCTCCTGTTAAGCAAAAGAAGCGCGGCCAGGCACCAGAACACAGCCAAGTAATATTGGATGAAGTGCGGAAATTGGTGGATGCAGGTATCATGCGCGAGGTATACTACCACGAGTGGTTATCCAATCCGGTCATGGTCAAAAAGCATGACGGGAGCTGGCGCATGTGCGTGGATTTCACAGATCTGAACAAAGCCTGCCCGCGGGACTGCTATCCATTACCGGAGATTTACTGGAAGGTGGAATCCCTATGTGGATATCCATTCAAGTGCTTTTTAGATGCATATAAAGGATACCACCAGATCCAGATGGCGGAGGAGGACGCAGAGAAGACGGCGTTCCATACTAGTCAAGGCGTGTATAGTTATACAAAAATGCCATTCGGACTAAAGAACACCGGTGCAACATATCAGCGGCTTGTTGACAAAGCCTTTGACTCACATATAGGCCGTAACCTTGAGGTCTACATCGACGACTTAGTCATCAAAAGTCATACGGAGGATGCACTTCTCCGGGACGTCCAAGAGACGTTTGACACATTGAGGAGGATTAATATGAAGCTAAATCCAAAGAAATGCACGTTTGGGGCAACTGAAGCGATGTTCCTTGGATATATGATTGATCCAAATGGCATCAAGACTTGCCCTGAAAAGACGGACGCAGTGATACAGTTACCATCTCCTCAGACACGGAAGGAGGTGCAATCATTAAATGGGAAGTTGGTCGGGCTGAACAGGTTCTTGTCGAAGTCCGCGGAGAAATCACTCCCCCTATTCAAAACACTCAAGAAGTGCATCAAGAAGGGAGACTTCCGGTGGACAAAGGAAGCTGAGGAAGCCTTTGGTCAACTCAAGCAGCACCTCGCATCTCTCCCCATGCTAGTGGCTCCCCGACCCAAGGAGGAGCTCATCATGTATCTGTCGGCCACACATGGAGCAATAAGTGCGGTACTCATGACGGATAGGGACACAGTCCAAACTCCGGTCTACTTTATAGGTAGAACGCTACAAGGGCCGGAGTTGAATTATTCTTCCATGGAAAAATTGGTTCTGGCATTAGTGTTTGCTACGAAATGGTTGCGCCGATACTTTCAGGCGCACCCAATTATAGTTATTATTGATCAACCAATAAAACAAGTCATCTCCAGACCAGATGTGGTCGGTAGGCTACAGAAGTGGAGCATTCTATTGGGAGAACACAACATATCTTAAAGACCAAGGACGGCTGTTAAAGGCCAAATCTTGGCAGATTTCTTGATAGAGAAGCCGGACGAGGAGGGACCAATCCCACAACGAGAGGAAACTCCAGCAGAACCATGGGTATTATTTACGGACAGATCTTCGTGCACGGATGGATCAGGAGCTACTCTCATCCTTACGAATCCGGAAGGAATGGAGTTTACATACGCCCTGCGCTTTGAGTTCACAGCCACCAATAATGAGGCAGAATATGAAGCGTTAATTGCGGGTTGAAAAATCGCCGCCAGAATGGGAGTCCGCAACCTTGAGGCCTATGTGGACTCACGGCTTGTCGCGAACCACATTCTAGGGGGGTACATAGCCAAGGAGGATAACATGGTTCAGTATTTGGAGAAAGTCAAGTCACTCATCGCGGCTTTTAGCAAGTTTTCTATCAAGCAGGTACCAAGAGTCGAAAACAAGAAGGCGGACGCTCTTAGCAAGATCGCTTCTACAAGTTTTGCCCACTTATCCAATCAAGTCTTGGTGGAAATATTAAAGGAAAAGTCTATAACAGAAGAGGAAGTCGCAGCTATAGTCGAGGAAGATGGACCTACGTGGATGACTGATACAAAGATTTTGATGGGGGTTCAGACTAAGTTCTCGGTATCTTCTCGGATTGATCACGGCTCAAAGTAGAATAATTGTTCTTGGTTACTAAAAGGAGTTTGGTTTTCTATTCTACTAAAAAGGGAAATGCGCGAAGCGATAAAGGTAAGTCAAAAATGATTAACTAAAAATAACTTAGCAAAGCGAATTTAAAATGATTTAGAAATAATAAAATAAAATTAAAACTCAACAATAATTAAAACTTAATTTGGAAAACCTAAGAAAACTGAAAATAAGAAAAGTGGGAAAACATGCTCATTCGGAATATATAAACTAAAAACCTTTATTCGGAATATGAACCTTCATGCGGAATAATAGAAAGAAAATGCTTCGTTCGGAATATCTAAACAAAATGCTTCATTCGGAATAAAAAGGAGGAAATCGTTCATTCGGAATAACTAGGTTCATCCGGAATATATGCTCATGCGGAATAAAAGGTTGATGCGAATAAGGTGCTCATTCGGAATAATAGCTCATGCGGAATAAACTGCTCATGCGGAATAATAGGTTGATCCGGAATAATTGATTATTCCGGATGAAAGGCTTGACTCAGAATAATGGTTATTCCGGATGAAAGGTTTTGATCCGGAATATTAGATATTCCGGATGAAGGAGCTTGATTCGGAATGTAAGGTTAATGCGGAATAATGAGTTGATCCGGAATAATTGATTATTCCGGATGAAGGAGCTTGATCCGGAATATAAAATATTCCGGATGAAAGGTTTTGAACAGTGCTTGATTCGGAAAATCCGGTTGATCTAGAATACTGGGACGAAGAACAGTAAACAGAAGAAACAGGGATAATACGATTTTACCAAAAATCAACTAAGTTTTTAGCCAAAACTTAAACCAAACTAAACACTAATCATTTATCAACCATAAACATCAAATCCCAACAATAAAAACACAAAACCCACTAACTTTGAAGATCAAATCAACCAAATAAGAACTTTAAGCTTTAAATTAAAAAGATGAAGATGAACAAGATTAATGGAAGGATTATATTAAATGATTGAGGTTCAAACAATAAAAGGAAAAGATTAAAACTACAAGATTTGTGAAAACAAGAATAAATATCACCAACACCTTAGTGGTGTTGGCTTTTTCCCTACGAAACAGAAAGAAAGAAAAGAGAAAAATAAAACCTGGCTAAAATGTGTGAAGGATCCCTCTATATATATGTCTTGTCTTTGGTTGGTGAGTGGGCTTTCTCTCTTTCTTCTTGTCTTCTCGTCTTTTCAGAAAAGTTGACGTTTTCGATTCTGATTCAGGATTTGTCGACGAATAAATTCAACTCGTCTTTTAATTTCTTCGATCAATAGACTTGATTTCTTCGGCATATGTAAATCTTCCGTCTTTGGTCCTTTTCTTCGATAAATCTTCAAATAGGCCCATTGATTTCAAATCTTTTGCATCTCTTGGACAATAGACTTCGTCTTAAGTCTTTTTCTTCGATAAAACCCGTGCAATCCCATATTTTCTTCAATATTCATCTGGTTGACTCTGAAAACATAATAAACACAAAAACCACGAATAATTCCAAACAAATGATATTAAATATGCGTTTTGGTCTCGTTTTAGCAAAAAATAAGTGGTAAAAGGATGGGTGTTTTCACACCTATTAAATCCCATACACTTAACTATTGCCATGCCCTCATGCAATGCTTAGTGATAAAGCAAATTTACACTTTTCTCATAATCAATCAACCTTGGCCTTATTAACATACTACCAAAACAAAACTTACTAAACCATTGCCGTGTCCTCACGCAATGCTAGAATTAAGTATCATAGCACTTCCAAAATTCATTTTATGATGACATTTATTGAAGACAAAAACTTAAATAAACTACTACACGTGTTTTAGACATAATGTATTGTTTTCATCACGATAAAGTGACTTTTGGGATCATAGAACAAGAACACGTGAATGCTTCGTTAGAAATAATTTCGTCGTCCTCGATTTTCACCCAATTCCATGCTAAGCGTGTAACGAGATCATTGTTATTATAAGTTAGCAACACGATCATATCTCATGAGTGTTAATTATGAACCTAAACTCCCTTATTCCTACTTGGTATCTCTTATATTTTATTTTTGTCTTAATGATCACGAGGATACATCATTGACTTATGCGTGAATAGAGATTAAGTCTAAAAATAGAAACTTAACGGTGTAACCAAAACCATCGAATTAATAATTCACCCTAATAGACAACGATGTCAAAAAATTAAGTCAACAAGAAGGATCGATAAACACGGTTTTATAACGGTTTTGAACATGAGACTTATTACCAAGACTTTTATACGCCCCCTAACGGAAGGGCCTTATTATCTTTGGTTTACCTCCATCTTTTATTCAACTCCGCCATGGAGCTTTTATTATGACTTCGGTCTTGCCTTGCCTTTTATTATCCGCCTCATCGGTGGTTTTATTAGCCAAAGACGTATATCCTCACGCTAAAGCGAATTTTGGATCTTTAAAGCTTCAAAGATTAAGGCTTGATTCACTTTCAATTTGGGCATAGATTTTTCGGCCTTGTGAGCTTCAATTTTTTGCTTAATTTAGGTGAGCACTTGAAATCTTATTATTAGGTGAAGCTTTCAATTATTCGGGTGCCAATAATTCAAAACCGTGACGTTGGCGATACCTTAATGTTTTCCCAATTTAATTACATGGAAGCTACTAAAACAAATTAGAAACCAACAATAGTGACTAAACCGCCAAATCAATATTTATTAACAATTTATTATGCAAAAGCGTGGGGAGAATAAGCTAATAATTACTACACATGAGATCGTGACGATTACGAGACTTATAAATAACTCTATCATTTCTCGTCCTCATTTAAGAGACTTAGCCTAAAAAGTTAAGGAATCGAAGCTAAGTGCTCAACACGCACGGTCGAGTAAAAAATTACTCTTATTCTCACCATCGGAAAACCTACATTCGTGTCTTGAACACTTATGAAAAACTAGAAAAAATTTAAAATTTTGGCCATTTTTAGCCTTATTTGCAACAAAACGATAACAAAAAGATGAATATTGGATTGCGTGGTGACCTAAGAAAGGTGAAGTATCTACTCACCCCCCCCATACTAAAACTAAACATTGTCCTCAATGTTTCGAGTCTAGGGGTGAAAACACCCCCATACTAGAGACAAAGTCGAATGCTTAATCTCGAGCATGGAAAGGGTAAAACGAATAACCTAAAAGCCGTTTATGAATTATGCTAATAAGATAAACGTTAGAACATAAAAGGATATCATTGGATATTAGAATCTCCAAAGGCAACGATCGAAGCTCGAGTGATTCGTAAAACGAACACGAGAGGCTTCAATGATGACGATGAACCTAATAAATCACAATCACAAACAACCACGGAACAAAGGTTGGAAGAGCACAAGTCCCCTCGTTACGTTAAACTAAGAAAGCGATAATATTTACAAGGATAAGCATGAGAATCCCCCACGAGGCACCTTGTTTTTTATAACCGAGTAAAAAGCTCGACTCGGATCCCCATAAATGTGATCATTTAGGGATAATCATGGTATGGTCATTTTTGGTGGGTCTTACATGATAAACAATGCCCAAAAGTACATGGAGTACTTTAAAAAGCCGATATACGTATACCGGGGTCAATGATAGCGTCCTCGTTTTCGGATGAAAGACGAAACAACGCTACTTCAACACGAACCCCAATAGGGTAGAAGAAAATAGATGAGAAGTAGAAAGGTGGGGCAATGGGTAAGTTACTAATATGAGCTACTCGAGGTAGACTCACACCAAGCAAACGAAAATATTTTCCATTTATTGCATCGGTGGAAGACCGAGATTTCCCTTTACAAGCAATTCCGGGATCGTAAATCTCGTCCTCGGTGGAGAAATGTGAGGGAACATAAGGGGCTTCCCCCACACTAAAACCACACCAACCGTCGTCAAAAGGAGTAGACGAGGTGGTAGTACTCATGAAACGCGGTGATGACGGAGTTAAACATGTAGAAAAATATTTTAAAATATTTTTAAAATCTTTTCCTTTTTCATCGTTTAAAAACTCTTTATGAAAACCCGATTGAATATGTCGAAAATATTTGGCGTGTCAAATTCAAAATTAGTCGCGCTAAAAATCCTCACATTTAAGTCGCGGTTAGGGGGTGGTGGATTATATAAATTCTCAAAACGTCGATCAATAAAGAACACCGCCCCCTCGGGGTCTACATACTCGTCATCTTCATGAACGTCTATCTCATCGATTTCTTCGTCATAGATAGGCTTGTTAAACCATGGTTTGTCATTCCCCTCTTTGATGATTTTAGAAACTCTCTCGAAGAGATCACGATCAAGCACGAAACCATCATTCTTTTGTGGGGATCGTTGATAAGTTAGATCCTCACGAATGTGGTAAACGTCATTCTCAAATGAGGAGTGTTTATAAGGTAACTCCTCGAGAATAGGACTTGTGTCTATAGCAAGAAATTAATCGACCTCCTTAAAGAATTCTTCATCATCACAATCGTGAAACGAAGGAGGATCGATGATATGGTCATCAACGTTCTCGAATTCATCATCAAAAATGGGATTATGATGAAAAATAGGTTCGTATCGGAATTCGAGTACGTTGTGAAAGTGCCGTCATTCTCATCATCATAAGAAATTTCCGACATGAGATCGTCCTCTTCATTTGAAGATTTATCAAAGGGTAAATCCTCGAAGATGGATGGCGGATTAGCAAGTATATGCTCGATCTCGGCAAAATCACCACCGCCATCAAAGAAAGTGTCGATGTGAGCAAGTTCTCGAGTGGATTTCTCGAGAGTCACAACCATGGTCTTACAAGCCCTTGGGCTATGCTTAGGTGACATTTCTATGATGGGTGAGATTACATTGGGTTGGGCCACTTCCTTAGCCTTAATGGATTTGCGGCTAGGAGTGGGAGGCACTTCAATGGGTTTAGAAGTATGGGTCTCAAAGTCATGGTCCTTCGAAGGTGGTGAAGACGAGCCCATATTGGTCTTTGTTGTGATGGCACTAACGTCGCCCTTCAGAATTGGTGTTTCACTTGTTTCGCTAAAAACATCCCAAAGTGAGTTTTCATCCATAAATTTACACATACCCTTTTAAATTAGGTACACGTACTCTTTATCATTAAAATCATCATATTTAAAACCGTTTTTCTTAATTCTTTCAAAACATGCATCAAGCCTCATTTGTTCCGCTAAAGTGAACATTTTGAAATTATTAGGATTTGAATCGTTAGTTTTGAAACCTCGGTTTTTTCATGATCATTAAAAACTTGGGATTTTCTAGCGAAAAAGTCCATTTTCTCATCCCCATATCTCATAGTAAGTCTCCCCTCGTGAACGTCGATTACGGTTCGAGCCGTCGATAAGAATGGTCGGCCTAAAATAATGGGACATTTAGGGTCACACTCGTAATCGGATATAACGAAATCCGAGGGAAAAACAAACTTTCCAACTTTGACATAGACATCCTCGGCTATTCCAATTGGTATAAGTGGCGTACAATTTGCAAGCTCGATTGTCATGTTCGTGGGGGTAAGTGAAGGCAATCTCATCAATTTCCAAAGAGAATGAGGCATGAGATTGATGCTAGCACCTAAATCGGCAAGGGCTAAACATCCCTCAATCTCGGAAAAATCACAAGGTAGTAGAAATTGGCCCGGATCCTTTTCCTTTCTCGGCATACGCCTTTTGGGTTTTTTAAGAAGGATCGATGCACAAGTTTCTTCAAGGGTTACTTTGGTAAGGTCGATAAAGCTCTCTTTTTGAACCGTGGATGGAATTTGAGGTACACGAGGGTGTGCACTCTTTTCCTTGGTCGCCACGTTCACCCCATCGACTTTCGAACAATAAGACGTCTTAGAAGTCGAGGGTTGAGAAGAATAAACAACACAAAATCCTTCAAGGTTAGGGGTAATCACACGACCTTTCTCACGAGACGAGGAGGCTTTACATTGTTCCTTCGGATTTGCAACGGTGTCACTAGGTAACGAACTCGATGAAGCACCCGAGGACTTGTTCATTATGGCCGAAAACATCTTTTTAATGTCAATTTGTCCTTGCTCAATCTTCGTGTTTTGCAATTTCAATGTATTAGAAAAGTCGTTTTTCAAAGTACCAACTTCTCCCTCTAATCGTCTCATATTAGCCTCATTCGTTTTCATGTAATTTTGAAAATCGTTTGACGAACTATTTTGATTTGAATTAAAGTTCCCTTGGTTTTGATTACTTCTTTGAAAATTTCCTTGATTACCACTTGAAAAATTGTTGCCTTGATTGTTATCTCGATTTTGCCAACTTATATTACGACCTTGATTATAACCTTGATTTTGATTCCAAAAATTGCTTGTTGATTATTTCCTTGAAAATTGTTACGATTTTGAAAATTGTTGCCTTGGTTATAATTGCCTTGTTGTGATGGACCCGCGTTATTTTGATTTTGAAAATTGTTGTTTCCATTTAACGCACTCACATTCAACGTTTGGCCATCCGTAGCCGCACACTCGTAATAATTATGAGGTCCACCATAAAATGTACACGAAACCTCAACCGCTTTCACCATAGCGGGAGCGTCTTTCTTTTGCATTTCGATGAGATAAGACGTGAACACATTTGTCAACTTATCGAGTTTCGCATCAACTCTCTCAATGTCGCGATTAGAACTACTAACATTGGCGACATTGGAAACACTCGGTGCGTTGCGGAGTTGGTAAACCTTGGATCGGTTTTCGATAATTATCAAAGCGTCTTTCGGAGTTTTACACAAAAAGTTGCCACCGGCGGCGGAATTCAACGGATCTTGTTCTTGAAAATTAAGACCGTTGTAAAACGTACGATTTGGTGCAACTCGGAAAAACCATGGTGAGGACATTGCCTAAGCAATTCCTTAAAACGATCCCACGCGTCTCTAAAAGATTCATTCGGTTTTTGCTCAAATTTCGTAATTTCATTTTTGAAAAACGTTGTCTTAGACGGTGGGAAAAAATAATTAATGAACTTGGAAACGAGATCCTTCCATGTAGTTATCGAATTAGGTGGCTCTTTCTCGTACCAATCCTTGGCGGCACCATCGAGCGAGTACGGAAAAAGCATAAGCTTGACGACATCGGTGTCGACGTTCTTAAACTTGCTCGTGGCTGAAAGACGATCAAAATTCCGAATATGGTCGTGAGGATTATCGGCTTCACGACCTCGAAACTTCGTAGCTTGGATTAACGAAAGCATTCCGCTCTTAATCTCAAAATTCTCCGCTTCGATAGTGGGAATTACGATCGCGTCTCCATAACCCTCGGTGGGTGCTTGGAGCAATTCCATCATCGAACGATTGTCGGCCATCTCCTCTACGGTTTCTTCAACAACGATATTAGGAACGTCGGTTTCTAATTCTCGTCTACGTCGTCGATTCCTTCGATTATGATCGCGTCGATTCGAAGCTTCGCTAGAATTGGAATAATCCTTCGATCGAGTGCGCATGCACTAAGCGTAGAATGGGTGGTAGCAAAGAAGATTCTTTTTGCGGCTTTTCGATTTTTCAATTTTTTTGGTTTTTTATTGTTTTTAATTTTTTTTTGGATTTTTGAATGTATTACGTAGACAAAAATCTACAAATCTCCCCTCGAATCGACTTTCTCGATTAAAGGAGCCTCAAAGAATGAAAACGATCACGTGGAGTGAACGCCTTCGATGACTTTAGAACGTTGGTGGAACACCAAAACGTTCAAGAGGGTTTAATCTTGAAAACAAGCAAATATAATATACGTAGATAATACTTGGGCGGCAAACCCTCGATTAGCCCTCTTTCTCAAAACACGCACAAGCAAGCGGGGGAAACGAGGTGGCGCTAAGCACTTAAGAGCCTTTTTCCCTTAGGTCGTGAAATACAACCGCCTTATACCCACCTTATAGTTTGTGTTAATTGAAATTAAGCCTCACGAAAGTATTTATCTATTTTGCCTTTAAACTTTTGCTTTAGATTCGAATACAATGATCGAGTGATGAAATCCCGAATCAAGGTTGCGTTTTCACGCTTTTGGAGTACTTGTATATTTATTGTTCTTACGTAAATACAATATAGTAATAATATATTCACAAAAAAAACGAAAACGATAATGGGATATCTACAATATAGTAAAGATTGTTGTGTGTTTAATTTAGGAAAATTAAACACAATTTATTTGGATACTATAATATAATAGAGAAAAATAACAAAAATGAGTATGTACGATATTTACGCTTTCCAAAATTTGAAAAGCAAAAACGCACTACTCACACAAACACGATAATAATAATGGCACACTAAAAACACCTCTCCGGCAGCGGCGCCAAAATGATAGGTGTAAAAATACGCGTTTAGGAAAACAACGCATAAATGCGGCAAGTATTAAACTCGACGATTTAGGAAAACCGACAAGTCGAATAAATTCCAAGTTCGTTCTCGAAGGAGGTGTGTGGATTAATGTGCCAATTATATAAAATCAAAGTTTGGATTAGTGACGTTTTTGGTTTAAAGAGAGCAAAAGTAAAGACGAGCTACGACTACGATTACGCTACGACGTTGACGTAAAACGATGACGTAATTACGTAAAACGCGACAAAATTAAAAATTAAACCTAAAAATTAATTAAAAGATTAAACTAAGTCTAAAATAATATAAATAAGAATAAAAATCCAACAAATATATTTTAAAACCTTTTATTAATTAAATATTCAATTTTAAATGCTAATTAAAGCCCTAAAATTAAATATAATTAACAAAATGTCCAAAATATAATTTTATTGAACAAATAACTCACTTATATTATTTAAAGACTAAGAAGTATTTTTCCTAAATTTTCAAAACTATTTTTCTGTTTTTAAAACACTAAAAACTATTTTTAAACTAAAATAATCATAAAAAATAATAAAATAATACCAAAAATAATTTGACAATTTTAAAAATCCTAAATTATTCTAAAGAGCAGTAGAAAAATGAAAAAAGTTTGAAAAATGTAAAATTTTGCACTAAAAGACAAAACTGATTAATATTAAATCTTAATTAAACTAAATTAAATTCTAAAAAATAATTAAAAAGTGAATAGTAAAATCTTTTAAACTAAAAATCTTAAAATGTTTTTCTAAATCTAAGAAAAATTTTAAAACTGAAAACTATAAGTTTTTTACACTAAAAGACAAAAACAGAAATATTAAAAGTGATTAAAAATAGCAATTAAATCTAAATAATACTAAATGAACAGTAAATGAAAAATTAATTAAACTGAAAAATCACAAAATAAGAAAAATAACAAAACTTGTTTCAAGTCCTAAAACCTACTTTTGGGCACTAAAGACAAAAAAAGAAGAAGACTGAAAGTGACATCCTGGACCTTTTGTCCTCTAGCCTAGCAGGGGTAACTTTTATATTAGCAGTGGGAACTTGGTTCCCACTGATAGAACAAAAAACGGGTCAGGGCACAATTGTGCTTGTATCTTGCTGATTTCTTGGGTTTGTGGGCAATGATTGGCACCCCCACAACCAGTTGGGTTGTGGGGAGTCAGATAAATAATAAAAATACCAAGTTCAACACAAAAATTTCACACAAAGATCAAGCAAGGTTACTGATTAATCAAAGGGGTGGTCTGATAAGTACTTGCTGATGCACTAGGTCACTTGGTGAGATTCTACAGCCCACAACTTGGTCAAATAGCCACCAAGACACAAATGAGCAGATACAAAACCTAGATTACACCTAACTCTAACAGGCAACAAAGATTGAAAGCACAATTTTCACCAAAACAAGGCAGAAAGATGATTTACTGATTTTAGCTTCTTACTACCAAGTTTTAACATACAAAATATTTTAAAGAATACCCAAACTAAAAACACTTAACTGCAAACACCTAATGCTAGCAATAAAAGATTTTATAGGCAGTTTCTAAGCCAAAAGCTTGTCAGATTTTTGGCTTAAACCCTTGTCCCAAACACCCCTTAATTGATGAAAAACAAGCTTATAACAAACAGATTCAACTCAATTACTTCCAAATTGATCTAAAGTTACTCTAACATGCATATAATCATAAAATAAGAATAGGGCACACTTAGTACTATCACACAACAGTCAATCTCACAAATCACACAAAAAACTCAAAACTAGTTCACATGGGGTTCAAGCCTTACATTGGCTGACTGCCTTCCAGATGAATGGTAAGAGAGCTATTATTAGCTATAGGAGGTGTAGAGAGGGCTTGCTGGTGGAATCAAAAGTGACCCAAAGCCTTAACCAATATCTTCAAGCCAAAAAAAAAAATGGAAATGGATGGAAGGAGAGCTTGTTGTTCCCTTTTGGTACCTGCACAACACCACACAAACCAAATAACCACCTTCAAGTATCAAGGGCTACAAGCTGTTAGCTTGTAGCATTTGATACAGTAAAACAGTAAGTGAAATACTTAAAATAGATTTTTAATAAAATCTTTGAAAAAACTGAAATCCTTTGGAACCAAACTTAAACTTGGAAAATTCTTAACACAAAATAGGATTTGTTAATATAAATCCACTTTCACTTCTCTATAATAACAAATTCAAAATTTTTGAAAAGCTCTTTTGATTTTCAGAAAATAACTTGAACAAGAATTTATGCTAGAAAACTTTAAACCAACATTGCAATAACAGAAAACATTAAACTAATATGGAACTCAGATATTCTGCTTGCAAGAATTTTTTTATAAAAGACTTTAACTATTCATTAAATAAAGGAAAAAATTACAAGTAGAAAATCTGGAACAAAGGGCAAGTTACAAACCAACTGCTCCTTTTATACTATCCTATAGATGATTCTAGAACAGAAATAAAATAATACGAATGAGAAACCCTAATACAAGTTATTCCAGTCTTGCCCTTGGGAATCTTGGTCAAAAGTGGCTTCACGTGAATGCCAGTTGTGTTTTGATGCTTTCTTGGCTGTTTATGAGCTCCTTTGGGACCAAGGAGTCTTTGCTTTACTGGATGATTCTTTCTTTGCCATATTTGGATGAACATAGGAGCAGGGGAGGCCATGGGGGGACCAAAACAAAGGTGGGGTTTAGGTGAGGGTATAGTTAATTAACTATCTGCTAAATATTGTAGAAAAACCCTTTGTTTTTTATGATGTTCATGATTAGGGTTCTAGGGATATTAGCAGGGGTGGTTTGATTATGTTTGGGGGGTTTGGAGTTTGTTTGGCGCCAGTTATATTATAATTAAACACGTTTAAAAATGTTAATTAATAATATAACTGGTTTAATAGGTGTGGGCCGGGTGTGTGATGTTTGTTTAGGCTGGCTGGGTCTGGTTTGGTGAGTAAAATGGTTTAGGGTCGGGTTTGGTGATGTGTCATGCTAGGATAGGTTGTGGAAGTTTGTTTGTCTGGTCCACTTTAGTCCCTTGGCTTCCCATATCTTGTCATATCAAGTTGTAAGCAAATAACTTCCATTTCCTTTGAAAAGAAAGTTCCATTCTTCCCATTTTGGCCACCAAACTTTATCAAGCATCTTTACAAGGGTTTTTAATGCAATATTTGCATTCTTCAAGGACCATAAATGTAATATCTCATCATTTGAGGGACCCAAGTTGTAAAATTGAGGATTTACAAGGGTTTATAATGACAAGTCTTCCAAAGTTGAGGGACCAATCTTGCCAATTCTTCAAACTTCAAGGATTTCAAAGGAAATTCATGATTCGGGTCCGGTTCTTTGTACGGCTTCTTTCCCGTGTTCGTTTTTGCTTGATTCTTGTAATCTTTTGGTGAATTCACGATATCCGTACCTGAAATTCACAATGAACAAACACAAGCATATTTTTGGGTATTTTGACGATATTTTAAGCGTTTTAAGCCCGATTTGGACGATGAGACTATGTATAATTACAGTCTCATCAAGAGTACTAAGAGAAATTAAAACTTTAAAGTAAACAAAAGGATAGAAAACCATTTTCACTTGAAAATAGCTATATGGAAATAACTTGCAAAGAGATCAAGGACTTACATTAGGGCTTTGGTGCTGCGAAGATTTATCACCCTCAAGTTTCACGTTCCCCAAACTAAGCTTAAAAACGAGATCATTGTTATTATAAGTTAGCAAATCAAACACTTACACACATGGCTTAATTATATGCTTAAACTCCCTTATTCCTAGGTGTATCTCTTATATTTTATTTTTGTCTTAGAATGATCATGAAGATGCATTTTTGGACTTATTTCGATAGTTTATTTAGGCTGAAAGCAAAGTAGGACGATTTGATTAATAGTTAGCTAAAGGACAAAATCTCTTAAAACTGCTTCTCAGGATATCAAAAAGTTCATATCTTTGCATAACTCGCTTCACGATTTGAGACCTTTCTCGGGCTGATATTTGGCATGTATTTCATACTTCATATCTTCGAGAGACGTTCTTGAGATAATGGTCTTCTCTTCGTTAATAGAGTTTCTTCACTTGGAGACTTTTGAGGGGTACTCCAACTTTGTTGACCATGACTTCATGATTATTTCTTCAATCGCCAATTGGGATTTTGAGATACAACGATCCGCCTCCTTTTCGGACTTGGATCTATTTATCCTCATACCTTGTTAGGGTCTTTTCGGATAGACTTCTCCATGATCTTTATGGGAGTTGATTGCTTTTCATCGTGAGTCTTGATCCTTCATATTGATTTTAGGAATAATGCTTTTCACATCACCTTGGATCTTTAGCAATAAAATGGAATCCTCATGCCTTGTTAGGGCCTTTTCGGACTCGCCAATCTTCGCGCCTCGCTTCATAAGTTATGCCTTGGCTATGAACTCTTATCATTACCGAGAAACTTTTAAACGATCTTGGGCTAGAAGCTAAGTAACTTTTCAAATCGTACGACCTTGCTTATTGCAGATAAATTATTAGCAAGTGATGGGAGAATAGGCAAATAATTACACCAAATGAGCTTGTGCAAGAATACCGACTTATAATTGACTCTATCATTTCTCGTTCTCCACAATTTAAAATCTCAAGTAATGAGACTCGTGGATGCTTAGCCTAATAAACCAATTCATGGTTAAGGATACTAGCTAGAATAAACTTGGATAAGTCTATTCGGGTTGAGTCAAAATATAATCGCAACGGGCCTAATATGTCAAAGACTTCAAAACTAGCTACACCACTTTATTAATATTTTTGACTTTATTACGGGATATATACATATGAAAGCAACGATAAAAATTTAAAAATTACGACTAAATGGCCAAAGTTAATTAAAAATTTGAAAAATGTTGAAAAAGATGATTTTCCGGTTAAATGAAGGCATTTTAATGGAAAAGTCCACTTAAAACTTCGATAGAAGTCCCCTCTACACTTAAGATAAACGTTGTCCTCAATGTTTAAGCATGTGGGAAAAGTCTCCCCTACACTTATGAAGCTGTGCACGTTGGTTAAATCAAGCTAAGGAAGAGACGACTAACGTGATCAATTTCAAATGAGAGTATGAAGAAAATTGAATCACGATAGTTGAGAGATAGAACCGGATTTCGGATAACACGGGAGCACGGTTCTTCAAAGGTTCCAAAAGTGCATTCATCCCTGTAATCACATCACCACACAAACACAAACAACCTATAGAGGTCCCCCTACACTTAGGAGGTTAAACGGAAAAGGATAGATACTCGGGTTGCCTCCCGAGGAGCGCTTGTTTTTGATAACCGAGTCACGAGCCTGACTCGACCCAAAATTAGTTCATGGGAAACGTGGTGAGGGATGGAATCATCTCATGAGATATGTCCTCACCAAAGTACAACTTCACTCGTTGGCCATTCACCTTAAAATTAGGTCCATTAGGTTGAGCGAGCTCGAGAGTACCATATGGAAAATTTTGGGCAATGGTGAATGGGCCGGACCAACGAGATTTCAACTTTCTAGAAAATATTTTTAACCGAGAGTTGAAGAGTAAAACTTTGTCTCCAACTTGGAACTCTCGGTTTTTAATCTTAGAGTCGTGAATGAGCTTAGTCTTTTCCTTATAGATCAAAGAATTTTCATAAGCCTCATTCCGGAGTTCATTCAGCTCATTGAGTTGGATTTTGCGTAGGTCACCGGCTTTGTTGATATCGAAATTAGCCCACTTCAAGGCACAGTAAGCCTTGTGCTCCAACTCAATTGGGAGGTGGCATGCTTTTCCGTACACGAGACGATATGGTGTACAACCAATCAGAGTCTTGTATGCGGTATGAAAAGCCCACAGAGCATCATCAAGTTTATCGGCCCATGAGGCACGATGCTCTCCCACGGTTCTTTCAAGAATTCGCTTTAATCCTCGGTTAGAGATTTCAGCCTGGCCATTAGTTTGTGGGTGGTAGGCGGTGGAAAGACGATGATTGACACCATACTTAGCCATGACTCTTGCGAATTGATCATTGCAAAAATGAGTCCCGCGATCACTAATAATGGTACGAGTCATACCGAGTCTAGCGAACAGTGATTTCAAAAAGTTACAAACCACCCTTGCGTCATTAGTGGGTAAAGCTTTGGCTTCAACCCATTTAGAAACGTAGTCAACGGCTACAAGGATGTATTTGTTTCCTTTGGATGAGGGAAATGGCCCCATAAAGTCGATGCCCCAGACGTCAAATATTTCACATTCTTGGATGAAATTTTGAGGCATCTCATCTTTATGTGTGATCTTGCCTTGTTTTGGGCAAGCATCACATTTTTTAACCATTTCGTGAGCGTCACGATAAATGGTGGGCCAATAGAATCCCGAGTCAAACACTTTTTTGGCGGTGTAGTTGGGACCAAAGTGACCACCGGTGGGTCATTTGTGGCAAGCGTCGAGAATGTCTAAAGCGGCCGGTCCAGCAACACATCGGCGAATAATCAAATCAGCACATTGTTTGAATAGATACGGGTCATCCCAAAAGTAAGTCTTAATGTCTTTGAACTTTTTATTTTGCTGGGATGTTAACCCGTCAACGAGAATTCCACCCGCCAAGTAGTTTGCAATGTCCGCAAACAACGGGGTTTCATCAGAATTCGAATTGATAGACATTAAGGTCTCCAGGGGAAAAGAGTCATTGATCTCTTTGTTCGGATGATCCCCTTGGTAAGGATCCTCAAGTCTACTGAGATGATCCGCGACTAGGTTTTCAGCTCCCTTCTTATCACGAATTTCGATGTTAAATTCTTGAAGTAGCAAAACCCAGCGAAGAAGTCTTGGTTTAGAATCTTGTTTAGTTAACAAGTACTTCAACGCGGAATGATCGGTATACACGATGGTGGTAGAAAGGACAAGATAGGGGCGAAATTTTTCAAAGGCATAGACAACAGCTAAAAGCTCTTTTTTGGTTGTCGTATAATGCAATTGAGCCCCCGTCATTGTCTTGCTAGCGTAATGGATCGGTTGGAAGTGTTTGTTCACTCTTTGGCCCAAAATCGCTCCAATAGCAAAGTCGCTAGCATCGCACATCAACTCGAAAGGCAGCTCCCAATTAGGGGTAGCCAAGACCGGTGCCTTAGTTAGCTTATCCTTAAGCAAGGTGAAGGCTTCAATACACTCATTGGAAAAGATAAAAGGAGTATCTTTTTCCAAGAGGTGGGTCATCGGGCGAGCTGTAGAATATTGATAACCTATGAATCTATGAAGTGGGTTGATGTTTTCTAGTGAGAGAAACTAGAGAGAGAAAGTGAGAGAAAATGTGTATGATTTTATTAATATGAAAGTGAAATGAGAACAACAACCAACCCCTTTCCATGGTGGAAAGGGGTATTTATACTCCAAGCTTACAATGGGCTTGGGCCGGTCCATGACAAGCCCATGGACCGGTTCTTACTTAACTTAATAAGTAACATTTAACTAATTGTTAACTACGAGCTATTACAACATAAATCATATTGTGGAGTAACCGATACTTCTAATATACGTTAAAACGTATTTCTAACAATCTCCCCCTAAGGGAGGTCACTCCACGTTACAAAGTTCTAAACCTAGCATACTATACTAAGTCTTCGTTCTTTAGCTCGTAGTCTTTTCTTCTTTTCTTTCTTTTGTTGTGAATATGTTGGTTTGATCTTTTTGGCTTTGGCTTGAGAGCATTGTTCTTTGGCCTTTCACGTGCGATCTTTGCCTTTCTTGTGAATTTTGCCTCCTCGTGACTTCATGTTCCACACACTTACGTCTTTTTGTTGAATTCTCGAAAGCTTCAGAGTTTGGTACAGCGGAAGACTTCATCTTGTACTTTCTTGAATTTTTTGCTGAACTTTGTTGCAAAAGACATAAGCATGTGGGAACGACTTTTACAGGTACACCGCAACACCACCGACTTCACTGGTACATAGCAACGCCACCGTCTTTAACAGGTACACAGCAACGCCACCGTCTTTAACAGGTACACAGCAACGACACGAATAAAATGGCTTTGAACATTTTATTCTAATTCGGTAGCATTTTACCTCCGGTCGGTGAAGACCGTTGGACGATATTAGATATCGTACCCGTGACGGATAGTTTCAATTAAGTAACTTCCTGACAGGATTTCGCGGGTAAACCCGTTCTCTTTATTCGACCGTCCAAAGCTGACTGCAAACATAAAGAGTGAATCACTTGGATAAATTATCCTTGTGACTAAAAGCCGTCAATTCATGAAACCTGGAACAAGTGAATTTCAATTAAGATTTTCACCATCGTTGCTTTCCAGTTGTCACGAGCTCAATTCATAAAGAATCTTTCACGTCACCTACCAAGTGCTGTTTGATGTTAACACTAGAAGGATTTCCACTCGTCACTGTGATCAATAAAGAGTCACTCTGAGTGTTCTGGCAAGATCATATGATAATGCGAAGAGGCCTGGAACGAGTTTAAGTTCAATTAAGAATTAAACCACTGTTTCTTTCCAGTTTTTCACAAGATTGGTTCTAAAAGAACCGCACGTGTAACCTACCATGAGCTTGTTTGATGTTGGCTCAAGCAGGATTTCCATCTTCATTGTAATACTTGCGTATTACTCGGATGTTCTGGCAATATTACAGGAATACTGCGTAGGACTCATGAAAATCTCTTACTTTTCACAGTGTGTGAGAAAGCAAGGAATAAATGAAAAGTGTCCTAATGAGACTTTTGATGATCTCTTGGCTCTAGACTCGATTGTGCGTTTTGATTTAGTGAGCGATGGCTGGAGAGGAGTGCCACCTTTTCAATACCAGTCTATTCGGAGTGAATAAACCAATAGATAACGTGTTGATCTCCGTGTGATTAAAACAAATACCTTTTGAGAGATATTTGAGTTAGCTGGGAAGGGTTGTGCATTGCATCACTGGGTCCATGATGTCTTTCTTCAATACCGAGAATCATTAGCAAAAATGACCTCAATAGCATATGTATTGACCCGGTTTCTGCCTAAAGTTGTAAGGAGGGCTTCTTTCTTTACACCCTTTATCTTTACAATTCTTTTTCATTCTTCAACCCCTTCAATGCTTACCAATACGTCATCACTAGCACCTTGTTGTGATTGTTCCAGTGCTAGCTTAAGTACTTGGTCGGCATTCAGCTACGTTCACATTCTTTCTCCATCTTTCCTAGGACTTCTAATTCTATCTAGGGAATTGTCCTTGGGAAGATTCCATCGGCTCTGATGAATCATTGGACTAAACCTATTCCTACCACCCTTTTGTCACCACATTCATCGTGAATTAAGCGTGTTTTGGGAAGGAATTGCCACCATGAAAAATCATTGAAAATCACTTAAGGTACTTGTGATATTGAAATCAAAAGTTTTGTACCTTAGGTGTTTTGTTCATCAAAAACGCTCCCCCTTAACACGTGCTTTACACATATTAAGTTGGATAATCGTTAAGTCTTTTTCATCTTTTAGCCAAGTATCATTTAAATCTCCTTAATCCCATTTTCTCCCCTTATCCAAAATGTTAACCATTAAGATTTGGGATATTGAATGGATTAACCGGTCTTTGGGTAAAAATGAAATCGATGTTTGGCCATAGAACAAGTTATTGCTCCCCCTTAATTTAATAAGGGATAGTTGTAGTGCTTTGGTGTGATATATTTTGAAAGATTTAGAATCTCGTGAGAAATTCTTGAAAAATTATCAAACCTTAACACTACATCAAGCCATTAAAGCATAATATTAACAAATATACATATTCACAATTGAAAACCAATATAAAGTGACCTGAAATGTACGACCCATTAGATGGATCGTTGCAGTAGCTTGTGGTGCACTAAATATGGTCTACCACCCACGAATCTTTCCAAGCTCCTCATCAATCTACGTTCACGGAGCTTTTGATCGATCTTCTTGATCACATAATTCGCCATCTGCCTATAACCCTTATGCCAATCCTCGGTCATTTCTGGCAAAGTCCCACCCGAGTTCAGATGCTCCAACTTTCCTCTGACTTGTAGAAGAGTCCCATCACTGTACTTGTAAAGCTCTCCCACCCTCATAAACTTCATTAAACCTCGACTGTTCAAGTAGAAAATGCCGTAATTCGGAACGGAGATGCCGGTATAAGGACATCTTTCTACATGTTGAGGTAGAACTTGATTCACTGGACGGGTTAAGTTGAGCTTCCTTTGATAGCTTTCGACTCCCAACTGAAGATCTTCAACTCTTTTCTTGATAACAACGCTTCGTGTGAACATACGAAGTGCTGTATTCAAGGCAATGAGGTCTTCACGAGGAATATGTGTGAGTTGATCTCGGGTCATCAGAAGCAACATATCTTCAATATCCTCAAGGCGAATGATAGAGAAATCTCCCTGCTGTATTTTGTATTCTCTGTCATCCTCCCTTTTCAAACGAATCTCCGTCACATGATAGTAGCAATTTTTGGCTTCAGTTTTCAACCCTAAGATGCTGGAGATGCGGATATCGGATCGAACATTACTCCCTGAGTTGACTAGACAGCAGCCCCTGTACGCCCTTCGAACTCGTTCATCCCAGTGTGATGCACCTATGACAGCATACATATCATAATTATGATTTACCTTTGGGACCCAGAGTCGGTTTACCTTTTCCTCGATAAAGGGTATTGTCCCCCAGTTGGCAGCTTTCAGCAAGGTCAGGGATGTTGCGTACTTTGAGGACCCCTTCAGAAGATACACAAGATCATTGGTGACGAAGAAGTCAAGAGCAATCTGATTATCTTGAGAAGGATCCATTGGAGGTGGAGCTCTTTCTGATTCATGAAGTCCTGGCCGTTGAACGGTATTCAGAGCCTTCAGGATCTCATCGGCATAATACTCGAACTCCATTTGGGTCAACCGGGTTTTGGCGCGTAGTCTCTTATCCTTCAGTGTTTTCTTCACCAAAGATGGAGTAACCTAAGTCTTATACTCATGAGCAAGAAATGCACATAAGTCAATCGGACTGCGGATACGAAGATACAAGACATCTTTGTCGGTGTCGGTGATCGGATCAAACTGCGTTGCTGCCGTGATCCAAGCCTGTGGTGGTGCAGTCTTGTCGATCTCCAACGTGTCCGCCCAGTCCCTTGTGCTTGGAACAGTAGATTGTGGGTTTTGTTGCAGAGGAGTGGAGACGTGAACATCTGCTTGTTCTGTTTCAGGCATGTCGGCAGTGTCATGAACGGGTAAGTGTTGTGCAGCTTCAGGTTCGGTTACCGATTCTGCAATCACAGGAACAACAACAATAGAACTAACAGGGTTAGTGGTAACAGGTATGGATGCAGCGATAAATGTACCAGGAATAGATGACCCTGTAGTGGCATTCACATCGTGGCGCCACTTCGATCGTCTGGATTCTGTGGATGTAGATTTTTCCTTTGCTGCTGCATCTTTCTTGGACTTGGTGCCAGACTTAACAGGTTTCTTTGAGCTGGCACCCTTATCCCCTTTCTCAGGCTGTTTACCCCCATCATCATCCTCATCATCATCCACGTTGCTCCCCCGAACACTCTTCTCATTACCATTACCGCCATCATCGCCATCATCATTATCGTCATCATCATCCTCGTCATCATCATCATCATCCTTATCATTATCATCCTCATCATCATCATTCTGATCCTCATCATCCTCATCATCATCATCATTCTTATCTTCTTCTTCTTCTTCTTCCTCTTCTCCACCAGTACCCTCTTCTTCGTCACTCTCTTCCCTTTCTTCCTTAGGGAGGATGTGGTAGGGTACCACACTTCCAAACGTCTTGAACAACCTATCATCCTCCATGATAGCGTCATTCAGGGATTTGAAGAGAGCCCGTTGAATCCTCGATTTATCAAACGATCCAAGTTCCCTCATTCGAGCTTTGAGGATCTTCTTAAGTTCAAAATCCGTCAGGTCATAAGCAATCTTGTAGGCGGCTTCTGAAGGATTGGATGATTTGATCATCAAGTTGTCAGCAGCAAGTGTCTTCAACTCATCACGCAGTTTAGGCATTAGGGATTCAACGGAGTCTTTCACTCTCTACTCAATAGAAGCTTCAAGAGCTTCTTTCTGCTCTTTAAGGTCATCCTTAATAGCTTTAAGTCTCGTAATTCGTGCTTGATGCCTATCAGCTTCAGCCTTTTTAACCCGAGCAAGTTCTTCTGCATGAGCTTTACGTGTAAATTCCATATCTGCAGCGAACTTAGTAATCAACTCTTCTTGAGCTTTCTTAGATTCTTCTTCACTTTGAGCTCGTCTAAGTAACTCTTGGCGAAGTTCATCCATTTCTCTCTTGTGATTATCCACATGTTTATCCAACATTTCGGCCATCACCAATGCTGCCATTGCAGACGTTGCAGAGCTGCTCTGGGTTGATGGAATAGGCTCGGTTGTAACTGCGGTACTAAGGATGGGGTTTATTGGTGGTGGAAGAAATGGTGTTGAAACCGGTCTGGTTGGTACGGGTTGAGTTGATTGAAGTTGAGTTGCTAAAGGTTGAGTAGACTCTTTTTCAATACTAGCTGAAACAGGGGGTGGATGTCTCCTTCGAAGTAGAATACTTTTCAGGTGATCCAAACTCAAACACATCATCTGGTTCCACGTACTCTTCTTCAACATTTACCCGTGCACCCGAACCACTACCTCCAGTGTCTTTCCTACTCCTTTCCATAGCTATCTTCATCGCTTTTCTCTCAGTCTTGTTAAGAGCAGGATCATCAATATCTTCTTCATCGTGGAGAGCTAGCTCATCAGCCATACCCTTTCCCTTCATAACTGCAGTCTTCTTCTTTTTGGCTTTGGGTTCAGGTAAATCTGTTTGCTTCCGTTTACCCTTGCTCTTAACCGTGGTGGAAGAGTCTTCACCTGCTAGAATGCTTGCTCGTTGATTCTCAATTTCTGTTAGCAAGTTCTTGTAATCATCAGATGCGATAATCTCATCGGTCAGAAGATGACTGGGAATGGGACCAGGAATAACCGTATTCGAATGAGTCTCCTGCCTTAAGTCTACCAAATCATCATCATCCATCGTGTGGTGACGACTACCTGCACGCTTGTTAATGGATGCATCGTTTTCCATAAAGTAATGTATGATCAGCTTAATGAACCTAGGGTACTGGTAACTTTTAACCTTACCCTTTGTGTTTGTGAAGAGTTGAAAAGTAAACTCCTCCCACAGCAGTGATGCATAATCAATACCCATACCTTTAAACATGCCATAAAACATCTTGATGATTGGTGGACGAACAGCATCAAACCCAGTTGTTTTGGGTGTTAAACATCGGCTTAGAATCCCAAAAATAGCTTTCCATGGTTGACCAACTTTGGCAGTAGTAAACTCAGACGGGGTTCGTATGTCAAGACATCCAATGGCAGTGAACATCTCCATGATCTGGTCCTTAGTCGGGTTGGCTGAGTATGATAGACCTTTGAGTGTCGGTCGAAATCCAAAGATCTTCCTAAAGTCTGACACAGTAAGCGTCTGCTGCTTGTTGTCCAAGGAAAAAGTGATTTTGTTCGACGTCCTCTCTTTGGTAGCCCAGAACTCGTAAAGGTATTCATAGGGCACTGAAGCACTTCTCCTTAGCGCATGCTTGAGATGAGATTTATCAAGCATGGCTGTACCTACCTTAAAGCCATTATGGGTAGAGTGAGATACCTCCTTCAAACGGAAGTTGTTTGGAATAAACTTTAGAGTCTTGGCTTCAGCAATAGCGGCAGCTCTGGTGTCTTGTATTTGTTGTACGGTAGGGTTAGTCATCGTCTCTGCTTAAGATAAAACACAAAGGTTGATACATACAAGTATGAATATCATTATGACTTTAAACCTAAGCATTGTACATATGACATAATCCCTTAAGCTTTGAAACCATTCAAACATCTTCTATACGGAATAATCATTCAATTCGGAATAATAGGTCTATGCTGAATATAAATCCTATGCGGAACATAAGGCCTATTCGGAACATATAGCCTATGCGGAATAACATCCCTATTCTGAATAAAAAGGCTATTCGGAACATTTATCCTATGCGGAATAAAATCCCTATTCTGAATAAAATGTCTATTCGAAACATTGGGCCTATGCAGAATAAATTCTGTATTCGGAACATTGGGCCTATGCGGAATAAAATCCTATTCGGAACATTGGGCCTATGCGGAATAAATTCCCTATTCGGAACATTGGGCCTATGCGGAATAAAATCTCTATTCGGAACATTGGGCCTATGCGGAATAAATTCCCTATTCGGAACATTGGGCCTATGCGGAATAAATTCTCTATTCGGAACATTGGTCCTATGCGGAATAAATACTCTATTCGGAAAGAACAGTCTATGCGGAATAAATTCTCTATTCGGAAAGAACTGTCTATGCGGAATAAAAATCCTATTCGGAAAGACTTGGCCTATGCGGAATATTCAGTCTATTCGGAAAAAGTTCTCTATGCGGAATATTCATTCTATTCGGAAAGATTTCTCCTATGCGGAAAGATCATTCTATTCGGAAAACTTCTCCTATGCGGAAAGACCTCCTATTCGGAATGTTTTTCAACACTTATATATATTCTAATTAAGCACGAAGTCCGTTTGATTCAGGTGATCTAAAGGCCAAAGCAATTCGATTTGTTCTATTCCGAATACAACCCAGGCAAAACCCCCAATTTAATTAACCCTAATTGAAGCAGAAACTGAATTCGATTGTTTTCAATTAAAAAAGGTTAATTAACTTGAATTGAATGAATGATTAAGCCGTTTTAATACCTTTGTGAAGATCTTGAACTTAGAAAATGAATGATTGAATTTGTTTTGAGAGTTCGTGTGTTTGTATGTTAATGGCGGCAAGGAAGGATGGTAAAGGGGAACAGTGAAAGTAGAGAGGAGACGGGGTGTGTGAATTTGACTAGGTCAAATTTTTCAGAAGTTTGACATGTTGTCAACTTTACCCCCTCCATTTTTCTACTTTCAACAAACAAAATCTTTTGTTTTTCCAAGTTCTAAATCTAGTCATTTTGACCTGTCTTATGTTAACTACCCAAGCCTTAGTGATTAACTTATCTTAACACAAGCACAAAACTATTCATGACAAACTTATAAGCAACAACAAGACAAATGCCAAAGCAATCCAACCATTAACCATTAGGCTTTTTGAGTTTCCTTGAAAACTTTTGAAGATCTTTTTGATGTGAAAGATGATGTAACATTTTCTCCCCCTTAAACGATGACCCGTTTTCTATTTAAAGAGCTGTAGTCATTGTTTAACGAGGCACATGATGATGAAAAACATTTCCCAATTGATATCTTGAAAAAATTTGATTCGTGGTGTCAATAAGATTTCTCTTATTTTAACAAATTAATGCACTGAGACGTACACTAATTCGTGTTAGACCAAGTTGTAAAGTAAACTTAATCCCTTTGCATGATTTGGCTTGTAAATCACGCCCGAGAAAATGAATTCCCGTTGTGAGCCAACGTTTTCCAAGGAAATACGTGACTTTAATATGAAAACCGGGTTGCAGTCAGAAATAACTACAAGCCATAATGGGCATGTTTTAAAAATGTACAACTTTTATACGGACTCTATTTATGGCACCGTGTCAATATTGATCGACATTTCTAAGTCCGTAAATATTACCGTACTAAAAGACATGCCCGTTTTAAACGAAAAATATTTTTGGTTTTTCTTGATTTTATAATTTTTATGGTTTTTCTAGGTTTTATATTTTTTATGGTTTTTCTTGGTTTTATATTTTTGTATGGTTTTTCTTGGTTTTATATTTTTGTATTTTCTTTTTGTGGTTTATATATTTACTATAATATACATGATCACGAACAAAGGATACTCTGAATAGTTTACCACGACTATTCAGCTGATTCTTCTGCCAACTCTTTGAGAGTCGCTGGGGTGAATGATTTCATGCCAAGCTTGTCGATCAAAAACTCGATTCGTCCTCGATCTAAGGCTTTGGTGAACATATCCGCCAGTTGGTACTCAGTAGTGACAAAATACAGCTCGATCACTCCGTTCTCCACCTGCTCCTTAATGAAATGGTAGCGAATGTCTATGTGCTTGGCCCGGGAGTGTTGAACATAGTTGCAGCAAAGGGCAATGGCGCTCTTGTTGTCACAATACATCGGGATTTTGTTAAATCCCAAACCGTAGTCATTTAATTGTGATCTCATCCAAAGGACTTGAGCACAACAACCGGACATGGCGATGTATTCAGCCTCCGTGCTAGAAATTGCAGCGCTTTTCTGCCTTTTTGAAGACCAACTGATCAATCTATCTCCTAGGAGTTGCACAGATCCAGAAGTGCTACGCCTCGTGTCTTGACATCCAGCATGATCGGCATCTGCGTATGATATTAAAGCAATCGAGGAATCTTTCGGATACCATAAACCACGATGAAGTGTTCCTTTTAGATACCGAAAGATCCTTTTAACTACATGTAAGTGCTTTTCGGTAGGCCGAGCCTGATACTGGGCACACATGCATACAGCAAATTGCAAATCAGACCTGCTAGCAGTCAGATATAGAAGGGTGCCAATCATCCCACGGTAAAGTTTTGGATCGACAATAGTCCCATTCCTATCTTCATCTAACTTGGATTTCTCCACCATTGGAGTGTCCACGGGGTCACAATTTTCAAAGTTATATTTCTTAAGAGATTCTAGAGCATATTTGGATTGATTAATAAAGATGCCTCTGGGATTCTGAGAAATCTGTAATCCTAAGAAAAATGAAATTTTACCCATCATCGACATCTGAAAGCGTGTGGACATTATCTTCTCAAATTGATTAGACAATTCTATGTTAGTGGCAGCAAATATTATATCATCAACATAAATTTGTACCAGAAGCATGTCGTTGCCTTCCTTGAGAGTGAATAGAGTGGGGTCCACCTTGCCTTTGGAGAAGCCTTCCGAAATGAGATATGTTGACAGGAGATCATACCACGCGCGTGGAGCTTGTTTCAACCCATAGAGAGCCTTCTTAAGCTTGTACACATGATTAGGAAACTCCGTACTGACGAACCCATCCGGCTGACTAACATAAACTTCTTCCCTTAGTTCACCGTTCAAAAATGCCGTCTTCACATCCATTTGATAGACGATCATGTTCATATGAGCAGCATACGCAAGGAATAGTCTAATCACCTCCAATCTTGCCACAGGGGCAAAAGATTCTTCAAAGTCTATACCCAAGGCTTGTTTATATCCTCTAGCGACCAATCTTGCCTTATTCTTCAATACCGCACCCATCTCATCAAGTTTAACCTTATAAACCCATAACAAAGTAAGGATGTTAACCTTGTCAGGGAGAGGAACCAATTCCCATACTTCAAGTCTTTGAAATTCATTTAGTTCCTCCTGCATAGCTTCAATCCAAGATGATTGGGTCATAGCCTGCTGCCAATTTTTAGGTTCAACTTCAGAGAGAAATGCATCAAAGTAGCAATAAAGTGCACTCTCTTGTAATTGATGGCGTGTAGAGACTGGTCGATCTAGATCTCCAATAACATTCCTAATTGGGTGATCTTTTGTCCATTTAGTGCTATGGTTTTCAATCCTAGGTGGTCTGGAGTGAACAATAGAAGGAGCTTCTTCTGAGGTAGACGCGGCTGAAGGGTTTTCAGGTATCGCTACACCAAAGAAAGGAAGCTCTTGCAGGTGAGCATATTCCAAGTCGTGATCAATAGAATCCTCTTCCACATCATTAGGCACAAGTAGGGGTGATGATTCAGGTGTAGTTTGAGAATCACTTGGTGAAGGTGCATCCGGTTCAATGTGAATTGTAGATGCATTAGATAAAGGTTCATTAGCTTGAGCAACCACTTCAGGTATTGGAGCAATTACTACAGGTGCTGGAACTTCATCAGTCGGGGGATCGAAGAATTCATCAAACAACGGTTGAAACAGTTTATCCCACTCGGGCCTTGTTGGTGGTAAAAATGATGTAGAAGTAGGATTATTGGGAACTAATCCGGAACTAATAGCACCGGTTCCCATCTCATGAAGTGCGGGTTCAGAGCTGTGTTGCTCAGAAGCCATCGCTGTCAGCTCATCGAAATCTGCGTCCATAGTTTCTACAATCTTGCCAAGACGACGGTTATAGATTCGGTATGCTCTCTTGGACGGTGAGTAACCAATGAAAATACCTATATCGGCTTTCGGTTGAAGCTTACCCAAGTTCTCACTATTGATGTTTGGATAACAAAGAGCACCAAACACATGAAAAAATGAAACATCGGGTTTACGGTCATGTAGAAGCTCATAAGGTGTTTTTCCATGGCGTTTCCGAATGATAGAACGGTTTTGGGTGAAACATGCGGTAGATATAGCCTCTGCCCACAAGAACAATGGAGCGTTCGCGTAAATAAGCATGGTCCTAGCAGCTTCCATAAGTGTACGATTCCGTCTTTCAACGACACCGTTTTGTTGTGGAGTGCGTGCAGCGGATGTTTCATGTGAGATACCAACTCCTTCATAATAATCACGAAGAGTCTGGTTGACGAACTCTGTACCATTGTCTGTACGAATACGGCGGACAGTAATATTCAAACGTACCTGAATGAATTTCAGAAAAGTGATGATAGCCTTCGGTGCTTCATCCTTTGTACGTAGAAATCTAACCCATGTAAACCTGGAAAAATCATCCACAATGACGAGAATGAATTTCTTACCGCTCACACTTTCAGTTCTCATTGGTCCACAAAGATCCATATGCAAAAGATGAAGTTTTTCTTGATTGGTGTCTTCAGCTTTGGGCTTGTAAGATTTCTTGGTGCTTTTCCCCCTTGAACACGCGGAACATAAATGGTCCTTGTGAAATTTAAGCTTTGGAAGACCACGAACTAATTCATTTTTAGCCAGATGATTAATAGCATCAAAGTTAAGATGAGATAATCTGCGATGCCATAACCATGACTTGGTCTTAGATGCTTTAGAGAGAAGACATACTGGAGAGGCGGCCATCATGTCTTGTAAGGACAAAGTATAAAGATTTGCACCACGAGATCCCTTCAACAAATCTTTTCCTTCCAAGTTGCGGATGAAACAAGTGTGTTGTCGAAAAGCAACCTCAAGGTTGGAATCACAAAACTGTCCTACTGAGAATAAGTTATGACCAAGACCTTCTACATAGTATACCCTAGAAATCGTCACGTTTCCAATCTGATATTCACCATACCCCATAATCTTTGCTATATGATCATTCCCGAATTTAACCGTACCAAGAAACTTGCTGACGAAATTTCGGAGCATCGAGCGATTTCCGGTCATATGTTTTGAACAACCGGAGTCCAAATACCACAGGATGATTTGGACCACCTGAAAATATCACCACACGAAGACAATGTAGAGGTATCGGAATCTGAGTGTTCCTTGTTATTAGCAGGTACAGATTTAATAATCTTAGATTTGCTAACTCTAGGTTTCTTAGATTTCCTAGCCTTTTTCTTCCTAATTGGTGGTGTAGATTCTAGTTGGCTTAAAATCCTGAGGTATTTCTTCACTGATAGGCACTATAATGGGGGCTGACCTAATTAAAGGGCGTTGTTACCATACTTGAGTGCGAGTGTTCCTAACTAAAGGACGCTCAGACCTAACCTCAATGGATGCATTCCTAGTTAAAGGGCACATTTTTCCATCTAATGTAAAGGTCCTACCAGTGGGACGCCATTGCCAGCCAACTTGGGCACGAGTTCTACCCGTTGGCTTCCATTCAAGACCATTCTTAATAGCATTCATTTCATTCACGTGATCAATCAGACACAAATCATGACGCTGGGAAAACATACATTCATTACAATTCCAACAATTCAAATCAGAATTCACGAATGGTTTAGGCTGCTGCACAGGCGCAGAGCTTTTAGTCTTAACATGATTCTTTTTATTTAAAACTGAACTAGCATTCCTATTGTGAACTTCTACTTTCTTCTTTTTGGCACTACTAGTGGAGGGCTTGATCTTATCTTTCTTGAGTGGCGATCCTTTAGCCTTAGTAGTCTCTTTTAATCCTGTAGAAGGCAAAGTGGGAATATTAGCAACAGATTTTAAAGGTGCCTTACTTGATTGTGCCAATGACGGTTTTGCTCCTGGAGTCTTATTAAATGGAGTTACAGCAATGGGCCTATTATTAAGTAGTGCAGAACCTGGTGTACCTATATATTGCAAATATGCCAAGCAATATTGAACTCGCTTAATATATTCATGAGCCGAATAATAGTTGCTACTTGAGGGATCTAAGGCATAAAGATCGTCTAAAATATCCCTAAGAAGATCAACATGCTTAATGGCATTCCTCATATAATCATCATAGGTAACTGGGTTTCTCTTATGAAGCGGGTTCTTATAAAGCACTACTGACTTGGTTGTTGGAGCACTAGTGGACGGTGCAGAGTCGGTAGCTAAGTTATCAACAACTTCTTGTCGGGTGAGAAGAAGTGTCTCCTTTAACTCAGCCAAAACCATATTTTTGTCAATGAGCAGGATGTTCAAATCAGAGATTTCCTCGTACTTTTGGTTCAGTTGTTCAACATAAGATTGTTGATGTGCCGCATTAAAAGCGAAGCGTTCTTCTAGTGAACCATAAAGAACGGATAGTCCCTATCTTGTCCGATCCATCTCCCCTAGAACAGACGAAAGTCTAATTTCTAAGACCTGGTTTTTGGACTCTGCAGCCTCTAGTTCCATTTTGATTGTTTCATTTAATGACACATCTCTCTTCAATCTCATTATCTCTTCCTCTAATGTCTTAACAATTGCAATCATCTTGTCACTCGTCTCAACACCGTTTTCACAAACATTTGATATCAAAAGATTCTCATTTTGAGTTTGTTGTTTTAATTCTAAAGATATACAATGTTGTTCTAGTTGATTAAAGCGTTTTGAAAGTAAATTGTAAGAATCTTGTAGCTTTAAAAACTCAGCGTTAGATTCGTGACAAGAATGATTATCTACCTCATTTACAGTATCAGCAACATTTACAGAGAGATCACACATATCATCACAAATATCATTACAAATATTCACAGCATCACAATTAATCATAGCGGATGTAAGCTCATTCGAATAATTAACATTTACAGTAGTAAGCACATCACATGAGATTACTGCAGACAAGAATCGGTCATATTCGGTTAAAATCTTTTCTTTTTCAACTAGTTGTAGTTCGTAAGCGGTGTCCATTTCATAAAACACTTTTTGAACTTCACCAATTTCAAACACAAGATATTCCTTAAGAGATGCAAAAATTCCTTTTAGACTTTCGACAAACGGATTGATCTCATTTTTAAACACCTCGTTCATATGTTCGAAAGCCCATTCTCTGGCGTTTAGGCCATTTGAAGTCGTACGTTCCAAAATGACCTTGTCAAAATTAGTAAAGTATTGATTAATCTCTTGCAAGTTTAACCATACAGTGCTAACAGGTGGAAGATCCTTTGGAATTTCCTTAGGACCTTCCATATTGACAAGTGTAGGAAAAGTACTAGGGTTTTCTTCATATAATATGTAGGTTGGTGCTGTTATGAGATCTTTGTCCATATGGAAGCGAATTCTAAAATCCGTTTTTGCAAGCTCCTTATTCAATTTAAAATAATCACACTCGGGATATTTTGCAGAATTGTATGACCGATCCTCATCAACTAGATCCTTACTTGTTTGATCATTGGGAAAAACAATCGGTTCTAAGGCCAATCCTAATTGAGTTGCATTATAAAGTCTAGGACTATGTCTTAAAGCTTGTTTTGCATACCGTGGATTAGGGGGAAGGCCTTTTTGACGTGATAAGTTAAATTCTCTAAATGAAGCATCAAATAAGTGAACTAGTTGAGAAGCAGCGTATTGTCTTAAAAGCAAATAATCTAGACTTCTAATCTTATTAGTAGCATTAATCTCCATTTCATTCTTCTTAGACTCGAGTGATTCAAAATCTGTTTGAAGTTTTTGAAAATTAGTGACCACTAACTCCTTTTCTTTAAGTTCATTAGACAAATTTGCTCTCAAGTTTTCAATTTCTTGCAAGTGACCCATTTGTTTGTTTCTAAAGTGATCATATTCGAGATTAGTTAGAACACTAGACGAGGGCACTAATTCCAAGGTTTGAACTTTCTCGTTGCTTAAGGTAAGCTCATCAGACAAATTCTTATTCTTAGCTAAGGTTTCTAAGAGTGCAGCATTCATTTGGCTAAGTAATGTAGCAGGAACCATGACCAAATCTTGTTGAGCAGGAGTAGGCGTTTGCGAAATGGGTCCCGGTTGTGATTCACTCAAAGTCTGGGGACTCACATTGATATTGCTATCATTGTTTGTCTCCTCATTTGAAAGACTCACCACCGAAGATTCATTCGAGTCAGCACTCTCTTGCACAACTTGATGTGGTTGAATACTGGCATCAGTGGTATTATCGGTGGTATTAATAAGTACCTCAGATCTCTTTTCTGGCCCTAAGCTGGAGATAGTTGCCATGAGAGCAGCCTTTGCAGATTGAAAGTCATCACAGTCTGAGTCATACGCATCAAGATCATCGGCTTGGTAAGCTGCATTCTGCGTAGTGACAACGTCTTGTTCAGCAATCCCTGGATCAGCAAGAAATGCAAGCTCCTCTTCATCAAGTTCCCTTCCTTGTGCCTGAGCATTTACCAGATAGATCTTTTCTGCAAACCATTGTCCATCCCTTCTCCTCTTGGGTTTCTTACAATCCCTGGACATGTGACCCTCTTCCTTGTAGTTGTAACATGTAATCATTCTCAACTTGCCCGTGGAATTAGCCTGTGGAGCAGGATTGGCCATTGGTGCCTGATTTACCGTGCGAGCATTGGTGGTTGATGTGGTAGATCTCCCCTGATATGGTTGAATAGGCTGAACCATGACCCTGCCATTCTCAATAGTAGCTTGTTGACGAGAATTGGATGAATTCCTCAACTGATTGTTGGTTGGAGCTGATCCTCTGTATCCTCGTTTGCTTAAAGTCCTTGTGAGATAAGCAGACATAGTGGTTAGCACTTCAACTGGGTCAGCTCCTTGTTGGAATACAGGAACGGGGACTTCCTCATCATCACAATACATTGCTTGATCTGGATGAGCTGCATAATCACTAGAAGGAATACTCATTTGATCAGGGTAGCTTGTTGGATATGCTGCATTCTCTTGATAAGAAGAATATGAAGGCTGAGCATAAGGTGCAACATTTGCTGGATGAAGTTGTGAAGCATACTGTGGTGAAGGTGCATTGAACCGATATTGTTGCTGATGTGAGGTGGGTGGTTGCAGTAGAATCGAGTATTGGGGGAAGGTTGGTGTCATGTAGGGTGATGGATGATAGGCTTGATGTCCCAAGATATAAGGTGTGTTGTTGTGTGACAAGCTTGGTTGATTCGCCATCAAAGCTAAGGAATCTGGGTACATACCGCGGGGAGAACGATGCATAATCACATGTTTCTCATGCTGCTGAAGAAAAGCATAGATTTGATCTAAGTTGCACTTATGCAAATCCCGGGTTAACTTCACATCGGTAATATACTCACCCCATTCAGCTTGAGGTAAAGTATTCAAGAACTTGGTGTTAACCTGGAATGGAGCAATCACGAGATTGTATACATTCAGATCATTCATTAGAGTAGTGAATCTGAAGTAATAGTCATGTAGCGTTTCCCCTGGGCTGTACGTGAATCTATCAAACAGATCATACAGCTGACACTCCCTTTCCTGTTTGGTGAGAGACGTACCTTGTAGCAACACCTTTAGACGTTCCCATAAATCTTTGGCAACCATATATTGACTAACCATACGATAAATATCATGCGGAAGAGCTTGGAGAAGGGTCTGTAAAGCCTTTTCATCAGCATCAGCAATGAGTTGTTGTGCCGGTGTGAGTTCTTCATATTCTCTTGGTCGAGACACGTTATTTGCCACAATGGTACCATAGTCGAGTGGACCATTCAAAATCGATTTGACCATAAGCCTTCCGTATGTTGGTTTGCCCTTCAAGTATTGCATCATACGGCCCTGCCATGCCTCAAACACCTCTTTAATAAGCATCGGTGGACGACTATCAGTCCCCGTTATGATCGAGATATCCGTAAGAGATGTCATCTGAGGCATTAATGAACTTGGATTCATTGTGATCACTTAAAAGACTCAAAGATTATCGGTTGATCGAGCAGTGAAGAAAGGTTGAGAATTTGTGTTGTGTTGGTTGTAATCAAGATTAAATCCACTAAAGATCGTCGAAAAAACTCAAATACCCCTTGAACTTGCTTATACGGAATAACCCAAACTCAGAATAAACCCTATTCGGAATAATACCTATTCGGAATAATCCTATGCTGAAAACCCTTATACTGAATAACCCTTATTCGGAATAACCCTATTCTGAAAATGCCCCTATTCGGAATAAACCTTATGCTGAATAAACCTTATGCGGAAAAACCCTTATGCGGAATATTTCTTCGATTCGGAATATCTGGCTATTTGGCTTATTCGGAAAAACCTTCTATTCGGAATGATGGGCAATTCGGAAAGCTATTCGGAATATTTCTCCTATTCGGAAAAATTTTGGCTATTCGGAAAAATATAGGCTATTCGGAAAAAATATTGGCTATTCGGAAAGTTTTTGGCTATTCGGAAAATATTGGCTATTCGGAAAGAATTGCTATTCGGAAAAAATTCTGCTATTCGGAAAAATTGCTGCTATTCGGAAAAACCCTTCTATCCGGAAAGTCTATGCGGAAAATTCTGCTATTCTGAATATTGCTCCTATTCGGAATACCTATTCGGAATGTTCTGGTAATATGTTTCCGAGACTTAGAAAAACAGCTTTAAATCCGATTTTTGATCCAAAACCACAAAAAGTTTTATGATTTTTACCAAAATAAGCTAAACCCAATCCTTATCAATCAATCCCAATAACAAAAACACCAAAAACAACAAGATTCAAGATTGATTTTTTCTAAAGATCACTAATTGATTCAAAAACTAAAAAAGCAACACAATCCTTACCTTAAATCACCCCATAGCTCTTGATACCAAATGTAGAATATTGATAACCTATGAATCTATGAAGTGGGTTGATGTTTTCTAGTGAGAGAAACTAGAGAGAGAAAGTGAAAGAAAATGTGTATGATTTTATTAATATGAAAGTGAAATGAGAACAACAACCAACCCCTTTCCATGGTGGAAAGGGGTATTTATACTCCAAGCTTACAATGGGCTTGGGCCGGTCCATGACAAGCCCATGGACCGGTTCTTACTTAACTTAATAAGTAACATTTAACTAATTGTTAACTACGAGCTATTACAACATAAATCATATTGTGGAGTGACCGATACTTCTAATATACGTTAAAACGTATTTCTAACACGAGCGATTTTAGAAAAATCTTTGATAAAGCGAGGTAGAAGCCCGCATGACCAAGGAAACTTCTCACACACTTCACGGTTGAAGGTGGAGGCAGTTTAGCAATAACATCAACTTTAGCACGATCCACTTCGTGACCGGCTTTGGAGATTTTGTGTCCTAACACGATGCCCTCTTTTACCATGAAATGGCATTTTTCCCAATTAAGAACAAGGCGCGTGTCTTCACACCGCTTAAGCATACGTTCTAAATTGGAAAGGCAAGCAGAGAATGAATCGCCATAAACCGAGAAATCATCCATGAATACTTCCATAGTTTCTTCAACCATGTCATGGAAGATAGCCATCATACACCTTTGGAACGTCCCAGGAGCATTGCATAAACCGAAAGGCATGCGTTTGTAAGCGAATGTTCCGTAGGGACAAGTGAATGTGGTCTTTTCTTGGTCTTTGGGATCGATGGGAATTTGAAAATACCCGGAGAAACCGTCTAAGAAGCAGTAATAGTTATTACCCGTAGACGCTCGAGCATTTGATCCATGAAAGGAAGAGGAAAATTATCTTTTCTCGTGGCATCATTGAGTTTGTGATAGTCGATACAAACTCTCCACCCAGTAACGAGACGAGTGGGAATCAACTCGTTGTGTTCATTGGGAACAACGGTTATTCCGCCCTTTTTGGGCACACAATGGACGGGACTTACCCATGGCGAATCTGAAATAGGGTAAATCAAGCCGGCATCTAGAAGTTTGATAACCTCTTGTTTGATAACGTCATGAATGCGAGGATTAACCCTTCTTTGGTTTTGGATTGCGGGTTTAAAGTCATCTTCCATGAGAATTTTGTGAGTACAAAAGTTTGGATCAATTCCGCGGATATCGGAAATTTTCCAAGAAATTGCCTTCTTATGATCTTTAAGCACGGCGATAAGGAGATATTTTTCTTCTTCTTTCAAGTCCTTCGCGATGATGACGGGCGACTTCTTCTCTTCTTCAAGGAACACGTACTCGAGATGGGACGGCAACTCCTTAAGTTCTAAATCCGGAGGATTTTCGATGGGAGGCGTATTCAAATTCGGTTCATCGATGGCAATAGCCTTGGGAGATGGTGGAGAAATATGGTCCTCTTTGAGAAGTTTCTCAATGAGACGAATGTCTTCATCCCAATCGATGGGAGAATCTTCATTTTCTAAGTTCACATCTCCCATGGTTGCTTCAAAATCTTTCCAAAGGAAATCACTTTCTCCAAATAGAGATAGTGATGAATCAATAGAGGAAACGGTCTCAACATTGGGAAGAGAGGTAGGAATACTTTTACAAGCATCTTTAAAGTGTTCTTCACAAGCCTCATCAAGAACGTCGATACAATTAACACTCTCGTATGAATAAGGCTGTTTAGAAAGCTTTCCCATGTTGAAGACGATTTTATCGTCACCCACTCTCATGATAAGCTCACCCGCTTCAACATCGATGAGAGTGCGACCGGTCCTCAAGAATGGATGTCCAACGATTAATGGCACATGAGGGTCCATATCGTAGTCGACGACGACGAAATCGGCAGGAAAAGTGAATATGTCGACTCCTACAAAAACGTCTTCGTAGGGCTGTAAACGAACTGAACGTTCAGCGAACCGTTCGTCGATCGTTCACCAAAAATTCGTTTATTTAATAAATAAACGAACACGAACAAGATTTTTGGTCCGTTTACTTAAATAAACGAACGTGAACAAGGGCTTCGTTCGTTTATTTACGTTCGTGAACGTTCGATTATGTCCGTCCGGTTACGTTCGTTTACGTTCAATTAATATCCCCAATATTAAAAAAACTATATAACAAATATTTTTAAATGTCTAATAGTAATAATATATTACTAATATAGTACTTGGTTACAAAGTATTTATAGTTTCTCTTAAATTATACATTAGAGCTAGAAATTAAAAGACATGACTACTTTGATAAAAAAAACAATATTTTGGGATATGATGATTATATAAGTATATAAGATGATGATATGGATCGTCTAAAGTAACAACTTCAGTTACACGGATGTTTAGCCTGTTTACATGTATATATCATTGTTTACGTTCATTTATGTTCGTTCGATTACGTTCGTTTAAGTTATATGAACGAACATAAACGAACATGAACAAGTTCAAATTTAAATAAACGAACATGAACAACAATTTTTGTCCGATTAAGCGTTCGCGTTCGTTTATTTGTTCGACTAAAATTAAATAAACGAACATGAACATACCTCCGTTCGCGTGCGTTCGGTTCGTTTACAGTCCTACGTCTTCGGCTATCCCCACTGGATAAGCAACCGTACAGTTAGCTAATTCCAAAGTCATTTTGGTGCGGACTAACTCAGGGAGAGATAATTGCTTCCAAACGCTTAAGGGCATTAAGTTAATACTGGCACCTAGATCGGCTAGGGCCATGCAATTCTCTACTCCCGGGAAGTTGCAAGGGATTAAGAAACGACCCGGATCACCAAGCTTGGTTGGCAATTTCCTTAAGAGAACCGCGGAGCAATTCTCATTAAGTTGGGTATTAGCAATATCAAGAAGCTTCTCCTTGTCGCTAAGAAGATCTTTGAACATTTTCGCATATTTAGGCATGTGAGCGAGAGCCTCAGCGAAGGAGATGTTGAAATTCAATTGTTTAAACATTTTGAGAAAGTTCGAAACTTGAATATCGTCCTTGCTTTTGAGCTTCTCTTTCCTCAACCTTGATGGATAAGGTATATCAGAAGAAGAGGAAGGCTTTGGGATCGCAGGATCACTCACATCCTTGGGTGGAGGAGGGGTAGAAGTAAGAGGTGGAGAAATTAGGGAAGTAGAAGGATGAGGAATATGAGTAGGTGACTCGTTTTCCTTAGTCACAATCACCGGTGGAGGTATAGGAAGCTCGGGTTCCTTGGTACCTTTGCCACTGCGAGTGGTGATTGCTTTCATCTCCCCTCTTGGATTCGCAGCGGTGTTACTCGGAAGAGTACCCGATCCAGAGGCTTGATTACTTTGGAAGAAACTAGCCATCATGTTCCTTAAGTCATTCGTTTGACTTGCCAAAGTGTTTCGCATATCAGCTCGAAGATCGTTCTCTTGTTTCACCCTGTCTGCTTTCAAGTTGAGCACTTCCCGCTGGAGATTGTCCACGATCACATCATTAGTCCTCATGTAGGTTCCAATATCTTGGTGTAATGTGGTGGGTTGGTTGGGAGGAGCATTGTAGGCGGGTGGTTGATAAGCAGGTTGTTGGTGAACTTGGTTGTTGCTTTGAGGTGGATATGGTTGTCTTTGAGGTGGTTGGTATGGTGCACGAGGTTGTTGTTGAGGAGGGCGATTGAGGTTTTGTTTTTGGTTTGGGTTGTTAGGAGGAAAACCGGGTGGGGAAAGAAAGTTGTTTGAGCGATAGCTAAGCAAGTTGCGGTCTCCTTGAGGACGAGCTTGATAAGCGGTCGGAGGATAGGTATCGTATGCTGCATTAACATTCTCAGAAGGATAGTCTTGGGTGGTGGTACAAGTGGTGTAAGAGTGAGGACCCCCGCATATTTCACATGGTTGGCTAACAGCATTGACATGAGCGTTTTTAGCGTTGATGCTGTTGGTGTTGCTAGCGGTTTGGGCGGCAAGCGATTCAAGAAGCGTAGTAATTTTGTCAAGTCTCTTGTCGTTGTCACTAGTGCTAGCACTAGCGGAATTGGTCCGAACACTCTTGGTTTGCACACAAGACTTATTTTCAATAATATCCCAAGCGGCATTAGCACACTTAACCAAAAGATTACCCCCCGAGGAACTATTTAGTGAATCTTGGTCATTCATGCTTAAACCATTGTAAAAAGTATTAATTTGGTGCACTTTGGTAAAACCATGTTGTGGGCATTTTCTCAAAATTTCTTTAAAACGGTCCCAAGATTCACTAAAAGTCTCATCGTACTTTTGTTCAAAAGTAATAATTTCATTCCGCAAAGCGGTAGTACGAGAGGGTGGGAAAAAGTAGTTTATGAATTTGGTCTCTAAGTCCGTCCATGTAAGAATACTTTGTGGCGGTTCCTTATCAAGCCAATGCCGGGCTTGTCCCTCTAAGGAGAAAGGAAAAAGTTGTAAACGGATTACCTCTTGTGGAACACCATTGAATTTGACTGTATTCGTGAGTTGCAGGAACCTTTTGATGTGGTCATGAGGATCATCAATGATACGCCCCAAGAATGGTTGGGCAGAGACCATCTGAATAAAGCCGGATTTGAGCTCAAAGTTGTTGGCTGCAATCGCGGGTATGACAATAGCATCGTTGTTTCCCTCTACATGTGCTTGCAAAAGTTTAATCATAGGGCGATTGTCTGGTAGAGGTTCATTGTTGTTATTGTTTTGAGGTGGATTATTATTGTTGTTGTGTACACCGGCCATGTCTAAGTTATCGAGAGTCTTGGGCTCGGGATAAGACGTTGATTACGCATGCACCTGCAAAAGAACTAACAAAGCAAACAAGAAATATTTTTGGGTTTTTATGTTTTTTAATTTCTTTGTATTTTTGAAAATTTTATATTTTTTAGGGTTTTTGAAAATTTTTATAAAAAAAGTAACGTTCACGGCGAACGGATCCCAAAATCCAAGTTTTCACAAAAAACTGTTAATCCTAACGAGAAGAGCCGGCAGCGGCGCCATTTGATACAAAGATTTTGATGGGGGTTCAGATTAAGTTCTCGGTATCTTCTCGAATTGGTCACGGCTCAAAGTGGAATAATTGTTCTTGGTTACTAAAAGGAGTTTGGTTTTCTATTCTACTAAAAAGGGAAATGCGCGAAGCGATAAAGGTAAGTCAAAAATGATTAACTAAAACTAACTTAGCAATGCGAATTTAAAATGATTTAGAAATAATAAAATAAATTAAAACTCAACAATAATTAAAACTTAATTTGGAATACTTAAGAAAACTGAAAATAAGAAAAGTGGGAAAACATGCTCACTCGGAATATATAAACTAAAAACCTTTATTCAGAATATGAACCTTCATGCGGAATAATAGAAAGGAAATGCTTCGTTCGGAATATCTAAACAAAATGCTTCATTCGGAATAAAAAGGAGGAAATCGTTCATTCGGAATAACTAGGTTCATCCGGAATATATGCTCATGCGGAATAAAAGGTTGATGCGGAATAAGGTGCTCATTCGGAATAATAGCTCATGCGGAATAAACTGCTCATGCGGAATAATAGGTTGATCCGGAATAATTGATTATTCCGGATGAAAGGCTTGACTCGGAATAATGGTTATTCCGGATGAAAGGTTTCGATCCGGAATATTAGATATTCCGGATGAAGGAGCTTGATTCGGAATGTAAGGTTGATGCGGAATAATGAGTTGATCCGGAATAATTGATTATTCCGGATGAAGGAGCTTGATCCGGAATATAAAATATTCCGGATGAAAGGTTTTGAACAGTGCTTGATTCGAAAAATCCGGTTGATCCGGAATACTGGGACGAAGAACAGTAAACAAAACAGGGATAATACGATTTTACCAAAAATCAACTAAGTTTTTAGCCAAAACTTAAACCAAACTAAACACTAATCATTTATCAACCATAAACATCAAATCCCAACAATAAAAACACAAAACCCACTAACTTTTGAAGATCAAATCAACCAAATAAGAACTTTAAGCTTTAAATTAAAAAGATGAAGATGAACAAGATTAATGGAAGGATTATATTAAATGATTGAGGTTCAAACAATAAAAGGAAAAGATTAAAACTACAAGATTTGTGAAAACAAGAATAAAAATCACCAACACCTTAGTGGTGTTGGCTTTTTCCCTACGAAACAGAAAGAAAGAAAAGAGAAAAATAAAAACTGGCTAAAATGTGTGAAGGATCCCTCTATATATATATGTCTTGTCTTTGGTTGGTGAGTGGGTTTCTTCCTTTCTTCTTGTCTTCTCGTCTTTTCAGAAAAGTTGACGTTTTCGATTCTGATTCGGGATTTGTCGACGAATAAATTCAACTCGTCTTTTAATTTCTTCGATCAATAGACTTGAGTTCTTCGGCATATGTAAATCTTCCGTCTTTGGTCCTTTTCTTCGATAAATCTTCAAATATGCCCATTGACTTCAAATCTTTTCATCTCTTGGACAATAGACTTCGTCTTGAGTCTTTTTCTTCGATAAAACCCGTGCAATCCCATGTTTTCTTCAATATTCATCCGGTTGACTCTGAAAACACAATAAACACAAAAACCACGCATAATTCCAAACAAATGATATTAAATACGCGTTTTGGTCTCGTTTTAGCAAAAAATAAGTGGTAAAAGGATGGGTGTTTTCACACCTATCAATGACCCCGATCATCAACTATTTGACTAATGAAACCCTTCCAGACGAGGAAAAAGCGGCACGGCGCATTAGAAGGAAGTCGCAGCACTTCGAGCTTCGAGAAGGTATTCTTTACAAGCGCTCTTTCTTGCAGCCGTGGTTGCGGTGTGTTGGGCCACGCCAGGCTACTTATGTGATCAGTGAGATACATGAAGGGTTTTGCGGCATGCACGCTGGTCCCCGATCTGTAGTAGCTCGAGCTCTACGCACAGGTTATTATTGGCCTTCTATGCATAGGGATGCACGCGACATGATTCGCAAGTGCAGTGATTTCCAAGTGCACAGACCAGTACCACGACATCCGCAGCAGGAACTTACACCCATTACATCCCCATGGCCATTCTATAAGTGGGGGATTGACATTGCAGGACCTTTTCCCATAGCCGCGGGAGGAGTTAAGTTCTTGATTATCGCAATGGACTACTTCACACGCTGGATAGAGGCCAAGGCAGTCAAATCCATCACAGGCAAACAAGTTAAAAAGTTTGTTTGGGAGAACATCGTGTGCCGTTTTGGCTTACCAGGAGAAATCATCTCGGATAACGGGAAGCAGTTCGCGGATAATCCATTCAAGGACGGGTGCGTAACATTGAATATCAAACGGCGCTTCGCATCTGTTAAACATCCGCAGACAAATGATCTTGTGGAACGAGCAAATAGAAGCTTGGGTGAAGGCATCAAGGCACGCCTGGAGGAACGAAGTGCCAAATGGGTGGACGAACTACCACATGTTCTATGGGCACATAGGACTATGATCAAAACAGCCAACGGGGACACCCCATTCGCATTAGCCTACGGCACTGAAGCTGTTATACCAGCAGAAATAGGAATGCCTACCGTCCGTACAGCGGAGATCAATGTCGTCACGAACGACGAGCAGCTCCGAATCAATCTGGATTTGTTGGAGGAAAAAAGGGAGATAGCGGCTATCAATGAAGCCAAGTCCAAGTCACGGATGAAGGCTTATTATGACGCCACGGTTAAAGGTGTTTCTTTTCGACCGGGAGATTATGTTTATCGTGCCAACGAGGCGAGTCGAGCGGAGAATACAGGAAATCTGGGCCCTAAGTGGGAAGGACCGTATGAGGTTACGGAAGCCTTAGGACGGGGCGCGTATAAGTTACGTGACATGGATGGCCGCGACCTGGAACGCACATGGAATATCTGCAATCTTAAAAGGTGCTATCTTTGAAAGCTACGGCTTCCGCATGGACACTTCGCTATATCTAGCTTCTATGAAGATTCATGTGTCTCTTTGTTTTGTTTTTTATGCTTTCTAGGTTCCTTTTGTTTCTAGGATTTTCCATTCTTGTTCAAACAAAAAAAAACGTAAACGTTCTAATAAAATGTCGTGGTGCCTAGCTATCTCCACGACTGGTTCTTGTGCAAATGATTGTCTTCTTTTTTAGATTTTTCTTATTGTCGTATAGATTTAATTGCTATTACTATTTAGTGTGCTATATCTTATTCATATGCATTCATTCAATACCGTACATGTACAATGCGCCTCCAGGCGGGGTAAGAGGATTAAGTGAACCTAATAATTCAAGTTGTCGCATAAGAGGGATGCAACCCCAGTGACGCGGATCATGTATCCTTACTAGACACCTTACTCACAAGATGTTGTGATAAGTTTCCATATGTCGCGCTCACGTAGTGCTTCGCATGGTAAAGACGCACGCCACACGTCTAGTAACATATAGACTTGATTGTGTGTTTTTGGGTAAGACGTGACCTGTCATGCAGTGCAGATACATGATATCTAAACAAAATATACACAAGTTTCAAATTCAAAACACCAAAATGTCCGTGGTGAACACGGACTCGCTTGCATACATATGATAAGTTATTACAAACATCAGTTTCCGCCGTATACATACACGGACGAATAAAATAAATACAAATGTTTATAATGAAAATTACAAAGGAGGTAGGAACTCCCCCGTCTCCTTCTTCCATTCTTCAATCAAGGTACGGAGAGCCTCCCCGCGAGCATTCTTCCCATCTTGTGTCCTGGTCATGTTCGCATCCAAATCCTCGGCCAAAAGTTTTTCACCCATCATCACCTTTGACGCAGAGTCATAGGTGGGCAAAGTCAGTTGGATGGAATCAGCAGTGAGCTTGGACATTATTACCTCATTGGGAGCATCCTTTAGCGCTTCTAGCTCGTCTAGGAGGGGATGTTGGATTTCATCAAGAGCATCCATTGACGCAGTCATCTTGTCTGTGGCTAAGGGGTTGTGGTAGGCATGTTGGGTAATATCTTCCTCTTTGCCTATCAGCTCTGCAGCTTTGACCAGTCCCTCGTGCCTACCACGGTCAATACCATCTGAGACGATGTTAGCAAACGCCTGTAGCAGGTAGGGAGCTTTAGTCACCTTGCTCACGGCAAGCCGCATTCCCTGGCCAACCACCCACCTACGCCCAGCTATGGCTGTGAGCAACGGAGGACACATCATTTCAGCACAGTCAGCGGCCATCTTGCCTAGTTCGCCCTCAGTTGCTACGGCTTGCTCGTCCAAGGTAGTCCGCGCTTAGGTTAGCTCATCCTTCAGTGCGTCGTGCTCTTGAGCAATAGTGAAGGCTTGTACGGTCACGGCTTTAGTAGCAGCTTCGGCTGCGGATACCTATATATGATACTTAGAGTCATTAAAGGGACAATATGGTTTTTTGTAAGCACAAAGTACGCATTAAATGTGAGAGAATACCTTCTCGTTGGATGCAGCTAAAAGGGCCTCCAGCTCGGCAATACGTTCTTCACGGGCGTTGGTGTGGTGGGCTTGCTCCTTAACGGTTGACTCAACCACGATCAAGGCTACCTGCAGAGACGTGATGGGTTTCTCATGCTTACCCACCAGTGCTTCACGGCGAGCTATCTTCTTGTCAGCACGGTTGACGTTCGTCAAAGCTTTAATCAGACGGCGTCTCAGGGCCGCACCAATCGTTACTTGGTGTGCGGAAGACACATCAAACTGCTCCAGCAACGTCTCATGCTCCAGCTTGTCCAAATCTTGCGCCAGTGCTGGAGGAGTGATGTGTTCAATAAATTCAGAGCACTCGGACTCCGCCTCCAACCGTGTTAAGCTAGATAAATTCCATGCTAGCCGTAGGCTGGTGTCGGGTTCCTCAGGATGTGGCTCCTCAGCATGGGTCACCGGAGGGGATGGAGGTCTCATTGATGTCGTAGGGGAGGGTTCCCTTTCCACCTCCTTCTCTTAGGCCACGGTCGACGGATCAGCCCTGTTATTAGCACACATTAGTTTTGTCTATGGATCAATATCCTTTGAGTATTAAAAAAGGTACTTACGTAGTACCAGTGATGGGCTCCGTGATGGTAGGGGCTACGGCATTCACGGGGGTGGCCATCCAGACTTGCTCATCCGCGCGCGGTGAGGGGTTGACCTGGGCCGTAGCAGTGCTGCTTCCTTCCTGGTACTGTGGATGGTCTTTCCTTAGCTTCTTCGGGGGAGCATTATGTGCCCCTGCCCCATCCCCCAGAGTTTTTGCTACCCTCCTGGTAGTCTTTCTTTTCCTGGATGTGGGCTTGGGGGACCCAGAACTTTGGGTAGTTTCCTCATCATCACCAGTACGGTTCTCAGTGGGGTTGGTGAAATCTTCTCCTTCTTCTTCCTGGTGCGGCAGGGTGCCCTCCAGCAGCAGTTCCCTACCATCTTCGTTGTGGAAGTCAAGTGGGGACTTCTCTATCACGGGCTCTTCCTCATCTGATCTCTGCTCGGTGGTTTCTTCCAGTAGGATGGTTCTGTCTACGATCGCATCCAGAAGAGGGAGTTCACTTTCTTTCAGCGGGCGGAATCCTTTAGGAACTTTCATTGGGTCGCCTTGGCGTAATAATCCGTGTAGGTTCATCTCTGCGGACATATGAATATATATGGATTAGTGAGTTCACAAAATTCAAGTATGGCATTTTCTACATCTACAAATATAAGTGGACCTACCCTGCCCACGTTCGGTTAGAAAGCACGGATACATATCCTCCCTCCCATGGTAGTTGCGGCTTATCCCCACTCGGCACAGGAAGTGCTCCGGCAAACCCCTATGAAATTATGTGCGGTGGGTATCTAGAATTTTCAAATACTTACTACTATAGTCTTTGGATTTGGGAGGATAGTCTTTGGGTACTCTGGTTTTAAGGACAAATGGGGTAGGGAATACTCTCTCATCAACAAAAAAGTAATGGTCGTACCAATTCTTGAGGGAGTCTAAGGGCTTCCTATAAGTCATGGGGGCATTCCCGGATCGTTTTTTGAACGAGAGCCACCCATTCACTAGTTGGGGGAGTAGAAGACCCTAAACAGGTTCACGGTCGGGGTTACCTCGCACGTATGACAGGTAATCTCAAATTGATTGATTTTACATGCCCCTATGCAGTGCAACTGGGTTATGTGGAAGTCATAATATAGAAGCAGATCTACCAAAAACTTGGATAAGGAGATGCGGTAGTTAGCCGAATCGAATAGGCGCATGTACACGCCTATCTTTCCCCTCGGTGCATCCGTAATCGCTTCACCTTCACCTAGATAGGTTGGGTGTACGCTTTCGGGAATATAATACTTAGACAGGAAGTCTATGTATTTCTCCGCAGGCATCACGTTTAGGACATCCGTAATAAGGGGATTGTCCTTCACCATGTTTTATAAAAAGGGTTTGAGAGGCGTGCTGATCTAAGTGCGGCGGGGGAGATCCGTGGAATAAGAGGCACAAGATTGAAGGAAGGAGCTTGGAAACAACAATGGCGGAATGAATATAAACTGTGTGCGTAACAGTGGCACACACTAACTTTTATATAGGGTTGCCTCGATTTTTGAGGTAGCATGGATGTTCGCCATGTGTAAGCCACTACGCCTATCCAATGGATGGGATTTCTGACACTTCTGAAACGTCAGAAGGGACCCACGGGTCACTTCTTGACAATTTTACGTGGCTCAAAGGTGGGCATTAATGGTGCACTTTTTCAGGCGTGCGACTGACTAGTTGACTATCATTAATGCATTCATTCTTGTGTAGGGATATACGGTCTTACGTAAGACCATATTCAATGCTACATTTAAATTGTCTCGGTTGTCACGTGCGGCTGAGGTATTATTGGGATAAATTCCTAAATCAGGTTGCTACGTGCGGCCGAAACAATATTTTGAACATTTATCATTCTTTAAGGATTTTTCTTGGGACGTCCGGGGAGCATCTTAATAGTCTAGAGGTTACGCCTCCGGCTGTAACAACTAGACTGGGGGGACATGATGACGTATAGTCCCCAGCCAGGTCATAAACCCGGCCCACGGGTACTACCCGTATCCGGCCCTTCACGAATGGATGGGAATAATGTTATTTAAAGCTTATGGGCTTAGATGAACAGTAACCGCACACATGTGTGCGGCCCACGGCCCGGCATGACCGGTACAGGGTTAGACAGAATCATATTCTGTCTATGAATAGGATTTACCCCAAATAAGAGGATATTCACTCACCATAATTAGAAGATAACAATCAATCTAATTCTGGTACTTACCCTTTCCTTGGGGCCGAAGCATCAGTGACAGCCCATTAGGGTTTCACTACCTATATAAGGAACCCCCAAGGGTTCCACAAAGGTATTACAGTCTACATACTCTCAACTCATCTGATTCCTATAACCCTAACCGATTACTTACTCTCACGTCGGAGTCTAATCGTGGGAAACATTCCCACGGTATGCCTAACACGTGTTGTTTTAGTGTGCAGGATCCCAACCAAACAATTCACTTGGTGCAGGAGCCGGAGTCCAGCCAACCCGAATTAAGCCTAATTCGGGTCTAGCAAGGATCACCCAACTTTTGTATCAACAAGTTCTATCCATCTTTGTTTCCTCATGTTCAATTCCTTTTGATCGAGAATATATTGTAGGCTTTTATGATTGGTGAATACCGTACACTTGGTGCCATACAGATAATGTCTCCATAACCTAAGAGCAAAGACTACAGCTCCTAACTCAAGATCATGAGTAGTATAATTCTCCGCATTCTTCCTTAATTGCCTAGAAGCATAAGCTATCACCTTTTCTCATTACATCAAAACAGCTCCATAACCTCTAAGAGATGCATCACAAAATACTACAAAATCTTCACTTCCGTCGGGTAATGATAGAATTGGTGCACTACATAATTTTTGCTTCAATATCTGAAATGCTCCTTCTTCTTCACTTCCCCAAACGAAAGGTTTATTTTTCTGAGTAAGCTTAGTCAGGGGTTTAGCTACTAAAGAAAATTCTTTAATGAATCGCCTATAATAACCAGCCAATCCTAAGAACTGTCGCACCTCCGTTGGCGTTGTCGGTGCAGACCAATTCTTAATGGCTTCAATCTTTGCAGGATCAACATGAATTCCATCTTTGTTAATCACATGACCAAGAAATTTCACAGAAATCTAACCAAAAATCACATTTCGAAAACTTAGCATACAACTTTTCATCCTTTAACAAACTCAACATAATCCTTAAGTGTTCTCTATGTTCTTTTTTATTCTTAGAATAGATTAGAATATCATCAATAAACACGATCACAAATTTGTCCAAATAGGGTTTGCACACTCGATTCATTAGATCCATGAAGACCGCAGGTGCGTTACTTAACCCAAATGGCATTACTTGAAATTCAAAGTGTCCATAACGAGTTCTAAATGCAGTTATTGGAATATCTTCTTCATGGACGCGAAGTTGGGGATATCCAGACTGTAAATCTATCTTAGAATACACACTAGATCCTTGTAGTTGAACAGATCATCAATCCTTGGTAAAGGATATCGATTTTTAATCGTCAACTTATTCAGTTCTCGATAATCAATGCACATACGGAAAGATCCATCCTTTTTCTTAACGAACAAGACTGGAGCTCCCCAAGGCGAAGAGCTCGGTCGAATAAAACCTTTATCAGACAACTCTTTGAGTTGTTCGGATAATTCCTTTAATTCAGAAGGTGCTAATCGGTAAGGCGCACGTGTCCCCGGTGCATCACCGGGAATTAGATCGATTCGAAACTCGGCTTGCCTTATCGGCGGAAGTCCGGGTAAAACATTGGGAAATACCTCAGGAAATTCACAGATAATAGGTACATCTTCCAATCGTTTCTCCTTAGACTCTGTTGGAAATTCACTTTATGTGACGACATTTAAGAATTCCCATTAGTTATCATAGTCACACACGCTTAGACTAGACTAGGAAACAATGTATAGTTAAGTGTGGTGTGTGACTATATATACCCCTCCAAGGCTTCCAAGGAGGGGTGTTGCTTGTGTTTCCATTTTACTTTTGATACATTTTCTATCTTTTCACACACAACCTCTCTCTCTCTACTTCATCCATGGCTTCCACTACCTTCCACCACCCACCTAGACCACTGGATCTTAAATAGCAAATCTACAAGTGGCATCAGAGCTTCGGTTCAATCCTTGGATCATGTTTTTGTCATTGATTTTGGTGGTCTAAAATTTTATTTTGGTCTCGATCTATTAAATTTTATGTCACGATGGTCAAATTTATTTTTTGTCTGAATCTGTTAAAAACTTTTTGTCACTGTTTTTGTCACTTTTATTACTTGTCACAATCTCTTTCATGGGTTATGGTATGCTCAAACAATCTATGCTGCTATCATATTCGTTCATACTTCTGGTCATCAAATCTGGTCACTTTCATCATTTTGTGGTTTCGAATCTGTCCAACTTGTTGTTACTGATCTGGGTCTAATTTTTTCTGGGTTTCTTGTTTCCTCATTTTTTGAAGATGAAGAAAAAGCTAGATCCTGAAAATCAGGAAAAAGGTACTATGGATAAGTTTTCAGACAGATGCATTCCGATGGATGCTTTCCGATGGATGCATTCCGATAGATGCATTCAGATGCATGCATTTCGATGCTATCATTCCGATGGCCACTTTCGATCACATTGACTGCGATGGGGTTTTTTTGACACGTTCTGATGGGTTCGACTGTACCTATTGCGATGGGACTCATTCCGATGGGTCTCATTGCGATGGGTGGTTTGACCCATTGTGATGGAGTGATAAGGCGTCATGCTGCTGAATTCTTTCCAACATTCTGATGGACAGATAATGGAAATATTACGATGCAGTATTTTGAAAACATTGAGATGGATATAGTTTTAAGCATTGCGATGATTTTTTTTCTTTAAGAAAACATTGCAACATCTTGTTTAAACTAGTAAAATTACTTAAGACCATGCTTAAGAAACTTTCTAACACCTTAACCAAACAACATCCTTATTACTCTAATAAAATCCAACATCAATCTACCTAAACCCCATCGTCACCTATCCCATCTAATCTCAACACATTCGTCTCAAATTAAAATAGATAAACATGATCTCAGATTCGGTATTGCATGTCACATATCTTTTCAGATCTATACCAGAATATCATCACAGATCTGTGAGAATGAACTCATATTTGATATTCGAATTTAAAGTAAGATTAGTAACAATTATGTTACGATCTGTCTTTGATTCGTTTAATATAAAACAACACATGCAATATTTATACCTACCTTAGACCTCATTAAGAGATCTTGTTGACCAGTAACCTCATAACGAGATCATCGTGGCTTGGAGAACACGATGTGTTCTGTTCGTTCTATAACAGAACAATCTTATGTGTGTTAATTGTTTTTGTGGGTTAAGGGTGTGGTGTAAAGGATGAGATCAAGTATATGATTGATTTGAGATGAAGTATTGATTTTCTTTGTGTATAGATGAATTTGGGGCGGTTGATCATATGTTTGAGATTAGAGCAGATCATGGTTTGAGAGAAGTAATTTGATGGGTGATGGATTTGTTAATCTTGATGGTGATGGATGGTTAGAAAAATGGAAGATGCGTTTTTGTTAATATGAGATGGGAGAAAAATATGTTGCGGATGATGGAAAATGATTAGGCTTACCCTAATCTTTAGGGTTATGTATTGTATACCACTCATTCTTTGAACCGAGTGTTATTAATACTTCATGGGCTGGGTACTAAGATATTCTTCGGTGTAGTTGTGAAACTAAATGAAAGTCCCAAATTACAACTATTGTTCGAAACTAAGTCACGAAAAACAATAACACACAATAGATATACTTTTCAAACGAGTAATGCTTTATTAACTATTATCAACAAAGTATTACAAAGTGTTATGAATACACATGTTGAATAACAACAAGAAATGAACCCTAGAACAAGTAAACTTGATTCGAGACTCAAGTTTACAAGAGAACCAATGAGTCGCTGATGGACAGCTGAGGGCTCAGTGGTTCCAGTGGGAGAAAGAACTTAGATTAAGATTCCAAGCACAAGGGTTGAATCTTAACTTCTTTCTCATCCCTATTTATAGTGGTACGAGGTTGTATCCTTAGTGGGAGTAGTTGATACGTGTCATCTTCTGAGTGCAAGAGTACAACGTATTAAATGCATGTCCAAATCAAGACATGCCTTTAACTACTTTAGGTGAACAGTTCTGCCAACTGTTCACCTTTGTCCCACTAGGTCGTACTAGGCATTGACTTGAATCTCTTGTTTTGTCCCGCTCAAAACACTTGCAAGATTCTCCAGCCTAAACTATAAAGGGTTGGATAAGCTTTGCTTAATCCAAGTCTCTAGGGTTCTTAAGTGATCTCTGAGTGTTGTCAACTCAGAGATCCTTGAACACCAGTGCATTCCTTTGACATCCCAGCTATCCATAATCGCTGGTGAGTCTGACTTCAGATTGTCTTCGACTTCTCTGACGTTGTCTTTGACTTGAATGATCCTGGTGTGCCAGCTGAGGCTTTGCCTTCCACTGGTCTAGTCTCTGTCGCTGGTCTTCTCAGCGACCTTTCAACACTTAGTCTAATTTAAACAAATCTAGACAGGGCCATAGTTAAAACTTTCATTGGCCCAACAATCTCCCCCTATTTGTTTATAAATTATACTAAGTCTAAAATTATTGTAAGTGAGTACACAGCTTCTTCTTACACATAATTTAACAAACATACCTCAAAGTTTTATTAAATAGAATGAACCTAGTCTATTACAAGAACACCCTGGGGTGTAAACATAAACAAAAGTAAATAGGTTCTTCAGCGATCGAGGCCTTGATCACAGAATCTCTGGGCTTCGACTTTGTCACTCCTAGAGTTGATGACAAGTTCAATTTCAAAATCGAACTCATCAGCTTCTTTGCAATTCCTTAGGATGCCCTGCTTGAGTCTGATTAGCTGAATGGTTGATGCCAGAGGTAGCTCATTCAACCGCTGAAAATCATAATCACAGTTGCCATTCATAAAGACCATACCTACCTCTGGTTCTGAGTATACTTGGCCTCCTATGGGTTTGGTGATTTCTTTGGGAAGGACCAAGTTCCTTTGCATCCCATCGACCACTACGTCTTCAGTGACCAGCCTTTCTATCAGAGGCCCCATTGGGGTTTTCCTTTTCCTTTTCACCTGAGGAGGTGGTTGAGAAGAAAGTTGTGGAGGCAGGGGTACCTTCAGCTTCTTTGCTGTGTCTCTTACCCAATTAAGTATTGCTTGAATGTTTTTCATCATTTGGGCAGCACCAGGCCCAGTCTTCTTTTGGGCAAGAGCCAGCATTTCCAACCACTCAGAGAGGCTCAGATCTCTGAGTTTAAAGTCACTGGAGACTTTGTAGTTCTGTATATCATTTTCCCTATAAATAGTCATTACCACCCTTTTATCTTTGTCAGTGAAACATGTATACTTGGTGATACGATCGGGTTCAGCTCTTTGGTTGACAAGTCTTTGATATTCCTTTAAGAGGTTGTTCCTTTTGTCCTCCAGTTCCTTGAGCATGACAAGCTGAGCTTTCTTAGCAGAGGGAGAGAGCTTGTCCAGAGCTTCTTTGTTCTTAATTCAGCAGCCCTGATGTTTGCCAATCTTTGATGTTCAATGATTTGGGCTTTTGCTTGCTCTGGGTGAGTGGTGGTTCATCAGCGCTCTTGAATTTGTTGAGTTCAGAGTTTTTGGAGGGTTTAGCTGTGGATCCACCGTCAGTTTGAAGGGAGTGTAAGGTTATCTCAGGTTGCTCAACAGCAATTCCTTTTCCCTTATCTTTCGCAGATTCAGCAGCGGACTTGAAAGATCTCAATGGAGTGGGTGTTGGAATTTCAGGTGTGAGCTGTTTTTTGTGCTGCTCCCCCTTAGGTGCAGCATCAGCTTCTTCTTCAGAGGAGGCAGAATTCTCCCCCTCTGACTTAGCCCCAGCAGGTGTTGTGCCTGAACCTGCCTTATTGAATCGAAGGAACTCGTTGTGAACAAATATGCAAATTTCTTTAAGTTCACCTTGGAGAAGTTCCTGAAGAAGAAGCCTTGAGGGTTCAGTAGCCTGAGCTATAGCTGCAACATTTGCCTTCACCGCTGAGGTGAGAGCAGAGGGTATGTACTGCTGAAGACTGTGGTTGAGAAGAGTAGGTAGTTGTGCCTTCAGAGCATTGTTCAGTAGTTGCGGAAGCATAGCTGTCATAGAAGATTCCACTGATGAAGTTAGCGAAGTCTCTAGATTGGTGGTGAGCTCCTCAGCAGCATTAGTGAGGGTTTGGATTTCAGAGAGGAGATCATCATTTGTGACTTTGGGCTTTGTGGTGCTGATATCCCCTCTCTTTTCCCATAAAGCCTCAGCAGCCAATTCCTGTACATCTTTCATTCTGGGAACTTGTGCTGACTTGCTGGATAGTAAGTACTCAAAGTGTTGCTTAGCCCCTAGTTCCATAACACTTGGCAGGGTGGGGAATGGAACAGGTGCAGGGGAGCAAGGCCGTTGTTCCCATAGCCTTCTGGCAGCCAATTCCTGAACATTTGGAAGTGATGGGACAGGGGCAGGTTTCAGCTCTATGGAAGACAGATTGTAATCATCAGTGCTCATCTCCTCAAAGTCAGAGGTGAAGTTGCCTTCCTCTACAATAAAAACTTCGTCATCAGGCAATGATTCAATGTCTGAGAGGGCATCAAGATCAATGGTGGCAACTTCAGCGGGTTCATCATCAGCAATCGAGTAATCATCATTGTTAAGTTGTTCCTGATGAAGATTGTGAGCCTGTTATAAGAGTTGTTAGAGACCAGTTGTGAAATAATAATGCAGTTATAGATCGCCAGTCGCTGCCCCTAGGAAAGCTGGGTGTGATTATCCAGCCCCCCCTAAGGATTTCTCCTTGGGACTCTTTTAATGTGAAATAGATATGTTGAAGGATCGCCATTCGCTACCCCTAGGAAAGCTGGGTGTGATTATCCAGCCCCCCCTAAGGATTTCTCCTTGGGACTCTTTTAATGTGAAATAGATATGTTGAAGGATCGCCATTCGCTGCCCCTAGGATAGCTGGGTATGATTATCCAGCTCCCCCGTAAGGATTACTCCTTGGGACTCTTTTTATATGTGAAATTTATGAGGTGAATGGTCGCCGTTCGCTGCCCCTAGGATAGCTGGGTGTGATTATCCAGCTCCCCCTGAAGGATTTCTCCTTGGGACTCTTTTATTGTGAAACATGATATGGGAATGGTCGCCTTTCTCTGCCCCTGGGATAGCTGGGTGTGATTATCCAGCTCCCCCTAAGGGATTACTCCCTGGGACTCTTTTGATTGTGAATTAATATGAGGGTGATGGTCGCCTTTTATCGCTGCCCCTAGAAAGACTGAGGGTGATGATTCAGTCTTTCCAAAAGAATAAATTCTTTGGGACTCTTTTAATAATGAGGGGGACCCAGAGTCAGTGAGAAGTGCAGAGACTCTGGGTCGGGAATTATATGTGCTCAGGTTGTTATTTGCCAAGAGCACAGTCCAGAGGGTGAAGGATCATCGGGGTGCGTTAAGAGCACAAGTGAATCATTTCCTAGTGAAGACAGAATGTACAGAGAGTCCTAAAGGATCTAGGTGCTGACACAGACACGCTAAGAGTTGAGGCAAACTCTAAATTACATCACTCTCTCCTAAAGACAATGAGAGTGAATGTATGTGGACCTCTGAGAAGGAAAAATAAAGGACAGACTAATACCTGAGTGATATCAGCGTAGAGAGGGTTCTTAGTCGTCTTCGCTGACTTGGAGACACTAGACACTGGTTGTTTGTCAGCAATGGGCTCTTCTACCACATCCACCAGAGAAGGGGATGGGTTCTTCTTTGTCCTTATCTTCTTTGAAGGATTAACAGAAGGGGTTTCAGAGGAAAAGGGGATGTCTTTCCTCTTCTTCTTCTTTTCCTTAAGCACCTTGGGCTGAGAAGTAGATTGCATAGAGGTCTTGGACAGAGACTTATCAATCGTACTTTCAGCATTCACCTCAAGTTGAGGGATCAAGGGCTCATCATCCTCAGCAAGTAACCCAGCGACTCTCATCATATGTCTGGTTAGAGGCACTTCATCTTCTAATGGAGCTTTCAGAGATGCAGCAGTGATGTGATGAGAGGGAAAGGAGTGTAGAGTATCATCAGTGTAGGATTCACCAAGAATATCTTCTAAGACAAGAGAGAGATATCTAGTGTAGCAGATGGTGGCACCACGGTTTTTCTTTCCTTTGTTTTCCAACTTAACAATGAGATCGGTGTAAAGAATGTGAGCGATTCCAATATCCAAACCCCAGATTAAGCTGTATGCAATGGCTAGCTGGGAGCCATTGAGTTGATCATGTGATCCAGTGTTTCCTCCTAGACACTTTACGATGTACAGCATCAGCGTTCTCCATGTGGGAGAGAAGTAATTCACCTTGATGAGAGATTTGCTTTGGAAGCCAGCAATGGTGAAGGGTTGTTCATGATCATCATGAGGTTTGAGGGTAGCCAGAGCCTTTCTCATAGTGGCACTGGTGGGCAAAGCTGACATGTTGTTGTTGACAGGGAGTCCTATGGCTTTTGCAAAAGTTGTGAAATCAAAGGTGAGAGGATGAGGATGAGTGGATAGGTTGAAGGTGATGTGTGAAGAGATTGGGTCAACTTCAGCGTTGTACCAGAACTCGCGAAGGTATTGGTAGTAGCAGGTGGAGGGTTCCTTGGTGATAGCTTCGTTGATGGTGGAGTTCTTGAGGAAGTTGAAAAGTGGATGGTAAAGGGGATTGTTGTGTTCAAGAAGGGCTACACAGTTATTTAGTGCAATCTTTCCATCAGAGACCTCGAAATCAACGTTAGTGGCGGCTTGTACAACGAAGGTTTGGTTTGGTGAAGTAGACGCCATTGTTGAGAGATTGAAGGTGGTGAGAGGATTGAAGAAGATGAAAGGGAATGTGTGTGTTAAGAAATTTTAAAATGACGAAAAGATTTTGGGTCAAGGGTTTTGAAAGGTTGAGCCGTTTTCCCAATTTGAGCATTAAATGCAAAAGTTAAGCTTTTCAGAAAAACGTGGGTCCCCTTGACCTTTCATGGGATACTTGTCCCCTTGGAAAGCGGGAAAGTTGGTAGTATTAAGAGACAATCATTTGAATTTAATATCAGAATATACACATTCCCATTGAAATGTAACTACCTCGTTACATTCAATTCCCTTAAATGCCCAGAGACAGTGGTCAACATCAGATTTATTTGCCAATATTGAGCATTCCCAGCTCAGCGACCAGCCTAGTAAAACTTGGCTCAGCCAGCGGCTTGGTGAAAATGTCAGCGAGCTGGTACTCAGTGGGTATGAAATGTAGCTCAATATCACCTTTTAGAATATGGTCTCTGATAAAGTGATACCTGATGTCAATATGCTTGGTTCTGGAATGAAGTACCGGATTATTGGAGATGGCTATAGCACTGGTGTTGTCACAGAATATGGGAACCTGCTCATAGTTAATTCCATAGTCAGCCAGCTGACTTTTCATCCAGAGAACTTGTGCACAGCAACCAGCGGCCGCAACATATTCAGCCTCAGCTGATGAAATGGCCACAGAGTTTTGCTTCTTAGCACTCCAGCATACCAACTTTCCTCCAAGGATTTGACAGCTACCAGAGGTGCTCTTTCTGCCAAGGCAGCACCCTGCGTAATCTGAGTCGGAGTAGGCTTTAAGGTCGAAGCCTGAACCATTTGGGTACCAGAGACCCAATGAGGGAGATCCTTTTAAGTACCTGAAAATTCTTTTGACAGCTACAAGGTGGGATTCCTTGGGGTTAGCTTGGTACCTAGCACAGAGACAAGTGGAGAATTGTATGTCTGGTCTGCTTGCTGTGAAATACATCAGTGACCCAATCATGCCTCTATATAAGGTTTCATTAATAGAGACCCCTGAGTCATCAGCTCCCAAGTTGTTGGGAGGAAGCATGGGGCATTTCACTGATGCACAATCAGACAGATCATACTTCTTGAGCAAATCTCTAACATATTTTTCTTGACAAATAGAAATTCCTTTAGAATTTTGTTTGATTTGAAAACCCAAGAAAAAGGTTAGTTCCCCCATCATGCTCATTTCATACTTTTTGGTCATTAGTTTGGCAAATTGTTTGCTCAAGATAACATTGGTTGAACCAAAAATTATGTCATCCACATAAATCTGTACTAAAATGACGTCACCCTTGGACCTATATGTGAACAAGGTTTGGTCAATGGTACCTCTGACAAATTTATTTTCAAGAAGAAATTTTGAGAGAGTTTCATACCAGGCTCTAGGCGCTTGTTTCAGCCCATAGAGTGCTTTGTGAAGTTTGCAGACATGATTGGGGTAGTCACTGTTTTCAAACCCTGGGGGTTGACTGACATATACTTCCTCTGCAAGTTTCCCGTTAAGAAAGGCACTCTTCACATCCATCTGATAAACCATGAAACCCATATAAGCTGCAAAGGCTAGGAAGATTCTGATGGCTTCCAATCTGGCCACTGGTGCGAAGGTTTCATCATAATCAATTCCTTCAGATTGATTATAGCCCAGCACCACGAGCCTAGCCTTGTTTTTTACAATCATACTAGCTTCATCCCTTTTATTTCTGTAGACCCATTTTGTTCCAACCACTTGCTTATCAGCTGGAGCTTTAACCAGAGTCCACACCTTGTTTCTCTTGATCTGATTGAGTTCATCTTGCATGGCAACAACCCAGCCTTCATCAAGCGGAGCAGCAGCCACGTTCTTAGGTTCATCCTTAGAGAGAAAATTTGCAAAAAGGCATTCATTTGCAGAGGCGGTTTCCAGAGTTCTTAGTTTTCCTCTGGTGGTGACTCCCTCAGAGGGTTCTCCAAGAATATTAACTAGAAGAATATCTTGGTTCCTACTCCATTTGGATTGTGGAGCAGGAGTCTCTGTGGGATCAGGAGTCACTTCAAGTTCAGGGAGTGATGGAGGTTCATCACATGTAATCTCTTCGTCCATGATCTCTTCATCTGATTGAATATTTAAAGTGACTGGATCAGCATTTTCTTCAGAGATTTGAGTAAGAGATTCAACACCAACAGTCTCTGGAATGATGTCAGAGATGGAGTGAGGATCAAAAGCTTGAACATATGGAAGATCCATGTGACGACTTTGAGGTGATTCCTTGGGATTTGAGAAATCATCTTTGGGATAAGATTTAACTTCATTGAAGTCAATGTCACATTCCTCTGAGTTGGTGTGTGTAATGACAGCGTCAGCTTCATTAAAGGTGACATGAATGGACTCTTCTAATTCTTGCATGCAAATATTGAATACTCTGAAAGATCTGGAGGTAGGAGAGTATCCAAGGAAGAATCCATCATCTGATTTTTCATCAAATTTACCCAGGTGATCTTTGTAATTGTGAATGAAAACAGGGCAACCAAAGACATGGAAGTAGCTTACATCAGGGGCTCTCTTCCTATACACTTCATAAGCGGTCTTACCATGTCTCTTCACAATAATGGATCTGTTTTGTGTGTAGCATGCTGTGTACACAGCTTCACCCCAGAATTGTTTAGGAAGTCTTGATTCGCTGAGCATCGTTCTGGCAGCTTCAATGAGAGTTCTATTTCTTCTTTCAGCGACACCGTTTTGTTCAGGGGTTCCTGGGTTTGAGAAGTTCTGTGATATACCCTTTTCATCACAAAAGGCTTCCATGGCATGGTTTTTGAATTCTGTGCCATTGTCACTTCTGATAGCCTTTACCCTGCAATCATTGAAGTTTTCTATTTCTCTAATGAAGGACATGATTCTTTCAGCAGCATCACTCTTTCTCTTAAGAAAGAATACCCATGTGAATCTAGAGAATTCATCTACAATGCCCAAGGTATATTTGTTGTGATTGAGGGATTGAGGTTTAACTGGTCCAAACAAGTCCATGTGAAGAAGATGAAGGCACTTGTTAATGGAGAATGATTGTTTTGTTTTGAACGAAGCTCTGTGATGCTTCCCTTTCTCGCAGGCTGAGCAAGGTCTGTCCTTGCTGAAGGTCAGAGAGGGAAGTCCAGCTACCAGATCATTCTTTGCCAGTTTGTTGATGTTTTTGAAGTTGAGATAGGAGAGTCTCTTATGCCAGAGCCAATTTTCACTATCAGATGCTTTGGCAAAGAGACAGGTGTTCTCTCCTTCAGGGGATGACGCCGTGTCAATGACATACACATCCCTTCTTCTGGGTGCAATTAGAACGACATCATCGTTCTGATTGAAGATAGTTCCTTGGGTCTTAGTGAACAGAACCTTGAACCCAACATCGCAGAGTTGACTGATGCTGATTAGGTTGTGCTTCAAACCATTTACATAAGCGACCCTTGTGAAGGTTATTCCATTGCAATCCACTGAGCCATATCCTTCAGTGGCCCCTGAGGAGTCATCCCCAAAGACTACTTTTGGACCAGACTCCTTCTTATATCTATGCAGATATTGTTTAATTCATGTCATGTGTCTGGAGAACCCGCTATCCAAGTACCAAACAGATTTCTTTAGGTATGCCTGCATAGATATAACAAACCAGATTAGTTTCTATGATGAACCCACTTTCCAGTGGGTCCATGCTGTCGCTGACTGGCGACGTTGGGTCTTCTGGGCCTTTCTCCACCTCTTTGGTTGCAATCTCTGGTTTCATGACGCATGCTGCCACAGATGTCATAACCAGGGTAATGTTCACACTCATCAGAGTGGTGGTCATAAAAGCCACAATATTTGCAGGGAGGATTAGGCCTGTAACCCTCAGAATTTTCTCTGGATTTTGATTGCTCAGGTCTTCTTGAGGGCCTGTGAGGAGTTTTGGATCTTAGTTGTGTTCGAGTTCTTTGAACAGCGATGATCTCCTCATGCTCTCTAGAAGTATGTTCAGTGGACTCACATGTGATACACTTAGGTTTCTTGGTACAATCCTCAGAGGAGTGATTCTTGAAACCACAGTGCTTGCAAGGTCTGAACAGCGTTTTCCCTTTTGAGCTGCTTGAGCTTTCACCAAGAGAGCTAACAGATGGACTGTTATCTTTGGGGTTGATTTTTTCTTTCAACCCTTTTACTTCTTCCATCAGAGTGAGGAGAAGTTTCTTGGTGGGTGATAGCTCTTCAGGGGAAGAGGTGGGTTTGTCAGTGTTTTTGGCTACATAAACCTTCTTAGGTGCTTTATCAGCAACTTTGGGAGTGAGATTTCCAGAGGTTTTGAGAGCTGGTTTAGGGCCAAGCAAGGAATCTGTTGGGTTAGCGCCAGCAAGTTTGGAAACAGCTGAAGCTTCAGATTCGTTGTCAGAGTCCTTTTCAACCACAGAGGTGGAGAGAGGAGAAGAGACGTCTGATGGGACAAATTTAACACTGGGCACTGGAATGTGATTTTTGAACCTACCCTTACCCCCTATTGCCTGAACCACATTCCCTGGAATGGTTTCAGCAACTATTTCTTCCACAGTGGACTGGCCAAGGTTCCATTTTTTAATGGTTTTTCTCAAATCAGAGTTTTCATCAGCTAAAGATTCATTTTCAATGGACAACTTGCTGACCTCATTTTGAAGTTGATTAGCGATGTTCACAAAAGGTTTGAGATTAGCTAATTCAGATTGACAAAGACTCAACTCGTTTTTGAGATTTTGAAACTTATTTAGCAGATTTTTTCTTTGTTCTTCTACAAAATGGAGGTCAACTAAAGTGTAGTCACTGACATGGTCTCTGTCAGGACCCTCAGGCATAGAGAGTAATCTTTGTACCTTTTTCATAGTGATGTCAACCCATTGACCTGATCTTGCTTCACTTTTACCAACTGCTGGTTCTTCATCGGCAACAGCCATGAAGGCTCTAACGGTAGTGGTTCCTTCATCCTCAGAGGTGAGGGGTTCATCATCCCAGTCAAAAGAAGCAGCTATTAGACCTTTTTCAGTCTTTTTGTTATCCTTCTTCTTGGCTGCATCATCAGCTTTCTGATTGAGTTTAATCAGCTCAGCTTTCAAGGCCTTGTATTTTACCTTGTAGTCCTTTTTACCCTCAGAGTCACTGAGAGAGGATTGCTTGAAAGGTGAGGAAGAAAACTTCTTTTTGCTGTGGGTTTTGCTGGATGATGGAAAGCTGGGAGAAGATGTCTTGTTTGACCAGCAGTCCTTTTGGAAATGACCAGTCTTTCCACAAGTGTAACATGACACTTTGGATTTGTCAATCTTGGCAGCACCAACTCTACCAGATCTTTTGTAGTATCACTTCTGGTCAGCTAAAAGGGCTCTGTCATGGAATTCAGCATGTAATTCATCAAGGAATTCTTGACTGCTTCTTGTGTCTTCTTCCACGTCAGAGTCACTATCCTGAAAAGAGTGGTTAGCAACAAGAGCTTTTGACCCAGATATAGGAGAGGTAAACCTATCAGTCTCTGATTTGTAAATAGAGTCAATCAGTCCTTCTTCATAATTGTATCTACCAAACAGTTGAGCAAGAGTATCATTTTTTATGGCATTATTTGCTCTCAGGGTTTGGTTAAGACTAAGCCATTTCCTAGGCAAACTATTTACAAACGTAGCATTAACCTCAGCCTTGGGTAGTACAACACCATTGTTACCTAAATCATTCAGCAAGATCTTGAGTCTAGTGTAAGTTTGAGAAACAGTTTCAGTTTCCAAGGCTTTGAAAGCGTTAAACTTAAGTCTTAATGCTTGGATTTTGGTCTCTTTAGTCTCTTCTGGTCCTTCATACCCTAGAACCAACTTAGTACACATTTCTTGTGCGGTGTTGCATTTGATGATGGACTTCATAATGTTCTTGGGTAGGCAAGAGACTATTATACTTTTAAGTCTCTTGTCCTGGTTAGCCAGACGTCTATCAGCGGGAGACCATTGCTTAACAGGTTTCTTAATGGGTCTCTCTGGTGTAGAGGAAATGACCAGTGGTACATAAGGACCATTTTCTAAGATTTCAAACAAGAAGGGTTCTAGGCCATCTAAGTATATAAGAAATTCACTTTTCCAACTTGAGAAATCTTCTTCATCAAACGCTGGAACATTAGACACATGTGACCCTCCACGATTATCAAGAAGTTGTGGAAGATCATCCTCATTTACACCAGTGCTTACAACAGGTGTAGGCATGGTAGTAGATGTGGTGGCTGGAGCGTTTGTTGAAGTATTTGCTTGGTTAGATTGACCAAACGGTGGTGAGATGGGTGGCATAGTTTCAGTCTGTAGAAAAGCTAAAATGGATCCGGTGGTCTAATGTGGTGGTAAATGGTGGTGGAAGCCATTGATGGCTTAGAGAGAGAGAAGAGTGGTTGAAAGAGAAGTGAAAAATGTATTGAACAAAAACAAATGACAATCAACACCCCTCCTTGGAAGCTAAGGAGGGGTATATATAGTCACGCACACAACCTAAACTTTACAACGAACCTAGTCTAGTCTAAATGTGCGTGACTATGATAACTAACGGGAATTCTTAAATGTCGTCACATAAAGTGAGTTTCCAACAATCTTCCCCCGTGGGACGACGTGTAGAATTCCTTACAATATTCTTCCTAACAAGTACAAAATAATTAAGAACAAGAGCTTTCATGAAGCGTCTAATGCTGATGATGTCTTCTGAGGCCTTTGACTTCAAAACGACTCATCTTTAACTTGTAGTAGAAATACTGTAACGGCACGAGCTAAGTAACCCATACACTTCTGGTTAAGGAGAAGCTTCTGAATTAGCTTCCCCCTAATTCATGCCACGTAAACTTGATGTAGAAGCATTTTAAATAGCTTCCCCCTAAACCAACAGTCCTCGTAAGCAACTTCAAAGCTTTCAATAAAGCTTAGAATGATTAAGCGCACAGCGGAATCTAACTAGCAAATCCCATCATATAACATGATAATGTTGCTAAGAGGGATTGAAAGTTTGGGGCACACCAAGTAGATCAACAACTTCTCTTCTCACGCTTGAATAATTTTTCTGAATTTTTCTTCCCCCTGAGAGTTCAAGTTATGCATACCAGAAAGAATCAAGACACTTCTTCCCCCACATAGTTGAAGAAGGTTAATCAATCCCAATTATGAAGCTCAAATACTGAAGTGGACACTTTATCCCATTCATGAAGCTGACATCGTAACACCAGAGTCAATTAAGTCCCGGAAATGCACATATCTTCTTCCGGAGATGCACCAGAGTCAATTAAGTCCCGGGAATGCATATAGGATAATGATGATGTTTAATTGCAACAATCAAACAATTAAACCTCGAATCAGTAGTGTACCGTTTGGAGATTGATAACGACACGAGTTAAAACACTGATTTTCTCTGCGGCTATGACAAATGTCATCCCGGAATATCTTCAAATAAAAAGAAGGTATGAAGTTCATCACGTGTACTCGTTGTGCGTTCAATGTGTCTTCTTCTTCCCCCTTGATGGTTCCGAAACTCGGAACCATCAATAAATTGTACGCACATGAACCTGAAATCTCGTGAGAATAATAAATGAGCTGAATTATATATTTTGTGAGAATCAGCTGTTGATCGAAAATCTCTTCTCATAAACTCTCCATGGCCACCTTTACCAACCCACGTGAAAGCAATTTGAAGTGACCACTAAAAGAATGAACCAGATACATCAAACGTGAAGCTGAATAAAAATCCTTCGATCTTGTGACTTAAGCTTGCACTATTGTTGAATGAAGAACGGTGGAGAAATCTCTAAGTACTCAATGCATCACTGAAGAAGTCTATAAGCACAACACCTCTTGAAATTATCCACGTCGACTAAGCGCGTGACACTGAGTACAACAATGTAACCCCTTTAAGTGATAGTTATCCAAGTCATCAACCATCCACCCCGAACCCGGAAACCAGATAACCAAGTCTTCATTCTAGGATTAAGCACGAACAAGTTATCTAGTAAAAGATAAAATAAATACACGCCTTCGAAAAATCCGTCTTCAACGTCAGGTAATTAATACCCGATCAAACAAAATCTAAAGCCACTAAAAAATCGCCCATTTTTTCTTGGTCTCGTCAAAATAAATTCTTGTCACATTTGTCACGTCATTTTGTCGCGTCACATTTCTCGTCACCCAATCAGTGTCAAGAATAAATTAAAGAACTACAAATGCCACAAAAAAACCACAAATTCAAAAAAGGAACTTGTTTGTTTGAGCATCCATTCTCCTTAACAATGTCTCGTCACTTTTTGTCTCGACCCGATGTCACAATGAATTAAAACTTAATACACAACAAATTTATTTAAAAATTTGTATGTTTAAAAAAAAATTTGTGTGTATGTGTTATCAAAACACACGGTTCAAATCATTCCAATTTTTAAAACAATGTGAGTCCATCACATTTCAGCCTTCATGGCCCAAATCACTTAGCCTGGCCCAACTCCAATTGTCAAACCCGGTCCAACACAAGACATTTAACTGATTAAATGGGGTCAAACCCTAAAATCACTCACACATTAAACTTAATCCTACACCTTAGCTTCCCCTAGAAACTTCCGCCCCCAAATACTACCTCCACCTCGAATCCTCCGTCCCCCATGAAATCACCCAAATCTCATCTAATCTCTCCCAAACCAAAACACTCAGCCCCTTTTACTCACATAGAAACCTCCGTCTAAACACTTCACTGATTTTCAATCTCATCAATCGCATCTAATATCACAAATCATATGATATCTGTGATTGTTGACGAGATAGACACAACTTCAAGATCAATGCGAATTGATCTCAGGTAGGTCATCGAATGCATGTTTGTTTACGTGATTGAATCGAAATAAAGAAATGATTATAACATGCTTGTTATAATTATTCTTAGATTTCGTATAATAAAAGTGGTTAAAGTCCAAACATTTGATCTGTGAAGATTATTGATTTTCGTGTGAAAAGATCTACAAAGATCTCACCATGAAAATGAATCTATGAAGTGGGTTGATTATGGATTCCTCCTTATGTTGGATCTAAAAACATCTTAAAGTGGGTTGATGTTTTTAGAAATGTATAATCTTGATAACCTATGAATCTATGAAGTGGGTTGATGTTTTCTAGTGAGAGAAACTAGAGAGAGAAAGTGAGAGAAAACTATGTGTATTTTATTAAGTAGAACTAGAACAATGAACAACAACCAACCCCTTTCCAAGGAGGAAAGGGGTATTTATACTTCCAAGTCACTAATGGACTTGGGCCGGCCCATGACAAGCCCATGGACCGGTTCTTACTTAACTTAATAAGCATACTCTAACTACGAGCTATTACAACACAAATAATATTGTGGAGTGACCGATACTTCTAATATACGTAAAAACGTATTTCTAACAATCTCCCCCTAAGGGAGGTCACTCCACGTTACAAAGTTCTAAACCTAGCATACTATACTAAGTCTTCATTCTTTAGCTCGTAGTCTTTTCTTCTTTTTCTTTTTGTTGTGAATATTTTGATTTGATCTTTTAGGCTTTGGCTTGAGAGCATTGTTCTTTTGGCCTTTCACGTGCGATCTTTGCCTTCTTGTGAAACTTGCCTCCTCGTGACTCCATGTTCCACACACTTATGTCTTTTTGTTGAATTCTCGAAAGCTTCAGAGTTTGATACAGCGGAAGACTTCATCTTGTACTTTCTTGAATTTTTGCTGAACTTTGATGCAGAAAAACATAAGCATGTGGAAACGACTTCTACAGGTACACCGCAACACCACCGTCTTTAACTGGTACACAGCAACGCCACCGTCTTCAACAGGTACACAGCAACGCCACCGTCTTTAACAGGTACACAGCAACGACACGAATAAAATGGCTTTGAACATTTTATTCTAATTCGGTAGCATTTTACCTCCGGTCGGTGAAGACCGTTGGACGATATTAGATATCGTACCCGTGACGGATAGTTTCAATTAAGTAACTTCCTGACAGGATTTCGCGGGTAAACCCGTTCTCTTTATTCGACCGTCCAAAGCTGACTGCGAACATAAAGAGTGAATCACTTGGATAAATTATCCTTGTGATTTGAAGCCGTCAATTCATGGAACCTGGAACAAGTGAATTTCAATTAAGATTTTCACCATCGTTGCTTTCCAGTTGTCACGAGCTCAATTCATAAAGAATCTTGCACGTCACCTACCAAGTGCTGTTTGATGTTAACACTAGAAGGATTTCCATTCGTCACTGTGATCAATAAAGAGTCACTCTGAATGTTCTGGCAAGATCATATGATAATGCGTAGAGGCCTGGAACGAGTTTAAGTTCAATTAAGAATTAAACCACTGTTTCTTTCCAGTTTTTCACAAGATTGGTTCTAAAAGAACAGCACGTGTAACCTACCATGAGCTTGTTTGATGTTGGCTCAAGCAGGATTTCCATCTTCATTGTAATACTTACGTATTACTCGGATGTTCTTGCAATATTACAGGAATATTGCATAGGACTCATGAAAATCTCTTACTTTTCACAGTGTGTGAGAAAGCAAGGAATAAATGGAAAGTGTCCTAATGAGACTTTTGATGATCTCTTGGCTCTACACTCGATTGTGCTTTTTGATTTAGTGAGCGATGGCTGGAGAGGAGTGCCACCTTTTCAATACCAGTCTATTCGGAGTGAATAAACCAATAGATAACGTGTTGATCTCCGTATGATTAAAACAAATACCTTTTGAGAGATATTTGAGTTAGCTGGGAGGGGTTGTGCATTGCATCACTGGGTCCATGACGTCTTTCTTCAATATCGAGAATCATTAACAAAAATGATCTCAATAGTATATGTATTGACCCGGTTTCTGCCTAAAGTTGTAAGGAGGGATTCTTTCTTTACACCCTTTATCTTTACATTTCTTTTTCATTCTTCAACCCCTTCAGTACTTACCAATACATCATCACTAGCACCTTGTTGTGATTGTTCCAGTGCTAGCATCAGTAATTAGTCGGTACTCAGCTACGTTCACATTCTTTCTCCATCTTTCCTAGGACTTCTAATTCTATCTAGGGAATTGTCCTTGGGAAGATTCCATCGGCTCTGATGAATCATTGGACTAAACCTATTCCTACCACCCTTTTGTCACCACATTCGTCGTGAATTAAGCGTGTTTTGGGAAGGAATTGCCACCATGAAAAAATCATTGAAAATCACTTAAGGTACTTGTGATAGTGAAATCAAAAGTTTTGTACCTTAGGTGTTTTGTTCATCAAAAACGCTCCCCCTTAACACGTGCTTTACACATATTAAGTTGGATAATCGTTAAGTCTTTTTCATCTTTTAGCCAAGTATCATTTATGTCTCCTTAATCCCATTTTCTCCCCTTATCCAAAATGTTAACCATTAATATTTGGGATATTGAATGGATTAACCGGTCTTTGGGTAAAAAATGAAATCGATGTTTGGCCATAGAACAAGTTAATGCTCCCCCCTAATTTAATAAGGGATAGTTGTAGTGCTTTAGTATGATATATTTTGAAAGATTTAGAATCTCGTGAGAAATTCTTGAAAAATTATCACACCTTAACACTACATCAAGCCGCAAAAGCACAATATTCACAAATATACATATTCACAATTGAAAACCAATATAAAGTGGACCTGAAATATACGACCCATTAAATGGATCGTTGCAGTAATTTGTGGTGCACTCCATATGGTCTACCACCAACGAATCTTTCTAAACTCCTCATCAATCTACGTTCACGGAGCTTTTGATCAATCTTCTTGATCACATACTTCACCATCTGCCGGTAACCCTGATGCCAATCCTCAGTCATCTCTGGTAAAGTCCCACCCGAGTTAAGATGATCCAACTTTCCTCTGACGTAGATGAGAGTCCCATCACTGTACTTATAAAGCTCACCCACCCGCATAAACTTCATTAACCCTCAACTGTTCAAGTAGAAAATCCCACAATTCGGAACAGAAATGCCGGTATAGGGACATCTGTTGACGTGTTGAGGTAACACTTGATTCACTGGACGGGTTAGGTTAAGCTTCCTTTGGTAACTTTCGACTCCCAACTGAAGATCTTCAACTCTTTTCTTGATAACAACGCTTCGTGTGAACATACGAAGTGCTGTATTCAAGGCAATGAGGTCTTCACGAGGAATATGTGTGAGTTGATCACGGGTCATCAGAAGCAACATATCTTCGATATCCTCAAGGCGAATGATAGAAAAATCTCCCTGCTGGATTTTGTATTCTCTGTCATCCTCCCTTTTCAAACGAATCTCCGTCACATGATAATAGCCATTCTTGGCTTCAGTTTTCAGCCCTAAAATACTGGAGATGCGGATATCGGATCTAACATTGCTTCCTGAATTGACTAAGCAGCAACCCCTGTACGCCCTTCGGACTCGTTCGTCCCAATGAGATGCACCTATGACAGCATACATATAATAATTACGATTTACCTTTGGGACCCAGAGTCGGTTTACCTTTTCCTCAATAAAGGGTATTGTCCCCCAGTTGGCAGCTTTCAGCAAAGTCAGGGAGGTTGCGTACTTTGATGACCCCTTCAGAAGATACACAAGATCATTGGAGACGAAGAAGTCAAGAGCAATCTGATTATCTTGAGAAGGATCAAGTGGAGGTGGAGCTCTTTCTGAGTCATGAAGACCTGGCCGTTGAACGGTATTCAGAGCTTTTAGGATCTCATCAGCATAATACTCGAACTCCATTCGGGTTAACCTGGTTTTGGCGCGAAGTCTTTTATCCTTTAGCGCTCTCTTCACCAAAGACGGAGTAACCGAAGTCTTATACTCATGAGCAAGAAATGCACACAAGTCAATCGGACTACGGATACGGAGATATAAAGCATCTATGTCAGCGTCCGTGATTGGATCATATTGCGCCGCTGCCGTGATCCAAGCCTGTGGCGGTGCAGTCTCGTCAATCTCCAACGTGTCTGCCCAATCCCGTGTGCTTGATTCAGGAACAGTAGATTGTGGTTCTTGTTGTAGGGGAGTGGAAACGTGAACATCTGCTGGTTCCGATTCAGGCATCTCGGCGGTGTCATGAACGGGTGAGTGTTGTGCGGCTTCAGGTTCAGTTACCGATTCTGCAATCACAGGAGCAACAAAAACAGAACTAACAGGGTTAGTGGTAACAGGTATAGATACAGCAATAGAAGTACCGGGAATCGATGACGCTGTAGTAGCATTCACATCGTGGCGCCACTTAGATCGTCTTGATTCCGTTGATGATGATTTTTCCTTCTGCGCTGCATCTTTCTTGAACTTGGTTCCAGACTTAGCAGGTTTCTTTGAGCTGGCAACCTTATCCCCTTTTCCAGGCTGTTTACCCCCATCATCATCCCCATAGCTATCCTCGTTGCTCCCCCTGGCACTCTCCTCATTACCATCACCACCATCATCGCCATCATCATCATCATCATCATCATCATCATCATCATCATCATCATCACCACCCTCGTCATCGTCATCATCCTTTTCTTCTTCTTCTCCTTCTTCTTCCTCTTCTTCACCAGTACCCTCTTCTTCTTCACTTTCTTCCCTTTCTTCCTCAGGTAGAATGTGATATGGTACCACACTTCCAAACGTTTTAAATAACTTATCATCCTCCATGATAGCGTCATTCAGGGATTTGTAAAGAGCCCGTTGAATCCTAGATTTATCAAACGATCCAAGTTCCCTCATACGAGCTTTGAGGATCTTCTTCAATTCAAAATCCGTCAAGTCATAGGAAATTTTGTAGGCGGATTCAGAGGGATTGGATGACTTGATCATCAAGTTCTCAGTCGCGAGTGTCTTCAACTCATCACGCAGTTTAGGCATAATGGATTCAACAGATTCTTGCACTCTCTCTTCAACAGAAGCTTCAAGTGCTTCTTTCTGCTCCTTATATTTATCCCTCATCGCTTGAAGTCTGGTGATTCGTGCAGCATGTTTATCAGCTTCAGCCTGCTTAACCTGAGCTAGTTCTTCTGCATGAGCTTTTCGTGTTAACTCCATCTCTGCAGCGAACTTAGCAAGCATCTCTTCTTGGGCTTTCTTAGATGCTTCTTCACTTTGGGCTCGTCTAAGTAGCTCTTGGCGAAGTTCATCCATCTCTCTTTTGTGATTATCCGTATGTTTATCCAACATTTCGGCCATTACAAATACAGCCATTGAAGACATTGCAGAGCTGCTCTGGGTTGAGTGAATAGGCTCGGTTGTTACTATGGTGCTAAGGATAGGAGTTATCGGTGGTGGAAGAAATGGTGTTGAAACCGGTCTGGTTGGTAAGGGTTGTATTGGTGGAGGTTGAGTTGCTAAAGGTTGAGTTACTAACGGTTGAGTAGACACCATGATTGTAGGAGCACTGAACTCCTTTTCAACACTTGCTGAAACGGGGGGGGATGGATGTCTCCTTCGAAGTAGAATATCTTTCAGGTGATCCAAACTCAAAAACATCCTCTGGCTCCTCGTACTCTTCTTCAATATTTACCCGTGCACCCGAACCACTACCTCCCGTGTCTTTCCTACTCCTTTCCATAGCTATCTTCATTGCTTTTCTCTCAGCCTTGTTAAGAGTAGGATCATCAACATCTTCTTCATCGTGAAGAACTAACTCATCGACCGTACCCTTTCCCTTCTTAGCCTCAGTCTTCTTCTTCTTAGTGTCGGGTTCAGGTAAAGCAGTTGGTTGCTTGCGTTTACCTTTACTCTTGACCGTAGTAGACGAATCTTCTCCAGTCTGAAGGCTTGCTTTCAGCTTCTTGATTTCTAGCAGCAGTAGCTTGTAATCAGCAGAGCCTTTGATTTTATCCGTCAGAAGATAATCGGGAATTGGACCAGGAATCACACCACCAGATGGTCCTTCATGCCTTAGATCCATAGTATCATCATCTTCTTTAGTGTGATGCCGACTTGCTGTACGCCTATCAATAGCAACATCATTCTTCATAAAATAATTAGTGATAAGCTTGATAAACCGAGGATAAGGAAAGAAATTTGTCTTCAGCTTCTTGTTTTGGAAGAGTTGGAAGGTGAATTCTTCCCACAACAATAAGGCATAATCTGCATTTGCGCCTTTATACATTCCATGGAAGATGTTCATAATAGGACTGCGCAAAGCATCATGCCCACTTGTTTTCGGTGTAAGACATCTACTGAGAATACCCAACATTGCTCTCCAAGGTTGTCCTACTTTAGCAGTGGTAAACTCAGACGCAACTCGTATGTCAGGACATCCAAGAGCCTCGAACATCTCCATGAGTTCATCTTTAGTAGGATCCCTCGAAAATGACATGCCTTTGGGTGTATCCCGTATACCAAAAATCTTACGGAAGTCTGAAACTGTGAGCGTCTGCTGCTTGTTGTCGATGGTGAATGTGATCTTGTTTGAAGTACTCTCCTTGGTAGCCCAGAACTCATACATGTACTCATAAGGCACCGAGGCAGTACTCCTAAGGGCGTTCTTGAAATGAGAGTGATCAAGGATTGCTATGGCTACTTTAAATCCATGGTGAGTGGATTTTGAGACTTGCTTCAGCCGGTAATTGTTTGGTATGAACTTGAGGGTTCGTGCTTTAGCAATAGCGGCTTCTCTAGAGTCTTGGATTGCTTGTACTATTGGATTAGTCATCGTTTCTGCTTAAGATAAGACATGAAAGGTTGATGCACAAAAACATATAGATATGAATCATTCTTACTTCTAAGCATAACACATTTCATGACATACTTCAACAAGTACTTATAACAGGCAAACACTATTAAACAAACAACTCTTCATCCGGAACTTTCCTTCATTCGGAACTCTTCATTCGGAAGTCCTTCATTCGTAACTTCTTCATTCGGAAGTTCTTCATTCGGAGCTTCTTCATTCGGAAGTTCTTCATTCGGAACTTCTTCATTCGGAAGTTCTTCATTCGGAACATCTTCATTCGGAAGTCCTTCATTCTGAACTTCTTCATTCGGAAGTTCTTCATTCGGAACTTCTTCATTCGGAAGTTCTTCATTCGGAACTTCCTTCACTCGGAAGTTCTTCATTCGGAACTTCTTCATTCGGAAGTCCTTCATTCGGAACTTCTTCATTCGGAAGTCCTTCATTCGGAACTTCTTCATTCGGAAGTCCTTCATTCGGAACTTCTTCATTCGGAAGTCCTTCATTCGGAACTTCTTCATTCGGAAGTCCTTCATTTGGAACTTCCTTCATTCGGAAGTCCTTCATTCGGAACTTCCTTCATTCGGAAGTCCTTCATTCGGAAGTCCTTCATTCAGAACTTCCTTCATTTGGAAGTTCGTTCGGAACATTCCTTCATTCGGAAGTTTTGTTCAAAACTTCCTTCATTCGGAAGTTATTATCCATGTTCATCCGGAACTTCAAAACACAGCCTATTGATGATTTAATCTATGCGCGTTTGTGAGTTCTAAGGCAAACTAAGGCAATTAAACATCTTCTAAAGACATTCCGAGTATATCCCACTTATAACCCTAATCAATTAAACCTAAATTAAGGAGTAAACCCTAATCTTGATTGATTTGATTCAAACTAATTAATTAGCAGGACATAGTGATGATTTAGACGAATTTTAATCAAAGAATGATGTTTATTACCTTATAAATCGAATGAACACGGATGGAGTTGATTAACATATTAAAATCGTGTGTGAGAAAGCTCAAGTGTGTGTGTTTTAATGGCGGCAAGAAGATAAATAAACAGTGAATGAGATAAAGAAAAAATGGGGGCGGGGGTTTGCCTTTGACTTAGGTCAATTTTTACCCAACTTTCTCAACTTGTCACTTTTAACCCTACATTTTGACACCTTTTTCCTTTTTGGTTTATAACTTTTTGGTGATCCGGAACTTTTTGATCTTGGTTCGGAACTTTGCTGGGTAATCAGAAACTTTGTTCGAGTATGAACAGTCGATCAAAAGGAAGATTTAAACCCAGATTTTTACCAAATAACCAAAAAAGTTTTGTGATTTCTAAAATAATAAGTAAAAAACTAATACTTATCTACTAATCCCAATCACAAAAACACCAAAAACACCAAGAATCAAGATGGATCTTCTTAAAGAACACTAATACAATCAAAAACTAAAAAACCACACAAATCATTACCTTAAATCACCCCATAGCTCTTGATACCAAATGTAGAAAAGCTAAAATGGATCCGGTGGTCTAATGTGGTGGTAAATGGTGGTGGAAGCCATTGATGGCTTAGAGAGAGAGAAGAGTGGTTGAAAGAGAAGTGAAAAATGTATTGAACAAAAACAAATGACAATCAACACCCCTCCTTGGAAGCTAAGGAGGGGTATATATAGTCACGCACACAACCTAAACTTTACAACGAACCTAGTCTAGTCTAAATGTGCGTGACTATGATAACTAACGGGAATTCTTAAATGTCGTCACATAAAGTGAGTTTCCAACACAGTCATATTTGGATCTTGATTTTAAAAACTAGAACGGTTTTTAGAAAAGTTTTATAAATCAAACCGCTCTGATACCAATTGAAAGTCCCAAATTACAACTATTGTTGAAACTAAGTCACGAAAAACAATAACACACAATAGATATACTTTTCAAACGAGTAATGCTTTATTAACTATTATCAACAAAGTATTACAAAGTGTTATGAATACACCTGTTGAATAACAACAAGAAATGAACCCTAGAACAAGTAAACTTGATTCGAGACTCAAGTTTACAAGAGAACCAATGAGTCGCTGATGGACAGCTGAGGGCTCAGTGGTTCCAGTGGGAGAAAGAACTTAGATTAAGATTCCAAGCACAAGGGTTGAATCTTAACTTCTTTATCATCCCTATTTATAGTAGTACGAGGTTGTATCCTTAGTGGGAGTAGTTGATACGTGTCATCTTCTGAGTGGAAGAGTACAACGTATTAAATGCATGTCCAAATCGAGACATGCCTTTAACTACTTTAGGTGAACAGTTCTACCAACTGTTCACCTTTGTCACACTAGGTCGTACTAGGCATTGACTTGAATATCTTGTTTTGTCCCGCTCAAAACACTTGCAAGATTCTCCCGCCTAAACTATAAAGGGTTGGATAAGCTTTGCTTAATCCAAGTCTCTAGGGTTCTTAAGTGATCTCTGAGTGTTGTCAACTCAGAGATCCTTGAACACCAGTGCATTCCTTTGACATCCCAGCTATCCATAATCGCTGGTGAGTCTGACTTCAGATTGTCTTCGACTTCTCTGACGTTGTCTTTGACTTGAATGATCCTGGTGTGCCAGCTGAGGCTTTGCCTTCCACTGGTCTAGTCTCTGTCGCTGGTCTTCTCAGCGACCTTTGAACACTTAGTCTAATTTAAACAAATCAAGACAGGGCCATAGTTAAAACTTTCATTGGCCCAATACTAAAAATGTGATTAAAAAATTCAAGTCTTTATTGATAAAGACTTGACTAGATACATTCATTCACTATTGGTCATAATTGTTTGTTAGTTCACGTTCACCATTGTCAATTTTAGTAGGCAAAACGTGGAATTGGGGCCTTTACAATTTTTTAAAAGCAACCGAATATTATTGTGTAGTGTACTAAACTTATGTTTGGTATATTGCTTAATGATTAAATTCGGGTTTTGTAAAGATAAAGTGACATGACAAATGTGACGAGACTAAGTGACGAGACTAACTGACAAATCTATTTGACAAGACCGAAGAACAATGGCTATATTTTTAGCTACGGATTTGTTTGATCAGGTATTAATAATTTAGAGTTGAAGACGGATTTTTCGAAGGCGTGAACTTATTTTATCTTTGAAGATAACTTGCTCGTGCTTAATCTTAGAATGAAGACTTATTTATCTAGTTTTCGGGTTCGGGGTGGTTGGTTGATGACTTGGATAAGTATGTGGACCACAATTGTAGGTCCATAGTTTCTTAGGATTTAGGAATGTATGAGTTATCTAATGAAATGGAAGGGAAGGAGGAAGAACTAGAGAGAGAAAGCTAGAGAGAGAAAGGAGAGAATGAGAGAATGAGAAGGTTGATTAAGTGAGAAGTGAAAACACAAATGACCAACCCCTCCCAACATGCTAGGAGGGGTATATATAGCCCACCCTACATGTGGGCTATATGGACTATATGTATACTTAATGGATCACGAGCCCAATACTTGAATATATCATTGGAGTGACCGATCCTTTCTAAATACGTAAAAAGGTATTTCCAACAATCTCCCACAAAGGGAGGTCACTCCAAGTTACAATGTCCTAAATAATCTATAGCTCGTGATCTATGCTAATAATGATGTGACCGAGACTTTCCTTGGAAAAACGTATTTCCAACAATCTCCCCCTAAGGGAGGTCACACCATTTTACAAAATCTTAAACCTAGCATACTATGCTTGAGTCTTCGATCTTGTTCTTGTGAATATGTTGATGAGATCTTTGACTTTAGTCTTGAGCATGTTCTCTTGCCTTGACCTTGTGCATTCATCACTTGTGATATTTGCCTCTTCGTGACTTCATGTTCCACATACTTATACTTATATAAATTCTTGAAAGCTTCAGAGTCTGATACAGCGAAAGACATGACTTTTAGACTTTCTTGAATTTGTTGAAGTATTAAGTGCAGAAAGCATAAGCATGTGTTGACGACTTCTTCTGGATTGTACACCGCAATGCCACCTTCTTGTTACGCTGCATAAGACAGTTAGCAACAAAACATATACACGGATGAAATGGCCTTGAACATTTCATTCTAATTCGGTAGCATTTTACCGCCGGTCGGTGAAGACCGTTGGACGATATTAAATATCATACTTGTGGCAGGTAGTTTCAATTAAGAACCTCCTTGACAAGATTTCGCGGGTAAACCCGTTCTCTTTATTCGACCGTCCAAAGCTGACTGCGAACATAAAGAGTGAATCATTTGGATAATAATATCCACATGATTTGAAGCCGTCAATTCATGTTCCTGGAACAAGTGAAATTCAGTTAAGAACCGCACCATCGTTGCTTTCCAGTTGTCACGAGCTTGATTCGTATAGAATCTTGCAAGTTACCTACCAAGTGCTGTTTGAGGTTAACACTAGAAGGATTTCCACTCATCACTATGAACACTAAGGTATCACTCTGAGTGTTCTGGCAAGATCACTAAGATATTGCGTAGAGGCCTAGAACGTGTTTAAATTCATTTAAGAATTAAACCATTGTTGCTTTCCAGTTATCACAAGTTTGATTCATAAAGAATTGCACAAGTCACCTACCATGAGCTTTTTGATATTCGCTCAAGAATGATTTCCATCTTCATTGTAAATACTTTCGTATTACTCGGATGTTCAGGCAAGATCATGAAGATTTTGCGTAGGACTCTTAAGATCTTTCTTACTTTTCACAGTGTGTGAAGAAGCAAGGAAATATGAAAGTGTGTCCTAATGAGATATTTGATGATCTCAAATGGCTCTAGACTCAATCGTGCATTTTGGATTTTAGTGATCGGAGGCTGGAGAGGAGTGCCACCATTTCAATACTAATTTATTCGGAGTGAATAAATCAATAGATAATGCGTTGTCTCCGTGTGATTAAAACAAATATCTTTTGAGAGATATATGAGTTAGCTGGGATGGGTTGTGCATTGCATCACTGGGTCCATGATGTCTGTCTTCAATATCAAGCATCATTAACAAATGATCTCAATAGCATATGTATTGACCCGGTTTCTGCCTAAGGTTTAAAGGAGGGCTTTTTTCTTTACACCCTTTATCTTTACAATTATTTTTCATTCTTCAACCCCTTCAATGCTTACCAATACGTCATCACTAGCACCTTGTTGTGATTGTTCCAGTGCTAACTTAAGTACTTGGTCGGCATTCATCTACGTTCACAATCTTTCTCCATCTTTCCTAAGGACTACTATTTCTAGCTATGGAATGTCCTTGGGAAGATTCCTCTGGTTCTAGAGGAATCATTGGACTTTAACCTATCCTACCATCCTTATGTCACCACAATCTTCATCGTCGTGAAATAAATGGGTTGCGGGTAAGTATAAATCACCATGAAATCCATTTTGAAGTACAAATCCATTTTGCTCCCCCTTAACATATGCCACGATATTCGAAAACATTTCGCACATGTCGGGATGAGCTATCACGTTAAGTCAAACCATTTGTGATTAATCATTTCCCATATTAAATCACATTTTCTCCCCCATATTAAAAATATTAAACCAATCGATGTTTTTAATATCAATTGATTTAATAGCATTTTAAGAAAACTTGGGAAGAAAAATTTAAATCCAATTATCTTCATGAATTACACAAGCTCCCCCTCAAATTAATGAGGGTGTACTTGAAACGTAAATTAAATACCTTTTAAACACGAGTGTAAGGTATTTATCACGTGCAAAGATCATATATGATAATGTATTCACAAGATTAGCGATTTATGAGGTGGGACCTGAATGATGGAGAACATCATATGAAAGAAGCACATGGTTCTTGTTCACGAATGTTGGTCGCCTCATCACGTCTGAAGTTATCTCTTGACTCCATGTGTACGATTGATATCGTTGTCTTGACACCAACATGTGAACTTGGCACTTTCAGCGTCAAAGATTCTGAATGCTGGACAATTCCTCCCCCTCAATTGTTGACCCGTGTTCTATTGAAAGAGCTGTAGTCGCCGTTTGAGTAGTCGCATCGTCGAGTATGTAGATATCAATTGTAAATTTCTACGGTTGGTGGAGATGATAACTTCATAAAAACAAGATTTCTCTTGTTTTAACAAATAAATGTACTGACACGTACATAAATTCGTGTTAGATTGTGTTATTCCGTAAACACAATCCCTTATATGGTTATAAAGTAAACCATGCCCGAGAAAATTAATTCCCGTTATTGAGTCAAAGCTTTCCGGTGAAATGCTTGACTTGAATATGAAAAGTGGGTTACTATCTGAAATAATAGCAAGCCATTTTGAGCATGTTTTAAAACATTTGAACTTCTGCTTGAACTTTATTTACAACCCCGTGTCATTATTGAACGACATTTCTAGTATCGTAAATATTATCGATTCCAGAAGACATGCTCTTTTTATCAAAACATTTTTTAACACACAATTTTTAAAGATTTAGGAAAACCTTTTTGAGAAATTCTCGAAAAATTGTGTTCAACGTTTTGAAAACCAATTACTTGAGCGTAAGATGTTGAATATCTTGCAAAACGAGCTCAAGTCCGAGAAGTTGTAAACTTCCCGTTGTTAAGGATAAGTTTATCATCGGCAATAAGATTTCCTTTTAACTGAAGAACGAGTTCTAAGCTGACATTTACTTAGAAATCATTTTCATGAGCTTGAAAAACTTTGAATGTTTTAACGTAAAGCTCATGACCGAGAAAGGTGAATTTCTCGTTATGAGGAAAAGTTCTCTTATTTAAAAGATTCACTTTCCTTTCTGAGCTCAAAACTTGTAATGTTTTAATACAAGCTCATGACCGAGAAAATTTAATTTCCCGTTACGAGGATAAGCTATCTTTAAAGATAAGCTTTCCTAAAATTAAGGTCCGAGTTACAGTCTGATATTTAACTGTAAGTCTTTGTGCATGAGCTTAAAAACTTCGAATGTTTTTATTATTAGCTCATGCCCGAGAAAAATCAATTTCTCGTTGTAAGGATAAGTTTATCATCGACGATAAACTTTCCTTTTAATTGAATAACGAGTTCTAAGTTTACATTTACTTAGAAGTCGTTTTCATGAGCTTGAAAAACTTTGAATGTTTTAACGTAAAGCTCATGACCGAGAAAGATGAATTTCTCGTTACGAAGAAAAGTTCTCTTATTTAAAAGATACACTTTTCTTTATGAGCTGAAAACTTGGAATGTTTTAATACAAGCTCATGACCGAGAAAAAATAATTTCTCGTTACAAGGATAAGCTATCTTTAAAGATAAGCTTTCCTAAAATTTAAGTCCGAGTTACAGTCTGATATTTTAACTGTAAGTCATTGTGCATGAGCTTAAAAACTTCGAATGTTTTTAATATTAGCTCATGCCCGAGAAAAATTAATTTCTTGTTGTAAGGATAAGTTTATCATCGGTGATAAACTTTCCTTTCCTTGAAGTCCGGGGCATAATCTGAAATATAATTATACGCCATTTAGACGAGCTTAAAACTTTTGAATACTTTTAATGTAAGCTCGTGTCCGAGAAAATTTAATTTCTCGTTAATGAGGATAAATTTATCATCGGCGATAAACTTTCCTTTATTTGAAGATCGGGTCATCATCTGATATTTAATGATGAGCCTTATACACAAGCTTAAAACCTTTGAATGGTTTTAGGATAAGCTCGTGTCCAAGAAAACTTAATTTCTCGTTAAGAGGGTAAGTTATCGTTGCGTAGATAAACTTCCCTGTCTCTGAAGTCCGGGTCATCGTCTGTCATTTAACGAGGAGCCATCATGCATGAGCTTAAACACTTGGAATGTTTTTGATATAAGCTCATGCCCGAGAAAAATTAATTTCTCGTTGTTAGGATAAGCTTATCATCGGCGATAAACTTCCCTTTCTTTGATGAACGAGTTACAGTCTGTGATGTGACTATAAGTCCTTGTGCATGAGCTTAAAAAACTTTGAATGTTTTTAATTTTATCTCATGCCCGAGAAAACTTAATTTCTCGTTGTGAGGATAAGTTTATCATCGGCGATAAACTTTCCTACCTTTGAAGAACGGGGCATAAACTGTAATGTGATTATACGCCATGTTGGTAAGCTTAACCATGAATCCCCTAAGACACTTCTTTCTCCGATATCTTCTTCTTCAGCAACCAAACTCTAAGGGTGTCCTTAGTTGAACGGTATACGATGATTGGACCGCTTCGTTCTTTTGGAAAATCAACTTTGGGACATGCATTCTTATTAGGAATTTGCATGCTTTGACATGGGTTAGCGATATCAATATTAGAAGCACGTGGGGGTTCACAGTTGGCTTTACTTGTGTCAGAGACGACCTGAGTAGATGATTCACTTGTCTTAGCTGGCAAACGTTTCCTTTTATAGAAAACCTTAAGTTCAGGCTTAAGTGATGTATCATCCTTTTCATATTCCTCCCTAGTAGTCTTAGTAGAGTCAGAGACTATCCTAGTTAAAGGGCACTCGTTTCCTACAAGAGTGAAAGTTCTACCAGTGGGGCGCCAAACTTTACCCATGGGTTTGATTTTAGCGATCCACTGGGTTTAAAGTCTAGCACGGGAGTTCACCTCATCAAGTAATTTCTTGACACAAGAATCATGATTTGCCGTAAAGACACATTTTCTACATGTTTTGCAAGTAGCATATTTAATGTCCGAGTAAGATCTAGATTCCCTAGATGATTGATTGATGCTCCTAGGATTTGACATGCTACGGTTAGCAGTGTCGGGTAAACTAGAAGGAATCTGACTATGTTTGAAATTCCTATCTCTTACTTGTGTCTTTTGAATAGCTTCCCTTTGACCAAAATCATGGCGCACATTATTTGAACTAGTTCTAGACAAGTTCTTTGAACTACTCTTAGAGAAACAAGAGGCAATCATGTGATTAGGTCTTGCTAAAGCTGATTTAGTCACATTAGACCTAGTTGGTGGAGTGATTGTTCTAGAAAAATGAACCAAATCAACTTGGGAGGCAAACCGCGGTCTCGAGGATTGTGATCGCTTAGATCTAAATGCAGTAGGTTGTCTGACAGTCGATTGTCTGACGAACTGATTTGTAGGCGGTTTCCCAAGATTGATGGTTTTTCAAGCTTAGTGTCCACACTAGGTCCTCTATTTTTCCTTTACTCGTTTTTCAACGCAGCTATAGCAAAAACCTTTTCTTGAACTTGAGCCTTTAAAGTCTCATTCTCTTTGAGCAATCTATCTTGGGATGCCAATTTAGACTCTAGTAACTGAATTTGTTTCAAAATATTATCCTTTTCAGCTTTAGAATCTAAAACTTTTTGATCCAATTTTCTTTCAAGAACAACGTTTGACTTTTCAAGTTTTTCAAAGTATGTTTCAAATTTGTCCGTTTTCTTAGAAAATTCTAATTTGGCATCCTCAAAATCTTTTGATTGTTGAGCTATAATCGTTTCGAGCTCTCTAATCTTGGAATCAGAAGCAGTCAATGAAGCAGTTATAAGACAATTATCATGATGTTTAGCATTTTGAACACTTTCTCCCCCATTATGACTCACATCGGATGAATCAGAAGTGGTATTTCTATCACTCTTTTCCATCCCATGTTTGTCATAATTAGGTTCAGAGTGCTCAATATGCGACATGTCATCGGCATATACATCATAAACAACATTACATTGTACCATGTTTGCAGGCTCTTCCTCATAAACGGGTAAGGTGTCATCAAAAGAGATCTCGTGAACATTCCTTGATGTGCCACTGGTATCATGTTGTCCTCCTGATTCTGTGCTCTTGCCATCGTTAGGCTCTAAGTTGTCAACCGTATGACCATTCTCCTCTTAAATCTGCATCATAGATTATTGCACTCCATTATCATACGCTTGCTGAAGTCTAGATCTTTCATAAATCTAAGGCGAGACCGATGTCATGAGTTTCAATATTGTACCACGGAAATCTCGAAGCTCGGTATGTGTATCTCGAAGAAATGATTGGCAAATCATTGAACTTTTAGACTTGATGATATTGAATTGGAGGAAAGGCGTGAGTTGTGTCACAAGAGCCTTATATGCAAGTGCCGATGCAGAGTGATTAAATTTTTCATTGTGGATTTGCTCGGCGAGTTGGGTCAAAGTGAGGAATATTGAGTCGATAAGTATGTAACGATCTTGACCAAAGAGTGTCACAAATTCTCTCCCTCCTTGAAGCCGTGAAAGAGTAACTAGATGATACTGAAGCATTCGAAATGAAGTGATGCCACTTTCTCTAACTTTGTCTTGCACATGATGCAATTCCCCCTCGTTCGATGTCGAATTCAAAAAAATCTATTGAAAGTTCGATGACAAATTCTTGGATCTTTGATTGGTAAAATATCTTTCGCTCGGCTCAATAATTGTTATCGGCTCAAATGTTGATAAAATAACTGGAGTCCAATTCAATCGCGGCTCACTCCAAAAAGAAATCCCGTAAACTAATTAAACCAACCTTCGGTTAATCTAGTGAACGGCACGACAACCAATTAACTAAATTACTTTGACACGACCCGATTTAACGTAGCTATAATCGTGAATAACTTACTCGTGAATAACTTTTGTCCACAATAAATTACCCGTGAATAACTTTAGAATTTTGAATTGTGAAATGAAAAACACAACTAAAGGAAATTCGACAAAACAAAATGTGATGACGTATTTAAAATATTTTGTTGTGGCCTAAAAATATTCAAAATGATGCCTAAAAATATTTGGTAAAAATATTCAAAATGTGAGTATGGAAATATGAAATGTGGCCTGAATTCCCACACGTGGCGTACTTGAATAGAAACCTGAACCCACTACCCCTAATTTTTCTCCCCACAAAACCTAATCTAGTTGTTAGCCTCCCACATTGTAAACTCCATCCTTTTCTCTGCTCCCATATTTCTCTTTCATCTAACCTCACAAATCCTAAACTCACAAATCCTAAACACCACCTTCTTTCCTCTTTTTCTACACTCAAAACTCAGCCACCAATCTTATCACACTAATCAATCTCATCTATTATCCTCCGTCTCTTATTAATCTTCTTATCCCACCTTATAACTCCTGAATACGTTACAACCCGCATAATACAAACGAAGCAGATCTGATCACCACTTTGTTTCTGCTACGTGAAACGCAACACTTAACGATGGAAAATGAACGAAGTGCGGCGAGTTACAATCTTCAAGATCTTTTATATAAGGTCTCGGCTAGGTTTTCACGATGTGTTATTTTCTATTTCAATCTATGATCGATGATGTTTTCTAAAAAATAGAGAACAGAGATCTTGAAGAATTGAGTCTGAGTGTTTAGGTTTGAGGATGTTTAAAAATCAATCTTTTTGTTTAAAATCAGTCTTTTTGTTTAAAATCAGTCTTTTGTTTAAAATCAGTCTGAGTTTTTCGTGGGTCTGATAGGCTGTTGAGGTTGTGAGGGGTGTGTTTGTTGTGTGAGACTGTGAGTCGAGTGGTTGTGTTCGAGTATGGTCGAGGGTGTTTGTGATACGATGTAGGTTGACTTAGGTTCGAGATTGGGTGAGTTCGGTTTGGGAGTTGGTCAGTTTATGTTTGAAGCGTGAGTTAGTCGAGTCAGTTTTGGTGTTGTCGAGGTTTTGGGTCGTGGGTCACAGTTTGTGAAGGAGTCTGTGTGAAAGAGTCAAGTGGTATTTTTGAGTCGTGATGTTGGAGTCGTGTTGGAATTGTGTTGGTTTGGTTTGTCAGTTTTTGTCGAGGGTCTGAGTCAGGTTAAGAGGGTCTTGTGATTTGTTGATGGGTGAGTCGGGTGTCGTTGGTTTGAGTCGAGTTAGATGAGACGAGGGTGAGTTGTTGTTTGGGTTTTGTTGGTCAAACGTTGGTCGTTAAGTTAAGTGTCGATTCTAGTCTGAGTGTTTGAGTCCTTTTGTTTGAGTTTGTGTGGTTTGTGTCGCAATACTTATATTATCATCGCAATATCAATCAAACATGCATCGCAATATACAACCATTCCAAAACAGTTAAAACTTCCATCGCAATATCATTCCATCGCAAAAACAATTAAAACTTTCTATCACAATATCAAACTTTTCACTATGCCATCGCAATATCAACAAACCATCGGAATGTCTCGATCGGAATGCGGACAGAGTTTCGTTTCAAAGTTCCTTAAACACGTCGCAATCCACGATCGTAAAGTACGATCGGAATCCACGTCGGAATAAGGGTATCGGAAAAAGTGATCGCAAAGTAGAACCCTAGGGTTATTGCGATCGAAATGTACAAAGATCGGAATAAGGCAACCTTCTATCGGAATATATTCAAAAAATTATGCATCGGAATAAGTTACTGTCTGAATCTGTAAACTCTTTTCTGATAGAACAATTGATAAAAGGAAAAGACAAAATCTTTGCATGAAATAACCAAAAATCAGTGGAAAAGTAGACTGTTTAAATCTATAACGACAAAAGTTGATAAGAAAAATTATATCAAATAGACGAAATTTTGACAAAAGTTGACAAAAGTAAACTGTGTTTTTTTTAAAAACAACCATTTTGCCTTAAAAAACTTAAGCTTAAAGAAAGAGAAAAAAAGAAAAAAAAATAGACGAAAGAAAAAAAATTGTGAAAGAAGAAAATTTTACCACCAAATCAATAGATAAAAACGCTCAAATCCGAAAAATCAACCAAGGCTCTTGATACCAATTGTAGGTCCATAGTTTCTTAGGATTTAGGAATGTATGAGTTATCTAATGAAATGGAAGGGAAGGAGGAAGAACTAGAGAGAGAAAGCTAGAGAGAGAAAGGAGAGAATGAGAAGGTTGATTAAGTGAGAAGTGAAAACACAAATGACCAACCCCTCCTAACATGCTAGGAGGGGGTATATTTAGCCCACCCTACATGTGGGCTATATGGACTATATGTATACTTAATGGATCACGAGCCCAATACTTGAATATATCATTGGAGTGACCGATCCTTTCTAAATACGTAAAAACGTATTTCCAACAGACTCATTCCCGGTCACTTGAACTAAGAATAGCTCACAACCGTTCCTGATGTACTTTTGGACTTTAATACACGAAACGATTTTCAAACGGGATTCACCTCGATTACCTTCAATTACTAACGTCCTATTCCTAAGAGGAATCTGACCTTCTTTTCTCCACATAAAATAGTAGCATTATTCCACGATAACCAATCCATACCAATAATAATATCAAAACTACCTAGTTCTATCAACATCAAATCAATCGGAAAGGAATAGTTTAAGAGATTTAGAAAGCATCCGTTTAACAGCTTATTAGTTTTACTAATTTACCATCAGCTAATTCCACTTCGTAACTGGTATTTATCTCAAAACGTTCAATGTCAATAAGGGCACTAAATTTAGTGGATACAAAGCTCCTATCAGCACCCGAATCAAATAAAGCAACAGCATAATGATAGTTGAGTAAAAACATACCAGTAACGACATTCGGATCCGCTTTCTTAACCTTAACCGTTCCAAGTTGGTAAGCACCACCCTGGGGGTTTCTTCCAGGTCCAATCCTTTTCAACTTAGGGAAATCCGATTTCTTATGACCTTTTTCATTACAGTTGAAGCAAATAACTCCCCTCTTACACTTTTCTACTTTGTGTCCAAGCTTTCCATAATTTCGGCACTTCTAGCAGTCGCCACCATGCCTCTTATTACCACACTTAGGACACTTTTCATCATTGCGCGGTGTGTTGTTGGTAAGAGCATTTGCATTCCCCCTTCTTTGGTTTTGACGGCGATTGAAATTCTGCCTATTATCACCTCGACCTCCACGATCGCCATCACCCTTTCTTTTCTCACCAGCATGTGCTTCATCCTCCCTATCCTGAATTATTTGCCCAATGAGTTGGTAAGCCATTCGAACAGCATCATCAATGGTCAATGGTTTTGATGTTGTCACATCCCCTCGGATATTCTTGGTCAACCCTTTAATGTATTGTTAAATTCGGATCTCTTCGGGTTCCACCAATCGAGGACACAGCAAATCCAACTCATGGAATCGGTTTGTGTAGCTATCAATATCCACACCTTTCATTCTCAAATGAATCAACTCTTGTTCCAACCGTATAATCACACTACGGGGACAGAACTCCAGAGTCATCCACTTTTTAATTTCAGCCCAAGGAGTAGCATTAGCAACATCAATACCCATGAAAGCAATTCTCCCATTCCACCAAGTCAACGCACGACCTTTAAGAGTAGCCATAGCAAAAGTCACCTTATCTTCCTCCTTACACTTACTAATTTGAAACACCGACTCAATCTTCTCAATCCACTGGCTTAATCCTACAGCACCTTCAGTTCCATTAAAAGGTAGAGGTTCACACTTCATGAACGTCACATAAGTACAACCACCGACTTCAGGCGCATTAGGTCCAAGTACTCCTACATTTACTCCAGCATTAGCATTCACATTATTAGCATTCACATTCACATTAGTACCACCAATTCCACTACCGCCAGCTCCACTACCGCCAGCTCCACTACCGCCAGCTCCACTACTGCCAGCTCCATTTCTAGCATTTGCCATAAATTCAGTCATAGATGCGGCAACTTGCTCTGCAATGATCCTACGTACATCATCCTCAGTCATAGCTTTCTTGGGCGGCATGGTTCTATAATTTCACAATTTCAAAGTATATTAAGCATTCACCCAACGAGGGATTCATATAAGATGGATTGAATTCATAATCAAGATACAAATAAGGCACGATATGGAATTCAAGACAAGATACATATTTCATTGGATTAGAAACAACCACATTGTCTTAATTTACATTCCACATCAAAGTTTCTAGCACTATACAGGCCCAAAATTCGTGCCAGGTCTACTAACTAATAAGTCGGTTTAGTCAAAGTTACAAAAGATACAAAAGATACAAAGATAACTACTAAAGATAGACTGGTCTACTGAGAACTGCTAGATGGTCCATCATCCATCGTCTTCGGTATCTTCTTCGGACTATCACAAGACACATCTTCAGCTGGGCGCTTACGAGTCACTCCTTTCTCGACCATCTCAGTATAAAACCTACTGTTCCAACCAACAGATATATTCAACTCTTTTTCAGCCTTCTCACGCATCGCACGAGCTACACTCAACTGAATCTCCATAGTATTCACCTTTTTCTTCATCTCGGCATACTCACCACTTTCCAACACAGACAATCTCCTAAACGCCTCATTCAAACCACGCTCCACATCAGTCAAATCTAAATTAAGTAACTCCTGCTCTTTCTCACCAATCTTAGTCTTCGACTCCAAATAAGCAACCTGAGTCTGAACAACTCCTAAACCAATCTCTGTCATACTGCCTTGAACACGGGAAGCATCTAAATCACGTATCAAGGCCCAAGGTGTAAGTCCATCAATATGAGTAGCCTCTCGAACCCTAGACGACTCTCCTATCACATGCCTACGAGTAGCAATCCCATTAGTACCATCAGGTGCATCATCATCCTCATCATCCTCTGATTCAGAATCAGATTCAGACGATTCAGACAATTCATCTCTAAGTAACTCAAACTCAGAATCAGACCAATCAACTGGAGGGGGTAAGGGCTCACCCTCCTCTACATCATAAGGGAAAATAAGCTCAGCCTCATCATCATCATCAACCTCGTCATCTATACCTACCTCCTCCTCGATATCCTCGTCGTTATCCTCATTACCTACATTATCTATCCCAATCTCATCATCATTCTCAATACCAACATTATCATTATCATTCTCTACAACATCAACCTGAGGGGAAATCTGATCTCCTAGTCCTATCTCGGGCTCGGGATCCTCAAATGGTTCCTCCTCTTCATCATCCATATCCTCATCTACATTATAATCCACAAAGTCTAATTAAGGTTTATCATCTACATTAGGTTCAGGAATAGCATGGTTCTCTACAGGAATATTAGGGTCAGCCATGGCAATCTACATCTATAATATATCTCGTATTAGCATAAAAATACTTATTAAACAGCTACATACTAAATTTACGATATATACATATATATAAATTGAATTATATATATCAAAATATATATCTTCTCAATAAGGCTTGTTGGTAACGTCGGAGTTCTTTGGCACCGTTAGATTTTTCAAACATTTTAAGAAAATGTGTATAGTTAAAAGATTTTGAAATGTTTTGTTCAAAACCTTGATTTTTAAAAATCTTTCGTTCTCTATAACGAGAGCTCTGGTACCAAACTATAACACTCTTAAATTCCGTATCAGGTCAGCGGAAGAGTCAATAGAGTGTTACGGGATAGAACAATAACTCCAATTATATACAACGCATAAAAATGGTTGTACAAGGTTTAACATACATTCATTCGAATAAAAGTTTTAAGTTTACAGTAGGTCCCCAAATTACACAGTCATAAAGTTTACAAAACATAGATCGAATGAATATTTTTTATTATGTAGGCCATCAGGGTCGATATCCATCCAAGTTACCTTCAAGCACCTGAGATAAAACATGTGAAAGTTATATCAGCAAATGCCGAGTGAATTCATAGAGTTTAATAAAACCGTTACATAAAACAGTTATAGAAATCAGAACACAAGTATGATATCAGAAGTGAGTCCTCGTATTACTAGTCAGGCAATATATATAAATCAAGTCATACATCTTAAACCGTCCATGAGACTGTAGTCTCAATAATACCGTTAAAGGTAACATTATTATTTTGGATAATCGAATTATAGTGAATTGTAATTGATTACTAATAACTATGTTTTTGCTAGATTAAAAAGTTCGTTTTCTCGGTGTCTTAACGAATTGATTTCCGGTTCAAAGTGTGAATCAGTCGTTCTTGGTGAATAAAATAAAAGGTTGTCGTTGTCTATAACTAATTAAAAAGTAAATGCGAAACGAAATTAAAATAGACTAAAAACAAAACGAGAAAACTGTCACTTTTTCTCTTTAAAAATAAAAACTAGAAAAACACTTGGTAAAAACAGACATTTCGGGAAGCGTGAAAAATTTGAAAACTTAAAACAATGCAAACTTAAAAATAAATTAAACTAAGACAAAATATTAAAATAAAACCAAATCCATCGGAATCCCATCGGAATACCCCCCCCCCCCCCCCCCCCCATCAGAATGTTCTAATCGGAAAGTACTCGTCGGAACATGGTCGGAATGCATAAAAGGAATGCTGGTCGGAATATCTAATCGGAATACTAATCGGAATGAGTAAAAAGGAACATAATCGGAATACTTAAACCTAAGCTATCGGAATAAGGTAAAAAAATGATCGGAATAATGCAAACCTAGTCCTATCGGAATGTTGTGAAAAACAAGTCCAATCGGAATCCCAAAAGGAATCCCAGTCGGAATATGCAAAACCCTTTTCCGATCTAGTGATCGGAATAAAGGTGATACTTGTCGGAAAGCTGATCGGAAAGGGGAAACCCTTTTCCGATTGGAAGAACTTGTAATAAGCAATCAAATAAGCTATTTTTCAATAAGCTAAAACCTAAACTTAAATGACTATTTAATAAAAATAACGAAATAAGCCCGAATAAGAACTTTTAAGAACTATAAATAAGCAAAACTTTTGAAATCAAACTTTAATAAAACTAGACTTTTAAGAAAACTTTAAATCAAATAAGCATTAAGATGAAATAAAATCAAGGATTAACATGAATCAAAGATAAACAAAATAAGAAAGGTAGAAGAAGATGATTAAAAACTTGAATTAAAAAGACTGAAGATCAAAGATTTAAACAAGATTAAAGAAAAAGCTTAAAGAACATTAAAGAAAACTAGAGAGAGAAAGTAATCTACTCCTACTCCTAAACTAATCTACTCCTAAATGACTAACTACTTCCTAATGACACATTAGGAGGGTTTATGTAGGAGGAGAGGAGGAGTGTTGATGCTTTCTTATTTCTTTCTTCTTGTCTCGACTCGATCTAAATTCTTTGTCTTTCTCGACGTCGTCTCGGGATTTGTCGATATAAATTGAACTCGTCTTATAATTTTCTTCTTTAATTAGACTTGGTTCTTCGACTTCATTAAACTTCCGTCTTTAGACTTTTTCTTCGATAAATCTTCAGAATAGGCCTTAGACTTCCGTACTTTTTGCACTCTTGATCTTTTGACTTCGTCTTTTCTCGTTTTCTTCGATAAAAGCCCGTGAAAGCCCGTGTTTTCTTCCTTTTTCATCTTGTGGTCCTAAAACACAATAAAAACACAAACCACGCATAATTTCGACATTTACGACATAAAATACACGTTTTGGCTTGGTTATTATTATAATTAAGTGGTAAAAAGATGGTTGTTTTCACACCTATCAAATCCCCTGCACTTGACCATTGCAATGTCCTCATGCAATGCATTAATTACAAAGCAAGTTTTACATTTTCCATCACAATCAATCCACATTGGCCTTTATTAAAGAGACAAAATATTTAAAGGAAGAAAACAAGTAAAAAGATCAAAAACTTACCTGGGGGTTTTGGAATGTCATGAATGATTATCACCCTCAAGTTTCGCGTTCCCCAAACCAAGCTTAAAAACGAGATCATTGTTATTATAAGTTAGCAAACTAACACAAACTCATGTGGCCCAATTATTCACTTAGACTCCCTTATTCCTAGGTGTATCTCTTATATATTATTGTTGTCTTAAATGATCACGAGGATGCATTGTTGACTTATTACGATAGTTATTAGGCTGAAAATAAAGTAGGACGATTTAATCAATAGTTAGCTAAAGGACAAAATCTTTTAAAACTGCTTCTCGTGACCTCATAAAGTTCATATCTTGGCATAACTCGCTTCACGATTTGAGACCTTTCTCGGACCGATATTTGGCAGCGACTTCATACTTCAAATCTTTGAGAGACGTTCTTGAAATTATGGTCTTCTCTTCATAATAGGAATTTCTTCACTTGAAGTTTTGAGAGATTCTTCATCTTTGGACCACGACTTCTTCATTTTTCTCCAATATTTATTTTAGACTTTGATATACAACGATTCGCCTCCTTTTACTACTTGGATCTATTTATCCTCATACCTTGCTAGGGTCTTTTTGGATAGACTTCTCCATGATCTTTAGGGGAGTATTTGCTTTTCGTCGTGTGTCTTGATCCTTCATATTGATTTTTGATAAATGATTCTTCACATCACTTGGGATCTTTAGCAACAAAATGTAGCCCTCATGCCTTGTTAGGGCCTTTTCAGACTCGCCAATCTCGCATCCCGCTTCAATAAGTTATGCCTTGGCTATGAACTCTAATTAATACCGAGCAACTTTTAAACGATCTTGTGCTAGAAGCTACGTAACTTTTCAAATCGTACAACCTTATTTATTGCAAATATATTTATTAACAAGCGATGGGAGAAAAAGCTTATAATCAACTCACATAAATTCATGAAAGAATACCAAACTTATAATTGACTCTATCATCTCTCGTTCTCCATAATTTAAAATCTCAAGGAATGAGACTCGTGGATGCTTAGCCAACTAAATCAAAGTTTTGGGTTTTCAAGTCATCTATAGGATCCTGCAAATTCTTAGACTTTTTCAAGTTTAGAATTCGCATTTTAAAGTCCCCTTGATAAACGACTTTCTAGGATCAATTATAGGAACTTGCGAAAAGTTCTTGTTCTTAACCCGTAAGAGTTAAGACTTTCGCGTTTTAAAGCTCCCTATATAAAAGCCTAGCAAAACTTGACTTAAACACGTTAAGGATACTAGCTAGAGTAAACTTGGATAAGTAAACTCGGGTTGAGTCAAAAGATTCACAACGTTTACAAATTAAAACCAGTTTATTAAACTTTATTCTAGCAAAGAAAGAAAATAACTATAATAAAGGTAAATACTAATAGGCCAAAATAGATCAAAAATTATGAAAAATGTCGAAAAATCAATTTTTCGGTTAAAATGAGGACAAATACAAGGAAAAGACCACTTAACTTCGATAGAAGTCCCCCCTACACTTAATATAAACATTGTCCTCAATGTTTAAGCATGTGGGAGTAAACTCCCCTACACTTAGGACATTGTGCACTTTGTTTAAATCTTGCTAAGGAAAGGACAACTAAAGTGATTCCTATTTTAATATTGAATAAATATAAAATAGAGAATCAAAAGAGTATAGGATAGAACCGGGAAGACGGGTACACGGAATCACAGGTCGTCAAAAGTCATCAAGAATGGATCTTTGAAAGCTCGAATCCCTGCACATGATAAGAAAGAAGACAAAAAACACATACAAGGGTCTCCCTCTGCACTTATTATATAAACAGATAAAGATAGATAGATAATCGGGTTGCCTCCCGAGAAGCGCTTGTTTTTGTTAACCGAGTCGCGAGCCTGACTCGTCCCCGAATTAAATGGTCCATGGGGAAGCCTCAAATGTAATACCGGGATCAAAGACCGTGTCCTCGTTCCCGGAGGAAAATACAACAGGGGAGGCTGGAGGATAAGTCTTGAAGGGTAGAAAAGTCCTTTCAACATACGAAAAGTATGTGAAATCATGATCCTTGGGAGGTGGGGTGGGTAAAGTAAGCAGATTGTCATCCCCCAAAGATAATTTATGCTCAGAAAGCGGCAAAGCCGTAAGGTTATCAATCATAAAATAATCAATGGCACCTCCCGGGTCAAAGCAGTCATCCTCCGTAATGGTCTCTAAAGGAGTGGATGAAAGGTGCTCGGGAGGGGGACCTGGGACAATACCTTCCTGCAGCAAATTATCAAAAATAATATCCCCCTCCGTGTCATCATCATCAATACCCGGAGGTATTGAGAGAATGTCGATTTCCTCCATAGTTGTATCATTATTCTCAACTGAAGTAATAGACGGGGGTAAAGACTCGGAAATAGGAGCAGAATTCAACGCTTCAATCTTAGCAATAAGAAGATGAACTTTTAGTAATTTGTCGCGAAGAATAACGTCTTCCACCTCATCTAAAAGACCAAGTTTAGGGGCGAACTTCTCATAAGTCGGAGAGAATAAATCAACATCGCCTTCATCGCCCGGAGGAGAAGGAGAAAATTCAAAAGTGAAATTCTCATAGCATGGAGAAAAATCATCATCATTAAGAGCGACCTCGTCCGTAGGCTCCACAAAATTCGATGCATCACAAACCTCATCAAAGAATTTATCAAGACCAAAATCACTAATCTCACTCGATGTATCACTATCCTTAGACCCATTAGGGATATCAAGAGTAGAAGTAGTAATCTCAGAAGATGGGTTGAGATCATAGATATCATCCTCGTCATCATCATAAAAGTAGTATGGACGCACAAGAGGAGGAGTATAATCACTAAGGTTAGATACTTGTTCTTGTTGCTGTCGCTTTTCCTCCTCCCTTGCTTCGCGTATGCTAGCTAATTCTTGTTGAACGTATTCAAGCCACATTCCAACAGAAGGTTGATGATCGAGGGTGTATTATGGGGGCTCAAAATTGTGAAAACCAGAATTATAGCACGGATGTGGTCCATCATAAATCATTGGTTGAAAAGAAGTATAACATGGGTTTGGCTCATAATAATTCATTGGCTGACAATAAGAAGTATAGTGAGGGCCCCCACAATTGTTGCAATACGGGTATTGAGCAAAACCCGGTGCTTCTTGTAGATAGCTATTACCATTGTCATAATTGTAACCCAGTTCTTGCTCGCCATGAGGCGGGTATCGAATTGGACACGAAACATGCCAATGAGAATCGCTTCCACAATATATGCAAGGGGGGAGTAGGTGGATTAGAAAATGATGAATTAGTCGAATTGCACGATGGACAAAATCTAAAATGGGAAAATTGTGAATCAGAAACGGTTGGAAGATGTTTTCCGCATTGCTCGCAGTAACACCATTCACATGATTCTAAACCATATAATCGTCTTTCACACCCTGCAGCACAAGCAACATACGAATTCATTAAGAACAATAGATAAGCAAGAAGAATATTTTTGGTGCAAAACTTTCGAAAAAGAAATGCTTTTATGATTTTTCAAATATTTTTGGATTTTTGAAATTTTTTATTTTTATGGATTTTTGAAAAATTTTGACACGAAAAATAACGTTCAAAAGTGAATGGATCCCAAAATCCAACGCGTCTCTCAACAAAAACCGTTAATCTTCACGAAAAGAGCCGGCAGCGGCGCCATTTAATAACTATGTTTTCGCTAGATTAAAAAGTTCGTTTTCTCGGTGTCTTAACGAATTGATTTCCGGTTCAAAGTGCGACTCAGTCGTTCTTGGTGAATAAAATAAAAGGTTGTTGTTGTCTATAACTAATTAAAAAGTAAATGCGAAACTAAATTAAAATAGACTAAAAACAAAACGAGAAAAACTGTCACTTTTTCTCTTTAAAAATAAAAACTAGAAAAACACTTGGTAAAAACAGATATTTCAGGAAGCGTGAAAAATTTGAAAACTTAAAACAATGCAAACTTAAAAATAAATTAAACTAAGAAAAAATATTAAAATAAAACCAAATCCATCAGAATCCCATCAGAATACCCCCCCCCCCCCATCGGAATGTTCTAATCGGAAAGTACTCGTCGGAACATGGTCGGAATGCATAAAAGGAATGCTGGTCGGAATATCTAATCGGAATACTAATCGGAATGAGTAAAAAGGAACATAATCATAATACTTCAACCTAAGCTATCGGAATAAGGTAAAAAAATGATCGGAATAATGCAAACCTAGTCCTATCGGAATGTTGTGAAAAACAAGTCCAATAGGAATCCCAAAAGGAATCCCTGTCGGAATATGCAAAACCTTTTTCCGATCTAGTGATCGGAATAAAGGTGATACTTGTCGGAAAGCTGATCGGAAAGGGGAAACCCTTTTCCGATTGGAAGAACTTGTAATAAGCAATCAAATAAGCTATTTTTCAATAAGCTAAAACCGAAACTTAAATGACTATTTAATGAAAATAACGAAATAAGCCCGAATAAGAACTTTTAAGAACTATAAATAAGCAAAACTTTGAAATCAAACTTTAATAAAACTAGATTTTTAAGAAAACTTTAAATCAAATAAGCATTAAGATGAAATAAAATCAAGGATTAACATGAATCAAAGATAAACAAAATAAGAAAGGTAGAAGAAGATGATTAAAAACTTGAATTAAAAAGATTGAAGATCAAAGATTTAAACAAGATTAAAGAAAAAGCTTAAAGAACATTAAAGAAAACTAGAGAGAGAAAGTAATCTACTCCTACTCCTAAACTAATCTACTCCTAAATGACTAACTACTTCCTAATGACACATTAGGAGGGTTTATATAGGAGGAGAGGAGGAGTGTTGATGCTTTCTTCTTTCTTTCTTCTTGTCTCGACTCGATCTAAATTCTTTGTCTTTCTCGACGTCGTCTCGGGATTTGTCGATATAAATTGAACTCCTCTTATAATTTTCTTCTTTAATTAGACTTGGTTCTTCGACTTCATTAAACTTCCGTCTTTAGACTTTTTCTTCGATATATCTTCAGAATAGGCCTTGGACCTCCGTTCTTTTTGCACTCTTGATCTTTTGACTTCGTCTTTTCTTGTTTTCTTCGATAAAAGCCCGTGAAAGCCCGTGTTTTCTTCCTTTTTCATCTTTTGGTCCTAAAACACAATAAAAACACAAACCACGCATAATTCCGACATTTACGACATAAAATACACGTTTTGGCTTGGTTATTATTATAATTAAGTGGTAAAAAGATGGGTGTTTTCACACCTATCAATTACATTGGATTATTATTAGCCGCATGACATTGTTACCTTACTATAACAAACAACGGGCCGCGAACCCGACAAACAATTTTCCCATCTAAGTTAGCGTATCATCACAAAAATCACGCTATGTAAATCTTCTCATACATAAATTCGCTTACCAATCAATGTGGCACGACGGGGATCAACCGTCAAGGCGCGAACTGGGGTGATCTTCCCCAAATAGTACTATTATATGCATAAGCGTCTACCAAATCCCGGTAGTTCACAATTCATGCTAATGGGACTTTAAGTAACATAACCTAACTATAATAATCCTTTACATCTCATTCATTGGGTCATAGCATCATTCGGGTCCATATCAATAAGCATACCATCGGGACTACTTGTGTTCTATTTTTATCAAAAACTAGCATGTTATCTCCCACGCGGGTTTACAAAACATTTTATAAAACATTTAAAAGAGTGGGAGGCTATGAACTCACGTTGATTAAGAAAGGCGGGTTATCGGCGACGGTGCGTGCTTCAATCACGGAAACCTATATAAATAATACTCGGTCTTAGACTTTTGTCCAATAACTTTAGAAAAATAATGGCTATGTATATATATGATGATTTTATAAGTATGATGATGATCAAGTGGGATTTTATATCTTTATTCAACATTATAGTGTTATGTGTTGGTAAATTTTTAGTCTAGTTATACTAGTTATGTTATGTGTTGGTAAAGCTCGGGTTTTATCGGTTTTTACTTGTAAAATGTACTTATACATCAGTATATGAGTTATAAAAAGTTCACATTAGACGGGTCCGACCGTCTAAGTTTTATTTGACGAAAACGTTAATCTTTCGGTTTTAGCCGAAAAGACGTAAAACTTATATATATAGTTTTATAACTTAGAAAACATATCAATTTGTAATTTTATAAAATGTCACATTTACTTATCAAAGTATATATCTTACTTATAAGTATTATATAAGTTAATGGGTTTTAGGTATGTATTTTATAATAGTTTTACTTGAGTGCTTATTTTATAATATATACTTTTATTTTCCAAATCTGATTATGAAACTCACTTTCACCATTTTTACCATATTCTTGAGTTCTACAAGGAGATAGAAGCTCAATTTTTGGCAGCACAAACTAAATAATATGTGCTACAATTAACTTCTTTTTATCTACTGCTCATTCATCCTCTAAGTGTCCCTAATAATTCGTCCAAAACAGACTATACAGATTTGAACCTTAATAATATTTTGATCATATCTTGCTCATTTTATGGATTCCATTGAGTGGTCAACTCTCACATATGTAAAAATCATATACCTTACTGTATATTAAATAATCCAAGTCATTTTAACAAGTTATCATATGGTTATTTACTGTTTTATACAGCCTATAATTTTAGTCATGATTTTAACATCTTTACATGTAGATTTTAATCATTTTAACCAAATTTATCAAGACAAGATCCCCACATAATACTTTTATCATCATTTATCATCATATATATATACACATTTATAAAGAAAATACAAAATTTCATTTACAAAATAACAAGGTAATGGAAGAAATTATCTTGTTACCAAGCAAGATAGTGAAACTTATGAACAAGGCTTGGTTTTTGATGACCAATCTTGTTATAAACCAAGACCACCTTCAAGATCACCCAACTATATGATCACCTTGTGAAAAATCAGCCCTAGACTCCAAGGAAACTTCTTTGTGTATGTTAGAATCACCTCCAATCAACAAGACTTCAAAAGGCCTTCATCTTATGCAAGACTAACACAAGATTTATGGTTGAATTTAGATCAAATGGGGGTGTTTATGGTGAAAAGTGGAAGGCAAAGGGAGAGAGTGGGGAGAGAGTTGAGTTGTTTTGCATTTAGAAAAGTGAGTAGCTAGTTTGTGTTTTGGTGTTTTTATGTGTAAATGGTTTGGTGGCCAAACTAGGACAAGTGTCCTAGTTAACTTAATAAGTTGAAACCTCAAAGGGGTGTTGGCTAAGTTTGGCCGTCCCATTGTGGGGGTGGGGCAAGAGTTATCTTGTCTCATCCCCATTAAATTACGGGTACTCCTCGATTCTAGTTTCCTCGATTTACGTACCCTCGGGTCGTTTTACAAAAAACGTTTTTATAAATTATGAATCAACGGCACAAAACGAGTCTAATAAAAATTGTCTCATCAAAAATGGAGTTCAAAAACGTAAATACGTAAACCTAGTTTTTCCGGTTTAGTCGTAAAGGACGTTAAATTATGCACGTAAGCCCCAATTTCAACCCGTAAATTGTGAGTTCATCAACCAACTCAAAAATAAGTTTCAAAATAATATACGAGAAAATAATTTACTACCTGAAAATGTTAGATTGTCACAATGTTGAATTGGAAGAAGTGCGTAAGTTGGGTCACGAGAGCTTTATATGTAGATACTGATGCAGAGTGATTAAAGTCTGCTTTTTTGAAGTTGCTCCGCGAGTTGGTTCAAGTTGAGGAGTATTGAATCGATGAATGTATAATGATTTTGACCAAAGAGTGTCACAAATTCACTTCCTCCTTGAAGCCATGAAAGGGTTACAAGATGAGACTGAAGTATTCGAAAGGACGTTATACCACTTTCTCTAGTTGTGTTTTGCATGAGATGCAATTCTCCCTATTGAGATGTTGAATTAAACGATTCCATTGAATGTTGATGAAAGATAATTGTGGATGTGGTTGTTTTTGGAATTTAACAATTCGTGAAGGAACTTAGGAATGGAAATTCACGGGATATGACAAAACCAACAAAGGATCCGTAAATAACTCTTAAAAATCCTCGATTGATGATATAACTCTTTTCTTGGCTTAATAATTTTTGTCGGCTCAAACGTTGATAAAACAAACCGGATACTAATAGGTCCAATTACCTCGGCTCTACAAAGTAACTAAACCCGACCCAAGTCGGAATAACCCTAGTCACCTAACACTAATAATTACTTAATCAAAATTTAGATATAAATTACTTATTTTAGTAATTTCTTTTCTCCGCCCCACTCACAAAGTTTGATATAAATTTTGAAAGGAAACCCACTTGATCTAGTCAAACATACGTGTCCCAAAATTCTCAAAAATGCCAAAAACGTGGCAGTCTAATACCTGAGTAAAAAACAGGCACGTCCCTAATTTGACTCACAATAAATCCTATTAACCTCCTTGTTTCCTCCGCCCCTCTTTTCAACCGTCAAAACAAAACTCCAAAACCAATCTCCATCTAAAAAACTGCATCCATATTTATCTAATCTCAAAATAAATCTGCTTACTTAGTTTCTGTATTACTCTGCCCCCATTTCTTTCTAGTGATCTACGAATCATTTATTGCAACAAAAACAATAAGCAGATCCATCGCTTATCAAAAAAATCTTACCCGAATGCTTTGATTTTATATCATCAAACAATGGTGAACCAAGAAAGATGTGGCTTCAAGATCAAACAGTTGGTCTCGGGTAGGTATTTTAATTTTGGTTTAATGTTTGGATCGAGGAGAGTTTTGTTTGAACTGAGATCTTTGAGTGATGTTTGAGGGATTGTGTTTGAGAAACATTTTGGTTTTCGAGTCTTGTGAGAGATTTTTAAATAAATGAGACGATGGGTTTTATAAAAAGACTTGAATCAGTTTTGGTGTCGAATTAAGATGGTTTAGGTAAACTGATGATTTAAGTTATGAGTAGGAGTCGAGAGTCTTTGTTACGGTTTATGTTTGAGTCAGTTGAAAGTGAGGGTCTCAGAATGTTTGTTGAAAGTGTGGGTCTGATGATGTTGTGTTCGAAGTTTTTTCGAGGATGTTGAGGTTGTGAGTCGAGGGAGTGTTTAGTTCGAGAGTTTTTTGTGTTCGAGAGTTGTCGAGTCTTAGGTGGGTGTGGTGTGGTCGAGTCTTGGATGGTTTGTCAGTTGATATTGTCGAGTCTTATCTTTGGTCAATTGGTTGAGTCGAGTCTTATGTGATTGTGAGTCTATCGAGTCTTTGTATCGCAATATAGGACCAAATCATCGCAACAGTCATCGCAATATCAAATTTTCATCGCAATGACACGATCGCAGTGACACAATCGCAGTGTCATGATCGTAGTGTCACGATCGCAAGTCACGATCGCAAGTCCCGATCGCAAGTCCCGATCGCAAGTCCCGATCGCAAGTCACGATCGCAAGTCACGATCGCAAGTCCGATCGCAAGTTAGATCGTAACTTAGATCGTAACTTATCGTAACTTAGATCGTAACTTAGATCGTAATATGGCTATCAGAATATTCGATCGCAAGTAGAAACCCTAGGTTTATGCGATCGTAATATTCCGATCGAAATATGAAAAATCCTGAAAACTTACGATTGGAATACTGATCAGAATCATAAACTATGAGACCCGTTTGGACAAAATTGATCCATTGATAAAACTGATGTATCAGATACAGTTGACAATACTAAAAGTTGATTAACGGTTGATAAAGACAAAAATGGATTAGAAAATATTATACCAGTTTGAGACACAACTATTATACGAGACAAATCCAAGAGTTAAATCAGATACGAGACAAAAGTTGATGACAAAGTGACAGAAAATTTTGGCCTTTCACTTGCAAAAAATTTTATAGTATCAATTTTATAAAATCAAAAGATGACTAATATATAAAATTTTATTATATGAAAATTTTGATATTAGACAAAAGATGATATTAAAGTTAAAAAATTGTGAAAGAAGAAAATTTTTACCACCAAATCAATAGATAAAAACACGCAAATCGGAAGAATCAACCATAGCTCTTGATACCAATTGTAGGCCCTTAATTTCTTAGGATTTAGCAAGTGTTTCTATTGATCTAAAGAGAGAAGAAGATGAAAGAACTAGAGAGGGAGATTTAGAGAGAGAAAGGAAGAATGAGAGAAAGATGGAATGAGAAATGTGAATGAAAAAGTGATCAACCCCTCCTAACATGCTAGGAGGGGGTATATATAGCCCACCCTACATGTGGGCTATATGGGCTATATGTTTATACATTGGATCACGAGCCCAATACTTCATATATCGTTGGAGTGACCGATCCTTCCTAAATACGTAAAAACATATTTCCAATAATCTCCCCCTAAGGGAGGTCACTTCAAGTTACAATGTCCTAAATAGTCTTAGCTCGTGATCTATGCTATCAATGATGTGACCGAGACTTTCTTTAGAAAAACGTATTTCCAACAAATGCATATCACGAAACATCTTAATGAAAAGTTCAAATTGGTAGTTTTCTCGTTCAAGCAATTTTTCCTTGTTACGTCTCGAAGGGTAAGGCATGGGTGGTGTGGGTTGGGGCATAGGCATAGCCTTTGGAATCTCGGGTTCCAATGATGGTAATGGGTCAACCGTAGGTGTGGTTTGAGCGGTACTTCGTGGGCTTGAGATATGCTCCTTTTCGACCACCACCTCGGGTTCTTCCTCAATTACCTCCTTCGTAGGAGTAATTGGTTGAGGAGTCGGTTCCTTATAGGTCTTACCACTACGTGTGGTAATCACTTTCATCTCTCCCTTAGGATTAGACACGATGTTCCTAGGAAGACCACCCGAAGAAGACGTTTTACACATTATAGCCTCAAACATGCTTGAAATTTTATCCTCAAATAGAGATTGCCTTTTATCCGCCTTAAGCATCTCTTGTTTAGTTTCATGTTGGCCTTGCTCCATTTTTTGTTGGTTTTGTTGTAACCTTTGCACATTACTCTCCATTTTGTTTGTATGATTCTTAAGTTCATTTGCAAGCTCGTTTTTCAATTCTTTTTTCAAATCATTCTTAAACTCGGATCTTAGACTAATGATCTCCCTTTGTATATTATCAAACCTAGCATCAATTCCATTTGCATATTCAACTAATTCATTTGTAAGATCTTTTAAGTTTTGCAAACCCTTGTTGTTGTTTTGAAATCATGGTTTTGATTTTTGTCTTGCACTTGATTATTAGTCCCTTGATTCCTATAGTTGTTACCCTTGTAATTGTTCCTTCGATTGCCTTGGTATCCACTTTGATTGTTTCGATAGTTGTTAGCATTTTGATTTGGTGGAAAACCCGGTGGAGTCAATTGATTAGAGCGGGTAACTTGACCGTTTTGGTTATAAGTTCCCGTGGTCGCGAAGGCACTCGAAGTGTTACCACCGTTGGTAATGCACTCGGAGAAATCATGACCTCCACCACAATACATACAAGAAACCTCAACCGCTTTAGCCGTAGCGGGAGTGGGTTGTTCACCAACTTTAAACTCAATTAACAATCCCTTAAGCTTATCAAATATTTTGTTTTCCAAATTCGCCTCAATTTGCCAAGCATCGATGGTATGTGACAATGAAGGTAAAGACGAAGCCTTAGCCTTATGAACACTAGATGTGCTACGAGGGCTATAGACCTTAGACCTATTCTCAATAATCAACAATGCTTCCTCGACCGTTTTACACAAAAAATTACCACCCGCGACGGCATTAAGATAATCACGCTCATGATCGTTCAAGCCATTGTAAAACGTGTCAATTTGATGCAAGTCGGAAAAACCATGATGAGGACACTCATGTAACATTTCCTTAAATCTATTTCCAAGCCGTTGAAAAACTCTCATTATACTCTTGTGAAAATTTTGAAATTTCATTTTTTAGAAGCGTAGTCTTAGAGGGTGGGAAAAATTGGTTCACGAACTTCGAAACGTGATCCTTCCATGTCAATATAGAACTGGGTGGCTCTTTCTCTAACCAAATTTTAGCGGGCCCCGCTAAGGGATACGGAAAAAGCATCATCTTAATCGAGTCGTTAGAGACGTCCTTAAACTTGCAAGTGGTGGTAAGACGATTGAATTGGCGAATGTGGTTATGAGGGTTGTCCTTTCCGTCACCACGAAACTTGTTGTTTTGAATCATGGACAACAAACCCGTCTTAACGTCAAAATTATCCGCAAGGATAGCGGGAATCACAATAGCCTCTCCATAACCCTCGGTGGGTGCTTGAAGTAACTCCATCATAGTACGATTAGCCATGGTTGCTTCTTGTTCTACGATGGGTTCGTCAATAGGAGATTCTTCACTAGAAAGGTTTGGTGTGGTTTCCTTTCGGTTTCTACGTTTAAGTGTACGTCTTGCTTGGTTACGAGTTTGCATAAACGTCACGTACAACGTGGGGATGAGCAAAGGAGATTCTTTTGGTTGTTTTACTTTTTCAATTTTTTGTGTTTTTATTGTTTTTTATTGTTTTTTAATTGTTTTTTACTTTTTTGGATTTTTGTGATGTATTACGTAGACAAAAATCTACAAATCTCTCCTCAAATCAAATCTCTCGATTAAAGGAGCCTCAAGGAATGAAAACGATCACGTGAAGTGAACGCCTTTGATCACTTTAGAACGTTGGTGGAACACCAAAATGTTCAAGAGGGTTTAATCTTTTGAAACCAAGAATATATATAGATACGTAGATAATACTTTGGTTGGCAAACCCTCTATTAGCCCTTTTTCTTTTAACACGCACAAGCAAGCGGGAGAAACGAGGCGGCGCTAAGCACTTAAGAGCCTTTTTCCCTTAGGTCGTGAAATACAACCGCCTTATACCCAACTTTTTAGTTTGTGTTAATTAAAATTAAGCTTCTCAAAAGTAATTATCTATTTTGCCTTTTTTCTTTGTTTGAGATTCGAATACAATGATTGAGTGATGAAATCCCAATCAAGGTTGTGCTTTCACACTTTTTGAGTACTTGTGAATTTATTGTGATACGTATACAATATAGTAATAATATTCACACAAAAACGAAAAACCGATAATACGTATTAGTAGAGTTCTACTAACACAATTAATATTTATGGTTAATATAAAAACAAAATTTGTTCAAATCAAAACACAACACGTCTCCCCGGCAGAGGCGCCAAAATGATGTTGAGTATTTTACACCCCTAAGAAAAATGAAAAATGAAAAAGTTGCAAAAATGAAAAAGTTGCAAAAATCCTAAAAATAATTTTAATAATAAAATATTAATAAATATTCAAAAATTATAAAAAAACGCTAAAAACTTGCAAACTAGTTTATTTTAACCTAAATAAACAGAAAATGAACTTGAAATGTCCAAAATACCCCTAATGGGCCTCCAAATGGGCCAAAAGTCCAAACAGATTACCTAATGGGCTTATTTAAGGCCCAATAAGAAAATTTTGTCCAAATAAGCCCAAAACTTCCAGTCTAGCCTAAAATTTGATTTTAAACACAAAACTCTAAAGGCCCAAAAGCTGAATCAGTGCTTATTACAGCTTAATGAACAAACAGCTTATTCTTAATGTGCTTTTTGGCCCATTAAGCCATAAGCTAATGCCATAAGCTCTAATTTGACACACATCCTTCTAATGAGATTATAAAGCTGTTTGTAAAAACAAATTTTGAAAAAGCTTAACCAATAAGTCAGAAATAAGCCAAATAAGTTTTCACTAAAAGACAAAATAGTCGACTTAGAGTTTTAGACCATTTCAGAAGTTGATTCTTTTTGCAAAATGTTTTAAATCACTTAAATAAGCTTAATAATCAAAAATATTTCCAATAAGCACACTGAATAAGCTGGAAAAATCAAATAAGCACTTATGTAAAAGTCAACTAAGTTGGTTTTCTAGTCAAACCTAAAAGTCAAAGGCTCAAAAGCTCCAGAATAGTCAAATGGGTCAAATAAGGAAGATTGATTACAAAAACAAAGTTGTTGCAAGTCTAAATAAGCTATTATAGCTTATTGATAAGTTGAACACAAATTTGCACTATCATTGGGAACTTTCAGTGGGAAAGAGTTCCCACTGCTTTGACTATTTGACTTGTTGATTTAGAGAGATTTAGTTGGTTTTGTTGGACAATCAAGGCACCCTTATAACCAGTGGGTTATAAGGAGTCAATAACAAGCAACAAATCACAATTTCACCCAGCCAATCAGTACAGTTAAATCAAAATGTCACCAGATCAGTCACAGACATGGAAAATAAGCAGATTTGAGAAATAAGCAGTTTAAGCATACACAAGCTATAATAATCTTAAATAAGCATAAATAAACTTGTTTCATGCACTGAATCAAAGATTAGACCTAGGTTCAAGCCTATGTTTCTTACTGATGAACTCCAGATGAACACAAAGACCTTTCTTGCTGATATACTTGACCACAAATCCAATTTTAAACCGTCAAATCTACTTATCAACTTACACCAACTTTGTTTTTACACTTGTTAATCCTAAATATGCATACACTCTAAGTGTTCCCAAAATTTTAGATCAAAAAAGGCAAAAACAAGCAAGTTATAGCAAAGATTCAGATTTGATGTTCGAAGCACAAGATATGCAGATAAAAGCATACAAACACATTAACAACAGATAAATACCACAAACAAACCCTAACACCTACTCAAACCAACACAAACTTCAAACAAGCAGTAATCCCAAACACCCCTTTCACTTTTTAAATCAAGATTTAACAAAGCAAATGTGTTAAACAAGTTTACCCAAGCTTAAACAAACATCAATACAACATTATCATGAACTAGGAACACATTTGCATACATCAAACAGCATCAAACACCAGTAGATACCAAGAACACTTAAACCAAGTATTTTAATAGATTTTTGAGAAAGAAAGCCCAAACCTCATGAATGTACTTCCACACTCACGAATTTATGAGCTTATGTGCCTTGCTTAACAAGGCACAAGCTTCCAATAAGCTGCTAAGAACAACAAGGTTAGAAATAAACAGATTAATAAAAGAAAAATGGAAAATGACCAAGATCCTTTCAAGCTTGTACCTCACCCCTTGATCCTTCCCAAACCACAAGCTTCACAACACCTTGATAATCTCTTTATCAGGGTGTTATGATCAGCTTATAGCCCAAAAAGTTCAAGTGTTTGAACAACACTGTGATAATCCGTCAATTTCAGTTCGTTATTTTAATCTCGACTATTACGTATTACGTGTTTAATTTAATGAGAATTTTAAGTTATCGACTAACCGAGAAGGTTATGACTTGAAACTAGCGTAAGAATGTCGATTAGATGAAAACCGGCAAGGAATACGTTAGGTATCGATATTATATTCTCAATTTATCATAAGAATGATTTTATTATATTTAATCTTTATTTCTCGTGTTTTACGTTTTAACGAATGAGGAGAACTACTAGTGATCGCGATACCGACGGATGCCCAAAATTTTATGTTTTATTATCGATTGTCTCGATATTTTATATTTTTGATGCTTTCGATTAAATTACGTTTTAAGTCGTGTCGAAGCTTTATTATTATATTTATGAAGCGTTTTAACTTTTGAAAAGTATTTTTACGAAACCCGAGTCCCGTAAATATTTTTAACTTTGACTAATAGACATTTTTTACCCTTTAAATTATTTAATTACTTTTTGGTCCAAAACTATGCAACTTTGGCAAAATTAGTCCCTCTACTACCTAGTATAAAAATAAAATCTCTCACCTAATTTTCCCACTATATCAAATTAATAAAAAAAACACATGCTCACCCTCCTCCCCCCTTGTTTCCGTCCACCCCAAACCACCAAAGACCACCATTTTTCTTGTTTTCTACTTTGATTCATCCAAAATTAAAACAAGACCACATCATAAAATTTGAAGGTGATCATATCCATACAAATTTTTCCAACATGCAACAAGTTTTTAAATTTTGATATGATCTTGTGTTGGTGTGATGATTTGATGTTCTTGCATGTATTATCTAATGATAATCATGTGTAAATTTATTTGTTTTGTTGAAAGAAAGTTATTTTTGATTTTGGGTTTTTAATTATTTGATTCATACAAGTGTTAGGATGATCATATGTGGTTATTAGGGGTATACAATGATGAGAAAAATAATTAGAATTGCTTGAAAAGTTGTTTTGTATAAGTTTTAGATGGTTAATTTTAGGCAGTAACTTAAAAGACATTTTTGGATTACTTACTCTATGAATCTTGTTAAACTAATAAGATAGGGTTGTAGAGAATTTCGTTAGCTTCGATTTGATATAAAGTAGGACTTTCAACTCCAAACGAGTGCGAAGTTACAATAATTTTAGTATTTGTGTACCGGGAGACGGGTATCGGCACAATCCGAAAATTATTGTCGATATTTGGATCGAATCTCGGGGACTATAGAATGAGTTTTAAAAATATTCAAGGACTGATGTTAAAGTCTAAACCTCAGGTCATGAGTCTTTTCAAACCCGTCGGTTTTATAAATGGAGTTGTTTAGATATGATAAAATGGTTATACGAGTTGAAGGCGTAAATCTGTCCAATTTTTGTAACTCAAAGATGTGTCGGGCAGAAGGCCTTAGAAGTAATATTTTTGAATGAAACTTAAACTGAGTCTTATTCATATTATATGTGAGTTTGTGACCAAGTTTCATCGAAAACAGAATAGTTTAAGTAAGGTAAATGAGCTTGTACTTTCGGTAACTACCGGCAGATTTTTATTGATGATATAGTCTAATAAAGTTAACATGTAAAAGGGTATAGAAGAACACTTGTACTATTATTATTTTTGGAATTGTCATGGTTTTATAAATTTGAGTTTTGTATTATTTAAGTACTATTTATACTTGAGTCATTTATTTCGAACGCGCCTTATTTGGTAGGTTGCGGTCTTCGTGTTTAACGGGCATCACTTATCGTCGGCGATCGTCATATTACTACTCTTGTACCAAGGTGAGTCTATAGCCTCGCTTTTATACTATCTTGTAAATTATTTTAAAACCCGCGAGAGGGATAACATGTTTGTTTTAAAATAGAACACAAAGGACCCCGATTGTATGCTAGATGAACGTTATTTACATAAGTTTGCTTATAGCCTTAAAGACCCACTGAATCATGAATTGTTAATCGAATGAACGCTAATACTATGGATAGATCTATCGGGGTGACGCCCAGTCCGGTCGCGACTAGCTATCGCGTGGTGTTGTGATACACTAGTAATGAAACATCGGATGCAATTGTATAAGAGAAATATACGCACTTGGCTATGTGTGTTGGGCTGAAATAATATATGTTAACGTTCAATGTCATGAGACTTATGTAATAACAACGATGATTATGTCTGATCCACATGATTGTCAACCATGGAAGGTTTATTCAGAATACTTGTGTTCGTTTATTTAATTTAAACTCTATAGATTCACTCAGCATTTTTGTTGACTTTATAGCATGTTTTATCTCAGGTCCATGAAGAAGACACTCAGGAAAGGCAGTTTCATGCAGCTTTCTTAATTTAAATGATTTGGCCCGCTTTTCTAAACTATGTCCATTCAAAGAAACTTTTGTTGTTTGTTATGTTGTGTAAACTTTGAAACTATTTGGGACGGTGTGTGAACTGTTTCATCTTTAAATAATGAATGGATGTATGTTCTATTAAAACGACTCATTTTGAGGCGTTTTCTATGATATTGAGATTGAACCATAACAATAACACCCAATAACCCTTCCGCTGCTATGACCCGAAATTAGGGGTGTTACAAAGACTTAGAAAAAAATCAGGTTTTTGGAAAACTTTGCAAACTTGCATAAAACTTCAAAACAATCTTTGAAACTTCAAACATAAACTTAAAACATATAAACAATAACAGGTAAAATAAATTGGAACTTGGAATTCGTCACAAACTTTCACACTTTTTCATTAACTTGAAACAAGGATTTACAAAGTTTTGACCAAAGAAAACTAAGATCAAAGCTAAATGTTGTAACCCTAATGCCTTATATAGGCTACAATGAGTAATAAAATGCTGAAAAATAAGTAAAACCCTAGTGCATAAAGTTCCAGAATTACCCTTGAAGGTTTGAACTTTTGTTGACTGAATTTGACTTGGGAGCTTGATACATGTGACAATTCTTGTTTTTATATGATCTTGGACGTCCAAATAGTGCGTAGGAGTGAAGCATGATCTTAGCACGTTAATTCTCTGGCCATTCTTGTCTTCATGCGAGTTCGTGGGTCAGGGGAGGTTTCATGTGAGCATGTGAGTGATGTGGCAAAGGGTTTAAAGGTTGGGTTTTGTTAATTAGACCCTTAATCTTAAATCTGGAAAAGATTAAGGACTAATTTCAAGTAATTAAGAAATCCCTAATTCGTGTTCATAAGGTGAATAGTGGTTAATTTGATCTGGTTTTGGGATCTAAATAAGTGTTTAGCGCGAGTTTAAACTAATTAAATAAATTAGTTTAAACCGTTGGTGAGTGGGATTGTGACATGGCAGCAGGATTGGTTGTGATTGGTGGATTTTGGTGAGTGGGGCACGTGTCACAAGCTGGTTGGTCTAGGTAAGGTTTAGTGTCTCCTAGTTTTGGCCCTCCACTTTCTTTCTTTGTTTCATTTCAGGTTTTAATAGCATAAAATCAGAATCCTTTGTTATGGATCATACTTTTGCCCTAAAAACTTTACAAAGGTTTTACCAAGGACTTGTTTTGCCAATTCATGATATTTGAAGGACCAAACTTGACATGTCTTCAATCTTCAAGGTCTTCACTTGTTCTTTGTCTTCAAGGAGGACTAAAATTGACAAGTCTTCAAATATGAGGGACTATTCTTGCCAATTCTTCAAAGTTAAGGGTCCTTTTTGTAATTTTGACAAACTTTAGGGACCAAACTTATAATTATGAATATACAAGGGATTAAAGTGTCAGTTCTTCAATAATGGAGGACCCTTCTTGTACAATCTTCAATTCTTCAAGGACTTTTCTTGGAAAATCAACTCTAGGGCTTGGTTCATTGTGCGGCTTCATTTTCCGTGTTCGTTTTTTGCTTGTTTCTTGTGATCTTTTGCCATTTTCTCAATATCCGTACCTAAAATACACATTGAACAAACACAAGCATATATTTGGCACATTTTATTATATTTTTACCATTTTAAGCCCGTTTTGGACGATGAGACTATGTATAAAAGCAGTCTCATCAGGCCAAAGTGAAGAAGAGTTGGTATGTTGTGAGTGAGGGTGTATTTTTTTGTTAGTTGTGTTGTGATGATATAACACTGATGTGGCAGCTGTGGGGTTAAAATGAAGAGGGTATCTTGTGTCATGATACCCTTCTCTCTTACAACTAGGGGTATAATCAGGCTAGATTACAATTATTTCAAGTTAAGTCAAATTCAAATCAAGGTTGGAATTTGATACATGAATTATCCATATTTTAATTTGAGTTAGTGGTTAATTTGATTTCAAATCAATTCGAGTTTGAGTAAAATGTTTACGGTATATAAAGTAACCTATTTGTTCTCATGTCATAGATAAACTAATCAAGACTTTTCCCTTCGCATCGATTAAATAATTCGAATAAAATTTTAACTCTATAAACCGACTAGGGTTGACAAAACAGGTCGCGGGCTAAATAGAAGACAGGGAGCAAAACGAATGGTGAGCTAAACGGACGCAAGTTAAAGCGAAAAAAACAATATATAAAAACGTAAAAATACAAAATACTAATAAGTTTTTAAACCCAAAGATAAAAAGTTAAATATAAAAATATTTGTCGATGAATCTAATTAGTATTTTACAATACGTCCATAAAACCTGGAGGTGTTCTTCGGTTCGGTCATCGGGTTTTTCGGTTTATTCGATTCGGGTTATTCGGTTAATATGTTTTTCTGGGTCAACCCGAAAACCGAACTGGACAGGAAACAGAATTTGAATTTGGTTCGGTTTTCGAGACCCGAATAACTGGAATTATCTGAATTTTTCTTAAAAAATACATAATTATTTAAATATTTAACAAAAAGAAATTACTTCAAGTATAAAATTTAAATATTTATATTAAAATTAAACTTTAATAACTATACCATATTTGTTTTGGATACCAAGGGACTCATCCCACCATCCATCTTTACTTTATCTAATGGATAAGATTAAATGTATATAATTATTTCACTTATTTTTATAATTTAAATATCTCCAAAACCGTTAATCGTTATGCGAAAAAAATATATCATCGCGACGAGCATTTAATTAGCTTTCTACATATATGCATTATGATATACTTTTGAAGAAAAATTTTTTTGTCTTTTTTTCGTTTTTTAAAAATTGCGTAAAATATCATATATGATAATAGTGTTTCATCATATATCATATTTGTTTATATCATATATGATAAGTTATATCATATATGATACTAGTGTTACTATCATATATGATATTTAGTATCATATATGATAGTTTTCGACAACGAAAAAAAACGTGAAAAAAACAAAAAAAATCAAAAACATATCATATAGCATATCTGTAGAAAGATAATTAATTGCCCGTCGTAATAGTATATTTTTTTCGCGTAACGATTAAGGGATTAAAAGATATTAATGTTCGAAAAAAAGGGAGGAAAATGGGTTTTGTTTTAATCTAACTCATTGAATTAAGATTGATATGGGGATGGATATACCTCCTTCTAAGAACATGAGATAGCTGAGGAGGTAATGTCAGACGATACAATACCTCACCGACACATTCCAGGATCTCAAACGGTCCGATGAAATGAGGACTAAGCTGGCCCTTAATACCGAAACGCTTGACTCCACGTGCTGGTGATACCTTCAAGAAAACATGATCACTAGGCTGAAATTCTAACGATTTGTGATGTTTGTCAGCATAGCTCTTCTAACAAGCACGAGCTTCCTGAAGCTTCGCCTTGGCGATGACGACCCTCTCATTGGTCACCTCAATCATCTCTAGACCCTCAATGATTCGTTCACTAACCTGATCCGAGCAGATTGGAGCACGACACTTCCTGCCGTACAACATCTCAAACGGTGCACACTTGATACTTGTGTGCCAGATGTTGTTGTAATAAAACTCAACCAAGAAGATGTAGTCATCCCAATTCCCTGTCCATTCTAACGCACAAGCACGCAGCATCTCTTCTAAGGTCTTAATAGTACGCTCTGACTGACCATCGGTCTGCGGATGGAAAGTTGTGCTAAGCTTGAGTCTGGTGCCCCAAGATTTCTGCAACCCTTTCCAGAAACGAGAAGTAAATCGTGGATCTCTGTCTAATATGACATCTGATGGAGTACCTTGCAGTCGCATGATATCTGCGGGAATATTTCTACCAATCTGCTAACTGGATAATCCTTGCGGATTGGAAGGAAATGAGCGGACTTGGTTAACCGATCGACAACGACCCAAATAGCATCATGCTTCTTTTGAGTCTGCGGTAATCCGATAACAAAATCCATGAAGATCTTTTCCTACTTCCATTCGGGAATCTCTAGTGGTTGTAGTAACCCACTAGCTCGCTGATGTTCTATCTTAACCTACTGGCAGGTCAGACATTTGGAAACGAAAATAGCAACATCCTACTTCATGCCGCTCCACCAAAAATGTTGCTTGAGGTCATGATACATTTTGGTAGAACCTAGATGAATGGAGAATGGAGAGTTGTAAGCCTCAGTCAATAAGGCCTCTTTGAGTGTCGAATATTCTGGAACACATAACTTGGTACCCTGCCATACTATGCCATCGTCATCTATACGGAACTCTGTCTGCTGATCAATATTCCGAATAATCGCCCATATCTCACCATCGTCCTTCTAAGTTGCCTTGATCCGAGAGATTAAGTCTGGCTCAACTCTCAGATTAGCCCAGTAACCATGCTATCAGCGTACAAGAAGCTCAATGTTTGAACGCTCTAGATCACGAATGATTTCTTCTTACACCTTAATGCCAACAATCATGCTTGATTTCCTACTGAGAGCATCGGCCACCACATTCGCCTTACCAGGATGGTACTGAATGCTGGTGTCATAATCCTTTAGTAGCTCTAACCATCGTCTCTGTCTCATGTTGAGTTCTCGCTGAGTGAAAATGTATTTGAGGCTCTTGTGATCAGTGAAGATGTCACCTGACGCACCATAAGATAATGCCTCCATATTTTGAGTGCAAAAACAACTGCTGCTAATTCCAGATCATGAGTGGGATAATTTTCTTCATAAGTCTTAAGCTGGCGTGATGCATATGCAATCACCTTCCCATGTTGCATGAGTACACAACCAGGTCCTTTCCCCGAAGCATCGCTATAAATCTGAAATCCACCGGTACCAGATGTGAGAGTAAATAGGTACAGATACCAATCGCTGCTTAAGTTCTTCAAAGCTCTTCTCCCGCTCATCATTCCAGACGAATTTCTCTCCCTTACGCATCAGCTTAGTTAAAGGTAAGGCTAACCATGAAAAGTTCTCTACAAACCTGCGGTAATATCTAGCTAAACCCAGAAAACTACGAACTTCAGTTGCAGATGTCAGTCTCGGTCATTTCGTGACAGCTTCAACCTTCGCAGGATCCATGGTGATCCCTTCTGTGGAAACAATGTGGCCTAGAAACGCCACCTTACTTAACCAGAATTCACACTTGGAGAATTTTGCATACAGTTACTTCTGGCGAAGAATCTTCAGTACTGTGCGCAGATGCTCCTCGTGTTCCTCCTTAGATTTCAAGAAAATCAGAATGTCATCGATGAATACAATGACGAATTTGTCCAGAAACTCATGGAAAACGCGGTTCATCAAATCCATGAATACCGCTGGAGCGTTTGTGAGTCTGAAAGGCATGACTACGAACTCATAGTGACCATATTGTGTGCGAAAAGCAGTCTTAGAAATATCTTGCTCCTTCACTCGTAGCTGATGGTAGCCTGATCGTAGGTCAATCTTAGAAAAGTGCTTGGCACCTTGCAGTTGGTCAAACAGATCATCGATACGCGGCAATGGATAATGGTTTCTGATCATGATCTTGTTCAGCTCACGATAGTACTGGTGCACCCCATGGTGATACACTCGGTCGGATAAAACCTCGCTCCAGTAACTCCTACAGCTGGTATTTCAACTCCTTGGGCACGATGGGCGCCATGCGATAATGAGCCTTGGAGATTGGTTCAGCTCCTGGAATAAGCTCAATGCCAAACTCCACTTCACGGATAGGTGGTATACCTGGGAATTCTGAAACAATCGGTTGATCCTGAATCGATGGAGCTTCTACAGCAGTGTCATGGATAGTAGCTAAGAAACCTTCGCAGCCATGTGCTAGTAAGGCACGTGCTTGTAAGGCAGAAATGATTTGTACAAACTTTCCTTGTATGAAGCCATTATGAATGTACTCTGGAGCTTGAACATCACCGAATATAACTCGATATGGGTATGGCAATCAATCGTGGCGTGGTGTTTTGCTAACCAGTCCATGCCTAAAATCATATCAAATTCGCACATGTACAAAGGAAGTGCGTCGACCGGGCGAATCTTATCATCAAATTCTAGGGGAAGATCTTTGTACACAGGACTATGCGAACATAGTCTCTCATCGGTGTGGATATACTTAACACATTATCAAGTGGCATATGTGTCTTATTAATACGAGCAGCATAAGTAGTAGATATAACTGAATGGGTCGTACCCGTATCAAATAGAACGCAGGCAGCATGTCCATACATAAATAAGATTCCAGTGATGGTACCTGAAGACTTTTTTGCCTGGTCCCTAGTGGTAGTGAACAAGCGGCCAGATGTTGCTAGTTTTTACGGGGCATGTCCTGATGTACCAGCAGTTTCTCCCTTCTTGTAGTCTTTCAACATATGTCCTGCTTGCCCACACTTAAAGCAGACGCCTGTAGCATGACGGCATGGTCCAGGATGCCTTCGTCCGCAGGTGGTGCAAATGAGATGTGTATACCCTCTAGGGGATACCCTCGCTAGCCGAGAGTCTGATTTAGAAGATATGTGTGAGTCATGATTACTGAGACATAAACATGACTGCAGTGAAAGTTTAAGTTATAATACCAGATAAAGCTGAACGGTTAGGTTGCTGACTCTTGTTGTCCTGGTCGCGTCCGTTCCCAGAGTTTCTGTTTAAGATGATGAAATGTTAGATTTTATGTCATACAGCAACTTAGCTTTAAAGAGTTTAATGTTTTTAGGGACCTGCTGTTGTTGGAGTAGCTGGCACTGTTACGGTAGTTATCACTACCGTTACGCCTATCCGATCCATAACGGTCGTTTGTCTGACTGTGCCCCTTGTTGTTGTTCTGCTGAGTGGCCGGTTTGGACCGGTCTCCACCCTTCTGCCTGAAAGATACAACTGAATAGAGCATGATATATAATTGAAAGTACCGAATATGAATGAGATGGTACCGCTTGATGACTAAAATATACCTCTTCTCTAACGATCCAACCCCTCATACGCATCCCTCTCCTGGAGAATCTCCAGACTGCGAGATGCGTCAGCAACTTGTGTCACATTTGTGAATGTAGCACATAGCAGACGGTCAGTAATCAAAGTGTGCAGAGCCCAGCGGAAATGCTTTGCATGTTCTTCCGTCGTGCCAGCAGCTGCACCCAGAAAACTAGCTAGCCTGAGGAATCGCCGCATGAACTCCGTGCTAGTCTCGCTTACTCTCTGCCAGATACCATGATAGTCCCTCTTCAGTCGTTCTTGCTCAACTCTAGGGAAGAACTGATTGTAGAACAACTCCTTGAACTACACCCATGTCAGTGTGGTAAGCCATGCTTCACCTCCATTGGATTGCTTGTAAGCTCTCCACCATGCTAGTGCATCGCCCTCAAACTTGTAGCATGCCAACCTCGCCTTGTATAATCGCAACCCATGGCATCGAAAATCTTCTCCATATGTGAGATCCAGTTCTCAGCATCTGACGGGACCTCAGCCTTCTCGAATGATCGAGGCTTTTGTTTGTTGAAACGCTCCAACCATGTGTGGAGTGTGACTGGTGGAGGAGGGTGAGGATTAGCATGATTCGGTATAGCCTAATTTTCTGGCCGAATCTGGTTTCGGATCTGAGGGAGCATTGCCTGCAAAGTTGCATTGACAGCTGCAACTAGTTCCTCGTCCGTGCGGGTGTTGACCATCTGAGAATTTTAAAGTAGGTATAAATGATTAATCAGTTAGAAACATAGGATAAGCATATGAGATACATGGAATAATTTATGAAGGCATAGCCGACGAAATCTGACATTGGCAAGTGTGGACGATAATGGTTTAACCCACAAAACAAAATTCAAAGAAAAGCACATGTGACTAAGTATGACCAATCCTGTATCAACCCTATAATTAGTCAAAAACTTAAAGAAACTAAATAATTAAACGCAGGAAAACATGGAAAACAATAAATGGCAGTTTAGGAAGTTCGTGGTGACTACCCACTAGTCACAGGTCAAGTTTTAGAGCCTACAGGTCGAAACCTTGGCTCTAATACCATAATTGTAACACCCCACTTTGATAAGTGGATCGTTACATGATAATTATGGCGTGTCATCAAAGCATGCAAGGTAAATGTCTTAAAAATATTAAATGACCATAAAGGAAAGTCGGAAACAAACATCAGCCCCCAAACATAAGCTCAAACATATATAAAGTAAAGAATGCAGAAGAAGACTAAACAATGTCCAAATAAGCATACATATGTAAAATGAAAGAAGGAACAGAAGAATAGGTAGCTTCCATCCTATGCACGTACTCTTGTATGCTCACGATCGTCCTTGTGTACCTGCCGTTTGGGACATGGAAAGAAAATAGGCTGAGCAATACGCTCAGTGAATGGATATATGACATAATAAGAATGATTGAAACATAAGTAAAGTATGAAATGCAACAGAATATGTGTAAGTGTTGGAAAACCTGGAATAAGTTTATAAACTGATGTATATCTGAAAAGACTTATGTTTATTCATAAAACTGTATTTTAAATGCCAAGATCCCATATAGGCCATGAGGTATCAACGTGCATGAATACATAGAGGGGTGACCTCGTCATGCAATTAGAGGGGTTGCCTCTAATTATAATAGTCTGGGTGGAGGATCAGCTCCTATGTAACTGATGTAGAGCACACCACAATTACCTTGTAAACCTGCAAAACATGTACTAGGATGCACCCATACGCCCCATGTGATAATAATAATAATGGCCAAGGGACGCCGCGAGAAATCACTCTCATCTCGGAAGAGTCATAACACCGATGCCTCGGGTGTTATGGTTATGGTACCTCCATAACTAGGTGGACATGGTCATGCATGTATATAGCTCAGGCAGTTTAAAATGATAACATAGTATTTACTGAAAAGTTTTATGACATGTTAACTACTAGGGAAAACATATGGCATTAAACGGGGAATCCTAATCAAACATACAAAAGGGAATGTCCATACTGAATGACGGAATATCCCTACCTTATGTCCAATAATGAAATGAAAATGAAAGCGGAAGATGCTAATCCGACTTTACGAGTGCTACATAAAAAAGGGACGTGAATGAGTTGCATGTTTAACGTATATGATTGTGGTATTTTTGTACACTTTATTTTAGGAAAAACAAAGCGACAAAAGCGGGTAAGTATTAAGTATCACGTTTTGTGAAAAACGCGAATACTCGTCGTCGAGTTCGTTCTCGGTGGAGGTATGGTGTTTAGCCAACAATATTATACGTTATTTAATCGAGTGATTACGTTTTCGGAAAGACGAAAAGAAAAGAAAAAGGAGACGAGTTACGCTCGTAACGGACGAAAACGCACGACGTACGAACGTAAAAACGCGACCTAACGAAAAATTTAACCAAAAAAATAATTAAAAATATCTAAAATGTTCTAAAAATCCTAACTAAGAAAAATATATAAACCAAAAAATTTGGAAACTTTTTAATTAATTTATATTAATATTTAAAGTTACTTAAAAACCCTAAAAAATAAATTAACTAAGAGAAGACAAAAATTAAACTTTTTTATTCGTAAACCTAGTTTATACTACTTAAAAACTAAAAATTATTTTTTTGAAAATAAAAACTTAATTTAACTATTTTTATGACTTTTCTTAAATTTAAAACTAAAATAATCCTAAAAAATGAAATAATAAAAAGAAAATTTGAAATTTAAACTATAAAAAAAGCAAATTATTTTTCCTACGTCCTAAATGACAAAATAATATTTTAGAAAAAAAAATATTATATTTTTTCGACTTTTAAATAATTTTTAATGAATTAAATAAAATAAAAAACTAATTAAATAATTAAAAATATTAAATGATTTTTATAAAAAAAGGAAAAATTTCAAGAAAACATAAAATACTAGACTAAGTCTAGGAAAAAGAATAAGCTGAAAAGAAAAGCCCCAAATAAGCTCGCAACAAGCATATTGGGTTGATTAGTTAAAAATAATACAAAACTAAAAAACGTATAAAGAAAAGATAAAAGGAAGGGATAACAAAAAGGGACAAGAGAGCAGATGGTTGTTGGGTGTTGTGTTAAGGCGTTGAGTTTGTATATAATAGGTCAGGGGTTCGAATCCCCCTGTCTACACTTTTGCAAAATGTTTTGTTTTATTACGAAATAAAGAAGATTATAAAATAAAAATAAGACAAACTAGTAACCAAAAGAAAGCATAGATCAGATGGTGAGAGAGGAGAGTTGCTGCGTCTGATGTGAGCAGCAGGTCAGGGGTTCAATCCCTTCTGCTGCTTCTTTTTTTTGTCAGTTATTTTTATGGTCAGCAGTTGATTAATTTTTTTTTTTTTTACAGCTCAACAGCTTATTTGGAGATTTTAGCAATAAGCACATAAGCTCTCCACTAGAAGTTAGCTAGTGGAGTGTGATATGCAATAATAAGCATGGAAACAAACACATGATTCAAGATTATAAGCAGAAACAATCAAATCAACTCGATGCAAAATGTATGAACAGTAGGCAGCAACCAAGTCCGCTCTAAGTGCACTTAAAGCAAATTCTACCAATACGATAAGCTGCTAATAAGCCCCTCAAGATCTAAAACCTAAAAACAGATTATTCCTATCATCCAACCTACCTATACATCCAGTTTCAGCTTCTAATTCCTCTAAATGAAAGAGTAATTCCTGCTGGTGTAAGTGGTCCTCAAATACACAGAAGTTATGAACCAAGTATGAGCAGTTTGATGCACTTGTATCAAAAACTTATAGTAAACATTCTAAACCTTCAAACTTACTAAAACTAACCTACAAACACTCGAAGATAGCAAAAACAATCACAATATTAAGAGAACCTACTGATCTCATACCACAAAATTATGGAGAGCGACTTATTTCTGATTTTAACGCAAACCAAGAATTGAAATAAGCTAATATCCAATCTAACAATGATCAAAAGACCTAAGAGTGCACCAAAATCTAGTAGATTACAAGACTTGGTAAGCGAAATTGACCATTTGCCCCTCTCTGCCCCCCAACACTGTCTACTTTTAGGCAGCAAAACAAGGGTCTTGGCTTACAAGCGTGTACACAAACAACTCACATACCTCAAAACACATTCAAATGAGACCAAGACTTAAACACTCATGGCCTAAAGCACAATTACACAGCAAACTAACAAACATGTAACACACTAGCAGAATTTCAAACAAAATGCAAGACCAAATAGTTCTTAACAAACCTCAAATATCTTGCTTAAAATCAAGTCTCCTAACCTTAAAAAGGAAATGCAGAGCTAAACGGGGTTTTGGTTAGTAAATCCTACCCAATTACCCCGCTGTCCCAAACATTACTTTCAAACTCTAGGATACAAAGTTTTCAAACAGATATCACTTGAAATTCTATCAAATAAAGAGACTACCACCAAGTTATCTCGAGCACTAACAGATTACGCAAAGATAATTAAACGTAAGAACACAGAATCACATGAACATCAATATTTTCAGAAAATGAAAAAGGATTGAGATTCAAACCTTCAAAGGCGCACATACATACCTTTGAGCATGAGCTCATGAGCTAGTGAAACAAGCTCAAGCTTCCAAAAACTCTGCTAAGAATCAACAAACATCATAAAACAATAACAATAATCATATGCCCACTGATTTCTTCTTACTTTCTTTCTTCCAAAAACTTTTCACAAAACTTAACCTTGAAAAATTTTAAAACTCAAACCGAAACTTGAAACAACCTTTAAAATTAAGTATGACTAAAAATTAAAAAGTGCATAAAAACAAATTGCAATTAAAATAAAAGGAACTCAATTTCTATTACTCCAATTTGTATCAAATTACAAAGAGAGGAAAATAAAAATTGGAACAAAATGAAACCTAAACTATACTATGCTATATATACAGAGGAGAATCATAAAACCCTAGCTGGAAACATTCATCAATCTTCCAATATTGCCCTTGGAATATGCCAAAGAATATGCCCAAATTTGAATTTGTTCATAACACATCATGTGATTGTCAATGTACTAGGATGCTTGATACTCGTTGGATTGTTGCGGAGAACACGGTAGAAGATCTTAGACGTTGGATGGGTCAAGATTGTTGGATTCTTGTGTATCTCGTGATCAATAGCTGGCTCTTTTTGTCTTCATGGTTGACCAAAGTCTGATGTATCACATGGGATGCCTTTCTTTCATGGTTAATTAAGTTTTGCTCAACTTAATTTGAAATTTCCATTTGTCTGGTGATTATTAATTCTGGGTTTATGTTTAGGGTTAGGGGGAATTAGGAGAGGGTGATGATGATAACAATGTACGTATCCCCTGTGTTTACTTAATACTTTTTTACTTTGACCAATAATAATAAACCAGGTATGGTGGGTAGTTATTGGGTTTGGGTATTGAAATTGGCAGAATACCCCCTATACTTTTCAACAATCTTCATATAAAGTCTGTCCAAATTAATACTCCTTTTTGTTTGAGAATATCTTTGGACTTCTTGTCAAATATGGCATAAATCTATTAGAAACTTCTCATAAGGGCTTATATTGTAACTTTGACCATACTTCAAGGGTTCTTCATGTCATGTCTTCAAAGTTTAAGGACCAAATTTGTACAAAATGGTTCTTCAAGGGCCATTTTTGCCAAGTTGCGAAAGATGAAGGACCAAAAGTGTAGATCCTTAATTCTTGAGGGATCAAATGTGACAAATCTTCAAACTTAAAGGGCATTTTTGAAAAATCACAACTCGGGTACGGTTCATTGTGCGGCTTCGTTTCCCGTGTTCGTTTTTGCATGATTCTTGTGATCTTTTTGTCTTTTTCTCGATATCTCTGCCTAAAATACACATTGAGCAAACACAAGCATATATTGGGGTATTTTGATTATATTTTAACCATTTTAAGCCCGATTTGGACGATGAGACTATGTATAAATACAGTCTCATCACTCCCCCATACTAAACCATTGCCGTGTCCCCACGCAATGCTAGAATTAAGTATCATAGCACTTCCAAAATTCATTTTATGATGACATTTATTGAAGACATAAACTTAAATAAACTACTACACGCGTTTTAGACATAATGTATTATTTTCATCACGATTAAGTGACTTTTGGGATCATAGAACAAGAACACGTGAATGCTTCGTTAGAAATAATTTCGTCCTCCTCGATTTTTCACCCAATTCCATGCTAAGCGTGCAACGAGATCATTGTTATTATAAGTTAGCAAAACGATCACATCTCATGAGTGTTAATTACGAACCTAAACTCCCTTATTCCTACTTGGTATCTCTTATATTTTATTATGTCTTAACGATCACGAGGATACATCATTGACTTATGCGTGAATAGAGATTAAGTCTAAAAATAGATTTTTAACGGTGTAACCAAAATCATTAAATTAATAATTCACCCTAATAGACAACGATGTCAAAAAATTAAGTCAACAAGAAGGATCGATAAACGCGGTTTTATAACGGTTTTGAACATGAGACTTATTACCATGACTTTTATTATCCGCCATCATCGGTGGTTTTATTATCATGGTTTACCTCCATCTTTTATTCAACTTCACCATGAAGCTTTTATTATGACTTCGGTCTTGCCTTGCCTTTTATTATCCGCCTCATCGGTGGTTTTATTAGCCAAAGACGTATATCCTCACGCTAAAGCGAATCTTGGATCTTTAAAGCTTCGAAGATTAAGGCTTGATTCACTTTCAATTTGGGCATAGATTTTTCGGCCTTGTGAGCTTCAAATTTTTTCTTAATTTAGGTGAGCACTTGAAATCTTATTAATAGGTGAAGCTTTCGATTATTCGGGTGCCAATACTTCAAAACCGTGACGCTGGCGATACCTTAATGTTTTCCCAATTTAATTACATGGAAGCTACTAAAACAAATTAGAAACCAACAATAGTGACTAAACCGCTAAATCAATATTTATTAACAATTTATTATCAAAAGCGTGGGGAGAATAAGCTAATAATTACTACACATGAGATCGTGATGATTACGAGACTTATAAATAACTCTATCATTTCTCGTCCTCATTTAAGAGACTTAGCCTAAAAAGTTAAGGAATCGAAGCTATGTGCTCAACACGCACGATCGAGTCAAAAATTACTCTTATTCTCACCATCGGAAAACCTACATTCGTGTCTTAAACACTTATGAAAAACAAGAAAATTTTTAAAATTTGGCCATTTTTAGCCTTATTTTGCAACAAAACGATAACAAAAAGATGAAATTTTAGATTGCGTGTTGACGTAAGCAAGGTGAAGTATCTACTCACCCCCCCCATACTTAAACTAAACATTGTCCTCAATGTTTCGAGTCTAGGGGTGAAACACCCCCATACTAGAGACGTATTCGAATGCTTAATCTAGAGCATGGAAAGGGTAAAACGAATAACCTAAAAGCCGTTTATGAATTATGCTATTAAGATAAACGTTAGAACATAAAAGGATATCATCGGATATCGGTATCTCCAAAGGCAACGATCGAAGCTCGAGTGCTACGTAAAACGAACACGAGAGGCTTCAATGATGTCGATGTACCTAATGAATCACAATCACGAACAACCACGGAACAAAGGTTGGAAGGGCAAAAATCCACTCACATTAAACTAATTAGAAAGCAATAATATGTACATGGATAAGCATGGGCTTCCCCCACGAGGCACCTTGTTTTTGATAACCGAGTCAAAAGCTCGACTCGAATCCCCATAAATGTGATCATTTAGGGATATCCTTGGTTCGGTCATTTTTGGTGGGACTTACATGTAATCAAGGCCCAAAAGCAACCGTGAATAAAGGCAAAACCTCTATACCGGGATCAAAGATCGTGTCTTCATTTTCGGATGATAAACGAAACAACACGACTTCCAACATCATCGTCCTAAAGGGACACAAGAAAATAGAATGAGAAGAGAAGGGTGGGACATTGGGTGGGCAAATAAATCGAATTACACGAGGTAAACTCATACCGTAAGTGTAGAAGGATCTTCTAGTGACTACTTCGGTAAAAGACCGAGATTTTATCTTAAACGTGATACCGGGGTCAAAAATCTCGTCCTCGGTGGAGAAGTGTGAGGAAACAAATGGGGCTTCCCCCACACTAGATCCACACAAAATGTCGTCAAAAGAAGTAGACGCGTTTGTAGCAAGCTCAATTAAGCGAGGTGATGACGGAGCTATATTTGGAAAATCTTTAAAATCAATTTTAAAATCATTCCCTTTTTCATTTTTTAACTCTTTGTTACGAAAACCCAAGTTGATTAAATTGAAAATATTTGGTGTTTCTAAAACAATTCTAGGCACACTTAAAATTTCCACATTTATCTTGAAGGCGGGAGGAGGATTCGAATTTTTAAAACGTGAATCGATTAATAAATCATCCCCCTCCGGGCTAACGCAACGGTCCTCATCAAACTCGAAAATAGAAGGTGGATCATCAAGAATACGTTTGATCTCGGAAAAATCACCATCGGGATCAAAAACGTCTTCTCTTCCTCGTGGAAGAGGTTGAGCAATAAAATCGTCGATAATCGAGTCGCTAGCTTCAACCGTCGTGAAACTAGGAAAAGAAGGCTCTTCGATAGAAGATTTTGCCTTTGTCGTTTCGACCTCGATATCGAAAAACGTATCGATGTGAGCAAGGCCATCGGCGGACTTCTCACATGATAAATCCAAAATCTCACTCGGTGTGGGATTAGGAGTAAAAGACTCGTCTCGTGACGATTTTGCCTTGACGGTTTCAACTTTGTCCTTCGAAGGGATCGAACGTGGGTTTTCAAACATTTTAGTAAAACTACTAACACGTCCCTTCGGAATTAATTTTCGCTCATCTTGTAAAAACGAGGGTTCAACGATTTCCTTTAAAACCTTTTCACATTTTTCTTTTTTAAAATCATTTAATGGAATTTCTTCGTCAAAATTGAGTGTATATTGATTTAGAAAATCTTCAATAATTTCATCCTCATTAGAAAAATTAGGTTTACAAGGTATTAGATTTAATACTCCCAAGTATCCTACGAGTTTTTCCTTTGGTTTATTTTCACAAACATTTTTCAAAACTTCGTTGGATGACTTTTCCGTTTCCTCTATGTTTTTGCAAGACGACGAAGGTTGCACGACTCTAAAATTCGAGAGATATGGATCAATACGAGACGTACGAGTCTTAGGAGTCGATAAGGCTTTAACCTCTCCCTCGGAATTAGGATTGGTGTTATTCGATGAAGAACTTGACTCGTATGAAGCTACTTTTTTCTCTAAGGTCTCAATCGTTGAAAGAAGTTCATTTCGCTCATTAGTGTAAGCCTCCACAACTTTATCAACAAGTTTATCCCATCTCTCGTCAGTTAGGTCAAATAAACGTTCTTGTTCTTTAGAAGCGGCATCATATTCATTTTCCAACTCGGTTCTCATGGAGGCCATTTCCTTTAAGTAAAATTCCTTTTGAGTTTCCACTTGTTTTTCGTAATGTTCCTAAAGATTCGTAACTTGTTCTTGAATCATCGTTAAGTTTTTATTATTACGTCTCACATAGTCACAAAAGGCGTTTTGATTCATTTCATCATTTTGATTTTGATCACAATTAAAAGACGAATCATATGACGAGTAGAACGAAGACGATGGGTGATCTTGGTCGTAAGATTGAAAATTATCACCATGATCACGTGGAGCGGAGTTATAGATATAACCCTCTCGACCTCCAATAACCTCACAATTAAAACAATTGGCACCATCGGGCAGGCCTCCACAATATTGACACGAATAATATCCACCATCATTCGACATGATGCAACGAGAAAGTCGATTCGAGAATTAAACGTTATAGAGGGTGAAAGAAGAGAATTATGAAAATAGAAGAAAAAATCGAAGAATCTTTTTGTGTTTTTGGTTTTTTTAATTTTTTTTGGAATTTTGGTGTATTACGTAGAAATTAATCTACAAAAACTATCCACTAATCAAAGGTCTCGATTAATGAATCCAAGAAGAATGAAGGTAATTACGTGAAGTAAAAACCCTCGTCGACTTTGAAACGTTGGCGGAATGCCAAAACGTTTCGAGGTTCAATAATTAAAACTCACAAAAATAGATTAATAATACTTGATTTGGCAAACCCTTAATTAATCGTCACTTTCAAAACACGCACAAGCGAGCGGAGAAAACGAGGCGGCGCGAAGCACTTAAGAGCCTTTTTTCCTTAGGTCGTGAAATACAACCGCCTTATACCCACCTTATAGTTTGTATTTATCGAGATTAAACCAATTAAGAGTATTTATCTATTTTGCATTTGATTTCGTTTGAATTCGATACAACAATAGTGACCGGAACGCTCAACTATTGAGGTGCGATTTCTCGCATATTTGGATACTTATTGTGTGTTAATTGTTCTACGTAAATACAATATATTATGCACAATAAAAACGAGAAAACGATTTTGTGTTAATTGAGTTCAGTTTAACACGTATTTACTTGTATGGCTAATAGTATAGAAAAATAAAAGGAAGTATTTACGATAAAACGTAAACATTTAAATAAACACGATAAATAAATATGGCTAAACACACCTCCCCGGCAGCGGCGCCATTTTGATTGCGGTATTTTTGTACACTTTATTTTAGGAAAAACAAAGCGACAAAAGCGGGTAAGCATTAAGTATCACGTTTTATGAAAAACGCGAATACTCGTCGTCGAGTTCGTTCTCGGTGGAGGTATGGTGTTTAGCCAACAATATTATACGTTAATCGAGTGATTACGTTTTCGGAAAGACGAAAAGAAAAGAAAAAGGAGACGAGTTACGCTCGTAACGGACGAAAACGCACGACGTACGAACGTAAAAACGCGACCTAACGAAAAATTTAACCAAAAAAATAATTAAAAATATCTAAAATGTTCTAAAAATCCTAACTAAGAAAAATATATAAACCAAAAAATTTGGAAACTTTTTAATTAATTTATATTAATATTTAAATTTACTTAAAAATCCTAAAAAATAAATTAACTAAGAGAAGACAAAAATTAAACTTTTTTATTCGTAAACCTAGTTTATACTACTTAAAAGCTAAAAATTATTTTTTTGAAAATAAAAACTTAATTTAACTATTTTTTATGACTTTTCTTAAATTTAAAACTAAAATAATCCTAAAAAATGAAATAATAAAAAGAAAATTTGAAATTTAAACTATAAAAAAAAAACAAATTATTTTTCCTACGTCCTAAATGACAAAATAATAATTTAGAAAAAAAATATTATATTTTTTCGACTTTTAAATAATTTTTAATGAATTAAATAAAATAAAAAACTAATTAAATAATTAAAAATATTAAATGATTTTTATAAAAAAGGAAAAATTTCAAGAAAACATAAAATACTAATCTAAGTCTAGGAAAAAGAATAAGGTGAAAAGAAAAGCCCCAAATAAGCTCGCAACAAGCTTATTGGGTTGATTAGTTAAAAATAATACAAAACTAAAAAACGTATAAAGAAAAGATAAAAGAAAGGGATAACAAAAAGGGACAAGAGAGCAGATGGTTGCTGGTTGTTGTGTTAAGGCACTGAGTTTGTATAGAATAGGTCAGGGGTTCGAATCCCCCTGTCTACACTTTTGCAAAATGTTTTGTTTTATTACGAAATAAAGAAGATTATAAAATAAAAATAAGACAAACTAGTAACCAAAAGAAAGCACAGATCAGATGGTGAGAGAGGAGAGTCGCTGCGTCTGATGTGAACAGCAGGTCAGGGGTTCAATCCCTTCTGCTGCTTCTTTTTTTTGTCAGTTATTTTTATGGTCAGCAGTTGATTAATTTTTTTTTTACAGCTCAACAGCTTATTTGGAGATTTTAGCAATAAGCACATAAGCTCTCCACTAGAAGTTAACTAGTGGAGTGTGATATGCAATAATAAGCATGGAAACAAACACATGATTCAAGATTATAAGCAGAAACAATCAAATCAACTCGATGCAAAATGTATGAACAGTAGGCAGCAACCAAGTCTGCTCTAAGTGCACTTAAAGCAAATTCTACCAATACGATAAGCTGCTAATAAGCCCCTCAAGATCTAAAACCTAAAATTAGATTATTCCTATCATCCAACCTACCTATACATCCAGTTTCAGCTTCTAATTCCTCTAAATGAAAGAGTAATTCCTGCTGATGTAAGTGGTCCTCAAATACACAGAAGTTATGAACCAAGTATGAGCAGTTTGATGCACTTGTATCAAAAACTTATAGTAAACATTCTAAACCTTCAAACTTACTAAAACTAACCTACAAACACTCGAAGATAGCAAAAACAATCACAATATTAAGAGAACCTACTGATCTCATACCGCAAAATTATAGAGAGCGACTTATTTCTGATTTTAACGCAAACCAAGAATTGAAATAAGCTAATATCCAATCTAACAATGATCAAAAGACCTAAGAGTGCACCAAAATCTAGTAGATTACAAGACTTGGTAAGCGAAATTGACCATTTGCCCCTCTCTGCCCCCCAACACTGTCTACTTTTAGGCAGCAAAACAAGGGTCTTGGCTCACAAGCGTGTACACAAACAACTCACATACCTCAAAACACATTCAAATGAGACCAAGACTTAAACACTCATGGCCTAAAGCACAATTACACAGCAAACTAACAAACATGTAACACACTAGCAGAATTTCAAACAAAATGCAAAACCAAATAGTTCTTAACAAACCTCAAATATCTTGCTTAAAATCAAGTCTCCTAACCTTAAAAAGGAAATGCAGAGCTAGACGGGGTTTTGGTTAGTAAATCCTACCCAATTACCCCGCTGTCCCAGACATTACTTTCAAAGTCTAGGATACAAAATTTTCAAACAAATATCACTTGAAATTCTATCAAATAAAGAGACTACCACCAAGTTATCTCGAGCACTAACAAATTACGCAAAGATAATTAAACGTAAGAACACAGAATCACACGAACATCAATATTTTCAGAAAATGAAAAAGGATTGAGATTCAAACCTTCAAAGGCGCACATCCATGCCTTTGAGCATGAGCTCATGAGCTAGCGAAACAAGCTCAAGCTTCCAAAAACTCTGCTAAGAATCAACAAACATCATAAACAGTAACAATAATCATATGCCCACTGATTTCTTCTTACTTTCTTTCTTCCAAAAACTTTTCACAAAACTTAACCTTAAAATATTTTAAAAGTCAAACCGAAACTTGAAACAACCTTTAAAATTAATTATGACTGAAAATTAAAAAGTGCATAAAAACAAATTGCAATTAAAATAAAAGGAACTCAATTTCTATTACTCCAATTTGTATCAAATTACAAAGAGAGGAAAATAAAAATTGGAACAAAATGAAACCTAAACTATACTATGTTATATATACAGAGGAGAATCATAAAACCCTAGCTGGAAACATTCATCAATCTTCCAATATTGCCCTTGGAATATGCCAAAGAATATGCCCAAATTCGAATTTGTTCATAACACATCATGTGATTGCCAGTGTACTAGGATGCTTGATACTCGTTGGATTGTTGTGGAGAACACGGTAGAAGATCTTAGACGTTGGATGGGTCAAGATTGTTGGATTCTTGTGTATCTCGTGATCAATAGCTGGCTCTTTTTGTCTTCATGGTTGACCAAAGTCTGATGTATCACATGGGATGCCTTTCTTTCATGGTTAATTAAGTTTTGCTCAACTTAATTTGAAATTTCCATTTGTCTGGTGATTATTAATTTTGGGTTTATGTTTAGGGTTAGGGGGAATTAGGAGAGGGTGATGATGATAACAATGTACGTATCCCCTGTGTTTACTTAATACTTTTTTACTTTGACCAATAATAATAAACCAGGTATGGTGGGTAGTTAATTGGGTTTGGGTATTGAAATTGGCAGAATGCCCCCTATACTTTTCAACAATCTTCATATAAAGTCTGTCCAAATTAATACTCCTTTTTGTTTGAGAATATCTTTGGACTTCTTGTCAAATATGGCATAAATCTATTAGAAACTTCTCATAAGGGCTTATATTGTAACTTTGACCATACTTCAAGGGTTCTTCATGTCATGTCTTCAAAGTTCAAGGACCAAATTTGTACAAAATGGTTCTTCAAGGGCCATTCTTGCCAAGTTGCCAAAGATGAAGGACCAAAAGTATAGATCCTTAATTCTTGAGGGATCAAATGTGACAAATCTTCAAACTTAAAGGGCATTTTTGAAAAATCACAACTCGGGTCCGGTTCATTGTGCGGCTTCGTTTCCCGTGTTCGTTTTTGCATGATTCTTGTGATCTTTTTGTCTTTTTCTCGATATCCGTACCTAAAATACACATTGAGCAAACACAAGCATATATTGAGGTATTTTGATGATATTTTAAGCGTTTTAAGCCCGATTTGGACGATGAGACTATGTATAAATACAGTCTCATCAGTATAACTTACTGATTATTAGTTTACTTTACTTGTTCTTAACTTGTTTTACTTGTTCTGGACTTGTTTTACATGTTCTTGACTTGTTTTACTGTTTCATGTATAATCATGTGTTTCTTAATGTTTCATGAGTTCTTGATTAGTGTCTTTTCATGTTTTATGTGTTATTACACTTGTTGTTTCATAATGAGTAACTTTCTAACAATAGCAGGTTTCTATATATAGTAACTTTCTAAAAATAGCAGGTTTTCATATATAGAAACTTTCCAAAAATAGTAAGTTTCCATAAATAGTAAGTTTCCAAAAATATAAAGTTTTTATAAATAGTATTTTTCCATAAATAGCATGTTTCATAATTAGCAATAAGCTTATTAATAAGCATATGATATAAGTTAAAGTTTAATAAGCATATATTATAAGTCATGATTTATTTAAATGTCATATATAGTAAAGTTTATTAAGAATAAATACTTTAGTCTTAAGATAATAATTATTAACTAATAATATAATATATGATTTTTAAATGATTATTAATTAATAATATAACTTGTTCAATATTAATAATACCTTATCATAACTTGTAAATTGTATAAATTAATCAAAGCATAGTATTAATTTAATTAAACTATAGTTAAAATATAATTAAATAATTAAGCTAAGTTCTTAATTTATTTAATTAAATGTGACATGTAAATTTACCATGAATAATTATTATAGTGTATAGTTTATTTAAATAATTGGGCATGTTAATTTCTTGATTGAATAAATAATTTAACATAGCCTAAGTCTTTACTTAATTAACTATAACATGAATTAATAAATAAAATAATTAAATTAACAAATTAATTTAATTTATCAAAATATTAGCCAAACACACCCCTTGGTATTTTCGTGTACCCGAGCCCCCAAAGCTAGCCCACACCAAGACCATGGGGTCTCGGCTTGCCTCGAACAACAAGCAAACACCACAGCCGCAAGGCTGTGGCTTGCCATCGATAGCCCAAAATAGCCCCTGGCTTAAGCCGGTTCCCACTGTTTGGCCCAAATACCCACCAGCTGTTTCCGGTACCCACTGTTCGCGCCACAAGACCCACCGAGAGCTGGGCATGCTCTCGGTTGCCACTGTTAAACCAAACGTGTCCCCTGTTGGGGTCTTGGTGTTGCGGCCGACAAAACAAAACAGCCACCGAGACCCTTGTGGTCTCGGCTGGCCAAACCAAAAGCCCACCGAAAGTCTTTGACTCTCGGTTCCCGTGACAAACCGAAACCAAACCGTTAAATCTTGTTTTTATTACATGTTTTAATCTTTCATAAGCATGTTTTTATTATTAATTTAATCTAATTCATGAATTAATAATAAAAGAAAAAAAAAGAATTAAGATTTAAATGATACCGTATGCGTGGTGATTAAGGATTCAAGAACACGAACACACTCGTAATTAATCAAAGATCAAAACAATTTTTCCCTTCCTTTTTTGCTTGATGAAACCGGCGGCTAAGGAGGACAAAGAGAGTAGGGTTTTATTTATTTTATGAAAAAGTGAAAAGTAAAATCCATGGGAATCTTTTTGGTGCATGTAAACTAGTTAATGGGCCGGGCCATAAAGCCCACTTGTTCTTTCTCTTTTAGCCATCCAAAACACCCCCTTCATATATATTTTACGTTTTTTCGTGTTTTAATAAATTATCGTGTGTATTCGTGTTTTAATCTCGTGTTTTTATTATTCATGTCTTAAGTTCGTGTTTTAACTTGTTTTAATTCTTGTCGGGTTTTAAGTATTATACGTAAATACTTCTCGTGTAATAATTTACATACGTAATACTTGTAGTGATAAATAATTATTATACGTAATACTTGTATTAAATATCAGGATATGTGTCGTGTATTAATTAATCATAAAGTTTTAATTAATCCGTGTTTTCATGTATTAAAAGTTGTTATGTATTTTATGCGGGTTTTACAAAAATGAACTTGAATCTTTTATATATATAAGTGTATATATATATATATATATATATATATATATATATATATATATATATATATATATATATATATATATATATATATATATATATATATATATATATATATATATATATATTTTTTTTATATGTATATATATATATATATATATATATATATATATATATATATATATATATATATATATATATATATATATATATATATATATATATATATATATATATATATATATATATATATATATATATATATATATATATATATATATATATATATATATATATATATATATATATATATATATATATATATATATATATATATATATATATATATATATATATATATATATATATATATATATATATATATATATATATATATATATATATATATTTATATGTATATATATATATATATATATATATATATATATATATATATATATATATATATATATATATATATATATATATATATATATATATATATATATATATATATATATATATATATATATATATATATATATATATTAGGCAAATGACATAAAAAACTACTCAACTTAGGATGTGTTTCAAATTAAGGTACTCAACTTTTTTTTTTACATGTAAATGATGCTAACTTTATTTTCTAACCAATTTGGGTTTTTGTTTCAACTGTTGTTAAAAAAACTAACTATCATATTTTTTATTTTCTTAAATGAAAGTTTTATGAAATTGAGGGGGTACTTTGTCATTATTTTTTAACCTCAATTATTATTTCTCTAAATCCTCTAATTACGTATGTGATGAAAAAAAACTACATCGTTTTTTGTGACAAATCTGCATAACAGTTCTTTACGCATTGAGGTGTGCACTTGATCTTATAGTTATCGTCAATTTGTTGTTTAGCAGGAAATATTGATTGATAAGAATCTACTATGAGCTACCAAGAACTAACATTCATTTTCTTTGCATTTAGATTCAATACGTTATATAGTTTTCATGGTGTGCGTTTTTTGTCTCTTATCCGACGTAAGAAATGATGTGAAATTCAGTATGCAAAAACCATAAACTAATTTAAAACTTAAGGGTATGTTTGGTATAGAGAAAAAAAAGACAGAAATATAAATGTCTAAATTTCTCTTGTTTAGTATGTTAAAGAAAACAAAAGGTGTAGGCCAAATTCTCCCTAGTGTATTTTGTTGTGATATTATTTCCACTTCATCTTGAATGGAAATGATTTTCCTTATGCATTATTTAAAAAATAACAACACGTTAAAATGAAGTTGGGCACAAAATAGGATCACGACTATGTTCTTTTTTATAAAACCAACCAGTACTACTTTAATAATGAACAAATCTTTAAATAATACTTTATTTCCTCATCTTACGAACAGGTGTAAATTATATTTGTTGTATAAAATATTAAAAATGAATTTTGTATATTTTTCTAGTCAAGTTTCTGTTGTTATCAAACGAGTATAAAGTTAGGTGGTTTAGAGAAACAAAAATATTCCTCAAATGGTCCTGTTTTTTAAAGTTATACGGTGCAAAGGAATTAAATAGCTTTTCGTCTGAGAATAAAAAAGTGGGGCTGGCGGCTGCAATTTGCAACAATGAACGCTAGTGTGTATTTACAAGTCGCCACGATAAAAGCTAGTATTGTATCCAGACTCGTATTTGAAAATAACAAAAATGGAGTGCATACAGAGGTTTTTTTATGACGTAAGAGATTAAGAGATTTAGGAAGTTTCAGAATAGTTAAACTAGTGACAAAGGACCCTTCAGTTTTATAAAAGATTTATTTAAAGAGATAATAAAAATGATCGTTAATTTTTTAACAATAAATAAAAAAAAATCTAAATTAATTAAAAAATAAAGTTGGCATCTTTTATGAGCATAGAAGAAAAAGTATGGGTGTGTTTAGTTGGAGAAAAATCCATCCTTTCTAGAAAAAAATTTATTTGAAAATATAAAAATAGAAAACTTGTTTAGTTGCACTTTTTTCTAATAATTTTCAAAAAATAAAAAATTTTCATTTTCCACTTTTATATAGAAAACTAAAAAAGACCATTTTACACTTTTTTATTTCTTTTTCCAAATAATAATAAAACATATTCTAATATCTTTTTCTAACCCTATTTTACGTTTCTGTCACCTTTTTACGTTTTTTTGAAAAAATTAAGTTTTGTTAGTTTTTCGCGTTTTCGTCATTATAGCGTTTTTCTTCAGTATTTTTACGTTTTCTTCACTAAATTTACATTTTTTAAAGTATTTTTACGTTTTTAACAGTATTTTTACGTTTTCGTCAGTAATTTTACATTTTCGTCATTAGTTTTACAATTTCGTCAGTAAGTTAACGTTTTCGTCAGTAAACTTACGTTTTCGTCAGTAATTTTACGTTTTCGTCACTAAATATACGTTTTCGTCAGTAAACTTACGTTTCGTCAGTAAACTTGCGTTTTCGTCAGTAAACTTACGTTTTCGCCAATAAACTTACGTTTTTGTCAGTATACTTACGTTTTCACCAGTAAACTTACGTTTTCATCAGTAATTTTACGTTTTGGCCAGTAAACTTATGTTTTCGTCTGTAAACTTACGTTTTCGTCAGTAAACTTGCGTTTTCGTCAGTAAACTTACGTTTTCGTCAATATACTTACGTTTTCGCCAGTAAACTTACGTTTTCGTCAGTAATTTTACGTTTTCGTCAGTAATCTTACGTTTTCGTCAGTAAACTTACGTTTTCGCCAGTAAACTTACGTTTTCGCCAGTAAACTTATGTTTTCGTCTGTAAACTTACGTTTTCGTCTATAAACTTACGTTTTCTTCTGTAAACTTATGTTTTCTTCAGTAAACTTACGTTTTCGTCTGTAAACTTACGTTTTCTTTGTAAACTTACGTTTTCGTCTGTAAACTTACATTTTTGTCAGTAAACTTACGTTTTCGCCAGTAAACTTACGTTTTCGTCTGTAAACTTACGCTTTTGTCAGTAAACTTACGTTTTTATAGTAAACTTACGTTTTCGTCAGTAAACTTATGTTTTCGCTAGTAAACTTATGTTTTTGTCAGTAAACTTACGTTTTCGTCATTAAACTTACGTTTTTGTCATTATTTTTACGTTTTCGTCAGTAAACTTACCTTGTTGTCAGTAAACTTACGTTTTTTACAGTAAACTTACGTTTTCATCAGTAATTTTAAGTTTTTGCCAGTAATTTTATGATTTATCAGGAATTTTACGTTTTCGTCGCGAATTTTACTAACGAAAGCTTAAAATTATTGACGAAAACGTTAAAATAATGACGAAAACGTAAAATTACTGAATAAAATGTAAGTTTACTGACGAAAACGTAAATTTACTGAGGAAAACGTAAATTTACTAAAAAAACGTGAAAATTATGACAAAAACGTAAAAATACTGATGAAAACGTAAAGATACTGAAGAAAACAAAATTATACTGACAAAACGTAAAAATACTGACCAAATCGTAAATTTACTGACGAAAACGTAAAATTACTGACAAAAACGTAAAATTACTGACGAAACGGTAAAATTACTAACGAAAACGTTAAACTACTGACGAAAATGTAAAAATAATGACGAAAACGTAAAATTACTGACAAAAACGTAAGTTTACTGACGAAAACGTAAAAAAAATGAGTAAAACGTAAATTTAGTGACATAAACGTAAATTTACTGACGAAAACGTAGTATTACTGACGTAAACGTAAATTACTGACGAAAACGTAAAAGTACTGACGAAAACGTAAAATTACTGACGAAAACGTTAAATTATGGACGAAGACGTTAAAATAATGACGAAAGCGTAAAATTACTGACAAAAACGTAAATTTAAGTTTCCTCAGTTATTTACGCCTTCGTTAGTTTTTTTACGTTCTCCTAAAGTTTTTACGTTTTTCCTCGATTTTTTAAGTTTTCGTCAATTATTCGCTTATCTAGAAATGAAATGAAATTTGGAAAATGAAAATTACAATTTCATTTAAATAAGTTTTCAGAATTTTCAACTCTTCTTTAGAAAAGAAAACTTTTTCCTTCTCTAGAAAATTAGATTCAGAAAAATATGAAAAGTTTTCTACAAATAAACAGCCCCTATAGTATCTTGATTGCAAATAGATTTTAAATTGAGTAACTTTTTGTGTCATTTGCTCAAATGTATATATTTGTATAATTTTAGTTTTCGGTTCGGTTTTTAAATCCGATTGTCAAACCTATATTCAATTCAAAAATTAAATTCGTAGTTCGGTTCAATTCGATTTTGACCCACAACCCAAATTTCATTTCCATTCGATTCAATTTTTTTATTTTCGTGGGTTAAACTCGAGTAATGAACATCCAATTAAACCTATTTACTAGCAAAAATTTGCCAACTCGACCCTATCAGTCGGTCGGGTTTTCTTTTACTTTATAAAACTTGTTAGCAATCCGAAACCTTCATAAATCCAAATCAATTCGATCTCCTCCGCTAATCATCAAATCACACCTCAACCGCTAAAACCCATCCGAGTCTTTTTTTTGTAGGGTTTATAAAATTGACCCATAAATTCAATCAAATTTAGAGAATCATAAGAATGAATCCGTTAACATTAGTAAAAAGAATCCAAAATATTAATTCGAAAGAAGCATCTTTAGGAATCTCGGAAGATGCATCATGGCATGCCAAGTACAAAGATTCTGCTTATGTTTATGTCGGTGGGATTCCCTTTGATCTTACTGAAGGAGATTTGCTTGCTGTTTTTGCTCAGTAAGTTTTTTTAATTTTATGATTTTTTGTTTATGTTTGAATTGTAGGTGTTTAAATGTGATTCGGTACTGTGGGTTATGGTTTAATTTCGGTTTAGAATAGGTTTCATATGCAATTAGGTGGTGTTTGTTTCTGCATATATAGTGGGCTTATGGCTTAATTGGTTTCGGACTTTCGGGCTTATGTTTTATAAGCTCATTTTGAAAATATTCCGAAACAAATAATGAGCTTAAAACATAAGCCCGAAACCAAATAAAACCATAAGCCGAAACAAACACCCCCTTAGACATGAAACATTATATGTTCTAAGGCTCTGTTGAAATTATTTTAAATCAAGGGTTTTAGGTAGGCATGAGGGGTAGGAAGGTGATTTAGATCTAATCTCGAATAAGCACTTACTAAACATCATAATGATATGAGCAGTTTTGATAAGCAATACCGGAACACTCTTAAAACTGTTTTTTCTGTTGAATTAAAACATAGTGAATGACGTGAGTTGTGTACTTGACTATTGGGACTCTCGACGGCAGACGATTGCTGTTATGTGTAATTACCATGGAATAGTGCTTATTAGAATGGGAACATGAAGTGTACTTTTATGTATTACATAAGCATGTTGTGCAATTTTTTATGGTGTCATATGAGTCATTTAAGGAGAAGTTCACTGTCAATATAGTAAAGGAACATGAAGTGTACTTTTATGTATTACATGGTTATTCTAACTGTAGGTTTGTTATATTAGTGTATTGATATTGGTAGCTTTTATTCTCAATTGAACACATTTTTCACCTGGCACTTACCCAATTTTTACCATCTAGGTATGGCGAGATTGTTGATGTCAATCTGGTTAGAGACAAAGGTACTGGGAAATCAAAAGGCTTTGCTTTTGTTGCATATGAGGATCAAAGAAGTACAGTTCTTGCAGTCGGTCAGTTCTCTAAATCCATCTGATTTCATGTTCAGAAAACTATGTTGTTTAGAAACTGAAATATTAATTATTATTACAGACAATTTGAACGGTGCAAAAGTTCTTGGTCGTATAATAAGAGTTGATCATGTTGATAAATACAAAAAGAAAGAAGAAGAGGATGAGGAGGAGGAGCAGCAGAAAAGAGAGGAACGTGGAGTTTGCCGTGCTTTCCAAAGAGGTGAATGTACCCGTGGAGCTGGATGCAAATTTTCGCATAATGAGCAAGTAAGATGATCTCAATCTATAAACATTTTTATGACGCTACTATATAGTTTGTATCTTTTAGTCATCTTTCTTTAACTTGTTGACCCAAAACTTATATACACATAGATCACTGAAGAGTTGAAAAAGCTAAATCAGGGCCACCCACATGTCGAAATAGCATTAGATGAATATAGGTTTGGTTTTGTTACTGTTAATGCCGACCAAAAACTTTGATTACGCAAACGCTCTCAAATATTCAAAAAGACATAGGTGTAACACTTTTTGGTGAGTTAAATGCAAAGATCATATCTAGAGGCATTTATGGTATAATTAACAATATTCCAGCAAGTTATTTGGCCAGGATTGGCTCAACCGCATAAGTGAAACGAAACCGCTACTTGGGTTGCCTGAAATAGTGTTTTGATAATTGGGTGACCTTGTTGTAGCATTTTTGCTACTCAGTTGGCCTATCATATATTATACCCTAAAATTGTAACCTCTGGTATAATTTATTTAGCTAATCTTGTTATCGGATATTGATATGGCATACTGAGTAAAGTACTGTTGGCTATATCTCCGAGTCTATTTTAGCATCACTTTGTTAACCATCTATTTTTCCTTCAACACAGAGAGCTGCAAACACAGGCTGGGGTGCTCAAGATGCTAAAAATGAAAAACGAAGCGACCGAATTGGAGGTCCCATGAGAGGACCTGCCCCATCAAATCGAGTGTCAGACACGAGGATGCATGACAAAGATTCAAGAAGTTCCAAGATCGAAAAAGACAGTGACCGGAAACGAACAGAAATGCATTCAATTGACAGAAGATCAAAACTGGACAAGGGATATGAGGAGTCACGTGGGTATGGGGGGAAACCACCTAGGTATGATTCTGGGAAGACTCATCAGGAAGATGATGATGATCGGAGGAAGGAGAAAAGGTCCAAGCATGAATCAGACTCCTATCGAAGAGACTATAAAGAATCTGACAGAAGGAGCAGGCGTGAAGAATCGTATGGAAGAGAAAGTCAAGAATCTGATAGAAGGACTAGCCGTAGTGGAGAATCGGCATCGCGTGACTACAGAAGGAAGGATGAAGACCAGCGTGTCAGATCACACAGAGAATGAACCTGTCATTAAACGGATTCCTTTGAGTGCTCGAATAGCAAATTATTGGCATGTCATGTTCAAGCTTATTGTCTTCCTAGATCTTCCTACAGCAGCTATGAGTAACGTGGTAGTTGAAAGTGTCTGACTTATCAAGGTGTTGTATTAACTGGAACCATGTACACAAAGTTTTGTTTTGATATCAGATTTTATCACTTGATAGTAGTAGCATCTTGAGTCTCTTTGAATACTGGTTCTCATAGCTTTAGTAGCTGTGAATATGTTGTTCTGATCATATATCATTGGTAGGTTAAAAGCTGTTTTATGTTTATTTCTCCAAATATGTTTTTTGGCTAAAGGGTTTTACTTTTCTTTAACGGCAGTTTTCTTGTAACGACAGTTTGGTGCAGTGGAGTATCTTGCATGCCACCGAGGCACAAAGTCTCTTGACCCGAGTTCGAATCATCTCACGAAGAGAATATCGACCCCATGTTAGCCATCCAGTTTCTCATTAAGAGACTTCAAGACATATCTATAATTAGTGTTACAATAAAGAACAAACGACCCAAGACATATCCTCAGGACGATAGTTAACACTGCCCATGGCTAAACAACAAGGAAAAATATAAAATATATATAACCTGAACCTTGTTCACATACTGAAAAACTCAAAAAAGTGATCGTCTGATCCCGGGTTCGAAACAAAAAGTGATATGTCTGAGCCCAGGTTCGAACCGCGGATGGTAATAAACACAGCCCACAGCTAAACAACCAAACCAACAAAAAAAATGATATGTCTGAGCCCGGGTTCGAACCGGGGACCTCTAGTGTGTGAGACTAGCGTGATAACCGACTACACCACCCAGACGTTTTTGTTAGACCTTTATCTATAAATATAGTTCTTCTTGAAGTCATCTGTAACACATTTTTCTTTTTTTACTAACTGTAACACATTGAACACAAACTTCTCAACTCTCTTTTTCAGAAAGTTAGACTTCTGTTGGAATAATGCAAGATAATCAGTATCGAACAACTATCAAAATATAATTGTTCCTCGAGCAAAATCTTAAAGCTTGCCCGCCCAACAGGCGGGCTTTGAAGCTAGTTGTTGGAATAATGCAACATAAACAGCTTTCGTAGTATTCTGATATGCATTAGCTTGATCCAGCCTGATCAGTTGAAGTATGCTAATGGCGTCTAGTTTTGACCGCTTTGATCTGCCCATTTCCTTATTATAGTGAGTGTTGAGCAAACGTTGTATATACTGCTTCTTCTACTGTCAATAGCTTTTTATATCATTTTTCACCAAGTCTAAGTGGCTCTTCAGCGTTTAAATGTGTGTGTTCAAATCGATTCTTGCTGTGTTGATGAATGTCCAACAAATCTGTTACAGGGGATAATATCAAGCATGTTTATGAAGATATATACACAAGGGGGCAGGTGCAAAACACCCAAGTCAGATTCTATAATCATCATCTGATTTGGTATTAAAGTGAACAAGTAGGTTTTTAACAGACGAATATCTTTAATTCTGTATAAACGAATGTTACTCGGTTGGGTTGCAAGAAATCAAATTTTTCCCAACTCCAACTTACACAAAAAACATCAAAAGCCAAAAGCTTGAAAATAACTGCCCATGAGCAAACCAACCATTTTTTTAGACTGGCTGTAACAAATGACCCATAGCTTGGTCTCCTAAAGCCGGTTTCAACAAAAAATCTACTAACCATCACTAAACTTCCATATGTAGTTAATCGAGAGCAGTTGATCACGTCTCATTTGTCAACAAATGATGATTCGGCAAGATCAATAGCACGGGCAAGGGCTGCAGCTTTGTTCTCACATTCTCTTTGTTCATCCCCAGGATCACTATCAGCTACTATACCTGCCCCGGCTTGAAGGTGAGCCACCCAATCTCTCCGCTTGTTTGAATCTCGATATGAGTACATTGTGTCATAGCGTGAAGCAGTCGGGAACACGATTGTCCTCAAGGCGAGGGCAATATCCATGTCTCCAGTGAACGAGATTCCTCCAAATCCGCCACTATATGGTCCACGCCTAGTTACCTCCAGCTTATCAATAAGTTCCATGGCTTTCACCTGTTGCAGAAAAGCTTGAGTAAGATGTAAAATAAGGTACATTGTGATCACGCCTAGAAATCGTGTTATGAAGTTAAAATTAACACTTGTGCATGTACTGTGAATATCAAATAAAGATACTACGTAAATGAATACAAATCAGAAAAGATCTGAAATGCCTTATAGACGCCTAAACCGTAAATCAGCCTTTTAAGTGCAACTACAAACTAAGATCAGATGTGGCATAACGGTTGGGATGGCGGTGAGATGTGTCAGATTAATGGTGCCACTTTTGAGCGAGTCGCACTTTTTGTCCATTTGGAAAGACCGAAAGAATAAATTATAGTTTTGCACCAATCTAAATGTCCACTTCCAAGATAATTTAGCAAGTTTCTCATTGTTGTTTATACCCTCATTACACACAATCACAAAGATGCACTGATTGTACTTGAAAAAGTGTGCAATTTGTTGCACTACAAAGCGGTTTAGATGCATTACAAACCCACTGTGGGTGGATCCATTTTGACCTGTTTTCTAATTAGCTAAACAATTTGGTTCTATAAACACATAAGTATCACCAAACATGTAATATATTGGCGACTCGTTAATTGCAGCGACATGAAGAATTAGGACATGTGAATGGACATGAAACATACAGGACATGTGAAAGGTCCTATATATGGAATATTGTGTTACAACGTAAAGCATGATTAGAAATTACAAACCTTAGGGGCACCACTGACTGTGCCAACAGGCAACGCTGCACGAAGAGCGTCCCAAGTACTCAGCTCATCAAGCAGCTCTCCAGTAACCTACAGATCAAGGAGTGAACATTAGAGTGACTTTATAGAATAAAGCTTACGAAAATTCAATGATTCCGTAAGACTTTGAAATAATGGCAAACAGAAAGAGACCACTTTCGATTGACCAATAGCCATAAACACATCAAGAAAACCGAATTTGGAAATCTTTATGCATAAAATCCCAACTTTTTGAAAAATATTTGCTTATACACAAATGCCAGCAAATAAAGCTTTCACGTGTGCCTATTAAATTGCCAATACATAACCATGTGAGATTGAATCTGCCATGCAATATGTGTGTGACAATAAGCATTTACCGTGGAGCTGATATGCATGACATGAGAATAACGTTCAACATTCATCAGCTTCTCAACATTAACAGAACCAGCTTTTGATACCTGCAAGAATGTTCTAGTTTAAGAAGTAAACGATTGAACTTGAAGTATAAACATATAGATTAATGTCACAGCCTGCTTATTTCCCTTATTTCATTCATGACAGTATTTTTGTTCTTTTGGATTCCTAAGTTATAGGTCCTTCAAATACAGTTAGATAGACGGGAGCTTCTCAGTTATCAGAAGAAATTATATTACTACTCAGAATTATGCATCTAATTGTAAAGGAATTAGGATCAAATGATGAATAAAAATTAAAATGGGAAGGTGAGAAGAAACCATAATCCCACATGTTAGATGCACCTAAAAAAAATAGATGCGTCTCCCCTTAAATTTCTCTCTCATGTGAAATGTGCGGCTAATATTCCTTCTCATTCCTCAAAATTTTCTTCTCATTGGATACCTTCCCGAGACAGTTGTATGAAATTAGCTTTTTTAATGCCCATCTTCAACAAGATCATCTAAGCATATTGAAAACAGTGTATATGAAATATGCACACACATACAATTGAGTAAACATGCCCACCTTTCCAACATCATTCCTCCCTAGATCAACCAGCATAATGTGCTCTGCACATTGTTTTTCATCGTGTAGTAGTTGATTTTCCAACATATAGTCTTCTTTTGGTGTCTTCCCCCTCCTAATAGTTCCAGCAAGAGGTCTATTTGTGACTTTCCTCTGTCAGCATGAGCAGATAAAGATCAGATATGCAGAAAGGGACCAAATATAATCTAAAAATATTTGAGTAACTGAATGAAATTCTTTTGGGACTAAGAAATAAGAGTGAATGTATAGTATATCTTGGCTTATTACCTTCTTCACACGCGTAAGAATTTCGGGACTTGATGCAACAAGGATACTCCCTCTAGCCTGGGTGAATAGAAACACGAGTAATCATCAAATACCGTTACTCACGTCTTTTGTGCTCCAAAAAGTCATACCAAATGCAAAAGAGCAAGCAACCTGTAAATAAGTCATATACGGACTGGGGTTGACAATTCTCAGGGCCCTGTAAACTTCAAATGGATCTGCAAATGTGCGACGTTCAAAGCGTTGACTTAGGACAATTTGAAATATATCTCCAGCTAAAATATGTTCTTTAGCCTGCAATACTGCTTCCTTGTATGCTTCAGTTGTCATGCTTGAATTCTTCAAAGATGGACCAAATAGATTGGTATATAACTTAATTGACCCCGGAGAAAGTTTTGGGCTGTATTGGAACCACTCATATCAGAACTACCAATAAAAAATAAGCAGAACTTAGGTGTGACTTGCTAATTAAACTGGATTACTCACGGAACGATATCATGAACTCTAGACACTAAAGTCTCCAAACGCTCTGTTCCATCTTTAAAAGCCTCGTCAACAGAAGAATACTGATCCATTCGCACCCAATGAATTACATATGCTTTCTGGAAATTAAATTGGGGAAAGACTTCAGAAATTTATAAAAGTAGGCATGTGACTAATAGGGGTGGTCTGTTGGGAAGGCAAAGATGAAAACCTTCTCAACATGGTCAAACACAATCACGTCATCATAAAGGCCAAGATGAACATCTGGAAGGTTTCTATCATCCTGTGGTGCATTTGAAAATGGAAGTTTTTTCGTTTCTACATACCGCACAGTGTCATAGGAGAAATAACCAACCCAGCCACCTGTCATTAGGGAAATTGGAAATTACATAAATCCATTTTGCCACACTGTAGGAGAATACGATTGTGTTTAGAAACTACAACCATGCTTAAATGTTTGTAATTGCATCAAGTCTGTTTCATGAATATGCCCTAGAGTATTAAATATGATGGCAGTAGTAAGAGCTTTTAATAAGTCAACCTACATTTAAACAGTAAGGCAAGATATGCAGTCCTACGTAAATGAATGGACCGGAAAATTCAGGGCAGTAAATGTTGATTATATAATACTCCTTTGAAATAGCCAAGGCCCCTTCCATGATAACAACATAACTTATGAAAATAATTTTGGCATTAGGTAAAACCTAACATTTAACAGTAAACTCTTAGGATCTGATCTGCGTTTCTCAAAATCTTACCACAGAATGCATCAGGTAGCTCGTCAATTCTTTGGGGTTTCCATTGCTCCATTATCTTCCTAGGAACAGCCATCGGATCCTCCACAAACTCCTCTGTCTTCCGTCCTTCATGGTGATCCATTACTGTGACCATGTTCTCTTTTGCCACAATTTCCATTGTAGGCTGAGCTCCAATCACACTGTACCGCCCCTAACATAATAGATCCGTCAGTTTAACAAGTAAAAAGATGAATCGTTTTCGCAAATAAATCACCAAGGCATATGGACACATCTACATGAAATTACTAATCATAACCACACACACATGTACTAAAGTACTAAACCCTGGGTCTGTGCAAAAGGAATGTTGCCCTTTGCATGAACAGCTAAATATCCATACACACGAGATAAACATTAAGATAGGAATGTTGCCCTTTGCATGAACAGCTAAATATCCATACACACGAGATAAACATTAAGATATTGTCTGAGAAAATACTTGCCCGGGAACGAATAATGCTAAGATATCAAATTCCAGCTTCTAATTTGCATATAATGCAATATAGCTAAAACCTAAAGTAACTTCATGTCCTCACTCCTCAGTTCTACTAATAAGAGAATGTAATGAGCTTATTCAGTTGTAATCACTAGTAATCACAACTCATATTGACCCTATCACTTATAATTACTTACAACTAAGCATAGTAACATTACCATAACCGGAACTAATCCTCACACCAACAATCAATATTCTCAGAAATAGAATGCACACGTTTCTCAAACAGTATCAGAAGGCGACAATTACACAAAAGATGCAAACACTTACAACATTGGAAGCCTTTAATCCTGGCTCAACAGACTCGAACAAGAAACTTGGCGCATCACGATCATCTTCTTTAACAAGACACCTATAAGCCAGAACTGGAGTCAAATGATCGGAGAATATTGACCTGTATAACGGAATCAAGTTCCCATGCTTGGCAGCTTCCTTAAACTTCACGCTGTGATCAACTGTCACAACAACAGCAACAACAATCATTCATCACACTCGGAATTTAAATCAAACAACTGAGCAAAGTTATAAATGTAGACAAAGGGCAAAACAAGTCACATAGCATCCTGCTGTCACTACAAGTCTTATGCTTAATGGCTTCAACAAGTCAAAACCAAGCAATATGTGCCTATTCCTTTATAATAGGCTAACCAAATTTAATAGAATATAATGTAGACACACAGATATAGAGTTGGTCAAAAATTTGTTACAGTTTTCTATTAGAGATGCTGTTAAGTCACAGTTGATCAAAGATATTGACTTTATTGTAGGGGTGTTCACGGATCGGTTCGGTTCGGTTAGTTGGAAATTTTAATTATCCGTCGCGGGGCAGGTAATTACTTTTATTACCCGAAATCGAACCGTACTAGACGGGTAACCGGACATGCGGGGACCCGAAGGGAGCGGTTACCCGCGGTTCGCTTCTCGGTTAACCATTTTTTATGTTTAATCGAATTTACCCGTATAAAAAATAACGTGGTCTAGAACATAATATGCCATTCTAGTTAAATCAAATGGCAAAAGTCATATAATCGAATTTAATCGTATAAAAGTTATTTCTTTTATATATTAAAATTACATTAATTAATTTTCACACCTAGACTTTTAGAGTAGTGCAATAAAATTATTAATACTTGTATGATTATTTGAATATTTTAGCTAAAAAATCATGTATAATATGCACGGTTCGGTTCGGTTAACCGCAGATATTTAAAAGTAAAAAACGAAACCGAACCGTGATGAGCGGGTTTTTTCGGCTTCCGTTTTCTTCGGTTTTGGTTTTCTCGGTTTCGGATTTTTTGGGTTTCGGATTGAGCGGTTCGGCTCGGTTCGTCGGTTTCTCGGGTTTTTTTAACACCCCTACTTTATTGTGTATATAAACCAGCGGTGTGCTCCTCTCTTCACCATTCTTCATCAGGAAAGCCTAACTACTATTCTGGTCTGATATACTTGTCACTGCCACTGATCCTTCTTACATTGTCATGATCAAATCCAAGCTTCGATAAATTAAGAATAAGGACTTGAACCCAATCTATATTATCTTGCAATTGAACTTCTTAGAAACACTACTGGCCTTGCTGGCTTGATATGCCCCACCCGAAGTTTGCTCTTCAACTCCTTAACTTTCCAGGATTTTTGGAGGCCAAACTTGCTGCTACGTCAAACTCACTTCAGTTATGGTGACACTTTTCCTAATCTTACTACATAACACCTATTGGCAAATCTACCTTATACTAACAAGACCAACCTGGTCTTTCCTATAATGCTCAAGCTTTAAGTTTTACCTTCTTTTGCCCGCAGGTCAAGTGTCTACTTGTTGATCTTAAAGTTTCAATCATTAACTCCTGCGTGCCTGCCTTAATGATAAGTGACTATGCCTCTACTACCCTATTCAACGTGCTAGAACAAATAATAAAGTTAATTGTCACTTTGTCAAAGTTGGCGTTATTCTACCCAAATTTGTTTCTAAAAAGGGTCCAATTTCTAACATCCTCACTTAAGGTCTAACCAGCTATTATACTGGTTGCTCCCTCTAGCCCAAAATAAGTGTTCATTATGGAAGTGGCACACAGATTTGAGAAAGTACACCTTTTTAACCAAGCAAATTGGCATCTTTATTCTTCTATTTTCTGAATTATTGTGATCAATTGTAATTCGGAAGTGAACACTAGAATCGAAATACGAACACATATTTTGAGACCGGGGTAATAGTTGATCCAAGTTGTGCGCTTTTTATTCTCTACTCGTATTGCCAAGTCGTTGGTACGTGGGAACAAAAGCGTAAGGGAATAAGTTATTACAATGGGATGGATATTAGTTGTTAGCACATTCCTTGTATCATCCCATTACGTCTGTAACCGCTATTTTCATTCCACTACCACTCCCTACTTTTTTTTCATTCCACTACGACGACAGGGAATGACATTTTGTCATTTTTAATTCATTTCATTCAGTTTCCACGTTCAGTACAATGTACAACAACATGCGAAAATGGTTCATTCCAGGGCAGTTATGGTCGAGGGGCCACACTCCGATAACTTTTAGAAAATACACTACAAATCTATTCGTTAGGGCGGGCAAATTACATAAATAGCCAGATATTTTTAAAATTTACAATATAATTTTTTCACTAGGGACATTTGCCCACCCTGCCCACCTCCTGTTTCCGCAAGTGATTCATTCCATTACAATAGGACAACTAAGGGGGTGTTTGTTTTAGCTTATATGTAGGCTTATGAGCTTATTTGATTTCAGCTTATATTTCATAAGCCCATTTTTCTGGCTTATTTTGAGACTTATATAAGTTTATCATGTCGTAATAAAGTTATATAAGCTCACAAGTCTCAAAATAAGCCGAAAAATTGGGGCTTATGGTGTTTGTTTCGGCTTATGAAACATAAGCCAAAATGGGCTTATGTTTCATAAGCCCCACTTTTGTCACTTATTTTGAGACTTATGGGCTTATATAAGTTTATTATGATATGATAAACGTATATAAACCCATAAATCTCAAAATAAGGCACAAAATTATGACTAATGAACTATAAGCCGAAAATTAGCCAAATTTTCATAAGCCTCAACTTTGTGGCTTATATAAGTTTATCATATCATAATAAACTTATATAGCCACAAAATTGGGGTTTATGAAACATAAGCCCATAAGCTTAAACAAACACTCCATAAACCGAAATAAAACAGTAATAACTCATTCAATTACAATGATTACAACTACGTAACAAAATGTGGCTAGTCACTTAACAAGAAAGACAATTCCTAATTTCCTATGTATCAAGTTTCTGATACATAGAAACAAACAATATATATATATAAAATCCCAAAAAACAGTTATATAAATTATAAAATGATTAAAAAGATGAAAATGAATACTTGATTGTGTAGGAGTGGATTGAGCGGAGCATTTTAAAGAGACGAAACGAGTGGCGGCGGTGGAGGTGGAGAAAGTGGCGGTGGGAGGACTGAAGGTGACGGCGGAACGGGCGGAGGTGCGGTGGCGGTGCGGCGGAAGAGGACGGTGGGAGATTGCTAGGGTTTCCATATATAGATAGTCAGTCAGTGCATTTGACGGTAGTAAGTAGTTAGTAGTGTGTAGATAAAATAAGGGGACTGAGGGAGGATGGTGTAAATAAAAATTTGTTTCTTTCTTTTTCTAGCTACTGTGCAGAAATATTCTGCCAATACTTTTTGGTCCCCCTCTCAGCAATTGTTTACAGTTTTAGACTGTAGAAAGTTACAGTAATTTTTTGTTAGAAAGATGAATAACAATCAAATTTTTTTAGAGCATCGTCAAGCCTTTCCATTCGCGCCGTCCAGGATTATTTGGGCGGGTGGTAAGGGCTCATAACGCGAAAACGCGAGAGGTGGTATGGTTGTGACGCCGTCGGATGGCGTGTTCCGAGACCATTTGTCTATTTATGAAATACAATAATGTTTAACAATCAAATTTGCATATAACAATAAAATTTGTTACTAGTAGTAGTCTAGTAGTACTTGACAACTACCACACATTTGTCTGTATTAAAGGATTGTTAAAGTTGGCGTAAGTCACATTCACCCATCCCTCGCACAGTCACCAGCTTTTCAAGTAGTTTAGGTCATCCGAACCATCAAAGAAAATTTTGGTCTTATATTTGCGCACACAGTCACCAGCTTTTCAAGTAGTTTAGGTCATCCGAACCATCAAAGAAAATTTTGGTCTTATATTTGCGCATTGCGCTTAAGTGGGGTGTATTTGTGTAGTAGGTTTGGTGAAGTGGATGTTGATGTGACACTAAGTACCACATAACCAGACCTTCTTATTAAGCTCGGTCTTACAAAGGCGAGGAAAGTAGCTTAAGACTCATAAACAAGCCTTTTGATTTTCTTGTGCTTCATAGAGTTATATTTCTATTCTCATAAATATAACATACAAAGTCAGTTTAAAACCAGTTTGCAGCAAACTATATGCTGAATTTTAGTCAAGTCCGGTCGGGTTCAGTGATATGGGATTATGGGGTCCTTGGACCGAGATACGCTCAACCATTTATTTGAAATAATATAACATAGATTAACTTATAAGTTATTTTCGACAGATTTGCTTTTTGTATAACAATATAATGCCTACATTCTGTTTATAACAAACAGATCAAAGAATAAATATTAACACTGGGAGTTGGACGGCTGTTGTTTTCCATCCACCATTAACACTCAGTTTGAAACTTTTGTGATCAAGCATAGGATGGCAATAATCTGCAATAACAGGCAATATCAAAGGCTTTTTAGTTGCACAACATTGTAAGCATATGAAGTGTAAGAGGCAGTAAAGGCACTGTTTCTAACCTTAATACATAGAAGTTTTGACTTAATGATCAAAATTTACTGAAGAAAGTTCCGGAAGAAACGAATGCCCTGTAAAGCAATTAAGTGATTATTAAACTTGACATTTATAGCATACTCAGATCGCAAAAGCAATATAAGATGATAATAAGCACATTTAGAAAGCGAAAAGTTGTCTTGTGTACCTGTAATGCAAAATTGATGTCTGCTTCATCTACCTGCAAAGTCACTCTCCTTAATTTATCGTCTCTTGATTGGCCAAGTTTGAGGATTCCCTACAAAATGACATAAGTTGATAGGTCATTTTCTGTAAGAATGATGTTTGCCGTTTGATTGATAGGAAATTCAACAGAAAGGTGCCGCAAGTTACCTGATCTCCTAGCACTCGACACATGCATGAAAGTTCCATTATTCCAACAGGTGGTATTGAAGTTGATTTGCAAAGATCAATATAGTACTTGTTCAACTGTTTGGATAAACATAAATTTGGTTAAAAAGTTAGTAAATGTAGATTACAACATCATACTTTATCATGAAAGATAATATGACTAATTGACTATACCTCTCCTATAGTTGTATCCTTCTTTCCCCTACGGAAAAGCTTCACAGCAGAACATAATACAATCTACACCAAAAGAGAGAATAGAAAGTTAGTTCACTTCTATACCAGTCTTAGGATTGTACATTAATATGTAACTAGTAATTGTATCATAGATACAACAGGTACCTGTTGATGCTGGGGAAGGGACTGTATAGTGTCTACTATTGGTGATTTGTAAGCCCTTGATAAAGCAATAGCCATATGATCAACCCTCACCTGCAACAAATTTAAGTAGATATGAGCACTATGATGATGCCTGGTTTTACAAAAGTTATTACAGCAATTTCGGGATCCAAATAGAAATGTGGAGAAAGTTTAGACGATATCATAGACAAATTACCATTGAAGTCAGATTTGAAGTACATTCATTTTCTCTAAGCTCTGTTTCAAGCATCTCAATTGCACCCCTGGAGGTATAAAAAGGATTCATGATTAATCACTACACCATCCAAGTATTTCATGTTTTAAGTTTAAGACAGTAAATTGTTTTTAAACTTCGTAAAGTGACTGGAAAATATGCCAACCTGCAAATACCAAGAGCTTTCCTCATATCTCCAGATGCTGCGGATACTTTCTGCAAATATTCAAAATGTGCGTTAGCCTTATTGCTAATCAAATATTTACTGGTCATCGATATTTGCAGTTGTGACGGTGTAAATAGATAATATCTATATCAAAAGCAAAGATAAATAGATAAATGAGAACTCAGTGTACTCACCCGTGCACAAAGTTCCAGTGCTTGTGGCTGAAAGACAGTGTAAGGAAGTGCCTGATTGAACAAAACATTCACTATGTAAGATTTTGGAGAAACTGCGTAACCATATATGAACAAACACCATTAATTCATTAGGATTGGTCATTTTCAAAAGTTCATCAGAATATCACGTGACTGCAGCTAGCTAAATAAGTAGCCAATCTACATTTGGATGGTTGAAACTTGCAAAATCGACACATTGAATCTTGAAAACAAATTTATAAAGTTAAATACTAACTTCAGATACACAAAACAATGCAAAGTTATAATCTTTTTTACTCCCAAGTGACCTTTTTTTTAAACTTAACTACTTGTTTGTCTTCTGTATTTGACGTTTGCTAAATGCTTATTTTCAGGATGATCACTTCAATTTTAGAAAGAAGACAAAGAGTGCTTACCATCAACCGTTGTTTGAGAATCATTATAATCTGACCCATGGAATATGCTCGAAAAGACACAACCATAGGCTTGCCTAACAAAATTAAAGAGAAAAAAAAAATCGAAATCAGTCAAAATAACAGGGCTAGCTGTTTATAGTAACAGTGTGCAAGAGGATCATATAAAGCAAAACTGAAAGAGGTGTGAGAGAGAAACAAATACTCACAATTTAAAGACTGTAATTTTGGAAGAAAACGGTCTGCTAAGTCAATCGCATTAGCTATACCTGTAAGAAAGATGCAGTTTTAAGGATTTGTACAAAAACAGAAGAAAATAAGTTCAAACAAACTCAGGCCAAGTCATACCGATCAATACAAGTTTCGAGAAGGGCAACATTGTTAGCATAAATAAATCATGAAGCACCACTCGGTCTTTAGTAATCAAGTAATCAAGTTCATCAGCAATCACAAACCTGCCAATGAATCATGTATTAAAACCTTCGTATGATAAAAAAAAACTAAGATTACATACACTCAACATAAGATCCATTTTCTAATGTGGTGGTATCACTAGTCTCAATGCAGTAAATACATAATACAGTGGATAGAAAACAGCTAGATATTTAATCTGCTATACTGATCATTAATCAGGTCTGTGAATAAAAGTTAATAGCTAAGAATTTATCATTTACATATATATATCATGGAAATTAAGTAATGGATCTTACATCATTTTTGCGTCAGCTGACTGCTGCTTTTGAGAATACAGCTGCTGAAGCTGTCGTAAGGGTGTAGAACGACCACTGGATTTCTTGTTTGGTTGACACTTTCCGAGTATCTGTTAAAGGCATTAAAGATTGAGCATAATGTCGATTACACTAGTCTACGGATATCAACATCAAAATCATTATAAATTTTCACCTTGTTGAAAATTTCTGAAGTGGTTGAGAGAGAAGTACAGTTAATGGACAAAATATCTGGTAGCTCTCCCCCTGTCTGGTAACAATCAATCAATGTTCCATTAGTTCCGACTGGATGTGAGCATTAAATACTAAAGAAGAAACAACAAAGCGCACATGCATAGACACACTGGAACAGTTAGTATATAAGATGAATCCCAAACATGAAAGTCTTGTAAAACTGTGACTATGAGCTGAAGTCTACATCAAGATGTAATAAATGTTTTTGCTATGTCATCTTAGAAACTTACTAACAATGCACAACCATCAATGTTTTCAATTGTATACTGGATTTATTATTTCATTTACCACACATCAAATAGTAGTCTAAATGTCAAAACGAACAAAATCAAGCAAACACTAATCACCTCTTTAGCCCAAGCAGCTAGAGACACCTTCACATTTTCCATCGAAAGCGATTTTCCAGTCCCGGGACACCCACAAATATACAAACTCCCAGCCTTCTCTTGCTCAAGACATTGCTTGGAAAACTCCACTATCCTTTTCTGTTCATCCTCGCGACACACAATCACAGATTGCGCTTTTGATACATGTAACACCTCCTTCACTGCACTCAATTGTTCCGAATCTACAGACAAAAACACATCATCCATTCAGATAACATAATCTATAATATAATTAGTTAATTACCATTACACAAAAACTAACATTACTCCTCCCATCCCATAATTAATGTCCAAGTTACTTATAATACCAAAAAAGAGTTAACCATTTTCAAAAATAAATAGTTCTAATCTACAAATTGTCTCTAGTAATTAAGATCTGCAATATACAGTTATGAGACGCCTTTCATTAAAAGTAAAGAAGATTTATAATGCAAATATTGTGGACAGGGTACATTAAATTATTAACCAACATAACTACATACGAATCAAACATACACAAAAATTAATATTTTGTACACTTTCATCTTCAAAACTTAATTTTGAATCATGAGCAGATCAGGCCAACGTCCAGATCTTAAGAAGCACATGGATAAGCAGCTTCATAGTAAGTTTTATCTTTTCTATATGGACCTAATTACCTATTCAAGGGGTGTTTGTGTTAGCTTTATTTACTGAAGTTACGGGCTTTATGTAAATTTTGAAAAAGCTCATAAGCTCAATTTTTTCGGCTTATGGGTTTATAAAGTTTAGCTTATAGCTTAATAATAAGCCATAAGATAAGCTCTTACGCTGAAATAATTGGGCTAATTATGAGCTTTTTCCAAATTTACATAAGCTCGTAACCCTGGTAAGTATAAGCTAACACAAACACACCCTTATTTAAATGGGCATTTCTGGAGAGGATACATTAAATTATGAATCAATATAACAACATAGGAATCAAACATAGACAAAAATTAACATCGTATAGACAAAAATAACCTGTCGGGTTCCAGATGGGTTTATCCAAGAAACTATCCAACAACTTCTTCTTTGGCGATTTCATCGTTTTCGCAACAGCGTCCACCTATAAACAACAACAACCATAATTATTAACTAGGACTGATTAAATTAACAAATAATCAAATTACAAAACATCAACTATTCAAACAGCTTTACATTCAATCTGGGTCTATTCGGACTATCATTCACACACTTTCTCGGCGATTTACGCGGCGAAACCGTCTTCATCGGGGTAACAGCTTCCACCTATAAACAACAATAATCATAATTATTAACTAGGATGTAATTAAGATAAGATAAATCAAATTGCAGAAAATCAACTATTCAAACAGCTTACAGTCAATCTGGGTCTATTAGGACTATCATTCACACACTTTCTCGGCGATTTACGAGGCGAAACAGTCTTCATCGGGGTAGCTACCAAAACTGGTTCATCGGGTAAGGTGGAATTAGATCTAAGCCTTCGTTTCGGAGAGGGGGAGGTCGAGGCGGCGAATGAAGGCATATTTCCGGTTGATTGATGGAAGATCTGTGCCGGAGATATTTGTGGGAGTGTTTGTTTAGTTTAGTGAGTTTTGAGGTGTTGGAAATGAAGATATAAAAGGGTTTGCTGAAAGGGGAATAAAAACAATGGATTTTCGCGGGAAATGATGTGTTGGTGGGAAGTGGAAATTTTGGCGCCACCTTAAAACGCTGAAACGAATATAGTGCGAGTCCACTTGGCGGGAGACTTGTCCAAGTGTTTGCAAGGTGTAATTTGCCCGTGACACTTGATTTAATGTTAAATTTTTTTTTTAAATGGATTTTTTTTTAAATGCTCTTAAATGTATTTGATCTTTTGAAAATGTGTTTTAATCTTATTTAGTTAGTATACTTACAAATAGAAAATAAAGTTTAACCTTTTATAAATTACGGTTAAAAAGTTTTGTGCGCCCGGTCATATATGGTCATAGCTTCGTCCCTGTTTGCGGCTAAATCTCTGATAAGGATGATCACGACATCAGTATCGTAGAGCATGAGCTAATGGTATTGGTATTGTATTAAACGAAATTCGGATATCGATATCGATATCCATATTGAGAAATTGATATAGCTAATTAGCTATATCAAAAGACTTATTATTGTCACTATCTAAATTCAAAATATCAATATGGTATGTTGTATTTAGGATGTTATTGTTAGGTGATATTATTATGTATATGGGTTTTATGTTTTTTTATAAGTTTAACCCGCCTTAATAATTATATATTAAACTCTTTGGTTTAATGAAATCATCAAATAAATTATTAAATTAATATGTTAATCATAGCCATCTAATTTTTCGCTAATCTCACTTTAACTCTGATCCCAAAATTCTCGAACCCTCCAAAACCCTAATCATATTTTTCTTCCTATTACATAAATTCTACATGGTATATTACTTGTATACTGATTTGTGATCAAGTAGTGACGGCAACACAAATTGCCACGTACAAGACTACTGATTTGTGGTAGACAACATATGATCTCTTCAAATACGTTACGATATTTGATATTGGGTTGTATTACTTTAGAGATGAATAATTGTATATCTTATAGTAGGAATAAAAATAGGAAAAACACTCGTATGTCTAGTGACAATAGATTACATGTTTTTGTCCATCTTGGTTCTTATTGTGGCTAAAACATGTGAGCCAACAGGGCCAATTGTTTTCATGTGGTTTTAGACAAGTTGATATGTGTACCCAGCAACCCAATGAGATTATTACATGTATTTTGGTTTCGCACCAATTTTGGCTCTGACCCGAGACACGTTATCACCTAGTGCATTTATAATAAAAACATTAGTAGCTTTAGCAACATGAGGATTCGCAAAGTTACAAGCATGCGGAGTCCAACACAAATGTAAATTCATAGGAGAGTTCCAATGTTGAGCAGCTGAACCAAAGCCGGTAAAGCCCATGATAGAACATATTCTGTACAAGCAAGAAAAATCATCGATTGAGAATCAGATTCAATAATAGCATGATTCCATCCATTTGTAGCAGCAAGGATTCAAGCTGATCGAATGACACTCAATTCAACAAGAAGAACTGATTCACTACGAAACGTTTCACCTAAGTATTTCAACAAAAGTACCATTACATTTACGAGAACAATCCTAATAGCGACAAATGAGTCTTCAAATAATTATCGCAATTAAGCTTCACGAGATGTGAAGTAGCGGGAGCCACTTACGTGAGATTTCATGCGAGATGTCGTTCGTTGTCGACGTAATAGTGGTATGAGAATAAAGAGCTGATAGGAAAACATCATCACTAATCCGAGCTTCCAAAATAACACTAGTAGAAGAAATTTTGATTTGTTCAAATATGTAGTGGTTTCTTGCTTTCAAAATAGATCATGAAAGAGTTGCAAAAGAAGATAAGAATTTTGAAGAAGCATCTTTTGATTGGAAAGTTTGTAACAAAGATAAAACACGAGAAGTAATGTTACCTAATAAACCATCAAAACAAAGGCCCAAGATCGACCCTAACCAAATAGGTTTAGTCCATTCACATTCATATAACATGTGTTCTACCGTTTAAGTGGAAGAATGACATAAAAGGCATGTTGGGGAGATTGCACACATACGTCGAAATAAAGTTTCACACGTAGCAAAAGCATTTGAACAAGCCATCCACCAAAAGTTCTTAATTTTTTGGAGTCATTTTTAAGCGCCAAATTTGTTTCTAAAACTCACTTGTTTGACATCCGGATGAAGAAATGGTAATGCGGGAGATAAAGTATGCTTACAAAAGAATAGATAAGCATGCAATTTATTTACATCCCATTACCCGTGAGATACAAAGTTAGAAACTTTCATAGAATTAATAAACGGACCTCGTGGATGACAAATACAAAAGTATTCATCGTATGTAACCCATTGTTGGGTCTAAAAAGATATATTTTCACCACTTCCAACCTACCACCTCACTCTTTGAAGAAGAAGACCACGATAAAAAAAATACTTTGCCATAATAAAGAGGCGCAATAACCTTTACGAGCTGTTAGAAAATGACTATTAGGAGAATATAAACCTTTAAGAACACGAGCCTAAAAAAGTTGGGGTTAATTAAGAGGCACCAACCTTGTTTTTCTGATAATGCCAAATTGAAAGGTGCACCAATCTAAAACCAAGATCACCCACCTCTTTGGGATTAGAAAGTTGATCCCAACGTAACCAATGATATGTGGCTTATCTATCTCACGCTCTAGAAAAACCTTCGCATATATGACAAAGAAGTTTATTAAAAAAACCGTTAGGTAACTAATAACATTGCATTGCATAAGATGAAATTGCTTGGATACATAAATTTATAAGGATTTCACTCCTCGCTTGTGAGAGAAGTTTTTTCTTTTAACCTTAAACTTTTTGTAAGACCGTTTCCGAATATAAGAGAACAATTCACCTTTCTTTCGACCGCATAAAAAAGGTAAGCCAAGGTAGCAAACCTTCGGGTCCATATATAATCAACATTCAATAGATCACATATTTCTTCTTTTGACACCACTTTTTCTATGTCTCACTTTTCTTCATCTCGTGTCATATCTCTCTGCGCCGTGAATACCAACCAACAAAAGTGGCGCCATAAACTTTTTATGTTTTGTGTGTGTATGTGTAATCAGCCTAACATCCATGTACCAATTTTCATTTGGTTCACTAATCCCTTACTAAATGTGGGGCAATACAACTCTTGTGTCATAATTATTTTTTTTTCTACATAACACACTTTTTCTTAACGACACAACCATGAGTTTCAAACGCTCCTAGTGCTCTTGAAACTTTAAAAAGCTTTTGAAGTATCCCTAAGCCGCAAAGTTTTCCACATTTACTTATCACTTAAAAAGCTCAGGCTTTAAATTTTTCTAAAAAAAATCATATTCTAGACTTTCATACATATAAAAATTGCGGTTGGAAGTTATTTCTTGAGATCACCTTTGCCTTCATAAAACTAGATGAAAATATATAATTTCGACAAACAAAAAATACGAGAAAGCAAGTCAAAAGTGGCTTCAACGCAAGGCGCAAACACTTTTTTACCTAGTATTAAAGAACAAACCAAAATTGGACTTTCTTCACAAAGTTAAGCCTCATAACAATGCATACGTTGGATCAGAATTAGAGGTTTACTGGGTTTTTTGCAATTGATCACTATGCACGTGCCCATATCGGGTACTGAATTATTACCATGTTTAACCGATCTGCTAGTTTATAGTAATTCCATCAGTTGCGTAATAGCAGACAACTCTATATTTAAAACTCGATCATTATCTTTGGAATATATAAAGATATCCTTATTTTAAAATCATACCTAAAAAAACAATTCCTTATTAAACACAAACACACCGACATTAAGTAACCAAAATTTGCTTATAAATATAACTCACACAGTCCATTGCGTCACATCTATTAACCCCCTCAAAGTTCCATAATTTGTTTCTCGATTAAAGGTTTAACTTCTTCGATCAAACTTTATTGTTTCTAGAGTCAACAATATCAACAAAAATTTTTTTAATTTAATACTTCGGTTATGTCTCTAATATTGTACGCTGGTGTTTATTGATGTGTGTTTTATGTTGTTTTGGCAGATTTAAGGTCATGGGTCGAGTTAAGATACCAATGAAACGGATCGAAGATAAAAGGAAACGTATTGTCACATTCAAGGGAAGAAAAGACTCTCTAGTAAAGAAAGCTCGAGAGCTCGGTACTCTTTGTGATGTTAATGTGTCCATGATTATGTTTTCTGAGTTTCAAGAAAACGCCGAGATCTTCCCACAGGATCCTCTTTATCTCAAGGATATGATCAAGGATTATCAAATCAATCGCGCTAATTATCCTAGTAAGACTAGGTCGTTTGGTTTATCCGATTTTTACAGGATTGGGAAGAGCAAGATCGAAAAGGAACTTGAAAAGACGAAGAAAGAGAACTTGGAAATCAAGTATCCGACTTTGTCCGATTCGGATAAGTCCTCTCTAAGTGAATTAAACGACTTATCTTCTGCATTAGGAACGAAAATTAATGAAGTTATAAAGAAGATTGATTTGTTAAAGTTAACAAAAACGTCAAAGACTCCGGATCTCGATGCTCAAGTGTCTTTGAGGATGCCACAACCCAACCCTAATCCGATAACGATGATTACCCCCTCTGAGAACAACAACAACAATAGTCTTAGGTCTGACGATCATGTGGAGTCTGATAGATCATCAAATACTAATTCTGATAATGTATATTCTCCCGTAATGCTTATGGGTCAGGACTTACGTAGTTTTCATCCTGATAAAAGGTGCATAAAATCATTGGACTCTAAATCAACGGCGACAACAACGAGTCAAGATGATAACGGTTCCTTTGATGGTGCTGATTCGGGTCTTCAACCAGAGGTGCCACAATGCATGGATTTGCTGTCTTGCTTTCGTGACTAGCTAGTTTAGGTGATTCTGTGTTTTTTTTAACGTCGTTAGGTGATTCTGAGTTTTAGTTTATGTAACGGAAAAAGTTTTGCAAAAGATTATGAGTAATGATTATTATGGTGGCATTTTGTAATTTGTATGTTGATGTTAGAGCAGATATGTTAAAACGCAGTAACAACAAAAAATATAGTCATTTTTTTATTATCATAACATCAAATAACATATTTTTTTCATCCCCTCTTTATTTTTCATAAGAATCTCAAACAAACTAAATATTTGATCCATTAAATTCAAATACATAATAAAATATTTTAAAAAACACATTTAATACTTATAAAATATTATATACTTATAAAAAAAATAATACAAAAAGACATATTAATTACTTGTTTAAGATATTCAACTTTTCGCCATATATGCTCCATAAGATTTTGTTGATGATTGAGATGCGTTTCTTTATTCCATAACTCTTTTGCTTTCCGACATTGGACTTTGCAATCTAGCAATCTGTAACACCCTTAAATTTACAATGCAACGGAATACCACTTTTGAGATGCTACTTCATATCATACAACACAAGTCATAGAAAATGACTAAATGAGACGTTTTGTAAAATCAGACAATTCGAAAGTTTTATTAATATTAGAGTTTCGATAGAAAAGGTCCCAACATTTACACAAAGTTACAAACTTAAAAAAAATGTTATCGAATAGTAATCGTTTGTTTTGCCTTCACTTTATCATGTGCGACTCATGCTCTTGCTTCTCTTAAACCTAGGTACGTGAGAATACATGTTAAAATGTCAACACAACGGTTGAGTGAATTCATAGGTTTTTAATTATCAATAAAACTTTTGAACACAAAAATCTCATCCAGTTGCGATAATGTAACACATACAAAATCTATATTCCACACTATTAAGCTAAGCTTATGACACCGATGCGTTAACACAACAATTTTCCCTAGTCAAGTATCATTGCTAATACCCCAATCTCTTCGTACAACATACCTGGCTAAGCACCTTACTCACATGGACCTGCCTGGGTGGGGGACGATATTTCCATTGGATCCATTCATTTTTACCAGTGCCTACCCATTACAAGTAGTTAACGGTTCATGATTTATAGGGACATTTAAAATGACAATATGCAACTTAGCATTACTAGTGGATCATCAATAAAAGCTGTGTTCATTTTTCAAAAGTATTCAATTAAACGTCTTATGTTTATTTATAACAGTTTGTGTTCATCGAAGAATAGATCCAGTTAACATATGTTTTCACAAACATCATATGTCCTTTAAAAAGCATATATTCAAAACAAGGCATGTTTATTTTACAAACATCATGTATCCCCTCTCGCGGGTTTGTATAAAGCAATTAAAGTAGTCAAAGTGAGGCAATAAACTCACATGATATAGCAATTACATGTAGATTAAAGAACAAATGTCAGATAGTCGACACACGACTTCACGAGATAACAATCACTTGTTGATCGAGAACAAGACGCCTAACAATTGACATTTGACCAAAGGAGACCTAAATGATGAGACTCGTTTTAGTTTCGGGATGAGAAAATAAGTCATATTTATGTAATTGTATTTTTAGGGAGTTTTAGACATTGCATAAGTTTTACTAAATTAATTATAAAGCTTTGAAATGAAAATTCATTATCTTTAAAGTGTTAACGAACATTTGACAAACAAGCCTATTACTAGCCCATTAATGGCCCATTAAGAGTTTAATTAGTTTAAGCGCATTATATGACCAGATTTGAACTCATATTCTAATCCTAACCTCAGGCCGAATAATGAACCAATAGCCATTATAAGTGTACCTTGAGCTTTTATGGCCCAAGTCTATCATATATCTTTCACGGGTTCTAAAAACGCCTCAAACGACATATCCTTAATATTTTTGATGGTCGAGTCTCGAGTTTTCAAAATCTCAGTATATAAATGAGCCACGACTTCCCGATAAGTGAGTCCTACGACCGCGGTTTTTTATAAAAATAGGTAAGTTTTATGTTATATCAATACGGTTCAATTTTGTCAATTTCCCGACATATCCCGCTAATTAGGCCGTTCATCCTAAACTGTAAATCTTCTAAAAGAGTTATTTATATCAAAATGACTCTAAGCTTGTGTACTACACTGATCTTAAGTTCATTTGACCTTAATTATTTTTAACATAGCCTAATTACTCATTCTACACTTAGAAGCTAAGTATGGGTTGTGATTCACATCAACTTTAGTTTTACTGTTTGGGCCACCATTTAGAAACTCTAATGAATTGGTAAACCATCTAATTGGTACTCGATATCCATGATTATACCTACAACTTTTAGTTTTACACATTCATATGTTAGTATACAATATTTTAGAGTAAACAGATACGACAATATGGACCTAGTTTCATATTTTGGCCATATCTCACTCTCTGAAAATCGTCCCGTGACGTTCCCCCTACAGAATACATGAAAAAGTAATTATATATCAACATGCACAAATATACAATACTCATAACCTACTCATCAAATGAATTTACAACGTTTTTTAACTAAATCAATTTTATCTTGTTGCTAGTTTGGTCCTAGGGCTTGTTTATCCACTTTTAACCCATCACAACACATATAAAATGTCATCGAACCCCTAAATAAACTATTACATCAATATTATCAGTAGAAAAATACTTATATACGTATACAAAAAATATTGTACAATCAAATCAAATAAAGAAAGAAAAACCTTCATACAATGAATGAACAACAATCAATAAATCAATACAACCCAAAGCTTTCAAAACCAATAAGGATCCACTTTAAATCAAGCTTTTCACCATGCTTCAAGAATCATCGAAGATAAAAATAATTGAGTAAGATAGTTTTAATATATCATTAAACTTAATCATATTTTGTATAAAAATGCATACATATATTTGTTATAGTTACTCAACACCCTCATAATTTGTGAAGAACCTCTTCATACAAAACATTTGTTGTAGCATTTTGCATATTTGTCACAAAAACTTAAAACTTGTCTTGATCTTTTCTCTTAAAACGACCACGGAAAGTTGTCTTATGCTTGTTGTAAAAGATAAGGAATGATTTCATCAACATGCACACAAGGTAGATACTTGTTTAGACCAAACCCCATGTTTGTTAACCTGAACGTCATTGTTTTTAACATTCCTGAGTAGCAAACTCGAGCTTCTCATTGTCCTTCCAAAGATTAATTCTTGCGACTGTAATATCAACATGAAGTGGTATAGAAAATGACACCTAAGATGAATCTATTGAATAACTGAATAAAGCAACTAACATATACAATTATAATCTATCTGTAAATTTTCAATATAGATAAAAAATGGTTAACTAACATATACAAATACAGTTTCACAAATCGATAACTGAATATCTCATTACCTCTGATCCGTTGGAACATACTGATCAATTCCACCATCAATCCATTTCGGGAACATACTGATCAATTCCACCATCAATCCGTTCCGGTTTAATTAACAGCAGCGAAGAAGTTACTAAGCGTGTCGTTGACGAAAAACTAATCATATATATCTCGATACTTGACAGTGGCAGTCACCGGGCATGGTAAAATTGCAATTTGATATTGTTGCTAATATGATAAATCAGTAAAATACATAAAGATAAAGTAAATTTAAGATATAGACAATTGATGCGAAACTCGCTGTCTACTCCACTTGTGTATAGACAACAACAAACAACACAATACAAAATTAACAAAATGACAGTACCTTTATCAACACGAGATGGAGCCACATGAGCCTGCAAGTGTTTGTCTGATCATATTTGTTGACAACATTATTAGCTTGTGCTCTTGTGCTCTTACAGCCTCTGGCGATCGGTAGTAGCTTCATCGCCTAAAGGTATGTCGTCATTTATTACTTTGGGGATATGCTGCATCACCAATTACTTTGGAGACAAAAACACAAGTCAAATCGACCCATACATATAAAAAGCAGTTACAATAATGACATCTAATTTATACATAGGAACAAAAAAAGGATTCATGTATGTCAAAAGAAGTATGTGAGTTGTAGTCAACTTATTCGTGGTGGGACTCATATATACGATCCATATATTAAATTCTTGTAGAAAGTAAACAGGATGTCAAAAACTATACCTTATAGCTTCTGTTCCAAAATGACGAACAAAATTTTATAGGTGCATATGCTACATGTAGCCAATATCATATAGCCTGGTCAAAGGCAGCCACTACTTCAACTTTTTTTAGTATCTGCCACTAACAATAGTATGTAAATCAACTGGTCTAAGTAGTTAATTCTTATAAAAAAACATGTTGATTTAGAAACCACATGAGAATAAAATGCCTAAAAGTATTCATATAAAAAGGGAGCACACTTCAATATTTTTAACGTTGGAATATCAACTTCCACATGTAGAATAAATAAATAGTTCATTCGTAGTGATTCATGTCATTATCATGCTTACCACCTTTTGACCTTATTAAAGAAAATATTAAGATCAACTTGGATTTTTATTAAACATCATTACATGGCTCTTACCGGAAATGAAACTGCATCGAGTCAAGAAGAATTTGTACTTGCGTTGACAAACAACTCAAGTTTCCTGTGGCCTTTAGGCGTTTGTCCCTGCATAATAATGATTCCAGTTACTTCTCAAATAAAGGCAAACTTCGTTTTAAACAAAAATCTTAGCAAATGGTATTGTCGTACTAATTAGCAAAATGATAATGTCTCATAGAAAAAGAGAAAGATATCGTTCTATTATTCTTAATATCAAAGTACCTCTCGTGCAGTGTCACTAGTCTTGTAGATAATAGTTTAGTTGAATTTAAGACATATTCCATTGCAGTATGTAAAAACATTTACTCATAGGTTACTTAAATTTGTTAACGTCAATTTTAGCAAATAAAATTGAAGCAACAACAATAATTACACTTATCATTGTTGCCAAATCATACATGTGTTGAAGAGATGATAATCAACTGGATCATATGTACACGTAAGCACATCATGCCAATTAGTTTAGTGCCCATCTCGTCCTAATGTGGATCTGGCAATATTAGAAGAATCCCATTTCAGAAAGAAATCAACATTATATATGTAAATATCTAACCATAATCAATATGTAACCTTCACTACATCAAGAAGCATTTTTAAGCAAATTTCAAACGCATGAGTAAGTTTCCATAAACTAATCCATTTCCTTACAATTTGTGTTTGAAAAAGACCACATACAAAGTTCCAAATCCCAGATGTGTACATAGATTATTAGATTTGTCATTTTAAACAATTACACCTAAAAAGTAATACAGTAAGAAACAAATACCAATATATATGCTTTCATGTTACACTATTAAAGTCTTTGGTGATAGTATCAAGATGAGATGGCCATATACCATGAGCGGTTGTTGTAAAATATCAGTCATTGTGGTCTACAAATCTTCGAATCCTATCACCGTGATTATCAAAATAATTAATCAGGAACAAAAAGAAACAATCTCCATGTATAAATAGATACAAATAAAGAAATATGATTACCAACTAACATGATATCCATCGCAAGAGTGCAGTGGAACATTCTTTAGGGAACTCTGAAAGTTAAAGCGACGATGCAAATCAACTCGTTTTTTATTTATTGTGTCGCAGCCATCCTGCACAAGTACACATCATCAAATACAATCCAAATAAGTAAACCTTACATCCTAATATCAAGATATCTTAAAAGTTATTAAAAAGTTAAAACCTCTAAAATCAATGGAAAAAATCAAAACTATTTATTTGATATTAGATGATAAAAAGTTTATGGTTGTGTATTATTAATTTCTCCCAAAAAACAGAATTTTTTGTAATATTTGATTTATGAAATCAGTTGTTGAGATTTGAAAGAAATTGGTGGTTTTAGGGATTTTGGGGGCTGGATTTAGGTAATAAAACGAAATAATGATCAAGATTTTTGGGCATAGGGTTTTTTATTCAAACAATATTTGGAAGGACTTGATCCAAGGGCTAGTAAAAATCTTATTTATATGTGGCAATTGATTAAGTATTTTGTAAGAGATTTTTTAGGAAAAAAAAAACCTGCTATATAAAGATAGTAGATCTTAGTCCTAATATTTCCTTAACAACTCCTTAACCAAGCTCCAAATAACCAAGAAAATCCAACACAAATTAACCTTCAACAAGGATTCACTATAATTTTAAGTGAAAAAAACTGTATGAATTGAGATGTGTGTGTGCATGATTTCAGCTATAAGTTGAGCAAGGGAGATTTCACCAAGGTTTTGAGTTAACTACGTGAACGTTGTAGAGTAATTGGGTTAAATGTATAGAATATATCTTTGCTCCAAGTGTCCCATATCATATGTGTTCAAAACACATGGTTGACACCTGAGTCAGATAGTGTATCATTCATTTATAACAATATTAATGAGAAATAAATGCGTTAGTTTTTAATTAAATTTCCCCACAAATTGCTAAAGCAGGTAGTATCAAAACTCGATATTTTAAAAGTTACACGGTTTGAAAGTTATACGTCAAACACGAAAATGAATGTTCAATATAAAATAAAAACGTCCACATTCGAAGAACGTTGATATTTTGATATAAAAATGAGGGCTTGAAACTATAATAAAAGTTAACTTGTTTAAGCAAACGAACAACACGCTAATAAGCGATGGCGGATTATTATCGTCGGTTAATCGTAAAATGAATAAAATTCTTAAATTTTAAATATTATTATCGTAAAAATAATAATTCTCGTAAAATAAATTTTGTTAATATTTTACGAGGTTTATATATGACGTGTAAATTTACAGGATGTTAAAATCTATACCCCTTAAATAAAATTCGTCTCGGATTTTTAACTTGTCTTACATCTTCTTGAATTGATCTCAGATTTTTAACTTGTCTAACATCTTCTTGAATTGATCTTTGCATTTCCAAGCACACTGTGGTCCTCGCCTGATTTCCAACGAACTTTGACAATCGGAATCCTACTTTGTCGAAGTTGCTTAACTTGTTGATCCATGATTTCAACTATATCTACAAAGAACGCATCTTCATTTCAAGTCACCTCTTCAAGCGAAATGATGTTATTCTCGTTCGATATACATCTCTTCCATTTTGGATACATGAGAAATTGTAAATTCCACTAAGTTCTTGTGTCAATTCAAGTCTATAGGCTACTGGACCTATCACGACAAGGATTTTGAATGGTCTGATGTAACGAGGACTCGACTTTTCTTGCTTTCCGAAACGACTCACGATTTCCCATGGCGAGACTTTCAACAATACTCTACCACCTAAGCTGATTATCCCCCAACTTCGCTCAAACAACTTGCAATCGACATTTTCTTCCATATAGTGCTTCAAAAGACACGACCTTAATGCTTGCATGATAACTATGGTTATAGGAAGAATTCAATCAACGGTGAGTGGTTTACCCAACTTCCTGCGATAATACAAGCCCGCAACATATCTCCTATGGTTTGAATAGTCCATTTGCTTTGATCATCCGTTGGCGATGTTAAGCGGTGCTCATATCCAATTGAGTACCCAAAGCTTCTTGGAGCGACTCCAAAACCTCGACGTAATACGACTATCCCTATTGGACATAATCGATATCGGCACTCCGTTCTTGCATATAGTTTCCTTCGAATACAACTGAGTTAATTTCTCCATTTTGTCCGTTTCCTTAGACATTTATTGACACGTTTCCCTTTATTTTTTACGTTGAGGTAGGGTTTGCCTCGCCATCTTCTTCTTGTTCTTGTGGTTGTTGAGTTGATGCTCGAATTGTTGTTTGGAAAAACTAGGGTGGTTTGGGAGAACCAAGGTGGTCCAGTTGTTATTGAGAAATTTGGGTATATTAAATTTTTCGTTGTAGTGGACATTGATTAAATAACATTTTTTTATCAAGATTAGCATATGAGTTATTGTAAAACCCGCTTTAAACTACCTAAGATCATTGAATGCATGAAAACACAGTCAAATTAAAACTTTACGATTAATTAATATACAACACGTATCATGAACATTTAATATAAATATTATCTATAGTAATTATTTATTAACTACAAGTATTACGTATGTAAATTATTACATTATAAGTATTTATGTATAATACTTAAATCATGACAAGAATTAAACGAGTTAAAATACGAGCACACTTTAGTAATAGTAGTACACGGGAATTGTTCAAAAACATGAAAAACAAAAAATAAATAAATACTATATGGGTGTTTGTTTTGGACGGCAACAATAAGAGAAATAAACAAGGGCCCAAGGCCCGACCCATGTTTGATTAACAATACAGGAAAACAATCCTTTTCATTCATTATGTCATTTTACAAAAAATAAAAAATAAAAAAAAATAAAATAAAGAAAACCCTAGTTTTCTCTTGGTTGGCCGCCGACAGCAAAAGCAAAAAGGGAAACAGGAGATACAATTTTATCTTCGATTAATGATATGTGATTGTTCGTGTTTGATTTTCTAAACCATTACACTTTCGGTAATCCTAAATACCTCTCTCTATATTTTTCTTTAATCATGAATCCAATAATTAAATATTGAACATGTGTATTGATTATTAAATCAAGATTAGGATCGGGTTTTATTTGGGTTTGCATGGAAACCGAGACCAAGTGGTCTCGGTGGTTATGTGTTCAATCAGCCGCAACCCCACAAAGGGGGTAGTGGCGTGTTGGTGTTACCAGCCGCAAACCAGGCCCTCGGTGGCAGCCTTGGTGAGGGTTGCTGTTGGGGCAGTGGTAGCCGCAGCTTGGTAGTGGCGAAACACCAGCCATAGTGGGAATTCAGGACAATCGGTGGGTCATTGGGGGCTGCAAGTTAGAAACTGGTTACAGCCGGTGACTAACACCACACGGCCAGTGGCTACGAGTCACAACCGGTGGCAAAATGGAACATAAAAGGGGGGGGGGTGTTTGGTTCAGGGTTTAAGGGGGTATTAAGGGGGTGTTTGGTTCAGGGATTTAAAGGAGCATTAAGGGGTGTTTGGTTAAATCATTTCGGGCTTCTTAAATAAACGTATATATTAATTAAACACGGACATGAATTTAATCACGACCTTTTTGTGAACTTATTAACCGACTTAATTAACATGGACTTATTGTTAATAACTATTTATTTAATTATTCATGAAATTAACATGGTACATTAATCAGATTAATTATGCACTTATAATAATTATTGTGTATAATTATTTATGATAAATTTCATGTCACATTTAATTAAGGACTTAGCTTAATTGTTTAATTATATTTTATTCATGGTATAATTTAATTAAATTAATATCTTACTTTAATTTAATTATACAACTATCAAGTTATAGTAAGGTATTATTAATATAAAATCAAATATATTAATAATGAATAATTTTTTATAAACCATGTATTATATTACTAATTAATAATTATTTATAAACCATGTATTATATTTTATTTATTAAACTTTACTATATTATGACATTTAATTAATCATGACTTATAAATATAATTATTAAGCTTTAGCTTATATCACATGCTTATTAAACAAGCTTATTACTAATCATGGAAACATGCTATTTATGGAAACATACTAATTTTGGAAACATACTATTTATGGAAAGATACTAATTATAGAAACCTTCTATTTTTAGAAACTTCATATTTATGAAAACTTGCTATTTTTGGAAAGTTGCTATATAAGGAAACCTGCTATTTTTGGAAAGTTACTATATATAGAAACCTGTTATTTTTAGAAAGTTACTCATTATGAAACAACAAGTACAATAACACATAAAACATGAAATACACCAATCAAGAACACATGAAACACTAAGAAGCACATGATTAAATATGAAATAGTCAAACAAGTTAAGAACATGTAAAACAAGACAATAACAAGTAAAACAAGTTAAGAACACGTCAAGTAAACTAATAAACAGTAAGTATACGTTAAACAAACAACTCATTCATGTCCATTTCATTATGTAGCACTTGTGAAGTCGGAGTAGATCTTCCGCTTTTATCTTCATTTTCATTACTAGACATAAGGTACGGATGTTTCCTCCTTCAGTAAGGACACTCTCTTCCTATACTTAGGATTTCCCCTTTTGCAGCCATCTGTTTTCCCCGGTAGTTTACATTAAAATTATCAGTAATTAATATGATTAATATTTTAGATTGCATGAGCTATATACATGCATGCCAGTTCCACCTAGTTATGGAGGTACCGTAACCGTAACACTTGAGGCACCGGTGTTATTACTCTTTCACGGTGAGAGTGATTGCTCGCGGCGTCCCTTTCAGTTATTTGCCTTTTATATTATTATCATGTGGGGCGAATGGGTGCATCCTAGTACATGTTTAGCAGATTACACGGTAACTATGGTGTGTGCTCTACATCCGTTACATAGAGCTGATCCCTTTACCCAGACTATTATAATTAGAGGCAACCCCTCTAATTGCATGAAGAGGTCACCCCTCTATGTATTCATGCACGTTGATATTTATCATGACCTATATAGGCTATTGGGATTTTAAAATACAGTTTTTATGAAATAAACATACGTCTTTTCATAATATAAACCAGTTTATAAACATACTCCAGGTTTTACAAGACTTACATTATTCTGCTGCTTTGTTATACCGTACTTATGTTTCTGTCATTCATATTATTTTCATTATGTCATATATCCGTTCATTGAGCGTATTGCTCAGCCGTATATTTTCTTTCCATGACCCAAACGGCAGGTGCCCAAAAACAGACTCGAGCAAGGAGAGGACGCGCATAGGATGGGAGTTGCCTTATACTTCTTTCCCTTTGCACTTCATTTACTTTATGCATCTTTTGAGTTTATGTTTTGGGGGCCGATGTTTGATTCCGGCTTTACTTTATGGTCATTTATGTTTTTAAGACATATTACCTTGCTGTTTTGATGACACGTCATAATTGTCATGTAACGGTCCACTTATCAAAGTGGGGTGTTACAGTTATATTTCGGATATTAAGTAGGGGTGTATGGAAGTTGATTGAAGGAGGTGGAAATTTGGGATGAAGTTGAGTTAGGATTAGCCGAACAAGACGAGTCCAAAATTTGGCTTTGTTTATAACACCCCATTTGTTAAGATGGAATGCTATAGTAAAATATGGCGTGTCATCAAAGCATGCAAGGTAAATGTCTAAACATTCATGACCATAAATAGAAATACCGGAATCAAACATCGATAGTGTAAGTAACTCACACACAAGCAATATTAAGTAATGTAAATGAAAGGACTAAACAATGTCCAAAAGAAGTAAAGTATGAAAAGTAGGAATAATTTCGTAAGGTAAAAGAGGCTGGATAGCTTCCATCCGAATGCACATACTCTGGAGATCCTACTTGCGACCTTGGGTATGTAACACCCCATTTTGGAAATGGAAATATCACATCAATTATGGCGTGTCATCAAAGCATACAAGGTAAAATGTCTAAACATTACTTGACCATATAAAGGAAAATACCGGAATCAAACATCGGTAGTCCAAAAGTAAAGCTCATCACACACAAACATAGTATAGTAAAGGAAAAGGACGAAACAATGTCCAAAGCATAAGTATCATAAAGAAAGGAAATGCATAATGTAAAGAAGGCTAGACAGCTTCCAGTCCATATGCACGTACTCTTAGTGTCTACGAGCGTCCGTGAGTACCTGTCGTTTTGGGAACATAGAAAAGGGAAAACGGCTGAGCAATACGCTCAGTGCACGATGTACAATAAAGCATGAATAGGATAAGCATATAACATAATAACAGCGGAAGAAACTAAGTCCCGAGTAACCTGGTTAAGTCTTAATAAAACTGGTTTTATAGTTTGAAAGTCTTATGTTTATCTTATAAAAACTGTTTGTCATATTTTACCGTTTAGCCAATATAGGTCATGAATATCCACCGTGCATGAATAATTGGAGGGGTGACCTCATCATGCAAATTAGAGGGGCTGCCTCTAATTTAATATACTGGTTTTATGGGTAGGAGGGATCAGCTCCTTGTGAAGGATGCAAGGCACACACCACATTCACCATGTAATCCTGAATAAAAACGTGTAACTAGGATGCACCCATACGCCCCACATGATAAATATAAATAAATGGCCAAAATCTGAAGGGACGCCACGAGCAATCACTCCGCCGTGGTGAAGTCATAACATCAGTGCCTTTAATGTTATGGTTATGGTACCTCCATAACTAGGTGAAACTGGTCATGCATGTATATGGCTATAGGTAATCATATTTAAACATAAGCAATCAAAATCATACTTATACTACGGGAAAACAGTTGGCTGCATACGGGGAAATCCTAATAAGGAAAGAATGTCCATACTGAAAGGACGGGAATCCGTACCTTATGTCCAGTGAACGAGAACGATGAACTGCGAGAATCCTACTTCCGAAACACTAGTGCTACATAAATACGTACATGAAATAAGTATCTGCTTACTACATACATAGCTGGTTTTATATCATGTCTTAGCTTATTTTATGTGTTCTTACTATTTACACTGTTTAAAGCCTTAAACTGTGTTAAATCCTACATTCTGTTCATTCTGATTAAGTATTTCTGATATTTCATGTGTTATTATACTTACTGTGTCATAATAAGTAACTTTCCAAAAATAGCAGGTTTCCTAAAATAGAAAGTTTCCAAAAATAGAAAGTTTCCAAAAATAGAAAGTTACCAAAAATAGAAAGTTTCAAAAAATAGAAAGTTTCCAAAAATAGAAAGTTTCCAAAAGTAGAAAGTTTCCAAAAATAGATTTACTGCTTAAAATAGATAAGTTTCTAAAAATAGAAAGTTTCCATAAATAGATTAGCTGCCTTAATTAAATAAGTTTCCATAAATAGATTAGCTGCCTTAAATAAATAAGTTTCTAAAAATAGCTGGTTTCCATAAATAAAATAGCTGCCTTATTTAGTTAAGTTTCTAAAAATAGAAAGTTTCCATAATTAAAAATAAGCTGATTAAATAAGCTAAGTAAATAAGCCTAAGTATTTTCATGATTATTTTCTAAGTCATACGATATATTATATAGTTTAATAATTATTTCATGTAATTTAATTAAACTATAGGTTATAATATTTAATTAATGTATGACATGTTTTAATTAAATATATTAAATACTTAGGTTAAAATATGTATTATTAAATACTAATAATATAACCTAAGTCATGTTTAATTAATTAATTATATCCATGGTTTTAAAATAATTAATTAATTATAAGTCTTAATAATATAAATACTTAGGTTAAAATAATTCATGTTTATTAATAATTAGTTAACCTAAGTCATGTTATTAAATTAATTACATCTTATTAATTTAATTCTTAACATAAGTTTATAACATAAACAACTAACATAATCATGATCCGGATCTAAGCTTAAAACATACACTGGATATGAACAAACACCGTACCCCGAACCAATTCAGGGTACCCACTTGCTGCCGTGGGACCCACACGCACCAACCAAGACCAAAAAGGTCTTGGTGGTGGTTGGTTAACAACAAACCGAGCCCCCCTTAGGGTCGGTTTTACCTGCGGCCCAAAACAAACACCCCTTAGATCCACCCCTTTGATTAATTAATGACCAAAACATGTTAGATCTAGGTTTATTTAATGTGTTTTTTATGAAAAACATCATGTGTTCTTAATTAATAAAAGATTAATTAAAAAGAAAACAAGTAAAAAGGTTTTACCGTATTCGTGGATCAAAAGGGTGAAGAACAAACACGAAAAAACACTAAAATAACAAGATCCAAGATCAAACTCACCCCCTTATGGTGGTTTGTAGGTGGCGGCACACAAAGAGAAGGAGGAAGGAGTTTTAGGTTTTCTTGAAATTCTTCTGTAAAAATAATCTGAGTAGTAAAAACTCTTAACCCTCCCTTTAATAAAATTGACAATGGGCTTGGCCCATTGTCCTATGTTGGCCGCGGGTAGGGACTCCCTTGTGGGGGTCCCGTACCTCGTTTCGCGTCTTGTAATTTCATACACGTTTACGTTTAATTTAGTTCGTGTTTTAAAAGTTCTCGTTACGTAAATATCCTACACTTATATATTTAATTACGCTCGTATTAAATATATATACGTAATTAATAATATCTCGTGTTTTAATTACTCTCGTGATTCGTGATCGTATGTTCGTGATTAATTATTGCTAAATAATTATTACGTGATCGTTCATATAAAATACTTATCGTGTTCTAACACGTACGTAATACATAAATTCCTAATACGTAATCGTAATCATGTTATATTAGGAAAGTTTTTAACTAGTACGTACGAACTTAAGGTGCTATGCATGGTAAAAGCATGCGGGTTTTACAACTCTTCCCCCCTAAAAAGAATAATTCGTCCCCGAATTATAGATAAAGTAAACTGGAAAAGAAGAACATACCCGAATTCAAAATATGAAATGAGGGTAAGAAGTCCGGATAGACTCCTCTGTTTCCCAAGTGGCTTCCCGCTCGGTATGATCCCTCCATATAATTTTGACGAATGGAATCGTCTTCTTTCTCATGACTCGTTCTTGCCTGTCAAGAACTCGTTCGGGTTCTTCTATAAAAGTGAGATCTTCACGAATCTGTTCCAGTGGATACTGAACCATGTGAAGGGGATGATATTGGTACCCTCTGAGTAAGGACACATGAAACACATTGTGCACATGCGAAAGCTGAGGAGGTAACACCAATCGGTAAGATACTTCACCGACTCGTTCAATGATATCAAACGGTTCGATGAAACGAGGACTGAGCTTCCCTTTAATCCCGAAGCGTCTAACACCACGTGCCGGCGAAACCTTAAGGAAGACGTGATCTCCTACGTTAAAGTGTAAATCCCTACGATGCTTGTCGGCGTAACTCTTTTGACGTGACTGTGCCTCCTGAATTTTCTGCCTAGCTACTGCGATCTTCTCATTTGTCATCTCTATGATTTCTGATCCTTCGAGTGTTCGCTCGCCAACCTGATCCCAGCAGATTGGGGCGCGACACTTTCTGCCATACAACATCTCAAATGGAGCACACTTGATGCTCGCGTGCCAGCTGTTGTTGTACGCAAACTCCACCAAACAAATGTATTCGTCCCAATCACCCGTCCATTCCAACGCACATGACCTCAACATATCCTCCAATGTCTGAATGGTTCGCTCCGACTGTCCGTCCGTTTGAGGATGAAAAGCCGTACTAAGCTTAAGTTGTGTACCCCAAGCTTTCTGCAGACTTTTCCAAAAGCGCGAAGTGAATCGAGGATCTCTGTCTGAGATGATGCTGGATGGTGCACCGTGTAGTCTCATGATCTCTCGTCTGTACTTATCTGCGAGTTTACTTACCGGATCTTCCTTGCGGATCGGTAAGAAATGAGCTGATTTGGTAAGTCGATCAACGATAACCCAAATTGCATCATGCTTCCTTTTGGTAGGCGGAAGACCGGTAACAAAATCCATGGTGATTTTATCCCACTTCCACTCTGGAATATCTAACGGTTGAAGGAGACCGCCAGATCGCTGACGCTCGATCTTAACCTGCTGGCAGGTAAGACATTTGGAGACGTAAGTGGCCACATCCTGCTTCATACCACTCCACCAAAAGTACTGCTTGATGTCATGGTACATTTTAGTTGAACCAGGATGTATCGAGAATGGGGAGCTATGAGCTTCTTCTAGCAAAGCTTCCCGGAGTTCTTGGTCATCAGGAACACAAAGTCTAGTGCCCTGCCATACGATACCGTCTGCATCTACTCTGAATTATGTCTGCTTCTCCAAATTCTGTACTATCGCCCATATTTCTCCGTCATCCTTCTGAGCTTCCTTGATCTTAGATAGTAATTCGGGTTCTACTCTAAGATTATCCCAGTAACCGTGCTGTCCACGTACCATGATCTCAATGTCTAGTCGCTCCAAGTCTCTTGTGATTTCCTCTTCGATTCTAATGCTGTTGATCATTCCGGACTTCCTGCTAAGAGCGTCTGCTACTACATTTGCCTTTCCGGGATGATACTGAAGATTAATGTCATAATCCTTCAACAGCTCTAACCATCTCCTTTGCCTCATGTTCAATTCACGTTGAGTGAAGATATACTTCAAGCTCTTGTGGTCCGTGAAAATGTCACATGATTCTCCATATAAGTAGTGTCTCCATATCTTCAATGCAAACACGACTGCAGCAAGTTCCAGATCGTGCGTGGGGTAATTCTCTTCATAAGGCTTAAGCTGCTGTGAAGCGTACGCGATCACTTTTGTAACACCCCATTTTGATAAATGGAATGTCACGCGTAATTATGGCGTGTCATCAAAGCATGCAAGGTAATATGTAGTAAAACATACATGACCATAGGGAAAACCGGAATCAAACATCGGTTCCCAAACATAAGCCCAAAACATAACAAAGTAAATGAACTGAATGAAAGACTAAACAAGCATAAATATATGAAGGAAACAGGAGAAGAAGTCTATGGCAGCTTCCATCCTATGCATGTCCTCCAAATGCTCGAGTCTTGGGTACCTGCCGTTTTGGGACATGGAAAGGAAAGTAACGGCTGAGCAAAACGCTCAGTGCACGGATATACAATATAGCACGAAATAGGATAAGCATGTAACATATAACAGCGAAAGACTAAGTTCTGAGTAAACTGGTTAAGTATTAAGAAAACTGGTTTTATAGTTTGAAAAGCCTTATGCTTATCTTATGAAAACTGTTTTAACATAAATATACCATAGCCCATATAGGTCATGAAAAGGTCACGTGCATGAATACTTGGAGGGGTGACCTCATCATGCTGATTAGAGGGGATGCCTCTAATTAATATACTGGTTTGGGTAGGAGGGATCAACTCCTTGTGAAGGATGCAAGGCACACACCACATTCACCATGAAATACTGAATAAAACATGTAACTAGGATGCACCCATACGCCCCACCTGATATAATAATATGGCCAAAACTGAAAAGGGACGCCACGAGCAATCACTCCGCCGTGGGGAAGTCATAACGTTGGTGCCTCCAATGTTATGGTTATGGTACCTCCATAACTAGGTGAAACTGGTCATGCTTGTATATGGCTATAGATTATGCTAATTTAAACATAAGTAGTTCAAAACAATAAAACAAATACTGGGGAAAACAGTTGGCTGCATACGGGGAAATCCTAAAAAGGAAAGAATGTCCATACTGAAAGGACGGGAATCCGTACCTCAAGTCCAGTGAATGAACGGAAGAAAGACTCCTACTTCTGGATCACTAAAGCTACATGAATACACACGTGTATAAGTATCGAATCGCTGAATACGTACTGGGTTTTACGTCTTGTCTTAACTCATTATATATGTTTTAAGTCATGTTTTACTGTTTCAAGCTTTAATCTGTGTTTATCTTATATTCTGATTAATCTGATTAAGTATTACTGGTATTTCATGTATTATTATACTTACTGTGTAATAATAAGTAACTTTCCAAAAATAGCAGGTTTCCAAAAATAGAAAGTTTCCAAAAATAGAAAGTTTCCAAAAATAGAAAGTTTCCAAAAATAGAAAGTTACCAAAAATAGAAAGTTTCCAAAAATAGAAAGTTTCCAAAAATAGAAAGTTTCCAAAAATAGAAAGTTTCCAAAAATAGAAAGTTTCCTAAAATAGACTTTACTGCTTAAAATAGATTAGTTTCTAAAAATAGAAAGTTTCCAAAAATAGATCAGTTGCCTTAATTAAATAAGTTTCCATATATAGAAGGTTTCCATGATTAGATTAGCTGCCTGAAATAGATATATTTCCATATATAGAAGGTTTCCATTAATAGATTAGTTGCCTTATTTAATTAAGTTTCTATAAATAGAAGTTTCCATAATTAGAATTAAGCTGGTTACATAAGCTAACATATAAGTCTAAGTGTTTATAAGCTTATTTCTTAAGTCATATGATATAGTGTATAGTTTAATTATTATTTCATGTATTTTAATTAAACTATAGGTTAAGCATTTTAATTAAAGTATAACATGTTTTAATTAAAATGGAATAAAATACTTAGGTTAAAATGTGTATTATATGTATTAATAACATAACCTAAGTCATGTCTAAATTAATTAATTATAGGCATATTTTAAATAATTAATTAATTATAACTTATAACATAAAATACTTAGGTTAAATTAATATCATGCTAAATTAATAATTAATATAACCTAAGTCATGATTTAATTAATATCTCATGTTATTAATTAATTTATATCCTAAGTTCATGATTCATAAAAAAAATTAACATGTAACATAGATCATGATTTAACCAACGAACCGTGAACCGGGCATGATATCGACACCGTACCCCGAACCAAATCGGGGTTCCCCTTGGTTCCTTGCTGCCGTGGGACCCACACCACCAAACCGGGACCACATGGTCTCGGTGGTGGTTTCTAGGCCAAGCCGTGACCCCCTTAGGGCACGGTCTAGGCGTCGGCTAAACCAAACACCCGTAAAACACCCTTTTGATTTTACCCTTTAACCAAATACATGTTTATTTTATGTTTTTAATTAGGTTTTAAAAACATCATGTTCTTAATTAATTTTACCAAATCAAATCAAAAGAAATAATTAAAAAGAAAGGTTAAAAAGGTATACCGAATGTGTGGATCAATAGAGGATGAACAAACACTAACACTTGTACAATATCCATGATCAAAATCAACAAGAACACCTCCTTTTTGATGATTATAGGTGGCGGCCACAATGGAAGCAAGGAAGGAGGAGGAAAAACTTTTAGGGTTTTATTTATTTTCTATAAAATGTGATAATGAATGACTTTTTCCCCTTAACCCCCTTGTTTAGTAAAATGATGGGCTAGGCCCATTTCTTGTCCCTAATTTCGTGGTTCATGGGGCCCACATGGGGTAACCCAAATGTTTTTCGTGTCTAAATAATAAGTGTGTTCTCGTGTTCGTTCGTGGTTAAACGTGTTCGTGTTTAAAGTGTTTCTGTTTATTTTATCATGTAGTTTATCGTATTCTTAACGCTCGTAATTATATTATATGTATTTACGTGATTATTTTAGTTCGTGTTTTAATGGTGATCATGATTTAATTATGTTCACGTGAAATATCTATTAACTGTTTATCATGAGTTCGTACGTAATCGATACTTATCATGTCATACACGTATGTACTTACTTGATTAATAGCACATGAATGTGATCAATACTGAATAAGGTAAGTTTTAATCTAGGACGTACGATCTTAAGGGCACTATTCATGGTAAAAGCATGCGGGTTTTACAATTCTTCCCCCCTAAAAAGAATAATTCGTCCCCGAATTATAGATAAAGTAACTGGAAGCGAAACATACCCGAATCAAACTGGAAAGGTATGCAAAAATAACGGAAATGAAGGTGACATGGTAGAAGGGAACGTGGAACATGACCTGTCTTGAAAAGACATGGAACGTGACGTGACTGAAAGGACATATCTAATCGATACGAGAAAATAGATAAGAAGTCCGGATGAACTTGTCCGTTTCCAAGTGGCCTCCCTCTTGGAACGGTTCCTTCAGAAGATCCCGACACTAATGATAAATCTTGGTCCTCCTGACCTTGACTTGGAACACGAAGAAATTCTTGGTTATCAACGGAAGGTAGATCCCCTAAATTCGATCGTGGAAAATAAGAGTTAACGTGCAAGGGTAACTGAAACGTTACGATGCAAGACAATCTGACTTAACTGATAATTAGAAACGATGCGCGAGACATAAAGAAACGTAGTACGTGAAAAATTTTGAACGTGATACGTGAAAAATTTTGAACGTGCTACGTGGAGATATGGCGAGTGTAGTATGAGTAACATATCGTGATCCATGATACATGTAACATATCTTGATCATGATATGAGGAACGTGGAATGAACATGACATGTGAGACATATCGTGATCATAGAATTTAATGGCGGTAACGCCAAACGCTACAAGGTGAGACGTGGAATATGACGTGAAACATCTATCTGATGATGGAGAGTTATACTAAACTTGGGTCTGGTCTCTCAAGTTCTTGCAAACTTCCCAGAATGAGAAAAGAATGAACGTAAAATCGTAAGCCAAAATACCATCATGAACGTGAATAGTGTCATGAACATGAGCGCGAAAGCAAGTCGTGGAATTAGAATGAAGACGTGAAGTAAGTTAGGAGTACAATTACGAATCTTTGTCTGACCCGATAGCTAAGGGATTTCCAAGTGATCGGATGAGCCTTGGCTGGAACATGTTCGTTCAATCTGTTGGTTCTGAAATCCATACGGATGTAAGGATTCTGCAGACTTGATCAAACTGTTGACAATAACCCAGATAGCATCATGCTTCTTTTGAGTTTGCGTTAATCTGGTAACCAACCCCATGGAGATCTTGTCCCATTTCGATTCACAATTTCAAATGATAAAAACATCCCAGTCAGTTGGTGTCCTATTTTAACCTGTTTGTATGACAGGTATGAAGATATGAACGTAACTGTATCTTGCTTCATCGAACTTGATACATAGGAGTTTGCGAAACTCTGAGTCTCTAAATCTAGACTTCTCCTAGCGTAAGATTTCCTAGAACAGCTAATGTAGTGTAGGGTTCTCTCCTTTACGCATAAGCTGAGTCATGGTAAGATTAACCATAAAAACCCATGTTATTCAGTGTGTTACTGTAATCAAACAGAAATGATATTGGAAAAAAAATTCCAGGGTAGAATTTCTCTTGTCATAGAATTTGCAACATAGTGCAGATAGTGTCTTCCTGTTCTTCTCTAGGCTTAGAGGGAATCAGGTTATCCTCAATGAAAACGCTGATGAATTTGTTTAGGAGTTCATGGAAACTCAATTTATTAAGTCCATAATGCGGTTGGAGCATCGATGAGACTAATTCAAAATCATAAATTTAGCATGACCGGGTCGTGTACGAATAGCAGTCATGGACATGTCCTGCTTTTTCACTCGTCACTGTTGGCAGCATGATCGTGAGTTCGATCTTGGAAAAGTGATCAACATCATACGGTTGATTGAACATGTTGTCTATATGTGGAGGAGAATAACGGTCATGAATGGTGATTTGTTTAAGTCGACGGTAGTCGACACATAATCTCATGGTACCATCCTTCTCCTTGAAGATTCTTCTGGAGTGTAAGGAACAATTTTGGAATAATCCGTTGGTTATGCGTAAAAGGACCTTAGTAGTCGTGTCTTACTGACAGCTAGAAAATTTTAGCAATTATGGCTAACTAAGCACGTGCTTGAAAAGCATAGATAATTTGTACAGATTTTTCTGATGGAAAATCAAGCTGAATGTATTCAAGAGCCTGAACATTACTGTACATAATTATGAATCGTAGCATGGTGTGATGTTCATAGTCCATAATTAGGATAAAATTCATCTCGTGTCTGTCCGAGGAAATGCGTTAGCAGCTTGGATCTCATCATTAAGCTGAAGGAAAACCTTCGTATACGTGGGAATACGAAAGGCGTCCTTCATGGTCATGAATATATGAAATATGGTGAAAGAAATGAAAGTGACATCGGCAACGTGACAGTTCTCACTTATGCGCCGGTAATGGTATTGAAATTCTTGTGGCCTGATTAATACATGGCACAACAAAATGGATATACCCTTGGAGGGTACCCTGAATTTCTTAGAAATGTTCCATAATTAGACGTGAGTCATGTGTCTTGACTCGTGTCTTGAGAAATGTAAGCGTGACATATGTCTTGACTGGTATCTTGACATGTGTCCTCAGAAAGTATACGTGAGACATGTGTCTTGACATGTGTCTCGAGATGTGAAACAATTAGAACTACAAATATTAGGTTAATATGTCAGAATTGGCGGATCGGTTGGACTACTGATCATTTGTATGTCTGATCACGTCCGTGGCCGGAGCCTCGGTTGCGATTTCTAGGATAGTTGCTGTCATAGTAGTGGTTACTATCATCTTGTATGTCGGTTCCATGACGGTCATTCTCATGACAGTGACTCATGTAACTATTCAGCTGAGTGGCCGGCTGGTACTGGTTTGCACTCATATGGCTGAAATGACAGCCGATCGACGTGTGACATGTAACTATGAATTTGGGACAATGATTGATGGGAATTGTCTGATGGTGAAGCATCTTCTCGTCCAATTGCTTTGCTCCGACGCCTTTGTCTTCGTCTTTTAGGATCTCCAGGTTGTGAACAGCATCAGCATCAGCATCTCGTAGCGTCTCCCAACATCAGCAGCATCAACCTTCAGTAACATCTCCAAGCTATGAGCGGCATCGACAACCTTGTAGAATATCAGCAAGTGAACATACGCCTGAGATGATTTAGAATCGACTAGCGAATACTCGTGAAGTATTGCAAGTGGAATACACATGGATTAAGGTACATGTAATACACATGAAATACGGTACGTGGAGTACACATGGAATGCACATGAAATGATCGGTATGGGCTCGATCATTTGTCATGATTTAAGGAAAGTAAACCGGTTAAACGGTTAGGAAAACCATCATGATAACCTGGCAGTATTAGCATAGACATCATTCTGGTTGCATAGAGAAACGCTAAAGTGTGGTTACACAAAATTCAACGATGATTTGCCTGACAACATGATCAATGGAAACCAACCATGACTATCATGAAAGCATGATTCAAGAAATCTAACAATGTCTTGCAGGACAATGTAAATAACAAAAGAGGCGTGAAACATAATCAACATGAAGACGGAATTATCATGAGGAAACATGAAACCATCTATTACAAGAAGTGTATAACATAATCAGCATGAAACTGAAGTTAACCATGACAGTATGAAGGCATACTTGACATAAAAACATAATAACTTATGATGGGACATGAAAAAATTTTATGCCAATTTAAATCATGAGAAAAATTTTATGCAAGAAAAACAGTGCATGAATGCGTAATGTAGTTTATAAAACCTTTATATGTGCGAGGGAACGCCTATGGGTCGGTTCCAAAACAAAAGACATGGCGAGGGGACGCCTATGGGTCGGTCCCAAAGTTAAAAGTTTCGATAAAAGCACATGCGACTAAATAGGGCCAGTCCTGTACCAACCATTACTTAGTCAAAATTCCTGCAACAGATGACATATGATATAAATGCATGAATGCATGAAACATAATAATTAAAAGTCATTGTCAAAACTTAACAGAAAAAAATTTTATGTGAAAATCATAAACTACTAGGGTTCAGTTCACATAATCACAGTTCACTAGGAACATCTTGCATAGACACTGACACATAACTAAATATGGATGACGGTTGTTCATTCCATATTGGTAAAACGATACTGGTGAAAACATCATGGTTGAAACAACAAGGTGCTGAAAACGTAATGGTTAAAACAAAAAGGTGCTGAAAACGTCAATACGTGGAATAACAATCGTTGGCTTAGGAAGCTCCTGGTGACTACCCACTAGTCACAGGTCGAGTTTTAGAGCCTACAGGTCGAAGCCTTGGCTCTGATACCATAATTGTAACACCCCATTTTGATAAATGGAATGTCACGCGTAATTATGGCGTGTCATCAAAGCATGCAAGGTAATATGTAGTAAAACATACATGACCATAGGGAAAACCGGAATCAAACATCGGTTCCCAAACATAAGCCCAAAACATAACAAAGTAAATGAACTGAATGAAAGACTAAACAAGCATAAATATATGAAGGAAACAGGAGAAGAAGTCTATGGCAGCTTCCATCCTATGCATGTCCTCCAAATGCTCGAGTCTTGGGTACCTGCCGTTTTGGGACATGGAAAGGAAAGTAACGGCTGAGCAAAACGCTCAGTGCACGGATATACAATATAGCACGAAATAGGATAAGCATGTAACATATAACAGCGGAAGACTAAGTTCTGAGTAAACTGGTTAAGTATTAAGAAAACTGGTTTTATAGTTTGAAAAGCCTTATGCTTATCTTATGAAAACTGTTTTAACATAAAAATACCATAGCCCATATAGGTCATGAAAAGGTCACGTGCATGAATACTTGGAGGGGTGATCTCATCATGCTGATTAGAGGGGATGCCTCTAATTAATATACTGGTTTGGGTAGGAGGGATCAACTCCTTGTGAAGGATGCAAGGCACACACCACATTCACCATGAAATACTAAATAAAACATGTAACTAGGATGCACCCATACGCCCCACCTGATATAATAATATGGCCAAAACTGAAAAGGGACGCCACGAGCAATCACTCCGCCGTGGGGAAGTCATAACGTTGGTGCCTCCAATGTTATGGTTATGGTACCTCCATAACTAGGTGAAACTGGTCATGCTTGTATATGGCTATAGATTATGCTAATTTAAACATAAGCAGTTCAAAACAATAAAACAAATACTGGGGAAAACAGTTGGCTGCATACGGGGAAATCCTAAAAAGGAAAGAATGTCCATACTGAAAGGACGGGAATCCGTACCTCAAGTCCAGTGAATGAACGGAAGAAAGACTCCTACTTCTGGATCACTAAAGCTACATGAATACACACGTGTATAAGTATCGAATCGCTGAATACGTACTGGGTTTTACGTCTTGTCTTAACTCATTATATATGTTTTAAGTCATGTTTTACTGTTTCAAGCTTTAATCTGTGTTTATCTTATATTCTGATTAATCTGATTAAGTATTACTGGTATTTCATGTATTATTATACTTACTGTGTAATAATAAGTAACTTTCCAAAAATAGCAGGTTTCCAAAAATAGAAAGTTTCCAAAAATAGAAAGTTTCCAAAAATAGAAAGTTTCCAAAAATAGAAAGTTACCAAAAATAGAAAGTTTCCAAAAATAGAAAGTTTCCAAAAATAGAAAGTTTCCTAAAATAGAAAGTTTCCTAAAATAGACTTTACTGCTTAAAATATATTAGTTTCTAAAAATAGAAAGTTTCCAAAAATAGATCAGCTGCCTTAATTAAATAAGTTTCCATATATAGAAGGTTTCCATGATTAGATTAGCTGCCTGAAATAGATATATTTCCATATATAGAAGGTTTCCATTAATAGATTAGTTGCCTTATTTAATTAAGTTTCTATAAATAGAAGTTTCCATAAATAGAATTAAGCTGGTTACATAAGCTAACATATAAGTCTAAGTGTTTATAAGCTTATTTCTTAAGTCATATGATATAGTGTATAGTTTAATTATTATTTCATGTATTTTAATTAAACTATAGGTTAAGTATTTTAATTAAAGTATAACATGTTTTAATTAAAATGGAATAAAATACTTAGGTTAAAATGTGTATTATATGTATTAATAACATAACCTAAGTCATGTCTAAATTAATTAATTATAGGCATGTTTTAAATAATTAATTAATTATAACTTATAACATAAAATACTTAGGTTAAATTAATATCATGCTAAATTAATAATTAATATAACCTAAGTCATGATTTAATTAATATATCATGTTATTAATTAATTTATATCCTAAGTTCATGATTCATAAAAAAAATTAACATGTAACATAGATCATGATTTAACCAACGAACCGTGAACCGGGCATGATATCGACACCGTACCCCGAACCAAATCGGGGTTCCCCTTGGTTCCTTGCTGCCGTGGGACCCACACCACCAAACCGGGACCACATGGTCTCGGTGGTGGTTTCTAGGCCAAGCCGTGACCCCCTTAGGGCACGGTCTAGGCGTCGGCTAAACCAAACACCCGTAAAACACCCTTTTGATTTTACCCTTTAACCAAATACATGTTTATTTTATGTTTTTAATTAGGTTTTAAAAACATCATGTTCTTAATTAATTTTACCAAATCAAATCAAAAGAAATAATTAAAAAGAAAGGTTAAAAAGGTATACCGAATGTGTGGATCAATAGAGGATGAACAAACACTAACACTTGTACAATATCTATGATCAAAATCAACAAGAACACCTCCTTTTTGATGATTATAGGTGGCGGCCACAATGGAAGCAAGGAAGGAGGAGGAAAAACTTTTAGGGTTTTATTTATTTTCTATAAAATGTGATAATGAATGACTTTTTCCCCTTAACCCCCTTGTTTAGTAAAATGATGGGCTAGGCCCATTTCTTGTCCCTAATTTCGTGGTTCATGGGGCCCACATGGGGTAACCCAAATGTTTTTCGTGTCTAAATAATAAGTGTGTTCTCGTGTTCGTTCGTGGTTAAACGTGTTCGTGTTTAAAGTGTTTCTGTTTATTTTATCATGTAGTTTATCGTATTCTTAACGCTCGTAATTATATTATATGTATTTACGTGATTATTTTAGTTCGTGTTTTAATGGTGATCATGATTTAATTATGTTCACGTGAAATATCTATTAACTGTTTATCATGAGTTCGTACGTAATCGATACTTATCATGTCATACACGTATGTACTTACTTGATTAATAGCACATGAATGTGATCAATACTGAATAAGGTAAGTTTTAATCTAGGACGTACGATCTTAAGGGCACTATTCATGGTAAAAGCATGCGGGTTTTACAACTTTCCCATGTTGCATGAGAACACAGCCAAGTCCCTTCCCCGATGCATCGCTGTAGATTTGAAATCCATCCGTACCAGATGGTAGAGTAAGAATAGGTGCAGATACTAGCTTCTGCTTCAGGTCTTCAAAGCTCTTCTCTGGATCTTCAGTCCAGACGAATTTCTCCCCTTTCCGCATCAGTTTGGTCAATGGTAGTGCTAAGCGGGAAAAGTTCTCCACGAACCTACGGTAATAGCCAGCTATGCCTAAGAAACTGTGGACTTCCGTCGCTGATGTCGGCCTTGGCCACTTAGTGATGGCCTCAACCTTCGCTGGATCCATAGTGATTCCTTCTGCTGATACAATGTGACCTAAGAATGCCACCTTGTCTAACCAGAACTCACACTTGGAGAATTTAGCATACAGCTGCTTCTGACGAAGAATCTGTAGTATTGTACGAAGATGGTCTTCGTGTTCCTCCTTGGACTTAGAGAAAATCAGGATGTCATCGATGAAAACAATGACAAATTTGTCCAGAAATTCATGGAAGATTCTGTTCATCAGATCCATGAACACTGCTGGAGCATTTGTCAGGCCAAATGGCATAACTACAAACTCGTAGTGGCCATAACGAGTACGAAAGGCAATCTTAGCAATATCCTGCTCCTTGACTCGTAACTGATGATAGCCTGACCTAAGATCGATCTTGGAGAAGTGTTTGGCCCCTTGGAGTTGGTCAAACAGATCGTCAATGCGTGGCAGTGGATATCTATTCCGAATGGTAATCTTATTGAGCTCGCGATAGTCTATGCAAAGACGCATACTGCCGTCCTTCTTCTTAACAAACAAAACTGGTGCGCCCCATGGAGATGCGCTCGGTCGAATGAAACCTCGTTCGAGAAGTTCTTGCAGTTGATCCTTCAGCTCTATGGGAGCCATGCGATAAGGAGCCTTGGAGATTGGTTCAGCTCCTGGAATCAACTCGATACTGAATTCCACTTCTCGTGCAGGTGGTATGCCCGGAAGTTCTGCTGGAAACACGTCTTGGAATTCCGACACTATAGGTTGATCCTGAATCGATGGAGACTCAGCATCCATGTCGTGAACCGTAGCTAGATAACCCTCGCAGCCATGTGACAGTAGTGCACGCGCTTGCAGGGTAGATATGATTTGCACAGACCGTCCGGGTATGAACCCATTATGAATGTACTCTGGTGCATTGACATCACCGAAGATAACTCGATATGAATGGCAGTCTATAGTAGCATGATATTTGGATAGCCAATCCATGCCCAAAATCATGTCGAAGTCATTCATGTCCAGCGGAAGTGCGTCGACAGGTCGAACCTTATCATCAATTTCTAAGGGAAGACTCTTGTATACATGGGTGATTAATACAGAGTCCCTCAAAGGCGTGGAAATAGTAAGCCTATTTTCTAGTGGCAAGGGAGGCATCCTAATGTTCTTAGCATAAGCAGTAGAAATAACCGAGTGAGTAGCACCCGTATCGAAAAGAACACATGCAGCGCGACCATACATATACAAGATTCCAGTGATGGTACCTGTAGACTTGTTGGCCTGGTCTCGAGATGTCGTGTAGACACGCCCGGCAGTAGGAGGCGGCTTGGTATCAGCATGTCCCGATGTACCCTCCATCTCGCCCTTACGGCAATCCTTCATAATGTGGCCAGGAAGACCACACTTGAAGCACGCATCAGTATTACGGCGACATGGTCCTAGGTGCCTACGGTGGCAAGTAGAGCAAAGAGGATGAGTGTATCCTCCAGCAGGTGCTCTGGCTGGCTGAGGACCTGATAAAACATTTTACATGAGACATAATAGTTGGGTACAAAGAACGAAGCGGATAATCGTAAGATTGAATACCAGTGATAGCTGGACGGCTAGGCTGCGAACCTCTCTGGTTCTGATCCCTACCGTTTCCATGGTTCCTGGTAGAATTTTGCTAGAGTGTCAGAATATGAGTTATAACATAAGACATAAGGAATTTCGTAAGTATTAGGACCTGTTGTTGCTGGATTGCCCGGCGTTGTTACGGTAATTGTCATTACCGCCACGCCTATCCGTAGCAGATCGGTCATTAGTCTGACCATTTCCTTTGGGCTGATGAGGCTGATGCTGAGTAGCCGGCTGAGACCGGTCCCCAGTTTTCTGCCTGGAAGATACATTTAAAGAGATGAATTATTGACATATGAAAGATATACGGATTGATCACCGCTTGAATATGAAGGTTTTACCTCTTGTCGGGTCTTTCAGCTTCCCCGAATTCATCCCTCTCCTGCAACATCTCCAGTTTTCGTGCTGCATCGGCCACTTGTGCCACAGTATTGAACGTAGCACACACCAGATTGTTTGCGACCGATGTGCGAAGAGCCCATCTGAAGTGATGTGTCTGCTCTTCTAGAGTACCTGCTGCCGCACCAAGGAAACCAGCCAAGCGAAGAAAGCGCTGCATAAACTCGTTGCTATTCTCCCCAGCTCTCTGACGGATCTCGTGGTACTCTCTCTTGAGTTTGTCCTGCTCAACCTTGGGAAAGAACTGCTCCATCACCCTGTCCTTGAACTGAGCCCAAGTCAAACCAGCAACCCACTCATCACCACCTTCAGATTGCATCAAAGCTAACCACCAGTTGAGTACATCGCCTTGAATCGATAGCATGCCAACCTCGCCTTGCATGCGGGGTTACAGCCCATAGCGTTGAAGATCTTCTCAATGTGAGCCAACCAGCTTTCAGCATCGCTGGGGCTATCAGTCTTCTCAAAAGCTCGAGGGCGAAGCTTGTTGAATCTCTCCAGCCATACTGCTAATGTCACTGGAGGAGGAGGAGGAGGTGCCTGATTCTGCTGTTGCTGCTGATTGTTGGCAACTTGGACTTCAGCACGGATGTCATTCCGCAGTTGAGGAAGCAAGGCTTGCATGGCAGCCTGAATTGCAGCATTGAGCTGCTCCTGTTCGCGTGTGAGAACCATCTGACAGTATAACAATATAACATATGATAAAACAGTTCAAAACATAAAATATAAAATATATACATGAAAAAAATTTCTACTAAAATTTTCACGAGAAAGATTTTATGCAAGAAATTTTTTGTATGAATGCATGATGCAGTTTTATGAAAACTTTGGATGCTCGAGAGTGAACGCCTCTGGTCAGTTCACTCAAAACAAAAGACATATCGAGGGGACGCCTATGGGTCGGTCCCAAATCTAAAAGTTTCGATAAAACATATGCGACTAAATAGGGCCAGTCCTGTACCAACCATTACTTAGTCAAAAACCCTGTAACAATGACATGTATATGTATGCTTAAAAATGATGAATGCATGAAAACAACTGTCAGTTCTAGGAAGACCGTAGTGACTACCCACTAATCACAGGTCATATTTGAGAGCCTACAGGTCGAAGCCTTGGCTCTGATACCATAATTGTAACACCCCATTTTGGAAATGGAAATATCACAGCAATTATGGCGTGTCATCAAAGCATACAAGGTAAAATGTCTAAACATTACTTGACCATATAAAGGAAAATACCGGAATCAAACATCGGTAGTCCAAAAGTAAACTCATCACACACAAACATAGTATAGTAAAGGAAAAGGACGAAACAATGTCCAAAGCATAAGTATCATAAAGAAAGGAAATGCATAATGTAAAGAAGGCTAGACAGCTTCCAGTCCATATGCACGTACTCTTAGTGTCTACGAGCGTCCCTGAGTACCTGCCGTTTTGGGAACATAGAAAAGGGAAAACGGCTGAGCAATACGCTCAGTGCACGGATGTACAATAAAGCATGAATAGGATAAGCATATAACATAATAACAGCGGAAGAAACTAAGTCCCGAGTAACCTGGTTAAGTCTTAATAAAACTGGTTTTATAGTTTGAAAGTCTTATGTTTATCTTATAAAAACTGTTTGTCATATTTTACCGTTTAGCCAATATAGGTCATGAATATCCACCGTGCATGAATAATTGGAGGGGTGACCTCATCATGCAAATTAGAGGGGCTGCCTCTAATTTAATATACTGGTTTTATGGGTAGGAGGGATCAGCTCCTTGTGAAGGATGCAAGGCACACACCACATTCACCATGTAATCCTGAATAAAAACGTGTAACTAGGATGCACCCATACACCCCACATGATAAATATAAATAAATGGCCAAAAGCTGAAGGGACGCCACGAGCAATCACTCCGCCGTGGTGAAGTCATAACATCAGTGCCTCTAATGTTATGGTTATGGTACCTCCATAACTAGGTGAAACTGGTCATGCAAGTATATGGCTATAGGTAATCATATTTAAACATAAGCAATCAAACTCATACTTATACTACGGGAAAACAGTTGGCTGCATACGGGGAAATCCTAATAAGGAAAGAATGTCCATACTGAAAGGACGGGAATCCGTACCTTATGTCCAGTGAACGAGAACGATGAACTGCGAGAATCCTACTTCCGAAACACTAGTGCTACATAAATACGTACATGAAATAAGTATCTACTTACTACATACATAGCTGGTTTTATATCATGTCTTAGCTTATTTTATGTGTTCTTACTATTTACACTGTTTAAAGCCTTAAACTGTGTTAAATCCTACATTCGGTTCATTCTGATTAAGTATTTCTGATATTTCATGTGTTATTATACTTACTGTGTCATAATAAGTAACTTTCCAAAAATAGCAGGTTTCCTAAAATAGAAAGTTTCCAAAAATAGAAAGTTTCCAAAAATAGAAAGTTTCCAAAAATAGAAAGTTACCAAAAATAGAAAGTTTCCAAAAATAGAAAGTTTCCAAAAATAGAAAGTTTCTAAAAATAGATTTACTGCTTAAAATAGATAAGTTTCTAAAAATAGAAAGTTTCCATAAATAGATTAGCTACCTTAATTAAATAAGTTTCCATAAATAGATTAGCTGCCTTAAATAAATAAGTTTCTAAAAATAGCTGGTTTCCATAAATAAAATAGCTGCCTTATTTAGTTAAGTTTCTAAAAATAGAAAGTTTCCATAATTAGAAATAAGCTGGTTAAATAAGCTAAGTAAATAAGCCTAAGTATTTTCATTATTATTTTCTAAGTCATACGATATATTATATAGTTTAATAATTATTTCATGTAATTTAATTAAACTATAGGTTATAATATTTAATTAATGTATGACATGTTTTAATTAAATATATTAAACACTTAGGTTAAAATATGTATTATTAAATACTAATAATATAACCTAAGTCATGTTTAATTAATTAATTATATCCATGGTTTTAAAATAATTAATTAATTATAAGTCTTAATAATATAAATACTTAGGTTAAAATAATTCATGTTTATTAATAATTAGTTAACCTAAGTCATGTTATTAAATTAATTACATCTTATTAATTTAATTCTTAACATAAGTTTATAACATAAACAACTAACATAATCATGATCCGGATCTAAGCTTAAAACATACACCGGATATGAACAAACACCGTACCCCGAACCACTTCGGGGTACCCCCTTGCTGCCGTGGGACCCACACGCACCAACCAAGACCAAAAAGGTCTTGGTGGTGGTCGGTTAACAACAAACCGAGCCCCCCTTGGGGTCGGTTTTACCTGCGGCCCAAAACAAACACCCCTTAGATCCACCCCTTTGATTAATTAATGACCAAAACATGTTAGATCTAGGTTTATTTAATGTGTTTTTATGAAAAACATCATGTGTTCTTAATTAATAAAAGATTAATTAAAAAGAAAACAAGTAAAAAGGTTTTACCGTATTCGTGGATCAAAAGGGTGAAGAACAAACACGAACAAACACTAAAATAACAAGATCCAAGATCAAACTCACCCCCTTATGGTGGTTTGTAGGTGGCGGCACACAAAGAGAAGGAGGGAGGAGTTTTAGGTTTTCTTGAAATTCTTCTGTAAAAATAATCTGAGTAGTAAAAACTCTTAACCCTCCCTTTTAGTAAAATTGACAATGGGCTTGGCCCATTGTCCTATGTTGGCCGCGGGTAGGGACTCCCTTGTGGGGGTCCCGTACCTCGTTTCGCGTCTTGTAATTTCATACACGTTTACGTTTAATTTAGTTCGTATTTTAAAAGTTCTCGTTACGTAAATATCCTACACTTATATATTTAATTACGCTCGTATTAAATATATATACGTAATTAATAGTATCTCGTATTTTAATTACGCTCGTGATTCGTGATTGTATGTTCGTGATTAATTATTGCTAAATTATATAAGGCTTTATGCCCGTATAAAAATTAAAGATTAAGTTCGTGTTCTCGGAATCTTAACGAATTGATCTAGGTCCCTATGTGTGACTTAGTTGATCTTTGGTGAAAAAGAATATTTTTGGGTGATTTTAAATTTAAATGCAAAGACTTAAAAGTAAAAGTGCTCTTAAAGTAAATCTAAGTCTATTTAAAATAAAATGCAAGTATTTAAAAACGTGACTGAACTTAAAAAGGGCACTAAAGTAAATGGCGTAAACTTAAATCTATCCAAGGCAAACTTAACGTGCGATTAAAACTAAGGCAAGTCTAAAATAAAACTAAGGTAAATAATCTTAAAGTGCAATTAAATAAAAGGGCAAGAAAAATAAAACTTGAAAATAAAAATCAAAGACAAAAGCTAATAAGAACCTGAATACAACTCATTCGGAATAAACCTTCGCTTGGAATAATCACTCGTCCTAAATGTCACCTTTGGTTGAAATGATTCTTCTTCACTTGGAATATTACCAAAATCCTTGATCCGGAACAAATTGATCTGAATATGTCACTTATCCAAAACAATGCTTCGTTCGGAACTTACTGATTCGGAACTTTTAAAATCTGCCTTGATTCGGAAGTATAAGGTCACCCCTTGATTCGGAAGTTTCCGAATGAAGCTCCTTGATTCGGAAGTTTAGAACTTCCGAATCAACCTTTCTTGAGTCGGAAGAAAATCCTTGATCCGGAACTTTTGGAAGTTCCGAATGAACAACCTTGACTCGGAAGTTTTTGACTTCCGAATGAACAGCCTTGGTTCGGAACTTTGGTTCTTGATTCGGAACTTTAAGTTGATCCGGAACTTTTGGAAAGTTCCGGATGAAACCCTTGGTTCGGAACTTTGGAGTTCCGAATGAGTATGTTTGGTTCGGAAGTTTTGGACTTCCGAATGAAGCCTTGGTTCGGAAGTTTCCGAATGAAGCCTGCTTGGTTCGGAAGTTTGGACTTCCGAATGAAGACTTCAGTCCTTACCTTGCCTTGACTCGGAACTCTTCCTGGAAAGATCAGAAACAAGGCAAACACTCCCGAAGAACAAGGAGAACAGTAGCAGCAGATATAATAACAAAATAACCAAAATCAAACACACGGATAATAATAACAGTAACGAATCAAATGAATAAACATCAATAAGCAATTAAAAACACGAAATCAAACAACTTTAACCGCAATAATCAAAAACCATTTGGATCAAAATAAAAGCATGAACATGAACATAACATAAACACAACAAATCCAAGATTAAGAAAGGTAGATAAAATATTGACAAGATAAAATAAAGATTGACAATAATTAAATGAAAACTTACTTGAAATTAAATGAATTTAAGGTGCAAGACAAGGTAATTAAATTGACAAGAAATTAAATGACAAGGTATTTAAATGTGGAAGAGCTAATTGTCACACTTAGCCAACAAGAGTGAAATGATAACTATCCTAATCTATATATAGGGGAGGATTAAGGAAGCTTTCTCCCCTCCTTCCTTTCTTGTTAATTGCAAGATTAAGTCCCTCCTTCTTTTAATCTTCATTAATTGCGTACTTAGTCCTTTTCTTCTAATCTTCTTTAATCTTGGACTTAAGGGACTTTTGACTTCGGGATTTCTTTTGAACTTGTCTTTAAATTCTTCAATAAAATAGACTTGAATTCTTCGGCTTTTGATAAACTTCCGTCTTTTGACTTTTTCTTCGATAAATCTTCAGAATTGGTCGTGGACTTCCGTTCTTTTTTTGTACTCTTGACTTCTTGACTTCGTCTTTCATCCTTTTCTTCAATAAAAGTCCGTAAATGCCCGTGAATGTCCGTGTTTTCTCCACTTTTCAACTTTTCATCCTAAATCACAAGAAAAATACAAACCACGCATAATTCCGACATAAAAGACATAAAATACACGTTTTGGTCCGGTTATTATTATAATTAAGTGGTAGAAAAGATGGGTGTTTACACACCTATCAAATCCCCTACACTTGACCATTGCAATGTCCTCATGCAATGCATTAGTTACAAAGCAAGATTTACACTTTTCATCATAATCGATCCACGTTGGCCTTTATTAAAGACATAGAAAATTAAAAACATACAAAATAAAGAAATCAAAAGCATACCTTGGGTTTTGAAAATGTTATGAATAATCATCATCCTCAAGTTTTCACTTTCTCCAAACCAAGCTTAAAAACGAGATCATTGTTATTATAAGTTAGTAAACTAACACGAACTCATGTGGGTCAATTACTCACTTAGACTCCCTTATTCCTAGGTGTATCTCTTATATTTTATTATTTGTCTTGAATGATCACGAAGATGCATTGTTTGACTTATTTCGATAGTTATTTAGTCTGAAAATAAAGTGCACGATTTAATCAATAGTTGCTAAAGGACCAAATCTTTTAAAACTGCTTCTCGGGATATCAAAAAGTTCATATCTTGGCATAACTTGGTTCGCGATTTGAGACCTTTCTCGGGCCGATATTTGGTAGCGACTTCATACTTCAAATCTTGAGAGACGTTCATGAAATAATGGTCTTCTCTTCATAATTGGAATTTTCTTCACTTGAAGTTTTGAGAGATTCATACTTGGACCACGACTTCTTCATTTTTCTCCAATCATTATTTTGGACTTTGATATACAACGATCCGCCTCCTTTATTGACTTGGATCTATTTATCCTCATACCTTGCTAGGGTCTTTTCGGATACACTTCTCCATGACTTTTGGGGAGTTTTACGTCGTGTGTCTTGATCCTTCATATTGATTTTTGATAAATGATTCTTCACATCACTTTGGATCTTTTAGCAACAAAACATAGCCCTCATGCCTTGTTAGGGACTTTTCGGACTCGCCAATCTTCGCGCCCCGCTTCATAAGTTATGCCTTGGCTATGAACTCTCGTCATTACCGAGCAACTTTTAAACGATCTGGGGCTAGAAGCTAAGTAACTTTTCAAATCGTACAACCTTATTTATTAGCAAATAAATGATTAGCAAGCGATGGGAGAATAGGCTCATAATTAACTTACATAAATTCATGAAAGAATACCGAACTTATAACTGGCTCTATCATCTCTCGTTCTCCACAGTTTAAAATCTCAAGTAATGAGACTCGTGGATACTTAGCCTATTAAATCAAAGTTTTGGGTTTTCGAGTCGCCTATAGGATCTTGCAAATTCTTAGACTTTTTCAAGTTTTAGATATCGCATTTTAAAGTTCCCTTGATAAACGACTCTCTAGGATCAATTATAGGAACTTGCGAAAAGTTCTTGTTCTTAACCCGTGAGAGTTAAGACTTTCGCGTTTTATAACTCCCTATATAAAAGCCTAGCAAAACTTGACTTAAACACATTAAGGATACTAGCTAGAGTAAACTCGGGTTGAGTCAAAAGATTCACAACGCTTGAAAACTAAAACCACTTATTCAAAGATTTATTCTAGCAAAGAAAGAAAATACTATACAAAGGTAAAAACTAATAGGCCAAAATAGATCAAAAATTTTGAAAAATGTCGAAAAATTGATTTTCCGGTTAAAATGAGGACAAATACAAGGAAAAGACCACTTAACTTCGATAAAAGTCCCCCCTACACTTAAGATAAACATTGTCCTCAATGTTTAAGCATGTGGGAGTAAGCTCCCCTACACTTAGGACATTGTGCACGTTGTTTAAATCTCGCTAAGGAAAAGACAACTAAAGAGATTCCTATTTTAATATTGAGAAAATATAAAATAGTGAATCGAAAAGAGTTTAGGATAAAACCGGGAAGAAGTAGAACACAGAATCACGGGTAGTCAAGAATCATCAAGAGTGGATAATTGAAGCTCGAATCCCTGATTAAGAAGTGAGGAGAGGAAATAGCAATCCAAAGGGTCCCCCCTACACTTATGATAAAGAAAGCGGAAAGATAGATGCATGGGTTGCCTCCCAAGAAGCGCTTGATTTTTGTTAACCGAGTCGTGAGCCTGACTCGACCTTGATCATCAACGGAAGTAGCATGAAACATATCCACCAGGATCAAAGACATAGTTTTCATCCATCAATAAGCAAGAGCTTAAGGCGAACAAGGCAAGCCAAAAGATAAGTGGCATGGTTCCCTTAAGCAGCGATGGAGCATGGTGGAAGCAAGGGTGAAGTGGTGCAAGCATGTCTTCAAGATTTCCAAAGATTTTTCCTTTTATTTCATCAGGTGGATACTGAGATGGCTTAAAAACTTCAATACCGGGATCGAACACCTTTTCCTTCAAGGGAAAATAGCACTCAGGCTCAGCCGAGTGTGAAGAAGATCCGCAAAGAAGCACAACCTCGTCCTCAGAAGTGGGACAAAGAGGTGTCAAATCATAAGTGCAACGGATGTCGGTGTCGACCGGTTTCTTCTCCTTTGACAAAATGCTCTTCAAATCCAAAGTAGGATCAAGACGATAATCTTCAAAGTCCAAAGGAGGGGCATCACTCTCATGAGGGAAGTAAGTGTTAAGAAATTCAGAAAAATCTTCCTCAAATGAATAATCGTCCAAAGTATGATCGAGTGATGGCGGAGGATCTTCATCATGTGAAGAATCCCTCGATAGAGTATCAGCCTCATCAAAATCATCGAAAGTAGGCAGCTCGAGATACTCAGAAGTACAATCAAAATCATCCGAATCTGAGCTAGAATCATCATCATCATAAGCATCGAAGACCGGTGGAGAATCAAAAATGGGAGAAGCGTCCAAAGTAGGGAGAGAATCATCCACATCATTTTGAAAAAGTGGATTATCGATGCCAGAGTCGAATAGAGGATTGTCGTAGACGGTAAAGTCATCGAGCACATTTATCATATTTACTGATTCTCGTCCTCCAAAGGATTTGTTTGTAGGCGTTCCCATTTTGAAATTTTGTGAGGCATTTCCGACTCTTAAGATTAACTCACCTTCGGCCACATCTATTAAAGCACGTCCGGATCTCAAAAATGGCCGACCAAGTATTAAAGGAATACGAGGGTCCATTTTATAATCAACTACGACAAAATCGACCGGGAAAGTAAATGCGCCAACTTGAATGAATACGTCTTCAGCTATACCAACGGGGTAAGCGAGAGTGCGATTAGCAAGTTCGAGAGTCATCTTTGTTGGAATGAGATCGGGTAATGATAGTGTTTTCCAAACACTCAAAGGCATAAGATTTATACTAGCCCCGAGATCAGCAAGGGCAGTAAATTCTTCAGTTTTGTTGAACACGCAAGGCAACACAAAACGACCGGGATCCCCTAGCTTTTCCGGAAGTTCTTTAAGAATAACTGCAGAGCAATTTTCATTTAAGCGTGTGTTGGCGAGTTCAATCAGCTTCTCCTTCTTGTTAAGCAAGTCCTTAAATGCTTTGACAAATTTGGGCATGTGGACAAGTGCTTCAAGAAAACTAATGCTGAATCCCATTTGAGAAATCATACTGATATATTTTGTTATTTGAGAGTCATTCTTGGTTAGCTCGTTGGTCTTGCCTATGCGAGAAGGGTATGGGATTCTAGGTTGATAAGGGTTAGGGGAAGGTGTAGTTGGTGAAGGTTGTGATGTTGAAGGGTCCTTCCGAGATACATCGTTATGACGAGGCGGAGACGGTAATGGTGCACTACTACTAGGTGTAGGTGGAGTAGGGATACATGGTGGTGGAGGAGGTGTAGATGATGGTGGTGGGGTAGGTGTAGATGATGGTGGTGGGGTAGGTGGATTGACAATGGTAATTCCACTACGCGTAGTTATAGCACTCACATTAGCTCGCGGATTGGGGACGGTGTTTGAAGGTAGAGAACCCGAAGAAGAAGAAGGTTGAGCTTCGGGCAAGAAACTAGCCAACAGATTCTTTAATTCAGTTGTTTGAGTGATGAAGGAAGATTGAAGATTTTCACGAACCTCGGTTCTGATGTCATTACCTTGCTTCAAGATATCTCCTTTCAAATTGATTATTTGGCTCTGTAGATTCTTGATTTGCTCACCTTGAGTTCTCATGATGGTGTCAACATCGGGATTAATGGGTGGGTGTTGTTGGGTGGGTGGTTGATAAGGGTTAGAAGCACGAGGTGGGATTTGGTTGCTTCTATTGTAGTTGTTGGCGGGGTTTTGGTTTTGAGGAGAAAAACCGGGTGAAAGGTAATTGTTGGAACGGTAGCCCAGCAGATTTCTATCCCCTTGTTGTCTAGCTTGGTAATTTTCCGGTGAATAATTACCGTAAGCTGCATACACATTTTCCGGATTTCCTTGTGTCGAAGGACAATCGGTGTATGAGTGAGGACCGCCACATGTTTCACAAGGATTAGCAACCGCTTTAACTTGTTGTTGTTGTTGTTGGTTTGAAGTGAGAAGCGTAATACTTTTGCTCATTTCAGCCATCATGCGGGTGAGTTCGGTCATCTCAGGGTTTGCTGAGGTTGAGGAAACATTGACTCTCTGGTTATTCCTGGAAGATGCAGAGGAATCCCAGTTCTTGTGGTGAGTAGTCATGTTCTCAATTAACTCTCTACACTCCTCGGGTCTCCTTTTCATGAATGTGCCACCGGCGGCTGCATTGATCGTATCACGATCTCGAAAAGTCAATCCGTTGTAGAAAGTATCAATTAGGGTCACAGGGAGCATGTTGTGGTTTGGACATCGGTCGATCAAGACATTATATCTCTCCCAAGCGTCAAAAAGAGATTCATCAGGGTCTTGCATGAAACCGCTGATCTGGTTGCGAAGACTTGTGACCATGGATGGTGGAAAGTAGCGCGATAGAAAGCGTTGAGTCATGTCATCCCAAGTGTGAATAGAATTCTTCGGGAGACGATCAAACCATTTCTTGGCATGATGCGATAAAGTATGTGGGAAGAGTTGTAGGCGGAGTACATCCATTGTGGCCCCAGGCAACTTCATGCTTTGGGTGATTGTAATGAACTTGTCGAGGTGTTTGTTGGCATCATCATCAGGCAATCCTCTAAATGGGTTTGTTTGTACTTGCTGAATCATGTGGTGCTTTAACGAAAACTCAGGAGCGTTGATTTGCATCGGCGCAATCGGTCCTCCTCGTCCAAACATTGTTGGTTGACAAAGTTCCTCCATGGTCCGAAGATCGGGCTGTGGAAGAGCATTGTTGTTATTGTTATTATTATTGAGGTGCGGTGGCATGTTGTTGTTGTTGACACCTGCCATATCTAAATCTTCTTGAGGCTCGGGCTCTTGATAATTAGAAGATCTAGTACGCATACACCTGAAAATGCAAAAGAAAACAAAACCAAACGCAAAAACAATATATATACACAATAAAAATGAAATCTTTTTGGATTTTTGATATTTTTAATTTTTATGGTTTTTATCAATTTTTAATTTTTTATGAGTTTTTGGAATTTTTAAGGCAAGAAAAATAACGTTCACAAGTGAACGGATCCCAAAAAGCAACGTGTCTAGCACAGAAAACTATTGATCTTAACGAAAAGAGCCGGCAGCGGCGCCATTTGATACAAGGCTTTATGCCCGTATAAAAATTAAAGATTAAGTTCGTGTTCTCGGAATCTTAACGAATTGATCTAGGTCCCTATGTATGACTTAGTTGATCTTTGGTGAAAAAGAATATTTTTGGGTGATTTTAAATTTAAATGCAAAGACTTAAAAGTAAAAGTGCTCTTAAAGTAAATCTAAGTCTATTTAAAATAAAATGCAAGTATTTAAAAACGTGACTGAACTTAAAAAGGGCACTAAAGTAAATGGCGTAAACTTAAATCTATCCAAGGCAAACTTAACGTGCGATTAAAACTAAGGCAAGTCTAAAATAAAACTAAGGTAAATAATCTTAAAGTGCAATTAAATAAAAGGGCAAGAAAAATAAAACTTGAAAATAAAAATCAAAGACAAAAGCTAATAAGAACCTGAATACAGCTCATTCGGAATAAACCTTCGCTTGGAATAATCACTCGTCCTAAATGTCACCTTTTGTTGAAATGATTCTTCTTCACTTGGAATATTACCAAAATCCTTGATCCGGAACAAATTGATCTGAATATGTCACTTATCCAAAACAATGCTTCGTTCGGAACTTACTGATTCGGAACTTTTAAAATCTGCCTTGATTCGGAAGTATAAGGTCACCCCTTGATTCGGAAGTTTCCGAATGAAGCTCCTTGATTCAGAAGTTTAGAACTTCCGAATCAACCTTTCTTGAGTCGGAAGAAAATCCTTGATCCGGAACTTTTGGAAGTTCCGAATGAACAACCTTGACTCGGAAGTTTTTGACTTCCGAATGAACAGCCTTGGTTCGGAACTTTGGTTCTTGATTCGGAACTTTAAGTTGATCCGGAACTTTTGGAAAGTTCCGGATGAAACCCTTGGTTTGGAACTTTGGAGTTCCGAATGAGTATGTTTGGTTCGGAAGTTTTGGACTTCCGAATGAAGCCTTGGTTCGGAAGTTTCCGAATGAAGCCTGCTTGGTTCGGAAGTTTGGACTTCCGAATGAAGACTTCAGTCCTTACCTTGCCTTGACTCGGAACTCTTCCTGGAAAGATCAGAAACAAGGCAAACACTCCCGAAGAACAAGGAGAACAGTAGCAGCAGATATAATAACAAAATAACCAAAATCAAACACACGGATAATAATAACAGTAACGAATCAAATGAATAAACATCAATAAGCAATTAAAAACACGAAATCAAACAACTTTAACCACAATAATCAAAAACCATTTGGATCAAAATAAAAGCATGAACATGAACATAACATAAACACAACAAATCAAAGATTAAGAAAGGTAGATAAAAGATTGACAAGATAAAATAAAGATTGACAATAATTAAATGAAAACTTACTTGAAATTAAATGAATTTAAGGTGCAAGACAAGGTAATTAAATTGACAAGAAATTAAATGACAAGGTATTTAAATGTGGAAGAGCTAATTGTCACACTTAGCCAACAAGAGTGAAATGATAACTATCCTAATCTATATATAGGGGAGGATTAAGGAAGCTTCCTCCCCTCCTTCCTTTCTTGTTAATTGCAAGATTAAGTCCCTCCTTCTTTTAATCTTCATTAATTGCGTACTTAGTCCTTTTCTTCTAATCTTCTTTAATCTTGGACTTAAGGGACTTTTGACTTCGGGATTTCTTTTGAACTTGTCTTTAAATTCTTCAATAAAATAGACTTGAATTCTTCGGCTTTTGATAAACTTCCGTCTTTTGACTTTTTCTTCGATAAATCTTCAGAATTGGTCGTGGACTTCCGTTCTTTTTTTGTACTCTTGACTTCTTGACTTCGTCTTTCATCCTTTTCTTCAATAAAAGTCCGTAAATGCCCGTGAATGTCCGTGTTTTCTCCACTTTTCAACTTTTCATCCTAAATCACAACAAAAACACAAACCACGCATAATTCCGACATAAAAGACATAAAATACACGTTTTGGTCCGGTTATTATTGTAATTAAGTGGTAGAAAAGATGGGTGTTTACACACCTATCACTAAATAATTATTACGTGATCGTTCATATAAAATACTTATCGTGTTCTAACACGTACGCAATACATAAATTCCTAATACGTAATCGTAATCATGTTATATTAGGAAAGTTTTTAACTAGTACGTACGAACTTAAGGTACTATGCATGGTAAAAGCATGCGGGTTTTACAGGGTACCTGCCGTTTGGGAACATGGAAATAGAAAACGGCTGAGCATAACGCTCAGTACAGGGATATATAGCATAACGTAAAGACATAAAGGAATTAAAGCATATAAAGCATGAATTGCAGCGGAAATGAAAAAGTCTTGGGAAAAACCTAGATGTATGTCATGTTTAATGGTTTTAGTTCTGAAAACATAGCTTATGTTACTTATGAAAATTTGTATTAGTTTAATATACCAAAAGCCAATATAGGTCATGAGGTCAACAACGCGCATGAATACTTGGAGGGATGACCTCATCATGCAATTAGAGGGGATGCCTCTGATTAAATGGTAATGGGTAGGAGGGATCAGCTCCTTGTGAAGGATGCAAGGCACACATAACATTCACCATGAAATCCTGATAGAAACTAAACCTAGGATGCACCCATACGCCCCACATGATAATAATAATATAATAATGGCCAAATAACTGAAAGGGACGTCACGAGCTATCAATCCGCCGTGGTGAAGTCATAACACTAGTGCCTCTAGTGTTATGGTTATACCTCCATAACTAGGTGAAACTAGTCATGCATGTATATGGTTAATGTAACTAATAAAACACAAGCATTTAATCTATAACTAATGGGGAAAACAGTTGGTTGCATACGGGAAATCCTAATAAAGGAAGAGGTTTTCCTTACTGAAGAACGGGAAATCCGTACCTTGTGTCCAGTAGAAGCTAACGGAAATGCTGAAGAACATACTCCGCCTTGACGGATAATACTACATAAGAATGGGAACGTGTATGAGTTGTCTGAATTACATGTGTTTCACTGGTTCTGTGTATTATTAGCTTGTTATACTTATTATGTCATGTTTTAGTGTTTTACTGTGTTATCTGTGGTTATAGTGATGTTCTGTAGTGCATTATGCATGTAATAGTGTATTATAATACTTGTATTGTAATACCAAGTAACTTTCTAAAAATAGCAGGTTTCCAAACATAGTAAGTTTCTAAAAATAGAAAGTTTCCCAAAATAGTAAGTTTCCATAATTAGAAATAAGCTGGGTTACTAATAATAAGTAAAGTTTAATTAGTACAATACAAGTCATGGTTTAAAGGTAATAGCTTATTAATTAAATAACTTGGTTAATTAATTAAACTATACGTTATAAGAATTTAATTAAAAATACATATTTTAATAAACTTAAGCTAAGTAAAATACCTTAGGTTATACATGGAATATTAATTTTAATATTTAACCTAAGTCATGAATTTAATTAAATTAAATAGTCTAGGAAATAATTTAATTAAATATATATTTCTGATTTTTAATAGTTCCCGAAACCCGAACCCGTGTTTTAAAAATTAACCCGAGCCCGAATCCCGTGGTCACATATAAGCCGAGCCAAACAGCCCTACCAGTGGCTAGAACGGCTAGCCGGTTGCCACTGGTGGCTCTCGGTTCCCACTACCGAGCCTGGTTCACGCTGGTTTACACCGGTTCCCACCGGTTGTGACCGGTTCCCACTGTTCTTGTTTGTTCGGTTCCCACTGTTAGCACAAAAGCCCCACCGAGACCTTATTGGTCTCGGTTGGCACTCGATCCAAGCCCAAAACCATACCTCGACTCACAGTCGGGGTTCCCTGGTGTCGTCCGAGCCCAAACCAACCAAGCCGAGACCCCTTGTGGTCTTGGTGGTGGTGATGATAGCAAGCCGAGAGCCCCATTGCTCTCGGTGGTGCCTCGGCCGAACCAAAACCCGAACTAAAACCCCCTTTTCATGTTTTAATTAATCCCCATGTTTTCTTGATTTGTTTTTATGATTAGTTAAAACAAAACATGAATTCTCAAAAATTTAAAAAGAAAAGGAAGGGTTTGATTTACCGAACACGTGGAAAGAAAAGGTTAATATTACGATCACATACACACAAAAATCAATAAGCAAAAAATCTTCCGGATCGTCCTTGTGGTTGCTCTATGGCCGACGGAAAGAAGAACAAAAGGGAGGCAAGGGAAACTTTTCTTGTAACCTAAAATTATGATTATGTTTCCAACAGTTTTTGTTTAACATGGTTTAAGTTGGGTCATGGGCCAAGCCCATCTTTTCCTTTCTCTTTCTTAGCCGCGGCCTAAAGGGAGCCCACGGGGAAACCCGTAGCTTTTCCCGATATTTACGTGTTCGTTCATGTTTAATTATCGTGATTTTTATATGTCGTGTACTTAACACATTTATAATATATACGTAATTACATGTTATTAAATATCGTGACACGTGAATTTTATTATAAATGGAAAGTTTTAATTTTACCGTATTTTTGTATGTTCACTGTTCATGGTATTTTAATGTGGGTTTTACAACTCTTCCCCTCTAAAAGAACAATTTCGTCCTCGAATTGGAGAAAACATAAACTGAAAGAAACATACCCGAATCAGAACTGGAAATGAGGGTAATAAGCCCGTATAGACTCCTCCGTCTCCCAAGTGGCTTCCCGCTCAGGATGATCCCTCCAGAGGATTTTGACGAAAGGGATCGTCTTCCTCCGCATGACACGATATTGTTGTTCAAGAACTCTCTCGGGATCTTCGACATATGAAAGATCCTCTCGAATCTGATCAAGCGGATACTGGACAACATGAACTGGATGATAGTTGTATCCTCTAAGTAAGGACACATGGAACACGTTGTGAACGTGTGATAGCTGAGGTGGTAACGTTAAACGATATGACACTTCACCAACGCGTTCTATGATGTCGAACGGTCCGATGAAATGAGGAATGAGCTTCCCTCTGATTCCAAAACGTTTAACACCTCGTGCAGGTGATACCTTTAGGAAAACGTGATCACCTACGTTGAAAGATACATCTCTACGACGTTTATCAGCATAGCTCTTCTGATGATCACGAGCTTCCTGAAGCTTCGCCTTGGCGACAACGACCTTCTCATTAGTCACCTCAATCATCTCTGGACCCTCAAGCAATCGTTAGCCCACCTGATCCAGCAGATTGGGGCGCGACACTTCCTACCATACAACATCTCAAAAGGAGCACACTTGATGCTAGCGTGCGAGCTGTTGTTGTATGCAAATTCCACTAGAAATATATAATCATCCCAGCTTCCCGACCACTCTAGAGCACACGCCCGCATCATGTCTTCCAATGTCTGAATGGTATGTTCCGACTGTCCGTCGGTCTGAGGATGAAAGGCAGTGCTGAACTTAAGTCTGGTGCCGCAAGCTTTCTGCAGACTCTGCCAGAAACGTGATGTGAAACGGGGATCTCTGTCAGAGATGATTTCTGATGGAGTACCATAGTCTCATGATCTACTTCTGAAAAGTGTCTGCTAATTTGCTGACCGGATGCTCCTTGTGGATCGGTAGAAAATGAGTAGATTTAGTCAAGCTATCAACAATAACCCAGATAGCGTCGTTCTTCCTCTGAGTCACAAGAAGACCAGTAACAAAATCCATGGCGATTTTGTCCCGCTTCCATGCTGGAATATCTAGTGGTTGGAGTAAACCACTAGCTCGCTGGTGTTCGATCTTAACCTGTTGGCAGATCATACATTTAGAAACGAAGGTGGCAACATCCTACTTCATACCACTCCACCAAAAATGTTGCTTGATGTCGTGGTACATCTTGGTAGAATCAGGATGTATGGTAAATGGAGAGCTGTGAGTTTCAGTCAGCACAACTTCCTTGAGTGTAGAGTCATCAGGAACGACTAGCCTAGTGCCCTGCCATAAGATACCGTCATCGTCAACACGAAACTCCGTCTGCTGATCAAGGTTCTGAATGATAGCCCAAATATCACAATCGTCTTTCTGAGCTTCCTTGATCCTAGAATGTAAGTCTGGTTCCACCCTAAGATTCGCCTAGTAATCGTGTTGTCTTCGTACACAAAACTCAATATCAGTCATCTCTAGGTCACGGATGATCTCCTTCGTAATCCAGATGCCAGCAATCATACCCGACCTTCTGCTTAGAGCATCTGCCACCACATTCTCCTTACCAGGATGGCACTGAATGTTGGTGTCGTAGTCCTTTAATAGCTCTAACCATCTCCTCTGTCTCATGTTCAGCTCCTTCTGGGTGAAGATGTACTTGAGACTCTTGTGATCGGTGAATATGTCACATGATTCACCATACAAATAATGTCTCCAGATCTTCAACGTGAAAACAACTGCTGCAAGCTCCAAATCATGAGTAGGATAGTTTTCTTCATAAGGTTTCAGCTGTCGTGATGCGTATGCAATAACCTTCCCATGTTGCATGAGAACACAGCCTAAACCCTTTCCTGAAGCGTCACTATATATCTGAAATCCACCTGAGCCAGATGGGAGAGTAAGAATAGGTGTAGTCACTAACTTCTGCTTAAGATCTTCAAAGCTCTTCTCTCGTTCTTCCGTCTAAACGAATTTCTCTCCTTTCCTCATCAGCTTAATCAAAGGTAAGGCTAACCGTGAAAAGTTCTCTACAAACCTGCGGTAGTAGCCAGCTAAACCCATAAAACTTCTGACCTCAGTTGCAGATGTAGGTCTCGGTCATTTGGTGATAGCTTCAACCTTTGCGGGATCCATGGTGGTCCCCTCTTCAGATACAATATGGCCCAGAAATGCCACTTTGCTTAACCAGAACTCACACTTGGAGAACTTGGCATACAACTGCTTCTGACGAAGAATCTGCAAGACTATACGAAGGTGTTCCTCATGTTCCTCCTTGGATTTAGAGAAAACCAGGATGTCATTAATGAACACGATAACGAATTTGTCCAGAAGCTCATGGAAGACACGGTTCATCAAATCCATGAAGACTGTTGGTGCATTTGTGAGTCCGAATGGCATGACTACGAACTCGTAGTGCCCATAATGTGTACGGAAAGCAGTCTTAGAAATGTCATGCTCTTTAACCCGTAACTGATGGTAGCAGGGCCTCAGATTGATCTTGGAGAAGTACGTGGCGCCCTGAAGTTGATAAAAAGGTCATCAATTCGCGACAAAGGATAACGATTCCTGATCGTGATCTTGTTCAGCTCACGATAGTCTAAACACAAACGCATGCTGCCGTCTTTCTTCTTCACGAACAGTACCGGTGCATCCCATGGCGATGCACTGGGACGGATGAAACCTCGTTCCAGAAGTTCCTGCAACTGATGTTTTAGTTCTTTAAGCTCTATAGAAGCCATGCGATAAGGATCCTTGGAAATTGGCTCTGCACCTGGGATGAGCTCAATTCCAAAATCGACTTCTCGAACATGTGGTATGCCCGAAAGTTCATCAGGAAAAACGTCAGGAAATTCTGACACAATAGGCTGATCTTGGAACGATGGAGACTCGGCAATAATGTCATGAATATTGGCTATGAAGCCCTGACAGTCGTGTGATAATAAAGCACGCGCCTCCATGTATGAGATAATTTGTACTGACTTCCCTGGCAGAAAACCACGGTGTATGTACTTTGGATATTTAACATCACCGAAGATAGCCCGATAAGTGTGGCAGTCAATCGTAGCCTGGTGTTTGGATAACCAGTCCATGCCCAAAATCAAGTCAAAATCACACATGTCCAAAGGAAGTGCGTCAACTCTGCTGATCTTATCATCAAATTCTAGGGGAAGATCTCTGTACACCTGAGTGATTCGTATAGAGTCCCTAAGTGGCGTGGAAATGCATAAGGCATTATCTAAAGGCATAGGGGAAATCCTAACACGTACAGTAAAAGTAATGGATATGACTGAATGAGTCGCTCCAGTATCAAATAGAACACATGTTGCCAAGCTATTCATAAAGAGATTTCTGGTGATGGTACCTGAAGTCTTGTTCGCCTAATCTCTAGTAGTAGTGAACACGCGACCAGAAGTAGGAGGTGGCTTGGAGTCGGCATGTCCAGAGGTGCCTTCTATCTCACCCTGGCGACAGTCCTTCTACTGATGGCCTTGTTGGCCACACTTAAAACAACTACCAGTACCTCGATGACAAACACCAGAATGTCTGCGCGAACAAGTAGGACAGATAGGATGCGCGAATCCTCCAACAGGCGTCCTAGCTGGCTGAGAGCCTGTTTCAGGATTACATGCATGAGACATGATCATGGAACATAAACATGAATACATATAAGGTTTAAAAATTACCAGATGAGGTAGAACGGTTAGATTGTGAACCTCTACGGTCCCGATTCCTACCGTTGTTGTTGTTCCTGAGTTAAAATCGTTGGAGTGTCAGAATACCATAGCATAAGATAGTTTAACATGAAAGAAGGTTAATGTGGGGACCTGCTGTTGTTCGAGTTAATAGCGTTGTTACGGTAATTATCATTACCGCCACGCCTCTCTGAACCAGAACGGTCGTTGGTCTGACCGTTTCCCTTGGATGCTTGCTGCTGAATGGTCGTAGGCTTACGGTTGTCAGTCTTCTGCCTGAAATATAAAGTTGAACAGAGGATGATATGAAAATGAAAATACTGATGGAAATGAGTGGTTTAAAATTGGTGATTGAAGATACCTCTTCATTGCTCTGTCATCACCAAACTCCTCTCGTTCCTGAAACATCTCAAGCTTACGGGCTGCATCGACCACCTGTGCTACTGTAGTGAACGTAGCACAAACCAAACTGTTGGCAACCTAAGTACAAAGAGCCCAATGAAACTTCTCAGCTTGCTCCTCAGCAGTACCAGCTGCTGCTCCCAAGAAACTAGCCAAACAGAGAAACCTCTGCATGAATTCGTTGCTATTCTCCCCAGCAACATGTCAGATATTATGATAATCCCGCTTAAGCTTCTCCTATTCAGCATGTGGAAAGTACTGGTTAAGGAAGAGCTCCTTAAACTGGTCCCATGTCAGCAGTGCAACCCAATTATCACTACCATTGGACTGCTTGACAAACTTCCACCACTACAGCACATCACCTTCAAACTTATAGCAAGCCAGTCTTGCCTTAAAAACGCCATCACAACCCATCGCATCGAATATCTTCTCAATGTGATAAATTCAAGCCTCATCCTCATTGGGGCTGTCAGTCTGCTCAAACGAACGGGGTCGCTGTTTGTTGAATCGCTCCAACCAAGTCATAAGAGTCACAGGTGGTGGTGGTGGAGGATTGTTGTTGTTGTAGTGGTTTTCAGGATGAGGGCCAAATTGAACGCCCTGAGCTTGAATTTCAGCATGAACTTCATCCCTGATTTCATTGCGAAGTTGGGGAAGGATGGCTTGCAGAGCTGCATTGACAGCTGCAGCCAACTCCTGAGCATTGCGTGTGTTCATCATCTGGCAGTTTAAAGACAAAATGCAACATAAATGATAAGTCTGAAATGAGATGAACATAAAAAAATGCATGAACAATGTATAAATCAATGAAGCAGATTATAATGCATGAAACAGTGTAGAATGCATGATGCAATTTATAAAAACTTTTATATTCGCGAGAGTAAACGCCTATGGTCAGTTCACCCAAAACAAAAGACATAGCGAGGGGACGCCTATGGGTCGGTCCCAAAGTTAAAAGTTTCGATAAAAGCACACGCGACTAAATAGGGCCAGTCCTGTACCAACCATTACTTAGTCATAAACCTGCGACAATGATATGAATGCATGAAATGAAATGAAAATTAATGAACGCATGAAAACCAACTGTTAGTTTTAGGAAGACGCTAGTGACTACCCATAAGTCACAGGTCATGTTTTACAGAGCTACAGGTCGAAACCTTGGGCTCTGATACCATAATTGTAACACGCCATTTGTTAAGATGGAATGCTACAGTAAAATATGACGTGTCATCAAAGCATGCAAGGTAAATGTATAAACATTCATGACCATAAATAGAAATACCAGAATCAAACAGCGGTAGTCTAAGTAACTCACACACAAGCAATATTAAGTACTGTAAATGAAAGGACTAAACAATGTCCAAAAGAAGTAAAGTATGAAAAGTAGGAATAAATGCATAAGGTAAAAGAGGCTGGATAGCTTCCATCTGAATGCACATACTCTGGAGATCCTACTTACGACCTTGGGTACCTACCGTTTGGGAACATGAAAATGGAAAACAGCTGAGCATAATGCTCAGTGCACGAATATATAGCATAACATAAAGACATAAAGGAATAAAAGCATATAAAGCATGAATTGTAGCGGAAATGAATAAGTCCTGGGAAAAACCTAGATGTATGTCACGTTTACTGGTTTTAGTTCTGAAAACATAGCTTATGTTACTTATGAAAATCTGTATTAGTTTAATATACCAAAAGTCAATATAGGTCATGAGGTCAACAACGTGCATGAATACTTGGAGGGGTGACCTCGTCATGCAATTAGAGGGGATGCCTCTAATTAAATGGTAATGGGTAGGAGGGATCAGCACATTGTGAAGGATGTAAGGCACACACCACATTCACCATGAAATCCTAACTGAAACTGAACCTAAGATTCACCCATACGCCCCACATGATAATATAAATATAATAATGGCCAAATAACTGAAAGGGACGCCACGAGCTATCACTCCGCCGTGGTGAAGTCATAACAGTAGTGCCTCTAGTGTTATGGTTATGGTACCTCCATAACTAGGTGAAACTGGTCATGCATGTATATGGCTAAGGTAACTAATAAAACATAAGCATTTAATCTATAACTACCGGGGAAAACAGTTGGCTGCATACGGGAAATCCTAATAAAGGAAGAGGTTGTCCTTACCAAAGAACGGGAAATCCGTATTTTGTGTCTAGTAGAAGCTAACGGAAATGCTGAAGTACCTACTCCGCCTTGACGGATAATACTACATAAGAATGGTAACGTGTATGAGTTGTCTGAATTACATGTGTTTTACTGGTTATGTGTGTTATTAGCTTGTTATACTTATTCTGTCATGTTTTAGTGTTTTACTGTGTTATCTGTGGTTATACTGATGTTTTGTAGTGTATTATGCATGTAATAGTGTATTATAATACTTGTATTGTAATACCAAGTAACTTTCTAAAAATAGCAGGTTTCCATAAATAGTAAGTTTCTAAAAATAGAAAGTTTCCAAAAATAGTAAGTTTCCATAATTAGAAATAAGCTTGATTATTAATAATAAGTAAAGTTTAATTAGTACAATACAAGTCATGGTTTAAAGGTAATAGCTTATTAATTAAATAACTTGGTTAATTAATTAAACTATACATTATAAGAATTTAATTAAAAATACATGTTTTAATTAAATTAAGCTAAGTAAAATACATTAGGTTATACATGGAATATTAATTTTAATATTTAACCTAAGTCATGAATTTAATTAAATTAAATGGTCTAGGAAATAATTTAATGAAATATATATTTCTGATTTTTAATAGTTCCCGAAACCGAACCCGTGTTTTAAAAATTAACCCGAGCCCGAATCCCGTGGTCACATATAAGCCGAGCCAAACAGCCCTACCAGTGGCTAGAACGGCTAGCCGGTTGCCACTGGTGGCTCTCGGTTCCCACTGCCGAGCCACGACAACCACTGCCAAGCATGGTTCAAACCGGTTCACACCGGTTGTGATCGGTTCCCACTGTTCTTGTTTGTTCGGTTCCTACTGTTAGCACAAAAGCCCCACCGAGACCTTATTGGTCTCGGTTGGCACTCGATCCAAGCCCAAAACCATACCCCGACTCGCGGTCGGGGTTCCCTTGTGTCGTCCAAGCCCAAACCAACCAAGCCGAGACCCCTTGTGGTCTCGGTAGTGGTGATGATAGCAAGCCGAGAGCCCCATGGCTCTCGGTGGTGCCTCGACCGAACCAAAACCCGAACCAAACACCCTCATTTTTCATGTTTTAATTAATCCCCATGTTATCTTAATTTTTTTTATTATTAATTAAAATAAAACATGAATTCATAAAGAATTTAAAAAGAAAAGTAAGGGTTTGATTTACCAAACACGTGGAAAGAAAAGGTTAATATCACGATCACGTACACACAAAAATCAATAAGCAAAAAATAGTCCGGATCGTCCTTGTGGTTGCTCTATGGCCGGCGGTAAGAAGAACAAAAGGGGGGCAAGGGAAACTTTTCTTGTAACCTAAAATTATGATTAAGTTTCCAGGAGTTTTCGTTTAACATGGTTTAAGTTAGGTCATGGGCCAAGCCCATCTTTTCCTTTCTCTTGTCTTAGCGACGGCCTAAGGGGAGCCCACGGGGAAACCTGTAGCTTTTCCCGAGTTAAATTATTTACGTGTTCGTTCATGTTTAATTATCGTGATTTTTATATGTCGTGTACTTAACACATTTATAATGTATACGTAATTACATGTTATTAAATATTGTGACACGTGAATTATATTATAAATGGAAAGTTCTAATTTTACCGTATTTTTGTATGTTCACTGTTCATGTGTACTGTTCATGGTATTTTAATGCGGGTTTTACATTGTTGGTCTTTAGCATACCCATTATCCATTGTTGTTTAGGATCCATTTTGGTTACAAAAAATCAAATGAAGTAGAAATAGTGTGCTGTGACTTATATTGGAAGAGTGTGTAAAATATGATAGAATAAAGAGGTATTTATAAGATTTTTAAGAGGTAAAAATTTACAAATAGTGAGGAATAAATGTAAAAGTGTATATGAAAGCCTCCTACTCGCTATATAACAATAAAAAATATAATTAACAAAAATATAAAAAAAGCATAAAGTTTTGTGACGTAGGATGATATCCTCGGCAACGTGAGAGACGGTGTCGTTTTCGCAAGCGTTATGGCGCGAGGCCAGTTGCCAAGTGATTATGAGTAGCAAACAACACCTTAGTAATGTTGATTTAAGTTTTTGTTAATTTCTGAGATGCGTTATTTTGAATCCTTATTTTTTACTTAATAACAAGAAACCAATTACCACATTGCATTTGCTTTTGATCTTATGTTGGAGATTAACCTAAGATCTAAAAAACACGGAAGAACCATTCTTGCCAAAATGTCCAAAAGTTGTAAAACATGACGGAGGGGCTAAAATTATAATTATCACTAGTGATATTTCTTTTAACTAGTGCTAGAATATCACTAGTTATAAAGCAATAAAATATCATTGATGATATAATACATGAACTATGTTTATAAAAGATCAAGTGATATTTCATTGTTTATAAATAATGATATTTTATTACTTTTATCACTAGTGATCACTAGTTTTCGTCATATTTTATAACTTTAGTTCCTCCGTCGTTTTTTTACAACTTTGGACCATTTTGGGAAAATGGTTCTTCCGTGTTTTTTAATCTTAGGTAATAACAGATGACTAAGATTGGTTTCTTGGTACGTATAGTAATAGATGACTAAGATTGTTTTTATGGTACGTAGTACGTATAATAAATAATGGATGACTAAGATTGGTGTTTTGGTACGTAGTAAAAAATAAGGATGCAAAATAATTTTTCTCTTATCAACATATGCTTTGAGATGATTAATTTTCTATCCTTGTATTTTACTACATACCAAGGTACCAATCCCTACCTTCCATTTGCCTTTGATATAATGGTATGGATTAACCTATGATTAAATAAAAAACACGAAAGGACCATTCTTGCCAAAATGTCTAAAAGATTAATAAAAGTATAATGGGCTAAAGTTGTAATTATAAAAAAGTAATGGTTTATCAATAGTCATATTTCAATAGTGAAAGCAATGAAGTATCACTTGTGATAAAACAATAAAATATTACTAGTGATATTACACAATAATTATGTTTATAATTAAAATATCACTATTGATATTTCATTAATTTATTACTAGTAATATTTAATTGTTGTTATCAATAGTGATAACTAATATTCGTTATATTTATACTTTAGCCTCTTTGCTGTTTTTTTATAACTTTTGAATATTTTGTCAAAAATGATTATTTTTAACGTTAAGTAATGATTGGCTAAGATTGATATATAATTATATAGTGAAAACAAGTACTTTTGTCCGTATGCTTTAGACCCTCTTCATTAATTAGCCTAAGAGGGCTAGGTATAGTAACGCCGGCAACGCGCGTTGTCCAACGTTACTATACCCCGATTTGACAAGACCCAGCGCCACTGGGTCGAGCGTTGGGAGTTGAAATAAAAAAAAACCTTGTTTTCCCCAACGTCGAACCTAATTTACCCTTTTGGCGGAGGTTTAAAACTTTTACAACCCCCCCCCCCCCCCCTCATCACACACACCAGCGGATAGTTTTTAATTTTTTTTTATACAAAACCACCTTCCAACGGTCGATTTTTTTTTCATTTTTACCCCCACCCACACCACCACCACTATACAACAACCCATATATCAACCCAAATCACAAAGTTTTATATACAAAATAGCTATCATTTTAACTAGCAAAAAATGTCCGACTATCTTCAACACGGTTTCGTTAATTTAACGAACGAGTCTTGTTTGGGAAACCCTCCGACTCAAAATTAACCCTTTCTGGGCTTTAATCCTTCGTTAATGATGGCCTAACATTTTCAAAGATATCAAAGAGAACAACAACAAGCTTTTCTTCGATGAAAACAAACACAACTCATGCATCATGAATTCCAAGACCCACCGTCATTTACATCTCAAACTTCTCAATCACTCATTAAACAAGTCGATCCGCCGGCAAAAAAGATGCTCGCAAGAAGTTAAAGACAAAAATGGAAAAATGTTGATGATGATGTGCCGATTGCATCGACCCGTTGGCTACCGGTCGAAGAAGAATTGCTTCCATCATCTTACATTGCCATTTCGAAAGATAATAATATCAGGCGAAAACAAAAAGGAGATACGTTATGGTATCGCGTGTTGAACGAGCTCAATTCAAAAAATTTCCAACAGCGTACAAAGGATATGATAACTAGAAAATGGCATACTTTGAATGCGAACTGCCAAAAGTTCAACGCCGCTTTCAAACGGGCAAAACATTTAGTGAAAAGTGGCGAGAACGATGTCGATGTGATGAAATGGGCTCATAATATTTACCGAGAAGAGCACCGAGGGGTCTCATTTACTCAAGAAGACGCTTGGGCGGTTGTGAGATTCCATAGCAAATAGGACGCACCCGATTCGGTTGACTTAACCGGAGACGTCCCTGAGGCTACCCAAGAGAATCTATTTGGTCCGGATGCAAGACCACGGTCGAACGGCAAACCAAGCCCGCCAAAAGAATCAAGTCCGACGTCACGGGCGAGTACCGGTGGAAGTAACACGTCATCCCAATTCGGGAGTTATTGGAGCAAGAACTTCGTCTCAAACGGGAAGCCGCCGAAAAGGTTTCTGAGGCGCAAGCCGAAAAAGACCGCACACTTATGCGTTTGGAGGAATTGCAGTTTTAGCTATTTAGAATTGGGATTTGGACGACGACGACGCCTATTGGATTAGGAAGCAAAAACAATTAATCAAAGAAAAAGTGAGCAAGGATATGGGCATAGATGACGGGATCGGACCGTTTTAATTTTTTTATTTCGCAATGTGTTTTTGATTCAGTATTTTTTTAATTTTCGTTATGTTTTTTAAATTTTCGTAGTGTTTTTTATTTCGTAATGTAATTTTTATTTTTTGTTTATTAATGAAATGAATAGTTTGCTTAAAGAATGAAATAATTGTTAATGGGGTTCCATGAAAAAAATCGTGATGTTAGTTTGGTATTATGATTAGAAAGGTTGATATTGGTTTGGTGTTATACTGATGTGGCTCGTTATGTTGATTTGGCGTTAAATGTTAATACACCTAGTCTACGTTTGGCAAAAATAGCTATAAGATGTTAACTGTAAGCTGTTAACTGTTAGTTGTAAGCTGTTTACTAAAAAACTGTTAACATGAGCTATAACTGTAATTTTTAATAGAAATGTTTGGTATATTAGTTGTTGACCATAAAATTAAGATGTAAAATGAATTAAAATGACATATTTAAATAAATTATAATATGATTGGAGGGTATATCAGTAACTCATAGCTTTAACAACTCTTGACAATTTAAAAGGCTGTATGAATCAGCTTTTTATTTAAGAGCTACTTGTTTAAAATAAAAAGCTAACATCTTTAAAAATTTGTTGTATCAAACATAGCTATTAAATTATTTTTTTAAAATACTAGGGATGGGCATTTCGACCCGAATCTCTAAACCGAACCGGAACCGTCCTGGAACCGTACCGATTCCCGGTACCCGAATCCTGTTCGGGACGGTATCGGGACTACAAAATTGTTGGGAATAAAATTAGCCAAGACATTTTGACGCTGACAAGAGTTAATTGTATGCTGATAGGAAGAAATCAAGCGCTGACAGATCAAGCATTGACGAGAGATATCTAAGCGTTGATAAGAAGAAGTCCAAGAACTTATAGGAAAACTTAGTCAACATGTTTGTTATTTGAAGAAACGATATACTCAAATATTGTATTTTCTATATTTATCTTTTTCTAAAATAGTTGATAGGTTATCCATTGTACACTACTCCTTATGTTATAAAAGGAGATCGTAGGGTTTATGGTATATATACATTATTCAGTATTCGACTTTCATTGTACTCAAGTTTGATAATCAATCAAAAGTGAAAGTTTGATTAATTGTTTTTACTTGTTCTTTAGTTTAAGTGTTAATTCCGCATAACACTTGAATTATTCATACAACAAACAAAGTTTCTCTTAGTGTTAAACTTGATTCAATCTCGTTAACGCAAAGATAATCGATCTAAGTTTGGGATCAACAAGTGGTATCAGAGCTTGTTGAGGAACTTTGAGCTAGAAGAACAGTAAACCCTAAAAACACCAAAACCCTAAAACCAGAAAAGATGTCTGGTACAAAATCTTCTTCCTCATCAACCCACAACCTAAAAATTCCCATGCTCGACCCTGATAAATTTGAACAACGAAAGTTCAATTTTGAACAATACCTTCAAATTCATGATCATACTCTCTGGGAGATTATTGAATATGGAAACGAATTCGATAAAGCAGCTAAGATTGTTGCTGCCATTCTAGCAAGGTCTGGTACTGGTTCTACTGCTGAAGAACGTAAAGAAAGACCTGAGGATGGAAGAGCTGTCTCAACTGCTGATATAGCCAAGAGAAGGAATGACATGAAGACCTTAAACATTCTCAAACTCTCCCTGGGTACAAATAATCAGCATAAGTATAGGAGCTTTGAGTCTGCCAAAGAACTTTAGGCAGCTCTTCAAGTCAACTATGGTGGTAATGATGATACTGCCCTAGAAAAGAAGAAGCAACTTTTGTATGAGTATGCTGTGTTTAAGGCTCTTCCCAATGAAAAGCTAAGTGAGGTAAGAAGCAGGCTTCTAGACATCACTAGCAAGTTGACCTTTATGGGAACATAGTATAATGATGCTGATATCATTACTACTTTCCTTAAAAGTCTTGGTGATGCATGGAAAATTGAAGCTAGGTCTATCATTGCTACCAATGCTCACAAGAGTTCTACTTTTGATGACGTCTACAATAAGCTAAAGATCGTAGAGAATGAATTCTTGTTGGATCATGGAAGCAAATCTACCTCTGGAAACATGGCTTTCATCTCACATAGTGAAGCTAAAGTTGATAAGAGAGAATCATATGTGTATCCTGTTACTGGATCACCTTGTGTCAGCGGTGGATCAACCTTTGTCAGCGCTTCACATTCAGACGCTGACACATACAATGTTGACTCACCAAGGATTAAACCTGCTGGTATTGATCTAGATATAGTGTGTGCATACATTGCTGCATTGCCTAATGGTTTAGTGATTAAATATGAGGAACTTGAACAAATCAGTGAGGAGAATTTGGAAGAGATGGATATTAAATGGAATATGGCACTTGCAAGCATAAGGGCCAACAGATGGAATAGGATATTCAGAAAGAAGATGATCTTCAATGCTAAAGACACTGCTGGGTTTGATACATCCAAGGTTGAGTGTTACAACTACCATAGGATGGGTCACTTTATGAGGGAATGCAGATCTCCAAGAAGATCTGATACTGGAAAGCCTTCAAGCCAAGTCATCAAGGTTGAAGACACAAAGGCTATGGTTGCCATGCAATACATTGATGGTGTTGGATGGGACTAGAGCTTTTTGGCAAAGGATGTGGAAGAGAATAAGGCTTTGATTGCAGAGAAGGAAGTAGAAGAGCATGTTCATTTTTCTCTCATGGCACATTCCTCGTCTTCATCAGAAAATGAGGTATATGATGATGCTTACTGTAGTAAAGGCTGTCGTTTAAACACTGAAAAGCTTAACAAAGAAATTTTAAAGTTAAAATTAGATGTTTTTGATGAAAAATGCAAGCTAAATAACTATCAAATGGCACTTGTTCAAACTGAAAAGACTGTTGAGGAATATAAGAAAATGGAATTTGACCTAAAAGATCAAATTAATGTTTTGTCTCATGATCTTAAAGTTAGTGTTGAACTTAGGGACAATCTGATGCGATCCAAAGAAGAAGTACAACTTAAGTTAGATGAGGCCATTAAGGATAAAGAGAATGTAGGGCTTAAGATTAAATTTTTTGATAAAGCAAGCCAAACCCTAGAAAAATGTGTTAGTGAACAAGAAGATTCTAGGGACAAGTCTGGGATTGGGATGAATGATTATGTTGCTGTTCCTCCACCTGCTGGGAACTTTTATGGTGTTCAGAGAAAAGATTTCTCTTGGACTGGTATTCCATAACTCCAAGAAGAGGAATTTATTCCTCCACCTAGAGTGCTCACCCCAGTTGAGGAATATCAACAAAAGTTGACTGACCTTGAGCAATGGAAAGCAGCCAACCCTTTTCTCTTTGTTAAGGGTGGAATGCTTAATGAGAGTCCACTTGAGCCTACACCCATAACTGTGACCAACCCTACTACTGGAAAATCTGTTGACCTTGGCTCATCAGTTAATAGAAAACCTAGTGTTAAATATGCTAAAATGTATAGAAAACCTAGGTCACCACAAAGCCAAGCTAGTGTTAATGGGACAAAGTTCTTTCAATCTAGACCTAAGGTTACGTCTAGAAAAGCTTGTTATATATGTGGGAGTTTTTCTCATTTATATCAATGTGTCAGTGCTTCAAAAGTCAACGCTGACAATAGGTCAACCATGGGCAAGCCCAGACCTTATGTCCAACAAAGTCCACAAGTTACTAGACCAACTCCATTCTTGACTAAAGGGACAAATACACATGGACAAAGGCCCTTTCAAAAGACCAATACATGGTCTAACAGACAATGGGTTCCTATAGCAAACCCTAATTTGGGCGCTGACAAGTACAAATTCAGCGCTGACAAGAACAAATTTAACGCTGACAGGAACGTTTCCAACGCTGTTAGACCAAGTAATAATAAGTACTTACAGCCTAAGGGAAAGGGGTCTAAAGCTTCATCCAGTTTGACTTGGAGACCTAAACAAGACCAAAACCCTAATTCTGATGGGATTTTCATGACCTGTAACAGATTTCATTATATTTCAAAGGTCATAACTAAACCAATTGGGGTAAACTGGGGTTTCAAGCCTCAAAGGGATGAACAAGGGGTTGTTATAAGGACTAAATCTGTTCTTGTTGAACAACCAAATGAATCCAAGTCTGCTCAGGCTTGGATTCCCAAAGAAAACCAATTTGTTTTATTTTTGTACAGGGCATTCAAAAGCAGGTAAATGATTATGGATAGACAGTGGATGCTCTAGTCACATGACGGGGAAGGAAGATTATTTGACTAACTTTACCCCCATTAAAGATGGCGACAAAGTGTACTTTGAAGGAGGATATGGTACAATTTCTGGAAAAGGCACTCTTATCACCAATAATTTACGTTTTGAAAACGTATTTCTGGTAAAAGAACTTGATTATAATTTGTTTAGTGTGCCACAAGTTTGTGATAACAAGAATAAGGTTCTTTTCACTGATACTAAATGCTTGGTGCTAAGCAAAGACTTTAAGATGCCTGATGAGAAGTTTATTGACTATAGAATACCTAGGCATAAGGACATTTATAATGTAAATCTTAATGGAATTAGGATGAACAACAATTTGTCCTGTCTATATGCTAAAGCTTCAGTAGATGAAAGTAATCTATGGCACAGAAGGTTAGGGCACATAAACTTTAAGAACATCAATAGACTTGTGAGACATGATTTAGTTGATGGTTTGCCTTTAAAGGCTTTCCACAATGATCATTCTTGTGTTGCATGTCTTAAAGGCTATTTTCTCATTTAAGTCTAAACTTATGCACTCTAGTTCTAAACCACTTCACTTGCTACATATGGACTTATTTGGGCCAACTAATATAGAGAGTTTGAATGGTAAATCCTATTGTTTTGTCATAACTGATGATTTTTCTAGATTTACTTGGACTTTCTTCTTGGCCTTAAAAAGTGAAACTACGACAATTTTGATTAACTTTATTACCCAAATTGAGAAAAAGACAGGGAATGAGGTTAAAATACTTAGAAGTGATAATGGTGGTGAGTTTAGAAACCAATTGTTAGATGCCTTATGTGTTAATAAAGGGATTACTAGGGAGTTTAGTATAGCTAGAACCCCACAACAAAATGGGGTGGCTGAAAGGAAGAACAGAACACTTATAGAAGCAGCTAGGACAATGTTGGCTGATGCTCATTTTCCCATTGCTTTTTGGGCTGAGGCTTAATACAAGGGTTTTAAGCTCGTATGAAAGTTCGTTGAATCCGATTCTTTTCGAATTGATTATTGGAAGAAAGTGCAACTCAATTGTTCTTGGTGGAAAATAAAAAGGTTTGGTTATCTATTTTAAACTAAAAATGAAAATGTCGTTGAGTAAATAAAGATGAAAGCTTTAAAATTTAAAACTAAAAATTGAAGACTTTAAAAATTGAAAAGTAAATGATTAAAACTATTAAAAATGTGAATTTAAAATATTAAACTAAGACAAGACAAGTTAGAATAATTCTAAGTAAAAAGGCGGGAAAAATAAAAATTCAAAAACTGAAAATAAAGAACCTTATCCGAAATAATATCCGTAATGATCTTGATGTGTAACTTATTCGGAATAACACTCCTACTGCATATCCGGAATAAACAATTACACCTTATCCGGAATCTGAAGATCGAAAATTATCCGGAATAATTCCCGGGTCCTTATCCGGAATGTTGGACGAGATGCTTATCCGGAATAATGAGACCGAGAGCTTATCCGGGGAAATGGAGTTGTGGTGCTTATCCGGAATAACCCTAAGATGGCTTATCCGGAAAAATTATATGAGCCTCTTATCCGGAAAATGTGGCTTGTCCGGAATATCAAAACAAACTCTCTATCCGGAATGCGTGATGGTCACCCTTATCCGGAAAACGCTGAAGATATGCTTATCCTGAATACTTGACTATCCGGAATAACGGGGATATAAGACTTATCCGGAATAAGCTATAGTGAAGCTTATCCGGAATATTCTGTTATGACTACTAATCGGAATAAAGGGGTTTATAGAACCCGGATATCAAACAACTTAGCAAATAAGCAATTCCAAAAATAAGCACATACCAAAACTTAAGCCAAAAAGATTTTAGAAAAAGGTGAATAAGCTAAAATTTAAAAACTTTTAAAACATTAAATAAGCTAGAAATCAAAAAGAACACTTTTTATAAAAACTTAAACTTATTAAAAGCAATTTATTTCTAAAAAACTATTAAGCATAAAGATTAAGAAAAATAAGCACTTTTATATAAAAACTTTTAAGATCACCAATTTAATAAGCACAACCAAATAAGCTAAACAATCAAACATCAAAAAGATTAAGATAAAACTACATGATTATCAAGATTAAGTAAAAGATTCAGAAAGGTAGAATGAGAATTAAGGAAATAAGCTTGATTGATTAAAGATTAATATCAAAAGATTACAAGATTAAAGTTGATAAACTTGGAAAACTAGAGAGAAGAAAAACTTAAGAAAAACTTGAAAAATAAACTACTACTCAAAATTATCTACTAAAACCACTAACACCCTCCTAATGACAAATTAGGAGGGTATTTATAGGAGGTGGGGAGATTACATGCTTAAGCTATCTAATTTCTTTCTTCTCGACTCGACTCGACTTAATCTTTGTCTTTCTCGACGTCTGATAGGTGTGTAAACACTCATCCTTTTTACCACTTAACTACAATAATAACCGAGCAAAAACGTGTATTTTATGTCTTAAATGTCAGAATTATGCGTGGTTTGTGTTTTTGTTGTGATTTAGGACGAAAAGGTGAAAAATGGAGAAAACACGGGCATTCACGGGCTTTTATCGAAGAAAAAGACGAAAGACGAAGTCAAGAAATCAAGAGTGCAAAAAGAACGGAAGTCCAAGACCAATTCTGAAGATTTATCGAAGAAAAAGTCAAAAGACGGAAGTTTACCAAAAGTCGAAGAACTCAAGTCTAATTTATTGAAGAATTATAAGACGAGTTTGAAGAAATCCCGAGACAAAGTCATTAAAGTCAAAAGATTAAGAAGATTAAGGACTTAATGACGCAATTAAGAAAAGAAGAAAGAGGGGAGGAAGCTTCATAAGCACCTCCCTAATCCTCCTATAAATAGATTAGATTATCATTTCATTTTCTCTTGTTGGCTAATAGTGACAATTAGTTCTTCCATTTTAATTACCTTGTCATTTAAATTCATGTCCATTTAAATACTTGTCTTGCACCTTAAATTCATTTAATTTCAAGTAAGTTTCCTTTTAATTATTGTCAATCTTTACTTTTATTGTTCATCTCCTATCTACCTTTCTTTAATCTTTAATCTTTATGTTTATATTCATGTTTATGTTTCTGATGTTTTATTGATTTGATTCAAGTGGGTTTTGATTATTTTGATCGTTATTGTTAGTTTTGTTGATTTGGATGGTTTGTTTATGATTAGTAGATGTTTATTGATTAGTTTGATTTAATATTGTGGTTGATTTTGATTAGTTTTGATTAGATTCGTATTATTTTGTGCTTCCTTGTTCTTCGTTTTTCTGTTACTGTTTTCCCCAGGTATTCCGAATCAAACAGGTTGTTCCGAATCAAAGGTGATCTTGTGATTGTTCCGAACAAGCAAATTATTCCGGATCAGTAGTGTTTATTCGGAATAATTTATTATTCCGGATCAAGCTATTCATTCAGAACATTTATTGTTCCGGATCAGCTGTTCATTCGGAATATTCCGAATAAAGGTTTGGTGGTGATATATTCTGAATCAATTTCTTCCGGATCAAGGAGTTTTATTCGGAATAACATTATTATTCCGGATCAAGGTCTTCATTCGGAACATTTATTGTTCCGAATCAAGGAGGTGGTTCATTCGGAACATCAAGCATTCCGAACCAAGAAGAATTCCGAATCAGAGGATATTCTGGATCAGTGAGTTTATTCGGAATTTATTCCGAATCAAGGGTCTTTATTCCGAATCAGGGAGAAGTTCCGAATCAAAGGTGTATTCTGGATGAAGTGACATATTCCGGATGAGCCTTTATTCCGACTGAAGCATTTGTTCCGAATCAAGGGTTTGGTAATTATTCCGAGTGAAGAAGAATCATTCCGAACGAAGGTGAAATTCCGGATGAGTGATTATTCCGAACGAAGGATTATTCCGAATGAGCTGTTTTCAGGTTCTTTTTAGTTTCAGTTTTTAACTTTCAGTTTTTTAATTTTCAAGCTTTATTTTTCCCGCCTTTTTCCTTAGTCGCACTTTAAGATTACTTGCCTTAGATTTATTTTAGCCTTGCCTTATTTTAAGTTTTAGTTGCGTTTTAAGTTTGCCTTAGATAGTTTTTAGTTTGCGTTATTTACTTTAAGTGCCCAATTACTTTTTGTCACGATTTTAATTTCTCGCCATTTATTTTAATTTAGACTAGATTTACTTTACCGGCCATTTACTTTAAAGTTTTGCACTTTTTAATTACTACAACGACACAACTATTTGTTTCACCAAAGAACGACTGAGTTGCATAGTTAACCAGTAATCAATTCGAGGAGACTGGAACAACTAACTTTAATTTTTATACGGGCAAAACCCGTGTATCAAATGGCGCCGCTGCCGGCTCTTTTCGTAAAGATTAACGGTTTTCTGTGAGAGACGCGTTGCTTTTTGGGATCCGTTCATTCGTGAGCGTTATTTTTCTTGCTTAAAAATTTCAAAAAATCCATAAAAATTAAAATTGTTAAAAATCCATAAAAATTTCAAAAAATCCAAAAAGATTTTATTTTTATAGTGTATACATATTGTCTTTTTGTGTTTGGTATTGTTTTCTTTTGCTTTCGCAGGTGTATGCGTACTAGATCTTCTACTTATCAAAAGCCCGAGACTCGAGAAGATTTAGGTATGGCAGGTGTGAACAACAACAATAACAACAATGTTCTTCCACAGCCCGATCTTCGGACAATGGAGGAGCTTTTTCAACCTACCATGTTTGGACGAGGAGGACCGATTGCGCCGATGCAAATCAAGGCTCCGGAGTTTTCGTTGAAGCACCATATGATTCAACAAGTGCAAACTAATCCATTCGCCGGAATGCCTGATGATGATGCCAACAAACACCTTGACAAATTCATTACTATCACTCAAAGCATGAAGTTGCCAGGTGCCACAATGGATGTTATTCGCCTTCAACTCTTCCCACATACTTTATCACACCATGCCGAGAAATGGTTTGATCGTCTCCCGAAGAATTCCATTCATACTTGGGATGACATGACTCAACGCTTTTTTTCGTGCTACTTTCCACCATCCATGGTCACGAGCCTTCGCAATCAAATCAGCGGTTTCATGCAAGAACCCGATGAATCTCTCTTTGATGCTTGGGAAAGATATAATGTTTTGATCGATCGATGTCCAAACCACAATATGCTCCCTGTGACCTTAATTGATACTTTCTACAACGGTTTGACTTTTCGTGATCGTGATACGATTAATGCAGCCGCCGGTGGCACATTTATGAAAAGGAGACCCGAGGAGTGTAGAGAGCTTATTGAGAACATGACTACTCATCACAAAAACTGGGATTCCTTCGCTTCTTCAAGGAACAACCCGAGAGTCAATGTTTCTTCTACTTCAGCAAACCCCGATATGACCGAATTCACCCGCATGATGACCGAAATGAACAAAAATATCTTGCTTCTCGCTACAAACCAACAACAAGTTAAAGCGGTAGCCAATCCTTGTGAAACATGCGGCGGTCCACACTCATACACTGATTGTCCTTCTATTCAAGGAAATTCGGAAAACGTGTATGCAGCTTATGGTAATTATTCACCAGAAAATTACCAAGCCCGACCTCAAGGGGATCGAAATTTGCTGAGTTACCGATCAAACAACTACCTTTCACCCGGTTTTTCTCCTCAAAACCAAAATCCCAACAACAACTACACTAGAAGCAACCAAATCCCACCCAAGAGCTTCTAATCCTTATCACCCACCCGCTCAACAAGCCCCACCCGTTAACCAAGATGTTGAAGCTTTGATGAGAACTCAAGGAGAGCAAATCAAGAATCTACAGAGCCAAATTATCAATTTGAAAGGGGATATCACCAAGCAAGGGAATGGCATTAGATCCGAGCTTCGAGATAATATTCAATCCTCCTTCAGCAATCAAACGAATGATTTGAAGAATATGTTGGCTAGTTTCTTGCCCACAACTCAACCCTCTACCTCGAGTTCTCTACCTTCAAACACCTTCACCAACCCACGAGCAAATGTGAGTGCTATTACTACCCGTAGTGGAGTTACCATAGTAGGACCACCTATCCCGCCCCCATCATCTACACCTCCTCCACCACCATTTATCCCTACTCCTCCCACACCTAGTATTAGTACACCATTACCGTCTCCGCCTCGTCGTGATGAAGTACCCACCAAGAATCCTCCACCAACCCCACCTTCAACATCTCAACCTTTACCTGCTACACCTACACCTTCCACCTATAAACCCAACATCCCATATCCTTCTCGCTTGGACAAGCCTAACTTGCTCACCAAGGATGACATTTAAGTGTCGAATTATTTGAAGATGATCTCTCAAATGAATTTCAACATTAGCCTTGTTGAAGCACTTGTCCACATGCCGAAATTTGTCAAAGCATTCAAGGAATTGCTTAACAAGAAGGAGAAGCTGATTGAGCTCGCCAACACACGCTTAAATGAAAACTGTTCTGCAGTTATTCTCAAAGAACTTCCGGAAAAACTTGGAGATCCCGGTTGCTTTGTGTTTCCTTGCATTTTTAACAAAACCGAAGAATTTACTGCCATAGCTGATCTCGGGGCCAGTATTAATCTGATGCCTTTAAGTGTTTGGACAACACTATCATTACCCGACCTTACTCCAACAAAGATGACTCTTGAGCTTGCAAATCGCACTCTCGCTTACCCCGTTGGTATTGTCGAAGATGTGTTCATCAAAGTTGGCACCTTTACTTTTCCGGTCGACTTTGTTGTTGTTGATTATGAAATGGACCCTCGTATTCCTTTAATACTTGGTCGGCCATTCTTGAGAACCGGACGAGCTTTAGTTGATGTTGCCGAAGGTGAATTAATTTTAAGGGTCGGGAATGAACAACAAGTGTTCAAAATGGGGAAGCTTACAAGCAAATCCTTTGGACGGGAATCCGCGAATATGATTAATGTGCTCGATGATTTTGTCATCTACAACAATCCTCTATTCGATTCTTGCATTGATAATCCACTTTTTCAAGATGATGTGGATGATTCTCTCTCCAATTTGGAACCCCCTCCCATATATGATTCTCCACCGATCTATGATACTTATGATGATGATTCTAGCTTCGATGGAGATGATTATGATGACTTTACCTCTGAGAATCCCGATATGCCCACTTACGATGATTTTGATGAGGCTAATACTCTTTCGAGTGATTCTTCACATGATGAAGATCCTCCGCCATCACTTGATCCTACTTTGGATGATTACTCGTTTGAGGAAGACTTCTCTACTTTTCTCAATACATACTTCCCTCATGAGAGTGATGCTCCTCCTTTAGATTTTGATGATTATGGTCTTGATCCTACTTTGGATTTGAAGAAAATTCTTTCAAAGGAGAAGCAACCGGACGATACCACCAACTGCAGCACGTATGATTTGACACCTCTTTGTCCACCTTCTGAGGACGAGGTTGTGCATTTTCTTCGCGGATCATCTTCAAATTCTGCTGAGCCTGAGTGCTATTTTCCCCTAAAGGAAAAGGTGTTCGACCCCGGTATCGATATTCTTCAGCCATCTCAGTATCCGTCTGATGAAATAAAAGGAAAAATCTTTGGAACTTATGGAAATATGCTTGCACCACTTCACCCTTGCTCCCACCGTGCTCCATCTTTGCTTAAGGGAACCTTGCCTATTCTTCTTTGGCTTGCCTTGTTCGCCTTAAGCTTGTGCTATTTGATGGACGAAAACTATATCTTTGATCCCGGTGGATAGGTTTCATGCTTCTTCCTATGCTAATCAAGGTCGAGTCAGGCTCACGACTCGGTGAACAAAAATCAAGCGCTTCTTGGGAGGGAACCCATGTTTCTATCTTTTAGCTATCTATATCCTAAGTGTATGGGGAGACCCGTTGGTGTTTGCTATTTCCTCTCTTCTACTATTCAGGGATTCGAGCGCTCAATGATCCACTCTTGATGATTTTTGACGACCCGTGATTCCGTGTTTCCGTCTTCCCGGTTCTATCCTAAACTCTTTTCGATTCACTATTGTATATTTCTCATTATTAAAATAGGAATCTCTTTAGTTGTCCTTTTCTTAGCAAGATTTAAACAACGTGCACAATGTCCTAAGTGTAGGGGAGTTTACTCCCACATGCTTAAACATTAAGGACAATCTCATATTAAGTGTAGGGGGGACTTCTATCGAAGTTAAGTGGTCTTTTTTTGTATTTGTCCTCATTTTAACCGGAAAATCAATTTTTCGACATTTTTCAAAATTTTTGATCTATTTTGGCCTATTAGTTTTACCTTTGTATAGTTATTTTCTTTCTTTTCTAGAATAAATTTTAATAAAGTGGTTTTAATTTTCAAACGTTGTGAATCTTTTGACTCAACCCGAGTTTACTTATCTAAGTTTACTCTAGCTAGTATCCTTAACGTGTTTAAGTCAAGTTTTGCTAGGCTTTTATATAGGGAGCTATAAAACGCGAAAGTCTTAACTCTCACGGGTTAAGAACAAGAACTTTTCGCAAGTTCCTATAATTGATCCTAGAGAGTCGTTTATCAAGGGAACTTTAAAATGAGATTTCTAAACTTGAAAGAGTCTAAGAGTTTGCAAGATCCTATAGATGACTCGAAAACCCAAAACTTTGATTTAATAGGCTAAGTATCCACGAGTCTCATTCCTTGAGATTTTTAACTGTGGAGGACGAGAGATGATAGAGTCAATTATAAGTTTGGTATTCTTTCGTGAATTTATTTGAGTTAATTATGAGCCTATTCTCCCATCGCTTGCTAATAAATTTATCTGCAATAAATAAGATTGTACGATTTGAAAAGTTACTTAGCTTCTAGCCCAAGATCGTTTAAAAGTTGCTCGGTATGGATTAGAGTTCATAGCCAAGGCATAACTTATTGAAGCGGGATGCGAAGATTGGCGAGTCCGAAAAGGCCCTAACAAGGCATGAGGGCTACATTTTGTTGCTAAAGATCCCAAGTGATGTGAAGAATCATTTATCAAAAATCAATATGAAGGATCGAGACACACGACGAAAGCAAGTACTCCCGTAAAGATCATGGAGAAGTCTATCCAAAAAGGCCCTAACAAGGTATGAGGATAAATAGATCCAAGTCCAAAAAGGAGGCGGATCGTTGTATATCAAAATCCCAAGTAAAGATTGGAGAAAAATGAAGAAGTCGTGGTCCAAATATGAAGAATCTCTCAAAACTTCAAGTGAAGAAATTCCTATTATGAAGAGAAGGCCATTATTTCATGAACGTCTCTCAAGATTTAAAGTATGAGGTCGCTACCAAATATCGGTCCGAGAAAGGTCTCAAATCGCGAAGCGAGTTATGCCAAGATATGAACTTTATGAGGTCCCGAGAAGCAGTTTTAAAAGATTTTGTCCTTTAGCTAACTATTAATTAAATCGTCCCACTTTATTTTCAGCCTAATAACTATCGAAATAAGTCAACAATGCATCCTCGTGATCATTCAAGACAACAATAAAATATAAGAGATACACCTAGGAATAAGGGAGTCTAAGTGAATAATTGGCCCACATGAGTTCGTGTTAGTTTGCTAACTTATAATAACAATGATCTCGTTTTTAAGCTTGGTTTGGAGAAAGTGAAAACTTGAGGATGATGATCATTCATGACATTTTCAAAACCCTAAGGTATGTTTTTGATTTCTTTACTTTGAATGTTTATAATTTTCTATCTCTTTAATAAAGGCCAACGTGGATTGATTATGATGAAAAGTGTAATCGTGCTTTGTAACTAATGCATTGCATAAGGACATTGCAATGATCAAGTGTAGGGGATTTGATAGGTGTGTAAACACTCATCCTTTTTACCACTTAACTACAATAATAACCGAGCCAAAACGTGTATTTTATGTCTTAAATGTCAGAATTATGCGTGGTTTGTGTTTTTGTTGTGATTTAGGACGAAAAGGTGAAAAGTGGAGAAAACACGGGCATTCACGGGCTTTTATCGAAGAAAAAGACGAAAGACGAAGTCAAGAAATCAAGAGTGCAAAAAGAACGGAAGTCCAAGACCAATTCTGAAGATTTATCGAAGAAAAAGTCAAAAGACGGAAGTTTACCAAAAGCCGAAGAACTCAAGTCTAATTTATTGAAGAATTACAAGACGAGTTTGAAGAAATCCCGAGACAAAGTCATTAAAGTCAAAAGATTAAGAAGATTAAGGACTTAATGACGCAATTAAGAAAAGAAGAAAGAGGGGAGAAAGCTTCCTAAGCACCTCCCTAATCCTCCTATAAATAGATTAGATTATCATTTCATTTTCTCTTGTTGGCTAATAGTGACAATTAGTTTTTCCATTTTAATTACCTTGTCATTTAAATTCATGTCCATTTAAATACTTGTCTTGCACCTTAAATTCATTTAATTTCAAGTAAGTTTCCTTTTAATTCTTGTCAATCTTTACTTTTATTGTTCATCTCCTATCTACCTTTCTTTAATCTTTAATCTTTATGTTTATGTTCATGTTTATGTTTTTGATGTTTTATTGATTTGATTCAAGTGGGTTTTGATTATTTTGATCATTATTGTTAGTTTTGTTGATTTGTTTATGATTGGTAGATGTTTATTGATTAGTTTGATTTAATCTTGTGGTTGATTTTGATTAGTTTTGATTAGATTCGTATTATTTTGTGCTTCCTTATTCTTCGTTTTTCTGTTACTGTTTTCCCCAGGTATTCCAAATCAAACAGGTTGTTCCGAATCAAAGGTGATCTTGTGATTGTTCCGAACAAGCAAATTATTCCGGATCAGTAGTGTTTATTCGGAATAATTTATTATTCCGGATCAAGCTATTCATTCGGAACATTTATTGTTCCGGATCAGCTGTTCATTCATAATATTCCGAATAAAGGTTTTGTGGTGATATATTCCGAATCAATTTCTTCCGGATCAAGGAGTTTTATTCGGAATAACATTATTATTCCGGATCAAGGTCTTCATTCAGAACATTTATTGTTCCGAATCAAGGAGGTGGTTCATTCGGAACATCAAGCATTCCGAACCAAGAAGAATTCCGAATCAGAGGATATTCCGGATCAGTGAGTTTATTCGGAATTTATTCCGAATCAAGGGTCTTTATTCCGAATCAGGGAGAAGTTCCGAATCAAGGGTGTATTCCGGATGAAGTGACATATTCCGGATGAGCCTTTATTCCGACTGAAGCATTTGTTCCGAATCAAGGGTTTGGTAATTATTCCGAGTGAAGAAGAATCATTCCGAACGAAGGTGACATTCCGGATGAGTGATTATTCCGAACGAAGGATTATTCCGAATGAGCTGTTTTCAGGTTCTTTTTAGTTTCAGTTTTTAACTTTGTGTTTTTTAATTTTCAAGCTTTATTTTTCCCGCCTTTTTCCTTAGTCGCACTTTAAGATTACTTGCCTTAGATTTATTTTAGCCTTGCCTTATTTTAAGTTTTAGTTGCGTTTTAAGTTTGCCTTAGATAGTTTTTAGTTTGCGTTATTTACTTTAAGTGCCCAATTACTTTTTGTCACGTTTTTAATTTCTCGCCATTTATTTTAAATTAGACTAGATTTACTTTACCAGCCATTTACTTTAAAGTTTTGCACTTTTTAGTTACTACAACGACACAACTATTTGTTTCACCAAAGAACGACTGAGTCGCATAGTTAACCAGTAATCAATTCGAGGAGACTGGAACAACGAACTTTAATTTTTATACGGGCAAAAGCCTTGTATCAACGTCGTCTCGGGATTAGTCGATATTAGTTGAACTTGTCTTATAATTTTCTTCTATAATTAGACTTGAGTTCTTCGACTTCATTAAACTTCCGTCTTTAGACTTTTTCTTCGATAAATCTTCAGAATTGGCCTTGGACTTCTGTTCTTTTTGCATTCTCGATCTTTCGATTTCGTCTTTAGTCTTTTTCTTCGATAAAAGCCCGTGATAGACCATGTTTTCTTCCTTTTGCATCTTTTGGTCCTAAAACACAATAAAAACACAAACCACGCATAATTCCGACTTTTACGACATAAAATACACGTTTTCGTCTTGTTATTATTGGAAATAAGTGGTAAAAGGATAAGTGTTTTCACACTTATTAAATCCCCTACACTTGACCATTACAATGTCCTCATGCAATGCACTAATTTCAAAGCACGGTTTACATTTTTCATCATAGATAACCCACCTTAGCCTTTATTAAATAATAAACACTAAGAAAACTAAAAGAACAATATAAGTAAGAAATCAAAGACTTACATTGGGGTTTTAGGTTGTCATGAATGTTCATCATTCTCAAGTTTCACGTTCCCCATACCAAGCTTAAAAACGAGATCATTGTTATTATAAGTTAGCAAACTAACACGAACTCATGTGGCCCAATTATTCACTTCGACTCCCTTATTCCTAGGTGTATCTCTTTTATTTTAATAATGTCTTAAATGATCACGAGGATGAATTGTTTGACTTATTTCGATAGTTATTTAGGCTGAAAATAAAGTGGGACAATTTAATCAATAGTTAGCTAAAGGACAAAATCTTTTAAAACTGCTTCTCGGGACCTCATAAAGTTCATATCTTGGCATAACTCGCTTCACGATTTGAGACCTTTCTCGGACCGATATTTGACAGCGACTTCATACTTCAAATCTTTGAGAGACGTTCTTGAAATTATGGTCTTCTCTTCATAATGGAATTTCTTCACTTGAAGTTTTGAGAGATTCTTCATCTTTGGACCACGACTTCTTCATTTTTCTCCAATCTTTATTTTGGACTTTGATGTACAACGATCCGCCTCCTTTTAGGACTTGGATCTATTTATCCTCATACTTTTCTAGGGTCTTTTCGGATAGAATTCTCCATGATCTTTTGGGGAGTACTTGCATTTCGTCGTGTGTCTCGATCCTTCATATTGATTTTTGATAAATGATTCTTCACATCACTTTTGGATCTTTAGCAACAAAATGTAGCCCTCATGCCTTGATAGGGCCTTTTCGGACTCGCCAATCTTCGCATCCCGCTTCAATAAGTTATGCCTTGGCTATGAACTCTAATTAATACCGAGCAACTTTTAAACGATCTTGTGCTAGAAGCTAAGTAACTTTTCAAATCGTACAACCTTATTTATTGCTGATAAATTTATTAGCAAGCGATGGGAGAATAAGCTTATAATCAACTCACATAAATTCACGAAAGAACACCAAACTTATAATTGACTCTATCATCTCTCGTTCTCCACAATTTAAAATCTCAAGGAATGAGACTCATGGATGCTTAGCCAATTAAATCAAAGTTTTGGGTTTTCGAGTCATCTATAGGATCTTGCAAATTCTTAGACTTTTTCAAGTTTAGAAATCGCATTTTAAAGTTCCCTTGATAAACGACTCTCTAGGATCAATTATAGGAACTTGCGAAAAGTTCTTGTTCTTAACCCGTGAGAGTTAAGACTTTCGCGTTTTAAAGTCCCCTACATAAAAGCCTAGCAAAACTTGACTTAAACATGTTAAGGATATTAGCTAGAGTAAACTTAGATAAGTAAGCTCGGGTTGAGTCAAAATATTCACGACTTTGAAAAATTGTAAACCACTTTATTAAAAAAAATTATTTTAGAAAAGAAAGAAAATAACGAAAACAAAGGAAAATATTACTATACAACTAGGCTAAAATAGATTAAAAATTTTGAAAAATGTCGAAAAATCAAATTTTCCGGTTAAAATGAGGACAAATTCATGGAAAAGACCACTTACTTCGATAGAAGTCCCCCTACACTTGATATAAACATTGTCCTTAATGTTTAAGCATGTGGGAGTAAACTCCCATACACTTATGACGTTGTGCACTTTGTTTAAATCTTGCTAAGGAAAGGACAACTATAGTGATTTCAATGTGAACATTTAAGATATGAAATATTGAATCACGACAGTTTAGGATAGAACCGGGAAGACAGGAACACGGGATCACGGTTCGTCAAAAGTCAACGAGAATGGATCTTTGAAGCTTTAATCCCTGCACAGAAGAAGAAACAAGACAACAAACACATACGGGGCTCCCCTACACTTATTATGAAAATGGTAAAGGATAGATCACGGGTTGCCTCCCGAGAAGCGCTTGTTTTTGATAACCGAGTTACGAGCCCGACTCGACCCAAAGTTAGTTTATGGGAAACATGGTGAGGGATGGAATCATCTCATGAGAGATGTCCTCACCAAAGTACAACTTCACACGCTGGCCATTCACCTTAAAATTGGGCCCATTTGGCTGAGAAAGCTCAATGGTGCCATATGGGAAGACTTTGGCGACGATGAATGGACCAGACCAGCGGCTCTTTAACTTGCCCGAGAAGATCTTCAACCGAGAGTTAAAAAGTAAGACTTGATCACCAACGTGGAACTCTCGGTTCTTAATCCTTGCATCATGGATGAAATTGGTCTTCTTGTAAATCAATGAGTTCTCGTAAGCTTCATTCCTCAATTCATAAAGCTCGTTGAGTTGAATCTTGCGAAGATCACCGGCTTTATTGATGTCGAAGTTAGCCCACTTCAAGGCCCAGTATGCCTTATGTTCTAGCTCGATAGGGAGGTGGCATGCTTTCCCGTACACAAGACGATAAGGTGTACAACCAATCGGGGTCTTATAAGTGGTACGAAAAGCCCACAAAGCATCATCTCACTTATCGGCCCACGACACGAGGCACGATGCTCTCCCACAGTATGCTCCAGAATTCACTTCAATCCACGGTTAGAAATCTCGGCTTGACCATTGGTTTGGGGATGATAAGCGGTGGAAAGACGGTGATTGACACCATACTTAGCCATGACTCTTGCAAATTGATCATTGCAGAAATGAGTCCCGCGGTCACTAATTATAGCACGAGGTACACTAAATCGAGCAAAAAGCTGCTTCAAAAAGTTCACAACCACCCTCACATCGTTCGTAGGGAGAGCCTTAGCTTCAACCCATATAGAAACGTAGTCAACGCCTACGAGGATGTACTTGTTTCCTTTAGATGATGGAAATGGACCCATAAAGTCGATGCCCCATACATCAAAGATTTCACATTCTTGTATGAAATTTTGAGGCATCTCATTTTTATGTGTGATCTTGCCTTGTCTTTGGCAAGCATCACAATGTTTAACCATGTCGTGAGCGTCACGATAAATGGTGGGCCAATAAAATCCAGAGTCGAATACTTTCTTCGCGGTGTAATTGGGACCAAAGTGACCACCGGTGGGTCCTTTATGGCAAGCATCAAGGATTTGTACCGCTGCTGGCCCATCAACACATCGACGAATAATCAGATCAGCACATCGTTTGAAAAGGTAAGGGTCGTCCCAGAAATAGTGTTCAATGTCTTTAAAGAACTTTTTCTTTTGTTGGGACGTTAACCCTTCCTTGAGAATTCCACCCGCTAAGTAGTTTGCAAAGTCCGCAAAGCACGGGGTGTCATCAAGATTGGGGTTGATAGAAATTAAGGGCTCAAGGGGAAAAGAGTCATTGCTCTCTTGATTCGGATGATCCCCTTGATAAGGATCCTCAAGTCTACTTAGATGATCCGCGGCTAGGTTTTCGGCTCCCTTCTTGTCACGAACTTCGATTTTAAATTCTTGAAGGAGCAAAACCCAACGAAGAATTCTTGGCTTAGAATCTTGCTTAGTTAACAAGTACTTCAACGCGGAATGATCGGTATACATGATGGTGGTAGAAAGGACAAGATAGGGGCGGAATTTTTCAATAGCATACACTACAGCTAAAAGCTCTTTTTCGGTAGTGGTATAATGTAATTGAGCCCCCGTCATTTTCTTGCTAGCGTAATGGATTGGTTGGAAGTGTTTGTTCACCCTTTGGCCCAAGACCGCTGCAATAGCAAAGTCGCTAGCATCACACATCAATTCGAAAGGTAGCTCCCAATTAGGGGTAACCAAGACCGGTGCCTTAGTTAGCTTATCCTTAAGAAGATTGAAGGATTCAAGACACTCTTTGGAAAAGATGAAAGGAGTATCTTTTTCCAAGAGGTGGGTCATCGGGCGAGCGTTTTTAGAAAAATCTTAAATGAATCGACGATAGAAGCCCGCATGACCAAGAAAACTTCTCACACCCTTCACGGTTGAAGGTGAGGTAATTTGGCTATGACATCCACTTTAGCACGGTCAACTTCAAGACCGGCATTTGAGATTTTATGTCCAAGCACAATGCCTTCTTTTACCATGAAATGGCATTTTTCCCAATTTAGAACAAGGCGAGTGTCTTCACACCGCTTAAGCATACGTTCCAAATTGGCAAGGCAATAAGAGAAAGAATCACCATAAACCGAGAAATCATCCATGAAGACTTCCATAGTTTCTTCAACAATGTCATGGAAGATAGCCATCATACACCTTTGAAATGTCCCAGGAGCATTGCATAAGCCGAAAGGCATTCTTTTATAAGCAAATGTTCCGTAAGGAGAAGTGAATGTGGTTTTCTCTTGGTCTTTGGGATCGATGGGAATTTGAAAATACCCGGAGAAACCGTCTAAAAAGCAGTAATAGTCATTACCCGCTAGACGTTCAAGCATTTGGTCCATGAAAGGGAGGGGAAAATGATCCTTTCTCGTAGCATCATTGAGTTTGCGATAGTCTATACAAACTCTCCACCCTGTAACGAGACGAGTAGGAATCAACTCGTTGTTTTCATTGGGCACAACGGTGATTCCGCCTTTCTTAGGCACACAATGGACGGGACTAACGTGAATCCGAGATAGGGTAGATCATTCCCGCATCAAGAAGTTTGATAACCTCTTTTTTGATAACGTCATGGATCTTAGGATTCACCCTTCTTTGGCTTTGAATAGTGGGTTTAAAGTCGTCCTCCATGAGAATTTTATGTGTGCAGAAGTGAGGATCAATTCCACGAATATCGGAGATTTTCCACGCAATAGCTTTCTTGTGATTCTTTAGCACGGCGATAAGTCGGGATTTTTCGTCTTCTTTCTAATCCTTTGCGATGATGACGGGTGACTTCTTGTTGTCTTCAAGGAACACGTACTCGAGATGAGACGGTAGGTCCTTAAGCTCTAAATCCGGAGGATTTTCGATGGAAGGCGTAGTCAAATTCGGTTCATCGATAGAGATGTCCTTAGGAGATGGTGGAGAAATATGGTCCTCATTGAGAAGTTTCTCAATGATACGAATGTCTTCATCCCAATTGGAGGGAGAATCGTCATATTGCAAGTACACATCTCCCAAAGTTGCTTCAAATTCTTTCAAGATGAAATCACTTTCTCCAAATGGAGTTAGTGATGGAGCAATAGAGGCAACGGTCTCAACAGTGGGTAGAGAAGAAGAACCACTTTTACAAGCGTCTTTGAAATGTTCTTCACAAGCCTCATTAAGAACGTCAATGAAATTAACACTCTCGTTTTCAGAAGGCTGCTTAGAAAGTTTACCCATGTTGAAGACAATTTTTTCGTCACCAACTCTCATGATTAATTCGCCAGCGGCTACATCAATGAGAGTACGACCGCTCCTCAGGAATGGACGTCCAACGATTAATGGAACACGGGGTCCATCTCGTAGTCAACGACAACAAAATCCGCCGGAAAGGTGAATTTGTCGACGCCGATGAAGACATCTTCGGCTATCCCCACTGGATAAGCAACCGTACGGTTAGCTAATTCCAAAGTCATTCGGGTGGGGACTAGCTCGGGTAGAGACAATTGTTTCCAAACGCTTAAAGGCATTAAGTTTATACTAGCACCTAGATCGGCTAGGGCCATACAATTCTCTACTCCAGGGAAGTTGCAAGGAATCAAGAAAGGACCCGGATCACCAAGTTTGGTGGGTAATTTCCTTAAGAGCACTGCAGAGCAATTCTCATTAAGTTGGGTCTGAGCAATATCGAGAAGTTTCTCCTTATCACTGAGAAGATCTTTAAACATTTTAGCATATTTGGGCATGTGAGCGAGAGCCTCAGCAAAGGAGATATTGAAATTCAGTTGTTTAAACATTTTAAGAAAGTTAGAAACCTGAATATCATCCTTGTTCTTCAATTTCTCTTTCCTCAACCTCGAAGGATAAGGTATATTGGGTTGAGATGAAGGCTTTGGGATAGAATTCTCACTCACATCCTTGGGTGGTGGAGGGGTGGAAGTAGAAGGTGGTGGAATAGGAGGAGTAGAAGTTGGAGGAATTGGAGAAGGAGACTCGTTTTCCTTTGTCACAATCACCGGTGTAGGTGTAGGAAGCTCGGGTTCCTTTAAATCTTTTCCACTACGAGTGGTGATTGCTTTCATCTCCCCTCTTGGATTAGCAACGGTGTTACTCGGAAGAGAACCCGATCCAGAGGCTTGATTACTTGGGAAGAAACTAGCCATCATGTTCCTTAGGTCATTCATTTGACTTGCCAAAGTGTTTCGCATATCAGCTCGAAGATCATTCCCTTGCTTCACCATATCTGCTTTCATGTTGGCCATTTCCCGCTGAAGATTTTGCACTATCGCATCATTAGTCCTCATGTAGGTTTCAACCTCGTGATTAAATGCGGCATGTTGGGTTGGAGGAAGAGTATTGTAGGCAGGTGGTTGATAAGCAGGTTGTTGGTAAACTTGGTTGTTTCTTTGAGGTGGATATGGGTTTCTTTGGTTTTGATATTGATTTGGAGCACGAGGTTGGTTTTGATTGTTGTGATAGAGGTTGTTTGGGTTTTGCGGGGGAAAACCGGGTGGTGAAAGAAAGTTGTTTGAGCGATAGCTGAACAAATTGCGGTCACCTTGAGGACGTGCTTGATAGCTTCCTGTTGCAAAGTTACCGTTGGCGGCATACACATTTTCCGGATTGTCTTGAGTCGAAGGACAATCGGTGTATGAGTGAGATCCCCCGCATATTTCACATGATTGAGTCAAAGCACTAGCTTGGGCAGTGATAGCTTTGGTATTGTTTGCGGCTTGGAGAGCAAGTGATTCAACAAGCGAAGTAAGCTTATCAATTCTCTTGTCGCTCTCATTAGTGCTAGCATTAGCCACATTGGTCCGAACACTCTTGGTTTGTACTCTAGACTTGTTCTCAATAATATCCCAAGCGGCATTAGCAGACTTAACCAAAATGTTACCCCCCCGAGGCACTATTTAGTGAATCTTGGTCATTCATGCTTAAACCATTGTAAAAAGTATTAATTTGATGTACTTTTGTTAAACCATGTTGTGGACACTTTCTTAAAAGTTCCTTAAAACGGTCCCAAGATTCACTAAAAGACTCACCGTACTTTTGTTCAAAAGTAATGATTTCATTCCGCAAAGCGGTAGTACGTGAGGGTGGGAAAAAGTAGTTGATGAATTTGGTCTCTAAATCCGTCCACGTAAGAATACTTTGTGGCGGTTCCTTATCAAGCCAATCCCGGGCTTGTCCCTCTAAGGAGAAAGAAAAAAGTTGCAAGCGAATTACCTCTTGTGAAACCCCATTATACTTAACCGTATTAGTGAGTTGAAGAAACCTTTTAATATGGTCATGAGGATCATCAATTGAACGCCCCAAGAAGGGTTGAGCAGAGACCATTTGAATGAAGCCGGATTTAAGCTCAAAGTTGTTGGCTCCAATCTCAGGTATGACAATAACATCGGTGTTTCCTTCTACGTACGATTGCAAAAGCTCGATCATTGGTTGATTGTCCATGGTGACAATAGGTTGAGTAATGACTTCGGCTTGAGCTACTTTCTTCTTACGAGCACGAGTACGCATGCACACCTACAAAAGGAAAAACAAAATAGACAAGAAATATTTTTGGTTTTTATATGTTTTCCTATTTTTTTTTTTTGTATTTTTGAAAATTTTATATTTTTAGGATTTTTGAAAATTTTTAAAGCAAGGAAAATAACGTTCAAAGATGAACGGATCCCAAAATCCAACGCGTCTCTCACTTAAAACCTTTAATCTTAACGAAAAGAGCCGGCAGCGGCGCCATTTAATACAAGGGTTTTAAGCTCGTATGAAAGTTCGTTGAATCCGATTCTTTTCGAATTGATTATTGCGACTCAATTGTTCTTGGTGGAAAATAAAAAGGTTTGGTTATCTATTTTAAACTAAAAATGAAAATGTCGTTGAGTAAACAAAGATGAAAGCTTTAAAATTTAAAACTAAAAAAATGAAGACTTTAAAAATTTAAAAGTAAATGATTAAAACTATTAAAAATGTGAATTTAAAATATTAAACTAAGACAAGACAAGTTAGAATAATTCTAAGTAAAAAGGCGGGAAAAATAAAAATTCAAAAACTGAAAATAAAGAACCTTATCCGAAATAATATCCGGAATTATCTAGATGTGTAACTTATTCGGAATAACACTCCTACTGCATATCCGGAATAAACAATTACACCTTATCCGGAATCTGAAGATCGAAAACTATCCGGAATAATTCCCGGGTCCTTATTCGGAATGTTGGACGAGATGCTTATCCGGAATAATGAGACCGAGAGCTTATCCGGGGAAATGGAGTTGTGGTGCTTATCCCGAATAACCCTAAGATGGCTTATCCGGAAAAATTATATGAGCCTCTTATCCGGAAAACGTGGCTTATCCGAAATATCAAAACAAACTCTCTATCCGGAATGCGTGATGGTCACCCTTATCCGGAAAACGCTGAAGATATGCTTATCCTGAATACTTGACTATCCAGAATAACGGGGATATAGGACTTATCCGGAATAAGCTATAGTGAAGCTTATCCGGAATATTCTGTTATGACTACTAATCGGAATAAAGGGGTTTATAGAACCCGGAGATCAAACAACTTAGCAAATAAGCAATTCCAAAAATAAGCACATACCAAAACTTAAGCCAAAAAGATTTTAGAAAAAGGTGAATAAGCTAAAATTTAAAAACTTTTAAAACATTAAATAAGCTAGAAATCAAAAAGAACACTTTTTATAAAAACTTAAACTTATTAAAAGCAACTTATTTCTAAAAAACTATTAAGCATAAAGATTAAGAAAAATAAGTACTTTTATATAAAACCTTTTAAGATCACCAATTTAATAAGCACAACCAAATAAGCTAAACAATCAAACATCAAAAAGATTAAGATAAAACTACATGATTATCAAGATTAAGTAAAAGATTAAGAAAGGTAGAATGAGAATTAAGGAAATAAGCTTGATTGATTAAACATTAATATCAAAAGATTACCAGATTAAAGTTGATAAACTTGGAAAACTAGAGAGAAGAAAAACTTAAGAAAAACTTGAAAAATAAACTACTACTCAAAATTAACTACTAAAACCACTAACACCCTCCTAATGACAAATTAGGAGGGTATTTATAGGAGGTGGGGAGATTACATGCTTAAGCTATCTAATTTCTTTCTTCTCGACTCGACTCGACTTAATCTTTGTCTTTCTCGACGTCGTCTCGGGATTAGTCGATATTAGTTGAACTTGTCTTATAATTTTCTTCTATAATTAGACTTGAGTTCTTAGACTTCATTAAATTTCCGTCTTTAGACTTTTTCTTCGATAAATCTTCAGAATTGGCCTTGGACTTCCGTTCTTTTTGCATTCTCGATCTTTCGACTTCGTCTTTAGTCCTTTTTCTTCGATAAAAGTCCGTGATAGCCCATGTTTTCTTCCTTTTGCATCTTTTGGTCCTAAAACACAAACCACGCATAATTCCGACTTTTACGACATAAAATACACGTTTTGGTCTTGTTATTATTGGAAATAAGTGGTAAAAGGATAAGTGTTTTCACACTTATTAAGGCTGTGAATACAACCAGTTATGTTCAGAATAGAGCATTTGTCAACAAAATCCATAATAAGACACCTTATGAGCTCTTTTGGAATAGGAAACCCAACATTGGTTTTCTTAAACCCTTTGGATGTCTTGTAGTTATTCTGGATACTAGTGATGCCTTAGGAAAGTTTAGTGCTAAAGGTGATGAAGGCTACTTTATGGGTTATTCAGTGCAGAGCAAAGGATATAGGGTTTACAATAAGAAAGAAAAACGTATACTTGAAAAGGTACATGTTAAGTTTTTAGAAAGTAAACCTAGTGATCCTGAAAGTGGACTAAATTGGTTCTTTGATCTAGTGCCATTATCTAGAACCTTGAATTATATGCCTGTTACTAATCCAGACATTGTGAAAAAGGATTCAAATGTTGTGGAAGAACCTATTGTTGAAATTGCAGGTAAACAGGTTGACAAGGAAGAAGGATCACATGCAGTCAAATCAGACCACATACTTGAGTATGTTACCATTCCTATATGGACTGATGGATTTGCACAAGCTGCTGCTGCTGATAAGGAGGAAGTAGGTCTACAAGAAAAGTTAGTTGATGAAAACATGCATGAATCTTCAAGCGCTGATAAAGGCAAATCCGACGCTGACAGGTCAAATTCAGGCGTTGATGGCTCAACCGCTGACAACCCATTTGACCATTTATTCTCTTCCAATACTTTGAACAAGGTGAACCTTCCATAGTTCATGATGAGGTTCATTCTAGTGAGGATGGAGGTGGAATGAAGATGATATTGGCAACATGGAGACTGAGATTGAAGACAACACCGTTATTGAAGGAGGAACACTTTCAACTACTATCAAAAATCATCCTCCTTCTCTAATCATTGGTGATGTTTTGTCTCCTGTTCAAACAAGAAGGTCTCGTCAGACTCAAGGAGGTTTCATTGCTAATATCTACAAGAAGGTTGATACTCCTCTTATACAGGCATGTTTGTTTGCGTGTTTTCTGTCACAACTGAAACCCAAGAAGATTTTTGATGCTCTCAAAGAACCAAGTTGGGTGGAAGCAATGCAGGATGAGCTTCACTAGTTTGCGATTCAAGATGTTTGGGAGTTAGTGGATTGTCCAAAATATGTAAGACCTATTGGGACACGTTGGGTTCTTATAAACAAGAAAGATGAAAGAGGCATTGTGTTCAGAAACAAGGCATGTTTAGTTGCTCAAGGCTATACACAAGAAGAGGGAATAGACTATGAAGAGGTTTTTGCACTTGTTGCAAGGATTAAAGCAATAAGGATTTTCCTAGCTTATGCTTCTTGCATGGGCTTCACAGTTTATCAAATGGATGTGAAGAGTGCCTTTCTTTATGGCACAGTTGTGGAGGAGGTTTATGTTATGCAGCCTACTGGTTTTGAAGATCCAGAACATCCAGACAAAGTGTATAGGGTGAAGAAAGCAATGTATGGACTTCATCAAGCCCCAAGAGCATGGTATGGAACATTGTCCACCTATCTGGTGGAAAATGGATTTAAGAGGGGCACCATTGACCAGACCTTATTTACCAAGAAGATTGGTAAGGAATTTCTACTTGTTCAGGTCTATGTGGATGATATCATCTTTGGTTCATCAAGTCCAAAGATGAGTGAAGACTTTTCCAAGCTCATGACAGACAAGTTCAAGATGAGTGCAATGAGAGAGATGAACTTCCTTCTAGGTTTGCAAGTCCAACAGAAAGAAGATGGTATATTTATCTCTCAAGACAAGTATGTAGCAGAAATCTTGAATAAGTTTGGTTTTTCTCCACATGAAAAACGGGCTAGCACACCCATGGATAGGGAACACCCTTGAGGAAAGACTGGATATGGAAAATAAGTGGATGTCAGGCATTACAGATCAATGATTGGATCATTGATGTATCTTACAGCTTCTAGACCTGACATCATGTTTGATGTGTGTGCATGTGCACGCAGTTAGGTGACTCCCAAAGAGTGTCATCTTCATGCTGTCAAAAGGACCTTTAGATACCTTAGGTGCTATCCCACCTTGGGATTATGGTATCCAAAGGATTCTCCATTGGAGCTTATTGGTTATTCAGACAGTGATTATGGAGGTGACAAGTTTGATAGGAAATCCACAACTGGTGGATGCCAATTTCTTGGGAGCAGATTGATATCTTGGCAATGTAAGAAACAAACAGTGGTGGCCAATTCTACAACTGAAGCAGAATATGTTGCAGCAGCTGCTTGTTGTGGACAAGTTCTATGGATACAAAACCAACTGTTGGATTATGGTATAATTTTATGCATACCAATATATTTGTAGATAATAACAGTACATTATGTATTATTAAGAATCCTGTACATCATTCTAAAACAAAACACATAGAAATTAGGCATCATTTTATAAGAGATTGTTTTGAAAAAGGTTTAATACATCCAGATAGGGTAGACACAGAAGAAAATGTGGCTGGTCTTTTAACTAAACATTTTGATGCTGGGAGGTTCCAATACTTGGTAACAAGTATTGGAATGATCAATCTCACCTAAATGTGTTTTTGAAGTCATTGTATAGTTTGTACATGATGTGTACTGTTATTAGTCTTTGTACAAGATTAGGTTTTCCACTTTATTTTTCTAACGCTGACAAAGGTTATTTTAGCGCTGATAAGTGTTAGAATGGACGCTGACAACAATATGTTAGTTTTGTGGTTTTTGATCTAATCATGCAGGTAATATGAGCATTGGACAAATGGATACAGAGTTGCATTTGGATATTTGGAGCTTACTAGGAATGTGTTCAAGTTTATGGATGATGGTTGGAATGTTTACACTCCTATCTTGACATAAATTTTCATTGCATATTAATTTTTGGCAACTTTGTATATCATAGTTTAAGGGGGGGGGGGGGGGGGGTTTAGGAAACCTTTAGGATTTTTGGGTATTCTTATAATACTCTCATCATAATTCTAGATTGTGTCCACTGGTGAGTACGAGTTAGTTTTTCTAAATCGTGAGGCACTGTAGCATGCAAACTTGATATACTGTGCACGCTACCAAGACTTTTTGGCCTAGAATTGGATTTGGTCGGTTGGGAGACTTGGGAACATTTTTATTGGGCTTACCTGGGAAGTTACAAAGGGTTTATATGAGATAACTTCGTTGTTGAGAACTTTGGTTAGCAAGGGACACTTGAGGACAATTATGTCTATCTTGCTTAAGCAAGTGTGCATGATTGGACAGTGCTTGCCACCCTATAGTGATTTTCAGTCTATGAGTTATCTTCACTAGGATAAATTACATTGTTAAGGTCCTTTTTCTTTTTAATTATTTTTATTTTTGGACGCTGACATTTTTCTTTCCAAACGCTGATAAGACCAATTTTAACGCTGACATGGCAAATTTCCAACACTGACAAGAATATAGCCGCTGGACGCTGATACTTTGTTTTTGACTGTTGACAAACATTGGGTCCTACCCAGTTGTTATTTTTGACGAAAACATGGGCCGTAATTTTAGGAGTTGGTAACTTTTTATTAATGCTTGAGATAAGTTATATATTTTCAAGATTTTCATTATTACTTTTTGAATATAACTGCCTCACGTTTTGACCAATCACATATTTCAGCTCTCCTATATATTTGGCTTCTTTCTTTTAAACAGGGTAACTGCTTATTCTTGTCTAACTATTATTTCTCAGATCTCTCCATAACTTTTATCACAGTTCTCTTGCATTCATTTTCATGGCACCAAAGTTTAAACCTACACAATTGGAATTGGGGTTCAAGAGTCAACACAACATGGTGGCTTGTTTGCAAGCTAATAATACTCTGTTTCCCCAATATCCTCAGATGGTTGAGTATTTGAATGCGTCCCCTTTAAGGTATGCACTTTCACATACTCCTCTTGTCCCTGTCACACACATTAAACAGTTTTGGAACACTTTAAGTTCCTCAACAGTTAATGGAGTGACTACATTGACTGCTATTGTCCATGGGGTTCCCTGGGTGGTTACTGAAGCTTCGGTTCGCCAAGCTTTGCATCTTCATGATGTAGATGGTATAACCACCCTACCCATTGCAGAGCTAGAGCAAGGACTCCAAGCCTTGGGTTATCCTTTGCCTGAACAAGGCCATTTAAGCAAATATACGAAACAACAATTTCCCCCGGCTTGGAAGTACCTTATACATGTCATCTTTTAATGTTTGAGTCCCAAATTGTCATTCCCCCCACCATGGCGGAATATGGGGCGCGACGTATGGATATCATCACAACAATAGCGTGTCTATAGAGATAACTAAATGAAATGGAAATATCATAAATGGTGACACAATGTCATGAAGATATCCTAAATAATGCAGGCGTCTAGGTAAGTAGGTAACAGGTCTACCTCTTACCAAAGACATACAATTAACAAATACGAACATATAGGTGTCTACAAAGTATCACTTATTCAAACATAAGTAAAGACTAAGAGGAAAGGGGGTTCCTCCAATGCAATCCTAAGCCTCCCAGCTAGCCACTTCTATTCTCACGCTTAACGACATTCTCACCTGAAAGAGACACTAAAACACGTCAACATAAAGTTGGTGAGAGTCATAGGATTAGACTCCAACTCCAAATCAATTATAAGCTTTGAATAACAACCATTAACAAAAGAACATATGGACAACGTGCTATAATTATGTATTAACAACTAGCATTCAAGATTAACCAATCACCACAAATCTAAAGCTCTAAGCCTTACCAATAACAACAATTCCAAGGCTCCAAGCCTTACCAATAACCATGGTCCCATAGACGCCCATACACCTATGAACCAATCCCAAGGGCCCCCTTGTCAACAACCCCTTGGTACCAAGTCAAACCACAATAACTGAGATGGTACGTGTCCCCCGATCCAGATCATAAACACAATCAAGAATCACATAGTAGTTACTCATATAAGTGCACACACAAGTCCATCACAAACCATAAAAACATTCACAACATTAGTTACAAAACCATAGAGTGTCTTTTCCATCCTATCTGGAAATCAATACATCAAAAGATATGGGACTATGAAACTCACCTGAACAAGCTTCTCCAAATATCCGCGCTCTAGCAAAAATCGAAACACACAGACGTATACAATCAAGACATGAACAACATACAAAAATGGCTCACCAATCTATGATGGATATATAACCTTATCCTATCACTTAAACCCATTTATATGCCATATACATCTCATTACATCCCTCTATAAAGACCTTAACTTAGTTTAGTTCATAACTCACCCCGTTAACATTTAACCCAAAACAGTCCCGTTTTTCATACTTCAAACTATGGGCCGTACACCCCCTTAACCAAAATAACATGCCCTGTAAAAGAAACCCTATGCCCTTACATGTGTTAGCTAACTCTCACATTTGACCTCAATCTTAAAGCTACTGTTAAGGCCTCCATACATACATATATATATATATATATATATATATATATATATATATACTTTTACCTATCCAGAATTTACTGATTTTGAACATATGAAAAGTTTGTTATGATCAGAGGGTCTTACCCTAACCCATTTGTTTAGCCCTCCTCCTGATCTTTTATTTAACATATAATATAAGTATCATATTCGTTTGAAGGTCCAATTATACTCCTAAGCACCCTTATCATCTTAAAATATTAATTTAAACCAGACTGATTTCAAAACTGTTTTGACCTCCGACTGTTGTAACCTGTTTTTGACCCACTTTCCGACCTCCAATTTATTCCTCGTTTCTTGCATTCAAAATCCAACTCAAATACCTTTTCAGGGATAATTGGTTCAATTAATGAATGTTCCTAGAACTCTAGATATGATCAAAACAATAAGCCTAAAATTCTGCCCAGTTTTTAAACACGATTCTAAACATGATTAAACCCTAATAAATCATACATTACCCTAATTAATACCTAAGAACGATTTCGAATGATAAAAACCCATTAATTACCTTACTAATTACAGGTTCTTAACAAACCCTATAATACCTGATTTTTTGTTGGTATGTTTTAGCATTTGTGTACTCGATATCGTTCTCGGTATCTAATCGAATTGATCACGGTTAATGGTGGAATAGTCAGTAATGGTCACTAAAAGGGGGAGTTTGATATTATCTATGTCTAATAAAATGACAAGTTAAACAACTAGGAAGAAAGGATTAAACAAAAATAGCAAAAGGATTAAAGCGATTAAAAACTAATTAAAAGTAAATTTTAAAGATAGAATAAAATAAAATTAAACTAAGACAAAACTTGTTTAAAACAACACTAAGTAAAAATTTGGAGAAAACTTACGTTTGAAACTTAAAACTTTATAAAACTAAAAAAAATCAAACCCATCGAAATGTTGTGTCGGAATCCCATCGGAAAGTCTGTGTCTGAATGTAGTCGGAATAAACATGTCGGAATGTCTCAAAGTGAATCCTATCGGAATGCTTTCGTAGGAATACAATCGAAATGATTGCGTCGGAATATACCCAATCAGAATGTATAAAAAGACAGATATCGGAATAATGGATCGGAATATGTAAAAATGGAATCCTGCCGGAATATCAAATAAGCTCCACAGTCGGAATGTGGGTCGGAATCCCAAAAGGAATATAAAACCCTTTTCCGATCCCTTGTGATCGGAATAATAGTGAGGCTGTCGGAATATAAAGCTCTAATCGGAATGTATGATCGGAAAAGGGGAAACCCTTTTCTGATGGTATGTATTTTGCAATAAGCCAAGTTAATAAGCTATTTTTTATAAGCTCAAACTAAAACTTAACAAAATTTATAACGAAAAGAACTAATAAGCACAAATAAGAACTTTTTAAACTTTAAATAAACAAAACTTTTAAATCAAACTTTAAAAAGATAAGACTTTTTAAGAAAACTAAAAAGTAAATAAGCTAAACACAAACTAAGCCAGTAAGCATGATAAGCTCAAAGCTTAATCCGTATAAAAACTTAGTGATGAATGAAAAGATAAACTTTTTAATCACATAAGCATCAAGATGAAACAAAATCAAAGATTATCACTAATCAAGATCAAAATAAAGAAAGGTAAAGAAGATTAAAGATCAAAACAAGATTAAACTCTCAAAAGTAAAGATTTGATTCAAACAAGAAAGGAATAAAAAGATGAAGTTTTCCTAGTGAGAGAAAGTTAAGCACTTTCTCTCTCTAAAAACTAAACTACTAAAATTAAAAATGAACTAATTAACTAACACCCTCCTAATGTGTCATTGAGAGGGTATATATAGGAGGTGGGGAGTGCATGTGTTGCTTTCTTTTTTTCTTTTCATCTCGACTCGATTAAAATTCTTTGTCTTTCTCGACGTCGTCTCGGGATTTGTCGATATAAATTGAACTTGTCTTATAATTTTCATCTTCTGTTAGACTTAAGTTCTTCGACTTCATTAAACTTCCGTCTTTAGACTTTTTCTTCGATAAATCTTTAGAATAGGCCTTGGACTTCCGTTCTTTTTGCATTCTTGATCTTTTGACTTTGTCTTTTGTCTTTTTCTTCGATAAAAGCCCGAGATAGCCCATGTTTTCTTCGTTTTTCATATTTTTATCCTGAAACACAATAAAAACACAAACCACGCATAATTCCGACTTTTACGACATAAAATACACGTTTTGGTCTTGTTATTATTGGAAATAAGTGGTAAAAGGATAAGTGTTTTTACACTTATTAAATCCCCTACACTTGACCATTGCAATGCCCTCATGCAATGCATTAATTTCAAAGCATAGGTTACATTTCTCATCATAAATAACCCACCTTGGCCTTTATCAAAAGGATAGAAATATATACAAAACAAGTAAAGAAATCAAAGACTTACATTGGAGTTTTGGCCGTCATGAATGTTCATCATCCTCAAGTTTCACGTTCTCCAAACCAAGCTTAAAAACGAGATCATTGTTATTATAAGTTAGCAAACTAACACGAATTCATGTGGCCCAATTATTCACTTAGACTCCCTTATTCCTAGGTGTATCTCTTATATTTTAATATTGTCTTGAATGATCACGAGGATGCACTGTTTGGCTTATTTCGATAGTTATTTAGGCTGAAAATAAAGTGGGACGATTTAATCAATAGTTAGCTAAAGGACAAAATCTTTTAAAACTGCTTCTCGGGACCTCTTAAAGTTCACATCTTGGCATAACTCGCTTTCACGATTTGAGACCTTTCTCGGACCGATATTTGGAAGCGACTTCATTCTTCGAATCTTGAGAGACGTTCTTGAAGTTATGGTCTTCTCTTCATAATAGGCATTTCTTCACTTGAAGTTTTTGAGAGATTCTTCATTTTTTGGACCACGACTTCTTCATTTTTTCTCCAATCTTTATTTTGGACACAACGATCCGCCTCCTTTTAGGACTTGGATCTATTTATCCTTATACCTTGTTAGGGCCTTTTTGGATAGACTTCTCCATGATCTTTAGGGGAGTATTTGCTTTTCGTCGTGTGTCTCGATCCTTCATACTGATTTTCGATAAATGATTCTTCACATCACTTTGGATCTTTAGCAACAAAATGTAGTCCTCATGTCTTGTTAGGACCTTTTCGGACTCGCCAATCTTCGCATCCCGCTTCAATAAGTTATGCCTTGGCTATGAACTCTAATTAATACCAAGCAACTTTTAAACGATCTTGTGCTAGAGGCTAAGTAACTTTTCAAATCGTACAACCTTATTTATTGCAAATATATTTATTAACAAGCGATGGGAGAAAAAGCTTATAATCAACTCACATAGATTCATGAAAGAATACTAAACTTATAATTAACTCTATCATCTCTCGTTCTCCATAATTTAAAATCTCAAGGAATGAGACTCATGGATGCTTAGCCTATTAAATCAAAGTTTTGGGTTTTCAAGTCATCTATAGGATCTTGCAAATTCTTAGACTCTTTCAAGTTTAGAATTCGCATTTTAAAGTTCCCTTGATAAACGACTTTCTAGGATCAATTATAGGAACTTGCGAAAAGTTCTTGTTCTTAACCCGTGAGAGTTAAGACTTTCGCATTTTAAAGTTCCCTATATAAAAGCCTAGCAGAACTTGACTTAAACACGTTAAAGATGCTAGCTATTAGATAAGTGAATTCGGGTTGAGTCAAAAGATTCACAACGTTGAAAAATTTAAAACCACTTTATTAAACTTTATTTTAGCAAAGAAAGTAAATAACGATAACAAAGGAAAACCTACGAGGCCCAAATAGATTAAAATTTTTGAAAAATGTTGAAAAATTAGATTTTCCGGTTAAAATAAGGGCAAATTCATGGAAAATGCCACTTACTTTGATAGAAGTCCCCCTACACTTGATATAAACATTGTGCTTAATGTTTAAGCATGTGGGAGTAAACTCCCCTACACTTAGGACATTGTGCACTTTGTTTAAATCTTGCTAAGGAAAGGACAACTATAGTGATTTCAATGTGAATATATAAGATATGAAATATTGAATCACAACAGTTTAGGATAGAACCGGGAAGACGGGTACACGGGATCACGGTTCGTCAAAAGTCATCGAGAATGGATCTTTGAAGCTTTAATCCATGCACATCATAAGAAACAAGACAACAAATGAAATTGTGTATAATGCAGTTCGTTTTTCTCAGTTCTTGCTAATTGAAAGTCATAACAATATTAGGTTTTTAACTGTTTTTGGTTGTTAATCTTTTTTGGATATTCTATTTGCTAATTCAAACAAAGCCTTGCAAAAGTGAAAAATATTATCTACTTATATGTAAAACATCGTGCAAATACCAAGTTTTTATTCAAGTAAATCTCAAAAATGTAAATTTTACAATTAAAAGGACTGAAATTGTAAATTCTATGAAACTTAAATGCTCAAAATGTAAATCTAACAAGTATAAGGACTGAAATGGTAAATCAGTTAACCAAAAGGATCAAAATTGTAAACTATGTAACAAACTAACCAAATTTCAACAAACTACCAAAACTACTAACTGAATTTTAACAACTTCGAAACTTAAAGGACTGGTTTAGTGCAAACCCTAAAAATGTGTAAGTTTAGCCAGGTTTGAAACCATTTCAATTCAACAAGGACTAAATTGCTATTTTGGAAAGTATTTAAGCCAAAACGGGTTCTAGACAAAAATAAGCTCGTTTGAGCTTATTTCTCAACCAAAATCAGTCAAACAAATTGCAAAATGCTTAGAATTGAAAATAAGCTAGGTCTGTAAAAGGAAACTTGCTGAAAATGTCTAATAAGCAAATAAGCACTTCCCAATAAGCACTTAATAAGCCCTAAGAAAATCTAGACATGCACAATTAGCTTTTTGTACTGAAACTGATTAAAGAGCTCAAAACAAGAACGGGAAATCAAGTCATATCAAAATTCATCAAGAAATAAGCCTGGAAATTGAAATAAGCTGAAAATGGCTTATGTTGACCAAGCGTTGACCAAGATTTTTTCCAAAAAGCTGAAATTCTCAAAAATCAACCAACAACACCTACTAAGTGATTTTGTGAAAGAAAATTGCCAGGTTTATGAATAGGATCAAGAGATATGAAAAATCAGTTTTCATTTACAGAAACATGCTTTTGCTTATGTGTTCAGAATTATGCTTATTTGTCCTTGATTAATGAATACTGTACAAAAATGCTTATAGAATATAAAACTTCATAATATGAACTAGCTTTGAGAACTGGTTTGGTTAAATTTCATCAACAAACAAACAAATGCCAAGCTAATGAAGTTGACAACTCTTTTAAAGCAAAAATGACTGAAATGTGACCCAAACCTTTTTATTGCCAATTGCCTTTTTGACCTTATACTTGACTTGAAAAGGACTCAAAACACTTAGTTATGACTATGTGACTGGAATTGAACATTTATTTGCCAAAGACCAACACTTGAAAATCTTAAATCAGCTAAAGCCAAACACTCCTTTAACTGATCTATTTGAAAATTTGTCAAGACTTTTTAAGCACAAGTCTACACTGAATGAAAAACCATAGCAAATCAAACTCAATAACAAAAATAAGATGTAAGAAAGCTAAATGCAAGTATTGAAAACAACTAGAACTCAAATGAGGCAGCAAGGCTCAAAATGACTGAATTAAGCAAGAAGCTAAGATACTATAACAAATCAATAAGCAGAAAAGCAACTCTTAAGCTACAAACTAACCAGAATCAGATCAAAACTAAGCTAAACAGGTTTTATCATGCATTCACAAAGATTTAAGCTAGGAAATGAGCATGCATTTGACAATTTAGTGGAATCGAAAATCAGAAGCTTAAACACCTTGTGAAGTATCCTTTGAGCAGTAGAGGAGTGTTGTACTCTCTAGTCTAGTGCTAACCACCACCTTAGCACTAGATTCACTTATCTACAATCAGCAAAACAGCTACACATCAACTAAGATCATCAAATGGCTTGAATTCATCACTTGTGCTATGGATTTGGACTGAAATCAATCAAAAAGCTACTTTCTTCAATCAAAGTCAGTTATGATCAATGAATGATCATAACAAACTCAATTCAGCAACAATAGTATCAATGGAAGCAGGAATGAACAGTAAGGATGATGAGAAAATTTGGCGGGAAAAGAAGAATTTGAATTTTATTAATGGTGATTTGTTACAAAGCTGTTGAAAAGGTAACTAACTGCCTAACTAACTCAAGAGTGTGTCAAACTCTTGAGTAGTTTAGCTAAAAAAGGAAATTGATGAGAGGAAAAGTAAAAGTGTGTATTTTTCACACTTACAACTACACCACAAGAAATGAAAGCTAAACTGCTATTTATAGGCTTGAGAAGGAGATTTGTTGGGGTTGGTGACGTGTTGGGACCAATCCCAGGTCTCCACGTGGCATAATTCTGCTGAGTTGATTTTCCAGGTATGAACATGAATTGGGGTTTCTTGACTGAGTTGATTTCTTGTTAATTGATGATGACCAATAGATTCGTCTCTAAAAATAAGCAATTTTGATGTTTGTAACTTTCCATGAAATCCACTCTAGCTCCAAAACGATCCTGGCAATTTTTGGTTATTTGAAGATGACACGTGTCAAGCTTTGAATGGTTGAAATGGAAACACACGGATCACACTGTTGTGATTCGTTAATAAATGAAGACGGCGCCTAGTGGATATTAAATGTTGTTATGTGGCAATCCGTATGCTTGTATCTTTGGCTTCTCATTGGTCTAAAATTCATCACGTGGATTGCACTTGTGTTAATTTCCAGGATTGGCAGGAATAGTCCCTAGACTTTGGCAGATTGCATTTTTGAGCTTGTAACTTCATTTCTTTGGCACTTTTAGTCCTTCAAACTTCATCCTTGAGCAAAAATGATCCTTTGACTGGGTTGACTTGAGAGTTGACCTTGTTTGACTATGATCTTGAATTTTTACAATATTTACACTTTGGTCCTTCGTCTTTGGCAGATTGTCAAGATAGGCCCTTGCACTTCAAAGTCTTGTCACTTTTGATCCTTCTTTGTCTTTTTCATCAAATTAAGCTTGATTATTCCTTGTTTGCTTGAAAATGCATCCTTTTACCTACACAAGTGTACACAAACACATTCATACCACATAACACTGTTTTTGCAAGATAAATTGGTATTTTGCTTCATGTTTTAGGGTTATTTGTTGATAAATTGATATGAGTTTAAGCTCATATCAAATCCCCTACACTTGAACATTATCATGTCCTCATGCAATTCTATATATTTTAAAGCATAAATTTACATTCTCCTCATAATTAATCCACCTTGGCCATATGGAATGCATCTACACTACTCTAAACTACATGATGCATGATTTTGACTTTTAACAATGCAATGAACAAAATTCAATTCTATCTATATCTTTTTGGTTTTTCTTGAAATTGTTTTGATGGAAATAACTCATAAAGAATTCAATGGCTTTGATTAGGGCTTGGGTACCATGGACATTTATCACCCTCAAGTTTCACTTTCCCCATACCAAGCTTAAAAAATGGGATCATTGTATTCACAAGTAAAAAGTGCATCAACTTATTCATGACAATTAAATGTGGAACCGGTTTTTATTTGAGAAAATTGCTTGTGAGAAAATTTGTCATTTATTCAAGTGTGAAATATAAGAAGTGCAAAATCTAAAAATGAGGAAGCACGGTTTTAATCCTAAGTAATCCTCTCATCCATTACTTGAAAAACCGCTCACAATTAATACAAGTCCGTTTCAAGAGTAATAAGTCATTCGCCTTATGTGTAAAATCCTCATGTCATGCTTTCATAAGTAGCTACACACTCGCTAAGGAAAGAAAATAAAACTCACGCAATAATTTACATCCGCCATCTTTTTGAGACTTTGGATCTTCAACCCCGCAACCCGTCAAGGTAATATTGGATTGGAGCAATCTATTGAATCCCCGCAACCCGTCAAGGTAATATTGGAACTCAATAGTCACTATAATTAACACCACACTGCCCCTCTTGGGAGTCTTGTATATATATTTTTTTTCTTTTCTTTTTTCTCTTTTTTCTTTTCTAGCCACTCATTTTTTTTCAAAAGCCGCTCTTATTTTTCTTTTTTCCTCACAAAGAAAGTTGAAAAGAATAAAAGGAAAAACACCCGCTAAATATTGAGCATGACATAAGTCTAGTACACATAAAACGTTCTAACTTAGAATCTTAAGACGTACTCATACCAACCATGAATGATTAGACAAAAATGCATAAGAGATTACAAACCAATTAAAACCGTTCTTGATTATTTATTAACAATTATATACATGCGAAGAAAATTGAGGTAAAGAAGAGAAGGGTTTAACCACAAGTAATTATCATGAAGTTTATCTAGCCCTTTTATACTTGCTTCAACTCTATCATTTCCCATTCTCCACAAATTTAAAATCTCAAATAATGAGATTGGTGGATGCTTAGCCTAATAGACCAATGAAGGACTACATGGTTAAGGATACTAGCTAGAGAATGCTAAGATAAGCAAACTCGGGTTGAGTCAAAATATCCATGGCGGGCCTAATATGTCAAAGAAGTCTAAACTTGTTAAAACCATGTTTTATTTTATTTTTTTTTCTTTTTATATATTTTTGATGAAAAATGAAAGAAGAAATATATACAATGCAAATGTGTTATGCAAATGAAAAATGATTAATGCAAAAATTATGAATGCATATTTTTGGTGGCCAAAGTAGATCAAAAATTTGAAAAATATTGAAAATCAAATTTTCCGTGTTATCATGAAAGACAATAACAAGTTCTAGGTAAGGTCACTTCGATAGAAGACCCCCTACACTTAAGCTAAACATTGTCCTCAATGTTTAAGAGCATGGAAGTATAAAAACTTCCCCTACACTTATGACAATGAATAGACTTTGCTTAACCCAAGTTAAGGAAAGTACAACTAATAGTGAAATCATGTTTAAGCACAAGGTGTCAATGAAAAATCACTATAGTAACGAAGTGAACCGGATACAAGGGCCTCCTCCATAAGCTCCAAAGCATGAAATGAGTGAGCAACCCTACAAACAATCATGAAGACAAAAGAAGGTCTCCCCTACACTTATCTCCAAGTCTATACCTTTATTTCTAACCTACAACACTCTAAACCTAGTTATACGATGCTTGAGTTAATGAGTCTCTAGCTCGACTCGTCCCACACTTAGAAGTGTCTAAAACCTATCATGGAGAAGAAAAGTTTTTGCCCTTTTTAAGAAACATCTCCATGATGAGGTAAAACAAGTGTTCATTTATCAAAACTCCATAAATATCCCCCAGGATCAAATACATAATTACCATCCCACTTATAACACAATTCAACAACTAGCTTCCCAAGCAATGGTGAAAAGAGTGAGGTGTTGTTCTCCAAAATGGTTTCCCATATGATCTTCCCAAGGTAATAGTGTAAGGCTCTCAAATCTTTCACAAGTTTTCCTTTTGTTGCATCAGGTAGATACTGAGATGGTTTAGCAATCTCTATGCCAGGATCAAAAATCCGTTCCTTGATGGGAAAACAACAAGTGTTGGTTGCCTTAGAAGATTCTCCTTTGTAGTTCACATGGTGAGAGAAAGGTTGTGGAGGCATGAGTAACGACAAGCTCTTAGAAGAAACCATCATGACTTGTTTTCCTTTATCACTTTGCAAGGTTGAGGTGGGCAAGGAAAAAGGTAAAGGATCTTCATTCAATAGAGATTCTAAATAGAGTATGTCCCCCTCCTCATCAAGATAACTAAGAGTGTACTCAAAAGATATATCCTCCGCTAAAAACTCATCACTCTCATCCATTATAGAATCCGCCTCATCACCATAAACATCATAAATTGGTCTATCAAAAATTGGTGATCCCTCAAAACCAAAGGACGTATGATCATCAACAAATGGAGAGTCACAAGTAGAAAGCTCATCATCACTATAGTCATCATATGTTGGTGAATCACAAAGAAAAGTTTCTCCATCACTAAAGTCCTCATGAATATGATTATCATTGTGGAAAAATGGAGTGTCATATGGGGTTTCACTAAAGTTTATCTCTTGATGTTCATGAAGATCCAAAAATGAAGTAATGTAAGCAATGGTCTCAATATGCGGTAAATCATAATCTCCACTTGAGCAAGCTTCATAAAAGTACTCATCACAAACTTCATCAAGAAGATTATCTTGTGTTTCCTCCTCATGCACAACATCAATATGTTTTACCGCTTCGGGCTCATTAGACTTTTTAGACAACTTCCCCATGTTAAACACAACTCTCTCATCTCCTACCCGCATTGTAAGTTCTCCTTCCGCCACATCGATTAAAGTACGACCCGTTCTCAAAAATGGCCTACCAACAATCAAAGGCACTCTAGGATCCATGTCATAATCAACCACTACAAAATCCGCGGGAATGTAAATCTATCAACCCCCACAAAAACATCCTCCGCAATTCCCACCGGATAAGCTATCGTACGGTTGGCCAACTTAAGAGTCATCTTAGTAGGAGTGAGCTCGGGAAGTGAAAGTTTCTTCCAAACCGATAATGGCATGAGGTTTATGCTTGCTCCTAAATCCGCTAAAGCCATACAATTTTCCACCCCCGGGAAATTGCAAGGAATCAAAAACCTCCCCGGATCTCCAAGCTTAGTAGGCAACTTCTTAAGCAAAACCGCGGAACAATTTTCATTCAAAGAAGCATTAGGCAAATCCACCAATCTCTCCTTGTTAGAAAGCAAGTCCTTAATCATCTTAGCAAACTTAGGCATATCGGCTAAGGCTTCCGCAAAGGAGATATTGATGTTAAGTTGCTTGAACATCCTCAAAAAGTTAGAAACTTGGATATCATCCTTGTTCTTAAGCTTTTCTTTTCTCAATCTTGAAGGATAAGGAAGACTTGGTTTTGGTTGTGGTTGAGTGGTTGATGAAGGATTTTCCTTATTGAGTGCTTCATGAGTAGGTGTTGAAGTTGGAGAAATGGGAGCATTTTGAGGTGATGAAGTAGAGGTAGAAGGCTTGTCACAAGTAGGAGCACAAGTGGGTTGAACAATAGTAGGTTTAGGAGGTGAAGGATCCTTTGTTGACTTTCCACTTCTTGTTGTAATAGCATTGACATTTGCCCTTGGATTTGTTTGTGTGTTGGAAGGTAAAGCCCCTTGTGGTCTTTGATTATACATAATTTGGTTTTGAAGAAGAGCAAATTTCTTGTTATTTTCCTCTTGATTATCTTTCAATTGTTTCTCAAAAGACGTGAACTTTTGAAGCATCAAATCTAGGGGGTTAGGTTGCACATTTCCTTGATAAAAACCTTGCTGTGGGAAAGATTGAGGTGGTGGATTAAACCCTTGGTTTGGTGGATAGAAGTTATTTCCTTGAGGTTGAAATTGATTGGGTGCCTTGTAGTTATTCCCTTGGTAAGGTGGTCTTTGCCCTTGATTCCTTGGTAAAATTTGAGGAGGATTTTGTTGAATTTGGGTGGGTGGTTGGGGTGGGAATCCCGGTGAAGTAAGGTAATTTTGGGACTTGTAAGAAAGGTTGTTTGGATTGATATTTGGCTTGAAATGTTCACGATGTTCTTCTTGGTAAGCATAACATTCCCCTTGATAACCATGCACCTTATCACATTGTTCATAGGAATGGGGGCCTCCACAAGTTACACAAGAAAGAGTAACGACATTCACATCATTTGAAGAATTGTTCAATGAAATGGTCTTAAGAGCTTGAAGCATTTCTTGTTGTATCTTCAAATTCCTCTCACTATCTCTATCCATCTTTTGAATGATCACTTGTTGATACTTGAGGAGTTGGTTATCACAAGGTGTTTGAGAATTGTTTTGGATAACATGAACCCTTTCTTCAAATTGATTGTTTGTTTGAACCATTGCTTTAGTCTCAATGATGTCCAAGGCCTCTTGTATGGATTTAAGAAGAATATTCCCTCCAGCGGAAGCATTTAGTGAATATTGGTGGTGAGGTTTAAGGCCATCATAGAAGGTATTGATTTGGTGAACGTCATCCAATCCATGGTTAGGGCATCGCCTCAATAACTCACTATACTCTTCCCAAGCATCACTAAAGGATTGACTAGGTTTTTGTTGAAAGCCTATAATTAATGTCCTCAAGGCCATGGTCTTAGATGGAGGAAAGAACTTGTTCAAAAACTTAGTGGTGAAACCATCCCGTGTGGTGATACTATCAGGTGGTTGGGTGTCTAACCAATGCTTAGCTTGTCCCTCAAGTGAAAATGGCACTAACATCAACTTAATAGCATCATGTGGAACTCCATTGTGCTTAATGGTATTGCAAAGAGAAAGGAATCTCTTAAGGTGATCATGAGGATCATCATTCTTGTTACCATAGAAAGGTGATTGTGAAACCATAGTAATCATAGACGTTTTGAGCTCAAATCTATTTGCGGGAATGTCGGGAATCCTAATAGCACTAGCATATCCATGAACATTGGTTTGCATACGTTCCATCAAAGAACGATTATCAACAGCCATGGCTTCTTGTGGTGGAGGAGTCAAAGCACGATTCTCGTGATTGGCTTGATGGACGGTGGTGGTCTTACTCTTTCTCTTTTTCTTCCTTTTCGGAGGAAGAGGTTGTACATCGGTATTTGTGCACGCCCGCGAGTGAGCATGCAACTCAATACGAGGAATGAGAGAGAAGCTCTCGTGTGACTTTGAAGAGAAAAGGATTATCCTCTTCGAGTTTCAATATTAAATATCCACAAGAAAATAACAATATATGTATGTACTACTTGGGTGCAAGACCCCCAATGAAGCCTTCCTCCTTAGAATACTCACAAGTGAACGGGGGGTTAGGTGGCGCGAAGCACTTAAGTACCTATTGACCCTTAGATGGCATTTTATAGCACATCGCCTTTCTATTCACTTAAATGTTCGTATTCTTCGAATTGTTGCTTATTGAGAGTATTTATCTATTTTTGCTTTATTTTGTTTGATCGATACACGTGTCAAGGACCGGAACGCCCCTCAACACGGTGTATTGCCTTGGCAATACTTATGGAGAATATGTAGATTGGTTGTTCTTATACGTATACGTATTTACTTATAATAATATATGGAAAATATTTTTGTATTTATGTGTTTTTAAGAGAAAATACTATATGTACATAAAAACCGAGAGAATCCAATAATATATATTTTGTGTGCAATCTCTTAGGAAAAAGACTGCTTTTTGGATTTTTTAATTTGTTTGGTCAATTCTTTAGGAAAAGAATTGTTTTATTAATTTTTTAGTTTTTATATATTTTTATATTTTTGATTTTTTATTTGTTTTTTATTTATGATACGTAAAAATAACGTTCACAAGGTGAACGGATCCCAAAAGCCAATGAAAACCGTCAATCGATAGTCTCTCGTAAAGTCAAAGAACCGGCAGCGGCGCCATTTGAAATTGTGTATAATGCAGTTCGTTTTTCTCAGTTCTTGCTAATTGAAAGTCCTAACAATATTAGGTTTTTAACTGTTTTTGGTTGTTAATCTTTTTTGGATATTCTATTTGCTAATTCAAACAAAGCCTTGCAAAAGTGAAAAATATTATCTACTTATATGTAAAACATCGTGCAAATACCAAGTTTTTATTCAAGTAAATCTCAAAAATGTAAATTTTACAATTAAAAGGACTGAAATTGTAAATTCTATGAAACTTAAATGCTCAAAATGTAAATCTAACAAGTATAAGGACTGAAATGGTAAATCAGTTGACCAAAAGGATCAAAATTGTAAACTATGTAACAAACTAACCAAATTTCAACAAACTACCAAAACTACTAACTGAATTTTAACAACTTCAAAACTTAAAGGACTGGTTTAGTGAAAACCCTAAAAATGTGTAAGTTTAGCCAGGTTTGAAACCATTTCAATTCAACAAGGACTAAATTGCTATTTTGGAAAGTATTTAAGCCAAAACGGGTTCTTTGACAAAAATAAGCTCGTTTGAGCTTATTTCTCAACCAAAATCAGTCAAACAAATTGCAAAATGCTTAGAATTAAAAATAAGCTAGGTCTGTAAAAGGAAACTTGCTGAAAATGTCTAATAAGCAAATAAGCACTTCCCAATAAGCACTTAATAAGCCCTAAGAAAATCTAGACATGCACAATTAGCTTTTTGTACTGAAACTGATTAAAGAGCTCAAAACAAGAACGGGAAATCAAGTCATATCAAAATTCATCAAGAAATAAGCCTGGAAATTGAAATAAGCTGAAAATGGCTTATGTTGACCAAGCGTTGACCAAGATTTTTTCCAAAAAGCTGAAATTCTCAAAAATCAACCAACAACACCTACTAAGTGATTTTGTGAAAGAAAATTGCCAGGTTTATGAATAGGATCAAGAGATATGAAAAATCAGTTTTCATTTACAGAAACATGCTTTTGCTTATGTGTTCAGAATTATGCTTATTTGTCCTTGATTAATGAATACTGTACAAAAATGCTTATAGAATATAAAACTTCATAATATGAACTAGCTTTGAGAACTGGTTTGGTTAAATTTCATCAACAAACAAACAAATGCCAAGCTAATGAAGTTGACAACTTTTTTAAAGCAAAAATAACTGAAATCTGACCCAAACCTTTTTATTGCCAATTGCCTTTTTGACCTTATACTTGACTTGAAAAGGACTCAAAACACTTAGTTATGACTATGTGACTGGAATTGAACATTTATTTGCCAAAGACCAACACTTGAAAATCTTAAACCAGCTAAAGCCAAACACTCCTTTAACTGATCTATTTGAAAATTTGTTAAGACTTTTTAAGCACAAGTCTACACTGAATGAAAAACCATAGCAAATCAAACGCAATAACCAAAATAAGATGTAAGAAAGCTAAATGCAAGTATTGAAAACAACTAGAACTCAAATGAGGCAACAAGGCTCAAAATGACTGAATTAAGCAAGAAGCTAAGATACTATAACAAATCAATAAGCAGAAAAGCAACTCTTAAGCTACAAACTAACCAGAATCAGATCAAAACTAAGCTAAACAGGTTTTATCATGCATTCACAAAGATTTAAGCTAGGAAATGAGCATGCATTTGACAATTCAGTGGAATCAAAAATCAGAAGCTTAAACACCTTGTGAAGTATCCTTTGAGCAGTAGAGGAGTGATGTACTCTCTAGTCTAGTGCTAACCACCACCTTAGCACTAGATTCACTTATCTACAATCAGCAAAACAGCTACACATCAACTAAGATCATCAAATGGCTTGAATTCATCACTTGTGCTATGGATTTGGACTGAAATCAATCAAAAAGCTACTTTCTTCAATCAAAGTCAGTTATGATCAATGAATGATCATAACAAACTCAATTCAGCAACAATAGTATCAATGGAAGCAGGAATGAACAGTAAGGATGATGAGAAAATTTGGCAGGAAAAGAAGAATTTGAATTTTATTAATGGTGATTTGTTACAAAGCTGTTGAAAAGGTAACTAACTGCCTAACTAACTCAAGAGTGTGTCAAACTCTTGAGTAGTTTAGCTAAAAAGGGAAATTGATGAGAGGAAAAGTAAAAGTATGTGTTTTTCACACTTACAACTACACCACAAGAAATGAAAGCTAAACTGCTATTTATAGGCTTGAGAAGGAGATTTGTTGGGGTTGGTGACGTGTTGGGACCAATCCCAGGTCTCCACGTGGCATAATTCTGCTGAGTTGATTTTCCAGGTATGAACATGAATTGGGGTTTCTTGATTGAGTTGATTTCTTGTTAATTGATGATGACCAATAGATTCGTCTCTAAAAAATAAGCAATTTTGATGTTTGTAACTTTCCATGAAATCCACTCTAGCTCCAAAACGATCCTGGCAATTTTTGGTTATTTGAAGATGACACGTGTCAAGCTTTGAATGGTTGAAATGGAAACACACGGATCACACTGTTGTGATTCGTTAATAAATGAAGACGACGCCTAGTGGATATTAAATGCTGTTATGTGGCAATCCGTGTGCTTGTATCTTTGGCTTCTCATTGGTCTAAAATTCATCACGTGGATTGCACTTGTATTAATTTCCAGGATTGGCAGAAATAGTCCCTAGACTTTGGCAGATTGCATTTTTGAGCTTGTAACTTCATTTCTTTGGCACTTTTAGTCCTTCAAACTTCATCCTTGAGCAAAAATGATCCTTTGACTGAGTTGACTTGAGAGTTGACCTTGTTTGACTATGATCTTGACTTTTTACAATATTTACACTTTGGTCCTTCATCTTTGGTAGATTTTCAAGATAGGTCCTTGCACTTCAAAGTCTTGTCACTTTTGATCCTTCTTTGTCTTTTTCATCAAATTAAGCTTGATTATTCCTTGTTTGCTTGAAAATGCATCCTTTTACCTACACAAGTGTACACAAACACAAACATACCACATAACACTGTTTTTGCAAGATAAATTGGTATTTTGCTTCATGTTTTAGGGTTATTTGTTGATAAATTGATATGAGTTTAAGCTCATATCAACAAACACATACGGGGCTCCCCTACACTTATTATGAAAACGGTAAAGGATAGATCAACGGGTTGCCTCCCGAGAAGCGCTTGTTTTTGTTAACCGAGTCACGAGCCTGACTCGACCCAGAACTAATTCAAGGGAAACGTGGTGAGGGATGAAATCATCTCGTGAGAGATGTCCTCACCAAAATACAACTTCACACGCTAGCCATTCACTTTAAAATTAGGCCCATTTGGCTGAGAAAGCTCAATGGTGCTATATGGGAAGACTTTGGCGACAGTGAATGGACCAGACCAACGGCTCTTCAGCTTTCCCGAGAAAATCTTCAACCGAGAGTTAAAGAGTAGAACTTGGTCACCAACGTGAAACTCTCGGTTCTTAATCCTTGCATCATGGATGAGCTTGGTTTTCTCATTGTAGATCAATGAGTTCTCATAAGCTTCATTCCTCAGTTCATTTAGCTCGTTGAGTTGAATCTTCCGAAGATCACCGGCTTTGTTGATGTCAAAATTGGCCCATTTCAAGGCCCATTACGCCTTATGTTCCAGCTCAATAGGGAGGTGGCATGCCTTCCCGTACACAATACGATATGGAGTGCAACCAATCGGAGTCTTATATGCGGTACGGAAAGCCCACAAAGCATCATCTAATTTATCGGCCCACGAGGCACAATGCTCTCCCACAGTACGCTCAAGAATTCGCTTCAATCCACGGTTAGATATCTCGGCTTGACCATTTGTTTGAGGATGATAAGCGATGGAAAGACGGTGATTGACACCGTACTTAGCCATGACTCGAGCAAATTGATCATTGCAAAAATGAGTCCCGCGGTCACTGATGATAGCACGAGGAACACCGAATCGAGTAAAAAGCTGCTTCAAAAAGTTCACAACCACCCTCGCATCATTTGTAGGGATAGCCTTAGCTTCAACCCATTTAGATACGTAGTCAACGGCTATGAGGATGTACTTGTTCCCTTTGGATGATGGAAATGGCCCATAAAGTCGATGCCCCATACGTCAAAGATTTCACATTCTTGTATGAAAATTTGAGGCATCTCATCTTTATGTGTGATCTTGCCTTGTCTTTGGCAAGCATCACACTGTTTAACCATTTCATGAGCGTCATGATAAATGGTGGGACAATAGAATCCCGAGTCAAAAACTTTCTTCACGGTGTAGTTGGGACCAAAGTGACCACCGGTGGTTCCTTTATGGCAAGCTTCAAGGATTAGTAATGCTGCCGGCCCATCAACACATCGACGAATAATCAGATCCGCACATTCTTTGAAGAGATAAGGGTCATCCCAAAAGTAAGTCTTAACATCTTTAAAGAACTTCTTCTTTTGTTGGGATGTTAACCCTTCGATGAGAATACCACCCGCTAAGTAGTTTGTAATGACCGCAAACCACGGGGTGTCATCAAGATTGGAATAGATAGACATTAAGGCCTCAAGGGGAAAAGAGTCATTTATCTCTTGATCCAGATGATCCCCTTGATAAGGATCCTCAAGTCTACTTAGATGATCCGCGGCTAGGTTTTCCGCTCCCTTTTTATCACGAATTTTGATTTTAAATTCTTGTTGGAGCAAAACCCAACGAAGAAGTCTTGGCTTGGAATCTTGCTTAGTCAACAAGTACTTCAACGCGGAATGATCGGTGTAAACGATTGTGGTGGAAAGGACAAGATAGGGGCGAAATTTTTCAAAAGCATACACTACAGCTAAAAGCTCTTTTTTGGTAGTGGTATAATGCAATTGAGCCCCCGTCATTGTCTTGCTAGCGTAATGGATTGGTTGGAAGTGTTTGTTCACTCTTTGGCCCAAAACCGCTCCAATGGCAAAGTCGCTAGCATCTCACATCAATTCAAAAGGTAGCTCCCAATTAGGGGTAACCAAGACCGGTGCCTTAGTTAGCTTGTCCTTAAGAAGATTGAAGGATTCAATACACTCTTTAGAAAAGATAAAGGGAGTATCTTTTCCAAGAGGTGGGTCATCGGGCGAGCGATTTTAGAAAAATCTTGAATGAATCGACGATAGAAGCCCGTATGACCAAGGAAACTTCTCACACCCTTCACGGTTGAAGGTAGAGGTAATTTGGCTATGACATCCACTTTAGCACGGTCCACTTCAAGACCGGATTTTAAGATTTTATGTCCAAGCACAATGCCTTCTTTTACCATGAAATGGCATTTTTCCCAATTTAGAACAAGGCGAGTGTCTTCACACCGCTTAAGCATGCGTTCCAAATTGGCAAGGCAAGAAGAGAAAGAATCACCATAGACCGAGAAATCATCCATGAAGACTTCCATAGTGTCTTCAACCATGTCATGGAAGATAGCCATCATACACCTTTGGAAAGTCCCAAGAGCATTGCATAAGCCGAAATACATTCTTTTGTAAACAAATGTTACATAAGTACAAGTGAATGTGGTTTTCTCTTGGTCTATAGGATCGATGGGAATTTGAAAATACCCAGAGAAACCGTCTAAGAAGCAATAATAGTCATTACCCGCTAGATGCTCGAGCATTTGATCCATGAAAGGAAGGGGAAAATGATCCTTTCTCGTAGCATCATTGAGTTTGCGATAGTCTATACAAACTCTCCACCCGGTAACGAGACGAGTAGGAATCAACTCGTTGTTTTCATTGGGTACAACGGTGATTCTGCCTTTCTTAGGCACACAATGGACCGGACTAACCTATGGTGAATTCGAGATAGGGCAGATCATTACCGCATCAAGAAGTTTGATAACCTCATAACGTCATGGATCTTGGGATTCACCCTTCTTTGGTTTTGAATAGTGGGTTTAAATTCGTCCTCCATGAGAATTTTATGTGTGCAAAAGTGATGATCAATTCCACGAATATCGGAGATTTTCCAAGCAATCGCTTTCTTATGATTCTTCAACACGACGATAAGTCAAGATTTTTCGTCTTGTTTCAAATCCTTAGCGATGGTGACGGGTAACTTCTTATTGTCGTCAAGGAACACGTATTCGAGATGAGACGGCAGATCCTTAAGCTCTAAATCCGGAGGATTCTCGATGGAAGGCGTAGTCAAATTCGGATCATCGATAGAGATTTCCTTAGGAGATAGTGTAGAAATATGGTCCTCATTGAGAAGTTTCTCAATGGTACGAATGTATTCATCCTAATTGGAGGGAGAATCGTCATATTGTAAGTCCACATCTCCCAAAGTTGCTTCAAATTTTTTCAAAAGGAGATCACTTTCTCCAAATGGAGTTAGTGAGGGAACAATAGAGGCAACGGTCTCAACAATGGGTAGAGAAGAAGAACCACTTTTACAAGCGTCTTTGAAATGTTCTTCAAAAGCCTCATCAAGAACGTCAATGAAATTAACGCTCTCGTTTTTAGAAAGGCTGCTTAGAAAGTTTACCCATGTTGAAGACGATTTTATCGTCACCAACTCTCATGATTAATTTGCCCGCGGCTACATCAATGAGAGTGCGACCGGTCCTCAAGAATGGACGTCCAACGATTAATGGAACACGGGGATCCATCTCGTAGTCAACGACAACAAAATCCGCCGGAAAAGGTGAATTTGTCGACATCGACGAAGACATCTACGGCTATCCCCACTGGATAAGCAACCGTACGGTTAGCTAATTCCAAAGTCATTCGTGTAGGGACTAGCTCGGGTAGAGATAATTGTTTCCAAACACTTAATGGCATTAAGTTTATACTAGCACCTAGATCGGCTAGGGCCATCCAATTCTCTACCCCGAGGAAGTTGCAAGGAATGAGAAAACGACCCAGATCACCAAGTTTGGTTGGTAATTTCCTTAAGAGCACTGTAAAGCAATTCTTATTAAGTTGGGTCTGAGCGATATCAAGGAGTTTCTCCTTATCATTGAGAAGATCTTTAAACATTTTCGCATACTTCGGCATGTGAGCGAGAGCCTCGGCAAAGGAGATGTTGAAATTCAGTTGTTTAAACATTTTAAGAAAGTTAGAAACCTGAATATCATCCTTGTTCTTCAACTTCTCTTTCCTCAACCTTGAGGGATAAGGTATATTGGGTTGAGATGAAGGATTTGGAATAGAATTCTCACTCACATCCTTGGGTGGTGGAGGGGTGGAAGTAGAAGGTGGAGGAATTGGAGAAGGTTGTTCTTTTTCCTTAGTCACAATCACCGGTATAGGTGTAGGAATCTCGGGTTCCTTTAAACCTTTGCCACTTCGGGTGGTGATTGCTTTCATCTCCCCTCTTGGATTAGCAACGGTATTACTCGGAATAGAACCCGAACCAGAGGCTTGATTACTTGGGAAAAAACTAGCCATCATATCCCTTAAGTTATTCGTTTGACTGCTCATAGAGTTTCTCATATTGGATCGAAGATCATTTCCTTGTTTCGCCATGTCATTCCTTAGCTCGACTCGAATATCGTTCCCTTGTTTCACCATGTCACCATTGGCTTTGAAGATTCGTCACCATCTCTCTATTGGTCCTCATGTAATCTTCGAGGTCTTGGTTCAATACCGTGGGTTGATTGAGAGGTGGGGATTGGTAAGCTGGATTATTTCCTTCAGGTGGATATGGGTTTCTTTGTGATTGATATTGATTGGTAGCTCGAGGTTGGCTTTGATTGTTGCGGTTGAAATTGTTTTGGGTTTGGTTTTGAGGAGAAAAACCGGGTGGAGATAGAAAGTTGTTGGAACGATAACTTAGCAAATTACGGTCTCCTTGAGGACATGCCAGATAGCCTCCCGTAGAAAATTTACCGCTAGCGGCATACACATTTTCCGGATTGTCAAGAGTAGAAGGAAAATCGGTGTATGAATGAGAACCCCCGCAAATCTCACAAGAAGTTGCTACAGCTTTAGCTTGTTGAAATTGGTTTGTAGCCATGGTTAAGAAGTTTTTGTTCATCTCAGCTACTTGGCGAGTAAGTTCGGTTATATCTGAGTTGGATGATGTAGAAGAAACATTGGCCCTCTGGTTATTCCTTGAAGATGTAGATGAATCCCAATTTTTTGGTGAGTGGTCATGTTCTCTATCAGCTCTCTACACTCCTCAGGTCTTCTCTTCATGAATGTACCACCGGCGGCAGCATTAATCGTATCACGATCACGAAAAGTTAAACCATTATAGAAAGTATCAATCAAAGTAACGGGAGCATGTTATGGTTTGGACAACGGTCGATAAAGACATTATATCGTTCCCAAGCATAGAAAAGCGACTCATCAGGTTCTTGAGTGAATCCATTGATTTGGTTGCGAAGACTAGTGACCATGGATGGTGGAAAGTAGCGCGACAAAAGTTTTTGAGTCATGTCATTCCATGTTTGAATTGAGTTTTTGGGAAGACGATCAAACCATTTTTCGGCATGGTGGGATAAAGTGTGTGGAAAAAGGTGAAGGCGAAGAAAATCCATGGAAGCACCGGCTAGTTTCATGCTTTGAGTGACGGTAATGAACTTGTCGAGGTGTTTGTTGGCATCATCATCGGGTAATCCGCGTAAAGGACAAGCGTTTTGAACTTGCTGGATCATGTGATGCTTCAACGAAAACTCAGGAGCCATGATTTGCATCGGCGCAATCGGTCCTCCGCGTCCGTTCATGGTGGGTTGACAAAGCTCCTCCATTGTGCGTAGGTCGGGTGGGGGAACATTGTTGTTGTTGTTATTGTTATTCAAATTGGGGTGGGGTGGGTTGTTATTATTGTTATGCACACCGGCCATATCTATGTCTCTAAGAGTCTCGGGCTCAGGATAAGACGTAGATCGAGTACGCATACACTAAAAGGAAATAAAATATTTTTGATTTTTTATCTTTTTTATTGTTTTTGGATTTTAACCACTTTCCATTTTTGTAGGATATTCAATCCAAAAGACCATTATTAGCGTGTACTAGATTGGCCCGAGTACGTAATACGCCAGTCGAGAAGAAATCCCATCAATGGATACGGTAGAGGAGAAAGTGGCCGGCGGCGGTGTAGAGCTATAGCTATAAGGAGCGAAGCTCACACACACCGGCTGATGTAGGGTGGGATAAAGTTGCCAATGCGAGTCACGCGCGGAGGGAGTCGAAAGGCTAATCCGTGAAAGACAAAAAAGAAATTCCATTCCCAATAGATCAAGCCTGAAAATTTTATATTTTTTAAGGATTTTTTGAAAATTTCTGTGCTTGAAAATAACGTTCCTAAAAGAACGGATCCCAAAATCCAAATTTTCACACTAAAAACCGTTAATCTTTACGAAAAGAGCCGGCAACGGCGCCATTTAATACCTGACTTTTTGTTGGTATGTTTTAGCATTTGTGTACTCGATATCGTTCTCGGTATCTAATCGAATTGATCACGGTTAATGGTGGAATAGTCAGTAATGGTCACTAAAAGGGGGAGTTTGATATTATCTATTTCTAATAAAATGACAAGTTAAACAACTAGGAAGGATTAAACAAAAATAGCAAAAGGATTAAAGCGATTAAAAACTAATTAAAAGTAAATTTTAAAGATAGAATAAAATAAAATTAAACTAAGACAAAACTTGTTTAAAACAACACTAAGTAAAAATTTGGAAAAAACTTACGTTTGAAACTTAAAACTTTATAAAACTAAAAAAAATCAAACCCATCGGAATGTTGTGTTGGAATCCCATTGGAAAGTCTGTGTCTGAATGTAGTCGGAATAAACACGTCGGAATGTCTCAAAGTGAATCCTATCGGAATGCTTTGGTCGGAATACAATCAGAATGATTGCGTGGGAATATACCCAATCGGAATGTATGGACAGATATCGGAATAATGGATCGGAATATGTAAAAAGGGAATCCTGTCGGAATATCAAATAAGCTCCACAGTCGGAATGTGGGTCGGAATCCCAAAAGGAATATAAAACTCTTTTCCGATCCCTTGTGATCGGAATAATAGTGAGGCTGTCGGAATATAAAGCTCTAATCGGATTTTATGGTCGGAAAAGGGGAAACCCTTTTCCGATGGTATGTGTTTTGCAATAAGCCAAGTTAATAAGCTATTTTTTATAAGCTCAAACTAAAACTTAACCAAATCTATAACGAAAAGAACTAATAAGCACAAATAAGAACTTTTTAAACTTTAAATAAACAAAACTTTTAAATCAAACTTTAAAAAGATAAGACTTTTTAAGAAAACTAAAAAGTAAATAAGCTAAACATAAACTAAGCCAATAAGCATGATAAGCTCAAAGCTTAATCCGTATAAAAACTTAGAGATGAATAAAAAAATAAACTTTTTAATCACATAAGCATCAAGATGAAACAAAATCAAAGATTATCACTAATCAAGATCAAAATAAAGAAAGGTAGAAGAAGATTAAAGATCAAAACAAGATTAAACTCTCAAAAGTAAAGATTTGATTCAAACAAGAAACGAATAAAAAGATGAAGTTTTCCTAGTGAGAGAAAGTTAAACACTTTCTCTCTCTAAAAACTAAACTACTAAAATTGAAAATGAACTAATTAACTAACACCCTCCTATTGTGTCATTAGGAGGGTATATATAGGAGGTGGGGAGTGCATGTGTTGCTTTCTTTTTTCTTTTCGTCTCGACTCGATTAAAATTCTTTGTCTTTCTCGACATCTTCTCGGGATTTGTCGATATAAATTGAACTTGTCTTATAATTTTCATCTTCTATTAGACTTAAGTTCTTCGACTTCATTAAACTTCCGTCTTTATACTTTTTCTTCGATAAATCTTCAGAATAGGCCTTGGACTTTCGTTCTTTTTGCATTCTTGATCTTTTGACTTCGTCTTTTGTCTTTTTCTTCAATAAAAGCCCGTGATAGCCCATGTTTTCTTCCTTTTTCATATTTTTATCCTGAAACACAATAAAAACACAAACCACGCATAATTCTGACTTTTACGACATAAAATGCACGTTTTGGTCTTGTTATTATTGGAAATAAGTGGTAAAAGGATAAGTGTTTTCATAATTATTACCCTAATAAAAATTTATGAATCTCAACCCTAATCCATCATATTAGGTTACATATACGTAAATTAAACGTTAATTGACATAGTTTTAGTGTGTACCTTAAACCCTAACTGAATTATTGGGTTTTCTTGCTCCTCCATTGATACAAACGACTGAGATTTGGTTTGGGGAAGGCTAAATTAGTTTTTTTGTCATATGGAGTCTTATTTATGGTTAAAATTAAAAAGGCTTCCTATTAGGACTCAAATTGGGCTCCCTTTCCCTTCCTTAAGCTTAAGTCAGCCCAAATCCAAGCCCAAACACCTTATGACCGACTTTTTAAATTATATTACATTAAATTAACTATTAATTATTATTACCTTAAATTCTCTTAATTTATTTCAGCTCCTTAAGCCTCCAAAACCTCAAAACCGTAAAACTAGTCAAATTTACGCGTATACCGTAAAAGACGTAAAATATACAGTTTTATAAAAACTCTTGAAATATGAAATAAACTAATTAACTAAGTCCAAAATGACTTAAAACCATCCTGAAAAATACTCCCGTGACTAATTACCTCATCCGAGACCTCTAAATGATAAACCTTAAATCGTAAAAATACGATTTTCTATAATACGTATACGTATACGTAAAACCACTAAATAACACCATCTTATTTCATAGTCACTACTATGTGAGCTCATAAACATACAAACGTCACACATCATTTCACTCACAAGGTACCCCGTACCCGAAACGATGTTCAAATCACACTCTATTCACACCAAATAACACATAAACACATAAAGACACATAATTTCACGAAATATGCCCAAAATAAAACTAAATGACGAACCTCAAAACCATGGTTGTCACATCACTCCCTCCTAATAGAAATCTCGTCCCGAGATTTACTCCTTAGGATCAAACACACAATCAACAAATCACATGAGGATACTTGTTCTAAATGAACTCCTCTCATTACCATGTGTACTTCAGTTCATGTCTCAATTTACCACATATACTAACCAACAATATTAAAATTCATTTCCAAACTCCTGACCTCACAACCCATAGATCTCACAAATGACTCTTTGATAAATCGAAGACTCTTATTAACACAAATCCCAAATAACCGTACATGCAAATATGCATTCTCAAACGACATTTCCCAATCTTAATACATGAAATATATCATGTACACCACTTAATTCCCTAAGTAATACTTTACCCATAAGCTATTGGTCCGATCTTTCCAAAGATCACAAATGGACCTACAAAACTCGACATTAACTTTCCCTTTTTACCAAAATATACCACTCGTTACTATGGGTGAAACTTCCTACATAACTTTGTCACTAAACCCTAGTGGTTTCCTCCTTTTCAACATAGCATCTCGTGTTGCTCTCATCCTTTCCACAAACACCATTTCCACATTAGTAGTCTCTTGCACCAATTTTAGTGAACCATAAGGTCAACTCACCCTATCCTTCCATATAGTGCCTCAAATGGCATTCATCGACTTCTAGTACGATAACTATCATTATATGAAACTCAGACATCGCAAACGAGTTTCCCACCTCCCTCTAAATCAGTCACCCAAGATCTCAACATGACTCCTATACTTGTAGCAATTTCTCACTTCGTCCATCCTTTTCCAATTAGCTGGATATACTCATATCCAACCATGTTCATCAACTCCCTTTAGCCCGTACCCCCAAACTACTTAAAAATTCCAATTTACTTACACAAGTGACCTATGACGGTCTTTCACATATTCATTAGTTAGTTTTATCAACTGTCATCCAAACCCATGTTACAACTACTTCTATCAAATTTGGATAGCTCATTAGTAGCACCCATACACTTCTTTTCTCACTTTCCTCAATTAAAGATTTTTTTATATACTTTTTTTTAATACTCAACACTTCCTTTATACCTACACAATGTCTTACCTTCAAGGTCATAGTGCTCCTCATCTTGTCTCAGTTAGACCAAACCCTTCGTCTCTGATGAAACATCACATCGATAACTCCTCATCCATTCGATTATCAATACTAAGCCTTCCAATCCAACAGTATCGGTCAGTGCCATTCCCTTTTCCACACTACAACAATATTAGCATGCTTTGTGCTTTAGTCTACTCATTAGGCTATACCAAAGTTTTACCTTCGGTTCCTATCTCGACCTATTTCATTCATGATTCACATCTATCCACACTTCCTTCTTCTTCCGCAGCTAATGGCATACATCACGAGTTATGCTTCACGTCTTTCAAATCATCTATACGTCAAAATTTTCCACATAGCTTCACTTGTTTTCCTCACGACCAGTTCTCCTACTCCCTCCTAGTAGGGACAAACTAGAGTTCATGTGATTACATGCGGATCACACTCTCATCTTATACCTATATTAGTTTCCATATATCTAAACTAAGGCATATTCTAAATTCTTACTCAAGTCTCATACTTCTATTATGACCTTGCACCTAACATGAGGTACTTTCAATCATCATCTTCTAAGAATACTTGGTTCTCTCCTTCCATGGTTGTCCCTAATTCCTACACTATCATGTCCAACCAAAATTTCTCATTCAATTCATCAACTCTATGGAAATCGTTATTTCATTGGATAATGCATAACTGTCTCTTCCAAAGATCCTTCATAAACACCTTCACTAAACTGACCCTATAATCACTTCTCCATGAACTTATTCCGCTCAGCTTCACTACTCATCCCTTGATATTGATTGCCACAAAATTCTATCTTTGTGTAGTCACTCGACTCCCCTTGTTACTTCCACGAGCTCTTAATCTCCCATGTTATGTAGTCAGTCCATCACGATCTATTGGTTCAGCTCTTTGTAGCTCAACTCCGGTACTCGATCTGTCCTTCTTTGTCACGAACCACACAGATATTCCCATCATAGTGCTTGTCACCTTTCCAGTCCTTGCAACTTCTGTGACTCCTTCTAAATCTCTTGCATCCTTCTAGCAGCCGGCACGTAGTCCTTTCGGCTCCTTGCTTCATGATGTAGCTCTTCACGCACTCCTTCTCGTCTCCATGATGTTACCTAGGAACTTCACACTACGCAGTAGCTTCTAACTTCAACTCATCAACCATAATATTTCTAAAGGTACTTCAACCCCTCAATGGCTCACTCTTCCTTACTTGTTGTACTTCACCATTAATCAGCCTCCTACCAATCATTCTTTCACATCCATGTTTTCCTTCACGCGTCTACTACTACCTTGCCTCCAAAACTATACCAATTCCCTTTCATGTTATTTGCCCCATCTTTCCATTAGTAGAAACTTTTTACTCTACCCTCACATCTGCTAGTACTTTCATCAATCTCCTAATGGTACTTCAACCAACTTCTTATAGCATGACATTTCGTTCCCACAACTAGTCAACTAACTTTACTTACTCCCTTATTCCCGTAACCAATCTAAGTTTCAAAACTCCATAAATCTTAATCATTCCTTCAACACCACCTTTAAACCAAAACACATCTCTGCATTCTAATATCTAACCATAAGTAATACTACCCAACTCTATCCTCTCATCCTAACGTTTCCACAACCGCATAACTAAATCAACCATGATGTGTACCAAAATAATTCCAAACGATCGCGTCCCATAATAAATATAGGGTAAACCGAAAGATCAACCATAATGAACCCTAGCCAAAACAACTGAAAACGAAAAAATGTAATCTGAAAGATCAATGGAGTGTGCCAACAACAAAAGATAGACTCATCACGATTTGTATTACCAAATTTCAATATCTTAGAAAATTTTAATTTTCATCTCAATTAGTTACTTCATATTAGGACCATATTTTAACACAAATAAATGAAATCATAGTAATATTTTAACATCTTCGTTACTATCAAAGGGCATAACCCAGTTAGTGTACTAAAACTCACTTTATCTATCATCTACTTTAACAATAAACTCTTCTTTTATCTTCATTATTTTATCAAAGGTATCTACTAGTTAGTAGAGTATAACGTTATTCTAACCATTATCTTGTTTACTCACATTAAACTCATTTCACTTGTTATTATGAAACCAATATGTGTTTATAAAATATGGTGTTTTTATTCATTTTATTCTATATTATAATTATTTTATATAATACATTTAGGCTTGTTATAACTAAATATTACACATTTACAAGGTGTGGTGCTATTATTATCATTATTATAATAAAATCTTCCTTTTTAATATTTCCGTCTATTTAAATACTTCTAAAATCTTAACTCCACTTTTAAGAAAATTATCGTAAAATTTCTTTACCCTTTATACGTACTATCAAATGTTACCTAGAAAACTAATCCATTCATTGTCAAGATTTTTTTTAAACTTATTACCAATAAACTTAAAGAAAAGATATGTAAGTCAGAAAATCATACCATACACTTACAAAGTATTTTCAAAATCATTTTCCTTTAATTAGCTAGACTCCTTTGCAAGAAAATTTGGTAGTTCTCATCAGTTAAAATACATACCCGAATGTAGACACACTTCAAAAGATTCAAAACGTCGTTGGAACTCCATCAAACTCCAGCACTAATAAACTGTTTAAACACGAGAGAACACTAGGTACGTTTAAGTTATAATAACTATTGAACGACCGTATATCATAACATAACATCTACTAGTATATATACCTCCACATATATATACCTATTAAATCTCCCAAAACATACTCGTTATCATACATGTCAAGTCAATAGATCACGTCATACACTCGTTTTTCCATACGAGTAATCACCATCTCACCATTTCACCATGCCACAACAAGGCATAAAACCCATCACCAAAAATATCGTGTGACCCTATAATCACACAACATGACTATTACTTAAAACATAAAACAAAAAAAAAACCATAGCCATATCATAGGCAACCATTACATAAACCCTATTGTATACAAATACCCAAAATACAGATCTCATTATATACAAGCATGTACTAACCCCTTTTTCATGTAACCATACTTGGAAGTCCATCGGTGTTGTGGCACATATATAATTATGTAGGCCTCCATAATTATAAATGTCCCCTTTCGCCCATGTACTCCCTCATATGACGACGCTTATAAGAAATTAGTACTACACCGAACACATATATACCACATAAAATACACTATATATATACCATATAGGTCAAATAAGAACATCTCATACGTCAACCCTAACTTCATTCATAACTCGAGGCTCAAACGCCAAAACAAATCAATAACAATAAAATATCCAACATTAAAGAAAATGATCATAACAATTCAGGCGGAAATTTGAATCTACTACTAGTCGCAGACTCAACATCGGTACTATCCTATTATTACCTAGTGCACCTCTTCTTCTACGTGACATGGGTAACACTAAATAGGTTCCTACACTTCCGGTTCATACGTCGCATCAATAGAAAATAAATGAATGTACTTACATATACTATGTCTCAATAAGTAAATATGAAAGTAAATAAATATCTAAAACGAAATTAACACTTAAGCACTCCATATACTATAATGCACACATACCCCTATGACACCTACATGCATGGACCCTTAAGCTATAGACTAGACTACTAAACTAAGCAACCTAATTCTCTATAACCATTGTCTATGATACCATTCTGTCACACCCCACCATGGCGGAATATGGAGCACGACGTATGGATATCATCACAACAATAGCGTCTCTAAAGAGATAACTAAATGAAATGGAAATATCATAAATGGTGACACAATGTCATGAAGATATCACAAATAATGCAGGCGTCTAGGTAAGTAGGTAATAGGTCTACTTCTTACCAAAGACATACAATTAACAAATACAAACATATAGGTGTCTACAAAGTATCACTTATTCAAACATAAGTAAAGACTAAGAAGAAAGGGGGTTCCTCCAATGCAATCCTAAGCCTCCCAGCTAGCCACTCCTATTCTCACGCTTAACCACATTCTCACCTGAAAGAGACACTAAAACACGTCAACATAAAGTTGGTGAGAGTCATAGGTTTAGACTCCAACTCCAAATCAATTATAAGCTGTGAATAACAACCATTAACAAAAGAACATATGGACAATATGCTAAAATTATGTATTAACAACTAGCATTCAGGATTAACCAATCACCACAAATCGAAGGCTCCAAGCCTTACCAATAACCACAATTCCAAGGCTCCAAGCCTTACCAATAACCATGGTCCCATAGGCGCCCATACACCTATGAACCAATCCCAAGTCCCCGCCTTGTCAACATCCCCTTGGTAGCAAGTCAAACCACAATAACTGAGACGGTACGTGTCCTCCGATCCAGATCATAAACACAATCAAGAATCACATAGCAGTTAATCACATAAGTGCACACACAAGTCCATCACAAACCATAAAAACATTCACAACATTAGTTACAAAACCATAGAGTGTGTGACAACCCTGGTTTTGAGGTTCGCCACTTAGTTTTGTTTTGTGTTAGTTGCGTGTCTTTACGTGTTTATGTGCTTATTGGTGTGTATAGATTGTGGTTTGGATATCGTTTCCGGTACGGGGTACCTTGTGAATGAAACGATGTGTGATGATTTCATGTTCATGAGTTCACATGGTAGTGACTATGAAGTGAGATGGTGTTATTTGGTGGTTCTAAGTATACGTATATGTATTATAGAAAATCATATTTTTACGATTTACGGTTTAGCATTTAGAGGTCGCGGATGAGGTAATTAGTCATATGAATATTTTTCGGGATGGTTTTAAGTCATTTAGTACTTAGTTGTAAAGTTTATTGCAAAATTTGAGATTTTTTTTAAAAGTGTATATTTTACGTCTTTTACGGTAAAACGCGTAAATTTGACTAGTTTTACGGTTTTGTGGTTTTGGAAGCTTTAGGAGCTGAAATAAATTAAGAAAAATTAAAGTAAAATTAATAACATAATATTAAATAATAAAAAAAAACAAATTTAGGGGTGTTTGGGTCGGTTTAGACGCACCAAAGAAGAAAGAAAGAAGGGAAAAGCCCAAAACAGGCCCAATGGACTTGTAATGGGAATAGGGGGCCTTTAGGACTTAACCAAACCCAACTCATAACCATAATAATCAGGTTTTCAACCTCCATAACATCTCCTAGCCGAAATTCATCAATGGTGGCCAATTAGGGTTCTTAAAAAATTAGGTTTTCTCATCTTCCATTAAATTAAAGGTAAAACCTTCTTAACCCTTTTCATATTAATTGTTTTTAATGTTTTCTATTATCATCTTATGATGGATTTAGGTTAGGGTTTAATTAAAAACAGTATATTAATCATATTTTAATGATTAAATAAATTAGAGCTTGTAATTAGAGAGATTAGGGTTAATTAATGAGGTTGATTTTGTTAAACCCGTTTTTAAAAACTGGGCAGAATTTTAAGTCAATTGTTTTGATCATATAGGGAGTTCTATAAACTCTTATTTTACGATCCAAGTACCCCTGGAAAGATATTTGAATTGGCTATCCAATGCAAGAAACGAGAACTAAATTGGAGGTCGGGAAGTGGGTCAAAAACAGGTTAAAACAGTCGGAGGTCAAAACAGTTTTGAATTCAGCCTGTTTTCTTTTTAAGTTTTGGGTTGTTTGGGGTACTTAGGGTTGCATTGGGATCTTCTCACGAACGTGAGAGATGGTTTATATATTGTAGTAAGTATCTTCACTTGGGCTAAGGTTGTGGTTTAGGGTAAGACCCCTTAATGGTAACAAACTTTTAATACGTTTAAAATCAGGAAATCTGGAATGACAAAAGTAGATATATGTATATCGGGGCCTTAACAGTAGCTTTAAGGTTAGGTCAAGTGGGAGGTGTTAGCCAACATATGTAAGGGTATGAATATGCCTTTTACAGAAACCATGGGTATGTTTAAGTGGACTTTTTACTTAAAGTTTTGAGACTTAAAAACTGGGACTGATTTGTGTAAAATATGAACGGGATAGTTATTAAACTTAATCAAGTTAAGGACTTGTTAAGGAAGGTTAATGGGATGGTTAGAGCTTATCAATGAGGTTTTTATATGGGAATAGACTATATGTCCATCATAGGTTGATGAGCCATCTTAGTGATAGGTTCGTGTATTGATTTCGTGTTTTTGGTTTGTTAGCTTGTTGCTAGTGCGAGGACTTGTGAAGAAGCTATCGGGTGAGTTTCATAGTCCCATGTTTATTATTGATTTTGACTTCCAGATGGGATGGAAGAGACACTGTGTTGAATTATTTTCTAAATTAATGCTGTGAATGTTTAAGGTTTGAGATGGACTTGTGTGTACATTTATGTGATTAACTGCTATGTGATTCTTGTTTGTGTGTGATCTGGATTGGAAAGGTACATAGGTGTATGGGCGCCTATGGGACCTATGGTTAATGATAAGGCGTGATGCCTTGGAAATTGTGATTGTTGGTAAGGCGTGATGCCTTGGAAATTGTGATTGTTGGTAAGGCGTGATGCCTTGGAAATTGTGATTGTTGGTAAGGCGTGATGCCTTGGAAATTGTGATTGTTGGTAAGGCGTGATGCCTTGGAAATTGTGATTGTTGGTAAGGCGTGATGCCTTGAAATTGTAATGATTGATTGAACTTGAATGCTAGTTGTTAGTACATGATTGTAGCGCATTGTCCATATGTTTATTGGTTTATGGTATTCACAGCTTATGACTTGTCTTGTGTTGGAGTCTAAACTTATGACTCTCACCAACTTTACGTTGACGTGTTTTAGTGTCTCTTTCAGGTGATACTATGGTTAAGCATGAGAACTTAAGTGGCTAGGTCTTGGAGAGAGTAGGAATGCATATAGAAGGATATCCCCGTTTCCTTCTTAGCAATGTTGCAAAAGTCGCGAATCGCTAGCCGGCCGGTGGACCACCTTGTAACTTATGTTTATCACTTATAGTAACAATTTATATGTATGATAAGTTGTATATTTAGAACGATTACAAGTTACAAGGTGGTCCACTGGCCGGCTAGCGATTTGCGACTTTTGCAACATTGCTAAGAAGGAAACGGGGATATCCTTCTATATGCAATCCTACTCTCTCCAAGACCTAGCCACTTAAGTTCTCATGCTTAACCATAGTATCACCTGAAAGAGACACTAAAACACGTCAACATAAAGTTGGTGAGAGTCATAGGTTTAGACTCCAACACAAGACAAGTCATAAGCTGTGAATACCATAAACCAATAAACATATGGACAATGCGCTACAATCATGTACTAACAACTAGCATTCAAGTTCAATCAATCATTACAATTTCCAAGGCATCACGCCTTACCAACAATCACAATTTCCAAGGCATCACGCCTTACCAACAATCACAATTTCCAAGACATCACGCCTTACCAACAATCACAATTTCCAAGGCATCACGCCTTACCAACAATCACAATTTCTAAGGCATCACACCTTATCATTAACCATAGGTCCCACAGGCGCCCATACACCTATGTACCTTTCCAATCCAGATCACACACAAACAAGAATCACATAGCAGTTAATCACATAAATGTACACACAAGTCCATCTCAAACCTTAAAACATTCACAGCATTAATTTAGAAAATAATTCAACACAGTGTCTCTTCCATCCCATCTGGAAGTCAAAAACAATAGTAAACATGGGACTATGAAACTCACCTGATAGCTTCTTCACAAGTCCTTGCACTAGCAACAAACTAACAAACCAAAAACACGCAATTCAAGTAAGCACACATAAAATAACTTAAAAGTAAGACCATGTGACAAATCCAAAACCTAGGGTTGTCACATCACTCCCTCCTAATAGAAATCTCGTCCCGAGATTTACTCCCAAACTCCAACTTATTCTCAGCAAACAAACGAGGATACATATCCCTGATAAAACCTCCACGTTCAAACGTGAACTCAGTTTATACTAAAATAATCTCAACCAACAAGACATGAGCCTTAACCGTCCGCGAGGAAACTTATCAAAACCATAAAGTTATGTAACCAACCTAACTAAATCTCACAACTCATCAAACAATAACTGTCTTGAAACCAAGTTAGGAGCCATCACATAACTCGACGGGTTTAAAACTGTCACCCCGATTTCAGTCTTACTCATAAATACCATAAATCAAAACTCATCAAATATAACCACGTATTCTAAAGTCTAAAGAACTCTCACATTCCATTCCAACTCATCTCTATGTTAACCCTCCAAGTGTTCATTACCACAAAATACCCAAAACACAAGTTTAATTAATGTTGTCCGAAAATTAACCTTGAACTCGACACTTGCACAATTAATTCGACCAAGCTACTGACTTCTAATTACCAAACTTTCTGAATATTCGAAAATTACGTTCCGATTACATTATTGTAGGCTTTTGAATCACTCAAAAAGCTTTAAAAACGAATAAGTTATGACCAAAACGATTTTTCTCAAAATCTGCCTAGGCATTAGCGACAGTTTCTGACAGTTAGCGACATATTTTGACAGTTTAGCGACAGATTCTGCCTACTCCGATTTATACCAAAAAAACGATTTTAAACCCTAATTTATTTTAATTCCAGAAAATTAAAACTCTCACCCATCATATGATTAAATACATGACTTTAACATATTTAATTTAATAAAAAAAAATTTCTAACTAAAGAACAATAACTTTAGGTGATCAAAACCAAAATATTTTTAAATAAACAAGCCATGCTTAAATGTAAAAAAAAATAAAAAAATTTATATTCCACTTTATTTCAAACAGGTTTTCGACACTTTACCCTCATTTTATGGACTACCAACAACTAATTTTTTTTTCAATTTGCAAGTTCTATTTTTTTACCATGTATAACTCGAAACAAAAGACATCGTTACCCCAAAAAGAAATCTCCACCATCTCAAAATCCTTCACGCCAAAAGTACCGTACAAACAAACACGTGAAATGAGGACCCGAGAAATGCGATACTACAGAAGTTGAACATCTCAAAGAGAAATGAGCTAGCAACCATCCTAAGAATACAACCGATAAGTAGAAAATAATTTTACATACATAGACACAAGCGTACATACACTCAAATCCATCCAACATATACTATACAAGCATGTATTAACTCTCTTTCATGCAACCATACTTGAAAGTCCAGTGGTGTTGTGGCACATATATAATTTTGTAGGCCTACATAATTATACATGTTCCCTTTCACCTATGTACTCCCCCCTATGATGACACTTATAAGAAATTAATACTACACATAACACATAATCCAACAACTCACAAGCACATAACCACACAAGATAAGATCCAAAACCCCATGTATTAAAATAACATAGCCAATGCACGAAACACATAAACTCGTAGTCCAGCTGAACCAGCGTAGACAAAATTCAAAATGTATAAAGAACATGAAAACATAATTAAGCGAAATCCAACAATGACTAGCGTATACGACCATGGTTCCACCCGCACTAATCAAAACTCGTAAAGAAAATAACATGTAGTTAAGTATGAACCATAGTAGTTCATAACCTAACAAATACTGCGAAAATAATATTCAAACACATCAATTACTATAAAATGCACACATACTCCTATGACGCCTATATGCAGGGACCCTTAAGCTATAGACTAGGCTACACGACTAGGCAACCTAATTCTCTATAACCATTGTCTCTGATACCATTCTGTCACACCCCACCATAGCGGAATATGGGGCACGACGTATAGATATCATCAAAACAATAGCGTGTCTATAGAGATAACTAAATGATATAAGAAATGTCATAAAATGGTGACACAGATGTCATGACAATATCTCAACAATGCAGGAGTCTATGTAAGTAGGCAACAGTCCTACCTCTTACCCAAGACAAACAAATAACACAAACAAACAAACATATAGGTGCCAACAGTATCACTTATTAAAATGAACAATCAAATAAAACTAAGAAGGAAACGGGGATTCTCTTTCTATATGCATTCCTAAGCTTCTCCAATCCTAGCCACTTATGCTCTCATGCTTAACCATAGTATCACCTGAAAGAGACACTAAAACACGTCAACATAAAGTTGGTGAGAGTCATAGGTTTAGACTCCAACACAAGACAAGTCATAAGCTGTGAAAACCATAAACCAATAAACATATGGACAGTGCGCTACAATCATGTACTAACAACTAGCATTCAAGTTCCATCAATCATTACAATTCCAAGGCATCACGCCTTACCAACAATCACAATTTCCAAGGCATCACGCCTTACCAACAATCACAATTTCCAAGGCATCACGCCTTACCAACAATCACAATTTCCAAGGCATCACGCCTTACCAACAATCACAATTTCCAAGGCATCACGCCTTACCAACAATCACAATTTCCAAGGCATCACGCCTTATCATTAACCATAGGTCCCATAGGCGCCCATACACCTATGTACCTTTCCAATCCAGATCACACACAAACAAGAATCACATAGCAGTTAATCACATAAATGTACACACAAGTCCATCTCAAACCTTAAAACATTCACATCATTAATTTAGAAAATAATTCAACACAGTGTCTCTTCCATCCCATCTGGAAGTAAAAAACAATAGTAAACATGGGACTATGAAACTCACCTGATAGCTTCTTCACAAGTCCTTGCACTAGCAACAAACTAACAAATCAAAAACACGCAATTCAAGTAAGCACACATAAAATAACTTAAAAGTAAGACCAAGTGACAAATCCAAAACCTAGGGTTGTCACATCCCTATGTACCACAACACCACCATATCCCTAGGCTGATTATGTTTTCGTTTTGGATTTAGTCTAGGCTGTTTAAGCTAGACTATGGATTTCTGTATTCCAAGAGTTTTATTATGTTATTTTTATAGATGGAGTTTTGGATCTTATTGGTTATGTGGTTATGAGCTTATGTGAGTAGATGGATTTATGTGTTATATGTTGTAATGATTCTTATAAGTGTCATCATAGGAGGGAGTGCATTGGGGAAAGGGTAATTGTATAAGTATGGTGGCCAACATAGTTATACAAGTACCACAACTTCAATGGGTTCCCAAGTATGGTTGCATGAAAGAGGGTTAGTACATGCTTGTATATGATGAGATGTAGAATTTGGGTATACGTAATATATATGAGTTTATGTAATGGCTACCTACGATATGGCTATTGTTCTTTTTGTGCTATATGTTTTGGGTTATAGATGTGTTGTGTGATTTTGGGGTCACACGATATGGTTTGGTTTTGGAGGTGGGCTTTATGCCTTGTTGTGGCACGGTGAGATGGTGATTACTCGTATAGAAAAAACGAGCGTATAAAGCGATTGATTGACTTACGTGTATGATAACGAGTATGTTCGGGGGATTCAATAGGTATACATATGCGGATGTATATATACTACTATGTGTTAAGTTATGGTATATGGTCGTTCACTAGTTATTATAGCTTGAACGAACCTTGTGTTTGTTCGTGTTTTATGGTGCTGGAGTTTGGTGGAGTTTCAACGACGTTTTGAATCTTTTGAACTGTGTCTTGTAGCGTATTCTTTGAGTTTCGTATTTCACGAGTACGTTTTAAAATGGTGTTCTTGGTTTTAAGTCTATTGAAATAACCTGGGATTTCTTTTGAGATAATGAAATCTTTTGTGTCGAGTCTTACATTTCTTTTGGTTGGTATATGGAAAAAGGGGACTTGGAAATCTAGTATAGGGTTAGATAGTTGGTCGTATTCGGTAAAATAAGGGAAAGGTGTTGGGGTCGTGTTTGAAACAAGATGTAACATAAGATTTCTTTTTAGTCAACACTTATTTATTTCAAATTCTAAAAGACTTTCTTTAAAATAAAGCGAAGTAAAATTTCATTCTACTTACATAGTTTATATAATTGGGTTTAACCGATTCACGTCATTTATAATTATTAACTCAAAGTTAAATTGAGTTTATGAAGATTTCACATACAATTTTATCTTTCATTAATATAAAACTGTTTCGGCCATAACTTGTTCGTTTTTAGAGCTTTTTTCAAAAGCCAAAAATTATGTACTCGGAACGTACTTTTCAAATATTCAGAAAGTATAGTCATGGGAGGTCAGTGGACTGTTCGAAATTGTTGTACAAGTGTCGGGTTCAAGGTTGAGTTTTGAATAGTAGTTTATTTTTATTTGGGGTGTACGGGATACCTAGTCCTTGGGTTGAGTTTTGAGATCGCCTAGAAGGTTGTTTGTAGATGGTTTGAGTCACATAGATGTGGGGAGGTAAAAAAATAATAATAATAATAATAAATAAGAGTATATTCTTTTGGAAAGGTCGGTCTTTTTGATATGAGTGATTTTACTCATATCATTTATATCTAAAAACATTGAAATTATGCATGATATGTATCAAAAATGCCTTGGATATGTGTGTTTCTTGTTTTCATGTGTGTAGGTACCAAGTTCGCAAAAACCGACAAAAATCGACACGAGAATGATGAAAAAGATTTAGAAGCCAAAATCGAGCTTGACTTTAGCAGATTTAATCATTTGTCGAGTTTATGGCCGAGTGGACCCACATTTGGGTAATTAGGGCTCAAAGGCCCATTTGAGGAAATGGACTAAATGAAATTTGGTTTATAACTTTTAAATTTTAGCCCATGTTGCAAGGCCCAAAAGTGGCAAAATTACTTACGGTTGGAAATAAGGAGAGTTGGGCTTAAAGCCCAATGTGTTGTCAAAAGAAACGAATGTGTAAATTGGCCTAGGGTTTGAGACTTATTCATCCCACGTTTTATTTTCACCAAATGAGTTAAAACTCTCACACCCATTAATATATAAACCGTCCCTTACCCCCCCATTAAATAAATAAAACCACCACCACACGTTTTCCCATTCACACACTTTTATTATTTCGTTAGAAACAAAGTTTTATCTCCCATCTTCTTTCACCCAAAAATTAACCAGCCTTCACTGTCACCTCTGAAAACCCTAATCACTATTCATAAATTACCCAAAAAATATCAAATAAATTATTGGGGCTTTTGTTCAATTCACTCGTGTGAATGCACACGAGAGAGGAATTAATTCCCCAAAGATTTCGGAAGGCAGAGTGGAAGAGCAATGGGACGTGGCCGATTTTTAGTGGATGCAACACCTCATTCCCCAAATCCCACCAATCACAAGGTCTGAAATTAGCACAACTAGCACAAACCAGTGCCACTCTGGCGATCCGCGTGAACAAGAGTGATATCCACCATCCGATCAACAAAGGAAAGAGAAAGAAAAGATCCAAAGGACGAAATCAGTGAAGAATATTCCTTGTAGATGCGGATATCCTCTCAGCAAGCCTTTGGGGGTGGCTATAAAAACCCCCAAATTACTTGTATTTTATCATCCTTTTCTCTAGCTTATAGTTATAATGTTAAAATAGTGTTAGGATTTATTGTAATGATTTTCAGTCTAAATTAATAAAATTAATTTCAGTTTCGCAATTGATTTATTATTCGTTTCTTATTGTTCTCGATTTATTTTTTTTAAGTCATAATCTTATTTCACTGATTTTATGCATTATAACCTTGTGTTATTCATATAAGCTTCATTAATAAGCTTTTGTGAATAATAGAGTTGGAAATAAGGGAATGTGTTTATCCACTGATAAACATTTAAAATAATAATAACTTGCTGGGTTCGAGGGTATTTGATGGATCGATTTCTTAAAATGGTGTAACTCAATGGTGATTTGTGGTTACTGGTTTAAAAGTGTTGACGGTTTGAGAAGTAAAAAAGTTCAGGCCAGCTCAGCGCTGTGTCACATCATCAACGGTTTCTTCAAATAACGGTTAAGCTCAATTTGATTTTAGTTTTCTGCTTTTAGTTGAATTAATGGCTTATTGATTATATGTTTACTTGAATGATATGTTATAGATCTATATTTTACTTTTCGTGTTTGTTATTAATAAGTTTGAATTTGATTGAATATGAGTTTATGGATTAGTTTTTGCTTCAGTATTCTAGTGGAAATATTTGATTTTAACTTATCTTGAATATGTTTACCGTTGCTTTATTGATAATTGCTTGTAGAGTTTTAGTTTTCTGATGAAATATTTGGTATAATAGGAGTCTGTTTAATTCATTTAGTTGCTGAATCTTATGCTTTATAGTAGTTGTTAGTCGTTGTTCTATTTATCTGATTCAGTCACGTAAGATTTCTATTGAGTTTTCGATGTTGAATATACTTTGCCATTGAATCTGATTGTGTTTCATGTTGATATATAACTGTTATATCAGTATAAGTTCATAATTAGTATGTGCCTGAACTCTTAGTGTTAAGAGTTTAAATAAGTTGAGGATCGACTTAAGATTCTTATAGGGCTGCTGAATTAATTTTTGATTTACTGATTTGTTTGTTTAATTAGATGAAGAAGCTGTAAACTGTTGCTTTAATTAATCATTCATATTCGACTTGCTGATATAAATTTAGTTGCCTGCCGAGCATCTTGTTATGTTAGGAGTTTGGATGTCATCGATTTACTGCTGCCATGAGCCTTGAATGGTATTGCTGCGCTTAGTTGTAGAGGTATTTGAACTGATATAGAATTTTGTATGGATACCTTGCTGCATTTTATTGCTATTGTCTCTTATTTTGAATATTTGATTCTTGAGGTGTTGCGTTTTGTACCCTGTTTTATCTGATCTTAACTGAAGTTTATATCAGTTTATTTTAGGATATATTTTTCTGAATATTGATTGATTTTAATTCAGTTTGAATTTTGAGTTGTTTTATTTGATTTTGTTATAATAATGATATCTTGACTGTTTTTTGCTTTATGCATTTCTGTTCCAAATATTTGCTTATCAGATCTACAATCTGATAAGCTCATTAAAGCTGTGACCTCACAAGCTTTTAGCAAATAAGCTTCTCAAGTCTCTCCTGAGACATTTTTATCATAATCTGTTAAAAAGAATTTAATCCAAAAATTATGTCATTTGTGGGATTCGACCTCGAGACCCCCTGTTTGAAGGCCCAGTGCGTTTACCAACTGAGCTTCACACTCTTTTGTGATTAGTTTCATCTTTTGTTGTTATTATACTAATTTTATTAGGCTGTCAGCTTACTTTTGTTTAATAACCTTCATTTTTCTTTCATTTTAAAGTTAAAAAGTTTTATTACTTTTATGTAATTCCAGTTTTAAAAAAAATAATCAAAAAAATAAAAAAAAAATGTTTTTAATTTAAAAGTTTAATTAGTTTATATTTTAATTAGTTTAATTAAATAGATTAGTTTTAAAAAGTAATTTTAATAAAATTTAATTAGTTTTTAAAGAAGAATAGTTTAATTAGATTGTTAAATAGATTAAAAGTTTTAAATAGATTATATTTTTTTTTATAGATTATTAAAATAGATTAATTTTTAATTAGTATTTTAATTTTAAGTAATTGTTTAGATTTATTTTTATTATTAGCGGGGTTTACGATTCATGCACTTTAGGATAGATTTAAATAGCTTAAAATTCGTAGACTTTAATTTTAGTTTTAAAAACCAACGACACATTCAAATCGATTGTCAAAATCAAAACGAAACGTCTCAAATTCACTCGATCTTCGTGTACAACGAACTTGGTTCACTCACGTGTTTAATCGTATCCGTCTTTGACTTATTTTTGGTTAATTACTTTTTCCTAAAGGTAATTACCTAAATTTGTCCTATAACGTATATGTGTTAATCCACGATACACCACTTTTGCACGGTTTTAATAATATGTTGTGGGGCGTAATATGTTTTGGTTGCCATTGGGTGTTTCTTGGATTATTTTTCGTTGTCATGGGTCATTTTGAATTGATACATGTTCTGGATTTGAGTTTTCTTTTGAGTCTCGTGGTTTTGACTTGTTTTAATTGGTGCACGTGAAATGTCGTTAGTTATCCGTTGGTTTGATTCGTTGATCGTATCTGATGGATTCAGGATGTAGTTTTGGTTTCGTATTGTTCGGGGGCGTTGAGGTAGTCATATGAAAGACTTGGTCGCGCCTACACGCTTAAGTAGGTGGCCATGAGAGAACGGTCGGAATGCCCTTAGTGGGGAGGGAAGAAGTTCGTAGACGAACAAATGTGAATATATGGTCTCTTAGAGTACCAGTTAGAGGAATAGAGATTTGTATAATGTATGGATATTGGCACAAGTAACGCGCCATAGAGGGTGGTTAGAAATTGCAAGGGATGCAGGATAAAGGTTGAGTTTCCTGGTAGTAAATGTGATGTGGAAGCGGTTGAGTGGTCTGATAAGAGGGAGTTATACGTGAGATTTTCAAGAGTAAGTTTTTAGGATTAACTTTACGAGGATGAGCAGTAGAGGTGGTGGCATATCATGGAACCAGCAAGGGTAAAGTGAGGAAGGATGAGGAAGCGTTTTTGAGGCTGAAGAGGTGGATTGGATAATGAGCCGATCTTGGCATTATCGGAAGGACCGGATGAATTCGCGAAGCATGACAATACGTGGAGCAAGGATTTGGACGCGTACGAGGACGACAAAGAAAGGCGATCGCTTATACGTTGCAGGAACTGAAGATTTGGAAGAACTAGATGGACTTAGTTAGTGGGGCTGGATTGTTATATCTGCCTAGAATGCTAGAGGCATTTGGTGTACGAGACGTGGAGAATGATCTATACGGATCATGAACGTCTCCAACACATATTCAATCATCTTGATTGAACATTTGGCAAAGGTGGTAGGTGGAGTTAAGTGACGAAAGAAAATTGCAAGGCCAAGTACCATCTGGGAAAGGCAAGCATGGTCGATGAGACATGGAATAAGAAGAATGAGGTGAAGTTGAGACGAACTTGAACTATAGGGATGACGTATTGGAGCGGTTTGGATAAAGGATATAGGTTGCACGAGTTGAGTTGCCTAAAGCAGAGAACGCGTCAACGTGTATGATGCGTGGCTTGGACAATCATACGGAGAAGAGGGACGTAGACTATAATTCCTACATAGATAGGAGCAGCTTAGAAAGGGCGATGTAAGGACGAAGTTGGTGGAAGGGATACATAATGCGGTGGAGGATTAAGTACGATGGGAGTTGGGTGATAGTCGATAGACTGACTAATTCATCACATATTTCAAGAGGAAGGAGAAGTCACATAGTTGAGAAGTTGGAAGGATTGCGTACGGATGTGATGGAATAGTGGATGTTGCGTAAAAGTTAGCCTAATATGTATGGAATGCCTTATGAAGGATTATGGAAAGGGAAGAAACGATGGGAAGCATCACATCGTGATGTATGGTAGGAGTTGAAGAAGAAGAAGGAAGTGTGTATAGAAGCGAAGCATGAATGAAATAGGTCGAGATAGGAACCGAAGGTAAAACTTTGGTAGAGCTTAATGAGTAGAATAAAGTACAAGCAGGCTAATACTGTCGTAGTGTGGAAAAGAAAATGGCACTGACCTATACTGATTGATTTAGAGGTAGTTAGGAAACTCGTTAGCGATGGCTGAGTTTTCATATAATGATAGTTATCATACTAGAAGTCGATAAATGCCATTTGAGGCACTATATGAAAGGATAGGGTGAGTTGTCCCTATTGTGGACTAGAATTGGTAAAAGAGGCTACTAATGTGGTAATGATGGTTGTGGAAAGGATGAGAGCAACAAGGGATGCTATGTAGAAAAGGAGGAAACCACTAGAGTTAGTGACAAAGTTATGTAGGGAGTTTCACCCAAAGTTAGTGACAAAATTTGTCCTATAACGTATATGTGTTAATCCACGATACACCAAAAATTTTGGCGCCGCTGCCGGGGATTAACACATATACGTTATAGGACAAATTTAGGTAATTACCTTTAGGAAAAAGTAATTAACCAAAAATAAGTCAAAGACGGATACGATTAAACACGTGAGTGAACCAAGTTCGTTGTACACGAAGATCGAGTGAATTTGAGACGTTTCGTTTTGATTTTGACAATCGATTTGAATGTGTCGTTGGTTTTTAAAACTAAAATTAAAGTCTACGAATTTTAAGCTATTTAAATCTATCCTAAAGTGCATGAATCGTAAACCCCGCTAATAATAAAAATAAATCTAAACAATTACTTAAAATTAAAATACTAATTAAAAATTAATCTATTTTAATAATCTATAAAAAAAAATATAATCTATTTAAAACTTTTAATCTATTTAACAATCTAATTAAACTATTCTTCTTTAAAAACTAATTAAATTTTATTAAAATTACTTTTTAAAACTAATCTATTTAATTAAACTAATTAAAATATAAACTAATTAAACTTTTAAATTAAAAACATTTTTTTTTATTTTTTTGATTATTTTTTTTTAAAACTGGAATTACATAAAAGTAATAAAACTTTTTAACTTTAAAATGAAAGAAAAATGAAGGTTATTAAACAAAAGTAAGCTGACAGCCTAATAAAATTAGTATAATAACAACAAAAGATGAAACTAATCACAAAAGAGTGTGAAGCTCAGTTGGTAAACGCACTGGGCCTTCAAACAGGGGGTCTCGAGGTCGAATCCCACAAATGACATAATTTTTGGATTAAATTCTTTTTAACAGATTATGATAAAAATGTCTCAGGAGAGACTTGAGAAGCTTATTTGCTAAAAGCTTGTGAGGTCACAGCTTTAATGAGCTTATCAGATTGTAGATCTGATAAGCAAATATTTGGAACAGAAATGCATAAAGCAAAAAACAGTCAAGATATCATTATTATAACAAAATCAAAAAAAACAACTCAAAATTCAAACTGAATTAAAATCAATCAATATTCAGAAAAATATATCCTAAAATAAACTGATATAAACTTCAGTTAAGATCAGATAAAACAGGGTACAAAACGCAACACCTCAAGAATCAAATATTCAAAATAAGAGACAATAGCAATAAAATGCAGCAAGGTATCCATACAAAATTCTATATCAGTTCAAATACCTCTACAACTAAGCGCAGCAATAATCTTCTTCTTGTCTAATTTCTTTTCTTCAATCCTCTAAATTCTCGTCTTTTAAAATGGATTCATTTTCACTCTTTTCTAAGGATCATGTTGATGTTCCTAAGGCACAATCTTCATTTGAAGAGCCTTTGATTCCTATCTTCACACCGAGTGAGGTTAGTGACTATTCGTTGGATAAGTTCGTCGATGAACTTTTTGCTATCATTGATTCACTTCCACGGGGAAGTGAAGACGTTTCCGATCTCGAGATCGAACGTGATTCTAGTGTTTTACCTACCATTCTCGAGGAATTAGCCGATGAATTGCCTTCAAATGAGAATGATGATCTTGTATCCGAGTGTGACACACTCGATACTTTGTCCGAAATTTCTTGTGATGACAAGGATGACGACACTTTTGTGACTTACTCAAATCCTCTATTTGAAGCTTCATTGAACAATAATCCATTGTTTCAAGAGGATTTTGAGAACATCATACCTCCTACATCTCACAACCTTTGTGATGATGATCTTCTTATGAAGGAGGTTGATGAGGTTTGTGATGATGATCACACCTTTTGTTATGATGAGTATGTCGACTCGGATGGAGAAGTTTACATTATTCCCAATCTCCCTCCCACTCGCGTTGATCTTAATGTGCGGGTTTTTCATGTGACTCATATTGAGTACCATGACCCCTTTGTTCACGTTCCTAAGAGTGCAAAAGTCGACAAAGTCATGCAAGTTGAAACCACCATGGTTGAGACTTTTGTTCCACCATTACCATGTGCTTTATATGACTTAGGATTAGCATGGGGGGAAGACACCTTGTTGTCCATTCCTTTCTCCACCAAGGACGAGGTATTCGATCCCGGAATCGTCGATTTAGGGAAATCTCGGCCTTTCACCGATGCAATAATTGAAAGATTTTTCGATCATCTTGGTGCGAGTTTATCTCGTGGAGCATGCTACATCCATACCATTCGTTGTGACTACCATCTCTTGTTAGAGATTCGAGTTGAAGTTTTATCTTTTCGTTTGTCATCCGACAACGAGGATGAGATCTTTGACCCCGGCATCGTGCTTTATGTTGGATTTTATCTTAATATGCCGGTTTTCACCACTTTCCCTAAGGACCAATGAATGCGGGGATCGAGTCGAGCTCATGACTCGATGAACAAAAACGAGTCTTTCTATCTTCTTTCTCTTTTCTAACACCTAATAAGGCTTGATCTTTCAAGCTCGTGTTCGTGATTTGTTGTGTTGTGATCTTAGGTACGACCCTTATATTTGAAGACTCTCGTGTTCGGTTTTTTGCCGGTCCACTTGATCTTCCATTCTTTGAATGCCAAAAGGGGCACACTTTGTCTACCCTTGATTTTTATCGACTAACGTTTTATCTTGAGGCATAATTAATAAACGGCTTATAGATTTGCGTGCTCTTTCCATGCTAGGAGATTGCATTAGACTCTTCGTGTTTTAGCAAGGGGGTGTTACTCTTGAGCTAAGAAACATTGAGGACAATGTTTGGTTTTAGCATGGGGGAGTCAATCGATATTATCGCTTGCAATTGCTTTTGTCGTGTCTAAACGTGGTTTTTCTCATTTTTCAATAAAATTTTAAAATTTTTTGTGTAATTTTTAAGTTTTAATAAGTAAAATAAGTGTTTTTGACACAAATGTAGGCTTTCAATAAGAATAGTTTTTGACTCGACTTGGTTTTTAACCTTAGCTTTTCCTTAACGTATTTGAATTAAGTTTTGCTAGGCTATTATATAGGGAGCTTTAAAACGCGAAGGTCTTAATTCATACGAGTTAAGAACAAGAACTTTTCGCAAGCTCCTATAATTGATCCTAGAAAGTCGTTTATCAAGGGAACTTTAAAACGCAAATTCTAAAACTTGCAAAAGTATAAGAAGTTGCAAGATCCTATAGATGACTTGAAAACCCAAAACTTTGATTTAATAGGCTAAGTATCCATTGATTTCATTCTTGGAATTTTACAATATGGAGAACAAGAGATGATAGAGCCAATTATAAGTTCGGTATTCTTTCGGGAATTTATGTGAGTTAATTATGAGCCTATTCTCCCATCACTTGTTAATAAATTTTAATTGCAATAAATAATGTTGAACGATTTGAAAAGTTACTTAGCTTCTAGCCCAAGATCGTTTAAAAGTTGCTCGGTATGGATTAGAGTTCATAGCCAAGGCATAACTTATTGAAGCGGGATGCGAAGATTGGCGAGTCCAAAAAGGTCCTAACAAGACATGAGGGCTATGTTTTATTGCTAAAGATCTCAAGTGATGTGAAGATTCATTATTCAAAAATCAATATGAAGGATCGAGACACACGACGAAAAGCAAAATACTCCCAAAAAGTCATGGAGAAGTCTATCCAAAAAGACCAAAATAAGGTATGAGGATAAATGAAGCCAAGTCCAAAAAGGAGGCAAATCGTTGTTAATCAAAATCCCAAGTAAAGATTGGAGAAAAATGAAGAAGTCGTGGTCCAAGTATGAATCTCTCAAAACTTTAAGTGAAGAAATATTATGAAGAGAAGACCGTTATTTCGTGAACGTCTCTCAAGGTTGGAAGTATTAAGTCATTGCCAAATATCGATCCGAGAAAGGTCTCAAATCGCGAAACAAGTTATGCCAAGATATGAACTTTATGAGAGCCCGAGAAGCAGTTTTAAAAGATTTTGTCCTTTAGCTAACTATTGATTAAATCGTTCACTTTATTTTCGGCTTAATAAATTATCGAAATAAGTCAACAATGCATCCTCGTGATCATTCAAGACAACAATAAAATATAAGAGATACACTTATGAATAAGGGAGTCTAAGTGATTAATTGGCCCACATGAGTTCGTGTTAGTCTACCAACTTATAATAACAATGATCTTGTTTTTGCACTTGGCATGGAAAAGTGAAAAGTCGGGGACGATGAATCTATTTGAGTTTTATGATCTTAAAAGTTATTTTTCGAATAATGAAAGCAATACATTATGTCTTTGCAAAATAAAAAGTCAAAAGTTGAATAATGGTGTAGTCATAGTTTTATTTTATCATTGCGTGAGGACACGGCAATTGCTTAGCATGGGGGAATTTGATATGAGTGTATTTACTCATATCATTTGTAGCTAAAAACATTGAAATTATGCATGATTTGTATCAAAAATGCCTTGGATATGTGTGTTTCTTGTTTTCATGTGTGTAGGTATCAAGTTCGCGAAAACCGATGAAAACCGACACGAGAATGAAGAAAAAGATTGGAGAAGCCAAGACCGAGCTCGACAATAGTGGATTTAATAAATTTGCAAGATTTTAGTCATGTGGGTCCCACAATGGGTTAAATGGGCTCAAAAGCCCATTTATATCTCAATTTAATAAAATCTGATTTTGAAAAGACTATTTGAAGGCCCAAACTGGATTCGGCTGGGATGTATATTGGGCCAAGCCCAATTCAATTGAAAAGAAACGAAAGAGTGAATATGGGCCTTAGGGTTTCTACTGATTCATTTAAAACACATTCACACATTACATTTACCCATTCGTTTTTTTTATATTCCCACATAATAAAACAAACGTCCCACTCACATCTCTCATATCTCACACACATTAAATTAATGTTTCGATGAAACCTATGTAACTCTTTCTTCTTCCCCATCTTTTTCACCCACACAAAACCAGTCACTGTTAAAAAACCCTAATCATTATTTACCCAAATCTCAAAATTAATAAAGGGGTTTTGTTCACACGAGTATTTCACACGCATGGAAAATAAAATCCCCAATTGATTCGGAAGAGAAGAGTGGGAAAGAAGCTACGTGGCACAAGGTTATTGGACGAGACACCTAATTTAGCCAATCCCACCAATCAGCGTTCTCAAAAGAAGCACAAGTAGCACACACGGATGCCACGTTGGCAATCCGTGTGAGCTACGAGAGATCTCAGCCATCAAAGAAGAGAGAGATTAATGAATGAAGATCCAAAGGCTAAAATTCATAAGGAATATCCTATTGGAGATGCGAATATCCGGTCAAGGATGCCTTTGGGGGGGCTATAAATACCCCCAATTTATTCTGTATTTCCCATCCCTTTTCTTATTTTTACTGTTATAATGTTTAAATTAGAGTAGAAAGTTGTATTTTTTTATAAGTTTTGTATCATTTTCAGTTTGATTAATAAAATTACAGTTATTCTTATTGATACGTGAGTTTCAGTTTCTTTTATAAAGTCGTTTCACCCTCTTTCTCAATCTAGTTTATATTATAATGTTAAAAGATATTTAATTAAGCTGTTCAATAGTTTAATTGAATATTGAAGGTAAGATTTGGGAATAAATCAAACCCTACTGGTTCGATTTAAGCTATTGTATGAATCGACTGTTTGATTTTTAATAAAGCTGCTGGATTGTATTGATGAATTTGGGTAAGTATCATGATGTACGATGGGTAGGATGATGGCGAATGGTGGTTACGTTTATGTTCATAGGTTGCTCAGCGCATACCTACGTCTCAAAGGATATCTCCAAAAGGTGCTTATTACTTTTAAGTTTAATGTTTATTAGATAAATTTTAGTTTTAATGATTTCCTGCTTTAAATATTTGGTATATTTGCTTTCTCAGTTTTTTGATGATTTCAGTTTCATTAAGTTTTAGCATGAATGGGTTTAAATTTGGTGAAGTAGATTTGTATGAACTCACCGTTTTATGGTTTTGATACGGACGTGTTGTATTACTTGAATGTTTCAGCTTGCTGAATTTTAATTGAATCTGTTGTTAGATTAGAGATGAGTTTGTTTATGTTGCTGCCATCTTTGAATTAATAGTATGCTGATATTAACTTTGTAGCTTAATCTTTCTATTTGCTGAAAGTACTTCTGAATTGCTTAGATTTCGAGTGTAGTTAGCTTGAACTGCTATTTTTAGGTCTGTTAGTTTGTGATTATTCATTTTCTGCTAAGTTTTATTAGGGTTTTAGTGTGCTTTATCTTCGATCTGCTAGTTCATTTAGAGAATTTGAAATTGTGTGACTGCTTTTCGTGATGAAGATTGGGTTAAGTGACTTGATTTCAGTATGTCAATAAGCGTTGCTGAGTGATTTCTGTTTAGTCATTGCTGTGCTTAAGTGGTGATCTGTTATTGTTGATTAGTGTATGATTCATAATCTTGTGAGGTATTGTTTTGAGGTATTGTTTAAGTGGTGATCTGTGTTATTTTTGAATTGTTATTTGATCCTGAGTAACTGATTTGTTGCTGATCTTTCTGCATTTTCAGTTATAAATTTGTTACTGTTTATAGTTTTTTCCTTATTGTCTGTTTTTTAATTATTTGTTCTATTGTTCATGTTCAATCTGCTTAACAGTTCACAAGACTGATAAGCTCATTTAAGCTGTTTTCCTAAACAGCTTATACAATTAAGTTCATAAGTCTTTCCTAAGACTCATTTTACTCTTCTGTCAAAAAGTTTATTTCACAAAAAAAAAAATATGTCCCTCATGGGAATCGAACTCGCGACCTCGCGTTTCTCTACACAGCGTGATAGCCATCTGGGCTATTGCCCTTTTTGATTTTATTTCCTTTTATTTCATTAATATAGTGTGTTTGATTTTGGCAGATTTTGTCTAAGTAACTTTTTATTTACTTTTTATACGTTTTATTTTTAATAACTTTTAATTACTGTTTTAATAAAGTTTATTTTAGCTAAATAAAAAGATATTAAAAATGTTTTTATTATTTTCAATAGTTTAATTAGTGTATAAAATAGTTTAATTAGATTGTTTAATAGATTAAGAGTTTTAATTTTTAAATAGATTTATTTTTAAAGATTTTTAAATAGATAATTTTTTAAATAGTTTTAATTTTTAAGTATTTGTATTAGATTAAATATTCGGGTTAACGATTCATGCACTTTAGGTTGTCTTTAAATAGTTTAAAATTCGTAGACTTTAATTTTAGTTTAAAAACCAACGACACATTCAAATCAATTGTCCAAATCAAAACGAAACGTCTCAAATTCACTCGATCTTCGTGTACAACGAACTTGGTTCACTCACGTGTTTAATCGTATCCGTCTTTGACTTATTTTTGGTTAACTACTTTTTCCTAAAGGTAATTACCTAAATTTGTCCTATAACGTATATGTGTTTATCCACGACACATCAAAAATTTTGTGGCTTTCCGTTGGTGAAAATAAGAATAGTTTTTGACTCGACTCGGTTTTTAACCTTAGCTTTTCCTTAACGTATTTGAATTAAGTTTTGCTAGGCTATTATATAGGGAGCTTTAAAACGCGAAGGTCTTAATTCATATGAGTTAAGGACAAGAACTTTTCGCAAGTTCCTATAATTGATCCTAGAAAGTTGTCTATCAAGGGAACTTTAAAACGCAAATTCTAAGACTTACAAAAGTATAAGAAGTTGCAAGATCCTATAGATGACTTGAAAACCCAAAACTTTGATTTAATAGGCTAAGTATCCATTGATTTCATTCTTGGAATTTTACAATATGGAGAACAAGAGATGATAGAGCCAATTATAAGTTCGGTATTCTTTCGAGAATCTATGTGAGTTAATTATGAGCCTATTCTCCCATCACTTGTTAATAAATTTTACTTGCAATAAATAATGTTGAACGATTTGAAAAGTTACTTAGCTTCTAGCCCAAGATCGTTTAAAAGTTGCTCGGTATGGATTAGAGTTCATAGCCAAGGCATAACTTATTGAAGCGGGATGCGAAGATTGGCGAGTCCAAAAAGGTCCTAACAAGACATGAGGGCTATGTTTTATTGCTAAAGATCTCAAGTGATGTGAAGACTCATTTATCAAAAATCAATATGAAGGATCGAGACACACGACGAAAAGCAAAATACTCCCAAAAAGTCATGGAGAAGTCTATCCAAAAAGACCATAATAAGGTATGAGGATAAATGAAGCCAAGTCCAAAAAGGAGGCGGATCGTTGTAAATCAAAATCCCAAGTAAAGATTGGAGAAAAATGAAGAAGTCGTGGTCCAAGTATGAATCTCTCAAAAATTCAAGGGAAGAAATATTATGAAGAGAAGACCATTATTTCGTGAACGTCTCTCAAGGTTGGAAGTATAAAGTCACTGCCAAATATCGGTCCGAGAAAGGTCTCTAATCGCGAAGCAAGTTATGCCAAGATATGAACTTTATGAGAGCCCGAGAAGCAGTTTTAAAAGATTTTGTCCTTTAGCTAACTATTGATTAAATCGTTCACTTTATTTTCGGCTTAATAAATTATCGAAATAAGTCAATGATGTATCCTCGTGATCATTCAAGACAACAATAAAATATAAGAGATACACTTAGGAATAAGGGAGTTTAAGTGATTAATTGGCCCACATGAGTTCGTGTTTGTCTACCAACTTATAATAACAATGATCTTGTTTTTGCACTTGGCATGGAAAAGTGAAAAGTCGAGGACGATGAATCTATTTGAGTTTTATGATCCTAAAAGTTATTTTTCTTTTCGAATAATGAAAGCAATACATTATGTCTTTGCAAAATAAAAAGTCAAAAGTTGAATAATGGTGTAGCTATAGTTTTATTTTATCATTGCGTGAGGACACGGCAATTGCTTAGCAAGGGGGAGTTTGATATGAGTGATTTTACTCATATCATTTATATCTAAAAACATTGAAATTATGCATGATATGTATCAAAAATGCCTTGGATATGTGTGTTTCTTGTTTTCATGTGTGTAGGTACCAAGTTCGCAAAAACCGACGAAAATCGACACGAGAATGATGAAAAAGATTTAGAAGCCAAAATCGAGCTTGACTTTAGCAGATTTAATCATTTGTCGAGTTTATGGCCGAGTGGACCCACATTTGGGTAATTAGGGCTCAAAGGCCCATTTGAGGAAATGGACTAAATGAAATTTGGTTTATAACTTTTAAATTTTAGCCCATGTTGCAAGGCCCAAAAGTGGCAAAATTACTTACGGTTGGAAATAAGGAGAGTTGGGCTTAAAGCCCAATGTGTTGTCAAAAGAAACGAATGTGTAAATTGGCCTAGGGTTTGAGACTTATTCATCCCACGTTTTATTTTCACCAAATGAGTTAAAACTCTCACACCCATTAATATATAAACCGTCCCTTACCCCCCCCCCCCCCCCCCATTAAATAAATAAAACCACCACCACACGTTTTCCCATTCACACACTTTTATTATTTCGTTAGAAACAAAGTTTTATCTCCCATCTTCTTTCACCCAAAAATTAACCAGCCTTCACTGTCACCTCTGAAAACCCTAATCACTATTCATAAATTACCCAAAAAATATCAAATAAATTATTGGGGCTTTTGTTCAATTCACTCGTGTGAATGCACACGAGAGAGGAATTAATTCCCCAAAGATTTCGGAAGGCAGAGTGGAAGAGCAATGGGACGTGGTCGATTTTGAGTGGATGCAACACCTCATTCCCCAAATCCCACCAATCACAAGGTCTGAAATTAGCACAACTAGCACAAACCAGTGCCACTCTGGCGATCCGCGTGAACAAGAGTGATATCCACCATCCGATCAACAAAGGAAAGAGAAAGAAAAGATCCAAAGGACGAAATCAGTGAAGAATATTCCTTGTAGATGCGGATATCCTCTCAGCAAGCCTTTGGGGGTGGCTATAAAAACCCCCAAATTACTTGTATTTTATCATCCTTTTCTCTAGCTTATAGTTATAATGTTAAAATAGTGTTAGGATTTATTGTAATGATTTTCAGTCTAAATTAATTTTATATGAGTGTATTTACTCATATCATTTGTAGCTAAAAACATTGAAATTATGCATGATTTGTATCAAAAATGCCTTGGATATGTGTGTTTCTTGTTTTCATGTGTGTAGGTATCAAGTTCGCGAAAACCGATGAAAACCGACACGAGAATGAAGAAAAAGATTGGAGAAGCCAAAACCGAGCTCGACAATAGTGGATTTAATAAATTTGCAAGATTTTAGTCATGTGGGTCCCACAATGGGTTAAATGGGCTCAAAAGCCCATTTATATCTCAATTTAATAAAATCTGATTTTGAAAAGACTATTTGAAGGCCCAAACTGGATTCGGCTGGGATGTATATTGGGCCAAGCCCAGTTCAATTGAAAAGAAACGAAAGAGTGAATATGGGCCTTAGGGTTTCTACTGATTCATTTAAAACACATTCACACATTACATTTACCCATTCGTTTTTTTTTATATTCCCACATAATAAAACAAACGTCCCACTCACATCTCTCATATCTCACACACATTAAATTAATGTTTCGATGAAACCTATGTAACTCTTTCTTCTTCCCCATCTTTTTCACCCACACAAAACCAGTCACTGTTAAAAAACCCTAATCATTATTTACCCAAATCTCAAAATTAATAAAGGGGTTTTGTTCACACGAGTATTTCACACGCATGGAAAATAAAATCCCCAATTGATTCGGAAGAGAAGAGTGGGAAAGAAGCTACGTGGCACAAGGTTATTGGACGAGACACCTAATTTAGCCAATCCCACCAATCAGCGTTCTCAAAAGAAGCACAAGTAGCAGACACGGATGCCACGTTGGCAATCCGTGTGAGCTACGAGAGATCTCAGCCATCAAAGAAGAGAGAGATTAATGAATGAAGATCCAAAGGCTAAAATTCATAAGGAATATCCTATTGGAGATGCGAATATCCGGTCAAGGATGCCTTTGGGGAGGCTATAAATACCCCTAATTTATTCTGTATTTCCCATCCCTTTTCTTATTTTTACTGTTATAATGTTTAAATTAGAGTAGAAAGTTGTATTTTTTTTATAAGTTTTGTATCATTTTCAGTTTGATTAATAAAATTACAGTTATTCTTATTGATACGTGAGTTTCAGTTTCTTTTATAAAGTCGTTTCACCCTCTTTCTCAATCTAGTTTATATTATAATGTTAAAAGATATTTAATTAAGCTGTTCAATAGTTTAATTGAATATTGAAGGTAAGATTTGGGAATAAATCAAACCCTACTGGTTCGATTTAAGCTATTGTATGAATCGACTGTTTGATTTTTAATAAAGCTGCTGGATTGTATTGATGAATTTGGGTAAGTATCATGATGTACGATGGGTAGGATGATGGCGAATGGTGGTTACGTTTATGTTCATAGGTTGCTCAGCGCATACCTACGTCTCAAAGGATATCTCCAAAAGGTGCTTATTACTTTGAAGTTTAATGTTTATTAGATAAATTTTAGTTTTAATGATTTCCTGCTTTAAATATTTGGTATATTTGCTTTCTCAGTTTTTTGATGATTTCAGTTTCATTAAGTTTTAGCATGAATGGGTTTAAATTTGGTGAAGTAGATTTGTATGAACTCACCGTTTTATGGTTTTGATACGGACGTGTTGTATTACTTGAATGTTTCATCTTGCTGAATTTTAATTGAATCTGTTGTTAGATTAGAGATGAGTTTGTTTATGTTGTTGCCATCTTTGAATTAATAGTATGCTGATATTAACTTTGTAGCTTAATCTTTCAATTTGCTGAAAGTACTTCTGAGTTGCTTAGATTTCGAGTGTAGTTAGCTTGAACTGCTATTTTTAGGTCTGTTAGTTTGTGATTATTCATTTTCTGCTAAGTTTTATTAGGGTTTTAGTGTGCTTTATCTTCGATCTGCTAGTTCATTTAGAGAATTTGAAATTGTGTGACTGCTTTTCGTGATGAAGATTGGGTTAAGTGACTTGATTTCAGTATGTCAATAAGCGTTGCTGAGTGATTTCTGTTTAGTCATTGTTGTGCTTAAGTGGTGATCTGTTATTGTTGATTAGTGTATGATTCATAATCTTGTGAGGTATTGTTTTGAGGTATTGTTTAAGTGGTGATCTGTGTTATTTTTGAATTGTTATTTGATCCTGAGTAACTGATTTGTTGCTGATCTTTCTGTATTTTCAGTTATAAATTTGTTACTGTTTATAGTTTTTTCCTTATTGTCTGTTTTTTAATTATTTGTTCTATTGTTCATGTTCAATCTGCTTAACAGTTCACAAGACTGATAAGCTCATTTAAGCTGTTTTCCTAAACAGCTTATACAATTAAGTTCATAAGTCTTTCCTAAGACTCATTTTACTCTTCTGTCAAAAAGTTTATTTCACAAAAAAAAAAAAATATGTCCCTCATGGGAATCGAACTCGCGACCTCGCGTTTCTCTACACAGCGTGATAGCCATCTGGGCTATTGCCCTTTTTGATTTTATTTCCTTTTATTTCATTAATATAGCGTGTTTGATTTTGGCAGATTTTGTCTAAGTAACTTTTTATTTACTTTTTATACGTTTTATTTTTAATAACTTTTAATTACTGTTTTAATAAAGTTTATTTTAGCTAAATAAAAAGATATTAAAAATGTTTTTATTATTTTCAATAGTTTAATTAGTGTATAAAATAGTTTAATTAGATTGTTTAATAGATTAAGAGTTTTAATTTTTAAATAGATTTATTTTTAAAGATTTTTAAATAGATAATTTTTTAAATAGTTTTAATTTTTAAGTATTTGTATTAGATTAAATATTCGGGTTAACGATTCATGCACTTTAGGTTGTCTTTAAATAGTTTAAAATTCGTAGACTTTAATTTTAGTTTAAAAACCAACGACACATTCAAATGAATTGTCCAAATCAAAACGAAACGTCTCAAATTCACTCGATCTTCGTGTACAACGAACTTGGTTCACTCACGTGTTTAATCGTATCCGTCTTTGACTTATTTTTGGTTAATTACTTTTTCCTAAAGGTAATTACCTAAATTTGTCCTATAACGTATATGTGTTTATCCACGACACATCAAAAATTTTGGCGCCGCTGCCGGGGATCTTGTGTACGATTCGCTTTTGTGGAGATTTGTTGATCGTGGATTTGAAGACCCTTTCCGTCCTTGGAAAGTTTTGTTATTTTTCTATTAAGTAGTATGTATCGTTTTTCTCGTTTTTTTTGTATAATATATTGTATTACGTAGAACAATAATTTTAAATACTTTTCAAATAAGCCTTAGTTGGGATTTCATCACCTAGCTATTGTATTCGAACCCAAAACAAAAATAAAGGCAAAATAGATAAATACTAATAAGAAGTTTGAACTCGATTTATACAAACTATAAGGTGGGTATAAGGCGACGTGCTATAAAAGGCCGTCTAAGGAAAAAGGTTTTTAAGTGCTTTGTGCCACCTCGTTTCCCCGCTTGCTTGTGCGTATATTGAGAGGGACAACCTATTATTGGTTTGCCGACTCAAGTAGTAATAAATCTTATTTTTTGTTGTTTACTTATTGAACCTCGAGACGTTTAGGTTTTCACCTATCGTTTCAAAGTCGACCGAGGGTAATTTACTTCCATAGTAGTTATCCTTATTCCTTGTTTTTTTTATCGATCATTATTGATTGAGCAATACCAAAAAAAATACCAAAAATAATCTTCTTCTTGTCTAATTTCTTTTCTTCAATCCTCTAAATTCTCGTCTTTTAAAATGGATTCATTTTCACTCTTTTCTAAGGATCATGTTGATGTTCCTAAGGCACAATCTTCATTTGAAGAGCCTTTGATTCCTAACTTCACACCGAGTGAGGTTAGTGACTATTCGTTGGATAAGTTCGTCGATGAACTTTTTGCTATCATTGATTCACTTCCACAGTCGATGAACTTTTTGCTATCATTGATTCACTTCCACGGGGAAGTGAAGACGTTTCCGATCTCGAGATCGAACGTGATTCTAGTGTTTTACCTACCATTCTCGAGGAATTACCCGATGAATTGCCTTCAAATGAGAATGATGATCTTGTATCCGAGTGTGACACACTCGATACTTTGTCCGAAATTTCTTGTGATGACAAGGATGACGACACTTTTGTGACTTACTCAAATCCTCTATTTGAAGCTTCATTGAACAATAATCCATTGTTTCAAGAGGATTTTGAGAACATCATACCTCCTACATCTCACAACCTTTGTGATGATGATCTTCTTATGAAGGAGGTTGATGAGGTTTGTGATGATGATCACACCTTTTGTTATGATGAGTATGTCGACTCGGATGGAGAAGTTTACATTATTCCCAATCTCCCTCCCACTCGCGTTGATCTTAATGTGCGGGTTTTTCATGTGACTCATATTGAGTACCATGACCCCTTTGTTCACGTTCCTAAGAGTGCAAAAGTCGACAAAGTCATGCAAGTTGAAACCACCATGGTTGAGACTTTTGTTCCACCATTACCATGTGCTTTATATGACTTAGGATTAGCATGGGGGGAAGACACCTTGTTGTCCATTCCTTTCTCCACCGAGGACGAGGTATTCGATCCCGGAATCGTCGATTTAGGGAAATCTCGGCCTTTCACCGATGCAATAATTGAAAGATTTTTCGATCATCTTGGTGCGAGTTTATCTCGTGGAGCATGCTACATCCATACCATTCGTTGTGACTACCATCTCTTGTTAGAGATTCGAGTTGAAGTTTTATCTTTTCGTTTGTCATCCGACAACGAGGATGAGATCTTTGACCCCGGCATCGTGCTTTATGTTGGATTTTATCTTAATATGCCGGTTTTCACCACTTTCCCTAAGGACCAATGAATGCGGGGATCGAGTCGAGCTCATGACTCGGTGAACAAAAACGAGTCTTTCTATCTTCTTTCTCTTTTCTAACACCTAATAAGGCTTGATCTTTCAAGCTCGTGTTCGTGATTTGTTGTGTTGTGATCTTAGGTACGACCCTTATATTTGAAGACTCTCGTGTTCGGTTTTTTGCCGGTCCACTTGATCTTCCATTCTTTGAATGCCAAAAGGGGCACACTTTCTTACCCTTGATTTTTATCGACTAACGTTTTTTTCTTGAGGCATAATTAATAAACGGCTTATAGATTTGCGTGCTCTTTCCATGCTAGGAGTTTGCATTAGACTCTTCGTATTTTAGCAAGGGGGTGTCACTCTTGAGCTAAGAAACATTGAGGACAATGTTTGGTTTTAGCATGGGGGAGTCAATCGATATAATCGCTTGCAATTGCTTTTGTCGTGTCCAAACGTGTTGTTTTTCTCATTTTTCAATAAAATTTTAAATTTTTTTGTGTTATTTTTAAGTTTTAATAAATAAAATAAGTGTTTTTGACACGAATGTAGGCTTTCCGTTGGTGAAAATAAGAATAGTTTTTGACTCGACTCGGTTTTTAACCTTAGCTTTTCCTTAACGTATTTGAATTAAGTTTTGCTAGGCTATTATATAGGGAGCTTTAAAACGCGAAGGTCTTAATTCATATGAGTTAAGGACAAGAACTTTTCGCAAGTTCCTATAATTGATCCTAGAAAGTTGTCTATCAAGGGAACTTTAAAACGCAAATTCTAAGACTTGCAAAAGTATAAGAAGTTGCAAAATCCTATAGATGACTTGAAAACCCAAAACTTTGATTTAATAGGCTAAGTATCCATTGATTTCATTCTTGGAATTTTACAATATGGAGAACAAGAGATGATAGAGCCAATTATAAGTTCGGTATTCTTTTGGGAATCTATGTGAGTTAATTATTAGCCTATTCTCCCATCACTTGTTAATAAATTTTACTTGCAATAAATAATGTTGAACGATTTGAAAAGTTACTTAGCTTCTAGCCCAAGATCGTTTAAAAGTTGCTCGGTATGGATTAGAGTTCATAGCCAAGGCATAACTTATTGAAGCGGGATGCGAAGATTGGCGAGTCCAAAAAGGTCCTAACAAGACATGAGGGCTATGTTTTATTGCTAAAGATCTCAAGTGATGTGAAGACTCATTTATCAAAAATCAATATGAAGGATCGAGACACACGACGAAAAGCAAAATACTCCCAAAAAGTCATGGAGAAGTCTATCCAAAAAGACCATAATAAGGTATGAGGATAAATGAAGCCAAGTCCAAAAAGGAGGCGGATCGTTGTAAATCAAAATCCCAAGTAAAGATTGGAGAAAAATGAAGAAGTCGTGGTCCAAGTATGAATCTCTCAAAAATTCAAGGGAAGAAATATTATGAAGAGAAGACCATTATTTCGTGAACGTCTCTCAAGGTTGGAAGTATAAAGTCACTGCCAAATATCGGTCTGAGAAAGGTCTCAAATCGCGAAGCAAGTTATGCCAAGATATGAACTTTATGAGAGCCCGAGAAGCAGTTTTAAAAGATTTTGTCCTTTAGCTAACTATTGATTAAATCGTTCACTTTATTTTCGGCTTAATAAATTATCGAAATAAGTCAATGATGTATCCTCGTGATCATTCAAGACAACAATAAAATATAAGAGATACACTTAGGAATAAGGGAGTTTAAGTGATTAATTGGCCCACATGAGTTCGTGTTTGTCTACCAACTTATAATAACAATGATCTTGTTTTTGCACTTGGCATGGAAAAGTGAAAAGTCGAGGACGATGAATCTATTTGAGTTTTATGATCCTAAAAGTTATTTTTCTTTTCGAATAATGAAAGCAATACATTATGTCTTTGCAAAATAAAAAGTCAAAAGTTGAATAATGGTGTAGCTATAGTTTTATTTTATCATTGCGTGAGGACACGGCAATTGCTTAGCAAGGGGGAGTTTGATATGAGTGATTTTACTCATATCATTTATATCTAAAAACATTGAAATTATGCATGATATGTATCAAAAATGCCTTGGATATGTGTGTTTCTTGTTTTCATGTGTGTAGGTACCAAGTTCGCAAAAACCGACGAAAATCGACACGAGAATGATGAAAAAGATTTAGAAGCCAAAATCGAGCTTGACTTTAGCAGATTTAATCATTTGTCGAGTTTATGGCCGAGTGGACCCACATTTGGGTAATTAGGGCTCAAAGGCCCATTTGAGGAAATGGACTAAATGAAATTTGGTTTATAACTTTTAAATTTTAGCCCATGTTGCAAGGCCCAAAAGTGGCAAAATTACTTACGGTTGGAAATAAGGAGAGTTGGGCTTAAAGCCCAATGTGTTGTCAAAAGAAACGAATGTGTAAATTGGCCTAGGGTTTGAGACTTATTCATCCCACGTTTTATTTTCACCAAATGAGTTAAAACTCTCACACCCATTAATATATAAACCGTCCCTTACCCCCCCCCCCCATTAAATAAATAAAACCACCACCACACGTTTTCCCATTCACACACTTTTATTATTTCGTTAGAAACAAAGTTTTATCTCCCATCTTCTTTCACCCAAAAATTAACCAGCCTTCACTGTCACCTCTGAAAACCCTAATCACTATTCATAAATTACCCAAAAAATATCAAATAAATTATTGGGGCTTTTGTTCAATTCACTCGTGTGAATGCACACGAGAGAGGAATTAATTCCCCAAAGATTTCGGAAGGCAGAGTGGAAGAGCAATGGGACGTGGCCGATTTTGAGTGGATGCAACACCTCATTCCCCAAATCCCACCAATTACAAGGTCTGAAATTAGCACAACTAGCACAAACCAGTGCCACTCTGGCGATCCGCGTGAACAAGAGTGATATCCACCATCCGATCAACAAAGGAAAGAGAAAGAAAAGATCCAAAGGACGAAATCAGTGAAGAATATTCCTTGTAGATGCGGATATCCTCTCAGCAAGCCTTTGGGGGTGGCTATAAAAACCCCCAAATTACTTGTATTTTATCATCCTTTTCTCTAGCTTATAGTTATAATGTTAAAATAGTGTTAGGATTTATTGTAATGATTTTCAGTCTAAATTAATAAAATTAATTTCAGTTTCGCAATTGATTTATTATTCGTTTCTTATTGTTCTCGATTTATTTTTTTTAAGTCATAATCTTATTTCACTGATTTTATGCATTATAACCTTGTGTTATTCATATAAGCTTCATTAATAAGCTTTTGTGAATAATAGAGTTGGAAATAAGGGAATGTGTTTATCCACTGATAAACATTTAAAATAATAATAACTTGCTGGGTTCGAGGGTATTTGATGGATCGATTTCTGAAAATGGTGTAACTCAATGGTGATTTGTGGTTACTGGTTTAAAGGTGTTGACGGTTTGAGAAGTAAAAAAGTTCAGGCCAGCTCAGCGCTGTGTCACATCATCAACGGTTTCTTCAAATAACGGTTAAGCTCAATTTGATTTTAGTTTTCTGCTTTTAGTTGAATTAATGGCTTATTGATTATATGTTTACTTGAATGATATGTTATAGATCTATATTTTACTTTTCGTGTTTGTTATTAATAAGTTTGAATTTGATTGAATATGAGTTTATGGATTAGTTTTTGCTTCAGTATTCTAGTGGAAATATTTGATTTTAACTTATCTTGAATATGTTTACCGTTGCTTTATTGATAATTGCTTGTAGAGTTTTAGTTTTCTGATGAATTATTTGGTATAATAGGAGTCTGTTTAATTCATTTAGTTGCTGAATCTTATGCTTTATAGTAGTTGTTAGTCGTTGTTCTATTTATCTGATTCAGTCACGTAAGATTTCTATTGAGTTTTCGATGTTGAATATACTTTGCCATTGAATCTGATTGTGTTTCATGTTGATATATAACTGTTATATCAGTATAAGTTCATAATTAGTATGTGCCTGAACTCTTAGTGTTAAGAGTTTAAATAAGTTGAGGATCGACTTAAGATTCTTATAGGGCTGCTGAATTAATTTTTGATTTACTGATTTGTTTGTTTAATTAGATGAAGAAGCTGTAAACTGTTGCTTTAATTAATCATTCATATTCGACTTGCTGATATAAATTTAGTTGCCTGCCGAGCATCTTGTTATGTTAGGAGTTTGGATGTCATCGATTTACTGCTGCCATGAGCCTTGAATGGTATTGCTGCGCTTAGTTGTAGAGGTATTTGAACTGATATAGAATTTTGTATGGATACCTTGCTGCATTTTATTGCTATTGTCTCTTATTTTGAATATTTGATTCTTGAGGTGTTGCGTTTTGTACCCTGTTTTATCTGATCTTAACTGAAGTTTATATCAGTTTATTTTAGGATATATTTTTCTGAATATTGATTGATTTTAATTCAGTTTGAATTTTGAGTTGTTTTATTTGATTTTGTTATAATAATGATATCTTGACTGTTTTTTGCTTTATGCATTTCTGTTCCAAATATTTGCTTATCAGATCTACAATCTGATAAGCTCATTAAAGCTGTGACCTCACAAGCTTTTAGCAAATAAGCTTCTCAAGTCTCTCCTGAGACATTTTTATCATAATCTGTTAAAAAGAATTTAATCCAAAAATTATGTCATTTGTGGGATTCGACCTCGAGACCCCCTGTTTGAAGGCCCAGTGCGTTTACCAACTGAGCTTCACACTCTTTTGTGATTAGTTTCATCTTTTGTTGTTATTATACTAATTTTATTAGGCTGTCAGCTTACTTTTGTTTAATAACCTTCATTTTTCTTTCATTTTAAAGTTAAAAAGTTTTATTACTTTTATGTAATTCCAGTTTTAAAAAAAATAATCAAAAAAATAAAAAAAAATGTTTTTAATTTAAAAGTTTAATTAGTTTATATTTTAATTAGTTTAATTAAATAGATTAGTTTTAAAAAGTAATTTTAATAAAATTTAATTAGTTTTTAAAGAAGAATAGTTTAATTAGATTGTTAAATAGATTAAAAGTTTTAAATAGATTATATTTTTTTTTATAGATTATTAAAATAGATTAATTTTTAATTAGTATTTTAATTTTAAGTAATTGTTTAGATTTATTTTTATTATTAGCGGGGTTTACGATTCATGCACTTTAGGATAGATTTAAATAGCTTAAAATTCGTAGACTTTAATTTTAGTTTTAAAAACCAACGACACATTCAAATCGATTGTCAAAATCAAAACGAAACGTCTCAAATTCACTCGATCTTCGTGTACAACGAACTTGGTTCACTCACGTGTTTAATCGTATCCGTCTTTGACTTATTTTTGGTTAATTACTTTTTCCTAAAGGTAATTACCTAAATTTGTCCTATAACGTATATGTGTTAATCCACGATACACCACTTTTGCACGGTTTTAATAATATGTTGTGGGGCGTAATATGTTTTGGTTGCCATTGGGTGTTTCTTGGATTATTTTTCGTTGTCATGGGTCATTTTGAATTGATACATGTTCTGGATTTGAGTTTTCTTTTGAGTCTCGTGGTTTTGACTTGTTTTAATTGGTGCACGTGAAATGTCGTTAGTTATCCGTTGGTTTGATTCGTTGATCGTATCTGATGGATTCAGGATGTAGTTTTGGTTTCGTATTGTTCGGGGGCGTTGAGGTAGTCATATGAAAGACTTGGTCGCGCCTACACGCTTAAGTAGGTGGCCATGAGAGAACGGTCGGAATGCCCTTAGTGGGGAGGGAAGAAGTTCGTAGACGAACAAATGTGAATATATGGTCTCTTGGAGTACCAGTTAGAGGAATAGAGATTTGTATAATGTATGGATATTGGCACAAGTAACGCGCCATAGAGGGTGGTTAGAAATTGCAAGGGATGCAGGATAAAGGTTGAGTTTCCTGGTAGTAAATGTGATGTGGAAGCGGTTGAGTGGTCTGATAAGAGGGAGTTATACGTGAGATTTTCAAGAGTAAGTTTTTAGGATTAACTTTACGAGGATGAGCAGTAGAGGTGGTGGCATATCATGGAACCAGCAAGGGTAAAGTGAGGAAGGATGAGGAAGCGTTTTTGAGGCTGAAGAGGTGGATTGGATAATGAGCCGATCTTGGCATTATCGGAAGGACCGGATGAATTCGCGAAGCATGACAATACGTGGAGCAAGGATTTGGACGCGTACGAGGACGACAAAGAAAGGCGATCGCTTATACGTTGCAGGAACTGAAGATTTGGAAGAACTAGATGGACTTAGTTAGTGGGGCTGGATTGTTATATCTGCCTAGAATGCTAGAGGCATTTGGTGTACGAGACGTGGAGAATGATCTATACGGATCATGAACGTCTCCAACACATATTCAATCATCTTGATTGAACATTTGGCAAAGGTGGTAGGTGGAGTTAAGTGACGAAAGAAAATTGCAAGGCCAAGTACCATCTGGGAAAGGCAAGCATGGTCGATGAGACATGGAATAAGAAGAATGAGGTGAAGTTGAGACGAACTTGAACTATAGGGATGACGTATTGGAGCGGTTTGGATAAAGGATATAGGTTGCACGAGTTGAGTTGCCTAAAGCAGAGAACGCGTCAACGTGTATGATGCGTGGCTTGGACAATCATACGGAGAAGAGGGACGTAGACTATAATTCCTACATAGATAGGAGCAGCTTAGAAAGGGCGATGTAAGGACGAAGTTGGTGGAAGGGATACATAATGCGGTGGAGGATTAAGTACGATGGGAGTTGGGTGATAGTCGATAGACTGACTAATTCATCACATATTTCAAGAGGAAGGAGAAGTCACATAGTTGAGAAGTTGGAAGGATTGCGTACGGATGTGATGGAATAGTGGATGTTGCGTAAAAGTTAGCCTAATATGTATGGAATGCCTTATGAAGGATTATGGAAAGGGAAGAAACGATGGGAAGCATCACATCGTGATGTATGGTAGGAGTTGAAGAAGAAGAAGGAAGTGTGTATAGAAGCGAAGCATGAATGAAATAGGTCGAGATAGGAACCGAAGGTAAAACTTTGGTAGAGCTTAATGAGTAGAATAAAGTACAAGCAGGCTAATACTGTCGTAGTGTGGAAAAGAAAATGGCACTGACCTATACTGATTGATTTAGAGGTAGTTAGGAAACTCGTTAGCGATGGCTGAGTTTTCATATAATGATAGTTATCATACTAGAAGTCGATAAATGCCATTTGAGGCACTATATGAAAGGATAGGGTGAGTTGTCCCTATTGTGGACTAGAATTGGTAAAAGAGGCTACTAATGTGGTAATGATGGTTGTGGAAAGGATGAGAGCAACAAGGGATGCTATGTAGAAAAGGAGGAAACCACTAGAGTTAGTGACAAAGTTATGTAGGGAGTTTCACCCATAGTAACGGGTGGTATGTTTTGGTAAAATGGAAGAGTTGATGTAGAGTTTTGTAGGTCCATTTATGATCTTTAGAAAGATCGGACCATTAGCTTATGAGCATATAATTTCCTGGGGGAAATGAGTTGTATACATGATACATTTCATGTATTGAGATTGGTAAAGGTTATTTGAGAATGCATTTTGCATGTACGATTATTCGGGACTTGCGTTAATGAGAGTCTTTGTTTTATCAAAGAGTCATCTAGGAGATTTATTTACTGTGAGGTCAAGAGTTTGGCAATGAGTTTAATTTTTTTTGGTTTGTATATGTGGTATTTTGAAACTTGAACTAAAGTTCACGTGGAAATGAGAGGAGTTCTTTTAGAACAAGTATCCTCGTGTGATTTGTTGTTTGTGTGTTTGATCCTAAGGAGTAAATCTCGGGACGAGATTTCTATTAGGAGGGAGTGATGTGACAACCCTGGTTTTGAGGTTCGCCACTTAGTTTTGTTTTGTGCTAGTTGCGTGTCTTTACGTGTTTATGTGCTTATTGGTGTGTATAGATTGTGGTTTGGATATCGTTTCCGGTACGGGGTACCTTGTGAATGAAACGATGTGTGATGATTTCATGTTCATGAGTTCACATGGTAGTGACTATGAAGTGAGATGGTGTCATTTGGTGGTTCTAAGTATACGTATATGTATTATAGAAAATCGTATTTTTACGATTTACGGTTTAGCTAGAGGTCGCGGATGAGGTAATTAGTCATATGAATATTTTTCGGGATGGTTTTAAGTCATTTAGGACTTAGTTATAAAGTTTATTGCAAAATTTGAGATTTTTTTAAAAGTGTATATTTTACGTCTTTTACGGTAAAACGCGTAAATTTGACTAGTTTTACGGTTTTGTGGTTTTGGAAGCTTTAGGAGCTGAAATAAATTAAGGAAAATTAAAGTAATATTAATAACATAATATTAAATAATAAAAAAAAACGAATTTAGGGGTGTTTGGGTCGGTTTAGACGCACCAAAGAAGAAAGAAAGAAGGGAAAAGCCCAAAACAGGCCCAATGGACTTGTAATGGGAATAGGGGGCCTTTAGGACTTAACCAAACCCAACTCATAACCATAATAATCAGGTTTTTAACCTCCATAACATCTCCTAGCCGAAATTCATCAATGGTGGCCAATTAGGGTTCTTCAAAAATTAGGTTTTCTCATCTTCCATTAAATTAAAGGTAAAACCTTCTTAACCCTTTTCATATTAATTGTTTTTAATGTTTTCTATTATCATCTTATGATGGATTTAGGTTAGGGTTTAATTAAAAACAGTATATTAATCATATTTTAATGATTAAATAAATTAGGGCTTGTAATTAGAGAGATTAGGGTTAATTAATGAGGTTGATTTTGTTAAACCCGTTTTTAAAAACTGGGCAGAATTTTGAGTCAATTGTTTTGATCATATCGAGAGTTCTATAAACTCTTATTTTACGATCCAAGTACCCCTGGAAAGATATTTTAAGTGGCTTTCCAATGCAAGAAACGAGAACTAAATTGGAGGTCGGGAATTGGGTCAAAAACAGGTTACAACAGTCGGAGGTTAAAACAGTTTTGAATTCAGCCTGTTTTCTTTTTAAGTTTTGGGTTGTTTGGGGTACTTAGGGTTGCATTGGGATCTTCTCACGAACGTGAGAGATGGTTTATATATTATTATAAGTATCTGCACTTGGGCTAAGGTTGTGGTTTAGGGTAAGACCCCTTAATGGTAACAAACTTTTAATACGTTTAAAATTAGGAAATCTGGAATGACAAAAGTAGATATATGTATATCGGGGCCTTAAAAGTAGCTTTAAGGTTAGGGAAAGTGGGAGGTGTTAGCCAACATATGTAAGGGTATGAATATGCCTTTTACAGAAACCATGAGTATGTTTAAGTGGACTTTTTACTTAAAGTTTTGAGACTTAAAAACTGGGACTGATTTGTGTAAAATATGAACGGGATAGTTATTAAACTTAATCAAGTTAAGGACTTGTTAGGGAAGGTTAATGGGATGGTTAGAGCTTATCAATGAGGTTTTTATATGGGAATAGACTATATGTCCATCATAGGTTGATGAGCCATCTTAGTGATAGGTTCGTGTATTGATTTCGTGTTTTTGGTTTGTTAGCTTGTTGCTAGTGCGAGGACTTGTGAAGAAGCTATCAGGTGAGTTTCATAGTCCCATGTTTATTATTGATTTTGACTTCCAGATGGGATGGAAGAGACACTGTGTTGAATTATTTTCTAAATTAATGCTATGAATGTTTAAGGTTTGAGATGGACTTGTGTGTACATTTATGTGATTAACTGCTATGTGATTCTTGTTTGTGTGTGATCTGGATTGGAAAGGTACATAGGTGTATGGGCGCCTATGGTACCTATGGTTAATGATAAGGCGTGATGCCTTGGAAATTGTGATTGTTGGTAAGGCGTGATGCCTTGGAAATTGTGATTGTTGGTAAGGCGTGATGCCTTGGAAATTGTGATTGTTGGTAAGGCGTGATGCCTTGGAAATTGTGATTGTTGGTAAGGCGTGATGCCTTGGAAATTGTGATTGTTGGTAAGGCGTGATGCCTTGAAATTGTAATGATTGATTGAACTTGAATGCTAGTTGTTAGTACATGATTGTAGCGCATTGTCCATATGTTTATTGGTTTATGGTATTCACAGCTTATGACTTGTCTTGTGTTGGAGTCTAAACCTATGACTCTCACCAACTTTATGTTGACGTGTTTTAGTGTCTCTTTCAGGTGATACTATGGTTAAGCATGAGAACTTAAGTGGCTAGGTCTTGGAGAGAGTAGGAATGCATATAGAAGGATATCCCCGTTTCCTTCTTAGTTTTATTTGTTTGTTCATTTTAATAAGTGATACTGTGACACACATATGATTGTTTTGGTATGATATTTGTTTGCCTTGGGTAAGAGGTAGTACTGTTACCTACTTACCTAGACTCCTGCTTTGTTGAGATATTGTCATGACCTTTGTGTCGCCATTTATGACATTATATTTGCATTTTAGTTTTCTCTATAGAGACACCGTGTGTTGTGATGATATCCATACGTCGCGCCCCATATTCCGCCATGGTGGGGTATGACAGAGTGTCTCTTCCATCCCATCTGGAAATCAATACATCAAAAGATATGGGACTATGAAACTCACCTGAACAAGCTTCTCCAAATATCCGTGCTCTAGCAAAAATCTAAACACACAAACGTATATAATCAAGACATGAACCACATACCAAAATGGCTCACCTATCTATGATGGATATATAACCTTATCCTACCACTTAAATCCATTTATATGCCATATGCATCTCATTACATCCCTCTATAAAGCCCTTAACTTAGTTTAGTTCATAACTCGCCCCGTTAACATTTAACCCAAAACAATCCCGTTTTTCATACTTCAAACTATGGGTCGAACACCCCCTTAACCAAAATAACATGCCTTGTAAAAGAAACCCTATGCCCTTACATGTGTTAGGTAACTCTCACATTTGGCCTCAATCTTAAAGCTACTGTTAAGGCCTTCATATATATATATATATATATATATATATATATATATATATATATATATATATATATATATATATATATATATATATATATATATATATATATATATATATATATATATATATATATATATATATATATATATATATATATATATATATATATATATATATATATATATATATATATATATATATATATATACTTTTACCTATCTAGAATTTACTAATTTTGAACATATGAAAAGTTTGTTATGATCAGAGGGTCTTACCGTAACCCATTTGTTTAGCCCTCCTCCAGATCTTTTATTTAACATATAATCTAAGTATCATGTTCGTTTGAAGGTCCAATTATACTCCTAAGCACCCTAAACATCTTAAAATATTAATTTAAACCAGACTGATTTCAAAACTGTTTTGACCTCCGACTGTTGTAACATGTTTTTGACCCACTTCTCGACCTCCAATTTAATCCTCGTTTCTTGCATTGAAAATCCAACTCAAATAAATTTCCAGGGATACTTGGTTCGATTAATTAATGTTCCTAGAACTCTAGATATGATCAAAACAATAAGCCTAAAATTCTGCCCAGTTTTTAAAAACGATTTTAAACATGATTAAACCCTAATTAATACCTAAAAACGATTTCGAATGATAAAAACCCATTAATTACCTCACTAATTACAGGTTCTTAACAAACCCTAATAAAAATTTATGAATCTCAACCCTAATCCATCATATTAGGTTACATATACGTAAATTAAACGTTAATTGACATAGTTTTAGTGTGTACCTTAAACCCTAATGAATTATTGGGTTTTCTTGCTCCTCCATTGATACAAACGATTGAGATTTGGTTTGGGGAAGGCTAAATTAGTTTTTTGGTCATATGGAGTCCCATTTATGGTTAAAATTAAAAAAAGGCTTCCTATTAGGACTCAAATTGGGCTCCCTTTCCCTTCCTTAAGTTTAAGTCAGCCCAAATCCAACCCCAAACACCATATGGCCGACTTTTTTTAATTATATTACTTTAAATTAACTATTAATTATTATTACCTTAAATTCTCTTAATTTATTTCAGCTCCTTAAGCCTCCAAAACCTCAAAACCGTAAAACTAGTCAAATTTACGCGTATACCGTAAAAGACGTAAAATATACAGTTTTATAAAAACTCTTGAAATATGAAATAAACTACTCCCTCCGTCCCATATTAAGTGTCCACTATGGAATCTTTGGTTGTCCCATATTAAGTGTCCATTATAATTAATGAGGGAATCTTGATAGTTAATTTTCCATATATGCCCTTTAATATGTGGCCCATATTTAAGGTGTGTTTTTTATTTTTGACTTTTTGTATTAAATGAGAGTATAATTGTCATTTAGATAGCTAATAATGGTAGGAATTTAATATATCTAAAACTTTGTGATTTAAGAATCTGGACACTTAATATGGGACGGAGGGAGTAATTAACTAAGTCCAAAATGACTTAAAACCATCCCGAAAAATACTCCCGTGACTAATTACCTCATCCGAGACCTCTAAATGATAAACCTTAAATCGTAAAAATACGATTTTCTATAATACATATACGTATACGTAAAACCACTAAATAACACCATCTTATTTCATAGTCACTACTATGTGAGCTCATGAACATACAAACGTCACACATCATTCTAGCTTAGATGCAGGCCAAGACAGTCCTAACATCATTAAGACCCTATCCATGCCCCATGAATCTACTTTGGAAGGTCAAATTCCCATTCTAGAGGAGGGCAGATTGGAACCTTACACCATTTTGGAATTGACGGTGGTCTGCATTATCTTGCAAAAGCAAAATGCAGACCTTGTACAGATTGTCACAGGTCAGGGTCTTGAACTCAAGCAATTGAGGGAGAGACTAGTTGTTTTGGAGACTGCCCAAGCTAGGAGGAGGCAAGCAAGAGTCATTTCATCAGGGGAGGATTCTTACAAAGGGGAGGAAGGTGCACCAACAGAACCTTTCAACTTGAGTGACAAGGGTTTACAGGATGAAGAAGGTGGTTCTTTTGGTACAAAACAGGTGGAAGTTGCTAAAGCTTTGGAAAGCTTGAAGGAGAAGCCAGTTATTGATGTCTCCTTGATCACTCCAAAGAAGTTATCATTTGTGAAGATGCTGGAAGAGGTTACCAAGTCAGCCGCTGATGTTCATAATTTGAGCACTGACAAGAGTAAAGAAGGCGTTGACAGACCCACAGGTATGATTGGTGTATCCCAGCCACCAGTTATTATTAGGGATGTTTCAACACAAGTACCACCAACTACTTTACCATCTATTGGAGCAAAAGACAAGGGTAAAGCAGTCTTTGTGGAAGTTGAGAAGCCAAAGAAGAATGAAGCCCAGATACATTTTGATCAAGCTTTGGCTGCACAACTACAAGAGCAGGATTAGGCTACCATAGAAATACAAAAAGATGGCAGTGATGATGATGAAATTTCTGGATCTAGTGTGATGATAATAGAGGATCCATAAAGGTTAGAATATGGTGAGGATGATTTAGACAAGGAGAGGCTAAGAGAGTTAAAGGGCAAAGTTGATTTTGATATGCCTGAAGTTAGGGACATGTACTTTGCATGGGAGAACAAGACAATAAAGCATCCAGAGATGTTCATCACTGGACAAATATGGGGATTGGAGATCTTGTTGAGAGTGCAGGAAGACTGCAAAGTAATTTTGAAGCACAAGGCTAGCAAGGTATTTTCTGAGCTCAAGAGAGATATGAGAGACTGGTACTACATGTTGCTCAGGTTTCATCAAGGTGGATGGACCTTTGATAGGTTGAGAAGACTCTCATTTGCAGAATTGGAACATCGTGCTTATCCAATTTGGTTAAGAGTTTGTGAAGAAAATACAATGAGGCTTCTCTCAGATGAAAGGAGAGAAGAGATTGAACAAAATTTGCAGATCCAAAAGGCTTTAATTGCACCAAGACCAGTGAAGAAGAGACTTCCTATTGAGTTCCCAGCTCTTGATAGAGTGGATCCTAGTGAAGCAGTTATCAGAAAGAGCATTAAGCTCTCACCATTGGAAGCTTCACATGTTGCAGAGGTATTACCTTTAGATTACAGAAACCCTATAGTTCACTATGAAGAAGATGCAAGTGGGTTCTGGATGATTACCAGATATGGCAAGAAGGTACATACTTTCACTTCTTTGATTTCATTATTTGCAAGCCTGGATAGAGAAGACTTGGTAGATCTTTGGATATTGATGAAGGCCAAGTATGATGCTGAAGCACTTACTTCAGTCAATGGAATAAAGATCCGGACATCCTTAAAAAGGATGATTGAACCAGATGAAGCAGATCCAATATGGTTGGATTTGGATGATATCAGTGGACTTTAATAGCGTCTACATTCAGCAGCTGGTGTTTACCATTTGAGCACTATAAAGTTTTCATAATATCTTCTTGTGGATGCTGAATATCCTATGTCCAAGGAAGTTTTGAAGAAGATGGTGTCTACACAGCTGGAAATGGATTACACTAGTGATGTTGGCAAAGACTTAATTAGGTTTATTTATTATCTAATTAAAAAGTGATTTGTATTTGTATGAATCCTCCTTGTACTTAGTTTTTATTCAGAAACTTGATTACTAGAGTAGATATCAAGTTTAGGGGAGGATTGTTGGGAATAAAATTAGCCAAGACATTTTGACGCTGACAAGAGTTAATTGAACGCTGATAGGAAGAGATCAAGCGTTGACAGATCAAGCATTGACAAGAGATATCCAAGCGTTGATAAGAAGAAGTCCAAGCACTGATAGGAAAACTTAGTCAACACGTTTGTTCTTTGAAGAAAAGATATACTCAAATAGTGTATTTTCTATATTTATATTTCCTAAAATAGTTGATAGGTTATCCATTGTACACGACTCCTTATGTTAAGGAGGTCGTAGGGTTTATAGTATATATACATTATTCAGTATTCGACTTTCATTGTACTCAAGTTTGATAATCAGTCAAAAGTGAAAGTTTGATTTATTGTTTTTACTTGTTCTTTAGTTTAAGTGTTAATTCCGCATAACACTTGAATTGTTCATACAACAAACAAAGTTTCTCTAAGTGTTAAACTTGATTCAATCTCGTTAACACAAAGCTAATCGATCTAAGTTTGGGATCAACAAAAATAAGGTGAAAAAAAATTAGGGAGCACTAATTCAGGACGGGACCGGTACCAAATCAGGAAATTCTCGAAAAAACGGGAAAAACCCAATTTCCCGGTACCGGTACCGATACCTGTCCCGGTACTGATACCCGAATCCCGTTCAGTACGGTACCGATACCACTAATTTATTCTCGAAAAATATTCGATACCATTAATTCGGGACGGGTTCCAGACAAAACCGGTACCGTGCTCATCCTTAGAAAAAGATAACAGCTTTTCTAAAAACTTCAAAGGCTCTTACCAAACATAGCCCTACTCCTCTAACTGATTTCCAAATTTTAAATATCGCCGCCATTAAGTTTCAGTACAATACATATATTTCTTCTATAAATATATCCCTGAAAGTTCATTCTCTTTCATTCTTTGTTATGAAAAAATATCGTTCTTTTCTTCTTCTCGTCGAGTGAAGGCTCCTCCCCCAATCGAGCAATCCTTCAAATCTCGTCTGTATTTTAATTCGTTATAAATCTATTCTATAGATTTGAAAACATGGGTCGATCGAAGATACTCATGGAACTTATCAACGACAGTAAGAAACGTAAGATCACATTCCTAAGGCGAAAAAACGGTCTGATCAAGACAGCTCGAGAGCTAAGTACTCTTTGTGATGTCAATGTGTCTATGATCACATGTTCTGACCATCAAGAAAGGCCAGAAATCTTCCCACAAGATCCTGTTAAAATCAATGATATGATTAATGATTACGAAACAAAACGCGTTAGTAATCCTGGGAAGATTAAATCGTCCAGTTTAAGTGATTTTTTTAAAGACAGACAAAATAAGATTGAGCATGAATTGGCTAAGGAGAAAAAGAGAAATTTGGAAGCCAAGTTTCCTACTTGGTTCGAGTTTTTGGATAGTTCTTCAGAAGAGCAATTGAGGGATTTCGCTGACAGGCTTGGAAGGAAAATAGATGAAGTTAAAACCAAGAATCCAATGTTAGAGCGAAAGGACATGTCGAATTTTGAGAATCGTGGTCTTCAAGGCTGGTTGAATATGCCAGGATTGAACCCTAACCCGATAACCACGATGACCCGTTTTGATTACAACAAAAACGATATTACGAGCATCATGTTTGATGATCATGTGGAGTCTTCTGGATCGTCAAATAGAACTAATGTTGATAACAGTTATAATCTGATCGTGCCAATGGATTGGAATGTTTTTTGCACTGATGACAGATTGATGGAAGCATTAAACACAGGTTTGATGAATAGTGAAGATGTTAATGATTGCTATGATGATAAAACTAATGTTGATAACAGTTACTATCCGATAGTGCCAATGGATCGGAATGTTTTTTGCACTGATGACAGATTGACAGAGGCATCAAACACGAGTTCGATGAAGAGTGAAGATGTTAATGATTGCTATGATGGTCCGAAAATTGATCTTAAACCCGAGATGGTTCAGAAACTGGAGCTGCCAAAAACTGCGGAGATGCAACGAGTTATGTTGTCTTGTTTTTATTAGTTTAAGTGAGATTCTGTAATTCTTTGTATTTCGATTTTAGACATCTGTCTTTTTTTATTTTTGGGTACCAGTAGGTAGATCCATAAATAACCTGAAACAATTTAGTCTGCAGAACTGTAGTTCTTTAGCATCTGAATATGCAACAAAATATTATATTCAGGCTTCAATAATTCTTACACCGCGGCACATTCTAGTGTGGAACTGTCACAGCTAACAGACAAGTTTTTGTAGCGGTTGGCGGTTTCCACAATGGTGGTACTCCATATTTTGTTCGAGCAAGAAAAAGCAATAAACTGACCTGGAAAGTGAGTTTCAATAGGCGATAAGCCGAGTACCCAACTTCTACCGTCGTTTGTCGTTGCCCGGGTATAACGATTCAATAATTTATAAGAAGAAGACATTGTAAACTCATTGTCTATACATTTAAAAGAAACTTAGATAATACACACAATTTAAAGTGCAAATCATTCTTATTTATTAGATATATTGATACGTATTAAATCTAAAATATACAAAGTACTAAGAAAAAGTTTGAAACGACGTCAAAAGGCATGCCTGGAATGATACTGGCCGCACGTCCAAAAGGCAGTAATTTGAATGATATCTTGCTTGTTTGTTGCTACTGTTAGTGCCAAGACACGAGGAAAGAATGTTGGAGCTCAGGAATGCGAGGGCAACAACTACCAGATTGCCATGGAATGCTCTAGGTTAGTTTACCGTATCATTTCTTTTCATCTACTCCTTTTTATTTCGATTTATTAAAATTTAAAAGTGGAAAAAACAGGGTGCCTTTTGTTGAGTTAAACAATTATGTCCATGTTTCTTTTGTAAACACTTGGTATCCGATATTATTACAAAAGGTTTGTCATTTAAATGATATTATAATTGTTTAATAAATAATTTTGTGTGTTCCATGCACTAAGGAACGCCTCGGGAACCAATTTAACCAATTGCCTATTTTACTCTTCCATAGCTGGTAAATTTTGGTACATGGGTATACGTACTGCATTTATTTTAACATGCCAACGGTCAAAATTGCCTGCTCTAGCTGATATACTTGTTTTACTTGTTTAGCTCATTACAAAGTACAGTTGACACTTTGTGCTTACATAAGCCGATGAAGTTGCACTAATATGTTTCTCCTTTTTTCTTGCTATCTTATCAGATCTTAATGTTCGAGGGTGATACAATAAGTGAGTGGCTATTCTTTGAGTGGAACCAAACAAAGATCACTCCCGGATTAAGGGGGTGTTTGGTTAAGCTTATTTGTTTGCTTAGGCTTATATTATATAAGTCATTTATGGCTTATATATTATAAGCTTATAAGCTCATATTTAGTGTTTGGTTTAGCTTATTATAATTAATAAGATAAAATGACAAAAATATACATAAATATTAAATGATGTGGTAATTAAATATGGGCATTAATGTCTTTTTATATGTCATTTTTATATAAGCCCACTCATTGTTATAAAAGCCTCAAATCTTGGGCTTACTAAAACCCCCATATATAAGCTTATAAGCCTACTTATATAAGCTTAACCAAACACTTAGCTTTGGCTTATAAGCTTATATAAGCTAATAAGCTTATAAGCCTACTATATAAGCTAAAACAAACACCCTCTAAGCAGTCGAAGATGGCATGAATCAAGAAAACAGTTGTTAAATGAATCTGGATGGCTGAAAACTTAGGGCCTGTTTGGTTGGAGTACATTCGAGTAAATTCAAGGAATTTGAATTTAAAATTGCTAAAAAGTGCGTGTTTGGTATGAAATATGAAAATTCCAAAAAGAGACAAAAGGAGGAAATTAAAATGCTTCTCAAAAGTAAGTCTTTTTAATTTACTTTGACTTCTCTCTAGTCACCCACTACTTCTTCTCCAATATTTTTCCCCCTTATCCATATTTATGATGATCTGTCCCATTAACTTTCTCTATTGTACTATTTTATCAAAAAATCAAAATATGGTGATGTATACAAGTTTGTGGTTTTATTTTTGAAGAGTAATCTCATGTTTGATTTTCATAAAAAAAGATCGGGGTTTGTTTTTTGAATGGATTCTTTACTTATTACTTGTTTTTGTTGTAATTGATGTTGTATTTTGTGTATTTTTTTGCTCTCGTCCTGGGATTTTTCGAAGGGTCTTTATGTTCTTTTGTTATCATCTTGTTATAACTTGATGTCTTTGTCGTACTTTTTCAGATTTTTTAATTCTACATCAAGAAAAAAAACTATTTTTTTCTAAATTATCAAGTTGTTGTGTATGCAGTTTTACGAATTTTTGTGTTCAATATCATGAATACTTTTTAAAAAGAATTGATGGATACGAAATGGTTTTGTCATTATTGAAACATAAGGGAAAAAATGAAATACCTTGAATACCAACCAAACACGCAGGGCTATTTTAACTTCCGGATATTAAACTATCTAGAAAATGAGATTTACTAGAATTTTAATTTCCAGATTTTTAAGTTCGTGAACCAAACGCCACCTAAGTGACCAAATATCATTTGTTCTTTCTAAAACCATACCAAAAAGAATTCAACCTATGGTTGAACCAAATAAGAATCACACGAAGAATCCTAAACAAAAGTACACCAAGAGAAATCCATTGTTGTCATCTTTCTTCTAAATAACATTTATTCACTAAAGAAACTATACCATGATTACCTTGGCTAGAACCGAATAAGCAGTACGTATACAAAAGTATATGAATAAGACAAAGACATTAAAACATTGAAACGCATCTAAATATCGATGAACAGAAATACCATCTTCATCTTCATCATCTTTGTTTTCACCGAGTTTGTCTAAACACGGAAAATTTTATTACGGCTAAATACAGAAAATTGGTTTCGTTTCTTCTGCTTAATAATCAAATGTTAAAGATTGTACATCAAGTGAGGAATTTGATTTATATTAGATGAAAAAGAAAGCGTTTGATTCATACATCCATTGTGCTTAATTGAAAGGCCTTGTTTGTTGTTTTGATAGGAATTGAAAGGAATGAAATGAAGCTGATTATGGATTTATAGGTCTCTATTTATAAGGACATATAGGCGCCGAAACAATTATTTTCAAAAGTTGAATTTAAAGAGATTAGCATGGAGTATCCGTTTAATAAGGAGATGAGGCTCAATCCGCATGGTTTATTTTTTGAATAGTTAAGTTGCACATGCATGTTACTACTTGGTCACCTTTCCTTATCATGTAAACAAACTTTGAGCTTTAAAAGGAAGAATTATAACGGCTAGCTATGATTAAAAGTATATCTGATCGAATGGCCATGAATAACTTAAAATCAAAACCACCGTTGGCAATAGATATAGATATATAATATAACTAGTACAACGATATATTCAATAACTTAAAAAAATATATAAACTTATCTATTTTAACTAATAAAACAAAATAATTTACAAGTCCCTTAAACTTACAAAATTAAATACATTACCTTAAATAGCATCAATGTACAACTTCTTTAAGCAATAGCATTAAAATCGCTTTAAAAACATTACCATAATTAAAAATCAATCTAAACTAGTTTTATTAAAAAAGGAAAAACATTTGGAAATGTTTGTAAAACAAAAAAAGGACCTTTATTCTAAACGTTTTAAAATTAATATAATTTTGTTAAAAAAAATTAAACAAGTATTATTTTTAAAAAAAATTAAACAAGTATTATTTTTGTAAAAAGTTTTAAGGTTACATAAAAAGTTTAAGTTTTTTTTACAAGCGTACTATTGTAATTTTATAATAAATAAATAATTAAAGTAAAAAGGTTAAATTAAATTTTTAATAAACGAATGAAAGATATTTAAAAAGGTTAACCTATAAATTTTTTTGCACCATTTTTTGAAAAACCACTTAAAGGTTTAGTAACTCCTTATTCAGTTTTGGAAACTAATAAACACAAAAGCTGTAACTCATTATTTTCATCACATTAAAACTCAAATTACTCCAGGCTTAATAAAAACATTACCTATTTAGCCATTTAAACAATTTGTATATAATATTTTTTTAATGAAATAGTTGTACACCTAAAAAGGAAACGTTTTTTTCTAATTTTAAATAATCATGATTATTTTCAATTATTTTTGTAAAGTTGTATTATATTTGTATAGGTTTAAAACACATTTATAAAATCAAACACCACAAATGTATAATGATATTCCAATTTATTGGTAAGTTCTATGGATTATTTAAATTTTTTAATATTTATTTTGATAATTTTTTATATTTATTTTGATAAAATGTATATTTATAACTATGGCAAGTCATAATAATTCTATAAATTTTGTAACAATAAATTAAATGGCATTTGTAAAAAAAATGGAAACCTATATATTAATGATATTGATTGATTTTTTTAATAAGCTATTAAACCCATAATTAGTCACCGAAATTACCACACAAAACACTATTGAAAGGGGTCAACGATTCAAAAAAAATATAAATTCATCCTAGGTTATTCATATTAATCACACACACATTATTTCACCAATACACGTTCCATCCGTTTGAATTCAATTCAAATCAGTCTCATCCTATGATCGCTCCAATATAATTTATTGTTATCGTTTTCATCATTCATTCATCATTTGCTTTAATCCTGATCAGATCTAACCACATATGATGCGTTGCCCTTACCTCTTCGTTGCCACCGTGTGTGCTGTGCGACGTTGATTGTAGGTTGGCGATGTTGTTTATGGGTGCTTTTGATCTCTTTGGATTGTGATTAGCGGTTTTTTTTTCATCATGGCGTACTAAATTACTTTGTAGAAAATGGTGCTTGAATAAACTTCTACTGTTTGAATGACGTGATAAACAAATATCACCTTCGCATTGATGAAGAGATTTGTTACAGTTTTTCTTTAAGCGGTAAATCTATTTATTATTGTTGTAGTGTTTTTTATGATATATGATAATGACTAGCTTAAAGACCCGTCTAACGTCGGGTTTAGTTTAAAGAATAATTTTCGTAAAAAAATTGAACGGATGTTTATATTTAAAAAATGAAATGGGTTCTCGTAATTGATGAATACAATAATAAAAAGAACATGAAGTATTTGATACCAAGTGTTTAAGTTTGTAACAATCATAAAAATAGCCTTTCATAACCTTCCATGCATTATGGTCTTCAACTATGACGTATGTGGGTCCCAATAAAGTGAACAACCAATGCTCTTTTCGCAAACAGTTAAAAATTGAACGTAAAAGTAATTAAAAGAAAAGTGTGAACAATAATCTAAATTTAGTTGCAAAAAATTTGAAAAAGCAGTTATTTAAATATATTACATACCATCAGAAACTTGTTCACACACCTTGTAACACTTCTTTGTAAAACACTCATTTAATCGTTTTAGATGCGTTCTCATCCGGATCACAAACAACAACATTCAATATTTCCTTGCTTTTAACTATTGAAACTGTTACGTACAGTTGCTTTTAAATCTTGAACCTGCTACGTGAACGAAGATAGGAAGTTTTATGAATGAAAATAGGAAGTTTTATGCATTTATGCATGTTTTGGTTGTACATTTAAGCTAATTTACATAAGCTTTTCTAAAACAAAAACATTCTAAGACCGTAAAGCAAAAAGATTTGAGGGTTTTCATACCATTTCAGCATGTATCAAAATCACTTATATTGACCCATTTCACAAAACCACCAGACTCTTTACATAAAATCACTCATATCAATCCCTTTCACAAAATTACCCGTATCGGCTCGTTATGCTAAATCGTCCATATCAACCCATTCGACGAAAGTTAATACAATTATTCAAGTACAATAATAAAACATATATTATTCCAATATAAAAACAATTTATTTGATTAAATGATTTTAATAGTTGTTTCTAACACAATGATGCTATACATCAATGTTTTGGCAACAGGTTTTTGAATTGACCCCGTAGCCAAGTCGTTTTTTAAAAAGAATATCAAAAAATTATATTTGTAACGATAAAAAAAATTATATATATAAATCATGGAAATTTTTATATAGTGAACATATAAACTATTTATTACAGTAACAAATATAATATGTAAAAATTAAATTATGTTTTCATGAACATTTTGTTCAAACAATAATATATTGGTTATCATACATCGAGTAATTGGATAAAGGTGCTTTGTGTACTAAAATGTGTGATGCAATTAACTTATGCAAGAGGAATGAAACAATATAGAAACATATTTCTGATTTCTAGTACTAAACTTAAAACTTAGTCAGATATGTGCATGCACTACAGTCCTACAGTTAACCAATGAGAAAATTAGTCAACTCCAAAGCATTAAAAAGGAAACTTCACATTCCTTTTTTTAGTCCTTACATGAAGTGAAAGCTTCCTGGCACATACGTCTACTCTTTGAAGTGACTGAATCATGACACTTTCTCGATGACCGGCCTTTATTTTGCCTTTTACCTACAAATGAATTACAATAAAGTTAGGCACACAAGTTACGGAAAGAAAGAAACTTTTAACCCTGCAAATTCACCTACTAACCATATTTATGAATTTATAAATGCATACCTTACAACTCATTGGCGCTAGAAACTGATTCAATGGCCATTACGTCCATGATTTAAACAGCATATGATCATTTCCTGTATAAAATATCACAAAACGAAATTCGTTTGGATAATGTAAAGCAATGTAGCCATTAATGTTGACCATTTTACTACATCTTAGTACGGGTCGAAACGGGATAGTTTCTTTCTTATTTGGTGTATCGGTTACCCATAAATTATTAGTAACGTTAGAGATAGGCTTGAGCAAATTACAACATCTTACTATACATTATTGAGCCATAAAGCAACGGGCCAGTTACCCATAAACTATCATCATATAACGCTAAGCTTTTTGTGACAGACTGACAGGAGCAACTAAGCAACGAAACCTCTCATCATATAACTCCAAGCTTCTAAAGCAAACATAAAAACCCACCAACTTAGTGAAGGTCCATACAAAAGACAAAGTGGGTCATTAGTTTAGTAAAGGTCCAATTTTACCCATCTAACCCGCACGTTATAAAACATAACTCAATTTGACCATTTATATAATATGATACTTTTTCTATATTCTTGGCAACTGTTGCGTTATCCCCATAAGAAGATGCAAATGATGATGGCCATCAATCAAATTTAGATCTTGCCAAGTTACTTCAAGTAAGGCACAAAGGTATGCTGATTATGTGTGGTTTGGTTTGCCACCGAATCAAATTTAGACCTTGCCAAGTAACTTCAATGAAGGCAGTAAGGTGTACAGGTGACCTTTTCAGATAACAAATTACAAATTACAAAATTACAGACGCTGTGCAGTTTCATTTGTTAGTTAATCTCTTATTTTTTTTCAAACCAACGGTCCTAAACTAATTAGTTAGCATTAACCGACTACACCTTAAACGCGGAAAAAGATTATCTATCACTTAAAACCCGATACATATGTTCGTCTAGTGATAAATATATCATAAAATGCAACAATCCTTCCTGTTAGCAAGCCTCCCTCTGAATCTTTGCAAAATATTATAAATAACTTCATCCACTTGGTTACAAAACATAAAATTCGAAACTACTAACACATCTTATAGGCTCAACTTTTCTTTTTCAGTAGGACTCCTTTTTTTTCAAAGTGAGATGGATCTCCATCGGATTTCATTAGCTTAGGGTTTTGCTAAACAATGCCCACTGGGCAAAGTTTAACGTGCATTTATTACACATAAATTTACCTAATTAACAAAAAATACATTAAATACACATTAAATGACCTTGTAAAATACCATATTTGAACATTATTACTGGTTCATTTAATGTGTATTTAATGCAATTTATGATAAATTAAGAAAGTTTGTGTGTATTAAATACACACTAAGCTCCGCTCACTGGGCAGAGTTTAGCAAAACTAATTTATAATCTCTATGACCTAGGCCATATCTCTTGAAATGATACCATTATGGTGTTCACAGAAATATTATGAAACAATAAGCATTAAAGGGGTACACCATTTAACGATTAATGCTCAAAACTCATTGTATTTTTGTTACAAAACCATTCTTAAAGTTGTTCGATAAACGTTTAATTTTGTAACAATCATAATAATAAACTATCGTGCATTTTGTTCTTCAACCGTGACATATGTGAGAGCAAATAAAGTAAACATCAAATTCTCATTCCAAGAAGACGTAACAGTTGAATGTAAAAGTAATTAAAAGAAGATTATGAAGAAAAATTTAGATTTAATTATAAATTACAAAATATTAAAAAATGCATACAAATTAAAATATTATAATTTAGAATCATTTCTTTCTTTTTTGAATGTTACACAAACAAAAGCAAAAATTTTTGAACAAAAATTATACAAAAAGTAACTGAAAAATATAGACCAATTTTTTTTTTAGAATTTGATAACAAATGACACAATCAACCCTGTCATATGTTAGAACCAACTGAATGAGCTGACCAACTAACCTTTTGCATCTCTTTGAGAGATGCTTTGACCTATCTGACCACACGTGAGCTGACCCAACGACGCAACACGACCTAACAGGAACCCACAAACATACTTCATCATGCCTCAAAACCCTGCAAGTTCAACTTAACTGAATTAAGATTTTGAAGGTTAATGTAACTATAGTTAAATGTGTACATAATCAATTCCAAAATATAAAATTCGCAAATACCTTTTACTGTTATAATAGAATCCACCAAACGGATCTTGAACATTGTTTCTACCCACTCGAGGACTATCAACAACAACAAAATATTCTTCCACAACCTTCTCAGAAATTTCATTGGTCGTGACTATGCAAATTCTCAATATTTCCAACCCATCGGCATCATTAATAGAGAAACATTGTTTATACACCCTTTACTCACAATATACCTATAAAACAATGAACCCATTAACAATCCTGTTGCGTAGTCTCCATAGTACATAGCAGGGTCTCGAGCATTGAACATATTTGTAAATTTCATATGCTTGTCCATGCCCATGGTATCCACCATTGTACTGGCTTTACAATAGGCTTAACAGATTCAAAACACCAATCAAGTCATCTGACTACTTTATAACTAATATAATCACATTTTGATTATTAAATGGACCTGTTTACTTGCACGATATGAGCCTATGAATATTTGACAGTTTGTGGGCAAAATTTATCAGCAAAGCTTCTACATAAAAACTAAGAGAATATTAATTAGCATAAACTAATATACTACGCCAGTTTCTCAAGTACAGTTATGAGTACATACACATAATTATATCTCCCATTTTTAGCCAATGTATATTATATGTGCCTATCTATACTCTCAGAGGTGTATACTATTATCATGAGTAATACAGCTTCCTCAAATAACTTATACAGTAATAAACTGTATAAACTAAAATAACAGCTTCCTCGAAAACCTAAGCATCATGAGTATAAACATGCACGTTGTAGAATAATAAACGCACTTGTGTATAGAGATTTTATCATGTGCAATCTAAAGACGAAGATATTTTCTAAAGGGAAGCCACTTATGTGTATGCCTATGTAAATGTGTGCGTATATCAGTAAGAAAAGACGACTCACTATAAATGTGACAAATGATGTTGTCTCGAGATAGAAATCAAGATAGATACTGTGAGCCCTTCTTTGATCTTTTTGATTTGATGATTTTACATCACAAGGAAGGTCATTCTTCCAATGTTGAAATACGAACATGTTTGAGGAATAAAGTCAAACAACCATCCAAAAAAATTCCTACAGTAACTCATGCTCTCATTAAAAAACTTATGTTAGAACTTTTTGGCAAAGACTGATCACTTACCAGTGACCATGTTGGGGCATTATAGATTACATGAAAAAGATTCGATGTATGGATCAACCATATGTTTACGAAGAAACAATTTAGGGTACAGTTCATATACTCAAGCCTTTCATGCACAGTTCACATATATAATAATAATATTTGAATGAAAACTACACAAACATAATGCTGTAGATATCATGATTTAAAAAAGTGGAAACAATATACTCAAAGCCTTTCGTGCACAGCTTATAACCTACGAATCTAATATGTCCCAATGCATCCAATGATAAAAAATATAAAAATCAAATCAAACAAAAGATATAACATAACTAAAAAGCGAATTAGATCTTTGGATACCTTTAAAGAATGCATATGTGATGGTGGCAGGCCCTGCGTGCAAAATATTGAGAATAACATCAGAACATATGTAAGTAGCAAAAACCAAGGATTTTTAATAGGTAGAAACAAATGAAAAACTTACCCGATGTTATATATGAATCCCAATTGCTAAAACATCAATTACTACAAATCAATTCATAAAATTAGTTTTCCCCAAATACCAATTGCTACAAATCAATCTATAAAATCAAAAATAAACAAAACACCAATTTTTGGTTAATCTTCTTTCAATTACATTTTTCATTGAATGAAGATAAAAAAGAAAGATAATTTTGTGCTTAATCTTCATTCAATTACATTTTTTTCATTGAATGAAGATCAAGAAGAGGGATTATTTTCTGGTTAATCTTCATTCAATTACATTTTTTTCATTGAATGAAGATCCAGATGAGGGATTATTTGTGCAGTACAATGATCATCAATCTATATTGTTGTGCAAGCAATTAGATCATTGCTGTTGCAGGAATGAACCTAAATCCATTCTATTCTATGGTAGCATTACAAATAATAGAGATAAAGAAAAGAGTTTTTAGATATAACAGATTGCACAAAACATGGGTTCCTGTGTTCATCAGCATCATTGTGTAGCAACAGTCTAACGTGTAGTGAGTTTATATAGGACTAAAATTTGGAGAGGAGCGTCTAAAATTTTAATGATATGCGTTTTATGTTTAAAGCCCATAAACAGCTTTCCATAAATATCCCAAACGTTTTATTGTTTTGAATTTTTCAAATTTTTGAAAGGCCTGTGCTAGTTTCTAACCTGGTTAAGGCTAAAATGCTTCTATTTTTGGAATTGTTTTTATGACAATTTTAATGCTCAAGCATAAATTGGTTGTACAATTGAGTTATTTAAGGTAACTAATTTAATTTTTCAAGCTTAAGGTGTTTGTAAATTATTTTGGTTTATTAGTTAAAATAGATTCTATAATTTTGAGTATTGTCAAAGCGATATAATTAGGTGTAGTAAAAAATTTAGAAAATAGTACTTGATGATCAACTTCTACTATTTGAATGGGTGATAAAAGATATTTAGTGCTAGGAAGTTATCGATCATCTAAAGACGTAGATTGAATGACCAAAATGATAATTTTGGGTCATTTAACTATGCTTAACTTCTTTACATTTTTAGAACATCTTTGGGTCCTATTATCAATATAATATATCCAAGTTATTTTCCTATGTTACCTTTAACGTAGATAATTTTGCTCCATGTTTAACAAAAAGAGATGATGTTGATTTAGTTTTTATACTTTTTTGCTGACTCCATGTTCGGATACTGTTTATTGTTTTCAAGTCTTGATGGATTATATTACTGAATTACTCATGTAAAAGGCGATTCCAGAAGGTCACATTAAATTGGTCATGTATTAGCCAGATTGAAACTTTGTAAATTTATTTTATGAAGAGACGCATTACTTTTATTGTCTGTGCAGCCTCCTCTAGAAAGACTCATTATGTATCACAAAAATTTCCAAAATGTATGCAAAATCACTTAAAAGGTTAAATTGTAGAACATAGAGAAAAAAAATGAACCACAAAGGCTTCACAAGCCACATCATTATAATGTGAGAATCATAGTTAGTGATACATTTTAATTGACGTGATATACTCACATGCGACATCACCCTTAGTTTGGCATTTGGTTGATATACTCATTTACATCAAAGTCTCATACATTTAATAGTTGGTAGAATAGGTTACAGTTTAATTGATGTGATCCAATACAATACGATTCAAGATAAAATGGACTATGTTTTATCTATTTGCTTGGTAATAGTTGGCTGAAATGTGCAGTTATTCGTATCTTATGTTAGTATGTTTGTTGTTGAAATGTGCCTACTTTCGCCTTATCCCAACGGCACATGGATATGTGACACTTTTTATGTGGCCTACGATTCGTGGCTATGTGTCGTTTCTTAATGTGCCTTATTAGAACTTGATAGTTCAACATGCTGTTTAAAGTTGATCTGAACATGATGGCAACATTTGTAGGTTTCCGGGTAGGGAACACATCTTTCTTAAGGGACTGAGCTTTGGTTGTGGGGTAAGTGAATAGATTAAGTTATTTAACCAACTTATTGATAAATGAGTAAATTTGGTTGTGTTCTATTTCAAACGATTTGAATTAAACCGTTTTAGCTAAATGGCTTGAATACATGCTCTATAAAGAGGTGTCTTGTGCACTAAATTGAAGAACTATCATATAAAGTTAAAGATTTTAACAAGGACACGTAGTTCTTTTAATGTGGTTGACAGTGCACAATGCAGTGGCGGGTTCTCGGTATTTTGAGGTGGCGTATGTTAATACTCTTGACCTACAAATTAGAGTTAGGATCAAATAAGAAGATTAAGTAAAATGAGAAGAATGAGAAAAAACCACAGCCACACATTTCACATGCACCTACAAAGTCAGATGCATCTCCCCTTAAAATTCTCCTTCCTTTGTGGAATTTGTGATCAGGATTTCTTCTTATTCTTCTCATTTTAATTTTTATTCTTACTGGATTGCTACTCCTACAAATTAAATAAAAAACTCTAAATTATTAAAAATATATCAAAATGAATATTGAATTAAAGAGAATAAAATTTAGAAAATATGATGAAATTAAATTATGAAAAAAATAATTAGTTAAAAAGATATTTTAGTGTTAAAAATAAAAATAATTTTGTAAAAGGTTGTTTTAAAACTAAGATGAAACATTTATTTGACACGTTTGAAAGATTAAACTTGAGAAAAAAAATATATTAGTAGTCTAAAGCATGGTTATAAATAGCTAGCTATATCTCGCTTTAAGGCGCGGCCTCCACGCAACGCTATAGGTCAAGGCGTGCTACGAGATGAGTTGCGGTGATTTTTTGAACTAAACTCTAAAAAATGATTGTTATTACATGTAGTGAGACTTTTTTAACTTTAATTATTATGTACAACACTTAATGTAAACTAAATATAAATATAATATGTAAATATAATATAACATATAAATACTTTTATATGTTGTGTCGCTATAAGCCTAGCTCGGACATACCGCTACGTCACGTCTCACGCTATTTATAACCATGGTCTAAAGTAGTAGTACTACTCATTCTTTAAATTGATGGTATTTATGTTATATTCATCCTTCAAAAGATGATATCCTTTAAAGATGTGATTACAATGTGATCAAGAAAATGATTTATCTAATCGGACAAAACTTCAAAATTTTAAGTTAGTAAAAACTAAGATTAAATTATTAAAGAAATAAACTTTGGAAAAAAGTTACAATAATTTTGAAATGTAATATATATTTTTTTAAATGTTTTTTAAATATTTTAGGAAGACCTGCTTTTAGGAAGACCTCCGACTTTATTTTGATTTAAATTTATCTTTGTTTCGTTTGCAATGAAGCCAAGGTCAATCGCTTTTTAATGTAGGTTTGTACCTCCCACGTCCTGTTTTCACACACGGACAACTATATGTTGTTGTTTCACGAGTCAAAAGTAAAAAAGGCTTAAAAGTTGTCGTTTGTGATAAGGATGACAACATATGTAAAACGACTACAAATGTGGTTTATAGAGAAATGCTTCAAGGTTTATAAACAATGTTCGATAGGCACGTACAATTTATATTTTAATATGGTTTTTACAATACTTTATACATTTCATGCTCAACTTACTTATTGTTGACGATAATATTCTAATAAATTATTCATTCACTTAGGTGTTCTTGGAAGTGTCCTTGCGTAGAAATTTGATTGCTGCTCAAGCACGACCCATGATATACAAGACCTTCAAAATTGAAGACCCAAATGTTTGGATCTATATTGTTTTTATTCTTAAACAATTAAACGTTATCAAAGACATGCACACTTTGTTGTCTTACTTTTTTCATGTATTGACGATAACTTTTTACCTTTTTTTTATTATTGCGTATGTTTGTTATTTCATATAAAAATCCCTCAATAAGCTATCCCGACGTTAGACGGGTCTTTAAGCTAGTTAAGTGTATATTTTATAAAAAGTTTTTAAGACACACATTGACACATACATTAAGACAAATGAAAATAGAGTATCTCACAGTGCACTTAATTCAATTTAGAAATTATATCCCTAGTTCTTTCATATCATTAAATTAGACCGTTTAGCTTTAATTCTTAGAATCAGTTTAACAAAAAATATAGAATAACTAAGCATAAAACAATAAATGAAAGACGTATTTATCAAATTCACACTTCACATGGGATACGAATTCGGGAGATTAGATTAATCGTTTTTTTTCCTTAAAGTAATTATTCTATCTCTTAGGTTGGTGGGAGTGACATATAAGTCACTTATCGTCAGCGCCACCTCATCTTTTTAACAAACTCATTCAAATTCACCAAAACTCCTCACAGGAGGTAATGACACTAGCCCAAACTCACTCCACATCATCCCCATCTTTTTATTAAATATTTTTTATTCATACATTTTATTAAAACACGGGTACATAGAAAATTAAAACACAGTACGAAATTAAAAGACGATACATAGAAAATTTAAAAAAACATTTAAAAAAACATAATAAATTAAGCATCGACATACAAATGCTCGACCAAATCTGCTCAAAGATTGTGATGTTCATGCGCGGAGCTGATATGCCGCATAACTTGTAGCACGTGTTCTTGGGTTTGAAACACATCGTCCGGTTGAATTTCTGTAACACCTCGAGTTTTCGCGTCTATTAAATTATGAATGCAATAGACGAAGTTGTTAAACGTGTTATGTTTTGCCGTATATCTAATTGAAGTATTTACTAAACCCCTTGAGGTCACGCATAATTGTCTTTGATTTGGATCGTGTATCGAGTTGTTATCAAGTCGTGTGTATTCAGTTTTCGAGTCTAAACTTAAACACCCGACAAACCTGAGCCGAGTAGTATATTGGTGCATCATATACAAACATTTAAGTTATAAACCTTTATTCACCTTTATTTCAAAAGCTTGCTTAACAAGTGTGTATTTTCAGTCACAACTTAAATCCATAGTTTATTCACCCACTAAGCACTACAATCCAGCACACATGCCAAGTTTACCCAAATTGGGTATATCACAAGCTTACCAAATTCAGTTTGAGACTAACCCTAGACTAATAATACAAGATTAAATACTGTCCAAAGTTTATCAAATGTCCAAACAAAACACAAAGTATTCACAGTACCAATATTACAGTAACAATTCCTGGACAAGTTTTCAAACACAATTTCTGGGTGAAGTGAAGTGTAGTGTCAAGCCGATCCATCCTTCTCGTCCAAACCTGCAAACCGAAACCTAAGCATCCATTTGTGAGTCTTTCAAATCATCTTTTCATTTTCTGAATAAACCTTAGTTGTGCTCGTCATTGACCAAACCTGCGAAAAATCAAACGAATATGTTAGTTTTTGTCACGGTTCTATTTTGGTTAAAAACTGAAAAGATAAACCATAGTATTATTACTTGAACATGACCATGACCATTATTTCTGTCAACCAAACCGAGACCCAACCAAGACCAAACCGAGACTTAAACCGAGACCCAAACCGAGACCCAACCGAGACTTAAACCGAGACCCAAACCGAGACCCAACCGAGACTTAAACCGAGAACCAAACCAAGACAATCAAGGTTCTTGTCTTTCTGCCGAAACCATCATCATTCAAGGTTACCATAATCCAATATCTTAATCATTTCAATTTACAGAAACATCATAAAACCCCAAATATGCCGCGGGTATAAAAACCCCTTTTTCAAATCGAAACCCTAAAAACTGAAAACCTTTTTAATTATGAAATTAATACTTTCTATATACCAAAAACGCCATTTAATCTTGATTAATCAACCGAATATAAAAACCCCCAATTTATATAAACCCTAATTTGATTTTATTAATTAAAACTCTAATTAAACCCAATCCAAACCCGAATCTATTAATTAATTTGAATGAGAACAAGATATGCAAAAACCCCCAATTTTGACCGAAACCCTAATTTTTACAAAATCGTTATATGTTGAAATTAACATGTTTTTATACAAGAAAACATTAATTAATTGTATTTAAACACGAGATTTAGAAAAACCCCCAAATATTTTCGAAACCCTAATTTGTTCATCATCAAATTCGAGAGCCATTTGGTTCTCAGCATGTTTATACAAGTGATTTAAACCCACAAAATCTTTTATAAACGAAAATCATTTAAACAATATTATTAAAAGAAAAGAGGATAAACAACTTATCTTTGATTTGGAGATGATTAACATTAACCCTGGGGAAGATCACCATCAAAACCGAATCGGTTTGATATGGGGATGAAACCCCACATCTCACGCGATCTATTCACCACAAACCACCCCAAATGATTGATATATCAAACTGAAAACATGATTAGCCATAGGAAGGAGATGATCCGATCCAGATTCTAGAAAGAGAGAGAGAGAGTGGGGCGGTGGGTGTGTTTCGAGAGAAGAGAGAGAGAGTTAAACTCTCTGTTTTTGAGTTATGTGTGATAAACACACGTATTTACCCCTTCCTTTCCTTGTTTATATCGCCAGTGGGCCGGGCCGGGTATATAACCCTTGGGCCGGATTATGGGTGGGGATAATGGGTTCATATTGGGCCAGTGTTAGTGCATGGGTTTATTTAAAGCCCAAAAACGAAATTTGTAACTTAAGGGTATAATTTAACCCGTAAACCTCGACCGTTTAATAACCGAATTTTTATCGTGTCTTTCCGTAAACGAAAGGTATTGTCAAGCACAACTAGGGTGTCGTGTCTTTTTACTAGTATAAATTTTCATGTCGTAACGCGATCCTTATAATTAAATAGGTCGCGGCTAGCGTAACCGTACTCTCGAGCTACTTTTACCTTCGTCCTTTTTGCTGAATTACGAGGTGAGTTTATAGCCCCATGCTTAACTATTTTACTGCTTTTTGGGGTGAGACATTGCTTGATTTTAACGTATGAACACAAGTGCATTTACTGATTTATATATTAGTCTAAGTCCCACTAAAAACCCAGTTGCTTTGGCCCGTGAATCGTGAACCGTTAATTACTTTGTGTAAGCGCGAATGTTATGGATAGATCTATCGGGATTGACGTCCCTGTTTGTCTTGTCCAACAAGGGGACAAGCGGGCACAGTTTCATTTGAGTCTGAGATAGGATGTCGTGGATTTAGGCATCTAGTTGGGCTACATTTATATGATTATACTGCCGGTGTTGTTAACGCTTCGGTGTCACGAGCTTAGACTGTAATAAATACTTTTGGGATGACTTTGTATTTGTTATATTGTCATCACTTTTGGGAAAATCTTGTGGTTCATTGAACATTTTAAACTAACTAAACCTATGAACTCACCAACTTTATGTTGACACTTTAGCAATGTTTTTCTCAGGTATTAAGAAGGAAGATGCTAAGTGAGGTCTCATGCATTGCCGTCATTTCTTTGAAACAAAGATCATTTGTACTATTTGGGAAAACTATGTTTTGTAACCGTATCCAGTTTTATGCTTCCGCACTATGTTAAAACTATTTAATTTATCAATTACAAGTGATCTATTTTCCGAACGTCTCATTTAGAGGTCGTTCTTTGTAACTATGTGTGTATGATAATCATGACGTCACCACTCCCTTGTCGCCATTATACTCTGATATTTTGAGAGTGTGACAGATTGGTATCAGAGCCATGGTTATAGAGAACTAGGTTGCATTTAGTAACTCTAGACTATAACTGCTATGTGTTTAATCGATTATCATACGGATTGTAAGTATTAAGTATATGTAGATACATGGACATAGATAAGTAATAAATGGGATACATGTGGTTTAACAAATACGAGGTATATTTACATGGGTTACATGTGCAACAACAAAATCTGAATTATGTTATATGGGATACATGTGGATTCAACAATGATTGCTATGTTATGTTAATGTCCCTTTTTACGGACTAATTTTATAAGATATTTACACACATTTATTTTGTTTATGATTACAGCGATGTCTTCTTCTGATGATTCCACGTCTACAGGAGCGTACTACAACCGTAGTTCACAGTCGACTATCAGTTCATCGGTAGGACTACCTAGAGGATCACCATCAGGATATCCGTGGTACCGGATGGTTTCAGATGATGATACTAAGAGAGAGACTGAGGAGGTTCGTCGTTCACCGATCCGTATTCCTGATGCATCAGCTGACGACGTACTTAGCCTAGAAGGCGGAGGAGAGGATGACTTAGACGCTGATGTGGTGCAGTCACCAGGTCAGACATCAGTTACTAGAGATGAGACGGTAGAGGAGACAGAGGATGATGATATGGAGTTCACAGATGGGGAAGGAGAGCCTATGGAGGTCACAGACACTGAGGACCCTCCTACTGCATATGCTGCTACTCCTGAGGTTTCCCTAGCACACATCCCCTCATCTTCATCTGAAGACGAAGGGGAGAGGACTGATATTCCTGCTCCAACACCTGGTACTCTACCTTTCTACTATGTGAGACGACGTCTTCGGGGGAGAGCTGCTCGACCACCACTTTCACCTTACCGACCCCTCATACCTTTCACTGCCACTGACAGACATGCAGCCCGCACACCTGCCAGTCCTGTCCCAGAAGTGCCACTATTACTACCACCACCAGAGACTGTACCTACTGTGTACCAGGAGGTGCTTGCTGATGCTGGTATCTCTACTGGTCCGAGAGCTACGACTCCTCTTCCTAGGAGAGCTACATCGACAGTGGTGATGCTTGGGGCAGCAGATGGATGTGTGACGACACGATTAAACAGGTTGGAGGATGCTGTAGAGGCTTTAGGCGAAGAGTATAATGAGGTGCAGGATAAGTTGGAGGCACTGGCAAAGAAGAGTCCAGTTAGGGATGAGACAGTGTTGACGGTATGTGTGACCCGTCTACGAGGACAGCTTCATACTGTTCTTGATCAGATGGAATCCATGCCGAATGCTCGTCTTGAGGAGATCGAGAGCCTGATGACCCGTTGGGGAGTAGAGCCATTGGTTGAGACAGGCGGACTAGAGGCACCGGTGGAGGACCCTGTTGCAGACTTGGATAAGAGGTTTAGAGCCGCTTGTTAAGATACCGATGTTAGACTTAGAGATTCCCAGGCTCGTGAGATCGTGGTTGAGAGGAGGTTAGCAGAGTTGGAGAGAGAGCTTCATCAGCGCCGTGAGGGCACTAGTTAGATTTATCTTGTACCATCGACTTATCATTGTATGACCACTAAGCTTTGAAGTTTATCTTAGCTAGTTGGCATTTTATTTCCTTTTATTATATTACGTATGACAAACTATGATGTACTACCAAACAATTCTATGAATGATATTATGGGTTACAAAAATTGTGAGATCATTATATATTGTGTATTATACCCTGGAGCATTTCATAATTGTATTGTGCGTGCCATGCATGTTATGTCTGGCAAAACTCATTGTCCTATTACCTTTTTAGATTATGGCGCCAGTTAGAAGATCCGAAACGCAGAATCCACCAGCTGCTACCGGTGGAATTGACACCGTCATGCTAAGTCAAATGATAGCCGAACGAGTGGCCGAGGCACTCGCAACAGCCGAAGCAAATCGTACAGCTAGCACACAGGAGGAGACCAACCAAGGAGCTACTAATGCTATTGCACGGACTTGTACCTACAAGGAATTTCGTGCAGTTACGCAAGTAAGTTTCCGCGGTACTGAAGGAGCAGTAGGATTAACCAGATGGTTTGAGAAGCTAGAATCCCAATTTGGGATTAGCAATGTTGCTGAAGCTGATAAGGTGAAGTTTGCGTCAAGCACGTTAGTGGATGGTGCTTTGACTTGGTGGAACGTCTATGCTCGTGCAGTGACCATTGACGTTGCCCAAGCGACGCCCTGGAGTGAATTTAAAGCTATGTTTGTGAGGAAATACTGCCCACGAAATGAAGTCAAGCAGATGGAGGTTGAGCTGTGGAACCTGAAGGTCAAGGGTACTGCTCTTACTGCTTACAATCAGCGCTTTCAAGAGCTGATCTTGTTATGTCCTGAAATGGTGCCCAACGACGACCGATTGTTGGAGCGATACATTGAAGGACTACCTTTGAGCATCAAAGGGAATGTGACTTCATCCAAGCCCACTGATTTGCACGAGGCAATCGACATGGCTCAGAGTCTGATGTACCAAGTGGTACAAGAGTTGGGAGAGAACACTGGGGATAAGAGGAAGTGGTCTGGCAACCACTACAACAACAATACCAACAATACCAACAACAGCAACAACACAAACAACTACAACCAGAACAAGCGACAAGAAGTAGCAAGGGTGTTTACTGCTGGACAAGGTAATACTGGAAACTACGCTGGGAGACTTCCTTTCTGCGGAAAATGTGGCCGACACCACGAAGGAGCATGTCCCCCTACGTGCTACAATTGTGGGAAGGCCGGACATAAGGCAAAGGAATGTCGAGCACCACCTCGTCCTACTAACCAAAGAGGACCTGGAACACAAGGTGGCCAAGGAGCAAATGTCACTTGCTTTGGATGTGGAGAGAAAGGTCACTACAAGAACAAGTGCCCAAGCAGTGGGAACCAAGGTCGTGGTAACCAGATTCGAGGCAATCAGAATCACAACCAAGGAAACCAGAGGCAGAATCAAGGGAGCCGAGGAGGGAATAACCGAGCCACAACTAGTACTCCTGGAGGATTCACGGCACCTAGCAAAGTGTATCATCTCTGTGCTGAAGCTGCAGTGCAAGACAACAATGTTGTGACTGGTACGTTTCTAGTCAATAACAACTATGCTTCAGTACTATTTGATTCTGGTGCGGATAGGAGTTTTGTGTCGTCTGTGTTTAGTGAACGCCTAAATGTTACCCCTACTGCGTTAGACGTTAAGTATAATGTAGAATTAGCCGATGGGAAGTCAGTAACCACCGACGTCATTCTAAAAGGATGTAGTGTAAGGTTACAAGGTCGTTCGTTCAGTATCGACTTACTCCCTATAGAATTGGGAAGTTTTGACGTCATCATTGGAATGGATTGGATGTCGAAGCATCACGCGGAAATTGTATGTCATGAGAAATGCGTCCCTGTTCCTTATGGAAACGATGTACTAATCATACAAGGCGAAAGAAGTGGAGTGAAGAATGGATCAAGACTGGAAGTCATCTCATGTATTAGGACCCAAAGATACATTGAGAAGGGATGTCCAGTATTCTTGGTTCAAATAACACAAAAGGAAGGAGAAGAAGATCACGGGAAGAAGGTGGAAGATGTACCGATCGTTAGAGACTTTCCGGACGTATTCCCAGAGGACTTACCAGGATTACCACCAGCACGGCAAGTGGAGTTTCACATCGAGCTTACACCAGGAGCCGCGCCTGTTGCTAGAGCCCCATACCGCCTAGCACCGGCCGAGATGACAGAGTTAGCTGAACAGATAAAGGAACTTTCTGACAAAGGTTTCATTAGACCAAGTTCCTCACCTTGGGGAGCGCCGGTCTTATTTGTCAAAAAGAAAGATGGATCCTTTAGAATGTGTATCGATTACCGAGAATTGAATAAGCTGACGATAAAGAACCGTTACCCATTGCCAAGAATTGACGATCTTTTCGACCAATTGCAAGGATCTAGCATATACTCGAAGATCGATTTAAGGTCAGGATATCATCAACTAAGGGTTAAAGAGGAAGACGTTCATAAGACGGCTTTTAGAACCCGGTACGGACACTACGAGTTCCAAGTTATGCCTTTCGGTTTGACAAACGCGCCTGCGGTATTCATGGATCTCATGAACCGAGTTTGCAAACCATACTTGGACAAGTTTGTGATTGTATTTATCGATGATATTCTCATCTATTCTCGTAATGAAGAGGAACACAAGGAACATTTGAAGACCATACTAGAGCTGCTAAGGAAGGAGAAGTTATATGCAAAGTTTTCCAAATGTGAGTTTTGGATAAACACGGTGCAATTCCTTGGGCATGTAATCGACAGCAGTGGTATTCACGTTGATCCTGCTAAGATCGAGGCCGTGAAGGATTGGGCGACCCCAACAACACCCACGGAGATCCGCCAATTTTTAGGTCTTGCTGGTTACTATAGGAGATTCATTGAAGGTTTCTCCAAGATAGCTAAACCAATGACGGAGTTGACTCAAAAGGACAAGAAATTTGAGTGGAAAGAGGATCAAGATTTGGCATTTCAGACATTGAAGAAGATGTTGTGTGAAGCACCTATACTAGCCCTACCCGAGGGTAATGAAGACTTTGTGGTGTATTGTGATGCATCCATAAAAGGGTTAGGTGCGGTACTGATGCAAAGGACTAAGGTCATAGCTTACGCATCAAGACAACTAAAAGTGCACAAGAAGAACTACACAACTCATGACCTAGAGTTGGGAGCAGTGGTGTTTGCCTTGAAGATTTGGAGACACTACCTTTATGGTACTAAGTGTGTTGTATTCACTGATCATAAGAGTCTACAACACATTTTGAATCAAAAGGAACTCAACATGAGACAACGACGTTGGCTAGAGTTGCTCAGTGATTACGATTGCGAGATCCGTTATCACCCGGGCAAGGCAAATGTCGTGGCCGACACTTTGAGTCGAAAGGAGAGATTTCTTAGGGTGAAGGCCTTGGTGATGACCATTGACTTAGACCTTCCATCCTTAATTCTCAAGGCTCAGAAAGAGGCAGTCGAGGAAGAAATTCTCAAGACTGAAGATGTTGAAGGAATGATAAAGAAGTTGGAAGCTCGCTCGGATGGAACGTTATGCCTTGATAATAGGAGTTGGTTACCATGCCATGGTGACCTACGATCTTTGATTATGCATGAGTCGCATAAGTCAAAATACTCCATACATCCGGGATCTGACAAAATGTATCATGACCTGAAGATGTTGTATTGGTGGCCGAACATGAAGGCGGATATTGCTACATACGTTAGCAAGTGCTTGACTTGTGCCAAGGTCAAGGCCGAACATATGAAACCATCAGGATTTTTGGTCCAACCCGAACTGCCAGAATGGAAGTGGGAAAGGATCACTATGGATTTCATTACCAAGCTACCAAAAACCTCAGCCGGATTTGACACGATTTGGGTAATCGTCGACCGACTCACCAAATCGGCTCATTTCCTACCCATCAAGGAGACCGATGGAATGGATAAGTTAGCAAGGACATACTTGGAGGAAGTAGTCACGAAGCATGGTGTGCCTGTGTCTATAATCTCCGACCGAGACAACCGATTTACTTCGCACTTCTGGAAGTCACTGCAGAAGGCATTGGGAACGCAGTTGGATATGAGCACTGCGTACCATCCCCAAACTGACGGTTAAAGTGAAAGGACCATTCAAACCTTAGAAGATATGCTGAGAGCTTGTGTGATTGACTTCGGAAATAGATGGGATAGACACCTACCTCTGGTGGAGTTCTCATACAACAATAGTTATCACACTAGCATCAAGGCAGCGCCGTTCGAAGCACTGTATGGTAGGAAGTGTCGTTCACCCGTGTGTTGGGCAGAGGTTGGTGAAGCACAAATCACTGGACCCGAGATCATACACGAGACTACTGAGAAGATCTTTAAGATTAAGATCCGTATGCAAGCCGCAAGAGATCGACAAAAGAGTTATGCTGACATGAGACGCAAACCCCTTGAGTTTGAAGTTGGTGATAGAGTCATGTTGAAGGTCTCACCGTGGAAGGGTGTGATTCGCTTTGGAAAGCGTGGAAAGTTGAACCCTCGTTACATTGGACCCTTCAAGATTATAGAGAGGATTGGCCCCGTAGCCTATCGTTTGGAATTACCCCAAGAACTTAGTCGAGTGCATAATGTGTTCCACATTTGCAATTTGAAGAAATGTTTAGCCGACGAGACACTCGTTATTCCGTTGGAAGAGATTCAACTCGACGACAAACTCAACTTTGTAGAAGAACCAGTAGAAGTTATGGACCGTCAAGTCAAACAACTCAAGCAAAGCCGTATACCTATTGTAAAAATCTGTTGGAATGCGCGTAGAGGTCCAGAATACACGTGGGAACGTGAAGATCAATTCAAGAGCAAGTATCCTCATCTTTTCTCTAATCATCCTACTACAACAACGTCTTGATTTCGTGACGAAATCTCTAAAACATGGGAATACTGTGACATCCGTCAAATTTCCATCTTAAATTATTCATATAGTAGGAGTACTTTAATTATTTACCGACGAGTTGTCGACATGAATGTGTTATTTATTTTGCTTTGCGGACAAAGCCCTTTTTAGGGAGAGCGTATGTAACACCTCGAGTTTTCGCGTCTATTAAATTATGAATGCAATACACGAAGTTGTTAAACGTGTTATGTTTTGCCGTATATCTAATTGAAGTATTTACTAAACCCCTTGAGGTCACGCATAATTGTCTTTGATTTGGATCGTGTATCGAGTTGTTATCAAGTCGTGTGTATTCAGTTTTCGAGTCTAAACTTAAACACCCGACAAACCTGAGCCGAGTAGTATATTGGTGCATCATATACAAACATTTAAGTTATAAACCTTTATTCACTCAAAAGCTTGCTTAACAAGTGTGTATTTTCAGTCACAACTTAAATCCATAGTTTATTCACCCACTAAGCACTACAATCCAGCACACATGCCAAGTTTACCCAAATTGGGTATATCACAAGCTTACCAAATTCAGTTTGAGACTAACCCTAGACTAATAATACAAGATTAAATACTGTCCAAAGTTTATCAAATGTCCAAACAAAACACAAAGTATTCACAGTACCAATATTACAGTAACAATTCCTGGACAAGTTTTCAAACACAATTTCTGGGTGAAGTGAAGTGTAGTGTCAAGCCGATCCATCCTTCTCGTCCAAACCTGCAAACCGAAACCTAAGCATCCATTTGTGAGTCTTTCAAATCATCTTTTCATTTTCTGAATAAACCTTAGTTGTGCTCGTCATTGACCAAACCTGCGAAAAATCAAACGAATATGTTAGTTTTTGTCACGGTTCTATTTTGGTTAAAAACTGAAAAGATAAACCATAGTATTATTACTTGAACATGACCATGACCATTATTTCTGTCAACCAAACCGAGACCCAACCAAGACCAAACCGAGACTTAAACCGAGACCCAAACCGAGACCCAACCGAGACTTAAACCGAGACCCAACCGAGACTTAAACCGAGAACCAAACCAAGACAATCAAGGTTCTTGTCTTTCTGCCGAAACCATCATCATTCAAGGTTACCATAATCCAATATCTTAATCATTTCAATTTACAGAAACATCATAAAACCCCAAATATGCCGCGGGTATAAAAACCCCCTTTTCAAATCGAAACCCTAAAAACTGAGAACCTTTTTAATTATGAAATTAATACTTTCTATATACCAAAAACGCCATTTAATCTTGATTAATCAACCGAATATAAAAACCCCCAATTTATATAAACCCTAATTTGATTTTATTAATTAAAACTCTAATTAAACCCAATCCAAACCCGAATCTATTAATTACTTTGACTGAGAACAAGATATGCAAAAACCCCCAATTTTGACCGAAACCCTAATTTTTACAAAATCGTTATATGTTGAAATTAACATGTTTTTATACAAGAAAACATTAATTAATTGTATTTAAACACGAGATTTAGAAAAACCCCCAAATATTTTCGAAACCCTAATTTGTTCATCATCAAATTCGAGAGCCATTTGGTTCTCAGCATGTTTATACAAGTGATTTAAACCCACAAAATCTTTTATAAACGAAAATCATTTAAACAATTTTATTAAAAGAAAAGAGGATAAACAACTTATCTTTGATTTGGAGATGATTAACATTAACCCTGGGGAAGATCACCATCAAAACCGAATCGGTTTGATATGGGGATGAAACCCCACATCACACGCGATCTATTCACCACAAACCACCCTAAATGATTGATATATCAAACTGAAAACATGATTAGCCATGGGAAGGAGATGATCCGATCCAGATTCTAGAAAGAGAGAGAGAGTGGGGCGGTGGGTGTGTTTCGAGAGAAGAGAGAGAGAGTTAAACTCTTTGTTTTTGAGTTATGTGTGATAAACACACGTATTTACCCCTTCCTTTCCTTGTTTATATCGCCAGTGGGCCGGGCCGGGTATATAACCCTTGGGCCGGATTATGGGTGGGGATAATGGGTTCATATTGGGCCAGTGTTAGTGCATGGGTTTATTTAAAGCCCAAAAACGAAATTTGTAACTTAAGGGTATAATTTAACCCGTAAACCTCGACCGTTTAATAACCGAATTTTTATCGTGTCTTTCCGTAAACGAAAGGTATTGTCAAGCACAACTAGGGTGTCGTGTCTTTTTACTAGTATAAATTTTCATGTCGTAACGCGATCCTTATAATTAAATAGGTCGCGGCTAGCGTAACCGTACTCTCGAGCTACTTTTACCTTCGTCCTTTTTGCTGAATTACGAGGTGAGTTTATAGCCCCATGCTTAACTATTTTACTGCTTTTTGGGGTGAGACATTGCTTGATTTTAACGTATGAACACAAGTGCATTTACTGATTTATATATTAGTCTAAGTCCCACTAAAAACCCAGTTGCTTTGGCCCGTGAATCGTGAACCGTTAATTACTTTGTGTAAGCGCGAATGTTATGGATAGATCTATCGGGATTGACGTCCCTGTCTGTCTTGTCCAACAAGGGGACAAGCGGGCACAGTTTCATTTGAGTCTGAGATAGGATGTCGTGGGTTTAGGCATCTAGTTGGGCTACATTTATATGATTATACTGCCGGTGTTGTTAACGCTTCGGTGTCACGAGCTTAGACTGTAATAAATACTTTTGGGATGACTTTGTATTTGTTATATTGTCATCACTTTTGGGAAAATCTTGTGGTTCATTGAACATTTTAAACTAACTAAACCTATGAACTCACCAACTTTATGTTGACACTTTAGCAATGTTTTTATCAGGTATTAAGAAGGAAGATGCTAAGTGAGGTCTCATGCATTGCCGTCATTTCTTTGAAACAAAGATCATTTGTACTATTTGGGAAAACTATATTTTGTAACCGTATCCAGTTTTATGCTTCCGCACTATGTTAAAACTATTTAATTTATCAATTACAAGTGATCTATTTTCCGAACGTCTCATTTAGAGGTCGTTCTTTGTAACTATGTGTGTATGATAATCATGACGTCACCACTCCCTTGTCGCCATTATACTCTGATATTTTAGGAGTGTGACAATTTCTTCTTCTGGGAACCATTTAGGAGATATTGTTTTTTTTTTGAACTTTCGAACCATATTATGTAATATGATGCATGTGTACATCATATTCATGATTCTTTCTTTCCGTAAAGGTCGTGCAAGATTGGCTAATATGACCCATTTCTTCTTCAAAACACCAAAAGCTCTTTCAATATCTTTTCTTGCGGATTCTTGTTTTTGCTTATATAAAATCCTCTTATGGTCACTGGATGCTGGTTCGGGAATTGTTTTAACAAGTGGTGCCAATTCCGAATATATCCCGTCCGTAAGATAGTATTCCCATGGATAGTGTACACCACAAACTCCACCTCAAGTGCTCGTCCGATTTTTAAATCATTAAATAAAGGGGACTGATATAAAATGTTGATGTCGTTGTTCGACCCAGAAACACCAAAAAATGCATGCCATATCCACAAGTCCTGCGACGCAACAACTTCAAGTAAAATGAATGGATTCGGTCCATGATCTCGTCTAATATATTGCCGTTTAAAGGCAGTTGGACAACCGAACCACTCCCAGTCTGTACAATCAAGACTTCCTATCATCCTTGAAAACCCGTGCTTTGCTTCATGATGCGCATAAAGTTTCTGAACATCAGTATACGTGGGTTTCTCATATACTCAGCCCCGCATATTTCCATAACAGCACTACAAAAATGATCAAGTGATTCTCGAGAAGTTCTTACGCTCATTTGCAGATACTCATCTAGAAAACCAGGAACGACGCCGTATGCCAATTGACGAATTGCCGAGGTGCACTTTAACAACGGCGAAATACCTTTTTTTCCGGTACAATCAACATTATTACGAAAGTATGCAGAATGGTGAGTCACTTCACTAACTATCCAGTTGAAAAGGGGGCGGCCCATTCGAAAAACCTTTCTGAACTCTTTCGCATCGTATCTTGGGTTCGCTGAAAAAAAAGACGCAACTAACCGATCATGAGCACCTATTCGGTCTCGAGTTATGACGTTTCTTGGTAATCGATTAGCAATGCGTCGTCTCTTAATAAACTCCAACGCTTTTTTAATCAAACTCAACTTGCGTTTCGTTGCGACTTCTGGATTTTCAGTGGCAAAATATAACTCGTATTCGTCGATATTTTCCATTTTTTTAGTGATTTAGGGAGAATGTGTGAAATGTGTATAAAATGTGAATGTGTGTTTGAAAAATAAGAGTTATTGGTAGGTATTTATAAGTAAAAAGCGGAATTGAGAAAAGTTTTTATTTTTTTTTATTTTAAAAATAACGGATATATAAATATGTGGGGCCCATATGTAGTAACTCGCCCAGGGTGAGTGTGACCTTGTTTTCCTCGTTACTGCGACAAAGTCGCGCGTGAGTTTGAGTGAGGGAATAGGGGCTGCGCGCGAGTTATTGCCTCTCGCTCGTGGGATACCTCCCACTCTCACCAGCTTTATAGAATATATAAGTATTAAAATGGCGTCAAGTTATTTATAAAAATATGAAAGGTACATATATAGTTAAAATAATTAATAAGTGTAGCTTTTCGTACGATGCTATTATTTATAAAAGGTGCATAGTTAAGATAGTTATGAGAATAGAGACCTCTATGCGTTTTATCAAGCTTCAAGCATTTGAAAACAGATTTATTGACTATAAACTCGTTAGAAATAAACTTTTGACATGTTTATGTTTAATTAGGGACATGCTCGAGGGTTATACCTGTTTTGTGGGCGCAAAGTGTACTTTTATAATATTATAGATGACTTTTTTGACTCGGCAACTTTCGATTTTACCTGATGGACACTTTATAAGAAACTTTATACTAATATCATAAAAAATAACCATGCAACATTTTCTTAAAATTCATGAATGCATCCATATGTTTAATGGCTTTTGCTCATTAGAAATACTAAAATAATTTACTCATGACACACATGCACACTTGTAAATGCCAATAAGCACCTTGTATACGGTATATCTGCAGGTCCGTTTCTGCAGTTAACATATTTGAAATTTTGAATGTTCGTACCCCGGGATTATAAACCCTCGCATGAACAATACACATCCTAACCAAAGAAAGAAGAGAACGTTGGCTATTCGCCACAATATATATAGATACTTGAAATAAAATGTAAAAGTGCTCATAAACATAACCTTGAATTTTTGAGACTATCATATTTGCTTTGCCAGTTAGGTCATTCATGGTTGCTACGTTAGTGAACACATTGGTGTGATTTGCCCATCTGCTAGATGAAAGAAATCCAATGTCAATATCATCATGACCTTCAAAATATAATGAATGAAATAGAAAACATTTGATTTGCCCATCTATTTTTAATGCTTGAATGGAGTACTATAAACTCAATAGGTAAAACTCGCATTCTTTTACCATGAACAGTACACTTAGTAAACGTACGTACATATAAAAACTTTCCTTATATAGCATGAACACGTGTCACGATTATTAATTATAGAAGTTATGTACGTATTATTACACGATAAGAATTAAGTACGTGATAGTACACGATAATTATTAACAATAATAATAATAATCACGAACATGAAATCATGAACGTAAAAATCACGAACACGTGATTACGTACTTAATTAATATAATACGATTAATATCGTTACGTACAAGTATTTATACATAACACGAAAATTTAATCATTTTATAACACGAAAACACGAACACATAAAATATTAGACACGGGAAAACTTCAGGTTTTCCCATATGGGCCCCATATGCCGCGGACACCAAGAGAGACAAAGGGCCAGACCCACTTTTGGTTTTATTAAAATAAACAAAAAGGGAAACACTTATTTATTTGTCAGAGTTTTCTTAAAAATCAAAAACCCTAGCCTCTCTTTTGTCTCCTATGGCCGCTGGCAACAACAACACCACAAGGGTGTTTGATTTGGTTTTGGTGAATAGATTCAAGTGGTAAACGTTCGTGTTATTAACCTCCAATTGTTTCACGCATTGGTAATCCGTTATCCCTTTTCTTTTAATTCTTTTTAATTAATTAAGAACATGAAATCATAGGGTTTATTAAACAAGTAATTAAAAAATGTCATATAATCCTGGGGGGGGGGAATTAAGGATGTTTCGGGTTGGTTTTGTTCGGCCGACACTCAACCGAGAGCCCCATGGCTCTCGGCTTGCTTTGGTTCGCACCACCAACCGAGACCTCGTGTCTCGGTGTGGTTGGTCTCGGTCGGCAGCAAGAACAAGGGACCCCGACGTGAGTCAGGTTGGCCTTGTGGTTGTTTGGGGGTCTTGGAAGCACCATCCACCACCACCGGCACACAGCCGGTGGCGGTTTTGGGTCAAGCAGGGGGAACCGCGGCTACAGCAGGGGTAACCACCAGCACACAGCCGGTGGGAACTTGGTTGTGGTCAGCGGTTAGCCGAGTGGGACAAGAATAGTGGCAACCGACTGAGCCGATTAGACACTATTAAGGGTGTGTTTGGTTGGTCCGGTTCATGGGGTTTCCGGTCCGGTTCATATGTGTCTTAAATTAAAAGTCACGGGTCCGGTTCATGAATAAATTTTACAAGTATATTATTTAACAAGGAATTAAATTAATTAAAAATGACTTATAATTAATTTTATTTAACATGGAGTTAGGTTAATTATTATTTACGAAATAATACATGTTTTAACCTAAGTATTTATTTATTTAATTTAGACTATAGTATTAATTTATTATTAAGACATGTAATATAATTAATCAATAAACATGACTTATGTTATAATTAATATAATATTAATACATGTTTAATCTAAGTATTTTATACACCTTAATTTAATTAAATCATGTTTATATTTAATTAAATCAATAACCTATAGTTTATTTAATTAACATGATATTATTAATAAACTACACAAATAATCACATGATTTATGTTATTTAACCAATAAACGTAAGCTTATATTATTAGCTTATTAATCCAGCTTATTTCTAAATATGGAAACTTTCTATTTCAGGAAACTTACTATTTTTGGAAACTTACTATTTTTAGAAACTGATCTATTTTTGGAAACTTTCTATTTTTTGGAAACTTCCTATTTTTGGAAACTTTCTATTTTTTTTGAAACTTTCTATTTTAGGAAACCTGCTATTTTAGAAAGTTACTTATTATTACACAACAAGTATAATAATACAAGAAATACAAGTAATACTTAATCAGAATACATAGAATACATGATAAACACATCATAACCTTAAAATCAGTAAAACAAGACAAGAACATATAAAACAAGCTAAGACATGATATAATCAGTTACGTACCCAGTAAACAGAATAATTATACATGTATCCTATTTATGTAGCATTAGTGAGATCGAAGTAGGACTTTCATTCTTTCGTCTTCTTCGTTCACTGGACATAAGGTACAGATTTCCCGTCCTTTCAGTATGGACATTCTTTCCTTATTAGGATTCCCCGTTTGTAGCCAACTGTTTTCCCAGTATTGTTTTATATGTTTGATACTTATGTTAGAATAATTGCCTAAGCCATATACATGCATGACCAGTGTCACCTAGTTCTAGAGGTACCATAACCATAACACTGGAGGCACCAGTGTTGTGACTTCCCCACGGCGAAGTGATTGCTCGTGGCGTCCCTTTTTAGTTTTGGCCATTATATTATATTTTCATGTGGGGTGTATGGGTGCATCCTAGTTACATGTTTTACCAATATTATCAGAGTGATTGCGATGTGTGCCTTGCATCCTTCACTAGAAGTTGATCCCTCCTACCCAGACTATTTAATTAGAGGCAACCCCTCTAATTGCATGACGAGGTATCCCCTCCAAGTGTTCATGCACGGTGGAACCTCATGACCTATATGGGCTATTGGCTAACTAATACAAATTTTACATAAAAACATAAGTCTTTTCAAACTATAAAACCAGTTTTATGAACATGATACCAGGTTACTTAGGACTTACACTTTTCCGCTGCTATTAGTCTTTATGCTTATGTTATTCCATGTCATACTTGTATATCCGTGCACTAAGCTTTATGCTCAGCCGTTTTCCTTTTATGTTCCCAAATGGCAGGTACTCAAGGGCGCTCATAGACTTTAAGCGTACGTGCATATGGATTGGAAGTTATCTAGCCTTCTCTACTTTATGCATTTCATCATACATTTTGCTACTTATTTTGGATATTGTATAGACCTTTTCCTTTACAGTACTTATGTTTGTGTGTGATTAGCTTATACTTGGGGTACCGATGTTTGTTTCCGGTATTTCATTTCATGGTCATTTAATGTTTTTAAGACATTTACCTTGTATGCTTTGATGACACGCCATAATCACGCGTGACATTCCATTTACCAAAATGGGGTGTTATAATTATGGTATTAGAGCCAAGGCTTCGACCTGTACGCTCTTAAAACATGAAATGTGATTAGTGGGTAGTCACTATGGTCTTCCTAGAACTGACAGTCGGTTTTCATGCATTCATTGTTTTTCATGCATTCATGTCATATGTCATTGTCGCAGGTTTATGACTAAGTAATGGTTGGTACAGGACTGGCCCTATTTAGTCGCATGTGCTTTTATCGAAACTTTTAACTTTGGGACCGACCCTTAGGCATCCCCTCGATATGTCTTTTGTTTTGGGTGAACTAACCACAGGCGTTTACCCTCGCGCATATAAAAGTTTTTATAAACTGCATCATGCATTCATACACCGTTTTCATGCATAAATTTTTTCTCATGATTTATTGGCATAATTTTTTTCATGTATGTGTATTATGTTTTATCAGTTTAATCATGCATTTTGTTTTATACTGTCAAATGGTTCTCACACGTGAGCAGGAACAACTCAATGCAGCAGTTCAAGATGCGATGCAGGCCATGCTTCCTCAGGTGAGGAACAAAATCAGGGCCGAGGTGCAAGCTGCCAACAATCAGCACCAGCACCAGCATCCTAATCCTCCTCCTCCTCCTCCAGCAACACTGGTCACATGGCTGGAGAGATTCAAAAAGTAACGTCCTCTATCCTTCGAGAGAACTGACATCCCTAGTGAGGCTGAAAGCTGGTTAGCTCATATCGAGAAGATATTTGATGCAATAGGCTGCGACCCCATCTTCAAATCGAGGTTGGCCTGTTATAAGTTCGAAGGTGACGTACTGGGATGGTGGAAGGCAGTGAAGCAGTCCAAGGGAGGTGATAATTGGGTGGTTGGCTTGACTTGGGCTCAGTTCAGGGAGTTGGTGATGGAACAGTTCTTCCCCAAGGCTGAGCAAGACAAGCTGAAGAGGGAGTACCACGGGATCAGGCAGAGAGCTAGGGAGAATATCAACGAGTTCATGTAGCGCTTTCTTCGTTTGGATGGTTTTCTTTGCGCAGCAGCAGGCACTACCAAAGAGCAAGCATACCACCTTCGTTGGGCTCTTCGTACATCGGTCGCCAATAACTTGGTGTGTGCTACATTCAACCCGGTGTCACAAGTAGCCGATGCAACACATAAGCTGGAAATGCTGCAGGAGAGAGAGGAATTCGGTGAAGCAGAGAGACCCGAGAAGAGGTATTTGTTCGTCACTCAGCGGTGACCATTTCAATTCATTCAGTACTATCCAATATTTATCTTTCTCTTTAAAATGCATCTTTCAGGCAAAAGACTGGGGACCGGTCTCAACCGGCTACTCATCAACAGCCTAATCAGCCCAAGGGTAACGGTCCGACCCAAGATCGTTCTACTACGGATAGGCGTGGCGGTAATGATAATTACCGTAAAAACGCTGGAAACTCCAACAACAGCAGGTCCCTAAACTTACTCATTTCTTATGTTACACGTTTATGATTCATAATTCTGACACTTTAGCATCTTCTACCAAGAATCATGGTAACGGAAGGGAGCAGGACCACAGAGGTTCACAGCCTAACCGTGCAACTATCACTGGTATTATGTCTTACGATTTTCTGCATTGTCCTTTTGTACCCATAAACCATGTCTCATATGTACTTTCCTGAACAGGCTCCCAGCCAGCAAGGGCACCTGTTGGAGGGTATACTCACCCTCTCTGCACTACCTGCAACCGTAGGCACCCAGAGCCATGTCGCCGCGACAGCGATGCTTGCTTCAAGTGTGGCCTTACTGGTCATCGCATGAAGGACTACCGCAAGGGTAAGATAGAGGGCACATCTAGACAGCCGATTCTAAGCCACCTCCTACTACTGGGCGGGTGTACACGACTTCTCGCGATCATGCCAACAAGTCTACATGTACCATCACTAGAATCTCGTATATGTATGGTCAAGCTGCATGTGTTTTATTTGAAACGGATGCTACTCACTCGGTCATTTCTACTGATTATGCCAAGAATGTTAGGATATCCCCTATGCCATTAGAGAATGTATTAAACATTTCCTCGCCTTTAAGAGACTCTGTACGCATAACCCATGGGTACAAGAGCCTTACCCTAGAGTTTGACGACAAGATTCGTCCTGTTGACACACTTCCATTGGATATGTGCGATTTTGACATGATATTAGGCATGGACTAGCTATCCAAACATCACGCCACCATTGATTGTCATTCATATCGGGTCATCTTCGGTGATGTAAATGCACCAGAGTACATTCACAACGGTTTCGTACCCGGAAGGTCTATACAAATAATCTCAACCTTACAAGCACGTACACTACTGCCACATGGTTGTGAGGGCTATCTTGCAACTGTTCATGATTTGGAGGTTGAATCTCCATCTATCCAAAATCAGCCGATCGTGTCAGAATTCCCAAACGTGTTTCCAGAAGAACTCCCGGGCATACCACCTACTCGTGAAGTGGAGTTTAATATTGAGCTCGTCCCAGGAACTGAGCCAATTTCTAAGGCTCCTTATCGCATGGCTCCCATAGAGTTGAAGGAGTTAAAGGAACAACTGCAGGAATTGTTGGAACGCGGTTTCTAATGTAAAAGTTTTTGCAAACTCTTTTTAATCTATTTTCGTTCCTCGACTCGACTCGAAATTGATCTCAAATTAACGTGGACTTAATTTGTTTTTGGTAAAATATATTTTTGGTATTTTAAACTAAAAACTATTTAATATAAAAACTATTTAATTAACTAATTTAAAACTTATTTAAATAAATTTGAAAACTAATTTAACTAATTAAAAAAAAATAGATTGAAAACAAAAATTATTTAAACTAATTAAAACAAAGCTATTTTTTTAAATTTATATGAAATCTAATTTTTGACTATTTTAAAACTAATTAGATTAATTAAAACTAAAACAATTTAAATAAAATATTTTTTACTTTTTATTTTTTATTTAAAACTGAATTAACTTTTAACTATTAACTAAACTTAACAAAATTTAAAACTTGTATTTAACTAAATTAAATAAATCTGCCAGCTATTGAATAGAAACCTATATTAATTAAATGCTACAAAGATGAACACAAAAAGACGTCTAGAGGAGTTGGTAAGGTTGTTTGGTAACTGGACAGGAGGTCCAGGGTTCGAGTCCCAAATGGGACGTTTTTTGCTATTAATATTTTTGACTTTTTGGAATTTCAGAATAACATATTAAAGGAATCTGTTATGTAGCAGCAATATAAGCAAAAATGAATAAACCAAACAAGCTCATACAGTTACCAAATAAGCAGAGAAAATAAATAAGCCATTTAAGCAGTTTAAACTAATAAGCTAAAACAGGTAAGCTAGAGAGCAAATAAGCAGATACTATGCAGAATCAGATCTAATCCAAACATAAACAGTCCAACACCAATAAGCAAATCTATTTTAAAAAAAACTTAACAAATTTAAGATAAGCAGATCCAAACTACCAAAATCAAAACATAATTCAAGCAGGTTTAAATCACAGTTAAAGCAGATTCAATATATTCGAATAACAAGCAGATCCGAACAACTCCATAACCAAACAGGTTAAATAAAATAAGCAGATTCAATACAACTGATAAACCAAATAAGCAGATTTGCAAACAGGCAGATAATTTAAAGCCAAAACTAAATAAGCAAGCAGACAAAATCTTAAATAAGCTAGTAAAAATTAAACATAAACCGATTCAACATCCAAACAAAAGCTAAACAGGTAGATCTAAACAAACTAAATTAACACAAGCAAATAACTAAATAAACTTATATCAGATTAAAATAATCAAACCAAACAAATTCACCAAACAAATTTATATAAGACTTAACAAAAAAAAGGAAGAACAAACCTAATGGAGATTTCCTTTGAGTAGTAGGTGGGCGCTGAACCCCCTATGAACCAAAATAAGCCAAACAAACACCACCCTTTTACCCAAACGCCATCACCATTATCGTCTTCAACAGTAACCGAACCATATATTTTTTATTTTTTATATAATTTTTATCTTTCCAATGGGAAAAGATCACTTCCTTTTCATATTACTTTAATATTTATTTAATCAAAATAAAATCAAAGTAAATTGAAATAATATTAAAACGAGACCAAGAATTTAACAAAAGTGAAATTTGATTAATATAAAAATTGAGTACAATACTTGATTGAAATTAAAATTACAATAAACCCTAATTCTATTTTTTCATAAAATAAAAATTAAAATAAAGGAAAAGGCACCTAAAATTACAGATATGAGGGGGTTTCTATAGGCAAACCCCTTGGAAACCCTCTTCTTAGCTTCAAAGGTAAGCATCAAATCCTAGCCGTCAAACACATCTTTTCTTCTTCTCTCTCTTCATTTTCTTCAATCTACGGATGAAAAACAATCCTTGTGCCACGGATTGCCAAGCTGGCATGGGATGTGTTTGTTGTGCTAGTTTGAGGGTGATGTGCATCACTCTTATTGGATGAGGGGTTTGTGGTGATGTGGGATAACCAATCACAAAAGAGGGTTTTGCCATGTAGGATTTGGATTGAGGACCACAAGTGAGTGCTTACTCCGAAAACTATGGGGATTTAATCCCAATCCGTGTGAATCACACGAATTGGGTAAAACCCCCAATTTTCATTGGGTTAATTTTATGATGGTAATTAGGGTTTGAAGGGTGGAGGCTGTGTAAATTTGGGAGAGATGGTGAGCAGTGAAAAGTTGCATAGTTTGTAACGTAAAGGTGTGAGTGGGTATTGGGTAAATTCATTTATTTATTGTGTGGGGTGAGAATATGTATACGTGTGAGGTGAGTGTGTTTACTGGGTTGAGGTGTGGGCTTTGACCAAACGTGTGTGTGAGTCAAAGACAATGAAATAACTTTTCACTTAACATTTTACCCGTCCCATATTTTTCCATCAAATGGGCTTGGCCCAAATATTTTATAATCCGTCCCATGAGTAATTGATTTTGGGCCTTTTGATCCATGTATAAATTCAGCATCTTCTTAAATGGGCTTGTGGGCCCAATAAGCAAATGTGGGACCCACAAAACTCCAATGTCTTCAAAAAGATTAAATCCGATAAAATCGAGCTCGATTTTGGCTTTCTCGATCTTTTCTTCAATTCCGTGTTGACTTTGACGGTTTTCGTGATCTTCGACACACTTTTTATCTTTTGACTTTGTCTTCATCTCTTTTTGGACTTTTCTTCAACATTTGACCATGAAATCCCGTGTTTTCTTTCCTTTTGATCATTTGTACCTATTTTAACACAAAAACACAAAACCACGTGTAATTCCGCCTTTTACGATATTAAACACATGATTAGGCCTTGTTTTTCCATGATTTTAGTGGCAAAAGGATAAGTGTTTACACACTTATTAGTTTCATTCGACCTAGTGCTTCTCCATGGGGCGCACCTGTTCTGTTCATAAAGAAGAAGGACGACAGCATGCGTCTGTGCATAGATTATCGTAAGCTTAACAAGATCACCATCAGGAATAGATATCCATTGCTACGCATTGATGACTTGTTTGACCAACTCCAAGGGGCCAAACATTTCTCTAAGATTGATCTAAGGTTGGGTTATCATCAGTTACAGGTTAAAGAGCAGGACATCGCCAAGACTTCTTTCCGTACACGTTATGGGCACTACGAATTCGTAGTCATGCCATTTGGCCTTACCAGTGCTCCAGCTGTTTTCATGGATCTGATGAACCGTATCTTCCATGAGTTCCTAGACAAGTTCGTCATTGTCTTCATTGACGACATTCTAATTTTCTCTAAGTCAAAGGAGGAACACAAAGACCATCTTCGTACCATACTACAGATACTTCGCCAGAAGAAGCTGTATGCTAAATTCTCCAAGTGTGAGTTCTGGTTATACAAGGTGGCGTTCTTAGGCCACATTGTGTCAACAGAAGGAATAACTATGGACCCAACAAAGGTTGAGGCTATTACCAAGTGGCCAAGACCGACATCAGCGACTGAAGTTTTTAGTTTCCTAGGCTTAGCTGGTTACTATCGTAGGTTCGTAGAGAACTTTTCCCGTTTAGCACTGCGATTGACCAAACTGATGCGGAAAGGGGAGAAATTTGTCTGGACTGAAGAAAGAGAGAAGAGCTTTGAAGACCTAAAGTAGAAGCTAGTATCTGCACCGATTCTTACTCTCCCATCTGGTACAAGTGGATTTCAAATCTATAGTGATGCTTCAGGGAAGGGACTTGGCTGTGTTCTCATGCAACATGGGAAAGTGATTGCGTACGTTTCACGACAGCTTAAGCCTTATGAGGAGAACTACCCTACGCATGGCTTGGAACTTGCAGCAGTCGTGTTTGCATTGAAGATATGGAGGCACTACTTGTATGGAGAATCATGTGATATCTTCACAGATCACAAGATCCTGAAATACATCTTCACTCAATGTGAGCTGAACATGAGATAGAGAAGATGGTTAGAGCTGTTGAAGGATTATGACATTAATATGCAGTATCATCCCGGCAAGGCAAATATAGTGGCAGATGCACTTATGAGGAAGTCCGGTATGATCAACGACATTAAGATTGAGAAAGAGATTATAAGAGACTTGGAGCGACTAGAAATTGAGATCATGATACATGGACAACACGGGTACTGGGCTAATCTTAGAGTAGAACCTAAATTTCTCTCTAGGATCAAGCAAGCTCAGAAGGATGATGGTGAAATTTGGGCGATCATTCAGAACTTGGATCAGCAGACATAGTTTCGGTTGGATGATGATGGTATCTTATGGCAGGGCACCAGACTTTGTGTTCCTGATGATTTTACACTCAGGGAAGCGTTATTAGCTGAAGCTCATAGCTCTCCATTATCTATTCATCCTGGTTCAACCAAGATGCACCACGACATCAAGCAGTACTTTTGGTGGAGTGGTATGAAACAGGATGTTGCTACTTATGTCTCTAAATGTCTTACCTACTAGCAGGTTAAGATCGAGCATCAACGGTCTAGTTGTCTACTACAACCGTTAGATATTCCAGAGTGGAAGTGGGAAAAGATCACCATGGATTTTGTTACCGGTCTTCCGCAGACAAAGAGGAGGCATGATGCGATTTGGGTTATCGTTGATCGACTTACTAAGTCGGCTCATTTCTTACCGATTCGCAAGGATGATTCGGTCAACAAACTCGCCGATACTTACAAGAAGGAGATCATGAGACTACATGGTGCTCCGTCCAGTATCGTCTCGGATAGAGATCCTCGGTTCACTTCGTGATTTTGGAAGAGTCTGCAGAAAGCTTGGGGTACAAAACTCAAGCTTAGCACGACTTTTCATCCTCAAACAGACGAAAAATCGGAGAGGACGATTCAGACATTGGGAGACATGCTCAGAGCATGTGCATTGGAGTGGACAGGAGATTGGGATGATTATATCTGTTTAGTAGAGTTTGCATACAACAACAGTTGGCACGCCAGCATTAAGTGTGCACCATTCGAGATGTTGTAAGACAGGAAGTGTCGCGCCCCAATCTGCTGGGACCAGGTTGGTGAGTGAACACTTGAGGGACCGGAGATGATAAAGTTGACCAACGAGAAGGTTGCTGTAGCTAAGCAGAAATTGCAGGAAGCTCGTACACGTTAGAAGAGTTATGCCGACAAGCATCGTAGGGAATTACATTTCAACGTAGGAGATCATGTCTTTCTTAAAGTATCACCGACACGTGGTGTTAGACGTTTTGGAATCAAAGGGAAACTCAGTCCTCGAATCATCGGACCATTTGATATCATCAAGCGAGTCGGTGAGGTATCCTATCGCATAACATTACCTCCGCAGCTTTCTCAAGTTCATGTGTTTTCCATGTGTCCTTACTTAGAGGGTACAATTATCATCCCCTTCACATGGTTCAGTATCCACAGGAACAGATTCGTGAAGATCTTACCTTCATAGAGGAACCCGAGCGAGTTCTTGATAGACAAGAACGAGTTATGAGGAAGAAGACGATTCCATTCGTCAAAATCCTTTGGAGGGATCATACCAGCGGGAAGCCACTTGGGAAACAGAGGAGTCTATCCGGGCTTCTTACCCTCATTTCATGTTTTGAATTCGGGTACGTTCCTCTTTCAGTTATTTTATCTATAACTCGGGGACGAATTATTCTTTTTAGGAGGAAGAGTTGTAAAACTCGCATGCTTTAACCATGAACAGTACACTTAGTAAACGTACATATAAAAACTTTCCTTATATAGCATGAACACGTGTCACGATTATTAATTACAGAAGTTATGTACGTATTATTACACGATAAGTATTAAGTACGTTATAGTACACGATAACTATTAACAATAATAATTATAATCGCGAACATGAAATCATGAACGTAAAAATCACGAACACGTGATTACGTACTTAATTAATATAATACGATTAATATCGTTACGTACAAGTATTTATATATAACATGAACATTTAATTATATTATAACACGAAAACACGAACACATGAACATGTAAAATATTAGACACGGGAAAACTTTGGATTTTCCCATGTGGGCCCATATGTCGCGGACACCAAGAGAGACAAAGGGCGAAGCCCACTTTTGGTTTTATTAAAATAAACAAAAAGGGAAACACTTATTCATTTGTCAGAGTTTTCTTATAAATCAAAAACCCTAGCCTCTCTTTTGTCTCATTTGGCCGCCGGCAACAACAACACCACAAGGGTGTTTGATTTGGTTTTGGTGAATAGATTCAAGTGGTAAACGTTCGTGTTATTAACCTCCAATTGTTTCGCGCATTGGTAATCTGTTATCCCTTTTCTTTTAATTATTTTTAATTAATTAAGAACATGAAATCATGGGGTTTATTAAACAAGTAATTAAAACATGTTATGTAATCATGGGGGAAAATTAAGGGATGTTTCGGGTTGGTTTTGTTAGACCGACACCCAACCGAGAGCCCCATGGCTCTCGGCTTGCTTTGGTTCGCACCACCAACCGAGACCCCGTGTCTCGGTGTGGTTGGTCTCGGTCGGCAGCAAGAACAAGGGACCCCGTCGTGAGTCGGGGTGGCCTTGTGGTTGTTTGGGGGTCTCGGCAGCAACAACCACCACCACCGGCACACTACCAGTGGCGGTTTTGGGTCAAGCAGGAGGAACCGCGGCTGCAGCAGGGGTAACCACCGGCACACAGCCGGTGGGAACTTGGCTGTGGTCATTGGTTAGCCGAGTGGGACAAGAACAGTGGCAACCGGCTGAGCCGGTTAGCCACTGTTAAGGGTGTGTTTGGTTGGTCCGGTTCATGGGGTTTCTGGTCCGGTTCACATGTGTCTAAATTAAAAATCACGGGTCCGGTTCATGACTAAATTTTACAAGTATATTATTTAACAAGGAATTAAATTAATTAAACATGACTTATAATTAATTTAATTTAACATGGACTTAGGTTAATTATTATTTACGAACTAATACATGTTTTAACCTAAGTATTTATTTATTAATTTTAGACTATAGTATTAATTAATTATTAAGACATGAAATAAAATTAATTAATAAACATGAACTAGGTTATAATTAATATAATATTAATACATGTTTAACCTAAGTATTTTATACACCTTAATTTAATTAAATCATGTTTATATTTAATTAAATCATATAACCTATAGTTTATTTAATTACCATGATATTATTAATAAACTATACAAATAATCACATGACTTATGTTATTTAACCAGTAAACCTAAGCTTATATTATTAGCTTATTAATCCAGCGTATTTCTAAATATGGAAACTTTCTATTTCAGGAAACTTACTATTTTTGGAAACTTTCTATTTTTAGAAACTGATCTATTTTAAGAAGTTAATCTATTTTTGGAAACTTTCTATTTTTTTTGAAACTTTCTATTTTAGGAAACCTGCTATTTTTAGAAATTTACTTGTTATTACATAAAAAGTATAATAATACAAAAAATACAAGTAATACTTAATCATAATACATAGAATACATGATAAACACAACATAACCTTAAAATCAGTAAAACAAGACAAGAACATATAAAACAAGCTAAGACATGATATAATCAGTTACGTACTTAGTAAACAGAATACTTATACATGTATCCTATTTATGTAGCATTAGTGAGATCGAAGTAGGACTTTCATTCTTTCGTCTTCTTGTTCACTGGACATAAGGTACGGATTTCCCGTCCTTTCAGTATGGACATTCTTTCCTTATTAGAATCCCTGTTTGCAGCCAACTGTTTTCCCAGTATTGTTTTATATGTTTGATACTTATGTTAGAATAATTGCCTAAGCCATATACATGCATGACCAGTGTTACCTAGTTATGGAGGTACCATAACCATAACACTGGAGGCACCAGTGTTGTGACTTCCCCACGGTGAAGTGATTGCTCGTGGCGTCCCTCTTTAATTTTTGCCATTATATTATATTATCATGTGGGACGTATGGGTGCATCCTAGTTACATGTTTTACCAGTATTATCCGAGTGATTGCGATGTGTGCCTTGCATCCTTCACTAGGAGTTGATCCCTCCTACCCAGACTATTTAATTAGAGGCAACCCCTCTAATTGCATGACGAGGTCTCCCCTCCAAGTAGTCATGCATGGTGGAACCTCATTACCTATATGGGCTATTGGCTAATTAATACATATTTTTACATAAAAACATAAGTCTTTTCAAACTATAAAACCAGTTTTATGAACATGATACCAGGTTACTTAGGACTTATACTTTTCCGCTGCTATTAGTCTTTATGCTTATGTTATTCCATGTCATACTTGTATATCCATTCACTGAGCGTTATGCTCAGTCATTTTCCTTTCATGTTCCCAAACGGCAGGCACTCAAGGGCGCTCGTAGACTTTAAGCGTACGTGCATATGGATTGGAAGTTATCTAGCCTTCTCTACTTTATGTATTTCATCATACATTTTGCTACTTATTTCTTTGGACATTGTTTGTTCTTTTTTCTTTACAGTACTTATGTTTGTGTGTGATGAGATTATATTTGGGGTACCGATGTTTGTTTCCGGTATTTCCTTTCATGGTCATTTAATGTTTTTAAGACATTTACCCTGTATGCTTTGATGACACGCCATAATCACGCGTGACATTCCATTTACCAAAACGGGGTGTTACACAATACATATATTGATGAAATGAAAGTGATAGTTTCATTTACCCCAAAACTGATTCAAAATTTAGGGATACGTTTATTACGGAGATAAAAGTTAAAGATTGTTATACACATTGTAGTTTACATTTATCCCTCTTCAAAGAAGTCAAACGTATCCTACTTATATGGATTATGGCACATGTCCAATTTTAGCTCTTAGTTTGTTAAGATAGATAACTGATGAATTAGAACTGTCACAATTAAAAGTAACTTTAATTTCAACGAATGTGATTATCTTTTGCAAAGTATACCGGCAATAATAGATATATAATAAACCTTTAATAACACTAAGTTAATCTAATTCTAGTTAGATTTTGTTTTAGTTTTGTCTTTCATTCAACAGATCTTTCATTTTGGTGTCAAACCCAAACAAACTAGTGATAATAAAAGTCTTATGATCCTGGCTAGTTCTTAATACTGTAGTGTATTCAGACCTCAGTATTACATTATCATTGTCATTCCTATTGGAAAATTGAAATATGTTACTGTTACCTATCTGAAAATGGATGTATAACCTTAAAAGTTCGTCGTTTAGTTAAATTAAACACAACAAACTTATGTTTATATGAATGCCACTTAATCCCATGGTAACGAATTTGAATTGAATGTTAGTAATAATCATTCTGTAAGTCAATTTTTTAGTCTAACATTGCTTAAATGAATCATGAGCTATGAAATCCACATCATCTTAAGGAACTTAATAGCTTGAAAAACTTATTCACAAGCAGTTATTGTTACACTGCCATAGAAAACGTCTTAGAGACTGGTAAAGGTAGCTCATCGAGACTGGATTTGGAATCACTCTCTGTGAGGGGCATCTCTATGACAAGAGTACATAAAATCCGGTTCCACTACCGGCATTTAAGAGGCACACGTGAGAACCAGTTTCTTTCATATAGCAAACATAAATTCTTTTAAAGAGTAAAAAGACTGGTTTTTACCTCCCTACATGTCTTAAGACTAGTAAAAGATTTCATACATGCCTGAAAAGTCGTGAGCTAAAAGGACTTTCAGGTTGAGGAATGTCATTGTTCAACCATCTTTCTCCCATCTTCTGGTCCACTAAATCCGGTAACACACGTGACAGGACAGTCATCCCGTGCTACTTTTGCACTCTGTAAAAAGTACATAGATTTATTAGATCAATCACTGAAGTTATTATGGCTCCATGCATCAGGATGTCTAGCGAGTGTGGCGTCTAGTGATTAATCCAACCTGATGCTTATGGACATCATCATAACCAATATCTAATTATTGTACACGTTTTATTTTAAACATAAATATACTTTCAGGGGCGGCGACAGAATTTTGAGTTGAGGGGGGCCGAAATTCTTTAAAAGGGTTCTAAAAGGCGTGTTATGACTGCGCGAGACGTGACCTCCACGTTACGAAATAGACCAGGGTAGACGTAAAAAAACGCTATAAGGCGCACTATGACGCGACAGGGTTTTTTTTAGCTTTGATAAGATTTTTTTTGAAAATTAAGAAGATTTTCTTAACATTATTCATTATGTAGAACGCTTTTTTAAAATCGATTTATATAAAATATGAAATAACTATATAAACATTTTCATAATTGTGTCGTTTTAATTAAGTCGCACTTTAAAAACGCAAAAACTACAATTTAACCGCTAAGACTTAAGACGCCGCCATACCACTTCGCCATGGTTCACGGTATTTATACTTAGTATTTATCATATAAAAGTAACATACAACTAATAAATCGCTGAAACTTTTATAGTAATTCATTAAGGCGAGTTTTGTTTGATTATACATGGAATTCTAGCTATGTTATAGTAACAATGATGACATGTTTTAGTTTTACTTTCACAAAATGAACCGTTCAGCTTATTTTCGGGTTCATACAAGAGAACTAATTTTGTTACTAAGAGATATTTGTAAAAAAAATTAGTATAGAAAAAACTAACAAATAAGATTGCGAATATCACATTAGAAGATTGTACGTGATTTTTTATTTGTTTTTAGGAACAAGGGTGTTTTTATTTTGAAGCAAAGACTTTGCAATAACTTTAGTACTATATTAGATCAAATCTTTCAAGTATTAAATGTTAAAAGGGCTATAATAAAACTTTACATCTTAATGGGATAAAAGGAAAGTTTTCCTAGGCCCACAATAAACATAAAGAGCAGTCTCCTCCGTCAAAGACAATCTCTGTTTTTACAAGCTTTAAAAAATAAACATGTTATGTTCCAATCTTTAGCACAAACACAAACGTATCTCTAACGGAAGATCAACTAAAGTCAAGGCCGACCTTGTTGGCAGGGGCCTGATAAAAGACTTTGTTAGCCTCAAAATATTGAGCCAAACAAGAATGCTCGGTCATATGTTCATTATGTATCGTATTTTAGAACGATGTAATAGGTAGTATATTAGTCGTGTTATACGGGCTTAACTTTAGGCTAAAGTTCATTAATAAGTAACTAAAGCCCAAAAGGAAAGCCCGGCCCAAACCATATAGTCCATAAAGAAGCCCGCATGTGGGTGGACTATATATACTACCCTCCTAGCATGTTAGGAGGGTTGGTGATTCATTCTTTCTCTAATCTAATATTTCACAAGTTCACACACTTCTCTCACTTTTCTCTCTCTAGTTTCTCTCTCTAAACTTCATCTTATTTCTACCTTTCTTTCTTCATTAATAGTATAGAATCATCAAATATTAGGGACAACAATTGGTATCAATCGCCATGGGGTAGTTTTTGTGATTCGTTGTTGATTTACTACTTAATTCGTGTGATTTTTCCATAAAATCTACTCGGATTCAAGTTTTTTTTTCTTATGTTTTCCGTGCTCTAAATCTTACTCCTTTAATCTCTACATCTTTCATACGTGTGGTAAGATTTTGGTTACTTTGGTTTGGATTGAATCACGAAATCCAAGGTAAAAATCCATTCTTTCTTGTTGCTCTTAAGTCTCGGCTTAATTTTTGGGGTACGATCTGATTTTGTGATTGCATAAACCCTGGGGGTTTCTACTTGCGATCCATAGTCACGATCTAAGACTACGATCTTACTGCGATCACTCAGTACGATCTGTGAGTACGATCACTCACTACGATCTGTGAGTACGATCACCCAGTACGATCGAAGAGTACGATCAAGTGAGTACGATCCAAGAGTACGATCACTTGTTACGATCCAAGACTGCGATCAGAGTGCGATCTGGAGTACGATAGGTGAGTACGATCAAACTACGATCAGAGTACGATCCAACTGCGATCTAGGAGTACTATCAGACTACGATCAGAGTACGATCCAACTGGGATCAAAGAGTACTATCAGAGTGCGATCAGACTACGATCTAGGAGTACGATCATAGTGCGATCAGAGTGCGATCAGAGTGCGATGGGTCTCATTGCGATGGACATCTAAATTTTGTTCGAATATTTTTTAGATTTAGCCACTATCAAGACTAGTCTCGGAACGTAGGTTACACGAAGATTAAAAAAAAAAAGTTAAAATTTTTAGGTCAAGTAAAATCAAATTTTTTCCATACTAGTTTTAGGCTATTTCTAGCTCGATTTCAAAATTTGGTGATTACAAATTTTTTAGGTCTACCGTTTTGTCGGACTGAGGAATTTATTGTCGGACTGAGAAAAAATCGCAATTTTCGGAATTTCAACAACCAAACAATCACAACACAACTACTTAAGATCCACATTCGATTCATTATTTCAGAGAATATTGAGATGGATTCTACTGCCGAATACCGTGTGACGAACAACAACATAATGGTGGCAGGTAACAAGGAAAGACCACCAATGCTAGTGTCGGGTCGATATGATTAATGGCAATCCCGTTTTATACGTTAACTTGACACAAAACCTAACGGTGATGCTTTAAGGCAATGTATTATGGAAGGACCCTATAAACTCTCAAGGATTCAAGTTCCTGCAGTACCAGCCACAGACACAAGTGACGCACAACCCGCATATGAACGTGATGAAAAGAGGACTGACCTCACCCCAGAGAACCGTGCGTGGTTTGATGCAGAGAAGGAAGCAATCTACTTAATTCTCAGTGGCATTGGAGATGAAATTTACTCTACGGTTGACGCATGTCCTACTGCTCAAGAAATGTGGACGGCCATTGAAAGATTGCAACAAGGTGAATCACTTAACAAACAAGATGTGAAAACTAAGATGTTTTGGAACTTTGGCAAGTTTACATCAAAGGATGGGGAATCAATTGATTCTTATTACTCCCGATTCTACAAGATGATGAATGATATGACCCAAAACAACTTGCAAGTTTCCACCATGCAAGTCAATGTCCAATTTCTACAGCAACTTCAACCAGAGTGGACACGGTTTGTCACCTTGGTGAAACAACAACAAAAGTTAGACGAAGTTTCATATCACAAACTCTTTGACATCTTGAAACAATTTCAAAATGAGGCAAATGAACTTCGAGCTGAACGAGTTGCAAAGATTTCCAATCCACTTGCTTTGGTGTCTACCACTCAACATTACCCAACTTATCACTCCCGTACTTCAAAGACCTACTCTACTCAATCATCATCACCACGATCATCCATTGTCTCCAAGTCACATGTTCCAACACGATCCCGAGGCAAAGAAGTTGCAAGAGCACCATCACCCACACCTGAGCAATCATCCGAAGAAGACAGTGATAAAGAAATTGCTCAAAAGGATAGGGAATTCAAGCAACAAATGGCTTTCGTTATGAAGCAATATAATAAAATCTACAAACCCACCAACAACAACCTTCGAACATCTTCAAACTCGAGGAACACCCATGCACATAGTCCTCCAAGGTATGACACACGAAGACATGCTGAGAGTCCTCTAAAGTATGATCGATAACCTAAGTATGATAATCAGAGGGTGGCTACTGTTGTTGGAAATAGGGAAACTGTTGGTACTCAAGTTGTGCAACAAAGTGGGATTCAATGTTTTAACTGCAGAGGTTTTGGGCATTTGGCTAAGGAATGCAGGCAGCCAAAGAGGGTTAAAGATTATGGTTATCATAAGGAAAAGATGCTGCTGTGCAAGAAAATGGAAGCTGGAATCAAGTTATCAGCTGAGGAAGGAGAAATGCTTGACGACACAGATGATGAACTCTCCGACCAAGAAATCGAGGCACATTATTCATACATGGCAAAGATTCATGAGGTCCTTAACGCCACTGAAGATGACAATGGTCCTATCTTTGATACCGAGCCAATTGATAAGGTACAAGATGATGCTGAATATAATGTGTTTGGTGATACACATGAGCATAGTGATCTTCCAACAACAATTACTGACACGTGTATGATGGAAACGGTTGATAGCAATATCACACCCGATTCATCAGACATGTGCAATAATGAGTTTGCGGATGATCAACATGCAAATGAGTATGATGACGAGGAGCGTGTCGCGCTTGCTAATTTAATTGCTAGTTTACAAAAAGATGTCAATGAAAATAGAAAGAATCAAAAGCAATTAAAGAAGGCAAACACAGCGCTCACTCAAAACTTTGAAGAATCCAAAGCCGCTCTTATAAAATCTAGTGAGACTATTGATAGTTATAGGGCTGAGCTTCTTCAAAAGACCAACGAGCTTGAGGGGTATAAAAGTCGTGTCATCAACGTTAAAAAGGACGATTTTGAAAATAAATACAATGAAGCTCTTGCTTTGTTAACTAAAGAAAAACGTCAATTTAATGTTTTATTAAGTGATGAACGTCAAAAAACGTACCTTGCCACAACAAAAGTTAATGAACTTGAACAGAGGATTTCTATGAACACCACCGATTCTGCTAAAATTCTTGACGAGAAGAAACAAGAGGTTGAAACATTAAAACAAGATTTCAAAAATAGACAAAGCAAAGATACTGAAAAAGTAAAGGATCTCGAAGAACAAGTCGATTTTTTGAAAAAAGTTGTTTATAATACACATGACTCTATTCAAACCGTAAGAATGATAGCACCTCGGTCGTTTTTCAAGGGTCAACCTAGCTTTGCCACCCCCAAGTACCTCGAACAAGCTCAAGCTGCAAACCCCCATTTATATCTTGACGAGTCCGAATGGACCAATCATGATTGCCCTGTAGCTAACCTCGATAGTGAAGAGACGTCCCTTTGGGATGAGGAGAGTAGATCACCGGTCAATAAAGATTTTGTGAAACCATATAACTATGCTTATGAAAACAGTCTTTATGGTCTTTTCACTCCACAAAAACAGAAGTCTCGTGAGGAATTCCTTTTAGAATGCAAACAAAAAAAATTCAATGGAAAAAAGCTTTTGCCACTAAGAGGAAAACTAATGTTTTTAAATATATTAACTATTTGCCTCTAGATGCTTCTAAAAGTAAAAGTAGAAAAATACTTGGTTTTCTTAAACACCACGTTAATAATGTTCAATCAATTGTTGAAAGCGATTGGGAGAAACGTCAAAAGGATAAGTGGAAAACCGAGATTCCTCACGACATAACTGTGCTTGTGAAAGAACTTTTAATACCAAATACGAAGATAATAAAAGAACATGTTCTTGAGTTTGAAAATTTAATTCAGTCTGAAATGTTTGATGATTTGAAATATGTTGAGTCTCTTGAAAAAGAAATTGATGACCTTCAAAATGACAAATTAGAATTTTCAAACGAATGTCCCTCCAAAGATATTTTGTGTGTTACTCTTCAATCTTGTGCTGATATCGATGAATATTCTGATGTTGCATGCAAATATCTTGATAAAATCAAAGAGTGTGAGCGTCTTGAACTTGAGCTTTCGAAACATAAAGAAAATGTTGATAAAAAGGCTTTTGAGTTACTTCAACACAAAACTGATTTCCTTCAAAAACATTGTCATTCTCTTGAACTTGCTTTGCAAAAAGACGTTGGTAGTTTTCCACATGATAATAAATTGCAAGAAAAACTTTCCCAAACGTTTCGAGAAATGAACGAACAGAATTTGGAAATTAAAGGGTTGAAAGCTCAGTTACAAGACAGGGACAGAGCGATAGCAGAGTTGCAGAAACTCGTTGCTAAGATGGGTGGGAAGATTGTGGAACCTAGTGTTAAGAAACCTGTTGTAAGACAACCCAATGCTCAAAAAGTGACTAGACCCTCTATCTTGGGAAAACCATCTGTTTTCTCTAATTCTGCATTTGCAAAACCTGCGTTTGCCCCCAAGACGGATGGGAAGGATAGGTTACCACAAAACACTCCTAAAACACATATTCGATCACAAAGCATTAAGAACACAAATGTGGTTAAACCAGGGATGTATAGATTGGCCACTAAACCCACACAAAACAAAGAAAGTCAATCACCTCAGACTTCTAGAAACACTAATAGACGTGTGTCTTTTACTACAGGAGTAGTCCCCACTGCTAGTGTTAGCCGGCCCCAGCTTAAGAGCACTCGCATGAATGAAAAGGTCTGGCAAAACAAAAGTCAAGGGAAGATGAAGGAAGTAGAAGACCACCCTAGGATTTTCAATGTTTCTAAGAATAAAACGTCTGTAATCGCGTGTAATGACGATTTGAATGATTCGACTTTAAATGCTATGAAAGTTACGTTTGTTTGTGTGAAATGTGGAAAGTGTGCTAATGCTAATCATGCTATGTGTGTTTCGAATAATGTCAAAGGCGTAGAAACTAGAACTAAGAAGCAAACTGTGTTGCCTATTAGTGCTAGAAAACCCAAACGCAAAGTGAACCATTCTGGTGCAACCCCCCTAAGAAAAGTATTGCATTAGACTCCACCACTAAGAACCCTAGAAGCAGAATTAGGGAATTATATGAGTCTGCTAGCAAGCCTTGGAAATGGTGGTTTGCTAATCAATGTCCTCCAGGATATAAATGGATGCCTAAGGTTAGGAAAGAAAATGTGACTACGAGCGTTAGTGTGCCTCTAAGTGATGAAACTAGGGAAACTAATGAATCAGAAATCACAACTAACATGGAATCCAATTTAGCAAATGCTCCATCGTGTTCTAATTCTTCTGCAGGTGATCGAAATAATTCTCTTCATACTGGACTCCGGATGCACGAAGCACATGACGGGGAATCTCAAGCTTCTAATTAACTTCGTGGAGAAGTTCCTGGGTACGGTCCGATTCGGAAATGATCAATTTGCACCGATCCTAGGATATGGAGACTTGGTTCAGGGGAATATCACTATCAAAAGGGTTTACTACGTCGAAGGGCTCAATCACAATCTTTTCTCGGTTGGTCAATTCTGTGATGCGGATTTGGAGGTTGCTTTTAGAAAGAGGACATGTTTTGTTCGTGATTATGATGGGAATGACTTACTTACCGGAACATGGGGTACTGATCTCTACACTATTTCACTACAAGACTCCACATCTTCAACTCCAATCTGTTTCATGGCTAAAGCTTCAACGACTCAAGCTTGGTTATGGCATCAACGTTTATCTCATCTTAACTTTGACACCATCAACTTGCTTTCCAAGAAAGATATCGTGTGAGGCCTTCCTAACTTGAAATTCATCAAAGATCATCTTTGTTCTTCTTGTGAGCTTTGTAAAGCTAAACGGAGTAGTTTCAAGACAAAGACTACACCGAGCTCTAAAGGACGGTTAGATCTTTTTCATATAGATTTGTGTGGTCCCATGCGTGTTCAAAGTATCAATGGGAAGAAATACGTTATGGTAATTGTCGATGACTACTCAAGGTACACCTGGACTCACTTCTTGAGGTCCAAGGATGAAACACCCGATGTTCTCATCAGCTTCCTTAAAGTGATACAACGTGGTCTTCAAGCTCAAGTTAAAGTGGTTCGTACTGACAGAGGTACAGAATTTTTGAATTCACAACTGAGAAACTATTTTGAAGCCGAGGGAAATGAACATGAAACATCTATTGCTCGAACACCCGAACAAAACGGTGTTGTTGAAAGACGAAACCGTACTTTAGTTGAGGCTGCTCGAACATTATTATCCGCTTCAAAACTTCCACTATACTTTTGGGCCGAAGTCGTGTCAACCACATGCTACACACAAAACCGCTCCTTAATTATCCCAAGACACGAAAAGACACCATATCACATACTTAATGATTGCAAACCTTCACTCAAACACCTTCATGTTTTTGGATGTACGTGTTACATTATTCGAGATGGTGAAAATCTGGACAAGATGAAAGAGAAAGGTGATGCATGCATTTTAGTGGGATATGCAACTCAGTCTAAGGGATACAGAGTATACAACAAGAGAACAAAATTGATAGTCGAGACTATTCATATCAGATTCGATGAATTACAAGAAATGGCACTTGAACAAAACAGTTTAAGTCCTGATCCACAACGACAGACGACTTCCGTTCACAACCGCACGGAACTCGGAACTCAAGACCACAGCAATGAACCGTCAAGTTCAAAGCTGGTTCCTGAACATGTTCCTAGAGCAGATATGACAATGGACACGACACTTGAAGAGTTGGAAATATTATATGGACCAATGTATGATGAATATTTCACGGGGGAGAAACAAGTTGCATCGAAGTCTTCCGTTGTCACTCATGATAAGAATGATGATACCGTTCATCGTCAACAAATGGATACAACTTTATCTACTTTAACACGGGTTGTTGCAGATTTACCTCCTCAGAATATCAATTCAACAATCGATCCTACAACATCCACAACTACTGTCATTGCTCCAGAGAACACAAATCAAGCAGACGATGCATTATCTGATGAAGACGAATTTATCAACCCATTCGGTACACCGATACACGAAACGGGAGAGTCTGCTACTCGCCATGTTGATCCGTCAAATATGCATACGTTCTATCAATGACATCCTTCAACACATCATTGGACCCGATATCATCCTTTGGTTCACGTAATTGGAAACCCTTCACAGCCTGTTCGTACAAGACGACAACTAGCAACCGATGGCTATGTTTGTATGTTCGCACTCGCCGTGAGTACAGCTGAACCGAAAAACATCAAAGAAGCCATGGCTGATCATGCTTGGATTGAATCGATGACGGATGAACTTCAACAATTTGAAAGACTTAAAGTCTGGGAACTTGTTGACAGACCATACGATGTGACTCCATTAAATCTTCGTTGGATCTGGAAAAACAAGATGGATGAAGAGAATACGATCATCAAGAACAAAGCTAGGCTAGTGGCTAAGGGGTATGGATAGAAAGAGGGTATTGATTTCGAAGAATCATTTGCACCAGTAGCTCGAATGGAAGCGGTCAGGATTTTTCTTGCTTATGCTGCACATAAGGGATTCATTGTCTATCAAATGGACGTAAAGACGGCGTTTCTTAACGGTCCTTTGAAGGAAGAAGTCTATGTCACGCAGCCGGAAGGATTCGTCAATCCTCATTATCCTGACAAGGTGTATCGTCTCCACAAGGCACTATATGGACTCAAGCAAGCTCCAAGGGCGTGGTACGACGAGCTCTCGAAATTTCTGGTATCCAAAGGTTTCTCAAAAGGTTCCATTGATCTAACTTTGTTCACTTATAAATATGGGGATGACATTTTGCTTGTGCAAATTTATGTTGATGACATTATTTTCGGGTCTACAAACCCAAAACTTTCAAAATGGTTTGAAAAAGTAATGCACAACAAATTTGAAATGTCAATGATGGGCGAACTAAAATTCTGTCTAGGAATTCAAGTTCACCAATCCCCAAGTGGTATCTTTATAAACCAAGCTAAGTATTGTCAAGAGATAATCAAAAAGCATGGTATGACCTCATGTGACCCCGTTGGGACACCATTATCAACCACATCCCTAGATGCTGACTTGGAGGGATTACCCATAGATCAAACGAGATATCGTTCCATGATCGGGTCCCTCATGTACTTGACAGCAAGCAGACCTGATATTTCACATGCTATGTGTTATTGTGCACGTTATCAAGCACGACCCACTGAAAAGCACCTCAAGGAGGTTAAACGGATCTTTCGGTACCTCAAGAATACCATTCATTTGGGACTCTGGTATTCGAGGGAAACCGGTTTCTTTCTAACGGCCTATTCAGATTCTGATCAGGCATGGTGTCTTGATACACGAAAAAGTACTTTTGGTGGTGCACAATTTCTAGTTCAAGATAAGCTTGTGGGATGGTCTTCCAAGAAGCAGGATTGCACGTCACTTTCATCAGCCGAAGCGGAGTATGTGTCTCTATCTGCGTGTTGTGCTCAAGTTCTTTGGATGAGAACACAACTCACGGATTATGGCTTCCACTTTGATAAAGTACCTATGTACTGTGACTCAAAGTCGGCCATAGCCATCTCCTGCAATCCGGTACAGCATTCCTGCACGAAGCACATTGATGTCCGATATCACTTCATAAAGGAACAAGTTGAAAGAGGTATCGTTGAATTATACTTTGTTGGAACGGATTACCAATTAGCCGACTTGTTTACGAAAGCTCTGTCGAAAGATAGGTTTGAGTACCTCGTTAGGCAAATTGGTATGAGATGTTTGACTCCAGCAGACCTGGAGATTCTGGCAAAGGTGCCTGCTTGGTTTATCTATCAAACATCAACTTGTAAATATCTTTGAAAAAGAAAAATACAAAAATATAAAACACATAAAAGCAAAACACAAAATTAAAAATCTTTCAAAATCCAAAAATATTCTTCTCGACATGTCTTTCAGTATCGATAATATGGACGTGCCTAGAAATGTCGCTCAATAACGACACGGGTGTGTACATAAAGCTCGAATGAAAGTTGTAAATATTTTTCAAAACATGTCATTTCTTCTTTTAATAAAGGAAATTGTCTATTTTGGACAAATATTTCCAAACAACGGGTAGAGCAATCTATCACGGGTTGAGCTTGTCACAAAACATTCAACGTTTTGAGCTCAACATAATGGCTTGTAATCACTTTCAGATTGCAACCCGGATGGATATTCTCGGGGGAGTGTACGATTTAGTACCCTTACCCTCAGCAAAAGAAGAGAAATCTTCTTACACTTGAGTGGATTCATCAAGACATTCAAAGTCTATAAACTCAAGTTTATGCTTTAGAAAAACCTTTCGACAAAAAGAATTGATTTTTCAAAAAGCGTTGAACACAATTTTTTCAAGAATTTCTCAATGATATTCAAAATCTTTCAAAAATTGTGTGTTCAACAACTCCCATCCTCAAAAAGCGAAATGTGGATCATATCCTCACAATGACAATTCAATTGGATCAATTTTTGAGGGGGAGCATTTTAACTTCATGCAAAAGATTAACACATCTTTCTCCCGGAGATTTCAAGACTATTTTTCAAAATATATTTTAATCAAATTTGGTATCTCTAATATCAAAAGATTTTATATATTAGAGATAGGGGGAGAAAATGTGATTAAAATGTGATCTAATATAAGACTCAAGCACTTTAACTCTTACCTACATGTGCGAAACACTTTCGATTATCGATGCACATGTGAAGGGGGAGCATTTCTAAAACGACAAAACTAGCAAGGTGTTAAATGTTTTTCAAACACTATGTTAGAATTTAAAGTGGTTTTCATAGTTACGATCAAATACCCATAACATCTTTAATTCACGACGTTATTGGTGTCAAAAGGGTGGTTAGGTTTAAGTCCTATGATCCAACCAGAACCGGAGGGATCTTCCCAGGGACAATCCAATAGATTATTAGAAGTCCTTAGGAAAGATGGAGTAGAATGTGAACGTAGCAGAATGCCGACTAAGTACTGATGCTAGCACTAGAACAATCACAATAAGGTGCTAATAATGATGTCTTGGTAATCATTGAAGGGGTTGAAGAATGAAAAAGAAATGTAAGGATAAAGGGTGTAAAGAAAGAAGCCCTCCATACAACTTAGGCAGAAACCGGGTCAACTCATCATGAAGACAAACTCATCATGGACCCAGTGATGTGAAGCACAACCCTTTCCTAGCTACTCAGGCTTCTCTCAAAAGAAGTTTGTTTTATTGTCACGGAGATCAACACGACTTCTATTGACTTTCTCACTTCGAGATAGTTGATATTGAATAGGTGGCATCTGCTCCAGCCTCCGACCACTAAAAGTGCACAAATAGAGTCTAGAGCCAAGAGATCAATCAAATCTCGTTAGGACACACGGATGAAGATCAAGAGAGTCCTACGCTATATCCTTGTGATATTGCTGGAACACTCAGAGTGATACTACTTAGTATTCACAATGATGAGTGGAAATCCTTCTAGTGTTAACATCAAACAGCACTGCGGTAGGTCATATGCAAGATTCTTTATGAATTGAACATATGTAAAACTGAAAAGCAACAGTGGTTTGATTCTGAATTGATTCAAACTCGTTTAAGGTTCTACGCAATATCTTTATGGTCTTGCTAGAACATTCAGAGTGATATTCATTAATATTCACAGCGACGAATGGAAATCCTTCTAGCGTCAACCTCAAACAGCGCTACGGTAGGTGACTTGTGAGATTCTTATGAATCAAACTTGTGTCAACTGGAAAGCAACAATGGTAAGATTCTTTAAGAATCACACTTGTTCCAGGAATTTGAATTGACGACTTTAATCAAGCGGATATCTAACCAATTGATTCACTCTTTATGTTCGCAGTCTTGCTTTGAGACGGTCGAGTAAAGAGAACGGCTAGTACAGCCGCGAAACCCTGTCAAGGAGATTCTTAATTGAATCTACCTGATCACAGGTGAAAGTCCCTAATCAATGCAAGAAACCCTAATCTTATCTTAATCAACACAAGGTATTACTTTTCAAACGTAATCTTATTATTGTATAATAAAGAATTACAAGTGTTATGGATAACACAGTTTGATGACAATGTGTTGTGCACACTTTGAACAACAATAAACCCCAACTTATGAATACAGTCGTAGCTGTTTGATTCACTAAGTTGTATGCACTAATGTTCTTAATATCTCAAAGTGTTTAACATTAATGCATGGATACACATCCTATTTATAGTGTTACGAGTTTGACTTAAACAGTACTTGATGTCGACTACACAAGCTTTTACAAGTTCCCACATCAGTCACATGATGTCCTTCTATTCTTGGTAGTCTTCCATTATGCTTTAAGGAACAGTTGTCAAAAACAGTTTCCTTATTCTTCATAGTCTCGAACACACAAATGGCATGTCCAAAGTGTGCTGAGAGTTATCAGGGTATTGCCACCCCTGTTAACTCTCAACCCCTCAGAGTCCCTGATACATCTTGGCTGTTATCCATCACAGCCAATGAGTATGTCTTCAGGTAATTCTTCGACTTCCCTGACAATGTCTCTGACATGGACTCCTCTGAGGTTGCTCACAGAGACTTGGATCTCTGTGAGTCTTGCGAAACTTGCCTGCCTCCTAGGCACAGGCAAGGGACTATCTAACAGCCTAATTATGTTTAAATCAATGATCAGGGAATCTAACAAGTTTAGATTCCCAACAATCTCCCCCTATTTAAACATAAATAATGCTAGATCTAACTAAGTTAAGGTAAGTGAGTTTAACAGCTTCTTCTTACACATAACAGATCTAAACAAACATACCTCATGATTTTATTAAAACTTAAAGAAAATTACAAGTGCATTACATAAGTAAAATAAAAGATGAAGGTAAAAGGGCTGTGAATCATCTTCAATAGTCATCATTTTTTATTCTTTCTTCAGCTTCGGCCAAGTCTAATCTGTTATCAATTTCATCTTGCAAAGTCTTTGCAAACTTCTTGGAATACTCTGTGTTGATCTTGAGACACTTCTTGTGACAGAGTAGCTGAATAGTTGAAGCTAAGCACAGCTCATCTTCCCTTTGAAAAGCATACTGGCAAGCCTTGTTCATAAATGCCATTCCTCTTTCAGGCTCTGTGTATGTCTGACCATCAACAGGGCCAACAATACCATTTGGGAGGATCAGATCCCTGTGCATACCATCCACATGAACATCTTCAGTAACAAAAGTTTCATTAACAATTTGTGAAATTCTTCTCCTTTTGTTGCCTGTCTTTGGGGGTTCTTGTTCAAAAAGCTGTGGTGGGGGATCAATCTTAAGTTTGGCTGATGTTTCCTTGATCCAGTTAAACTTGGCCTTAAGAGTCTTCAGCAGAAGAAAATTAGCCTGTCCAGACTTTTTGGCAGCTAAGGCTTCGAGTTCGAACCATTCTGATAACCCAAGTGTCTTTAACCTGAAGTTGTCAAACACATCCATATTTCTCTGTTGGTTTTCCCTCCATAAGATCATCTGTGGGGTGTTTGTGGATTTATGAATGGTGTATTTGAACTTGGTTATCTTGCCAGCAGCATATCTATTGTTCACGCAGGCATCATTGTCAGCTTTGACTTTCCTTAAAGCCTCAGCGCGTTTAGTTTCCATTTCCCTCAACCTTTGTTTTTGTTTTTCCCTTTCAGGTGGTGTCATCTTCCTCAGAGTAGCTTCATTTAATTCTTTGGCTGTCTTGAGCTCATTTAGTATTTTGAATTCTTCAGCCTGTTGCTCTATTTCTTCAGGGGTCAAAGGAATCTCATCGGAAGGTGTAAAAGTTGAGAATTGGGAAAGGTCTGTGGTGGATCCTCCTGTCTCTAGCATCGCAGCTATCTTCTTAAGTTTGGTGTCAGTATCAACCAAAACTATCTCCTTTCCTTTCTTCGAGACAGAGGAGTCCACACTTATGTTTTTCAAAACATCAGCTCTTTTGATAAACGTTGTCTGAGCCTGAGTTTGAATAGCTTTGGGAAGAAAGCTAACAGTGAATTTTAATTTCTTGGCCGTTGGCTCATCATCATCCTCAGGCTTGCTGACGTTAACTAAGATCAGAGATTTTGATGAGTCAGCTCCATCTTGAGTTTGTTGCTCCCCCTGAGTATCATCCTCATCATCAGGTATTATAACAGGTGTGATGACTTAGAGAGGAACAGGTGTAGTTGAGGGATTAGCTGATGATGAGCCTTGTTCAGCAGATGCAAGGCTGAGTGTAGTATTCTTCTCCCCCTCACGTTTATCCTTACTTCTCAGATGCTTGGATGAACGTGTCTGAAAACGTCTTGCAATCTGCTCCACAGAGGCAGCCATGGCACGTTGTCTTTTTCTTGAAGCCCTGACAATCTTCAGTAGGAGGTTGGCATTTGCATTGGTATTTGCCTGAACACGCCTGACAATAAAGTTAGCATGGTTGTATTGCCTGTTGCGAACAGCATTAAAGTGCCTGTGCATGGTGTGTTCATGTTCATGGAACATAGCAGGGACAACTGAGTCAATGGCATCCTTTATTCTTGTTGAAAGATGACCGAGTCCCTGGGCTACACCTCGTCTTGCACCATCCTGAATTGGCTCAGTGACAGCCTCAGTCACAGCCTTTTTGATGATGCCTGGAAATGTCACAGTGAAATTGTGCATCTCAGACTTGATCACATCCAGCTTTCTTGATAAGCGCTCAATATCAGATTGATGATGAACAGGCTGAAGATTCTTGATATTGAGGCTTTGCTGAGCAAAATCATCCCCCCTTGGAATTAAGTCAAAGTTGGTCTGGGCAGGATGATCAAACATAAGAAATTCGGCTGTTGGATCATAAGTAGGTCTTTGGAAGACTGTTGTTGCAGATGTAGTAGAGTTTGGAGTATCAACAGCTTCCTTGATAGGAGAAGTCTTGTCACCAGCTGGTGTGGACACAGCTATTTCTTTAGGAGGAGAGGCAGACAGCTGGTCGTCCTCATCTTCTTCATCCTCTTCATCGAACATTCCCTCAGGGAATTCATCTTCAGGCATTTTCTCAATATCAGAGACATAATCCTCTAATGAGAGCATTTCTTCATCAGCATTTATCACAGGCTCTTCATCATTTGGTTTGTCCTGAGTCATTGTATCAGCCTCCGTTTCTTGTTGTACCTGAGACTCTATGACTGGCTGTACAATTTCAGCCTGCAAATTTGTTGTAATTAGTAACAGGGAAAAATACAAGGGGAATGGTCGCCATTTCGCTGTCCCAGAGAGGTTGAGGGTGATTTCTCAGCCACACCAAAGGATAAATCCTTGGGATTCTTTTAGGTGTGAATAAAATGTGGTTAATGATCGCCATTCGCTGCCCCTAGGAAAGCTGAGTGTGATTATTCAGCCCCCCCCCCCCCCCCAAAAAAAAAGGTAAAAACCTTTGAAACTCTTTTAATTGTGAGACATATGTTGTTATGGATCGCCAGTCGCTGCCCCTAGGAAAGCTGAGTGTGATTATTCAGCCCCCCCCAAAAGGTTAAAACCTTTGGGACTCTTTTAAGAGTGAAACATATGTGGTTGTAGGTCGCCTGTTACGCTGCCCCTAGGAAAGCTGAGGGTGATGATTCAGCTCCCCCTGAAAGGATAAATCCTTTGGGACTCTTTTAAGGAAGGAACCAAGAGGCTGTGTGAAGTACAGCTGATCAAGGTTGAGACATTAGTATATTCAGGTTGTTGTTAGCCTGAATACTGTCTAGAGGGTGCAGGGTCATCGGGGTGCTTTATAAACACAAATGAATCATTCCCTGGTGCAAAGACAGGGTGTACAGAAGTCTTAAAGTATTCTAAGTGTAATGACAGACTTCTATGGGTCGAGGATTACCCTAACTTCACCACTCTCTCCTACAGACAAATGAGAGTGGCTGCTTGTGAACCTCTAAAAATGTACACTGATTACCTGTGAGATATCAGCTTGATCAGGCTGGTTTCCTGTTGTCTCAGCTGACTTAGAGACACTAGACGCCTGTTGTTTGTCAGCCAAAGAGTCTGAATCCATAAGAGTATCTGGACCAGAGGCGGTGTCAGTCTTCTTTCCCTTGGCCTTAATAACAGCTTTGGAGTGGGAAGAAGAGGGGATTTTCTTCTTCTTAGGCTGTTGGCCAGATGAAGCCTTGGACTTAGTAGTGTGCTGCCCAGAGGTCAAAGACATAGACTTGCCAGCAACACTAGAAGTATTCACCTTCTCAGAGGAAGGGAGCAAGGGCTTCTCAGCGTTTGGTACCTGGTTGGCCACATTCAGCATATAGGCAGTGACAGGGACATCGTCAGCTCCTATTTCCTTGTAGATGGCGCCAGTGATGCGATAGGGCTTAAGAGCAGTCAAGGCCTTGTTGTGGTAGTTATCTCCCCGCAGACTCTCAAAGATCAGGGACAGGAAGCACACATAACAGATATTCTTTTCCCTGACCTGATTCCTTCCCTTTAGCTGTTCTACCAGGTTTGAGAATAGAATGCTTCCAACGTCAACATCAACTCCCCAGATTAATCCATAAGCAATCGCCTGATGATTGAACGACATCTGATCCTGTGATCCCTGCATTCCTCCCAGGGACTTCACAATGTGGGTGAAAAGGACACGCCACATAGGAGTAAAATACTTAATCTTCAGAGGAGATTTGGCGAGGACCTCAGCAGGTGTAAGGGCAGGGTTAACGTCATGGCAAGGGTTGAGTGTGGCCAGGGCTTCCTTGACAGCCTTTTTGTCAACTACCTTCAGGCATTCATCTCCATGTTTTAATCCGGCCACACTTGAAAAATCCTTAAGGGAGAAGGCAAAAGGGTGTTCATTGCAAGAAAGGCTAAAGGTAATGGTGTCTTCTACCACTTCAGCAGAATACCAGAATTCCCTAAGGTATTCTTGGTAAAAGGTGGATGATGTTTGGTGAAGGCTTCATTTAGGTCACAATTCTGCATGAAGTTTACCAGATCTGAATAGGTGTTGTTTGGTGCCTTAATCCATCCAATGGCATTGTTGGAAGCGAGGATGATCTCGTTGATCTCGAAGTTAACATTTGAGGCTTTGGGAACTGAAAACGCCATGGATTTGAGGTTGAAGGAGAGCAAAAATGGCGGATGGTTAAGAGAGATAAGCACTTAGAGAGAGAAGTAGATTTTAGAATGATGGTGGGTGAGAAGAGAAAGAAGACAATATATATTCAAACTTAAGTGAACAGTTATTCAACCGAATTAAATGCTAGGTGCGAAAATGACTGCTCAAGTGGGTCCCCTTGACCTTTCAAAAAGTTTGTCTCCTCGTTATCCGAAAAATAAATGATTAAATATTTGAGAATGTTTTTTGCATTTACTTGGAAAGTAACTACCTAGTTTCATGTGAAAAACATTTAACATAGAATCAATCATTTAATGAACACATTTAATATCAAGCCACTGGCTTTGAGATATTGAGCATCCCTAGCTCAGCAACTAGCCTGTTGAACGAAGGTTCAGCCAAAGGCTTTGTAAAGATATCAGCTAGTTGCAGCTCTGTGGGAACAAAATGCAGCTCAATATCTCCCTTCATTATATGATCCCTGATAAAATGATACCTGATATCAATGTGTTTGGTACGAGAGTGAAGAACAGGGTTGTTGGATATGGCAATGGCGCTGGTGTTGTCACAAAAGATTGGCACTTTGTCATACAAGATTTCATAGTCAGCCAATTGACTTTTCATCCAGAGCACTTGAGCACAACAGCTGGCTGCAGCGACATATTCTGCTTCAGCTGAAGACATAGCCACAGAGTTTTGCTTCTTAGCACTCCATCCAACCAATTTTCCCCCTAGGATTTGACAACTGCCTGAAGTGCTCTTTCTGTCAATACAGCATCCAGCATAGTCTGAATCTGAATAGGCCTTGAGATCAAAGCCTGATTCTTTTGGATACCATAGGCCTTGGGATGGTGTTCCTTTGAGATACCTGAAAATTCTCTTAACAGCCACTAGATGGGATTCTTTTGGGTTAGCCTGGTACCTTGCACAGAGACATGTGGAGAATTGGATATCTGGACGACTGGCTGTTAGGTACATCAGTGACCTAATCATGCCTCTATATAAAGTCTCATTGACAGAGACCCCTGACTCATCAGGGCCCAAGTTGTTTGGTGGAAGCATGGGGCATTTCACTGATGCACAATCAGCTAAGTCATATTTTTTAAGCAAATCCTTAACATACTTTTCTTGACAAATTGAAATTCCCTTAGGACATTGTTTAATTTGAAAACCCAAAAAGTAAGTTAATTCACCCATCATACTCATCTCATATTTCTTGGTCATTAATTTAGCAAAACGTTTACTAAGATTGACATTTGTTGACCCAAAGATGATATCATCCACATAAATCTGCACAATGATGAAATCACTCTTGTCCTTGAAGGTAAAGAGTGTTTTATCAATAGAACCCCTGATAAATTTATTTTCAGTTAAGAAATTTGAAAGAGTTTCATACCATGCTCTTGGAGCCTGTTTCAGACCATACATTGCCTTGTGAAGTCTGTACACATGGTTGGGAAACTCGCTGTTCTCAAATCCTTCAGGTTGAGCAACATACACTTCCTCAGCCAAATCACCATTGAGGAAGGCACTCTTAACATCCATCTGATACACAGTGATGTTCATATAGGCAGCATAAGCAAGGAAGATTCTGATGGCCTCAAGTCTAGCAACAGGTGCAAATGTTTCATCATAATCAATTCCTTCAGTCTGAGAGAACCCCTGTGCTACCAGTCTGGCCTTGTTCCTGATGATGTTCCCAATTTCATCCATCTTATTTCTATAGATCCATCTAGTGCCTGTGATATTCTTTCCAGGTAGAGCTGGCACTAGAGTCCATACTTTGTTCCTTTTGAACTGGTTGATTTCTTCTTGCATAGCAGCTACCCATCCTTCTTCTACTAGTCCCTCAGCAACTCTTTTAGGTTCAATTTGTGAGAGAAATTCAGCAAAGAGACATTCATTGGCTGAGGCTGACTCTGAGTCTTGGATTCGCTGTCTGGTTGTGACCCCTACATTTGGTTCCCCAATAATATTGATAAGAAGAATGTGTTGATCTCTTGACCACTTATTTTGAGGAGCTGGGGATTCAAGGACAGGGGTACTTGAGGGCACAGCTGGTACAATTTGAGTCTCATCCCGCTGACTAGGAGGGCTTTCTTCAAAGACTACTTCAGTGTCAGAGTCTTCTTCAGCCATATCAAGGGAAGCTATTTCATTATCAGCAGGAGAATCTTCAGGGATTTGAAGAATTGGTGAGTCATCAATATCATGAGAAGGACCATCAGAGATTTGAGGTTCTTCTTCATCAAGTTCCTGAGAGGTAGGAATTTCTATGTTGTGAGTAGACAGAGGGTCAAAAGCAGGGACATAAGGAGTGAGAGTGTTGGAGTGATGATGACTGGTAGGTCTGGGTTCTATGAACTCATCACTTGGGAAAGAAATATTTTCATTAAAATCTATTTCATCACCCTCTGTTCCTGTTCTCTGTATGACTTCATCATCTTCATTGAATCTGACATGGAATGTTTCTTCTACTTCTTGTCTTCTGATGTTGAATACTCTGAAGGCTTTGGCTGTTGGAGAGTATCCCAAAAAGAAACCATCATCAACTTTTTCATCAAACTTTCCAAGTTTATCCCTGTAGTTATAAATAAACACAGGGCATCCAAACACATGAAAAAAGCTGACGTCTGGAGATCTTTTTCTGAAAACTTCATAGGAGGTTTTACCATGTCTTTTGACAATGATTGATCTGTTCTGAGTGTAGCAGGCAGTGTGAACAGCTTCTCCCCAAAATTGCTTTGGTAAGGCTGCACCATTTAACATAGTTCTTGCTGCTTCAATCAAAGTCCTGTTTCTTCTTTCAGCCACACCATTTTGTTCAGGAGTGCCAGCTGAAGAGAAGTTCTGAGAAATCCCTTTTTCATCACAAAATGATTCAAGTTGATGATTCTTGAATTCTGTACCATTATCACTTCTTAGAGCTTTGACTCTAACATCATTCATATTTTCAACCTGTCTGATGAAGGACATGATGGTTTCAGCTGCATCACTTTTCCTTCTGAGGTAGAACACCCATGTATATCTTGAAAATTCATCAACTATGACCAAGGTGTATTTGTTGTGATTAATGGTTTGAGGTTTGACAGGCCCAAACAAATCCATGTGAAGGAGATGTAAGCACTTGTCAATAGAGAATGATTGCCTAGTCTTGAATGAAGACCTGTGATGTTTTCCTTTGACACAGGCAGAACAAGTTTTGTCTTTGGAAAACATTACTGAAGGTAGACCAGCAACCAAGTTTTGAGTGGCTATCTTATTGATGTTCTTGAAGTTGAGATGAGACAGTCTTTTGTGCCACAGCCAGTTGACACTTTCAGAGGCTTTGGCAAGAAAACAATTTGAACTGTCTTCATAGCACACAGCCATGTTGATGACATAAACATCTCTCCTTCTAGGTGCAATCAGCACAACATCATTGTTTTTGTTAAATATGGTTCCCTGAGTCTTAGTAAACAAAACCTTATAGTCAGCATCACACAATTGGCTGATGCTAATGAGGTTGTGTTTAAGACCATTCACATATGCAACCCTGGTAAATGTAATGTGACACCCTAGGCAAATCCCACATCGGCTGTGGCCAGGAGAGATCCATGGTTCATAAGATAACATTCGCCTTCTCATGACACAACGCGTTTTGTGGTCTACTGTAAGTGGGGTTCTTAGGAACTGGCAGTTAAGCGTGCTCATGTCAGAGTAGTACTGGGTTGGGTGACCAGCCGGGAAGTACTTACAAGAGGGCCACAAAGCAAAGCCGTGAGCCTGCGGGCAAAGCGGACAATATTGTGGTCTGAGTAGGCAGGATGTTACAAGTGGTATCAGAGCCACTCCTGAGCCGTTCGGGATGGTGGGGCAAACCTCATCGAGGACGATGAGTCCCGAAGGGGGGGTGATTGTGACACCCTAGGCAAATCCCACATCGGCTGTGGCCAGGAGAGATTCATGGTTCATAAGATAACATTCGCCTTCTCATGACACAACGCGTTTTGTGGTCTACTGTAAGTGGGGTTCTTAGGAACTGGCAGTTAAGCGTGCTCATGTCAGAGTAGTACTGGGTTGGGTGACCAGCTGGGAAGTACTTACAAGAGGGCCACAAAGCAAAGCCGTGAGCCTGCGGGCAAAGCGGACAATATTGTGGTCTGAGTAGGCAGGATGTTACATGTAATCCCATTGCAGTTCACTGAGCCATATCCTTTTGTGTCACCTGAAGAGTTATCTCCAAACACCACTTTAGGACCTGGCTCCTTTGAGTATCTGTGCAGGTATTGTTGAATCCCTGTCATGTGTCTAGAACAGCCACTATCTAGATACCATACCGATTCCTTGAGGTATTTCTGCACAGATACATAGAAACAGATTAGTTCCTATGGTGAACCCACTTTCCAGTGGGTTCCCTGAATTGCTTATTAGCAACTCTTGTGTTCCTGAAAAACTTTTGGCGTTGGGATGGACAGTTCATTGTTTCATGGTTATAACTCCCACAGATATCACACCCAGGGAAGTCACCACACTCGTCTGAGTGATGGTCTGTGAACCCACAGAATTTACAGGGAGGATAAGGTTTGTAATTTCCCTGTTGCCTTTTGGAACTCTGTGGTCTGTCCCTAGAGGGTGTCTGAGCTCTTTTAGCTGCCATGTGTCTGTCATGATCTAAGGTCGAATGGTGAGAATTTTTACATACATTGCAATAAGGTTTGATTAACCTTTCCCCTTTGGGTTCACCTAGGACTGACTTAGGTTCATGAGAAGTAGAGCATTCAGCGGAAGGCTTAATGTGTTGTTTCAAGAGTTCTACTTCTTTCATAAGAGACAACAGGCGATCTTCAGTGGTAGGTTCAACCTTATTCACAGCTTTAGAAGTGACAGGCTTAAAAGCTACTTGTTTACCAGTTTGTTTAGCAGGCACACGAAAAACTTTGGCTGGAGGATTCTCAATATCTGTCCTAAGTTCGTCCTTAGCAGATCTAGAAGAACTGCTAGGTTTAACTCCAGAGAGTTTGGGCAAAGGTGGAAGCTCAGCCACATCTTCAGAGACAGGGTCATTAGTCAAAGAGGTATCTGACATATGAATAGTCTCTGTAGATTTAAAGACAATGTCTTTGGGTTTGGTGAGAATCCTCAGCTTATTTTTCTTAGTAGTTATATCCCTGTTTAAGTCAGCATGCACTTCATCCCTAAGCAATTCATCAATAGTAAACCTAGCACACAACCATTTTTCAATAATCTTGTTCAATTCAGAGACTTGATCATTTAAAGCTATGTTTTTCAAGGTTAATCTAGCTACTTCATTTTGCATGGATATTTTCTCTAAATTAACCCGCCTGAGAGTTTCACATTCAGCCTTAGCATTTATCATTTCAGATTTAATAGAGTGAAACTTATCAAGTAGGTTCTATCTTTGTTCCTCAACAAAGTGTAAATCAACAATGGTGTAATCAAGGACATGCTTACGTTCATCACTATCAGACATAGATAAAAGCCTGTGTACCTTTTTCATTGTGATGTCAACCCATTGTCCTGATCTAGCATCACCTTTTCCAACAGCTGGTTCATCCTCAGTTATCGCCATAAAAGCCCTGACTCTTGTGGTGTCTTCTTCATCTGAAGTCAGTGGTTCATCATTCCAATCATAAGTTTCAGCAACCAACCCTTTCTCTGTCTTTTTCTCACCACTTTTCTTTTTGGACAGAGCTTCAATCTTCAAGTTCATTTGTTCTAACTCAGCTTTAAGTGCCTTGTACTTATTTTTGTAATCTTTCTTCTCAGTGTCTGAAGAATTGGATTGAGATGAGTTGTTTTGTTGTTTGAACTTGTAGGGTTTGGATGAAGATGATGAATAAGAGGGTGAGGATGTCTTGGTAGAAGGACAGTCTTTTTGATAATGTCTAAGCTTTCCACAGGCAAAACACGTTTCTTTTGACCTGTCAGTTGGTTTACTAGCTGATCCTACTCTTCCAGATCTTTTGTAGTATCTTCTTTGGTTGGCTAGCAACGCTCTTTCATGGAACTCTGCATTGAGGTCTGACAGGAACTCTTGGCTGCTACGGGTATCTTCCTCAATATCAGAATCGCTGTCATGAGGATGTGTTGCAGAGATCAAAGCTTTGGAAGATGCTCCTTGGACAACAAATCTTTCAGTCTCTGATTTGTAGATAGTATCGATCAGCCCTTCTTCATAATTGTACTTACCATAGAGCTGAGCAAGGGTATCATTTTTGATTGAGTTGTTAGCTCTCTGAGTCTGATTCATGCTCAGCCACTTTCTTAGAAGGCTGTTGACAAAAGTAGCATTGATCTCAGCTTGACCAATAGTGACATCATTCATAGCCAGGTCATTTAGAAGAATCTTCAGCCTAGTATAGGTTTGCTGAACCTTTTCACCTTCAAGTGACTTAAAGGCATTAAACTGAAGTCTGAGTGCCTGAATCTTTGTCTCTCTTGTTTCAGAGGGTCCTTCATGGCCAAGAATGAGGTTTGTCCACATTTGTTTAGCTGTGGGACACTGAATGACAGACTTCATGATATGCTTGGGAAGACAGGAAATTATGATGCTTTTGAGCCGTTTATCTTGGTTTGCTAATTTCCTATCAGCTGGAGTCCATTGTTTGAGAGGTTTGGGAAGAGGGTTTTCTTCAGTGGATGTAAGCGCCATGGGAATATATGGACCATTTTCTAAAATTTCTAAGAGAAAAGGTTCAAGTCCATCAAGGTATACAAGAAATTGACTCTTCCAACTGGCAAAGTCTTCTTCATCAAAGACTGGTACACTGGTTACGTGTGATCCACCTCTTGAGTCAAGAAGTTGGGGTAGATCATCGTCATTGGCTGGAGGGTTAAGTCTTGGTGAAGATGGGTTTGTGGAAGGTGATTGTGGGCTAGAAGTTTCCGGCATGATGGATCTTGATTATAAAACTGAGAACGATGTTTCTTGAAGGTTTTAATATCAAACACCGCTCTGATACCAATTGAAAGTCCCTAATCAATGCAAGAAACCCTAATCTTATCTTAATCAACACAAGGTATTACTTTTCAAACGTAATCTTATTATTGTATAATAAAGAATTACAAGTGTTATGGATAACACAGTTTGATGACAATGTGTTGTGCACACTTTGAACAACAATAAACCCCAACTTATGAATACAGTCGTAGCTGTTTGATTCACTAAGTTGTATGCACTAATGTTCTTAATATCTCAAAGTGTTTAACATTAATGCATGGATACACATCCTATTTATAGTGTTACGAGTTTGACTTAAACAGTACTTGATGTCGACTACACAAGCTTTTACAAGTTCCCACATCAGTCACATGATGTCCTTCTATTCTTGGTAGTCTTCCATTATGCTTTAAGGAACAGTTGTCAAAAACAGTTTCCTTATTCTTCATAGTCTCGAACACACAAATGGCATGTCCAAAGTGTGCTGAGAGTTATCAGGGTATTGCCACCCCTGTTAACTCTCAACCCCTCAGAGTCCCTGATACATCTTGGTTGTTATCCATCACAGCCAATGAGTATGTCTTCAGGTAATTCTTCGACTTCCCTGACAATGTCTCTGACATGGACTCCTCTGAGGTTGCTCACAGAGACTTGGATCTCTGTGAGTCTTGCGAAACTTGCCTGCCTCCTAGGCACAAGCAAGGGACTATCTAACAGCCTAATTATGTTTAAATCAATGATCAGGGAATCTAACAAGTTTAGATTCCCAACAACAGGTACGATATTTAATATCGTATAACGGTCTTCACCGACCGGAGGTAAAACGCTACCGATTTAGGACGAATGTCAAAGCCATTCAGTCCGTGTCTATGTTTTGTCTCAAGAAGGTGGCGTCACGGTGTACACAGCAAAGTCAATGATTCAGAAACCACATACTCATGCCTAAAGACATATTCAACAATTAATAGTGTGAGCATATGGATGAAGACACAAGATCACAAGATGGCAAAGACAAGTCAAGGATGATTTGAAGATCTCAAGCTTAAAGACAAAGTCGAAAGACAACGAAAAAGGCTCAAAGATCACAACATGAAGAAACAAGACTACTATTACACGTTCAAGACTTTATGGCGAGATTAGTAATCTCTACAAATTTCCTAAATGACCAAGGTTTATGACCTCTCATTGGGGGAGATTGTTAGCCTCAAAATATTGAGCCAAACAAGAATGCTCGGTCATATATTCATTATGTATCGTATTTTAGAACGATGTAATAGGTAGTATATTAGTCGTGTTATACGGGCTTAACATTAGGCTAAAGTTCATTAATAAGTAACTAAAGCCCAAAAGGAAAGCCCGGCCCAAACCATATAGTCCATAAAGAAGCCCGCATATGGGTGGACTATATATACTACCCTCCTAGCATGTTAGGAGGGTTGGTGATTCATTCTTTCTCTAATCTAATATTTCACAAGTTCACACACTTCTCTCTCTTTTCTCTCTCTAGTTTCTCTCTCTAAACTTCATCTCATTTCTACCTTTCTTTCTTCACTAATAGTATAGAATCATCAAATATTAGGGACAACAGACTTTATGAAAAATAGTTTGAAAATTAGGAACTAATGTGGGCTAGTTTGGGTGGTTGGGGGTGGCCGAGCACCCGTCAGTCACCCTACTGGCTCCGCATCTTCATACTTTCAACTACAAAATAAGATAAGAATCATAAGATGAGCAAAAGTCAGTCTAATGCACTTCCGAATTTAACCTATAGACAAATTGCGTTTTCCTATCATCTTGTCCAAGTTTCTTCAAACCAAAAATCAAACGAGATTATATTGTAAGAATTTATAAAACCAAGAACGAATCAAATCTTAATTCAATAACCAAAACCTCCCAGGTGAAGGTATATTATCTAATTGATAATATTCTTACAATACCATAACAAGAATAACAAGATCAAGATGGCCTCAATTACTAAGAACAAAGAAAACAACAACTCTTTGATTTGGGAGTTTCCATAGATGCCACATTTAGTCCCTTGACTTTCCACAAAAGCTATCTTTAGTCCCTCAACAATCAAGAGCTTCCAAAACCAACTCACAACTTATAATATGCACATTTAACTTTCAACATTGGCAATATTAGTCCTTAAACATTTGTTTCCAGTTTAGACCAACATTTCAACATCCCCACTTGATCTAAACTTGGAAACAATCAAACAATCCTAACTGACCAACAAGCTTCTCATGTGAAACTTAAAACCCTTTAGTAAAAATATTAGGGATTTGATTTACTAACCCAGTCTTTTGAGTTTTAATAAACCCCAACCAAAATTTTATCCCTCGCAAATGCAAGTCAATTTAAAGATGTTTAGTCCTTTCATGAAACACATGATTTGTAACTATCTTAATAGCATATTGAATATCTCAAAACATCTTAACACGCAAAACTGTTCCCAGTTTAAGTCCTTTAAAATCTCAAGGACCCAAACAGTTGTTGAAGCCATGGCTCAATATTTAACTTCAACACTAGACTTAGAAAGGATGTTTTGCTTTTTACTCTTCCAAGAAACTAATGAACCATTTAACAACATGTAGTATCGAGTGACAGACTTTATAGTTACAAGACACTTGGCCCAGTCAACATCACAAATGTCTCAAGAGAAACATTGGAACACTTGACAATATGAACTCCTTTACCAGGAGAGCCTTTCAGGTATCTTAAAACCTAAAGAGCAATCTTAAGTGGAGACCTAAGAGGCCTATGCATAAACTGACTAAGATAATGCACAACATAAAAATATATCAAGCCTAGTGTGTATAAGATAGATAAGTTTACCAATAAGCTTTTGATACTCAGTAATATTATCAAGCATATAATCATTATCAGTAGGTTCACTAGCAATAACAAGATTTTTTTCAAGAGGAATAACAAAAGGCTTACAAGCAAATAAATCAAAGTCAAACAAAGAACAAGACAATATTTTATCTGACTAAGACATAAACCAAAATAAGTATCAATAACCTCAATGCCTAAGAAATACTTCAGTTTCCAAAGATCTTTGATTTGAAACTTACTTTTCAAAAACTACTTAAACTCATTAATGTGTTCACCACTATTACCAGTGGCAACAATATCATCTACATAGACAAGCAAATCAAGAAAAACACCAGACTCATTTTTGGAAAACAAAGTGTTAGTGCAAATATTACGATATTTAAACTATACATCAAAAAGGGATCCATTTGTTTTGTTGATGACAAACATGTAACTTGTAATACATAACGTAAAATGTACAAGTTACTCGTAATCATATTTCATGTATACTTACACGTTTCTATCTTTGTAAAATAAAGATAAATAGTTTTTACATCATTAAGTACCATTCCTTGCAAAAACTATACAAATCCTTCAAGAAAATCCGACAAATAATATGGTTTAGGAGTTGACTTAACCAAATATTTGCAAAATCAAATTGCTGATTTTCTGACAAACAGACGGACCTCGACGGACTTTTTGGGAAAGGGTCTGGCGATGTAAAACCCGCATGCTTTTACCATGAATAGTGCCCTTAAGATCGTACGTCCTAGATTAAAACTTACCCTATTTAGTATTGATCACATTCATGTGCTAATAATCAAGCAAGTGCATACGTGTATGACATGATAAGTATCGATTACGTACAAACTCATGATAAACAGTTAATAGATATTTCACTTGAACATAATTAAATCATGATCACCATTTTAAAACACGAACTAAAATAATTACGTAAGTACTTAATTACGAGTGTAAATAATACGATAAACTACATGATAAAATAAACATAAACACTTTAAACACGAACACGTTTAACCACGAACGAACACGAAACATCGGGACATGAGAAAAGGTACGGGTACCCCATGTGGGGCCCCATACCCACGACACACATAACTAAATGGGCTTAGCCCATTGACTTTTTACATGAAAGGGGGGGTTATGGTAAATATTCATTTCATTTTTACATTTCAAGAAAATAAACATTTAACCTAAAAAGGTTTTTCTCTCCTCCTCTTGGTCTCTTTGTGCCGCCACCTTAAGGACCACCATAGGTGGTTGTTGATTGATCTTGATCTTAAAAATCATTGCTATAAACCGTGTTTGTTCGTCCTCTTCCAAGCTACGTATTGGTATATCATTCTAAACCTTTCTTTTTATTTCTTTTAATCTTTGATTATTTTCATGAACATGTTATTGTTATTCTTATTAAAACATGATAATTAAACATAGATCTAACATGTTTTGGGGCTAATTAAAATCAAAGGTTGTTATATGAGGGTGTTTGTTTTTGGCCGCCTAGTATAACCAACCCGAGGGGGGTTCGGTTTGCTTTTAGCCGCCACCACCAAGACCATTTTGGTCTTGGTTGGTGCATGTGGGACCCACGGCAGCAAGGGGACACAAGTACCCCGAGTTGGCTTGGGGTACGGTGTCGAGTTCATGCCCGATTCATGGTTCGTTGGTTAAATCATGATGTATGCTACATGTTAATATTATGAATTATGAACTTAGGATATAAATTAATTAATAACATGAGATATTAATTAAACCATGACTTAGGTTATTTTTAATTATTAATTTAGCATGATATTAATTTAACCTAAGTATTTTTATGTTATAAGTTATAATTAATTAATTATTTAAAACATGCTTATAATTAATTAATTTAGACATGACTTAGGTTATAATATTAATACATATTAATATACATTTTAACCTATGTAATTTATTCCATTTTAATTAAAACATGTTATACTTTAATTAAAATGCTTAACCTATAGTTTAATTAAAATGCATGAAATAATAATTAAACTATACACTATATCATATGACTTAAGAAATAAGCTTATAAACACTTAGACTTATATTTTAGCTTATGCAACCAGCTTAATTCTAATTATGGAAACTTCTATTTATAGAAACTTAATTAAATAAGGCAACTAATCTATTAATGGAAACCTTCTATATATGGAAATCTATCTATTTCAGGCAGCTAATCTAATCATGGAAACCTTCTATATATGGAAACTTATTTAATTAAGGCAGCTGATCTATTTTTGGAAACTTTCTATTTTTAGAAACTAATCTATTTTAAGCAGTGAATTCTATTTTTGGAAACTTTCAATTTTTGGAAACTTTCTATTTTTGGAAACTTTCTATTTTTGGAAACTTTCTATTTTTGGAAACTTTCTATTTTTGGTAACTTTCTATTTTTGGAAACTTTCTATTTTTGGAAACTTTCTATTTTTGGAAACTTTCTATTTTTGGAAACTTTCTATTTTCGGAAACCTGCTATTTTTGGAAAGTTACTTATTATTACACAGTAAGTATAATAATACATGAATTACCAGTAATACTTTACCAGATTAATCAGAGTACAAGGTAAACACAGATAGGGCTTTAAATAGTAAACCATGACCTAAAACATACAAAGTAAGCTAAGATGAGACATAAAACCCAGTACGTAATCAGTGATTCGATACTTATACACGTGTGTATTCATGTAGCATTAGTGTTCCAGAAGTAGGGGTCTTTCTTCCGTTCATTCACTGGACTTGAGGTACGGATTCCCGTCCTTTCAGTATGGACATTCTTTCCTTATTAGGATTTCCCCGTATGCAGCCAACTGTTTTCCCCAGTATTTGTTTTATTGTTTTAAACTGCTTATGTTTAATTAGCATAATCTATAGCCATATACAAGCATGACCAGTTTCACCTAGTTATGGAGGTACCATAACCATAACATTGGAGGCACCAATGTTATGACTCCCCCATGGCGGAGTGATTGCTCGTGGCGTCCCTTTCAATTTTGGCCATATTATTATATCATGTGGGGCGTATGGGTGCATCCTAGTTACATGTTTTATTCAGTATTTCATGGTGAATGTGGTGTGTGCCTTGCATCCTTCACAAGGAGTTGATCCCTCCTACCCAGACCAGTATATTAATTAGAGGCATCCCCTCTAATCAGCATGATGAGGTCACCCCTCCAAGTATTCATGCACGTGACCTTTTCATGACCTATATGGGCTATGGTATATATATGTTAAAACAGTTTTCATAAGATAAACATAAGGCTTTTCAAACTATAAAACCAGTTTTCTCAATACTTAACCAGTCTACTCAGAACTTAGTCTTCCGCTGTTATATGTTACATGCTTATCCTATTTCATGCTATATTGTACATCCGTGCACTGAGCGTCTTGCTCAGCCGTTTTCCTTTTCATGTTCCCAAAACGGCAGGTACTCAGGGACGCTCGTAGATCTCAAACGTACGTGCATATGGACTGGAAGCTTTACTGTCTTTCTTTACTTTATGCATTTCCTTTACTTTAATACAGCTTGCGATGGACATTGTTTCGTCCTTTCCTTTTACAGTATTTATGTTTGTGTGTGATGAGCTCTACTTTGGGGTTACCGATGTTTGATTCCGGTATTTCCCTTTTATGGTCAAATAATGCTTAGACATTTATCCTTGTATGCTTTGATGACACGCCATGATTATGCGTAAGATTCCATTTCCAAAATGGGGTGTTACAATTATGGGATAAGAGCCAAGGCTTCGACCTGTAGGCTCTCAAATATGACCTGTGATTAGTGGGTAGTCACTACGGTCTTCCTAGAACTGACAGTTGTTTTCATGCATTCATCATTTTTAAGCATACATATACATGTCGTTGTTACCGGGTTTTTGACTAAGTAATGGTTGGTACAGGACTGGCCCTATTTAGTCGCATGTGTTTTATCGAAACTTTTAGATTTGGGACCGACCCATAGGCGTCCCCTCGATATGTCTTTTGTTTTGAGTGAACTGACCAGAGGCGTTCACTCTCGAGCATCAAAAGTTTTCATAAAACTGCATCATGCATTCATACAAAAATTTTCTTGCATAAAATTTTTCTCGTGAAATTTTTGGTATAAATTTTTTTTTTCATGTATATATATAATTTATATTTTATGTTTTGAACTGTTAATTATATGTTTTATGTTATACTGTCAGATGGTTCTCACACGCGAGCAAGAGCAGCTCAATGCTGCAATTCAGGCTGCCATGCAAGCCTTGCTTCCTCAACTGAGGAATGACATCCGCGCTGAAGTCCAAGCTGCCAACAATCAGCAGCAGCAGAATCAGGCACCTCCTCCTCCTCCTCCTCCTCCAGTGACACTAGCAGTGTGGCTGGAAAGATTCAACAAGCTCCGTCCTAGAGCTTTTGAAAAGACTGATAGCCCCAGCGATGCTGAAAGCTGGTTGACTCATATCGAGAAGATTTTCAATGCTATGGGCTGTGACCCCGCATACAAGGCGAGATTGGCATGCTACCGGTTTGAAGGCGATGTACTCAGCTGGTGGCTAGCCTTGACGCAGTCGGAAGGAGGTGATGATTGGGTCGCTGGTTTGACATGGGCCCAATTCAAGGAGAGAGTGATGGAGCAGTTCTTTCCCAAGGCAGAGCAGGACAAGCTCAAGCGAGAGTACCATGGGATACGACAGAGAGCGGGCGAGAATAGAAACGAATTCATGCAGCGCTTTCTTCGCTTAGCTGGTTTCCTGGGAGCAGCAGCTGGTACTCCTGAGGACCAGGCACACCACTTTAGATGGGCACTTCGCACCTCGGTCGCGAACAATCTGGTGTGTGCTACGTTCAATACAGTAACACAAGTGGCCGACGCAGCAAGGAAGCTAGAGATGCTGCAGGAACGAGATGAGTTCGGGGAAGCTGAAAGACCCGACAAGAGGTACACATTTTGTATTCAAACGGTAACCAAACTGCATCCTATCATTATATGTTCAATAATCATCTCTTAAACTGTATCTTCCAGGCAGAAAACTGGGGACCGGTCTCAGCCGGCTACTCAGCAGCAGCCTCATCAGCCCAAGGGAAATGGTCACACTAACGACCGTTCTGTTGTGGAAAGGCGTAGCGGTAATGATAATTACCGTAACAACGCTGGACACTCCAACAACAGCAGGTCCTACTATTTACGTATCTTCTTATGATTTCATGTTATATCTCTCATGCTGATACTATATTAACCTTTACCAGGAACCACGGTAACGGGAAGGACCAGAACCACAGGGGTTCGCAGCCTAACCATTCAGCTATCACTGGTGAACATCTTATGATGCATATGTCTTATACTCGTGCATATACTTTATCTTAACACATTTTGTCATCAGCATGCCCTCAGCAAGCAAGGACTCCTGCTGGAGGATTCACTCATCCTCTTTGCAATACTTGCCATCGCAGACACCCTGGCCCATGTCGTCGTGATTCCGACGCGTGCTACAAGTGCGGTCTCCCTGGCCATCGTATGAGAGATTGCCGTAAGGGTGAGATGGAGGGTACCTTGGGTCATGCTGATAGTAAGCCGCCTCCTACCACTGGGCGTGTCTACACGACATCTCGCGATCAGGCAAATAAATCTACAGGTACCATTACTGGAATTTTGTATATGTACGGCCAAGCTGCATGTGTTCTTTTCGACACGGGTGCCACTCACTCAGTTATTTCCACTACATATGCTAAGAACATCAGGACACTTCCCTTGCCATTAGAAAATAGGCTTACCATTTCCACGCCTTTGAGGGACTCTGTATTAATAACTCATGTATACAAGAGTCTTCCTCTAGAGTTTTACGATAAAGTTCGTGCAGTAGATGCACTTCCCCTAGACATGATTGAGTTCGATATGATTCTCGGCATGGACTGGCTATCCAAACACCATGCTACCATAGACTGCCACTCATATCGGGTGATCTTCGGCGACATTAATGCACCAGAGTACATTCATAACGGGTTCATACCCGGACGGTCTGTACAAGTCATATCTACCTTGCAAGCACGTGCATTACTGTCACATGGCTGTGAGGGTTATCTAGCTACGGTTCACGACATGGATGCTGAATCCCCATCGATTCAGGATCAACCAGTAGTTTCGGAATTTCAAGACGTCTTCCCAGCTGAACTCCCCGGCATACCACCTGCACGAGAAGTGGAGTTCAACATCGACCTTGTTCCAGGAGCTGAACCAATCTCTAAGGCTCCGTATCGTATGGCTCCCATAGAGCTAAAAGAACTGAAGGACCAACTGCATGAACTTCTTGAGCGAGGGTTCATTAGACCAAGCGCATCTCCATGGGGCGCACCGGTCTTGTTCGTTAAGAAGAAGGACGACAGCATGCGACTTTGCATAGACTACCGTGAACTTAATAAGATTACCATCCGCAATAGATATCCACAGCCACGTATAGATGATCTGTTTGACCAACTTCAAGGAGCCAAACACTTCTCAAAGATCGATCTAAGGTCAGGCTACCATCAGCTAAGGGTTAAAGAGCAGGATATTGCCAAGACTGCTTTTCGTACCCGCTATGGCCATTATGAGTTTGTAGTCATGCCATTCGGCCTGACTAATGCTCCAGCAGTATTCATGGATCTGATGAACAGAATCTTCCATGAATTCCTTGATAAGTTTGTCATTATATTCATCGATGACATCCTGATTTTCTCAAAGTCCACGGAGGAACACGAAGACCATCTCCGTACGATACTACAGATTCTTCGTCAGAAGCAGCTGTATGCGAAATTCTCCAAGTGTGAGTTCTGGTTAAACAAAGTGGCATTCTTAGGTCACATTGTATCAGCAGAAGGGATCACTATGGACCCAGCGAAGGTTGAGGCTATCACTAAATGGCCAAGACCAACGTCAGCGACAGAAGTCCGCAGTTTCTTGGGCTTAGCTGGATATTATCGCAGATTCGTGGAGAACTTTTCCCGTTTGGCACTACCTCTCACCAAACTGATGCGAAAAGGAGAGAAATTCGTCTGGACGGAAGAACGAGAGAAGAGCTTCGAAGACCTAAAGCAGAAGTTAGTATCTGCACCTATTCTTACTCTCCCATCTGGTACAGGTGGATTTCAGATCTACAACGATGCATCGGGGAAGGGACTGGGCTGTGTTCTCATGCAACATGGGAAAGTGATCGCGTATGCTTCACGGCAGCTTAAGCCCTATGAAGAAAACTACCCTACGCATGACCTGGAACTTGCTGCAGTGGTGTTCGCATTGAAAATATGGAGGCACTACTTATACGGAGAATCATGCAACATTTTCACGGATTACAAGAGCTTGAAGTATATCTTCACTCAACGTAAATTGAACATGAGACAAAGGAGATGGTTGGAACTGTTGAAGGATTATGATATTAACCTACAGTATCATCCCGGAAAGGCTAATGTAGTAGCAGATGCACTCAGCAGAAAGTCTGGAATGATCAACGGCATTGAAATCAAGGAACAAAACATAAGAGACTTGGAGCGGCTAGACATCGAAATCATGGTACGTGGGCAGCACGGATACTGGGCAAATCTTAGAGTAGAACCCGAGTTACTGTCTAGGATCAAGGAAGCTCAGAAGGATGATGGAGAAATATGGGCGATAATTCAAAATTTGGAGAAGCAGACAGAATTCAGAATGGACGCAGACGGTATCGTTTGGCAGGGCATGAGACTTTGTGTTCCTGACAATCAAGAACTCCGGGAAGCATTGTTAGCTGAAGCTCACAGCTCCCCATTTTCTATACATCCTGGGTCGACAAAAATGTACCATGACATCAGACAGTACTTTTGGTGGAGTGGTATGAAACAGGATGTAGCCACTTATGTCTCCAAATGTCTTACCTGCCAGCAGGTTAAGATTGAGCATCAGCGATCGGGCGGTCTCCTTCAACCGTTGGATATTCCAGAGTGGAAGTGGGACAAAATCACCATGGATTTTGTTACCGGTCTTCCGCCTACCAAGAAGAAGCACGATGCCATTTGGGTCATCGTCGATCGACTCACCAAATCAGCTCATTTCTTACCGATACGCAAGGAAGATCCGGTAAGTAAACTCGCAGATACTTACAGAAGGGAGATCATGAGACTCCACGGTGCTCCCTCCAGCATCGTCTCAGACAGAGATCCTCGTTTCACGTCGCGATTCTGGAAAGGTCTGCAAAACGCTTGGGGTACACAACTTAAGCTGAGTACGGCCTTTCATCCTCAAACGGACGGACAGTCGGAGCGAACAATTCAGACATTGGAAGATATGTTAAGGTCGTGTGCGTTGGAATGGACAGGTGATTGGGACGATTACGTCTGTTTGGTCGAGTTTGCATACAACAACAGCTGGCACGCAAGTATCAAATGTGCTCCTTTCGAAATGTTGTATGGCAGGAAGTGTCGCGCTCCAATCTGCTGGGATCAAGTGGGAGAGCGAACACTCGAAGGACCAGAAATTATAGAAATGACCAATGAGAAGATAGAAGTAGCTAAGCAGAAGCTGCAGGAAGCACGGTCACGTTAGAAGAGTTACGCTGATAAGCATCGTAGGGACATACATTTTAATGTGGGAGACCACGTCTTCCTCAAGGTTTCACCGGCGCGTGGTGTTAAACGCTTCGGGATCAAAGGGAAACTAAGTCCTCGTTTCATCGGACCGTTTGATATCATTGAACGAGTCGGTGAAGTATCTTACCGATTGGCGTTACCTCCTCAGCTTTCGCACGTGCATAACGTGTTTCATGTGTCCTTACTCAGAGGGTACAAGTATCATCCCCTTCACATGGTTCAGTATCCACTGGAACAGATACGTGAAGATCTCACTTTTATAGAGGAACCCGAACGAGTTCTTGATAGGCAAGAACGAGTCATGAGAAGGAAGACGATTCCATTCGTAAAAATTCTTTGGAGGGACCATACCGAGCGGGAAGCCACTTTGGAAACGGAGGAGTCTATCCGGGCTTCTTACCCTCACTTCATATTTTGAGTTCGGGTATGTTACTTCTTTCCAGTTTACTTTATCTATAATTCGGGGACGAATTATTCTTTTTAGGGGGGAAGAATTGTAAAACTCGCATGCTTTTACCATGAATAGTGCCCTTAAGATCGTACGTCCTAGATTAAAACTTACCCTATTTAGTATTGATCACATTCATGTGCTAATAATCAAGCAAGTGCATACGTGTATGACATGATAAGTATCGATTACGTACAAACTCATGATAAACAGTTAATAGATATTTCACGTGAACATAATTAAATCATGATCACCATTTTAAAACACGAACTAAAATAATTACGTAAGTACTTAATTACGAGTGTAAATAATACGATAAACTACATGATAAAATAAACAGAAACACTTTAAACACGAACACGTTTAACCACGAACGAACACGAAACATCGGGACACGAGAAAAGGTACGGGTACCCCATGTGGGGCCCCATACCCACGGCACACATAACTAAATGGCTTAGCCCATTGACTTTTTACAGGAAAGGGGGGGTTATGGTAAATATTCATTTCATTTTTACATTTCAAGAAAATAAACATTTAACCTAAAAAGGTTTTTCTCTCCTCCTCTTGGTCTCTTTGTGCCGCCACCTTAAGGACCACCATAGGTGGTTGTTGATTGATCTTGATCTTAAAAATCATTGCTATAAACCGTGTTTGTTCATCCTCTTCCAAGCTACGTATTTGTATATCATTCTAAACCTTTCTATTTATTTCTTTTAATCTTTGATTATTTTCATGAACATGTTATTGTTATTCTTATTAAAACATGATAATTAAACATAGATCTAACATGTTTTGGGGCTAATTAACATCAAAGGTTGTTATATGAGGGTGTTTGTTTTTGGCCGCCTAGTATAACCAACCCGAGGGGGGTTCGGTTTGCTTTTAGCCGCCACCACCAAGACCATTTTGGTCTTGGTTGGTGCATGTGGGACCCACGGAAGCAAGGGGACACAAGTACCCCGAGTTGGCTCGGGGTACGGTGTCGAGTTCATGCCCGATTCATGGTTCGTTGGTTAAATCATGATGTATGCTACATGTTAATATTATGAATTATGAACTTAGGATATAAATTAATTAATAACATGAGATATTAATTAAACCATGACTTAGGTTATTTTTAATTATTAATTTAGCATGATATTAATTTAACCTAAGTATTTTTATGTTATAAGTTATAATTAATTAATTATTTAAAACATGCTTATAATTAATTAATTTAGACATGACTTAGGTTATAATATTAATACATATTAATATACATTTTAACCTAAGTAATTTATTCCATTTTAATTAAAACATGTTATACTTTAATTAAAATGCTTAACCTATAGTTTAATTAAAATGCATGAAATAATAATTAAACTATACACTATATCATATGACTTAAGAAATAAGCTTATAAACACTTAGACTTATATTTTAGCTTATGCAACCAGCTTAATTCTAATTATGGAAACTTCTATTTATAGAAACTTAATTAAATAAGGCAACTAATCTATTAATGGAAACCTTCTATATATGGAAATCTATCTATTTCAGGCAACTAATCTAATCATGGAAACCTTCTATATATGGAAACTTATTTAATTAAGGCAGTTGATCTATTTTTGGAAACTTTCTATTTTTAAAAACTAATCTATTTTAAGCAGTGAATTCTATTTTTGGAAACTTTCAATTTTTGGAAACTTTCTATTTTTGGAAACTTTCTATTTTTGGAAACTTTCTATTTTTGGAAACTATCTATTTTTGGTAACTTTCTATTTTTGGAAACTTTCTATTTTTGGAAACTTTCTATTTTTGGAAACTTTCTATTTTTGGAAACTTTCTATTTTTGGAAACCTGCTATTTTTGGAAAGTTACTTATTATTACACACTAAGTATAATAATACATGAATTACCAGTAATACTTTACCAGATTAATCAGAGTACAAGGTAAACACAGATAGGGCTTTAAACAGTAAACCATGACCTAAAACATACAAAGTAAGCTAAGATGAGACATAAAACCCAGTACGTAATCAGTGATTCGATACTTATACACGTGTGTATTCATGTAGCGTTAGTGGTCCAGAAGTAGGGGTCTTTCTTCCGTTCATTCACTGGACTTGAGGTACGGATTCCCGTCCTTTCAGTATGGACATTCTTTCCTTATTAGGATTTCCCCGTATGCAGCCAACTGTTTTCCCCAGTATTTGTTTTATTGTTTTGAACTGCTTATGTTTAATTAGCATAATCTATAGCCATATACAAGCATGACCAGTTTCACCTAGTTATGGAGGTACCATAACCATAACATTGGAGGCACCAATGTTATGACTCCCCCACGGCGGAGTGATTGCTCGTGGCGTCCCTTTCAGTTTTGGCCATATTATTATATCATGTGGGGCGTATGGGTGCATCCTAGTTACATGTTTTATTCAGTATTTCATGGTGAATGTGGTGTGTGCCTTGCATCCTTCACAAGGAGTTGATCCCTCCTACCCAGACCAGTATATTAATTAGAGGCATCCCCTCTAATCAGCATGATGAGGTCACCCCTCCAAGTATTCATGCACGTGACCTTTTCATGACCTATATGGGCTATGGTATATATATGTTAAAACAGTTTTCATAAGATAAACATAAGGCTTTTCAAACTATAAAACCAGTTTTCTCAATACTTAACCAGTCTACTCAGAACTTAGTCTTCCGCTGTTATATGTTACATGCTTATCCTATTTCATGTTATATTGTACATCCGTGCACTGAGCGTCTTGCTCAGCCGTTTTCCTTTTCATGTTCCCAAAACGGCAGGTACTCAGGGACGCTCGTAGATCTCAAACGTACGTGCATATGGACTGGAAGCTTTACTGTCTTTCTTTACTTTATGCATTTCCTTTACTTTAATACAGCTTGCGATGGACATTTTTTCGTCCTTTCCTTTTACAGTATTTATGTTTGTGTGTGATGAGCTCTACTTTGGGGTTACCGATGTTTGATTCCGGTATTTCCCTTTTATGGTCAAATAATGCTTAGACATTTATCCTTGTATGCTTTGATGACACGCCATGATTATGCGTAAGATTCCATTTCCAAAATGGGGTGTTACAGGCGAGGTCCATGGGTACCTGAGCTTTGGCTATAAATAGATACCTCAAGCTCACTCATTTCTTACACCTTTCTAACATATTCTTCTCTCTAAATTTGATCCTCTATTAGATATTTCTTTTCTCTTACATGTAGATCTTGGATCTATAATTGTTCTTCTTCTTGTTTAGTGTTTCTCTTTATAGTTATGGAGATCACTCAAGGTGTAAACAAGATCAAGAAGTTCAAGCACAAGACATACATCAAGTCATTGTGTCACCTCTATCTAGACTAGTTTCTTTGTACTTGTCATCTCATGGTATTATGTCCAAGATCTATGATCTTGACATCTCGTGTTCTTCTCAACCGAGATCCATGACTTATCATCATTGATCTATACATCTAGGAGCGGAAAGGCCAAAGGCTAAGTACGTGTTGACTTAGTGTATAGATCCATATTTCTCTTTTATGAGATCTATGATCTTGATGCTTCATGACTCGATTTTATAAGGATTACGAATATGTCAAGACAAGTTCTTCAAGATATAATCCATGATCTAGGCAAGATAATATCATAGAGTCATCTCTATCTATCACAAACTATCATAAACCAATGTATGTTGTCAGTTTTTGTGTGAACCCGGTACTTGGATTAATACCTACAAATGTTGTAAGGTTAAAAGTCGTGTTGGTTCTACTTGCATGTAAGAACCCGGGTGTTGGTCCTATCCATTAGGAAAGGACCCGGTGTGTAGCTTACTACCGGATAATGTGTTAACGATGTAGAAGGGACTTGTTGTACCCACGTGAAAGAACACGACATCCTAGCTTAGGTGTCGGTAACGATCGTAAGCCAATGTGTGTTTCTCCACCGGTGTAAAGGAGATTCTTTACTAGTGAAGTCGAACTCTCGAGTAGGTGACTCGGGGAGTGGATGTAGGGCAAGGAAGGTGTCCTTGTAGTCGAGCCACTATAAATCATTGTGTCGGTTTGCATTTACTTTACTTTATTGCTTTATCCTTATACTTGGATTGCTTGTGTGTGTTATGATATTTCAATGTGCTACTTGGTTCATATAGTCTTTGACTATAAACAAACACATACCATGTCCTCATCAATGGACATTTGATATAAAAAGTTTTAAAAGATTAACAAAAATCTATTCAACACCCCTTCTAGTTTTCTACAATTGGTATCAGAGCGGGTAGCTCTAATTTCTTTAAAAAATGGTTTTTAATATAGCGCACGGTCCATGTTTCAAATTATTTTGAAGCGGGATAAAATATGAGAAGCGTTTGTTTGATTATTACTTACAAATTTTGTTGTTAATATAACTTGTTATATTAGCTTGAAGATTTCCATGAAACATAAATAAAGATGTTTAAAAAGGATTCGTGAGTGTCCTTAAAGAAAATTTACAAAATACGGGGTTTAAAGGAGTGTTTGGCACAACACTTAATTTCTTTGAGAGTAAATTACACGGTTCGTCCTTATGGTTTGCATTGACCGACGTCGTTGGTCCTTTGACCAAAAAAGTTGCACCGTTCGACCTTAACTTTGAAACTTTTCCGTCGTTTGTCCCTCGCTTTAACTGGCCCCACAAGAGATTGTTTAGTCATTTTGTCACAGGGGTATTTTTGTCCTTTCCCTCTCTTACTCCATCCCAATAAAACCCATCTATGTCAAATCTCTAACTGGTAATTCATCTTCAATAAATGCATCACCAAGTTTGTAATTCATAAATGCCATAAATGGTAATTCATCTTTAACAATAAAATCAAATCCCTTAAATAATAATTCATCAAATCCCATAGATAAATAAATCAAATCCCATAAACACCAAGATCTGAAAATAGAATTAAACCCACCCGCGCACATCAACATCCTAATTCATAGTTTTGTACAACCTTGAATCACACTTTTTACCTCTTGGGTATGTGCTGATCAACGTAGTTTTAATCAATAGATTAAATGGTTTGAATTTTGTCATTGTATGATGTGTGAAATTTGTTTTCATATGATAAAAATTGTAGGATGTTGTCATTCATAATTCGTTTGATGAGTGTGTGCGAATCGAGAGCGAGTTGAGGCAAAAAAATTGGTGAAGCCGAGAAGAGGGTGAGTGCGGGTTTGAAGAAATCGAGATAAGTTAATGGTTGATAAAGATGGGGCTGTTAGTGAAAGAGAAGGAGGTGGTTGAAATGAGTGTCAGTGCGGCTTTGTTAGTGAAAGAAAAGGAGTTGGTTGAGAAAAGTATGATTGAATTGAAGACCGAGGTTGATGAATCGAAGAGGAATATCGACAAAGACGAAAAATGATTGGGGAGAAGCTATCCATGATGGTCATATATCAGCATAGTCGTCGGGAGTATAAGCTTCAAATATCTTTGCAAATAGGCCTGTTTTTCTTATGGGATCCACACCCATGCCTTTGCACAATAGATCATGTTGGGAATAAAATTAGCTAAGTCACTGGAACGCTGACAAGAGGAAATTGGACGCTGACAAGAGTAAACGAGGCGCTGACAGATGAGACGCTGATAAGAATTATCAAGGCGTTGACAAGAAGAATCTTAAAGACAAAGACAAGGACTAAATCTGCCAATGATGAATTCTTCAAGCTGGTGGACAAAATATGAAGATAAGAATTCAGAATATATTCTTAATGTTTAAAAAGATTTAGTCAATAAGTTATGTTTATCTTATGTCTTTTCCTAAAATAGTTGATCTTATCTTTTTGTACAAGGCTCCTTAAACCTATAAAAGGAGGCCTTAGGGTTAGACATAAGACACATCTTTTTCACACACCTCTTCCACATATCTCATAACACTTTCATTGTAATCATTCATTGATATTATTAATCAAAGTGAAAGTTTGGTTTACTTTGTTTTGTTCTTTGTTCTAAGTGTTAAATTCCGCATAACACTTAGTTTGTTCAATACAACAAGGTTTCTCTACGTGTTAAACTTGATTTAATCTCGTTAACACAAAGCTAAATCGATCTAATTTTGGGATCAACAAGTGGTATCAGAGCTTGTTGAGAAACTTTGATTTGAAGAACGAAATCCAATATCGTGAGGTGAACCAGGCTAAGGAAGAAGGTGAAGAAGAAGCTGATGATGTTTTCAGTTAAGTCCGCGTCTACTTCAAGTTCCAATTCTTCTTCATATTCTGATAATGAGGTATGTAATGACTCTTCTTGTAGGTTAAATACTGAAAGACTTAATAAAGAGGTTTTAAGACTGTTATCAGATGTGAGTACTGAGAGATGCAAGTTGTCTAACTATCAACTTGCTCTTACTCAAACTGAAAAGACTGTAGCTGAGTATAAGAAAATGGAGTTTGACCTAAAAGATCAAATCAATATTTTAAAACATGATTTAAACTCTAGTATGGATATTAGAAACATCATGAACAGAGTCAATACTGAATTACAGGCTAAGTTAGATGAGGATATCAAGAATAAGGATAATGTAGACCTTAAAATTCAAAGATTTGATAAGGCCTCACAAACCCTAGAAAAATGTGTTAGTGAACAAAGGGATTCTAGGGATATGACTGGGATTGGGATGAAAGAATATGTTGCCGTTCCACCACCTGCTGGGAACTTCTATGGTGTCCATAGAAAGGATCTCTCTTGGACTGGTATTCCAGAACTCCAAGAAGAGGAATTTATTCCTCCACCTAGAGTTCTCTCTCCAGTTGAGGAATATCAACAAAAGATTATTGACCTAGAAGAGTGGAAGAAGGCCAACCCCACTTTGTTTGTTAAGGGTGGGATGCTTAGTGAGAGTCCATATGTGCCTACACCTATTGAGAGTCCAGTAGTATCTACACCTATCACTGTGACCAATCCCATCACTAGAAAAGCTGTTAATCTTGGCTCCCCAATTAAGAAACAACCTAGTGTTAAATACGCTGAAATGTATAGGAAACCTAGGTCATTCAGAAGCCAAGAAAGTGTTAATGGAACAGGGTTTTATCAGTCTAAGCCTAAGTTTGTGTCCAAAAAGGCTTGTTACTCATGTGGGAGCTTTTCACATTTGGCCTATAATTGTGTCAGTGGATACAATTCATTCGCTAATAATAGGTCATCTAATGTCAATCATAGAACTTTTGTCCACACTAGACCACAGGCTACTAGACCAGCTCCTTTCTTCTCTAAGGCAACTAATACTCATGGACAAAGGCCCTTTCAAAAGACCAACACTTGGTCAAACAGACAGTATGTTCCTGTAGCAAACCCTAATTTGGGCGCTGATAGGAACAAATTCAGCGCTGACAAGAAAAAATTCAGCGCTGACAGGAACAAATTCAACGCTGACAGGCACAAATGCAGCGCTGACAGCTCCAAGTTTGGTATGAGACCTTATTTTAGACCATATAAACAAAGATACTTGGTTAATAAGGGTCAAGGGTCTAAAGCATCATCCCACTTAACATGGAAACCTAAACAAGAACAAAACTCCAACTTTAATGGTATTTCAATGAGTTGCAATAGACTTAAATATATTAAGAAGGTCATTACTAGACTCATTGGAACAAGTTGGGTGATTAGGTCCCAAAGGGATGAACAAGGATTTGTGGTAAAGAATAAGACCACTCTAGTTGAACAACTAGACAGATCCAAGTCTGATAAGGCTTGGATCTCCAAAGAAAACTAATTTGTTTTCTTTTTGAGCAGCCTATCCAAAAGCAGATTGATGATCAAGGATATTGGGATAGTGGATGCTCAAGGAACACGCATTGTTGGTCTTTCCATTAATATTATTTTTATCCACTAACATGTTATCTCTACCCATTATTGTGATAAAGGGTAGCCTCTGTTGGTGTGTTTTTGTGGTTTTTGTCTAACTATGCAGGAAAATGGAGCTACATTTGGATGGATACAGAATTGCAAACTTTTATTTATGATGGTTGGAGTGTTTACATTCCAATCTTGAGATAAAATTTTGCTTCTTCATATATAATGATTTGTATGCTTGTGTTAAGGGGAGGTAAACCTTTAGGTTTTTGGGTACTCTTAGAGCACTCTTATCACAATTCTAGATTGTGTCCACTGGTGAGTACGATTTAGTTTTCTAAATCGTGAGGCACTGTAGCATGCAAAGTTGATATACTGTGCATGCTGCCAAGACTTTTGACCTAGAATTGGGTGTGGTCGTATGGGTGACTTGGGGTATATATATTTTGGGATTACTTGGGGTGTTTCAAAGGTTTTATATGAGTTAACTTTCTCTTTGGGGCATTTGTGAACAAAGGACTCTAGAGTTCATGTGTGTCTATCATGCTTTTTTGCATGTGTGTATGCATGAACAGTGTTTGTCACTCTTGCTTATTAGTCTAGTTAATTTCCTTAGGATTATTACCTTTGTTTATGTTCTAACTAAAGTTTTCTATATTCTCAAGTCCATTTTATGTTATGACATCTTAGCTGGTGTCATTTATAAACTTCTTTGTAGACCCAAAATGTTTCATCACCCTTTCATTTTTCAAATTTTTGGGTATCTGGAAGCCTAATGATCATTGAGATGTTTTTCCTAGTGATTGACATCTAGTAGCAGCAGAGATCACTTTCACAAGGGTGTATAGTGTTATGGAGATGGCTGAGACTATTGGCACTAGCTTTAATGCAGGTCAAGTCAGTCTTATCATCAGTAAGTCCATCCCCATGTCCTATGAATCAACATTGAGGATTCATTTCCCGAATGTGGACGAGGATAGTATGAAACCTTTGGCATTAATGGAATTGACGAAAATCTGTATTAGCTTGTAAAAGCATAATACAGAAATGGTACAAATTGTCAAGGATCACTGTTTTGAACTGATAGACTTGGAAGCTGATGCAAGGTGGATGTTATTAGTTCCGTTCTTGTATATTGATCTTGGAGGGGAGTCTTAAAAAGGGGAGGAGCAATCAAATTTGAGTGACAAAAGTAATAAAGAAAGCTCCAAAGACTCTACAGGTACTGAAGATGATTAAGATCAAGTGAAGGCTGACTATACAAGGGATTTGAGTGATTGACTTTTCGAGATTTATTATTACTCAAATTTAGGGATAAGTATGTTTGTAAGAATCCTCTCTGTATGTTTTATTTTATTCAGAAACTTGATTACTAGAGTAGATATCAAGTTTAGGGGAGGATTGTTGGGAATAAAATTAGCTAAGTCACTGGAACGCTGACAAGAGGAAATTGGACGCTGACAAGAGTAAACGAGGCGCTGACAGATGAGACGCTGATAAGAATTATCAAGGCGTTGACAAGAAGAATCTTAAAGACAAAGACAAGGACTAAATCTGCCAATGATGAATTCTTCAAGCTGGTGGACAAAATATGAAGATAAGAATTCAGAATATATTCTTAATGTTTAAAAAGATTTAGTCAATAAGTTATGTTTATCTTATGTCTTTTCCTAAAATAGTTGATCTTATCTTTTTGTACAAGGCTCCTTAAACCTATAAAAGGAGGCCTTAGGGTTAGACATAAGACACATCTTTTTCACACACCTCTTCCACATATCTCATAACACTTTCATTGTAATCATTCATTGATATTATTAATCAAAGTGAAAGTTTGGTTTACTTTGTTTTGTTCTTTGTTCTAAGTGTTAAATTCCGCATAACACTTAGTTTGTTCAATACAACAAAGTTTCTCTACGTGTTAAACTTGATTTAATCTCGTTAACACAAAGCTAAATCGGTCTAAGTTTGGGATCAACAGATCATTGTACCAAAGCTCAATAGAACCAAGGTGTGATCGATAGTGATTATGCCCAGATGCTTGCTTCATATATTCATTCCATTCTTTGATATTATCTTGCATCTGCTTAATGTTTGGCAACTTAAATGAACCTTCCAGAAGTTTGTATATAACTAAAGTGGAATAATATATTAGAATCCATAAGAGTTTGTATATAACTAAAGTGAAGGAACCTGTAAAGACCGACTCATATAGAGTCTGAAACGAAGTGACCAAATGTTGGTGATTCAAATATATTTTTTACTTTCTCTACGCCATCAAACCCAGTAGAAAAGATGACAACGTCGGCTTCAATTTGAATCTTCTCTTCTTGCTCAACAATGGAAAATCCTTTTTATACATGGTACCATGTTATACTTGGCCAACGGAAATGTAATGTTGGCGTGGCTTTCCACAAGTTTCATCAGTGTCCAACGCTGTTAATTGATGTTATTAATAAGATGATCTAATTTGGAAGGTGAATTTAATGTGTGAAGAAGATGTAGATGATGATGAAGAAAGAAAGGGAAATGAATGGTGGAGTAAGGGAGTTAATGGACAACTTTGCCCAAAATGACTTATTTTTCATTTGTGCGAGGGACAAACGATGGAAACGGTTTCAAAGTTAAGGCTGAACGGTGTAATTTTTTTGGTCAAAGGACGAATGACGTCGGTCAACGCAAACCATAAGGACGAACGGTGTAATTTACTCATACGTTGAAAAATCATTTCTGTAAACTCATAGATAAGCCTCATAAGTAGAAATGATGTTTAAGATGTGTACTATATGGTTGTTATCAAGTCTAGCAAGTCCTATGCACTTCCGCTATGTCAAAACACAATTTTTGGGGAAAATATGCAGTATGTCTCACAGACCCTTGGACCCCTTTCGTAAAGGGGCGGACCCTTTGTTAAAAGGGTTTTTCGGGCTCTGTGACTGTCTGTGATGCAGTTTTTCAAAATGTCATAACTTTTTAACCGTAAGTTCGTAGAAGTCGTGTCACCTATCATTTTGAAGGTAATTGAGTCTACTTTCATGTAAGAACACTCTTAAGTGCTGGTTAGATCCATAAGATAGTGAAACAAGTCAAAATTCAATAATGTGTCAAAAATTATGAACTTACTTTAAGCATTTCATCTTATTTCTCTTAAGTCGGACATATCAAGTTAGCTTGTCATTGAATAAGGTTTTGTCCACGTCCTAAAACAAATAATTTTGTCATATAAAGGAAACTAATCAAGCTTGGTATACATCGTCATACTTAAACACAAAGTGAAGAAAAATATTTGTATGATAAAAGTTACTTGCTTTAGTTTATGAGTTTACATATATTTTGATTGATCATTGCAAGTTGAGATTACTTCTATGTGTGATAAATATATGTTAACCTTGCCATGTTACCTACTTTCTTGCTTGTCAAATTACATGATTATTCACAATAGGACATTTGCTTGATTTTGTGCACTAAGGTGGGAAGTTGTTTTTCAATGTACTTATAGACTTAACTCACTCTCTTGGCATATGCTATACTCGTACTTGAACCTATTAAGTAACTTAGAAACATGAACTAAGTAAACATGTCAAGTTTACCACCTTCGGTATTTTTCTAAACATATGTTCTTGAAAAGGGATGTTTCGTATACATAAAACAATGATGTTAAAAAGGATCTGAAGGATTTTCCTTTTGTTGAGTACTAATGGATATTTGTGCATATGAACATCTTGCTTGAGTCAAACATTGTATGATTATATGATTACTTCTTCTACTTGCATATCACTATAGATAACCATTGCATTACACCTATATGCTTACATGTTTTCCATTTGTCTTTCATTCTATATGCATATATGCTTTCGTGTTGACATTTATGTGCACATGTAATCAGTTTTCAGTGAGAAATATTTTTCAATGGGATATGTTCGGTAACACTCAAATTGTATGAGAGGTATGATTAAACCAAACGGACCCATAAGACAATCGGGACCAACACTTGAGTTTCATGATTTATAGGTATGCTTGAATTCTGGACTTGAGCCCAACGAATGGATTAGACAATGGTCATCCAATACATATGACGGGTAATGGGAACCGTTTTAGCACATGATAATCCATGGAAAGAGGTAATGTTATCTTTGATGATAACGTCATAATAACATGCTTACCACTCGAGTATGCTATGAATATGCTTGCTACAAAGGTACAATCTCTTAACCCTTAGCTTCAATTACAACGTATACATGTGGAACATGGTTGTTGAACAACTCTTTAAGTCTATCTTCCAAATTAGGGTCAAAATTACGTTTTCCTTAAAAACTGTCTCAGAGATGCACGGACCCCGTCGGACCCCTTTTATAAAGAGTCCGTGCCCTGCACAGTGTCAAAAAGTTGTTTTTCTAAAATAACTTGAATCAACGCATGCACAACGAATACGTAGTTTTTGTAAAACTTGTGTGAATATAATCCCTAGTAAAAAATGAATGTTTTTCATAAACAACATGTGTCATACTTGTTCATCACCAGTATTTCAACAATGCTCAATAGGAACTATGCTAGATCCCTCGCATTAAGTTTGTGTGTTTGTGTGTTACATTACATATAGGCATTAACTAAAAAATGTTACATAAATGTTTTGTGAATCATTTGAGTAATAAAACACGCTTTGTTAGGTAAAATTGGTCACTTAAGGTTTTCCAACTCTTTTATTTATTTCACAAAAACAACCAAGGTAAGTAACCTTCATTTGTCGATTTTTATAAGATATGCAATAGTGCATTCTTAAAAAGCTTTCTTTTACGTAGACATTACTTTCTATACCTTTTTGCATACATCTTGCTCTAATTGACTCTTTCTTGATTATGCCTCTATATGTTGCTTAGTTTCTTACACAATCCATATGCTTGATTAGGATTTTATGAAACATGATAGTTGAGTCACTCTAGGCTAATTACTAATGGTCAATAAAAATCAAATCCTTGTTTCACTTCATTAGGCAAATATAGGAATTACATTTCGTTTAAAATGAGAATGACTACTGGAGAACCTATTGCACTAGAAATTCAATTAGACCTAATGGTTGGATTGCTTTGAGGAGAAGTTGGATTCGTGTATATACTGTAAAAATGGTCGTGTTTAGCCTTAATTGAGCACCACTAGTGATAGTCTCATACTCATTCTCTAACGTGACTAAATGAGTTTTCCTAAATATGTCTAATGCTAGTTTACATGGATGAACTTTGTATCTCACTAGAATTATATACAAAATAAGTAGTAATTAGATATCCAAATTAGCAATTGCAACATGCTCATACATCTTTATGCTAATTTGCTAAACACATGCTTATTGTAATGTTTTGCTCTTCTCAAATGATAAAATGCCAACTTGGTTTGCATGATGCTTGCACCTTTAAGCTATTACTTCTTGTATGCATGTCTTGTGTGTTAATTGTACACATATACTACTTTGGTCAAAATTGTAGCAAATTGGTATGTCTATCATAATATGCTTTTGGATACCCTTTAGAGTCTTAACTTGGTATGATTAAAGGAGACTTACATGATTATGTATATGGTATATATGTCATGATTCTTGAACTCTTTTGTTCCTTCTTGGCTTCTAGTATCTTAACCTAGAAAATCATAATAATATAAGCTATGTGTCTTTCCTATTCATTCATGCTTTCGTGCATTACTCGTTTAGGTACTAAGTACACATGTTTGTTTAAAGTGATTAATAGTTATGACATTATTTGAGGGTTTAATAGCTATTAATAAATGTGCAAACCTTTGAAAGACTTGTATGCTTATATGATTCATGCCACCAAGTGAAAATGTTTAACCATGACATACATGATATGCTATTCTATCTTTCATATGATGTTTCACATGATCAACATGCCTGTTAATATGGATGTATCTATGTTTAAGAGCTCTTGTCTTTTGTTGGCATTTCTCAAATCAAATCAGTAGGATGGTCCAGATGACACGTGTTCTAAAATGTTATAATTTGAACATGATTTTTATAAATGGTTTGTATTGCTTATGTGATATTATTTTCTATATGTGCATATATATATATATATGTCTTCAAAGCATTTTTGGCATGATTAGTTTATTAAATCTCTTTATCTTTTCTATAACTTCGTTGAGTATGGAAATATATACATGTGTATGTATAAGCCTCACGACAAAATCATTTTACAATAAAGTGTTTTACATGCCTTTGTCTTGTTACACATGATTCTTAGTCTTAATACTATATTGTTAAATGGGGTTTTCTATATGATTGCCGCCTCATTGACATCTTTGCCACCAACTTATGTGTCAAATAGCTTTATGACAAATCAATCTTATCTGACATGAATGTTGCTATGCGGTAATCTTGTATCTTATTGATGAAGGTGTTGTCATCTTATGAGATCTTTTGTGACTATCATACTTACTTTATAGGTTTATGTCGTAAAGACCATTGTTAGTGCAAATGATATCTTGACTAAAGCTACTTACTTAACAAGTTTATGTATCCGTCACTCTTCTAGCATGACACTAAGTTTAGGTGTGACATATTTTTACCTCTATTCCTAATATGTGGGTCTTTCTGTTTATATGCTTACGTGAGAACATATTGTATTCATATTTGTTTACTTTCGTCACTTCTATGAAAATGTGCATACATGTATATGGTCATCTTGGTTGAGAAAATTGTTGTACTATAATGAAATATTTGCTTGTATCATGTGATAGACTAACTTGTTTCAACTTGTGTAGGACGACCAACATCATCATCTAGTTTAAGTTGTGCTCATCTTACCAAATCTCTTTGTATGTCTTAGAGGTTGACGGACCCCTCCTTAGAAGGTTCCATGATATGATGGAGAAGTTCCCCAAGTCATAACCAACAACCAAACACTCCAAGTGTTCTCATCAAACCTTTTTGTATCATCTCTCTAACCCCACAAGGCAAAACCTAACCTTCGAAGTCATGTTCAACACTTAAAGTGTTCTCATCAAACCTTTTTGTTACATGAAACATTGAGTCATTCACATGGTCATCTTATCAAACAAAATAACAATCAAACACTCCAAAGTATCTACAACCTAACACACATTAACACATTTTCTTGTGATGTCAAAAGCCAAATGAATTTCATGATGAAATACGTCTTGTTTCCAAATACTTCCCTTCAAACCATGAACATACACTAAACCTATCATCATCTTAGAAATCGTAAGGTCTTGCTACCTCGAACCATGGCTTCATTAGCTAAGTCTCTACAACATCCAGTAAAAGATCAGTGAACTCATATACCCAACATCTCAGTAACACCCTCATTATTAGATATTAGGCTGCATTTCACTCTCTTTTCCGTCTGTCTCAGAAGGTCACGGACCCCGTCGGACCCCTTCTAACACGGGTCCGTCACCCACAAGGGTCCGTGGGTCTGGTGATCTCTTTTACTTTTTATTTTTTCAAAATAACTCATTTCTTGTACCAATTTTCCACATACTTTTCATAGTAGCACTCCATGGACATCTTATATCTTTCACCACCTCATATGGACCAACCATGAAACTTTATTCACACTAATCACTCTCTAGTGTCATTCCATCTCGTTCTTGGCAATGTCGCCTTAAAGAACTTGACCAACTCTATGCACTTACCGACATGATTCAAATGCACATTCATAAAGCCTAAATCTTCTATGAGTCATCCACTTTCTCATAAGTAGAAGTCAAATCTTTAGAAATCATCTCCGGTACTTTCATACCTAAAGCTTCTGAATCCTTTCCCAATCCCACTACAAAACACATAATCCGAGTCCGTGTCAAACCTTGTTGTCTTGTCAACCCAAATCACTCTCCACCACTTAAACCACAATGATGATGAAATTTCATCTTCCTTGCCATTAAATATTTCTCATACCACATAAGAATGTGCTGTGAATTTATGTGTTAAAACGTGACTTGTATGATATTTGACATTGATGATCTTTAGTAATGGTATTGGTGTTATTCTAGGCTTTGTGATTTTGGATAGTGGCTAACATTTGATTGCTCATGCTTAGTGATATTGAGTATTTTGATAACCCTTGCTTAGTGATCTTAGGTTGCGTTGATGCATTTTTATGCATGAAACTTATATCGTGATTCATGTTCAGTCGACAGTCTTCTCAAAATTTTACTTATACTTATGTGCACTTGTATACTAACTTTGTTTTGTAGCACATCTCTAACCCATTTTTGTAGCTCATCACCACGTCTTTCTTTCTTGGTGCTTCATACAATGGGGAGCTTACGTTGAGTCTCATCATAAGATGGAATATATGCTAATCACTTTCTTGAAGGGTCACCATCATACACACGTTGTTGTGTAACACATGAATTTTTCATTAACCACATTTGTCTTATAGGTTAATCTTGGCACCCTATATCAAATGAGTGCATATGTCACACATTCATAGAGTTCATGGGTGGACATTATTTTGGAATATCTCCATTACTTGACGCCCCGAAACAAGGGGGAGCAACCGTCAAGGGGGAGCATGCTTTAGTTCATCATCACTACTTCTTCGTGGTTCTACACATATGTTTTTCTAACCTTGATTCAGGTTACGCACACCTTTTTGTGCTTTTACATCTATTTTCTTTCTCATATAACTTTGATGTAGGATAAGTCTCTTAATCTTTTACATGGATCCGGTGCTGATCATGGATCAATAGGGAGCACTTGCACACTATATTTGTGACAATCTAACATTTTCAGGTAGTAAATTATTTTCTCGTATATTATTTTAAAACTTATTTTTGTGTTGGTTTGTGAACTCACAATTTACGGGTTGAAATTAGGGCTTACGTGCATAATTTAACGTCCTTTACGACTAAACCGGAAACCTTAGGTTTACGTATTTATGTTTTTGAACTCTGTTTTTGACGAGACAATTTTTATTAGATTCGTTTTGTGCCGTTGATTCATAATTTATAAAAACATATTTCGTAAAACGACCCGAGGGCACGCAAATCGAGGAAACTAGAATCAAGGAGTACCCGTAAATTAGTGGGGATGAGACAAGTTAACACTTGCCCCACCCCCACTAAGGGGCGGCCAAAGCTTAGCCAACACACCCCATTATATGTCAAGTTAAGATAAAACTAAGGACACTTGTCCTTAGTTTATACTCAAAGCCACCTACACCTTAAAGCTACTAAGACAAACCATTTGCACTCATTTCTCTCATGCAAACTACTCCAAATCTCTCTCAACTCTCCCCCATTGCCGTCCCATTCACCACCGCAAAACACCACCATTTGATCAAAAATTAAACCATGAATCTTGTGTTTAACTTGCACAAGATGAAAATCCTTTGAAGACTTGTTGATTTGAGGTGATCCTAACATCTACAAAGAGGTTTTACTTGGAGTCTAGGGCTGATTTATCTCAAGGTGTTCATATATTTGGTGATCTTGAAGGTGGTCTTGATATTCCATAAGACTGGTTATCAAAAACCAAGTCTTGTTCTTAACCTTTCACTATATTGGTTGGTAACAAGATCATTTCTTCTATCATATTGTTATTTTGTAAATGTAATCTTGTATTTTATTTATTAATGTATATGTATATGATGATAAATGATGATCAAAGTATTATGTGGGGATTTTGTGTTGATAGATTTGGTTAAAAAGACTAAAATCTACATGTAAAGATGTTAAAATCATGGTTAAATTTATAGGCTGTATAAAATAGTAATTAACCAGATGAACACTTGGTAAAATGACTTGGATTATTGAATATACAGTTAGATATATGATTTTTACATATGTGGTGAGTTGACCAGTCAATGAAATCAATAAAATGAGCAAGATATGATCAACATACTATTAAGGTTCAAATATGTATAGTCTGTTTTGGACAAATTATTAGGGATACTTAGAGGATGATTGAGCAGTAGAAAAATGGAGTTATTTGTAGCACATATAATGTAGTTTGTGCTGCCCAAATTTGAGCTTCTATCTCCTTGTAGAACTCAAGATATGGCAAAAATGGTGAAAGTGACTTTGATAATCAGATTTGTAAATAAAAGTATATAATATAAAATGAGCACTCAAGTAATATTATTATAAAATACATATATAAAACCCACTAACTTATGATAATACTTATAAAATAAGTTGTATACTATGATAAATAATTATGAAATTTTTATAAAAGTACAATATAAAACTATATATAAGTTTTACGTCTTTTCGGCTAAAACCGAAAGATTAACGTTTTCGCCAAATAAAACTTAGACGGTCGGACCCGTCTAATGTAAATTTTTTATAACTCATCTACTGATATGTAAGTACATTTGACAAGTAAAAACCGATAAACCCGAGCTTTATAACTTATGGACATTAACGGGCCAAAGTAGCCTTATTGGACTATTGACCCAACTAGTTTGGCCAAACACTAATGGACTTACTCATGGGCTTAACCCACTTGGGCCCAACATATGAGTATAGGCCTGGAATAAAAAGTATAAATGGACTAATATAATGTATTGGGCTTTTAATGGGCTTATTGGGCCTTAATATGTAAACAAGTTAAAACTAGTGTAACTAGTCTAAAATTTACTAGCACATAACACTATAATGTTGTATAAAGAGATAAAATCTCACTTGATCATCATCATACTTATAATATCATCATATGTATACATAGCCATTATTTTTATAAAGTCATTGGACAATAGTCTAAGACCGAGTATTATTTGTCTAGGTTTCCGTGATTGAAGCACGCACCATCGCCGATAACCCGCCTTTCATAATCAACGTGAGTTCATAGCCTCACACTCTTTTAATTGTTTTATAAAATGTTTTGTAAACCCGAGAGGGAGATAACATGCTAGTTTTTGATAAAAATAGAACACAAGTAGTCCCGATGGTATGCTTATTGATATGGACCCGAATGATGCTATGACCCAATGAATGAGATGAAATGGATTGTTAGTAGTTAGGTTATGTCACTTAAAGTCCCGTTAGCATGAATTGTTAACTACCGGGATTTGGTAGACGCTTATGCATATAATAGTACTATTTGGGGAAGATCACCCCAGTTCGCGCCTTAACGGTTGTTCCCCGTCGTGCCACATTGATTGGTAAGAGAATTTATGTATGAGAAGATTTACATAGCGCGATTTTTGTGACGACACGCTAATTTAGATGGGCAAATTGTTTGTCGGGTTCATGGCCCGTTGTTTGTTATAGTAAGGTAGCAATGTCATGCGGCTAGTAATAATCCAATGTATCAAAATATCCAAAATGATACGATGCAAATAACAATAATATAGATACTACGGTCTCATGGACAGTTAAGATGCATGACTTGATTATTATATATTGCCTGACTAGCAATACGAGGACTCACTTCTGATATTATACTTGTGTTCTGCTTTCTATAACTGTTTTATGTAACGGTTTTATTAAACTCTATGAATTCACTTGGCATTCGCTGATATAATTTTCGCATGTTTTATCTCAGGTGCTTGAAGGTAACTTGGATGGAGATCGACTCTGATGGCCCACATAATAAAAATATTCATTTGATCTATGTTTTGTAAACTTTATGACTATAAAACTTGGGGACCTGATGTAAACTTAAAACTTTTATTCGAATGAATGTATGTTAAACCTTGTACAACCATTTTTATACGTTGTCTATGATTTGAGTTATTGTGCTATCCCGTAACACTCTATTGACCCTTCCACTGAACTGATACGAAATTTGAGAGTGTTACAATATTGAGTCTTGAAACAACAATTGAATCAGTTTATTTTTCTTCTTCTATAACCTTGATGCAGGTCAAGCACATCTCCTTGTGCCTCTATTTTTTTCTCATCTAACTTTGATGCAGGATAAGCCTCTTAATTTTTTACATGGATCTTGTGGTGATCATGGATCAATGTGGAGCACTTGCACATTATGTTAAGTCTTGAACAACAAGATTGTTCTCCATACAAGTTCTTAAAAATTTTGGCTACCCAAGGGTGACGGGAGTGACATCTCGGGATATTGATGAGTCAATATGATGTTGCGTGGAGTTCGTAATATCTCATTCGATAGGAGCCAGATAGAGTGATGGACTAATGTGTAGTCGCTGGCTGGGACTCCAAGAGTTGAAAGTTGAATGTCCCTTTAAGCCATGAAGCCGGAGTAAAGCCAAAGTCATTTGAACCCTTTTTTTCTAACTTTGCGTCAATTTATTTCTCTCACTATTTGCAGGCTTTACCACTCATTCTATCGATCACTTTTAACCTTTGTTTTGTAGTTTTCATAAGTCCTGTATTCCCAGGTTCTCCCATTTAGGGGGAGTATTAACTAAGGGCGAGTATATGAAAACTATCTAGATTTTCAATTTTCAGTCCACTAACTTCAAAGGGCTTTTATTTGATCCTCGCCTTTTTGTTTCGACAAAAGGAGGAGAAGAGTGTAAACGAAGATGGTAACTGGTAACTTTACCTTTACTATCTATTACGTTTACATTGTTTGTCATCATCAAAAAGGGGGAGATTGTTAGAGCAAATATTATGATATTTAAACTATACATAAAAAGGGGCCCGTTTGTTTTGTTGATAACAAACATGTAACTTGTAATACATAACGTAAAATATTATATTTCGTGTATACTTACACGTTTCCATCTTTGTAAATATAAAGATAAATAGTTTTTACATCATTAAGTAACATGCCTTGCAAAAACTATACAAATCCTTCTAGAAAATCTGACAATTAATATGGTTTAGGAGTTGACTTAACCAAATATTTGCAAAATCAAATTGCTGATTTACTAACAAACAGACGGACCCCAACGGACCCTTTGGGAAAGGGTCCATCGGGGTCCGTGGGTACCTAAGCTTTGGCTATAAATAGAGACCTCAAGCTCACTCATTTCTTACACCTTTCTAACATATTCTTCTCTCTAAATCTGATCCTCTATCAGATATTTCTTTTCTCTAATATGTGGATCTTGGATCTACAATTGTTCTTCTTCTTGTTTAGTGTTTCTCTTTGTAGTTATGGAGATCACTCAAGGTGTAAACAAGATCAAGAAGTTCAATCACAAGACATACATCAAGTCATTGTGTCACCTCTATCTAGACTAGTTTCTTTGTACTAGTCATCTCATGGTATTATGTCCAAGATCTATGATCTTGACATCTCGTGTTCTTCTCAACCGAGATCCATGACTTATCATCATTGCTCTATACATCTTAGGAGCGGAAAGGCCAAAGGCTAAGTACGTGTTGACTTAGTGTATAGATCCATATTTCTCTTTTATGAGATCTATGATCTTGATGCTTCATGACTCAATTTGATAAGAATTACGAATATGTCAAGACATGTTCTTCAAGATGTAATCCATGATCTAGGAAAGATCATATCATAGAGTCATCTCTATCTATCACAAACTATCACAAACCAATGTGTGTTGTCAGTTCTTGTGTGAACCTAGTACTTGAATTAGTACCTACAAATGTTGTAAGGTTAAAAGTCGTGTTGGTTCTACTTGCATATAAGAACCCGGGTGTTGGTCCTATCCATTGGGAAAGGACCCGGTGTGTAGCTTAGTACCGTATAAAGTGTTAACGGTGTAGAAGGGACTTGTTGTAACTATGTGAAAGAACACGACATCCTATCTTAGGTGTCAGGAAAGATTGTAAGCCAATGTGTGAAGGTTTCTCCACCGGTGTAAAGGAGATTCTTTTACTAGTGAAGTCGAACTCTCGAGTAGGTGACTTGGGGAATGGATTTAGGGCAAGGAAGGTGTCCTTTTAGCCGAACCACTATAAATCATTGTGTCGGTTTGTATTTACTTTACTTTATTGCTTTATCCTTATACTTGCATTGCTTGTGTGTTTTGTGATCTCTCAATGTTATACTTAGTTCATATAGTCTTTGACTATAAACAAACGCCTCTCATACTATGTCCTCATCAATGGACATTTGATACAAAAAGTTTTAAAATATTAAAAGAAAACTATTCAACCCTCTTCTAGTTTTCTACACAAAGAATAATCACGTCTACTTTGCACAAAACCATGTTCAATAAGAGCCCGAGTTAACTTGGCATTCTATTTCTTAGGTGCTTGTTTCAAACCTCTCAAAGACTTATTTAGTATGCAAACTCTTTTAGCATTTATATCAAAGTAATCATCCGATAAACTCATATAAACAACCTCATCAAGATCACCATATAAGAAAGCATTAATAATATCAAGCTGAAACAAAGGCCAATCATTTTGAACAACTAACTTAATCAAACATCTCACAGTAGCAATCTTAAAAACAGGAGAAAATGTTTCATCAAAATCCATACCCTCATTCTAATTGTACCCCTTAATCGCATGTATTGCTTTATGCCTTTCAATGTCACTATTAGACTTATAATTGATCATATACACCTATTTACCATTAATATATTTTCTATCACTAGGTAAATCAATAATATCCCAAGTATTATTTCATACAAAGCATCAATTTCTTTACTCATTGCATCTACCTACTGTTGAGTTTTACTAGCTTCCCAAAAAGTTTTAGGTTTAATTCTTTTATTAAGCCCAAGGAAAAAACAATGATTTTCAAAACTTAGCTTAGAACAACTGATAAAGTTTTCCAAACAAAATTTCACTATAGAAGCTATAACATAATCATTATATTTTCTAGGTGATACAATAACTCTTTCTAACCTCCTAACAACAAGTGGACTCATAAGATTAGGAATATTTTCATTAATACCCTCAGACTCACTAGTATGCTCATCATAAGTTGCTACCATTTCATCCTCACCATCAGACCCATTAGAACCCTGAAGATGCCCCAATTCAGCTTCAACTGGGTAAATAGTTGGACCGGTCAAGTGTGGAGAGGAGTTGCCATCAATATGTGATATAGATTTATTCTTATCATCACAAGGTACACCAGAATCTAAATCACTAACTACATCAAATAAGTTAATAAGACCTAGATCCTGATTATCATCACTATGAGCACTATTGTTATCAGTCTTAAAATGAAAAACATGTTCAAAGAATTTAACATCTCTAGAAAACAAGAACCGATTCCTCTCAAGACTAAACAATTTGTACCCTTTTTAAAACTGGAATATCCAACTAAAACACACTTCTCTGATCTACTACTAAACTTATCATTACTGGTAAGTATGGTGGCAAAAAAGACACCCAAAATCTCTCAAATGTTTCAACCCAGGATTTTTAGTTAAAAACAACTTGAAAAGGATTTTTTACCTTCAGCACTGAGGTAGGTAACCTATTAATCAAGTAAGTAGCAGTAAAAACACACTCAGGCCACAAACTCAAAGGCAATCCTCCTTAAACATAAGGGATCTAACAACATTAAGAAGATGCCGATGTTTCCTTTCTATAATACCATTCTGTTGAGGATTATAAGCACAAGAAGTCTCATGTATAATATTATTTTGTTCACAAAAACCAACCATATTATGATTAACAAACTTAGTCCCATTATCACTTCTAAAAGTTTTAAGAGTTTTATCAAACTGGTTTTTAATCAAGTTAAAAAACACTTTAATACAATCAAACACTTCCCTTTTATTCTTCAACAGATAAACCCAAACAACTTTAGAAATATCATCAACAACAGTCAAGAAATACTTAAATCCTTCTTTACTAGTAAATTTATAAGGTCCTCAAAATCTAAAGAACAAGTTACCCTAAAGCAATAGAAAAAGATCACTAAGATTAAATGGTTTCCTATGTGTTTAGCCTTTTAACAAATATCACACACAAAATCATCATTAGTTTTCTCAAAAACTATATCATCTTTTAAAACATTAAGAACTTGGTCAGAAGGATGACAAGGCCTACAATACCATACATTTTTACTCAAACTACAAACCACATTAGATCTCTCAAGACTAATACCTCTGTCAAGATAATACAATCCATCTTTTTGTTTACCATTCCCCAACAATTTTATCTCCCTCAAACCCTCAGGTAAATTATAACAACTAGACTCATCAAAAGTAACCACAAATTTACTATCTCTAGCAATTTTATGAACTGACTTATGACTAACATAATATTCTAGAACAATCAACACATCATACAATGTTAAATCCTTGTTTAACACCATATTACCAACCTTGGTAATAATGGCCTCAGTCCCATTGGGATGAGACACTTTACTTCCAAGCTTGGAAATATCAATGACATCAACCAATTCTTTATCAGTGTATGTAAGACGTTGGTTAGCACTAGAATTAAACTAGCAGCTACAAGCATAGATTTCATTTGACTATTAGAACAGAAAAACTTATGAAAGTTTTCATTGAAAACAAAACTTCGATTCAAAATAGTACCTGCTATCTTGGCTTGCACCACACTAGCATGAGAATTAACAATGTTATCTTTGATCAAAGCAATGATTTTAGAAAGCTGTTCATTAAAGAAAGACGAAGTGGAACTGGAATCAACATTATTATTATTAACAAACATCTTATTAAAAAAAAGAGAGTTTTGATTATTTTTGGAAAAACTAGTATTATTCTTTTTTCTAACTCAGGTGGATAACCATGAGTTTGAAACATCTATCAATGGTATGACCATTAAAACCACAATTCTCACCAACCAGAGTAGCTCAACCATTGGACCTTTTATTCACAGAGTTATTAGGTCTAGTCACGTTAGAAGGCATGACAAAGTTAGTAGAGGCTTAAGGCCTCTGAACATTGCCTTTATTCACATTAGAACTAAACACAGAGTCCTTTGGGAGGACCCAGAACCAAACATAACCCTATGAGACCCTCACTAGAGATAATAGCATAAGCACTTCTAACATCAGGTAAAGGATCTCCAAACAAAATATTACTCCTGATTTGCATATAAGAATCATCAAGACCCATTAAAAAATGCATAAGCTTCGTATGTTGATTATGTTTCTTAAAATCCTTAGTAGCATGACAAGTACATCTAGGTATTTACACCAAGGCATCAAATTGTTTCCAAATAGCATTAAATTTATGATAATAATCAGCCATACTAGACCCATTTTGACACAAAGAATTTATTTTACGGAGTAGGTTAAAAGTAACAAAACCATCAACTTTATCATATATCTCTTTAAGTTCTTCTCAAACATGTTTAGCTCTTTTAGAAAAAAATTGTCCCCAAAATAACTCTTCAGTAATAGAATTTAAGATCAACCCTAGAACAATAGCATCCACTCTATCCCATTATCTGCCTAAAACTTCATCAACATTAGATTTCTACAAGACCCATCAATAAAACCAATCTTATTTTTCCCTTCAAGGGCAAGTAATATAGCATAAGACCGTACTTGATAGTTCTCAATACCCTTAAGTTTCATAGAAACAACAATCATAGAAGCAAAGTCATTAGGATGAAGATGTAATGTGTTAATAACATCTAAGCTACTTTATCAATACCAGTACCCTCATATTCATCATCAGTAATTACATGAACAGACATAATGACAAAAAGTAATGAAACACAAAAAACCCTAATAAAGCAAACTTATACTAACCAACTGTAAAACCCGTATTTAAAATCCAAGAATATTAAATATACGCAGCCTCAACTTTAATTAAACATTACAAAATTAATTATACAGAGAAATAACTAATTTTAACTATTCAAGTATTACAGTTATTGTTAATATTATTTCAGTAAAATAAATATTACACGTTTTGAGTAAACAAGAAAAATTTAAATCGAACGTCACGTTAAAAATGTAAACATGAAAACGAATAGGGTGTATTGTGGTTGGGCTGCATTTTAAATTACAAAAAGGAGATAGTAAGCTTTGGGCCCAACCCATTTCAAAAAAAATATAACGGGGTAAACCCCCACTCCCTGACATTACATACGTGAAGGAAAAAAACAAACGGTTTAGGGTTTTGGTGAATGATGGCCGCAGGCTAGAAGACAAATCAGGGACGAGTTTGATTTTCCCGACCATTGATTTAGAGGTGAGTAACTTTCTCTCCTTAATCCCACAACGGTAATTGTGCTAATCCTTTCTTATACCCTGAATCATACATGTTTGATCAAGAAAAATTCATCATAAAAAGGGTAATCACGAATCAAAACACATCGTGGTATCGGGTTTGTTTAGCTTCACAAATACCGAGACCAGTGGGTCTTGGAGTGGTGGTATTGAGCCAGTCTCGACCCACCAGGGGTTGCGGGATTGTTTTGGGTCAGAACAGCAGCAATCAAAGTAGTCAGGGGGTGTTTGGGATTATCAGGCAATAAGGGGGTGTTTGGATTGTAAACAGAAAACATATAACAGTGGGAACCAAACAAAGGCAGTGGGAATTTTAACACAGAAGCCAAAAATAGTGGGAACTATATGGAAACGGTGGGAACTGTATGAAAACTGTGGGAAACTATATCTAACAGTGGGAAACTATATCTAACAGTGGGAACTTTATTATAGCAGTGGGAATAAAGATAAGCAGTGGGTACTGCATAGCCAACGGTGGCAACTGGCACAAGGCCAGTGGCGACTATGTGGCTGACGTCAGCAGCAGGGGGACCACGTTGTGGGCCCGGTTTGGTTTAACCCGAGACATGGGTGTCTTGGGAAGGTTTTTAAAGCGCGAATTCGGGATTACACGAACACATAAAAACAAAAGGATTTACTTAGTTTAATTAATTTTTTTATAAATAAGTTTTATAAACGAATTTAATTATATTGTTTTGTTATTAATTTAATTAGTAACATTAAATTAATCCTTTTAATTACTTAAACATGTGATTTATGTTATGATTTAAATTTCAAGAGAACTAATTTAGGAAATCTTTCTAATTTGGGAAACGTTCTATTTATAACGAATTACTATTTATAGTAATACCAGAATATACATTATACAGTAATCAGGAATACAGAGCACATTAAATCAGTAATATTTACGAACAATCAGAATTTATCAGATTATATACGAATAGTAATACAAGTATAAAATAAAATCAAACTGAGAACAGTTAAGATCAGTAAAAATAAACCGATATCAGTCAACTCATTCGCGCTCCCTCTCAGTACATATGCTCCATTTATTATATCGGAATTGACTACAGAAACTTTGAGAAAACCAGACTCAAGTTTAGCATAACTTTTTCATACCCAGGCAGATAATAAGTGTGAAAACACTTATCCTTTTACCACTTATTTCCAATAATAACCAGACCAAAACGTGTAGTTTATGTCGTAAAAGTTGGAATTATGCGTGGTTTGTGTTTTTATTGTGTTTTAGGACCAAAAGATGCAAAAGGAAGAAAACATGGGCTTTCACAGACTTTTATCGAAGAAAAAGACTAAAGACGAAGTCGAAAGATCGAGAATGCAAAAAGAACGGAAGTCTAAGACCTATTCTGAAGAGTTATCGAAGAAAAAGTCTAAAAGACGGAAGTTTAATAAAGTCGAAGAACTCAAGTCTAAATTATAGAAGAAAATTATTAAGACAAGTTTAAATCCCGAGACGACGTCGAGAAAAGACATAGATTTAAATCGAGTCGAGAAGAAAAGAAAGAAGGAAGCACACCACACATGCACTCCCCATTTTCCCTATAAATACCCTCCTAATCACATTAGGAGGGGGGTTAGCTAGTTTTACTTTTTATATATTTCCTTTCTTGTTTAGAGAGAGAAAGTTCCCAACTTTCCCTCACTAAGTTTTCATCTTTTTCTTTCAAGTTTAAAGTTTTAATCATTCTTGTATTTGGATTTCATCAATCAAGTTCAAATTTAAGCTTTTTGTTCTTTAGTCTCTTTCAACATTTCTTGGTTTACTTTAATCTTTGATCCGAATAGTACATTTCATACGGTTTGGTTGATTTGATGATTTCGTGATTAAAAGGTTAATCTTTCTTGTTCCTACATAAGCTCATATACGTATAGGCTATAAGCTCTTTATGCTTATTGGTTTATTTGTATTTTTGGCTTATCTACTTTTAAGCTTTTTAAAGAGTTTTATCATTTTATGTTCGGTTTATTAAGTCTCGAGTTTAGTATTCATAAAGGTTTCGATTTTGTGCTTATTTTCTCTTTTCCAAGTTGATAAGTGCTTATCTTAGTTGCTGTTTATTCGTTTAAGCTATTTACTCTTTGGTCGCCATTTCCATCTTGGAAGGGTTTTACCTTGGTACGATCCACTTGACTTCGATCGCATAGATTGCGATCCATTTGTTCTTCCCTGGTACGATCCATCACTTTAATCACCTAGTTCGATCTGTAGGTGCGATGGTGTGTCACGATCTCTAGTTGCGATCGCATTGATTGCGATTCCGTTTGTTACGATCAGGCCACGATCCAGACCACGAGCCACTTGTTGCGATCGTGGTTGTGATCGGTGAGTACGATCACCCCTACCCATCGTACTGCTGAGTACGATCTAACTCCTTGGTTGCGATCGCATTGAGTGAGATCTGGATTACTATTTGAGTGCGATCACATTGCGATCGGACTCAGGCTTTCGTTTTGTTTTTTTAGATTTCAAATTTAATTTCCCCCGCCATTTTTACTTAGTTTATTTTAAACAAGTTTTCAAGTTTTTAGTCATTTACGTTTTAATTTTAAAAGATTGCACACTTTTATTTTTAGTTTAATTTTTAAAGCTTTCATTTTACTCAACGACAATTTTAATTACTTGCTTTTAGATAATCAAACAAATCACATTTAATTTTCCACCAAGAACAATTGAGTCGCACTTTCTACCATTAATCAATTCGAAAAGACTGGAATAACGAACTTTCATAACTAAGTAAAATTAAGTTATTAATTGGCGCCGCTGCCGGCTCTTTTCGTGAAGATTAACGGTTTTAAGTGAGAGACGCGTCGAATTTTGGGATCCGTTCATCTTTGAACTTTCTTTTCCTTGCTTTAAAATTTTTCAAAAATCCTAAAAAATATAAAATTTTCAAACATTCAAAAATAAATAAATAGAAAAACATTAAAAAACCAAAAATATTTCTTGTCTATTTTTCTTTTCCTTTTTGTAGGTGTGCATGCGTACTCGTGCTCGTAAGAAGAAAGCAGCTCAAGCCGAAGTCATTACTCCACCTATTGTCACCATGGACAATCAACCAATGATCGAGCTTTTGCAATCGTACGTAGAGGGAAACACCGATGCTATTGTCATACCTGAGATTGGAGCCAACAACTTTGAACTTAAATCCGGCTTCATTCAAATGGTCTCTGCTCAACCTTTCTTGGGGCGTTCACTTGATGATCCTCATGACCACATAAAAAGGTTTCTTCAACTCACCAATACGGTTAAGTACAATGGGGTATCACAAGAAGTGATTCGCTTGCAACTCTTTCCATCCTCCTGAGAGGGACAAGCTCGGAATTGGCTTGATAAGGAACCACCACAAAGTATTCTTATGTGGACGGATTTAGAGACCAAATTTATTAATTACCTTTTCCCACCCTCACGTACTACCGCTTTGCGGAATGAAATAATTACCTTTGAACAAAATTACGGTGAGACATTTAGTGAATCTTGGGACCATTTTAAGGAACTTTTAAGAAAGTGTCCACAACATGGCTTAACAAAAGTACATCAAATCAATACTTCTTACAATGGTTTAAGCATGAATGACCAAGATTCACTAAATAGTGCTTCGGGGGGGGGGGGGGGGGGTAATATTTTGGTTAAGTCTTCTAATGCTGCTTGGGATATAATTGAGAACAAGTCTAGAGTGCAAACCAAAGTGTTCGGACTAATGTGGCTAGTGCTAGTACTAGTGATGCCGACAAAAGAATTGATAAGCTTACTTCACTTGTTGAATCACTTGCTCTCCAAGCCGCCAACAATGCCAAACAAATCACCGCCCAAGCTAATGCTTTGAGTCAATCATGTGAAATATGCGGGGGACCTCACTCATACACCGATTGTCCTTCGACTCAAGACAATCCAGAAAATGTGTATGCTGCCAACGGTAACTTTGCTACGGGAGGCTATCAAGCACGTCCTCAAGGTGACCACAATTTGCTCAGCTATCGCTCAAACAACTTTCTTTCACCACCAGGTTTTCCCCCATAAAACCTAAACAACCTCAATCGCAACAATCAAAACCAACCTCGAGCTCCAATTCAATATCAAAACCAAAGAACCCCATATCCACCTCAAAGAAACAACCAAGTTTACCAACAACCCGCTTATCAACCACCTGTCTACCATGCTCCTCCTCCCAACCAACCCACCGCATTACATCAAGACGTTGAAACTTACATGAGGACTAATGATGTGATAGTGCAAAATCTTCAGCGGGAAATGGCCAACATGAAAGCAGATATGGTAAAACAAGGGAATGATCTTCGAGCCGATATGCGAAACACTTTGGCAAGTCAAACGAATGATTTAAGGAACATGATGGCTAGTTTTTTCCCAAGTAATCAAGCCTCTGGATCGGGTTCTCTTCCGAGTAACACCGTTGCTAATCCAAGAGGGGAGATGAAAGCAATCAACACTCGAAGTGGAAAAGGTTTAAAGGAACCCAAGCTTCCTACACCTACACCAGTGATTGTGACAAAGGAAAGCGAGTCTCCTTCTCCAATTCCTCCACCTTCTATTTCTCCAATTCCTCCAACTGCTCCTTCTCCAATTCCACCACCTTCTACTTCCACCCCTCCACCACCCAAGGATGTGAGTGAGAATTCCATACCAAAGCCTTCATCTCAACCCAATATACCTTATCCTTCGAGGTTAAGGAAAGAGAAATTGAAGAACAAGGATGATATTCAGGTTTCTAACTTTCTCAAAATGTTTAAACAACTGAATTTCAATATTTCCTTTGCTGAGGCTCTCGCTCACATGCCCAAATATGCTAAAATGTTTAAAGATCTTCTCAGTGATAAGGAGAAACTCCTTGATATCACTCAGACCCAACTTAATAAGAATTGCTCCGCAGTGCTCGTAAGGAAATTACCAACCAAACTTGATGATCCGGGTCGTTTCTTGATTCCTTGCAACTTCCCTGGGGTAGAGAATTGTATGGCCCTAGCCGATCTAGGTGCTAGTATAAACTTAATGCCATTAAGTGTTTGGAAACAATTGTCTCTACACGAGCTAGTCCCCACACGAATGACTTTGGAATTAGCTAACCGTACGGTTGCTTACCCAGTGAGGATAGCCGAAGACGTCTTCGTTGGTGTCGACAAATTCACCTTTCCGGCGGATTTTGTTGTCGTTGACTACGAGATGGACCCCCATGTTCCATTAATCGTTGGACGTCCATTCTTGAGGACCGGTCGCACTCTCATTGATGTAGCCGCGGGCGAATTAATCATGAGAGTTGGTGACGATAAAATCGTCTTCAACATGGGTAAACTTTCTAAACAGCCTTCTGAAAACGAGAGTGTCAATTTCATTGACGTTCTTGATGAGGCTTGTGAAGAACATTTCAAAGACGCTTGTAAAAGTAGTTCTTCTTCTCTACCCATTGTTGAGACCGTTGCCTCTATTGCTCCATCACTAACTCCATTTGGAGAAAGTGATTTCATCTTGAAAGAATTTGAAGCAACTTTGGGAGATGTGGACTTAAAATATGACGATTCTCCCTCCAATTGGGATGAAGACATTCGTACCATTGAGAAACTTCTCAATGAGGACCATATTTCTCCACCATCTCCTAAGGACATCTCTATCGATAAACCGAATTTGACTACGCCTTCCATCGAAAATCCTCCGGATTTAGAGCTTAAGGACCTACCGTCTCATCTCGAGTACGTTTTCCTTGAAGAAAACAAGAAGTCACCTGTCACCATCGCAAAGGACTTGAAAGAGGAAGAAAAATATCGACTTATCGCCGTGCTGAAAAATCACAAGAAAGCGATTGCTTGGAAAATCTCCGATATTCGTGGAATTGATCCTCACTTTTGCACATATAAAATTCTCATGGAGGACGACTTTAAACCCACTATTCAAAACCAAAGAAGGGTTAATCCTAAGATCCATGACGTAATCAAAAAAGAGGTTATCAAACTTCTTGATGCGGGCATGATCTATCCTATCTCGGATTCACCATGGGTTAGTCCCGTCCATTGTGTGCCTAAGAAAGGCGAAATCACCGTTGTGCCCAATGAAAACAACGAGTTGATTCCTACTCGTCTCGTTACAGGGTGGAGAGTTTGTATAGACTATCACAAACTCAATGATGCTACGAGAAAGGATCATTTTCCCCTTCCTTTCATGGACCAAATGCTTGAACGTCTAGCGGGTAATGACTATTACTGCTTCTTAGACGGTTTCTAGGGATATTTTCAAATTCCCATCGATCCCAAAGACCAAGAGAAAACCACATTCACTTGTCCTTATGGAACATTTGCTTACAAAAGAATGCCTTTTGGCTTATGCAATGCTCCCGTGACTTTCCAAAGGTGTATGATGGCTATCTTCCATGACATGGTTGAAGAAACTATGGAAGTCTTCATGGATGATTTCTCGGTCTATGGTGATTCCTTCTCTACTTGCCTTGCCAATTTGGAACGCATGCTTAAGCGGTGTAAAGACACTCGCCTTCTTCTAAATTGGGAAAAATGCCATTTCATGGTAAAAGAAGGCATTGTTTTTGGATAAAATCTCAAAAGCCGGTCTTGAAGTTGACCGTGCTAAAGTGGATGTCATAGCCAAATTACCTCCACCTTCACCGTCGCCAAAGTCTTTCCCTATGGCACCATTGAGCTTTCTCAGCCAAATGGGCCCAATTTTAAGGTGAATGGCCAGCGCGTGAAGTTGTACTTTGGTGAGGACATCTCTCATGAGATGATTCCATCCCTCACCACATTTCCCATAAACTAGTTTTGGGTCGAGTCAGGCTTGTGACTCGGTTATAAAAAACAAGCGCTTCTCGGGAGGCAACCCGTGTTCTATCCTTTACCGTTTTTATAATAAGTGTAGGGGGAGCCCCGTATGTGTTTGTTGTCTTGTTTCTTATTCTCTGCAAGGATTCAAGCTTCAAAGCGCACCTCGATGACTTTTGACGAACCGTGATTCCGTGTTCCCGTCTTCCTGGTTCTATCCTAAACTATCGTGATTCAATATTTCATATCTTATATGTTCACATTGAAATCACTTTAGTTGTCCTTCCCTTAGCAAGATTTAAACAACGTACATAATGTCCTAAGTGTAGGGGAGTTTACTCCCACATGCTTAAACATTGAGGACAATGTTTATATCAAGTGTAGGGGGGACTTCTATCGAAGTTAAGTGGGCTTTTCCTTGTATTTGTCCTCATTTTAACTAGAAAACTGATTTTTCGACATTTTTCAAAATTTTTAATATATTTTGGCCTAGTAGTATAGTAGTATTCTCCTTTGTTATCGTTATTTACTTTCCTTGCTTAAATAAAGTTTAATAAAGTGGTTTTAAATTTTTCAAAGTCGTGAATATTTTGACTCAACCCGAGTTTACTTATCTAAGTTTACTCTAGCTATTATCCTTAACGTGTTTAAGTCAAGTTTTGCTAGGCTTTTATATAGGGAACTTTAAAACGCGAAAGTCTTAACTCTCACGAGTTAAGAACAAGAACTTTTCGCAAGTTCCTATAATTGATCCTAGAGAGTCGTTTATCAAGGGAACTTTAAAATGCAAATTCTAAACTTGAAAAAGTCTAGGAGTTTGCCAGATCCTATAGACGGCTCGAAAACCCAAAACTTTGATTTAAATGGCTAAGCATCCACGAGTCTCATTCCTTGAGATTTTAAACTGTGGAGGACGAGAGATGATAGAGTCAATTATAAGTTTGGTATTCTTTTGTGAATTTATGTGAGTTGATTATAAGCCTATTCTCCCATCGCTCGTTAATAAATTTATCTGCAATAAATAAGGTTGTACGATTTGAAAAGTTACTTAGCTTCTAGCCCAAGATCGTTTAAAAGTTGCTCGGTATTAATTAGAGTTCATAGCCAAGGCATAACTTATTGAAGCGGGATGCGAAGATTGGCGAGTCAGAAAAGGCCCTAACAAGGCATGAGGGCTACATTTTGTTGCTAAAGATCCAAAAGTGATGTGAAGAATCATTTATCGAAAATCAATATGAAGGATCGAGACACACGACGAAAAGCAAATACTCCCCTAAAGATCATGGGGAAGTCTATCCAAAAAGTCCCTAACAAGGTATGAGGATAAATAGATCCAAGTCCTAAAAGGAGGCGGATCGTTGTATATCAAAGTCCAAAATAAAGATTTGAGAAAAATGAACGGAAGTCGTGGTCCAAAGATGAAGAATATCTCAAAACTTCAAGTGAAGAAATTCCTATTATGAAGAAAAAACCATAATTTCAAGAACGTCTCTCAAAGATTTGAAGTATGAAGTCGCTGCCAAATATCGGTCTGAGAAAGGTCTCAAATCGTGAAGCGAGTTATGCCAAGATATGAACTTTATGAGGTCCCGAGAAGCAGTTTTAAAAGATTTTGTCCTTTAGCTAACTATTGATTAAATCGTCCTATTTTATTTTCAGCCTAAATAACTATCGAAATAAGTCAAACAATGCATCCTTGATGAGACTGCTTTTATACATAGTCTCATCGTCCAAAAAGGGCTTAAAATGCATTAAATATCATCAAAATACCCATATATATGCTTGTGTTTGTTGCTTGTGTATTTTAGGTACGGATATTGATAAAATGACAAAAGATCACAAGAATCATGCAAAAACGAACACGGGAAACAAAGTCGCACAATGAACCAAGCCCTAATGAAGACTTTCCCAAGAAAAACCCTTGAAAACTTGAATAATTATGAAGAAGGGTCCTCCAATATGGAATAATTGACACTTTATACCCTTGTATCTTCATAATTCAAGTTTGGTCCCTAAAGTTTGTCAAAATTACAAAAAGGGCCCTCTACTTTGAAGAATTGACAAGTTTAGCCCCTCAACAAAGCTAAATTGTCAACCATTATCCTCCAAAAAGTCAAATAAATCATGACGTCCTTCAAAGTACAAGAAATTACAAGTTTAGTCCTTTGAAAATCCCAAAATTACCAAAAGGACCCTTGACTTTCAACATTTGGCAAGAATGGTCCCTCATAAATGAAGACTTGGCAATTTCATTCCTCCAAAATGCCAATCATACAAGTTAAGACCATTATCCATCAAGAAAATTCCAAATCAGTCCTTCAAAAATCACAAAATGGCAAGAAATACCCCTGAAAATACTTTGGAAAAGTATTTGGGGCAAAAGTGTGAAAAATGAAAAGTTGTTATAGCTTAAATGGGCGTTGACAGGTTTTTGAACGGAAATGACTAGTATTGCAAAGATAGGGGATTAAACATGGCCAGACAAGATTCTAACCTAGACCAACCAACACCTCCCACGTGTCCCACTCACCCCTCTCCTTCAATCACAGCCCACCAAAGCTACACCTCACTTCCCACTCACAATCTGTTATAACTAACCACTAATTAATTATTTAAATTAGGCGGTTAACACTTATTTAAAAACAAAAACAGATCAAAAACATGTTCTTGGTGTTCATAAGCCGATTTGGGTTTTCTTAATCCTGTCATAATTAGGCCTTGATAAAGTGCAGATTTATGATTAAGGTGGCCTTAATCACATCCCAACTTTCAAATAGCTTGCCACATCATCACCTAAGTCACATGTTTACCCTACTTTTTCACTTTGGAGAAGATGCCAAAACAGTAGGCCCTCATCCAACGTCCCACAACAAAGCTTGAAAGTTAAGCTTATTGGAGACCCTTGATCACTTTTCTACAGCTGCCAGCTCCACAAACAGCCAAGAATCTGTCACATGATTCCAAGATATTCAAACTCCACAAGGGCATTTTTGGGACTTCAAGCATTAGGGTTTAGTTTTTTATCTGTTCTTAGTTCACATGTAAGGCTCTATATAAAGCCATAGGGTCTCATTTGCACATCTGCTTTTGGTTTTTCCTTGTTCAACTACTTGTAAATCCTCTTTTCTGTTAATGAAAGTGTGTTAAGTGTGTTGAAGAAAGACCAAGTGCCACCTTATTTTAATCTTGTTTATGATATTTATTAACTGTAATTGGACCTTAAAATATTTTCTAAACCTTGTGTAAGAAATTACACATTGGATCAAAATTTGATATTTTGCTAAGTTCTTGTTCAAACCTTGGAATTCTTGGGTTATAGGGCTGATCATAGCATCCTAATTGTGATATTAAGGTGTGGTGAGGCTTATAACTTGGGGATAATCAAGTGTGGGGTAACAAGGTTACATCAATCAAGTTTATTTTCCAAAAAGTCACCTTTCTGTTTTGATTTTGTGCTTCTAACTTTGTTGAATCTTAGCAGGGTTGTTATTGGAAGCTTGTGCTTGTTCTTGCTAGCACATCAGCTCATAAATTCGTGGGTGTGGATGTACATCCATGAGGTTTGTCTTGAAACCTTGAAAATCTGATAAAATTTGGATTTTTTTGTGGATTTGTGCTCTACTGTTGTTCTTGTTGTTTTCTTGGTTTGAATCTGCTTAGTCTTGCATGATAATGTTGTTTATATGCTAGGTTAATCATTGGGTTAACTGAATCACACTTTTTCTTGTTTAAAATCTGATTTGAAAAGTTAAAAGGGTGTTTGGGTCTACCTGTTTGAGTTGAAATCTTGTTATTGTGTTGTGGAAAGTTTGTGTTTGTGCTCTATATCTGATATATGCTTGGTTGAGAGTGTTTTGCTGCAAGTTTTTGGGTTTGAAACTTCAAATCATACAATCTGCTATAACTTGTTGGATTTAACTGTTTTTGATCTAAGATTTTGGTGAAATCTAGTATTTGTGCATGCTTAGGGTTGAAAGTTGTTAAAACATCATTATTATAACATATGTGATAGATCTTGAGGTTTGAATCTGTCTTGTTGGTCAAATATATCAGCAAAGTGTAAAACTGCATGTTCTTGTGTTCATCAGTAACTTAAGGTGCTTGAATCTTGCTTAATACTTTGAATCATTACATGAAACCTGTTTAGACTTGTTAATTTGAGTTTATAATAGCTTGTGTATGCATTTGGTTGAGTTTGGCTGTCTGAATATTGCTCTAAGTGCTTATTGAACCTGTTTTGCTTATTTGTTCATGTCTGTGCTAGATCTGGTACTTTATTGATTAAACTGTATCAATTGGGTGATTGTGTTTGTGATTATTTGATTGTTATTGACTCCTTATGATCCAAAGATCATTTGGGTGCCTTTGTGTAATCTGAATCTCAAAAAGTTCACTAAAGACAAAAAGTCAAACAAGTCAAGCAGTGGAAAAAGTTTCCACTGCTCAACACCCAAAACTAGCCCCTGCTAGTGTTAATTTGAACTCAACTTATCAATAAGCTATTTTAGCTTATCCAGACCTGCAACAACTTATTTTTTGTGATAGATCTTCATTGTTTGACCCATTTGATTAGACTGGAGCTTATTGGACTTTGACTTTGACTTTTTGCTAGAAAACCAACTTATTTGACGTTTTCATAAGTGCTTATTTGCTTTTCCAGCTTATTGAGTCTGCTTATTTGAAAACTTTTTGTTGATTTAGCTTATTGAAGTCATTTAAAAGCTTTAGAAACTTGAATCAGCTCTTGGGGTGGCCTAGAACTAAAAAACGATATTTTGTCGTTTTCTGTAGATTGCTTATTGCATTTTCAGGCTTATTCCTTGGGCTTATTTCAAATTTCTTTTTACATAAATATTATTTAGGACAAAAGAAGCTTGTGTGTCTAATTTGAGCTTATGGCATTAGCTTATAGCTTAATGGGCCAAAAAGCCCATTAAGAATAAGCTGTTTGGTATAAGCTAGCTTATTTCACACTTTCAGCTTTTGGGCCTTTGGAAAAAGTTGTTTAAAATCAATTTTGAGTCAAGTAGTGCTTTTTGGGCTTATTTGGGCCACTTTTTCATTTTGGGCTTAAATTTGGCCCATTAAGGATCTGTTTTGGGTTTAACCCATTTTCTAGGCCCATTAAGGGTATTTAGGTAATTTCAAGTTCATTTCTGAGTTATTTAGGTTAAATTAAGCTAGTTTGCAACTTTTTAGAATTTTTTTATGATTTTTGGATTTTTAATAATATTTTAATATTATTTTATTGTTAAAAATTAAAAGTCTGATTTTTTGAGTTTTTATATTTTTCCTAGATTGTAGACACTTAATTAGGAATTTTGCAACTTTCCAAATATTTTTAGTCTTTTAATTATTTGCTAGAATTAATTTAAGTTTTATTAGTTTTTAATAGTTTTTAATTGTTTAAAAATAGTTTTTAGTGGTTTTAAAATTTTGAAAAATACTTTTTAGCCTAATTAGGTTATTTTAAAGGTTTACAAACTTTAAGATCTTGTTTTGGACTTTTTAATAGTTGATATTGATTTTTAGGGCTTTAATTAGCATTCAAAAGTTAATATTTAATTAATTAAAAGGTTTTGGCAAGTTTTGATTTTTTGAAAAATCTTAGAATATTTTTGTGGATTTTTAGTGATTTTTGGGAATTTTTAGGGTAAAATTTTAATTTTAGTGCTTTTTACGGTTTTACGTGTACACCTTTTTCGTCTTAGTTTAATACGATATCGTAACCATCATTCTCTTCTCATCCCATTTCTACTTTTCTTTCTCACAAATATAATCACAAAGATAGTCATTTCATTACACACACTAAGCCTCCTTGAGAACGATCCCCACTAAGGGTCATTTGTACACGGTTTTCCTAAATCGTCGTACTTAATACTTGCCACTTTTGCTCTCTTTTCCTAAAGAGTAGTAAAACCACTACATCAATCCTCGCGATCATTCAAGACAAAAATAAAATATAAGAGATACACCTAGGAATAAGGGAGTCTAAGTAAATAATTGGCCCACATGAATTCGTGTTAGTTTGCTAACTTATAATAACAATGATCTCGTTTTTAAGCTTGGTATGGGGAACGTGAAACTTGAGGATGATAAACGTTCATGGCAGCCAAAACCCCAATGTAAGTATTTGATTTCTTTACTTGTTTCTATCTTTTTATTTAATAAAGGCCAAGGTGGGTTATTTATGATGGAAAATGTAAACCGTGCTTTAAAATTAATGCATTGCATGAGGGCATTGCAATGGTCAAGTGTAGGGGATTTAATAAGTGTGAAAACACTTATCCTTTTACCACTTAGTTCCAATAATAACCAGACCAAAACGTGTAGTTTATGTCGTAAAAGCCGGAATTATGCGTGGTTTGTGTTTTTATTGTGTTTTAGGACCAAAAGATGCAAAAAGAAGAAAACATGGGCTTTCACGGGCTTTTATCGAAGAAAAAGACTAAAGACGAAGTCGAAAGATCGAGAATGCAAAAAGAACGGAAGTCCAAGACCTATTCTGAAGAGTTATCGAAGAAAAAGTCTAAAAGACGGAAGTTTAATAAAGTCGAAGAACTCAAGTCTAAATTATAGAATAAAATTATTAAGACAATTTCAAATCCCGAGACGACGTCGAGAAAAGACAAAGATTTAAATCAGTCGAGAAGAAAAGAAAGAAGGAAGCACACCACACATGCACTCCCCATTTTCCCTATAAATACCCTCCTAATCACATTAGGAGGGGGGTTAGCTAGTTTTAATTTTTATATATTTCCTTTCTTGTTTTTAGAGAGAGAAAGTTCCCAACTTTCTCTCACTAAGTTTTCATCTTTTTCTTTCAAGTTTAAAGTTTTAATCATTCTTGTATTTGGATTTCATCAATCAAGTTCAAATTTAAGCTTTTTGTTCGTTAATCTCTTTCAACATTTCTTGGTTTACTTTAATCTTTGATCCGAATAGTACATTTCATACGGTTTGGTTGATTTGATGATTTCGTGATTAAAAGGTTAATCTTTCTTGTTCCTACATAAGCTCATATACGTATAGGCTATAAGCTCTTTATGCTTATTGGTTTATTTGTATTTTTGGCTTATCTACTTTTAAGCTTTTTAAAGAGTTTTATCATTTTATATTCGGTTTATTAAGTCTCGAGTTTAGTATTCATAAAGGTTTCGATTTTGTGCTTATTTTCTCTTTTCCAAGTTGATAAGTGCTTATCTTAGTTGCTGCTTATTCGTTTAAGCTATTTACTCTTTGGTCGCCATTTCCATCTTGGAAGGGTTTTACCTTGGTACGATCCACTTGACTTCGATCGCATAGATTGCGATCCATTTGTTCTTCCCTGGTACGATCCATCACTTTAATCACCCAGTTCGATCTGTGGGTGCGATGGTGTGTCACGATCTCTAGTTGCGATCGCATTGATTGCGATTCTGTTTGTTACGATCAGGCCACGATCCAGACCACGATCCACTTGTTGCGATCGTGGTTGCGATCGGTGAGTACGATCACCCCTACCCATCGTACTGCTGAGTACGATCTAACTCCTTGGTTGCGATCGCATTGAGTGCGATCTGGATTAGTATTTGAGTGCGATCGCATTGCGATCGGACTCAGGCCTTCGTTTTGTTTTTTTTAGATTTCAAATTTAATTTCCCCCGCCATTTTTACTTAATTTATTTTAAACAAGTTTTCAAGTTTTTAAGCATTTACGTTTTAATTTTAAAAGATTGCACAGTTTTATTTTTAGTTTAATTTTTAAAGCTTTCATTTTACTCAACGACAATTTTAATTACTTGCTTTTAGATAATCAAACAAATCACATTTAATTTTCCACCAAGAACAATTAAGTCGCACTTTCTACCATTAACCAATTCGAAAAGACTGGAATAACGAACTTTCATAACTAAGTAAAATCAAGTTATTAGCAGACGTTTCACGTCTCAGGCCGTATCCTTCGGTATTCTTTCCTCAGTCAGCATACATTCATGATATGTCCTAGTATCATTTTCACAGTATGTTTCACATAATATATTTCATGTCCAGCGTTCCTCATATAATCGTGAACCACATTCACAATTGCTCACGTAACACGTTTACAATTGTTCGCGTAGTTCGTTCAAATATGTTTTCAGCAATTTTCTCAGAGATATAAATGTTATCTTTTCAGGATATTCATACGTACCGTTTCATGTATCCTACGTGTTATATTTGATTCATTCAATCAGATTTAGAAAATCCAGCTCAAGTATGGAACCATAAACTATTCAGCATCGCTAGGACAGGGTCATTAGGACCAATATTTTCAGTGTGTTTAGACCTTTGAAGGAACCGTTTCGAGCGGGAAGCCACTTGGAACAGAGGAGTCCATCCGGACCTCTCATTTGTTTCTTCAATAAATCTAGTTAAGTTCTTTCAGTCATGTTTCGTTCCATGTTCACTTCAGTCATGTCACATTTATATCCTTTCAGCAGCATCATGTTCTAAATCAAGGACGAATAATCCTTCAACTTATATGTCTTTTGAGCCTTCATGCTCTTTCAGCATATGTGTCCTTTCAGTTTTTATAACTTCATCAGTCTATTATCTTTAATTCGAGGACGAAGTTCTCCTTTTAAAGGGGAAGAATTGTAAAACCACGACATAATCGCATCCTTAATTCGAGGACGAATTATTTTTTTTAGAGGGGAAGAATTATAAAACCCGTATTTAAAATCCAAGAATATTAAATATAGGCAGCCTCAACTTTAATTAAACATTACAAAATTAATTATACAGAGAAATAACTAATTTTAACTATTCAAGTATTACAGTTATTGTTATTATTATTTCAGTAAAATAAATATTACACGTTTTGAGTAAACACGAAAAATTTAAATTGAACGTCGCGTTAAAAATGTAAACATGAAAACGAATAGTGTGTATTGTGGTTGGGCTGCATTTTTTATTACAAAAAGGAGATAGTAAGCTTTGGGCCCATCCCATTTCAAAAAAAAATATATATAACGGGGTAAACCCCCACTCCCTGACATTACATACGTGAAGGGAAAAAAAACAAACGGTTTAGAGTTTTGGTGAATGATGGCCGCCGGCTAGAAGAAAAATCAGGGACGAGTTTGATTTTCCCGACCATTGATTTATAGGCGAGTAATTGTCTCTCCTTAATCCCACAACGGTAATTGTGCTATTCCTTTCTTATACCCCGAATCATACATGTTTAATCAAGAAAAATTCATCATAAAAAGGGTAATCACGAATCAAAACGCATCGTGGTATCGGGTTTGTTTAGCTTCACAAAACTGAGACCAGTGGGTCTCGGAGTGGTGGTCTTGAGCCAGTCACGACCCACCAGGGGTTGCGGGATTGTTTTGGGTCGGAACAACAGCAACCAAAGTAGTCAGAGGATGTTTGGGATTATCATGCAATAAGGGGGTGTTTGGATTGTAAACAAAAACATATAACAGTGGGAACCAAACAAAGGCAGTGGGAATTTTAACACAGAAGCCAAAAACAGTGGGAACTATATGAAAACGGTGGGAACTGTATGAAAACAGTGGGAAACTATATCTAACAGTGGGAAACTATATCTAACAGTGGGAACTATATTATAGCAGTGGGAATAAAGACAAGCAGTGGGTACTGCATAGACAATGATGGCAACTGGCACAAGGCCAGTGGCGACTATATGGCGTAGTGAGCCCGGTTTGGTTTAAGCCGAGACATGGGTGTCTCGGGAAGGTTTTTAAAGCGCGAATTCAGGATTACACGAACACATAAAAACAAAAGGATTTACTTAGTTTAATTAATTTTTTTTATAAATAAGTTTTATAAACGAATTTAATTATACTGTTGTGTTATTAATTTAATTAGTAACATTAAATTAATCCTTTTAATTACTTAAACATGTGATTTATGTTATGATTTAAATTTCAAGAGAACTAATTTAGGAAATCTTTCTAATTTGGGAAACGTTCTATTTATAACGAATTACTATTTATAGTAATACCAGAATATACGTTATACAGTAATCAGGAATACATAGCACATTAACTCAATAATATTTACGAACAGTCAGAATTTACCAGATTATATACGAATAGTAATACAAGTATAAAATAAAATCAAACTGAGAACAGTTAAGATCAGTAAAAATATACCGATATCAGTCAACTCATTCGGGTCCCTTATTTATGTAGTATCCGTGAAGTCGCAGTAGATCTTCGAGATTTCGTTCTTATTTCATTACTAGACACGAGGTACGGATTTTTCGTCCTTTCAGTAAGGACTTTCCTTCTATGCATGATTAGGATTTCCCATCTGCACCCAAATGTTTTCCCCAGTACATGTTATAAATTATCTGAATTTACTTTAATAACTAAGATATTGCATGAGCCTTATATACAAGCATGACCAGTCAGTAGTACTAGTTACGGAGGTACCGTAACCATGACACTTGAGGCACCGGTGTCATGACTCACCTGCGGGAGAGTGATATCCCGCAGCGTTCCACTCTGTTCAGCTTGGCCATTTTATCAGTATTATTAGTGGGGCGTATGGATGCATCCTAGGCTTATCAGTTTACAGTTTATCAGGTGAATGTGGTGTGTGCTATGCATCTTTCACATTGGACCTGATCCCTCCACCCAGCACAGTAATTAGAGGTCACCCTCTACAGCATGACGAGGTCACCCCTCCATTTATTCATGCAACAGTTGTTACAGCACATGACCTATATAAGCTCTTGGCAATTAAAATACAGTAAATGCATGTTTTCAGATTTAACAGATAACAGTTCAGTTTTATTTTTTATACATCAGACTTATCAGATTTTCTATAATTTTCATCACATTCTACATATCAGTCTTTCAGCTTCAGAAATTATTAATTATTTCAAGTACAGTATATTCTTATCATGCATTATATCCGTTCACTGAGCGTTATGCTCAGCCGTAGTTCCTTTCATGTTCTAACGACAGGTACACCAGGACGATCATAGGATTCTAAGAGCATGTGCATTGGATGGAAGCTATCCGAACTTCTTACTTTATGGACTTCTTACATTATTCTGCTTATTTGGACATTGTTTAGTCTTTCCTTTAATATTTTACTTTTCATGTTTTGAGCTTATGTTTGGATTACCGATGTTTGATTCTGGTATTTCCTTTATGGTCAGTTAATGTTTTAGGACATTTACCTTATGCTTTGATGGCACGTCATAAATACACGTAACGGTCCACTTATCCAAGTGGGGTGTTACACCAACTAAGTTCCCAGGATTCCAAACCAATCAAGTTGGTAGGTCACAATCAAGATTAGTATAAGAGACCAAATATAATGAAACAACATCAAAAGAATGCAAGAAACCAAAAAAAAAGAATCTTACAACTAAAAAAAAGCAAGAAAGAGTAAAAAGAGACGTTACAAAGTAATGGCACCAGCAGAATACAAATCTTAGCCACTCGTTGACTAACTTAGTCAAAGAATTATCAAGAACCTAGAACCAAACTCTAATTTTATCAAAAAAATTGGGGCAAATCACCAATCCACCACAACCGAGATCCCAATAACATGAACAAATAATCAGAATCAAAATATAACCAACTAAGAACCTAAATCGAACAAAAGCCCCAAAAATCAGAAACCATAATTTTCCAAAAAATTGGGGGTTTGAATAAGAACTTTGAAATGATGAATTAACCAATAAAACTGTCAATTAACATCACTTAATCAACCAAGAACCCTTCAATTTTAAGAAACCCTAAATTTTATGAAACCCTAATTTTGAAAATCATAATATCAAGAGCAACGCGATAAAACCTGTCTCTAATACCATGTAAGAATTTATAAAACCAAGAAAAAAGTGAATCTTAATTCAATAACCAAAACCTCCCATTGCTAATAAGGTGAAGGTATATTATCTAACTGATAATAGTCTTACATTACCATAACAAGAATAACAAGATCAAGATGATCTCAATAACCAAGAACAAAGAAAATAACAACTGTGTGGATCGTAAAGATTGTATCGAAAGGGAAAAGTATTAAGCTAATGAGGATGGAGGAGTATATATACTCCTTGACTTAGGAGTTTCCACATCTGCTAAATTCAGTCCCTTGACTTTCCACCAAAGCTATCTTTAGTCCCTCAACAATACAGAGCTTCCAAAACCAACTCACAACTTATAACATGCACATTAACCTGCACAAAAGCTATCTTTATTCCCACAATGGAGAAGTTAGCTATAACACTACTTAATGTGTCAAGATGTCTTAGACGATATTTCGATGGCCATTTGATAAATAACCGATCAACCAATCAAGCAAGTATTGAACAAAGCAGATGCGTTTGAAAGTTGGCAAAGTATACGATAGAATTGGGAGCATACAACATAGAGTAACAACCTTGTAATGCGATAAAAGGGCATGTTTTGGCTAATTTCTTAACAGAGGCACCCATCGAACAAACGCTAGAAAAGTTTTTCCAAAGTCCTGCCCGAAAGCTAGAGAAGGACGAAACAATGTGGGTCTTATTCATTGATAGAGCATCTAGTTCTCGTGGATCCGGGGCAGTTTAGTGCTGATCAGTCCTATCAGAACTGAATTTACGTATGCTCTTCGTTTGAATTTCGATAGGACAAAGCGAAATACGAGGTATTTTTTACAGCGTTGAAAATAGCTAGGCAGATGAAGGTAGAAAAACTCGATGTTCGAATGGATTCCAAACTAGTTTCTAATCAGATTAATGGAACGTACGTGGCAAGCTGCGACTGAATGATCACATACTTGGCTGAGGCGAAGATTAACATCGAGAAGTTCATCAAGTCTTCCATCCGGAACATTCCGAGAGACCAAAACCTAAAAGTGGACGTGTTAAGAAAATTATTATCTGTTGCTTGTGACCATTTAACGAAGCAAGTGTTAGTTGAAGTGCTGAATGAACGATCCATTGACCGGAAGGAAATCAATGCCATAGTAGAATAAGAGTAAGATAACTGGATGACTCATATCATAAAGTGTCTAAAAGACGACGTTTGGCCATAGGACAAGAATGAGGCACGGTGCCTCAGGGTCATAATCCATCAGTGTGAGTTAGTGGATGGCGTGTTATTTAAAAGGGGGTACCTAGTTCCAATGCTCTATTGTGTAGGCCCTATTCAAGCCAATTATATTCTCTGAAAAATACACATGGGGTCATGCAACATGCACCTGAAACCAAGATCCGTGGTGGCCCAAGCGATGAGAGTTGGATACTATTGGCCCAACATGCATAGGGACACAAGGGAGATATAAAGAAATGTGACACATGTCAAGTCCATGCTCCGGTTCTGAGGCTCCCAAAGGCGTTGTTGAAGTCTATCATGTCTCCATGACCATTTTTTCAATTGGGAATTGATATCTTAGATCTGTTACCCAAAGCCGCTGGAAAGGTTAAGTGCGTGATTATAGCTATTGATTACTTTACAAAATGGATAGAGGCGAAACCCCTAACAAATATCATATGTAAAGATGTGAATAGGTTTGTTTGGGACAATATTGTATGTTTTCAGACTACCAAGGATAATCATCACGGACAATGGAAAGCAATTTATCAATGAGCCTTTCAAAAGTTGGTGCATAAATCTAAACATACAGCATATCATTACCGTTTTGGCACACCCTCAGGCAAAGGATCAATCGAAAGGGCTAATAAAACCCTCATGGAAGGAATCAAGACAAGGTTGGACCAAGAGAGGTCCGGATGGGTGGATGAGCTCCCTCATGTCTTATGGGCTCACCGGACCTCCTTAAAACAAAGTAATGGAGAAACTCCTTTCAGTCTGACGTATAGAAAAGAGGCAGTCATACCAACCGAAATAGGAATGCCAACAGACAAAACAATTATGATAAAAAAAGAGAACGAGGAAAAGCTTCACCTCAACCTCGACTTACTCCAAGAAAAAATGGAAACGACGGCTATCCGGGAAATAAGGTACAAGACGAAGATGGAGCAATACTACATTAAAAGGGTTAGGCCTACTACATTCTGACCAGGAGATTTCATCTTCTAAATAGATGAAGTAAGGAGAGTATAGAATCAAAGAATGTTGGGACCAACATAGGAAGGACCATACAAAGTTAAGGAGGCATAATAAAACGGGTCATACAAGTTGCTGACAAAGAAAGACAAAGAGGTCCCTCGGACCTGGCATGCAATCAACCTTCAGAAACGTTACTTGTAATTTTATTCTTTTTAATATGCACTGTAATGTCTTTCTCTTCCTTCGGTAATGGAAAAGTGGTTTATCTTTTTTAATATGCAATGTATCAGCTTTCTCTCTCTTCGAAAAGGGAAATGTCGTTTTTTATGATTAAATAAAAAGCTTTCTCTCCCCCACGTACGAGGGAAAGCAGTGTATAATAGATTTCTCAATTATGAATTACTATTTATAAATGAATGGTAAGCCAACGTTGGACGGATTGAGACCTCTGGAAGTTGGTCTAAAATTTAACACCCTTGACATCAAGGATGCCCCGAACATCAGAATGCCTGAACATCAGGGATGCCCTGAGCACCCGTGATACCTTAGAAACATCAATAACATTCCGAGCAACGGAGATACTTTGAAAAACGAAGAAAGATAAGCATTTACAATAAAACGTCCAAAAAAACAATAAAGGTCAAAATTTATTACAAGCATTAAAAGCACGTATAAAGGATAGTATTCCTTACAAATACATGTTTCAAAAGTCTAAACAGAACAAGTGAAATAGTTATTAAAAGAGCTTGATAAATTTTCGTTCATTTGATGTCCTAAGTTATTACATAGGTGATTAGGCTTCATGAGCCGAGCTAGCGTCCGAGGGCTCTTCCTCAGTGGCATCTTTTTTCTTTGGGGGAGGTGCAGAAGCAGGGGATATATCCATTATTTTTGTTGACCGAAAGGTAGTAATTAGAATTCACCTCTTTGATGAACTCATACTCTTTGTTCGTAAGACGATTGAACATGGCATACATATTTTATTTGAATATGCATCAAAGTCCTTAGTTGCCTTCATCATGTCCTCGACGGTTCTCCAAACTTTAACTCCCTCACCCATCCAGCCTGAATAGCCATGTTAAAACATTCCGATATGTGGTCCTGATGGTCATGGTTGCGAAGCAGTTTAGAAATTACTGAAGGAAGTAGCTTCCGGACACCGTCATAACGCGCATCTCGGAAGCGCCCAACTTATCACTTAACTCTTTCTTCTCTCGGACCCATTTGGCAGCTTTAGCTTCATACTTTTTTTTAGTTCAGCATCCTTGTAAGCAGCTTTGGACTCAAGTTATGATATTTGGGAAATATTTACACGTAGAGCTTTAATGGTAGTATGTTTCTCCTCCTGAAGAGTCTTCAAATGGCCATCCTTCTCAGATCACAGTTACTTACATCCAGTCAGACGGAGAGCAAGCTCCGCCCCGACTTTAGTTTGGCTAGCTAACTTCTGCTTCACAGCTTCAAGTATAGGACCACACTCCTTATGAGGGTCAATCAAGGTCTCATCCCCATGGACTCCGACCCAACAAAAACCAAAAGCACTCAAAGGAAAGGGAGGGATGATACGATTTATTTTCCTCTTGAACGACAGATGGTGCGAGGTGTATCATAATATTACAACACTCGACCAAAGTTTCAACTCTATTCCTGTTTTAAAGACCCCACCTCGGCACATACTCATACCCAGAGGCCAAGGGACCCTCGTCCGCAGCATGAACACCTATAAGGAAACATGAAGATAAACAATGATGATATAATAACACAAAAAATAAAAAAAGAGGGAAATCGTGAGGTACCTTTAGAACGAAACTTTGCTGGGCTTAGGGGTGCTTTCCCTATGTCTCGGAGTGGCATGTGTTCAGGGGTGACCTCATGATCAGAGGTGTTGAAGATACCATGGTTGTTTGTTTCTAGATGTATCACCAAGCGAAAAGGTGAAAAATGAGCTAGGGGAGACTTCTCATTGGGAACCTTGACATTTTCATTCAAGTTTCGTCTAGCGCCTCCACCGGACTTTGAGGAAAGGATGATGGTCTCATCAACATCAAGAGGTTGAAATTGATCAGGCTCAGGTTGAGTATCATGAGAGCCGGAAGAAAATTATCATCTTGGACAACAACCACAAACTTTGGATCAAAATATCTATGGGGTTTAGGTGATTAGGTGAGTGGTGGTGATCCGATATCCGTTTCCTCCTCGGTCTAGTCAACATTACAGACCGTTCATACTTTTCCAAGAGGAATACACCCACTCGGATGGTCATAAACATTCTTCATCTTCTTTTTCTCCAATAATGATCGGGATCCACCAACTTTGGTTTTCTTCTCGGCAGTAGATACCTTTTTTTGTTTGCCCTTCTTAGCCTCAACAGCACGGGCAACTTGTGCTTTCTTTTTCTTTCGGGCAGCAAGCACAACCTCGCTCTCCCGTTCAACAACTTTTTGATTTGAGGTAAGGGAGGGAACTCTCTTACTACCTCCAAGGAAACAATCACATGGGGAAAAATTCTGTTAGCATAAGTCATTTTTATCACCTCAGACTATGCGAGCTCCGAAGGTAATAGGAAAGCGGAGATTCTGCGACATGCTGATAGCTGCACAACAAGAAAAGAAAAAAAGGAAAAATTGTTAAGTAATAAGAAAAAACAGAATATATACATAAAAAATGAAGCATAAGATAAAGCGTCCCAAACATGTCAGTACCGTTTCCTTCGACATCTAGAAAGCCAGGAACCGATGAGGATATTCCTAAGTAGAAGATAAGCCTACTACAAAGAGTATATGTACTGGTATGGAGTATAGATCTACTACTCCCTCTTCAAAGGACCGCACGTCTTGGTTGTTAAGCACATCCAGATGCCTCCATGGCAAAGCTTCCAGAATGGGTCTCTTGTCAATTAGAATGAAATCCCATTTCCAGCCTTTAATGCATGTTAAAACTGCATTAAATATTTTCTTGCGAGCGTTCCTTCCAGTAAGTTTCTAAAAAAAACTAATCCCCCTACTTACGTAACTTATAGAAGACCCGTAAGAGAAAAACGGAGGGTACGATATGAAGGCTTCGACTATAAAATTCAGGAGTGACCACGCGATTTACACCTAACGAAAATAATTGTGAAATATGCACATGAAAATGTCTAATGACAACAAGCAAGAAAGTGGACAAAGGAACCATAAGGCCAGAGAACTTGAAAAACTATTCGTAAAGGCCTATACCCGAGGGAGAAATTTTATCCATCGTCATGTCCGGGGGAGGTTCTCAATGATGGAGATCCTTCATAATATTATACTTGTCAACTAAAGCTGAAACATATTCTTCGAATAGGTTGGAAGCGTACTTCGGCGTATCATATTTGGGTGCCATTTTCGAGGGTCCGGGTTGAACTTATGTTTTCCATGATCTTTGTGGTGCCGATGGGTACTAACAAAAAGTAAAGGAAAAGAATGTACTTGAGAGTATCCGAGGAAGGGAAGTATAAGTCTGAAGAGATAGCGCGAATGATAAATTTTAGAGAGAAAAAAGTGAAAATACGCAGTAACAATGAGGTATGAAAGGGTATTTACAGGCGAGAAAGAGAGAGCCCCGAGAGTCGCGCTGTGTCAGGAAGGCACACGTGGGAGCATCTGCAGTAAGGTAGGACACGTGGCGATAATCCATGAAGGGTAAGTGTTTTTCGGTAAAGGGCCTCATAGGCTTTCTATCGGGGTTCCAACAGGCCAACTGTTGTACGAGTGGTGAACGAAGTAGGTACTGACCGGAGGAACAGTTAAACGGAGCTTCAAGAAAATGTTATTTTTACCCACTTTTGTGATGTTCGTGGATAAACACAAAACTAGGGGAACATGGTTCCCCACATGACCTACAGGCACCAGACAAAGGCCTATGAGCCTAGCAGCCTTTTAAGAAATGTGAACAGTATAAATACCCATCAATATCTTATCTTAAGGTAACATACTTTCTATTATTATATTCAATATATATATATACTTTACTCACTCTGCCTTTTGGCACATATCACGTGCTGACTCTCACGTCGAAGTTTGGTTTGGGTTGAACACCCGATCGAAATTAACCCGTTTATTTTGGTTTCAAAATCTCCGAAAGACAAACCTAAGCCGAAGTTCGAAAGATTCTCCCATCCGGATCTTAGCAAAAGTTTACCTAAACATTTATAATGTACAGTAGTACTATAGATTAGCCCATTATCGCATTTTGAAAATGTAAAAAAAAAAAGTGTTTGAAAGATAGTTGAAAACGTTATTTATTTTCTCGTTCATATTATCATACTCTTTTTTATAGGTCCGACTCCGACCTGGGTTTGGACGGATGGATAAAATGGTTTGTGTCGACATGATATTTCACAAATAATCCAAAAACGAAGCTTTGAAATTATCTTCTTCTTGGTATACCGTATAACGGCCCCATTAAGAATACACACACATAACGTGTAAATACACACACCAGATATTTTTATTTTCACGTAAGAAAAAAACTCATCACACCTTTTCTTCCTCTTCTTAAGTGAAGCTAACGTTCACGTACTCTGGTAACCTTCCACCGGAATATCATACAAACAACAATTTCTCAAAGGTTCGTAAATTCGTATGACTCATTTTATTTTATATAATGCATGACCTTTTCGCGTATTCGGAAAAAAATATGAAATTATATTTATTCTCCGTAAATTAATGTTCAATTTTATATATCCTATTTATGCTTTATGATCCTATTTTAATGCCATGAAATTGGTGTTTATGTGCATGTTGTATGTTGTTAATGTTATTCATGTTTTCGTACCTTAGGAACCTCTGTATGTTGATATTATGTTCTTGTTGTAGATGTTTATGTTCATTTGTTGATGTTATCACATATTTTGATACGCTCAGAAACTCGTTTTGAATTTTTTTTGATAATAATATATCTGTTCACATCATGTGTGGTTAAATGAATGAATAGATTGATCTAAAAGTAACCTTTAAGTTTGATCATTATTTTGAACGTTTTTGAGTTGATATTTGTTTGGAATTGGTTCTTTTGTATAGGAATGGGAGTGAAAATAACGAATGGTTGTTTGAACTGGTCACAATCTTCGTATTATTTTCCGCCTTCTTCGTCACCACAAACTCTAGCTTCCGCAATCTCATTACCTTCAACAAGACGTGTTGCTTTGGTTTTCCGGTATATTCATAGACCAGTGATTTTTGGTACGGTTGTTAACAGACGAGGAACGAAGTCAGTTAAACACGTACTCAGTGCAAGCTTGCATTCAGAGTTTTCGGATGAAGAGTTGTGTAAAGAGATTGATCAGGACTTGTCACTCATATTCTTGTCTGGTGATAGTGATCACGTAAGTTTGTCGAGGGTTGAGCCACCAGAGTGGGCAGGGGATATGATTCCTGCAAGTATAGAGAGGAAGGCAAATAGTGTTGAGCTCCCATTTTCGTTAAGGATGATACAAAGAAAGAAACAGTGGAAAGAAGGAGTTAAGGTGGCAGGTGAATCTGCTTATTGTTCTGTTAAGAAAGCGTTTTCTTCTATGGTGTTTATAATTCGTGAGCTACAAAGTTATACGCTTCAAATGAGGGAAGCTTTGTTTTATGAAGATCTACAAGGGGTTTTGGCTAAAGTACATAAAGAGATGAACGCGTCTTTTGTTTGGTTGTTCCAACAAGTATTTTCCCATACTCCAACTTTAATGGTGTATGTTATGATTCTTTTAGCAAATTATAGTGTTTACGCCATGTCTACTAATGTGGCGTTCGCTGTAGCGCCTCCTACTGTCACCATGGAGTCTATTTTGTCCATCGACAACCAAAGACATACTGTGATAGATTCTTTATCAATTAAGACGTTTGAGGTGAATTCTGGTGGAAAAACCACTTCAGTTGGTGGTATAAATGGCGGTGGTGGTAAATCAAGGCCAGCAGCAAGCGGGACAGATGGTGGTGAGAGTTTTGCTTGGAACCTTGCACATGACGGAACTTCCGTTTCTGGCCAGGAGACTAATGAAGCGGAATTTGGTAAATGGAAATCGCTTGTGGAAGAAGCTGATAATATGCAGGATGTGATTAGATATGGCGTTCTTGATAGACAAACGATGCAAAGATTTGTTTCACCTGTAACCGCGAAAGTTCTGGAAGGAGAGACAGAGTCCGAAAGTCATTTAAGAACCGAGCTTCTTTACAAAATGGGTCTATCGGAAGAACCCAATAACCCTCTACTACTTGCTAATTATGCTCAGTTCCTTTACATCGTCGCACAAGATTATGACAGGTATAACTCTTTAATCACCTGTATTTAACTCTTTAATCTGCATTTAGCTACTCTACCTATAAGTTATGTGATGAAAATTCATATTCATTTGGAATTCCATACTCTGCACTTAGTTAATTAGTCCATCTTTTAGTTATCACCATGCGTGTTCTTTCTATGTTCATAGGAGACTACATTTCCACATTTATATGTGTATATAATTACCTAAAAAGCCCATATTTATCTTAATATCTCAAAGAAAACATGTAAATGCCTGATCTCCATTAGTTGCTTATGATATAAGTGATTTCTATTTTGAGGTATCTACTTTACATGACAATTGAAGATCTTTTTATTGAGCTATTGTATTGGTCCAAATTCAGTTCTTTTCATGATAAAATATCTTTTCCGTGCGAAATTTGACACCAAGGCACATATCTCTTTCCAAACTTTCTTTTTCAATAAAGTGAGAGCTAAATTGTCATATTGGATGAAGGGATAAGGAGGAAATTGTGTGGTTAAATTTCTTGTTTGAAAAGAAATCATTTAGATATTTGTGAATGGCTGGCTTTATGAATTATTGTAGCATGAATATACAAAACAACCATTATACTTTTCTTTGTAAGAAACAAATTATATTGGATAAAGAAAATATTGTCAAATGTAATTTTACTCTTTTTTTCTTTCCTTTAATTTCTTTCGATGATCATATTTTTCGACTTATAAATCGATTAATTCATGAGATTTAAACTTAACATTACACAAACTCAAACTAGATAAATATATTTTAAAATTGTTTGCCGCTAGCAAAATTTTAACTTAAAACTTACACATCTTAAAATAATAGTCACATGGTCTCTTTGTGTAATCTTTTGCAGATACAGTATGGTTATGAGTTTGACCTGATTCATTTTCTCTTTTGGGATGCCTTATTATCTTTATGTATTCCCAAAAACATTTTGTTTGTTTCTAACAATTAGATATTTATCTACAAGAGCTTGGATATTTATGGCAAAAACGAGAGTCATCCGGATATATGTGTTGAGTGGTTGGTCGACTTGATGTTTGACTTTTTTTAGGCCATAATATGCATGGAAATTTCAGCCTGGTTGTTTGCATATGATGTTTCATATTTCCGGTGTTTTTGTTTTCTTGATAATTTGTTAGAATCTGTTGTCTACACAATAAAGGCTTGTTTATGTATGTCGACAGAGCGGAAAAGTACTTCAAAAGGGCTTCTAAGGTAGAGCCAAAGGACGCGGAAGCTCTTAGCAAATACGCAAACTTCTTGTTGGAAGTAAGAAAGGACTTATGGGTTGCTGAAGAGACTCTTTTGGAAGCAATTGCTCTTGATCCCATCAACCCTTATTATCAAGCCACATATGCCAATTTCCTTTGGAGCAATGGACCCGACGACACTTGTTTCCCCTCAGATTCCCCGGAAATAGCAGAATCTGATGACCTTTAATCACTGGACAATAAATATGTCAAATACACCCTTCACACGGTTTTAGCTTAGTTGCATAATGGATATTATGGCCGCGGCATGCAAAAAAAGTGGATTAATTGTGCTTAAAGATCGTATGATTATAGTTCAGGAAGTTAACGAAGAACGTGGTGGCGCACATAGTCTAATGGATATTGATCCGCAGTGGTTCTGGGTGACGGTGATCGTGATTGTGAGGTCAGTGATGCGGTTTCTATTAGAATTGAACCTCGATATGAACGTGCATAAGTTTTAGTTTAAATTTTATTCGGTTTCCACTACAAAATGTGATTTTTTAAGGCCACAATTGTAATTAAATTTTGTTATAAATTATAATGAACGTTGTAGTGAGAAAATGAGGTCGTCTGTTTTGTAGCTATTTCTATATTTTAGTTTGCAAATTTGGAAATATCTAAATATAAGCCGTTACCGGTCAACAAAAGAAGAATTCATGCTAGTGAGTTATTAACCTTTGATACTTTCCACACCATACAACTGAAAATGTCTCGGTTACACATGAAATCTTGAATCCTACAGATTGATTACTTACATCTAATCCAGGGTCGTAGACAGCACGTGTATATTTTATGAAAAATTTTAGTAGTATAAAAGAAATTTGTTTTTACAAAAGTTAGTATAAAATACATTACAAATATGTGAGTGCAACTCTCAAGAAGACTAAAACTTAGTGCCTACCTATAGATTCCGTGAGAAAGAAAAATGAAGATGAAAGAAAAGAAAACTCGATTGTTGCATACTTGCATTCGAGAATGTCGGCTGCATTATTATGAAGAAGAAGACACTTCAAAAGTTGATAGGTTTTGTTGTACTTGTAAAGTAAGGTTAATTAGATATTAGTAACTTTATTTTGAGCCCACCTATTTCCCTTCTCAAGCCCAACTCATCCAAAATTTTATTAGCTTTGTTAGGTGTATTTTCACTTGTATATTAGAAAAAAAATAAAAATTCATCTAGAGATATACATTTATTCAATCACACATTTGAATTTTGACTTATACTGTTTGTGAAAATCATATATTTATATTATTTCGACTAAAAGTTTATTTAATGACGGGAAAATTTGCATTAATTACATATTTTAGTCGGGGTTATTGCATGCTTGGTTGGTATTTATTGTGACATTTGTCCTCCTTTTTGGATCTGAGTAATTTTTTGGGGCCCGATTTTTTTCGATGCGATTGGTGTCTCACGTTGGTGACCTATCTGCGTAGGTGTTCATTGCCGCCCTTCGTGGTGCATGGCAGCGGTATTGGGTGTCTGCTTGGTAACGTATGTGTGGGGTTTAATTTGTGGGTGCTTTGATTTGTTAGAGATTCGTTGGTTCCATCGATAGAGTAGTAGCGGGTTCATCAGAAACCTTTTGGTTGTGATTAAACAAGATTAATAAATTTATTTTGGTAAGTTTGTCTTTAATTGTTTGGATTGTCAATTATGATTTTGGGCATTTGTTTTATTTTGTTTTGGTGAATTGGTCTGATTGTTTTGTGATTAGGCTTGAATTTTTTAGTCTTAATTATAATATGAATAATTTTTTAGTCTTAAATCATCAAACATTTCAGACCGAATTAATCTTTCAAATTCAAGAATATTTTCTTTTAATGTGGTCGTGTTCGGTATTAAGATTTGTTTGATAAGCACAGTTATATCTTGAGGAATTGGCTTTTTCCACTCGTCATTTTCTCGTTGTTTCCATTCATTGTCAACAATGGATTTAATATTATCAATGTAATGTTGTAGCAACCCAAATGTCTGCCTACTCTTGCTTTTAGAAGCATCAAGAGGCAAGTAGTTGATGAACTTAGAAATGTTTGTTTTCTTAGTAGCAAAAGCTTTCTTCCATTGAATTCTTCTTTGTTTGCATTCTAAAAACAATTCCTCATGAGACTTTTGTTTTTGTGTAGTGAAAAGACCATATAGACTATTCTCATAAGCATAATTGTATGGTTTCACAAACTCTTTATTGACCGGTGATCTACTCTCCTCTTCCCAAAGGGATGTCTCATCATAACCAAGAGGATATTCAGGACCGGTCCATTCAGACTCATCCATATAAAGGCGCGGGTTCGCAGCTTGAGCTTAGGCAAGATAATCAGGACTTGCAAAGCTAGCTTGACCCTTAAACATAGACGGAGGTGCTATCATTCTTACGGTTTGAATAGAGTCATGCGTTTTATAAACAACTTTCTTCAAAAATTCGACTTGTGCCTCTAGTTCTGTTACTTTTTCAGTATCTTTTTCATGTCGACTTTTGAAATCTTATTTTAACGTTTCAACCTCTTGTTTCTTAACCTCAAGAATTTTAGCAGAGTCGGTGTTATTCATTGAAAACCGTTGTTCAAGTTCGTTAACTTTGGTGGTAGCAAGGTACGTTTTTTGACGTTCATCCATTAATAAAACATTAAATTGACGTTTCTCTTTGGTTAATAACTCAAGAGTTTCGTTGTATTTCTTTTCAAGATCGTCCTTTTGACTTTTTAACGCACTACCCTTGTAACCCTCAATCTCTTTAGTCTTTTGAAGAAGCTCAGCACTATAACTTTCAAGGGTCTCATTAGATTTAATTAGAGCGGCTTTGCATTCTTCAAAGTTTTGAGTGAGCGCTGCGTTTTCCTTCTTTAATTGCTTTTGACTCTTTCTAGTTTCATTGACATCTTTTTGCAAACTAGCAATTAAATTAGCAAGCACGACACGCTCCTCATCATCATACTCATTTGCATGTTGATCATTCTCAAACTCATTATTGCATATGTCTGATGAATCAGGTGTGGTATTACTATCAACCGTTTCCATCATACATGTGTCATTAATGGCATTGGGTAGCTCACTATGCTCATGAATATCACCAAACACATTATATTCGTCAGTGGTGTGTACCTTATCGAGTGGCTCAGTGTCAAAGATAGGGCCATTGTCATCTTCAGTGACTTTGAGAACTTCTTCAACCTTTGCCATGTACGAGTAATGTGCTTCTAACTCTTGGTCGGAGGCTTCATCATTAGTGTCATCAAGCATTGCTCCTTCCTCAGCCGACAATTTGACCCCTGCTTCCACCTTCTTGCATAACAACATCTTCTCTTTATGATAGCTAGAGTCCCTAACCCGTTTCGGCTTTCTGCATTCCTTTGCCATATGCCCATAACCTTGGCAATTATAACACTGAATCCCACTCTGTTGAACCACTTGCGTTCCAACAGTTTCCTTATTCCCAGTAGTAGTGGCAATCCTCTGAGTATTATACTTGGCAGTTTGTCGATCATACCTTGCAGAACCCTCAACATGTGTTGGATTACGTCGATCATACCTAGAAGGACTTTCACCACGTCGACGTGTGTCATACCTTAGAGGATTCTCAACATATTGGTTCTTTGTGTTGGATGATGTTCAAAGATTTTTGTTGGTAGGTTTGAAGATTTTCTGGTATGTCTTCATAATGAAAGAAATTTGTTGTTTCATTTCCTGATTCTTCTAAGCTTGATCTTCATCACTATCCTCTTCAGATGATGACTCAGATGGTGGTGATGATGCTCTTGGTTCTTTGCCGCGTGATCTTGTGGAGGACGAAGACTTGGATGATGTGGAATATCGTGGTGAGGATGATTGAATGGAGTATGACTTTGTAGTACGAGATCGATGATCTTGAGTGGTAGACACTAGAGCAAGTAGATTAGCCGTCTTTGCTACTCGTTCAGCTCGAATTTCATTTGCCTCATGCTGAAATTGTTTCAAGATATCAAAGAGAGTGTGATAGTTTACCTTGTCTAATTGCTTCTGTTGTTTCAACAAAGTAACAAAACGTGTCCACTCTGGTTGAAGTTGCTGAAGAAATTGCACATTGACTTGCATGGTGGAGACCTCCAAGTTGTTTCTTGTCATATCGTTCATCATCTTGTAGAATCATGAATAATAAGACTCAATTGATTCTCCATCCAATGCAGTAAACTTACCAAAGTTTCAAAACAAGTTTGTTTTAACATCTTGCTTGTTGAATGATTCTCCTTGTTGCAAGCGTTCAATAGCCGTCCACATTTCTTGTGCTGTAGGACATGCATCAACTGTGGAATAAATATCAATCCTGTTATCCTATTTATTCCCATGATGAAGGCTCAATTGTTTGAAAAAGCTCCAATTCCACTTAGAATCATATAGATCGCTTCTTTTTCTGCATCATACCAAGCACGCTTCTCTGGTATAAGATAAGATAACGTTTCTTTTCTTGTGGTTGCGGGTATTTCTGGAATAGTGTCTATGGTTGGTGTATGAGGAACAGTGATATCAGAGAAAACATATGGTCCATTGTTAATAAATTGCCTCAATGCATCACCATTAGGTCTTGTATCAAGATAGCGAAGAAAACGTGATTGCCATTGAGCATATCGACCGACCACAAGCATTGGTGGTCTCTCTTTGTTACCCGCCACCATTATGTTGTTGTTCGTCACACGATATTCTGCAGTAGAATCCATCTCAATATTCTCTGAAATGATGAATTGAATGTGGATCTTAAGTAGTTGTGTTGTGATTGTTTTGTTGTTGAAATTCCGAAAATTTTGATTTTTCACAGTCCGACAATAAATTCCTCAGTCCGACAAAACGGTAGACCTAAACAATTTGCAATCACCAAATTTTGAAATCGAGCTAGAAATAGCCTAAAACTAGTATGGAAAAAATTTGAATCCACTTGACGTAAACTACGTTCCGGGACTAGTCTAGATAGTGGCTAAGTCTAATAAGTACTCGAACAAAATTTATATGTCCATCGCAATGTCCATCGGAATAAACATCGTACTCTTAGATCGAACTCTTAGATCGTACTCTTATATCACACTCTTAGATCGCACTCTTAGATCACACTCTTAGATCGCACTCTTAGATCGAACTCTTAGATCGCACTCTTAGATCGTACTCTTAGATCGCAGTCACCGATCGCAACGAGTGATCGCAGTCACCGATCATAACACGTGATCGCAGTCACCAATCGCAACGAGTGATCATAGTTCTCGATCGTAACGAGTGATCGCAGTCACTGACCTTAACACGTGATCGCAGTCACCGATCGCAACGAGTGATCGCAGTCACTGATTGTAACGAGTGATCGTGATATTCGATCGCAAGTAGAAACCTCAGGTTTATGCGATCGCAATATTCAGATCGTAACAAGTAATGAGTTCGAGACTTTTAGGCAACAAGAAAGATGAGAACTTTACCTGGGAATACTTGTTTCAATCCAAACCAAAGTAACCAAAATCTTACCACACGTATGAAATATGTAGAGATGTATAGAGGAAGATTTAGAGCACGGAAAACACAAGAGAAAAAAACTTGAATCCGAGTAGATTTTATGATAAAATCACACGAACTAAGTAGTAAATCAACAACTAATCACAAAACTACCCCATGGCGATTGATACCAATTGTTGTCCCATAGATTACGTGACGATTAAACAAGAAAGAAAGGTAGATAAAAGATGAATTCTAGAGAGATAAACTAGAGAGATAAACTAGAGAGATAAAAGAGAGAGAAGTGTGTGAAAACTTGTGAAATGTTATATTAAGAAAATAGAATGACCAACCAACCTCTCCTTACATGCAAGGAGATGTTTATATAGCCTTGCCTACATGTGGCATGATGGGATAAATGATAATGGGTCGGGCTTTCCTTTTGGGCTTTGGTTACTTATGAATAAACCTTAGCTTAAAGTTAAACCCGTAATACACGACTAACCTACTACCTATTACAACGTTCTAATATACGATACATAATAAACATATGACCGAGCATTCTTGTTTGACTCAATATTTTGAGGCTAACAGTCTGGTTTCCCTCCAAATACCAAAAACATATCTTTCGTACTCCTTAAATACTTTAGAATATGTTTAACAGCAGTCCAATGGAGCTTCCCTGGATTCTGTTGGTATCTACTGACCAAGTTCTGAGCAAACGCCACATCAGGCCTTGTGTATCTTACAACATACATAATAGATCATACAACCGAAGTGTAAGGCACCTTCTGCATGTATGCCTCCTCTTCAAGAGTTGATGCATCCATCTCATGACTCAGATTATGCTTAACTTCCATAGGTTGAAAACTTTTCTTAGAAATATGCATATTATACTTCTTCAATATCTTATCTATATAAGCATCTTGACTTAGACCAATTAACCGTATTTTCCTATCCCGATAGATCTTAATTCCCAGAATGTATGTAGCTTCTCCTAAATCCTTCATAGAAAAACATTTACCAAGATAATCCTTAACAGCTTTAAGTCTTGGAATGTTACTTCCCATGATTAATATGTCATCAACATATAGGACTAGAAATACTACATCACTCCCACTAGCTTTGCGATATACACATGGCTCATCACGATTTTGAATAAATCCAAACTTTTTGATTTCTTCATCAAGTCTTTTATTCCATTGACTTGATGCTTGCTTTAAACCATAAACAGATATTTAAAGTTTACACACGTGTCCTGGATGCTTAGGATCAACATACCCTTCTGGTTGCTGCATATAGATGCCTTCATCTAAGCGACCGTTCAAGAAGGCAGTTTTAACATCCATTTAACATATCTCATAGTCACAGTATGTTGATATAGCTATGAGAATCCTAATAGCTCTTAAGTCTGCTATAGGAGAAAATGTCTCCTCATAGTCTATGCCAAAAGTTTGAGTAAAACCTTTAGCTACTAAATGAGCTTTATAGGATTGTACTTTTCCGTCCATGTCGGTTTTCTTCTTGTATATCTACTTATGTCTCACTACTTTAGCATTTTGTGGTGGATCTACAAGAATCCAAACATCATTAATTTTCATAGATTTCATTTCCTCATCCATAGCAACCACCCACTTATCCTTCTAAGGATCAAGCATGGCGGATTTATAATTAGCAGGTTCACCAAGATCCCCTACTTCATCATCATCCTCTATGTTAAGACATATATTGCTATTTGTGTTTTTAATCCTAACGGATCTACGCAGAAGAACTAATTCCGGTGGAACCACCAGACTTTATGGTTCTACAGGAATTACATCGCTAGTGTTTTCAGAAGGTAATGTATCTATATGACTCTCTTCAAGATCATAATTTCTCCCACTGAATTCTTGATTTACAAGATCACTTTCAAGGAAGTATCCATACCTAGCAACAATCACTTTGTTCTCAGGTGGATAATAAAAGTAGTAACCCATAGTTTCCTTAGGGTATCCTACAAAGATACATTTCACAGATCGTTGTTGGAGTTTGTCACCCGAGTCACGTTTCACATACGCCTCGCAACCCCAGACCTTTAAATAAGACAAATATGGCTTCTTGCCATGCTATAGTTCATATGGTGTCTTATCGACCTTCTTTGTGGGAACCATATTTAAAATTCGAACAACAGATTCTAAAGCATAATCCCAAAAGGATAAAGGTAAAGTTGTAAGATTAAACATAAATCGCACCATATCTAATAATGTACGATTACTCCTTTCGGATAAACCATTTTGTTGTGGAGTATATGAAGAAGTAAGATGTTGAACAATTCTATTCTCACTTAGATAATCAATAAACTCTTGACTTAAATATTCACCACCTCTATCAGAACGAAGAGCTTTAATCTTTTTTCCTAGTTGCAGTTCTACTTTTGCTTTAAACACTTTGAATGTTTTAAATACCTCATGTTTATGCTTAAGTAAATAAACATAACCATAACGACTATAATCATTCGTAAATGTTAAGAAGTAGCTATCACCTTTCCTTGACATATGTCTAAGTGGTCCACACACATCAGTATGTATTAATCCAAGTAGATCAGTAGCTCTTTCAATATTGTTGTTAAAAGGTTTCTTGGTCATCTTTCCAGAGATACAAGACTCGCATTTATCAAATGATTCATCATTGATATTTTCCAAAAGACCTTCACGTTGAAGCTTTTATATACGAGTCTTCCCAATATGGGAAAGTCTACAATGCCAAAGATAAGAAGAGTTCTTGTCAAACTTTCTCTTCTTATTCATGCTAAAAACAGAATTATTATTATTCTTGGATTCATTATCATGCATGTCTATATCAGACACACCATTCAGAGATATTGCATTAAAATAGAAAATACCATATTTCCAAACAGAAATTCTATTATTATCAATCTTGTGAACGAATCCATTATTCAACAAATAAGAAAAGAAAATAACACCCCTAACAATTGTAGGTGCATAATAACAATCATTTAAAATCAGTACTAAACCCGAAGGTAAAACTAAATTAAATGTTCCTATAGCTTCAACTGCTGCTTGTGCGCCATTGCCCACTTGCAGAAATTGTTCCCCTTAGGAAAGCTTCTTTTCCAGATTAAATCCCTACAGCGTATTACAAATGTTAATACCGCATCCCGTATCATATACCCAGGAATTTAATTTGTATGTCAAATTGAATAATTAAATCATAAATAAAGTACCTGAAGATGCAGCGTTTGCTCAGACTTCTTCTTTATTTCTCGCAACTCTTCGAGGTAAAGAGGGAAATTCCTCTTCCAGTGACCACTTGCCTTGCAATGGTGACAAGTCTCATCCTTCCGAGATCTATTCTTCTTGACAAAGTTCTGTTTAGGTTTCGAATAAGTCGCAACTTGTTTGCCCTTATCATCCTTTTCTTTGCCTTTCTTCTTATTCGCTTGCGGTTTTGGCTTACTCACTCTACCCTTTTATATGGTTAGTACAGGATAAGTAGAAGTAGATGCCTTGTCCTTTAACCCCTTTTCATAGTCAATGAGCATTGCATGAAAATCATTAACTCTCTTCCCCGTGCAATGCATATATAGTTTCAAACAAAATCATTGAAGTCCTTGTTAAGGGACCTATTGATCAAGCTGATAGTCAAATTATGATCATGGGGGTGTCCTAGTGCAATGAGCTGTTCCATATAACCCCTAATCTCCAAGTAATGGGCACTAAAAGACTTTCCAGGAGTTTGCTTGCAGCTATGCAAAGCATCTACTAAGTCATAGATCTCCACAGCTTGCGGCTTCTGGAACATAGCCTTGAGCTCATCAAGCATTCGCTTACGTGAAAATAGCTCATACTTCTGTTGAAGTGGAGGATCCATTTTACCTAGAATTAAGCAAGCCACCTCTGAGTGCTTCTTAAGATTAGCAGCGTGTTCAAGCCTTTGCGCTTCAGAAGCTCCTTCAGCAAGATCCTCCGGATAAGGAGTAGTCAAGATATCAATAGTAGCCGCTACTCTCAAGACAATTCTTAGTGAGCGGTACCAATCATTGAAGTTTGGCCCAGTAAGATCAGGACGATCAAAGAATGCTTTGAACGCAGAACTTTTAGTGTTATTGTCGGGTTGAGCCATTTCTACATAAATAAGTTCAAATATTAGTATTTTCGATAATAAAAAACTTTCAAGAAAATAAAATTACCCCGATATATAAAACATAGGATTTTCCTTCAATCCTAGAACTATATTGACATATATCCATTACATCAGTTGATCTGCTAGTAATGAATGTACTCAATGTAGCGACTTGTCGAACAATTCAGTTGACAAATAATTTTCAATTTCTAGATTTTTAAGGGATTTACATTGCCAAAAGAACGTTTTGCATTGTAAACATGTTTCATCCCTTCTGAATGCCTTAAGTTTCCATATCTCACTGAGTAACTCAATTAAGTCGTCTAATCTGAATAACGTAAAACCATCATACACATTCTCATTCTACGAAAGTTTTCTCTGCATTACAACATCCTCCAAAAGTCATTTGATGACATAGTAATTTCAAGTGTTCGTCAATTAGATAGCATTCGACTTAAATTTTAAGGGTATAAATTTGATGTCAAAATCAATGTATGGAGAAGCATGCATAAAACTCCATAGCATAAGTTTAATAAAACATTTAGTAAACTTTTCACGAGACTAAATTTCTACATAAATTATGTTGAGGTATTGGTTAAACCAATCAAATAATTTTACCCACAACTATTCACAACTTACTTTTGCTAGAACTCGGCTACGCACAAAGAAATACCCTTATTCATTGTGTTTCGGATGTGAATTTGCGGTAAATCAACCTTATGGTATAATTCAATTAATAATTGTAGGTAATTTCAATTTGACGCACAGGCGAGCCAGGAATTTGGTCAGCGACTAATGGCTTAACACCTCATTCCTTAACCGGGTACATGACCAGCGGTGCGTTAAACTCACTTTATAGTTTGTCAAAAGGAGTAGGCCGTTAGATTATTATTGCAATTCATCAATCAACGTAATCTTATGTAATTTAGATCTCGAACAAATCTTAATTTTAATAGGATTTAGTCCATATTATTTCTTTTGAAAAAAACCCTTTTTTATAACAATTCAACAATTTTAATATAAACAAGTAAAAAAAACTAAATCATAAACACATAATAAACGATTTATATGTGCAATAAATAAATCAAATAGCCACATGCATACGATTTATTCAATAATCATCAAATCTAGGTTTTTATATTCATATAAAATTCTTCCCTTATTTAAGATTTATTGAATCAAATAATCACGTAGCACATAATATCATACAAACATATAAATTTACAATCCATGAAAGCATGCACGTTTACCATGTATCCTCCCACAAATCTTAACAATTAAATCTCTACGGATCGTAACCATACATGACATAACAACTAATCATGAAATTTAATCTAAAATTATCCCACATACAATTTAGGGTTTCAAAACAATTCTTTTTTTTTTTATAAAAAATTCGGCCAAAACCCTAACTTTTTCAAAAACAAAACCATAATTTTAAGAAAACCTAAAAAACATGTAGTTTAAACTAAAAACAATTATTAGTTAAAATCATTAGATTTTCGATAATTATAACATGTTAAAACGGCTCTCGATGCCACTGAAGGTTTATGAACATCATAACACTTATATAAAACCCTAAACGAGATCAAATCACACATATAGCAGAAGCAATTTAATAAGATCATAATAACACAATTATAATTAATCGAATTAGGGTTACATACCTTTACGCTAAAGCAAATCCACAAGAAGAACAACGAATCACCAATTCGGGTTTATACCGTATATCACCAAGATATAGTCTAAAGTAAGACTATATTACGATCTTGTACACACGTAATATAACATGATAACCGTGATTCTAGCACATGTAAACTGAGCCTTAACACTTGTGGAGAATCTACCCAACAACTCTAAAGAGGGGCTAGGACTAGATTTATAGCAAACCGAATACCAAGAAAAATCAAACCAAAACCCTTGTGGGTTTGTTTGAGTCGATCAGCCAAGAGAACAAGAAAAGAGATTGTGTGTGAATTATGAGGGTACGGGGTTGTTTATATTAGACTTTATAACTTAAAGTCCAAGATAAACAAATAAAAGGCAAGTGACAAGTTTCCATTTTTTCTTCCCCCTCCCCTTTGGTGTCGAAACTCGGCAACACCCACAAGGGGTGTTCTAGAATCTTCTTTCCTTCTCTTGGTTGTTCCACAACGATCATTTGTACTTAACTCTTAATATTTAACGATCCTTAAAGTTAAAGCTTAGTTTAATTTAATAAATACATAAATATATATTTATTAAATAAATAAATACAATAAATATATTTAATAAATAAATTAACTCTTTACGTATTGAGTGCAATCCCGTAATCTCGAGTTCGGTCCTATCATACGACTATTAAATATAAAGTCCATAAACTTTCAGTTACTACACGTAAATGCGAGACTAATTTTGGTCTTAACTATAATATGCATGATGTCACAGGAGACTATTGTAAGATGTTTAGAACGCTTAGTATACATATATCTGAATCTTGGCTGCGCAATCACACCGATCGTGTGATTGCAGCCATGTCGGGTGTTCGGACACCATAACGTACTCATGGATTTGAGCCTCATTTGTTGTTGATATACACATTATTATCCATCACTAATCACATTCCTAAACCCTAAATTACAAGAATTACAAAACCATAAAGTTACAAGCCCTAGATTTAGGATCTAGCAAGATTTTTCCCTCCAAAACCTATTTAAATGATCTTCCCTCTTAAACTCAAACCTAAGGCAGATATTTTAGGATACCTATAATATATTTCTATCCCTAAGCAACCAAGAACATAGTTGCATCACCTATTTGAAGGCATTTTCTAAACCATGTCGTCTTTGTGGAAGAAAACTACTCCAACACTTCTACCATGGATTTTTTAAGTTTCTAGCCCTCAATACCTATAAGATATTTCTATCCCTAAGAAACCAAAAACATAGGTGCATCACCTACTTGAAGGCATTTTCTAAACCATGTCTTCTTTGTGGAAGAAAACTACTCAACACTTCTACCTTGGATTTTTTAAGTTTCTAGCCCTCAATACTCATCACCTAGCTTCCTTTAGTCACCATGAACGTGTAAGATAGCTATCACAACATTCCTTAATTCTTAAGTTTTAGAAAGGACTATAAATAGGGCAACTCCCTTCATATGAAACTCGCACGCCTCTTTCCTTCATCTCAATACCCATTCTGATTTTATACTTCTAAAATGGTTATAAGATACTCATAAGACCAGAAACCAGGTCTAAAAAGAAGCCATTGAAGCTTTTGAAGCTTTGTGAGCAAGTTGTGTTCATATCAAGCCCTAGAAATCATTCACTACTAGAAAAAGAGGCTAATGCGACATTTTCTAAGCAACACTCGTATAATGTGTTGCTTTTTACATGAAATTTGGCATAACAAAACGCTTTATTAAATAAGTGTTACATTCAAGAGTCTAAAGCAACAATTTTTTTGAAGTGCTGCAAATTTTAGATACCACTGCGACATTTTTCATAAGTGTTGTATTATAATAACATCAAGAGTAACACTTCACACAAAATGTCGCATAATTCCAAAAAGTATGCAACATATTCAAAATCTGTTGCATTGGTACATAATGTAGGACATCAATTTGTTTGAGGAATATACATCTTTGATTTCATTACCTACTTATATATTTTTTGAGATATTATTCTTTTGTGATATGCGTAGTTACCTTTGAGGAATAGAGCGCCAAGGAATTATTTACAGCAATTTGAATCATCAATGTAAAAATAAAATTGGCGCAATAATTTTATCATTCCCCCCATTTCTCAAACTTTAGAAAATATGATGCCACATTTACCTCCATAAATAATATTCATTTGAATAGAAATTTTATGCGGTTGACATAATGGCACACGATGTATTTTAACATGCCGCCAACTACATGTAATCATTTACAAAAACAACTGACTAAAGTGTATATCCATATTTATTTACTACTCCATTGTACTTAATTTTAGATGTTATCAAGTAAAGTGTCTTAAACTTGGTAAAAAAAAGAAACACGTCGACTAGAGAAAAAGTTGTTGAAACAAATTGACATTAACAAACATGCGAGAAAAAAAGGTGTCGTTTGGTTCAAGATTTTAAAATTTGGAAATTTAAAATGTTAATTAAAATTGCTAAGAGAAAACAAGGTGCCGTTTGATTCAAGATTTTGAAATTCGGAAATTTAAAATATTATTAAAATAAAATTGCTAAGTAATAAAAATTCTGAAAATAAAATGTCTACACATTTTTGATTGTCAGAAATTTATAATATTTTGAAATCTTAATTTTGAGTTAAACTAATTAACGAATATATATTTTTTAATTAATTTTTTTATTTAAAAGAGTAAAAAATCGAATTTTCACTTTTTATATAAATTTTATAAAATATTTATATAAATTTTATAAAAATTTTATAAAAATATTATATAAACACTATACAAATTTATAAAAAAACTCAATAATTTTAGAATATATATATATATATATATATATATATATATATATATATATATATATATATATATATATATATATATATATATATATATATATATAAGCTTTATAAAAAATTTAAATAAATTTTATAAAAATTTATATAAATTTTATAAAATATTTCAATAAATTTTATTAAAAATTATATAACTTTATTAAAAATATTTATAAAGATTTTATGTAAATTTTATATTTCTTGTTTATATGAATAAAAACCCGATAATTCTTTTTTAGTTTTCTTTTAAAATTTTTAAATTTTAAGAAAAGTTTTCAATTTTCTTCTTAAATGAGTAGAAATCGATTTTTTCACCTTTTATAAAAAAACTTTTTATATAAGTTTTATATAAAATTTATTTTCGCTATTTAAAAGAGAAAAAACCAAAAAAATAATTTTTACATAAACATAAGAATCTGAATAAATGACTAGAATTTTTTTTTATAAAAGATAGTTTTTAAGTAAATTAAAATTTCTCACTTTTGGGAGGAATTCTAATATCCTTCATTCGGGGAATTTTAAATTCCTTCGATGGTTACACCAAACACAATATTTAAGGGAAATTAAAATCTAAATATTTTGAATATCCCCCAATATCCTCCAACCAATCGATACCTTAAAATCATAATATTTACAAGAAAGAATAGTTCAATATAGACTAGGGGTGACAATTTTTGACTCGACATGAAATTCGATTTGAAAGCAACATGAAAATTAACACGTTATTGAGTAAAACTATATATGGGTCTGGTTTGGGTCAACCCATCTAACCCGTTTATTAAACAAGTCAGGTTTAAGTCAGATATAAGTTAAATGAGCTGACCCGTTTAATTTTTATCCTTTATTTAAAATTATTTATATTATACTAGATATTTACCCGCGCATAGCTGCGGAAATTGCCTAGTGGAAAATTGTGAACGATATGCTAATTGATTCGGTGGTCGAACCGGTACAAGATGACTCGACCAGGTTGATCTTTTGGTCGAATAAATGAACCAGTGACTCGACCAGATTGATCCTATGGTCGATCTTGTGACTCAGTGACTCGACCGGGTTGACCCAGTGGTCGAATCATAAAAACTATAGATCTGAAAAATTAATGCTATTATGATTAGAAATGTGTTTATAAACTTTGTTTTAAGTTCCTAGTTCATGTAAATATTAAAACTATATACTTTAAGGGTTAAAAGTGTAAATATATTAAACTTATAACTTTAGGGGTTAAAAATGTAAATTTTCCAAACCTAAAACTTTAAGGATCATTTGTCATTTATCAAACTATATGGATGAAAATATAATAAAAGTATAAAACCTATTTTTAGTTATATAAACTAAAAGGACCATTTTTGCCAACTTTAAAACTAAAGGATGTAAAATATAATAATGAAATAATATACTAACTTTTGAAGAAGCATCTAAAATATATAATGTATCAGGTTAGTAGGGAACTTTATACAAAGATGTTCCATCTCGATATTACATCTTGACTGAGTGGTTGCATTTACGATTTTTAGTGCCCTCGCTCCTCAAATGTTTATATAATAGCTTATGAGTATGATGACCCGAACAATGATAATATAATTCTAAAATTTATAAATCAAAGAATATATAATTATTATTGAAAAAGTGTTGAACTCAAGGTCAAAGACTTGATACTATACAAAATGTGTTAATCCAAGTGGGTGAGACTAAGCTATTAAATTGTAATTGAAATATAACCTGACAAGATTCAAACTCTTTAGATATAAGGTGAGTTCATAGCCTCACTAAGTTAACTACTTTGTAAATGATCTGAAAACCTATGAGGGATATATGCTAAATTGAAATACAAGCGTTTTTTATATGCTTCCCAGATATGTTGATTGACACTATGTTTACTGCTGCCTTAAAGTCTCTTTTTAATTGTGAACCGCTAATCATTTCCTAAAAAAAGCGGTAATATTATAAATAGTACTTTTTGAGGACTGACATCCTCTATCTGAGCAAGTCGCACTTGCTAGAGCCTTAGTGACAAAACATGCATACTTTATTTTGCAAACTCCGGATAGTTTGGCAGACTTCTTGCGTAAGGGCAATTATTGGTTTATGATGTTGTCAATTCGCGGTATCAAAAGCTTAGTGCAATGTAAACATATATATTTTATGTGGGCGAATAAAAACGTAGCTTAGAAAAGGAGCTTGTATTCAAAATGGTTTTTAAACATATGAATTCACTCAACCTTTGTGTTGATTTTTATGTATGTGTCTCATGTATTGATGATTTATAGCATGGAGCAACATAAGGATGACGTGGAGAGATATATACTTGAAATTTTTATCATTCAAGCCTATTTTATATATCTCAGGAACCTGTGAAGTACAGTTGCTTTGTTTAAATCTCTGCTTTTGAATGATGACTAAATATATTAAAATACTCTTTTGAGTTGTTTTCTATTATTTTGACTTTTACTTCATAATGTAAAACCCCAAATTTATGTTCCGCTACGCTTGAGAGAAAATAGGGGTGTTGCATACGGTATTTTTTGCAACAAAATGCGAAGTTTATGAGCGTTTTTGCACGACATTTCATCCTAAAAGTTTCTTGAAAAAATGATATAATAAATGAAATTTATAATTCAATTCAATAATTATGATTACATGTTAGGAGAAGGCAAACGAGTAACAAGCTGCGCCGCTAGCCCTTTTGATATAGCAAAATTAAGTTTATTAAATACAACGATTGTGAATTTTGAAGTCAAAACATTACAATTCATAACACGTTGTATTTTGGTAAGTAGCTCCACCGCCTCAGCCAGTGGCGGAGCTAGAAATAAACTTGAGGAGGGTCAAAATTTTTTTTTACTATAACTAAGTCATAAAGTAGATCATTTGATATTATATTTTTATCTTTATGTCCAAACTATTTACCATTTTAACATGTCACATTGTCACCTCACATTGGTAGTAAATTTAAAAATAATATATTTTACATAAAAAAAAAACTAAAATCCTCTAGATATATAAGAGCACTTTTCAACACGAATGTGCTTTTAAAGTAACATGTAAAGAACTTTTTATAAATGCATTCATAAAACATATGTTAAAATATTATAGGCCAGCTTTTCTAATAAAATATACTTGAAAAAGAAACAAAAATATGGGGTCCACCTCCCACGTGCTACTTTCTGATGATAATTTTATTTTTCTTTCTTTATCACTTGTCTATCAACTGTAATACTCTTCTTCTTCATCTTTCTAAACCATAAAACCAGATCCGCCATTATAAAAGTTGCTTGAAATTTAAATCTGAGTTTTAATTTAGATAAGAGCGATGTTTTTTTTGGGAGTCAAATTATAAAAATGTCTCAAATCCTCAAAAAATTTACACTATAAAATTTTCCGGTGGGGGTCACTTGACCCCCGTGACCCTCCCGTAGCTCCGCCCGTGACATCAGATGTAAGGAAACCAAATGTATCAAACGCGAAAGGAATAAACACATGTTAATTTTCAACACATGCTTTCTCGTGTTTAGTCATTTTGCATGAGGCGGCTTATATAACAGCCTGATTTGCTGTAAAATCTCGATTATTTCTTATTATGTTGACCTTATTTCTTATTATGTTTCCACTACCAAATGTGTTTTTTAAAGGCCACAATTATAATTAAATTTTGTTATAAATTATAATGGACGTTGTAGTGAGAAAATGAGGTGGTCTGTTTTCTATTTCTATATTTTAGTTTGCAAATTTGGAAATATCTAATTATAAGCCGTTACCGGTCAACAAAAGAAGAATTTCATGCTAGTGATGAGTTATTAACCTTTGACACTTTCAACACCATACAACTGAAAATGTCTTGTTTACACATTCAAGCCCTAGAAATTGATGATTTACAGTCTAATCCCATTGTCTTATCAACTAATCAACCTTTTATGTTCAACTTACGTTTTTATATTCTACCATCCATACATGTTCTTAGTTCTTACCCAAACTACATTGTTGGTTATAAGTTGCTTGTCTTCCGTTGGAACTCCATTGTTGACAATAGACGTACATATGATATTTAAAACTTTGTAAACATATATAGTCGCTTTTATTTGGAAAGACAACATGTAATTTGCATATACGTTCAACTAATCCTTTAGTTACATAATACGTCCTCTATCTCCTTTTTGTTGCGATCTAGGTGAGCAAAATCTTACATTTGAAGTCTTAAAGAAAAATAAACAGCTTAAAACCATTTTGGTACTGCTAATTACACGGAATAATTGTATGCCTTAACTGTATAAATATAATTTAAACCTACCAATGATGCTAGAGTTGTTGTGAAGTTCTTAAAGCAATTGTTTGCTAGATTTGGTGTACCTCGGGCCATCATAAGTGATCGTGGTACGCATTTTTGTAACTCCTACTCTTATAAAAAACAGTAACTAATAGACGAGAGCAATAAAATTTTATTCTTACTAAAAAAGAGTAAGTAAAAAGTGTAAAACTTTTAATTACTCTTTTTTAATAGAAAAAATATAAAGCAAAAATGATATGTTTCTTTTAGTTACTTCTATATTCATTGTGTTTTAATAAAAAAAATTATAATAACTTAAATAATTATAAATTTTATTAGTAAGCAAAACTTTTAATAAATAAATGTTACATTATTTATTTTGCAATGATAATACTTACTTTTTACTCTCGGTAATAAAAAACGAGGTGCCTCGTGGGGGAGATCTCATGCTTATCTTTTATGCTCACTATTCACTAATAAGGGGACTTGTACATCGTTGTCTCGTGATTGTTTGTGATTGTGTTATCTAGATCATCATCATCATCTATGATTGAAGACTCTCGTGTTCGTTTACGTGAGCCTCCATCGTTCTTTTGAAGAAGTTTTTCACGAATCCATGACATATCCTTTATTGTAGAACTTCCTCTCTTTTCTTTGTCGAAAATAACAACCATGTGCCGGAGATTTGATCTTAAAGAAGAGTCTCGGCGTGCACAAGTTGAATTACAAGAGAAATATAGCTAATCTAGTTGGTCAAGTCGATCTTCGAAAATGCATAGTCATAAAAAAACTCTAAGTTGCCCTATGTCTGGCTGGTCCAATAAATATTTACGCCGAATCACTAGTGTTGAACAAGAGTTGTATTATTCATACAATGGTAAATGCATGTTTACGGATCGACTCGTATGAATTCTTAACAAATACTGAGAACTTCTCAAAAAATGTGTAAATCGGTGGGAACACCCTGACCCATGCATCTTTTGATGCCAACCGGACCCTTCCCCAAGGATCCGACCCCAAGCAATGACCCCAAACAAATACTGAGAACTTAGATCAAAATATAGACCAGGTTTTGGTTGAGGAACAAAAACTTATAGCGCGTGGAAAATAGATAAGCACAAAGTATCCATCTTTTTTTTTTTGGCTTTGCTAAAGGTCATCTAATTGTAAGTCATGATCATAAGATTAATGGAGATAATATCCCATATCCATTACATAAGGAATATTTTCTATATAAGCTAATTTAAGATAATGTCAAGAGGCATTACATAGTATCATTAACCCTAAAGTTAATGAATTTATAATTATGACAATTAGTGTCTAGTAAATGAGCAATATTAAAGTAAATGGTAAGCTTTCAGAAGTGAGGTAATCGATAATGTTTAATTTCTCTTTTTGCATAAAACATACTTTCGTTATTGTCTAAGTTTCTTAAGTTTGAGTCAATCATAATTATATACACAAAACTTTGTACTGTCTAAGTTTCTCATGCCTTAAAAGTGTTAAATTTCTTGCAAAATTCTTGGTACCAAATACTAAAGAGCATGAGTCAAAGGTCAAAGTCAGTTCTTGATTTAGTAATAACTAACTTGTAAATGTAGAAAGGGAAATCAGGAGCTCACACATTGTTAAAATAAACAAGGTTTGAAGTATGTAACAATAAAACTTATCGGGTATTGCTATTTTAGTTAATCGTTGGTGATTTAGTTATCGCCTCGTAGAAGAATCCATTTCGGGTTACCAGGCGGAAAAGGAATGAATATATGAGTCGTCATTGTTTGATTGCTAATTAACTTATTAAAATTTATCTCTTAAACACAAAGACAGAATTGTGAGCTAAATCTGTTTAGCAACACTTTTTCAAGGTTGATTTTAAGGTAACAGAAAGGCATTGTCGTGCGACAGAGTTGAGATGTACAAATACAAATGAAACCGGAATTGACATTTTACAAATACAAATGAAATGAAATATATATCAGCTTAAAAAGGAATACAGTTATACAGTATAGGATAGGAAGTGATGGAAAATGTGTTTGATATAGAAACTATAACAACATGCCTAGTTCCGTACATCTTGAAAGAAAGATTAGTGGTCTTTTGTCCTTTGGTTTACTAAATAAGTAAAAAAATAATAATTCTAAGAAATTGAATCAAGGCTTAATGCTCTCCTCAATACCCTCCTTCCTATTAATTACCAATCATAAATGAAAAATAAAAATGATTAATTAGAGAAAGCATTTTGTAATGAGAGGAAGCTTAGGAGTTATGCTTACAAACCATTCTCAATCGTTAGATGATTTCTATCCTACGGCTCTCATTACAATGAAGAACACTTATACTATATATGTCACCACATTTATTGACTTTCTTATACCTTAACCAAAAACTCTTCATCTAACCTGTTCTCTTTGCATAAAAAAATCTTGCTTCAAACCCTATGGAAGGTGGTAATCATGGTGGTGGCTATCTTAATTATGGGAATTCACGAAGACATCCCCTTGTTCCTCCTCCAATGACTGCCATTGGTAGGTTCTTACAAGGTCAAACTAATCAAAGCCATTTATCTCATCATAACATTGAGAAGAACAAAGAACAATTCATTCCTTCGAATGGGGTTTATGGCTTTTCATCATCTTCTAACAAAGGAATCGGTGGCATGTACAATCCGTACGAAGCTTCATCGGCACCGTGTTTGCCTATGGACAAAATGTTTGCCGCTGATCATGGTGTTTATTCGAGAAGTTATCGAAACATGCATGTTAACAATGAAGTAGCCAGATCGAGTACGAAGATGAAATTAAAAGGTGGCAGTCGAAAGAATTTGATCAAGGGACAATGGACAGATGAAGAAGACAAGTAAATATATCACACCTTTTTTGTTTCTGTTAATTGTTTAGCCCTAATCTCAAGTTTGTTTTCATGCATGAACATTGAATAATATTAACCTAGTTTATGTTATGCAGGAAGCTACTTAGATTGGTGAAACAGCATGGAGAGAGGAAATGGGCTCATATCGCTGAGCAGATGATCGGTAGAGCAGGGAAACAATGTCGAGAGCGATGGCATAATCATTTGCGTCCTGATATTAAGGTTTTTCATTTTGTCTAATTGCTTTATGATCTGTTGGAATTCAACTCAACAAGTTTCTAAAAATAATGTTAAATTAACCTAACTTTGTGATAGATGACACACATATTATATGATCTATGAAATGTGGATTTTGTGTAGATTCTATCAGATTAAAATTCATTAGTTGATCTAAAAGGCCCTAATTTTACTCCATTCAATTTGTTTCATCATGTCAAACCCTAATTGTGTTATATTCAATCCTTTGTTATTCATTCATAAAATAATATTCAATCCTTTGTTATTCATTCATAAAATAATATTATCCGATTCAGTTTATTTCTTATATTGTAAAACCTAATGTATTTTTTGCTAAAAATCTTCTAGGGTTTTAAATTTATCACAAGTGTGTCAATGATGTCAAGAATGATTTCAGTATTGTATATACAATTTGTATCATTGCATCTATTTTTTGTGATATTTCACAAGTACCTATGCTCATATTGGATGATTAATCCAGGGCAATTTCATTAATCTTGTATTATTATGAATTTGTATCTTAACATATGTGCTCTCATTTTATTTATAAGCTTTTTCCTTCAATTAAGAAACACACTATGTATTGTTTGCATATATAATTGGATTTAGGTGGTGTTAGTTACTAATTTGAATTGTATTATTCACTTGCTTTCAGAAAGATACATGGAGTGAAGATGAAGAGAGAATATTAGTTGAGGCTCATCGTAAAGTAGGCAACAAATGGGCTGAAATTGCGAAGTTAATTCCTGGAAGGACGGAGAATGCGATTAAGAACCATTGGAACGCAACAAAAAGGAGGCAAAATTCTCGCCGTAAGAGCAAGCAAAATGAAACAAAAAATAGAAAGTTGCGATCATCTGTTTTACAGGATTACATTATAAGCACGGCTACTAGTAATGCTAAAGATGATTATAACATTGCTTCCAAAACCTCCACCACAACTAGCACCATCCCCGCCTTAAATGCAACTCCAGGTAGTTCCCCAAATAGATCCTCGGAAAACACTTCAATGAATTTTAGCATTGTCTTTCCTGAGCTACATAATTCAAACCCTGATGACTCCCCTTCCCTAAACATTACTCAATCATATGATGATGAGTTAACGTTCATGCAAACTTTTTTCGTAGATACCAATTACCCTGTTACACAAGATTCAAACAACAGCTCCAATGAGTCCTCAATCCAAATCAATGATCCAAAATGCCCCTTAGACAATAATCTTTTAGGGTTTAATGGCAACTTACAATATCTGTTTGAATCCTCTTCGTCAATCTCCAATGAGTCTGTCCACATCAATGATTCGAAATCCTCTTTCGGCATGAACCCTCTAATGTTAAGCGGTAATTGGCAGTATGGTTGTCCATCATCATCACCAATCTCCAATGAGTCCTTATCTCACATAAAAGATCCAAAATTCTCTCCAGGCATGCATCCCCTAGGGTTTAGTGGAAATTCGCAATATGAGATTGCATCAATACCTCATGATGAAAACTCACATTTATATTTAAAACAAGAAGACACATGGAAACCCCAACTTGCTCCTGATGTTTATATGTCTTATCTCCTGGAAGGAGGCACTACATTGTCAAATTCTTGTGACTACGGCTACTATGAAGACACGGAAAGGGACTTGATGTTTGATGGTGAACAAAGTGTCAGTCCGGGTTCGGGTTCTGGCCCTTCATCAGATGGAAAGAAAGAGATGGATCTTGTGGAGATGGTGTTTTCTTCTCAGTTTCCTTAGCCCATTGATTACCTCTTTGGTTTGGTATTGTGACTTAATTTAGTCTTTCAGTATTTCGTTTCACATTTTCTCTCTTAAGTTTCCTGCAAAAGCCATAAAGAGACCATCAAAGTAGCTAGTTTGAAATTTGATTTTTTTTTAGTTCTTTGTTTTATAAATAATGTACGTATTGAGTGATTGATTTGGTATCTTCATGTCAAATGTTTGCTTATTTTCATTTTATGATCTTACATTCCTTGCAAATGTTTGCAAACTGTTTTGTGATGACTTATTTGTCTTTCCTCATCTGATTGGAACTATATTGTACAGAAACATAATCAGTGTAAAATAACGTACACCAACTTAATTAGAGTAAGCAAACGTTACACTTTAATAAGTTTTAAAGAACAAAACTACCTTTAGATAACTCCAAGATATTACTACATGTTAATTTCTTTATTTAATTGATTAAGCATTTTGGTTGGGCATGCATTAATTATAAGAAAAATTATGCACCGTGTTGTTTGTTTATTGATAGTTATAACTCGTACGAAACGGAAATGTTTTTAAATGACTAAGAGATAGAGTATTCGAGTAATAACATAATCTAAGAACAATCAAATAAAATGTGTTCAAAGAACCCGCGCTACGTGATTTAATTTCGTAAAGCAATCATATATTGTTAATTGACGTATATAAACCTTATCTCATAAATTACACTTTTATATGTACTTTACTTTGATCACATAAAAAAGTGAAAGAGTTTGAAATACTATTGTGGTGGTCATGCATAAATTTAAAGATGAGAGTTCTTATTTAAGCGCTATTCGTATGAAATATGAATGAAAATCCTCTAAATACACGAGCTGTAAGATTTTTGGCCATATACTTGATGGTTGTCCTGAGACTACGAGATCCACTGGTGCAAAGCATGTGAACAAGCCTAAACAAGTAACTACGGTGTGTCGGTTGTTTCAACGGTGAACTTTAAACCGGTTTGGCCTAAGGTTACCCAATAATATCGAATGATGGGCAAAATGAATAATAATTTAAGTGGTAGGAAAAAGGAAAGTGCTTCGGGGTCTAGTACAAAGGTTAGTTCAAGTAAAGAGGTTACTAACTCAATTCTTTTGCTGCACTTAACTTTGTTGAAAATGATAATGATTTGGGCACTTAACTTTGTTGAAAATGATAATGATTTGGGACCGGATGATGGAACCTCTAAGTCGGTTGGTTAAGATAATGTTTCAGGTGGATTCTTCTCTGATAATGGTAATCAACGTTTGGATGCTAGTAACACCCTAATTATTGAGAAAATTGATAAGATTGAAAAGAAATTTGTTGAAGGGAAATTTACTTTAATCGATGATCATGGGAACCCAGTTCCTAGGAAAAAGGGTGATATTCCAAGTGAGTAAATCAGGAGGATGTAATTGAATTTGTGGATAACGATATGACAAATTTTCTGGCTTCTAAAACGCCAGATATAAGATATGAGACTACTAGTCTGTAGGAACAATGGAAAGATTCTTACACGAATGTTGCTTATTACTATGAACCATATGGTAATAATATGTATGATGATCAGGCAGTTTTGGACGGTGTCCAGACTATTGTTGATAATCTTGGAATCGAAGTTTGTGAAAGCAATAACACTACAAGAATCAGAAGCTCGGGTGGTAGGGTTTTCCCTGCCGATAAATTATCACTGAGAAAACCCTGTAATCCCTAGCGACATGTCTGATCTGGCATAAAATCAGGGTTACTTTTTGGTCAAAGTTGGACCAGAGTATCCCAGCGACATGTCGCCAAAGAAAAGTCGCTCAGTTTTGACCAAAATAGTCTACCAAAAGAATTAGCGGGAAAATTTCCCCAAGTTTTCCTGGAGACATGTTGTTGGGATAACTAGTCCAGAAAAATTACATGTGATTAACGTCAATCTTGTTGGATAATAACTTAGCTAACTCTTCCCTAGCGACAAGTCGCCGGGGATAATTACGCAAAACGACTAAAACTAAAATTATTTAGCGAAAACTTTCGCGGGCTTTTACGCGCCAAAGTATCCCTCGCGACATGTCGCCGGGGATAACTGTTGCAAAAAAAATTTATTTGTTCTTTACTTGTTATAAAATATCGACCAGTTGTTAAATTTTTCTTATTTACAATATAATTATTATTTAAGAAAAAACTATATAATTATTATTTTTAATATAAAATGTAACTATATAACTATCGACCGTTGTCATTTTATTTTCGCGACGTTTATATACTACAAAATAAGACTTGTCGAAACCAAATATTTATTTATTCAAAATATTACACATATCACTTGTGGAAACACATGAGAGACTTACAAACAGACATGCCTAAACATAGTTTTATTCGACACAGACACTTAACTGCGTGCTTAATTAAACATGGATATTCCAACGATAATAGACTCATAAACACAAAAATGGACACATCACAAACTAGTTCAAACTAATGTTCCCCATGTCATCGTAAAGGTCGTAAAGTAGTGCAGCTGAATCCACTGTGTGCCTCTCGGGATGGCTATAAAGTTCTACTGTTTTCTCAAGTACTTTTATCTTTCCATTCAAGTGCATACAGTTTGCACACGTTGAAGAGTTTAGAGAAGAAATTGGAGTCGTTGAAGGTCTCGAAGAAGTGCTTGGAGGAGAAATTGGAGACGTTGAAGGTCTCGGAGAAAAGCTCATTGAAGCTCTAAGAGAACTGACTAGTAGCCTGACTCGTTCGTCTTTCCATAAAAAACTTTGCATCTATATAAAATTGGAGGTCTCACCCGTGAACGTGGACATGCATAGTATTATCAACCAAGTGTTTCAGCTTGCCATGATTCTCGTAGAACAACATCTCCATGTCCACAACTACACAGAAAAGCTTCATACTCCAACATCTTCATAATAACAATGTCTTTGTGATGATAAGTGTGTGTGTGTGTGATCTGCCCGTGGTTGTGTTGGTAGGAATGTGTGTGGTTATAAAGATAACATATCTTTTTATTGTAAAAAAAGTAAAGGAAATGGTTAACATTTTCCGACTAATGTTTTCCCGCTAATGTTTTTCCGCCAACTATTCCCACCAGGTAGGTTATGGTTGTACGTTAGACGTTCAATGGTTGAGTCGGTAGGTAATGGTTGTACGTTAGATGTTGAATGGACGAGTCGGTATGTATTGGTTACACGTTATATGTTCAATGGTTGAGTCGGTATGTATTGGTTATAAGTTATATATTCAAAGGTTGAGTCGGTAGGTTATGGTTGAACGTTAGATGTTGAATGGATGACTCGGTATGTATTGGTTACATGTTATATGTTCAATGGTTGAGTCAGTAGGTTATGGTTGTACGTTAGATGTTCAATGGTACAGTCGGTAGGTTATGGTTGTATGTTATATGTTGAATGAATGAGTTGGTATGTATTGGTTACACGTTATATTTTTAATGGTTGAGTAGGTAGTTTATGGTTGTACATTATATGTTCAATGGTTGAGTCGGTAGGTTATGGTTTAATAAGTGTGAAAACACTTATCCTTTTACCACTTATTTTCAATAATAACAAGACCAAAACGTGTGATTTATGTCGTAAAAGTCGGAATTATGCGTGGTTTGTGTTTTTATTGTGTTTTAGGGCCAAGATATGTAAAAGGAAGAAAACACGGGTTTTCACGGGCTTTTATCGAAGAAAACGGGAAAAGACGAAGTCAAAAGATCAAGAGTGCAAAAAGAACGGAAGTCCAAGGCCTATTCTGAAGATTTATCGAAGAAAAAGTCTAAAGACGGAAGTTTAACGAAGTCGAAGTAACTTAAGTCTAATAGAAGAAGAAAATTAAAAAGACAAGTTCAAATTCCGAGACGACAAAGACGAAGAATTAAAGTCGAGTCGAGAAAACGTGAAGAAAGCAAGAAAGAAGATGCAACACATGCACTCCTTCCATCTTCCCTATAAATACCCTCCTAATAGTCATTAGGAGGGTAGTTAGTTAATTTAGCTAGTTTTCACTTTTTCTTAGTTTTCTCTAGTTTTAGAGAGAGAAAGTCTTAAACTTTCTCTCACTAAACTTCATCTTTTTCTTTTAATCTTTCAAGATTAAACACTTTGTATTGCTTATTTTTATTAATCAAAGTTCATTTTAAGCTTTAAATCCTTAATCTCATTCTACTTTTCTTTGATTTAAGATTGATTTTGGTGCGATTATCAATAGATCCGTGTTGTTCTTAATGATTTCGTGCTTAAAAAGTTAATCTTTTGATCATTTTATAAGTTTTCATTTGATTAAGCTTTAAGACTTTTGTGCTTATTGGCTTATTTTTATGATTAGCTTGTTTACTTTATAAAAATCTTCCTTAAAAAGTTTATGTTTTTATTGTTTGATCCAAAAAGTTGTTTGATTTCGAGTTAGATAAGTTGATTAGAGTGCTTATTTGATTCGGTTTTGTGTGATTCGTTTAGCTTTAGGAATAAGCTTATCATATTAGCTTATTTCTTGCTTTTTAACCGAATTCCTAAAATTTCGGAAAGGGTACAAAACCCCTTTCCGATTGGTGCCTTCCGACTGCAGCCTATTCCGACCAACACCCTCCCTTTTTCCGATTGATCAATCGGAAGAGGGCTTTGAGTATTCCGATTGAACACCCCACATTCCGATCACTCCTGATCGGATTAGGGTTTTGGCTTCCGACCACGCCCAGTTGCATTATTCCGATTAACGAGTTTTCAAACATTCCGATAGGCTCCATTTCTTGTTATTCCAATTGGATAAATATTGGTTATTCCGATTGGTCCTATTTTGGTTATTCCGATTGTGTCACCATCCCACATTCCGACATCGGAATACATTCCGACCACCAGATCAGAATACATTCCGATCTGGGTTCCTTTTGGCTTATTCCAATTGAGTTGCTTTGGTTCATTCCGATCTTACTTTCTTTTAGTACTTTTCAACTTAGTACTTATTTTTAGAGAGTTCTCCAAGTGTTAGTTTTATTTAGTGTGCTAGTACTTTTCCATTGTTGCTTTTAAGTTTCCAATCATTTATTTTTACTCGTCATTTTAAATATTAATCCTTATCCTTCCATCTTACTCAACGACACTTTAATTACTTGCTAATAGATAATCAACCAAACCATTCTCTTGATTCACCAAAAGACGATTGAGTCGCACTTAAGACCGGTTTTCAATTCGAAAGGATTCGGACGATAAATATTTTATACCTAGCCAAAAGCGAAGTATTAAATGGCGCCGCTGCCGGCTCTTTTCGTTACGATAAACGGTTTTTAGTGAGAGACGCATTGAATTTTGGGATCCGTTCTTTGAACGTTATTTTCATTGCTATAAAAATTTCCAAAAATCCATAAAAAAATATAAAACTCTTCAAAAATACAAAAACATTGAAAAAATCATTAAAAGCAATTCTTTTCAAAAAGTTTTGCACCAAAAAGATTATATAGATATTCTTTGTGTATATTTTTCTTCTGCAGGTGTATGCGTACTAGATCTTCGAACTATTCTGAGCCCGAGACTCGTGAAGATTTAGATATGGCTGGTGTTAACAACAACAATAATCACCCACCTCAACACAATTTGAATAACAACAACAACAACAACAACAACAATGTCCACCTACCTGATTTACGGACAATGGAGGAATTGTGCCAACCCACCATGAACGGACGCGGAGGCCCGATTGCGCCAATGCACGTCACGGCTCAGGAGTTTTCGTTGAAGCATCACATGATCCAGCAAGTGCAAACGAACCCATTTCGTGGAATTCCGGATGATGATGCCAACAAACACCTCGACAAATTCATTACCATGACCCAAAGCATGAATTGCTCCGGTGTTTCTATGGATGACCTTCGCCTCCAACTTTTTCCACACTCGCTTTCTCACCATGCCGAAAAATGGTTTGACCGTCTTCCTAAGAATTCTATTCATACGTGGAACGACATGACTCAACGCTTTTTATCGCGCTACTTTCCCCCATCCATGGTCACTAGCCTTCGTAACCAAATCAGTGGATTCATGCAAGAAAATGATGAATCACTTTTCGATGCTTGGGAACGGTACAATGATTTGATCGACCGCTGTCCAAATCACAATATGCTCCCCGTCACTCTCATTGACACCTTCTACAATGGTCTCACTTTTCGTGATCGTGACACGATCAATGCCGCCGCCGGTGGTACTTTTATGAAAAGGAGACCGGAGGAGTGTCGAGAGTTGATCGAAAACATGACTACTCACCACAAGAATTGGGATTCATCCGCATCCTCAAGATCCAATTCGAGAGTCAATGTTTCTTCTACTACTTCCAATCCTGAGATGAATGAAATCTCTCGACAACTCGCTGAAATGAACAAGAATTTCATGGCAATGGCCACAAACCACTTTCAACAAGCTAAAGCCGTTGCTATTTCTTGTGACACATGTGGTGGCCCTCACTCTTATAATGATTGTCCTTCTACCCAAGGCAATTATTCTGAAAACGTTAACGCATCTTACGGCACTTATCCCACGGGAGGCTATCAAGCCCGCCCTCAAGGAGACCGTGGCTTGCTAAGTTATCGTTCCAACAATTATCTTGCTCCACCTGGTTTCCCTCCTGCAAACCAAAACCAACAACAAAGCTACAACCAATCCCAACCTCGTGCAAACAATCAATATCAATCCCAACGAAACCCATACCCAACTCAGGGAAATTCCCAAGCTCCACCTCTCAATCAACCGATGGCAGTGAGTCCAGAAGTCGAGACATTCATGAAGACTAATCGAGAGTTGGTGACGAATCTTCAGAGTCAAGTCCGCAACTTGAAGGGAGAAATGGCAAAACAAGGGAGCGATATTCGAGCCGAGCTAAGGAATGATATGGCCAAACACAGCAATGAAATTAATGCCAACATGCAAAACTCTTTTAACAATCAAGCTGTTCACCTTCGTGATATGATTGGTTCGCTCATCCAAGGTAATCAACCCTCTTCTTCGGTTACTCTTCCGAGTAATACCGTTGCGAATCCAAGAGGGGAGATGAAAGCAATCACCACTCGCAGTGGAAAAGGTTATATGGAACCCGAGCTTCCTACACCTCCACCCGTGATTGTGAACAAGGAAAAAGAGCAACTTTCCCCACCTCCTTCACCTTCTATCCCCATTTCCCCACCACCCGTGGTTGTGAGTGAGCCTATTCCCTTAAATCCTTCTTCTTCATCCAATATACCTTATCCTTCAAGGTTGAGGAAAGAGAAGCAAAAGAGCAAGGATGATATTCAGGTTTCAAACTTTCTAAAAATGTTTAAACAATTGAATTTTAACATCTCCTTTGCCGAGGCTCTCGCTCACATGCCCAAATACGCTAAGATGTTTAAAGATCTTCTAAGTGATAAAGAAAAGCTTCTTGACATCGCTCAGACCCAACTTAATGAGAACTGCTCCGCAGTGCTCTTAAGGAAATTACCCACCAAACTTGGTGATCCGGGTCGCTTCTTGATTCCTTGCAACTTCCCGGGAGTAGAGAATTGCATGGCCCTAGCCGATCTAGGCGCCAGTATAAACTTAATGCCTTTAAGTGTTTGGAAGCAATTATCTCTCCCCGAGCTAGTCCCCACCAAAATGACTTTGAAATTAGCCAACCGTACGGTTGCTTATCCAGTGGGGATAGCCGAAGATGTCTTTGTTGGCGTCGATAAATTCACCTTCCCGGCGGATTTTGTCGTCGTTGACTACGAGATGGATCCCCGTGTTCCATTAATCGTTGGACGTCCATTCCTGAGGACCGGTCGCACTCTCATTGATGTAGCCGCGGGCGAAATAATCATGAGAGTTGGTGACGATAAAATTGTCTTCAACATGGGTAAGATTTCTAAGCAACCTTATTCATATGAGAGTGTTAATGCTATTGATGTTCTCGATGAGGCTTGTGAAGAACATTTTCATGATGCTTGCAAAAGTACTCTCTCTTCTCTACCCAATGTTGAGACCGTTGCCTCAATTGCTCCAGCATTGACTCCTTTTGGAGAAAGTGACTTGGATGATTTCGAAGCTAGCTTGGGTCCTCTCGATATTAAGTATGATAATTTGTCCACCAATTGGGACGAAGATATTCGTACTATTGAGAGACTTCTCAATGAGGACCCGTTCTCTCCTCCTGCTCCTAAAGAGGTGACTAATGATGATCCATCGTTAGTTTCACCATCTATTGAGGATCCTCCTACTCTTGAGCTTAAGGACCTACCTCCTCATCTTGAGTACTTTTTCCTGGAAGACGACGAGAAGTTACCGGTCATCATCGCAAAGGATCTGAAAGAAGACGAAAAAGCCCGACTTGTCGCTGTGTTGAAGAAGCATAAAAGAGCTATCGCTTGGAAAATCTCCGACATCCGTGGAATTGATCCTCACTTCTGCACACATAAAATTCTCATGGAAGACGACTTTAAGCCCAAAATTCAAAGCCAACGAAGGGTGAATCCTAAAATCCATGAAGTCATCAAAAAAGAGGTTATCAAACTTCTTGATGCGGGTATGATTTACCCTATTTCGGATTCACCATGGGTTAGTCCAGTCCATTGTGTGCCTAAGAAAGGCGGAATTACCGTTATGCCCAATGCAAACAACGAGTTGATTCCTACCCGTCTCGTTACTGGGTGGAGAGTTTGTATAGACTACCGCAAACTCAATGATGCCACGAGAAAGGATCATTTCCCTCTACCTTTTATGGACCAAATGCTTGAACGTCTAGCGGGTAATGAATATTACTGTTTTCTTGATGGTTTCTCGGGTTATTTTCAAATACCCATCGATCCTCAAGATCAAGAGAAAACGACATTCACTTGTCCCTATGGCACATTTGCTTACAAAAGGATGCCTTTTGGCTTATGCAATGCCCCTGGGACTTTCCAACGGTGCATGTTGGCTATCTTCCATGACATGGTTGAACAAACCATGGAAGTCTTCATGGATGATTTCTCGGTCTTCGGGGATTCCTTCTCTTCTTGCCTTGCCAATTTGGAACGAATGCTTAAGCGGTGCGAAGACACTCGCCTTGTTCTGAATTAGGAAAAATGCCATTTTATGGTAAAAGAAGGCATTGTGCTAGGCCACAAAATCTCTAAAGCCGGTCTTGAAGTCGACCGTGCTAAAGTTGATGTCATAGCCAAATTACCTCCACCTTCAACCGTGAAGGGTGTGAGAAGTTTTCTGGGTCATGCGGGCTTCTATCGTCGATTCATTCAGGATTTCTCTAAAATCGCTCGCCCGATGACCCACCTCTTGGAAAAAGATACTCCTTTTATCTTTTCTAAAAAGTGTCTTGAAGCCTTCAATCTTCTTAAGGATAAGCTAACTAAGGCACCGGTCTTGGTTACCCCTAACTGGGAGCTGCCTTTTGAATTGATGTGCGATGCTAGCGACTTTGCTATTGGTGCGGTTTTGGGCCAAAGAGTGAATAAACACTTCCAACCAATCCACTATGCTAGCAAAACAATGACGGGGGCTCAATTGCATTATACGACAACCGAAAAAGAGCTTTTAGCTGTTGTCTATGCTTTTGAGAAATTTCGCCCCTATCTTGTTTTATCCCCCACCATCATATACACGGACCATTCCGCGTTGAAGTACTTGATGACAAAGCATGATTCTAAGCCAAGACTTCTTCGTTGGGTTTTACTCCTTCAAGAATTCAACATTGAAATTCGTGACAAGAAGGGAGCCGAAAACCTGGCTGCGGATCATTTGAGCAGACTTGAGGATCCATATCAAGGGGATCATCCGAACAAAGAGATCAATGACTCTTTCCCCCTTGAGACCTTAATGTCTATAAATCTCAATCTTGATAGCACCCCGTGGTTTGCGGACATTGCAAACTACTTAGCGGGTGGTATTCTCATCAAAGGGTTAACATCTCAACAAAAGAAGAAGTTCTTGAATGATGTTAAGACTTACTTTTGGGATGACCCTTATCTATTCAAACAGTGTGCTGATCTGATTATTCGTCGATGTGTTGACGGACCGGCAGCTTTTGACATTCTCCAAGCTTGCCACAAAGGACCCACCGGTGGTCACTTTGGTCCCAACTACACCGCTAAGAAAGTGTTTGATTCTGGATTCTACTGGCCCACCATTTATCGTGATGCTCACGAAATGGTTAAGCATTGTGATGCTTGCCAACGTCAAGGCAAGATCACACATAAGGATGAGATGCCTCAAAATTTCATACAGGAATGTGAAATCTTTGATGTATGGGGCATCGACTTTATGGGGCCATTTCCATCATCCAAAGGGAACAAGTACATCCTCGTCGCCGTCGACTACGTTTCTAAATGGGTTGAAGCTAAGGCTCTTCCTACGAATGATGCGAGGGTGGTTGTGAACTTTTTGAAGCAGTTTTCGCTCGATTTGGCGTTCCTCGTGCTATAATCAGTGACCGCGGGACTCATTTTTGCAATGATCAATTTGCAAGAGTCATGGCTAAGTATGTTGTCAATCACCGTCTTTCCACCGCCTATCATCCCAAAACCAATGGGCAAGCCGAAATTTCCAATCGTGGCTTGAAGAGAATTTTGGAGCGTACTGTGGGAGAGCATCGTGCCGCATGGGCCGATAAGTTAGATGATGCTCTGTGGGCGTTCCGTACTGCTTACAAGACCCCGATCGGTTGTACACCTTATCGTCTTGTGTACGGGAAAGCCTGCCACCTACCCATCGAGCTGGAACATAAGGCGCACTGGGCCTTGAAGTGGGCTAACTTCGACATCAACAAAGCCGGTGATCATCGCAAGGTTCAACTCAACGAGCTCAATGAACTGAGGAATGAAGATTATGAGAACTCACTGATCTACAAGGAGAAGACGAAGATCATTCATGACGCTAAAATCAAGAACCGAGAGTTCCACGTTGGTGATCAAGTCTTACTCTTTAACTCTCGGTTGAAGATCTTCTCTGGCAAGTTGAAGAGCCACTGGTCTGGTCCATTCACCGTCACCAAAGTCTTTCCTTATGGGACCATTGAGCTTTCTCAGCCGAATGGGCCCAATTTCAAGGTGAATGGCCAGCGTCTGAAGCTGTACTTTGGTGAGGACATCTCTCAGGAGATGATTCCATCCCTCACCACGTTCCCCATGAACTAAAATTGGGTCGAGTCAGGCTCATGACTCGGTAACCAAAAACAAGCGCTTCTCGGGAGGCAACCCGTGTTTTATCCTTTACTGCTTTCATAATAAGTGCAGGGGGAGACCCGCATATGTTTGTTGTCTTGTTTCTTGTGCTGTGCAGGGATTAAAGCTTCAAAGAGAGCATCTTGATGACTTTTGCCGAACCGTGATACCGTGTTTCCCATCTTCCCGGTTCTATCCTAAAACCCTTGTGATTCAATATTTCATATTTTATATGTTCACATTGAATTCACTTTAGTTGTCCTTTCCTTAGCAAGATTTAAACAAAGTGCACAATGTCCTAAGTGTAGGGGAGTTTACTCCCACATGCTTAAACATTGAGGACAATGTTTATTTCAAGTGTAGGGGGGACTTCTATCGAAGTAAGTGGTCTTTTCCATGAATTTGCCCTCATTTTAACAGGAAAATTTGATTTTTCGACATTTTTCAAAATTTTTAATCTATTTTGGCCTAGTTGTATAGTTGTATTTTCCTTTGTTATGTTTATTTTCTCTCCATTGCTAGAATAGTTTTTCAATAAAGTGGTTTTAAATTTTTCTTGGTCGTGAACATTTTGACTCAACCCGAGTTTACTTACCTAAGTTTACTCTAGCTAGTATCCTTAACGTGTTTAAGTCAAGTTTTGCTAGGCTTTTATATAGGGAGTTATAAAACGCGAAAGTCTTAACTCTCACGGGTTAAGAACAAGAACTTTTCGCAAGTTCCTATAATTGATCCTAGAGAGTCGTTTATCAAGGGAACTTTAAAATGCGATTTCTAAACTTGAAAAAGTCTAAGAATTTGCAAGATCCTATAGATGACTCGAAAACCCAAAACTTTGATTTAATAGGCTAAGCATCCACGAGTCTCATTCCTTGAGATTTTAAATTATGGAGAACGAGAGATGATAGAGTCAATTATAAGTTCGGTATTCTTTCGTGAATTTATGTGAGTTAATTATAAGCCTATTCTCCCTCCGCTTGTTAATAAATTTATCTGCAATAAATAAGGTTGTACGATTTAAAAGGTTACTTAGCTTCTAGCCCCAGATCGTTTAAAAGTTGCTCGGTACGGATTAGAGTTCATAGCCAAGGCATAACTTATTGAAGCGGGATGCGAAGATTGGCGAGTCCGAAAAGGCCCTAATAAGGCATGAGGACTACATTTTATTGCTAAAGATCCAAAAGTGATGTGAAGAATCATTTGTCGAAAATCAATATGAAGGATCGAGACACACGACGAAAAGCAAGAACTCCTCAAAAGTCATGGAGAAGTCTATCCGAAAAGACCCTAACAAGGTATGAGGATAAAAAGATCCAATTCCTAAAAGGAGGCGGATCGTTGTATATCAAAGTCCAAAATAAAGATTGGAGAAAAATGAAGAAGTCGTGGTCCAAAGATGAAGAATCTCTCAAAACTTCAAGTAAAGAAATTCCTATTATGAAGAGAAGACCATAATTTCAAGAACGTCTCTCGAAGATTCGAAGTATGAAGTCGCTGCCTAATATCGGTCCGAGAAAGGTCTCAAATCGTGAAGCGAGTTATGCCAAGATATGAACTTTATGAGGTCCCGAGAAGCAGTTTTAAAAGATTTGGTCCTTTAGCTAACTATTGATTAAATCATTCACTTTATTTTCGGCCTAAATAACTATCGAAATAAGTCAAACAATGCATCCTCGTGATCATTCAAGACAAAGATAAAATATAAGAGATACACCTAGGAATAAGGGAGTCTAAGTGAATAATTGGCCCACATGAGTTCGTGGTAGTTTGCTAACTTATAATAACAATGATCTCGTTTTTAAGCTTGGTATGGGGAACGTGAAACTTGAGGATGATAAACGTTCATGGCCGGCAAAACCCAATGTAAGTTTTTAATTTCTTTACATATTTCTGTTTTTTTATGTTTAGTATTTAATAAAGGCCAAGGTGGGTTATTTATGATGGAAAATGTAAACCGTGCTTTAAAATTAATGCATTGCATGAGGGCATTGCAATGGTCAAGTGTAGGGGATTTAATAAGTGTGAAAACACTTATCCTTTTACCACTTATTTTCAATAATAACAAGACCAAAACGTGTGATTTATGTCGTAAAAGTCGGAATTATGCGTGGTTTGTGTTTTTATTGTGTTTTAGGACCAAGATATGTAAAAGGAAGAAAACACGGGTTTTCACGGGCTTTATCGAAGAAAACGGGAAAAGACGAAGTCAAAAGATCAAGAGTGCAAAAAGAACGGAAGTCCAAGGCCTATTCTGAAGATTTATCGAAGAAAAAGTCTAAAGACGAAAGTTTAACGAAGTCGAAGTAACTTAAGTCTAATAGAAGAAGAAAATTAAAAAGACAAGTTCAAATCCCGAGACGACAAAGACGAAGAATTAAAGTCGAGTTGAGAAAACGTGAAGAAAGCAAGAAAGAAGATGCAACATATGCACTCCTTCCACCTTCCCTTTAAATACCCTCCTAATAGTCATTAGGAGGGTAGTTAGTTAATTTAGCTAGTTTTCACTTTTTCTTAGTTTTCTCTAGTTTTAGAGAGAGAAAGTCTTAAACTTTCTCTCACTAAACTTCATCTTTTTCTTTTAATCTTTCAAGATTAAACACTTTGTATTGCTTATTTTTATTAATCAAAGTTCATTTTAAGCTTTAAATCCTTAATCTCATTCTACTTTTCTTTGACTTAAGATTGATTTTGGTGCGATTATCAATAGATCCATGTTGTTCTTAATGATTTCGTGCTTAAAAAGTTAATCTTTTGATCATTTTATAAGTTTTCATTTGATTAAGCTTTAAGACTTTTGTGCTTATTGGCTTATTTTTATGATTAGCTTGTTTACTTTATAAAAATCTTCCTTAAAAAGTTTATGTTTTTATTGTTTGATCCAAAAAGTTGTTTGATTTCGAGTTAGATAAGTTGATTAGAGTGCTTATTTGATTCGGTTTTGTGTGATTCGTTTAGCTTTGGGAATAAGCTTATCATATTAGCTTATTTCTTGCTTTTTAACCGAATTCCTAAAATTTCGGAAAGGGTACAAAACCCCTTTCCGATTGGTGCCTTCCGACTGCAGCCTATTCCGACCAACACCCTCCCTTTTTCCGATTGATCAATCGGAAGAGGGCTTTGAGTATTCCGATTGAACACCCAACATTCCGATCACTCCTGATCGGATTAGGGTTTTGGCTTTCCGACCACGCCCAGTTGCATTATTCCGATTAACGAGTTTTCAAACATTCCGATAGGCTCCATTTCTTGTTATTCCGATTGGATAAATATTGGTTATTCCGATTGGTCCTATTTTGGTTATTCCGATTGTGTCCCCATCCCACATTCCGACCACCAGATCGGAATACATTCCGATCTGGGTTCCTTTTGGCTTATTCCAATTGAGTTGCTTTGGTTCATTCCGATCTTACTTTCTTTTAGTACTTTTCAACTTAGTACTTATTTTTAGAGAGTTCTCCAAGTGTTAGTTTTATTTAGTGTGCTAGTACTTTTCCATTGTTGCTTTTAAGTTTCCAATCATTTATTTTTACTCGTCATTTTAAATATTAATCCTTATCCTTCCATCTTACTCAACGACACTTTAATTACTTGCTAATAGATAATCAACCAAACCATTCTCTTGATTCACCAAAAGACGATTGAGTCGCACTTAAGACCGGTTTTCAATTCGAAAGGATTCGGACGATAAATATTTTATACCTAGCCAAAAGCGAAGTATTATGGTTGTATGTTAGATGTTCAATGGTTGAGTCGGTAGGCTATGGTTGCAGGTTAGATGTTCAATGGTTGAGTCTATAGGTTATGGTTGTATGTTAGAAGTTAAATGGTTGAGTCGGTAGGTTATATTTTGTACGTTAGATGTTGAATGGATGAGTCCGTATGTATTGGTTACACAATATATATTCAATGGTTGAGTCGGTAGGTTTTGGTTGTACGTTATATGTTCAATGGTTGAGTCGATAGGTTATGGTTGTACGTTAGATGTTCAATAGTTGAGTTGGTGGGTTATGGTTGTACGTAAAATGTGGGATGGATGAGTCAGTATGTATTGGGTATACGTTATATGTTCAATGGTTGAGTCGGTAGGTTATGGTTGTACGTTATATGTTCAATGCTTGAGTCGGTAGGTTATGGTTGTATGTTAGATGTTCAATGGTTATTCAGTAGGTTATGGTTGTACGTTAGATGTTGAATGGATGAGTCGGTATGTATTGGATACACGTTATATGTTCAGTGGCTGAGTTGGTATGTATTGGTTACACGTTATATGTTTAATGGTCGAGTCGGTAAGTTATGGTTGTACTTTAGATATTTAAAGGATCAGTCGGTAGGTTATGGTTGTACCTTATATGTTCAATGGTTGAGTCGGTAGGTTTTGGGTGTACGTTAAATGTTGAATGGATGAGTCGGTATGTAATGGTTACACATTATATGTTCAACGGTTGAGTCAATAAGTTATGGTTATACGTTAGATGTTCAATGGTTGTGTCGGTAGGTTATGGTTGTACGTTAGATGTTGAATGGATGAGTCGGTATGTATTGGTTACACGTTGTATGTTTAGTTGTTGATTCGGTAGGTTATGGTTGTACATTATATGTTAATGGTTGAGTCGGTAGGTTATGTTGTACGTTAGATGTTCAATGTTTGAGTCGGTAGGTTATGGTTGTATGTTAGATGTTCAATGGTTGAGTCAGTAGGTTATGGATGTACGTTAAATGTTGAATGGATGAGTGGTACGTATTGGTTACCCGTTATATATTCAATGGTTGAGTCTGTAGGTTATGGTTGTACGTTAGATGTTCAATGGTTGTGTCGGTAGGTTATGGTTGTATGTTAGATGTTTAATGGTTGAGTCGATAGGTTATGGTTGTACGTTAGATATTGAATGGATGAGTCGGTATGTATTGGTTACACGTTATATGTTCAACGGTTTTTAACACCCCCAAATTTACACGCAGCGGAATACATCTTTGGGTGCTAAACAATGATACAACAACACATAATTTATAAAGAACGACTCGAAAAGAGACGTTTTAAATTTATCGTTCCAAAACATTTATCAGAGTAGCGTAGTCCCGAGACATCGTAACCAAAGTACAACCAAAACAAAAGATTTAAATTGTTTTGAACAAAAGGAATGACAAATATTCAAAGAGTTTATATTGCAAGTAGTGCACAACATTCATTCCCGTGGCTTCCAAGCTTCAGCCTTCTTGATTACCTGAAATACATGTGAGAAAATCATCAGCAAAAATGCCGAGTGAATCTATATGTTTATATAATCATTTTGAACACAAGCAAAGATTATAAGTTAGTGGCATGATTAAAGGCAACAAGCATCTAATAATTTGCATCAACAATAATAATTGTATTTAGCATAAATTGCAATAAGCTCATGGAACCGAGCCCTTAGACACTCCCATATCAGTCTAATAAGACGAGAGATTTATTAATTGTCGGTTACCTCCAGATTATTGGTACATTGCCGTATACCTGACTTCTCAATACAATATGTTCAAACAGTGTGGAGGTCGTGCATAAGCTTCTATGGCAAGTCCACAAAAACTGAACCGGGGTGGCTTCCCCCATAGATCTATTAACTGTACTAGCGGTTAACCCATCATAGGTTAATTAACGGTCCATAATTGAGGCTTTAACTAAGGCAATCAATTAATGCAATTTAAAGGCAACCACGGGTCCATTCATAAAGGGACAAGCATACCATAAAAAAAAATCTTGTGTTCTAAGTTTACAAAACATGTATTCCCCCTCGCGGGTTTTAAAATTATTTGAATGAGCTCAAACGAGGCTATAGACTCACTTTGATAATGAAAGGCGAATTATGGCTACGGGCGTGCTTCGGTCACGGAAACCTATATAAATAATAATCGGTCTTAGACTCTTGTCTAATGAATTTTATCAAAATAACAATATACATATGATGATTTTGTACATATGATGATGATCAAGTGGGTTTATATATCTTTGTTTACTCATTTTAGTGTTTACGTATTGGTAACTTTTTACTAGTTTACTAGTTTTACCTATTTACCTATTTTGAGTCCAATAAGCTTAGTATAAGTTCTTTAACTTGTTTTAATCCATTTTATACCTATATTATCAGTATCTATACTTTCCATGTTGGGCCCAAATGGGTTAAGCCCAATAAGTTCTTATTATAAGTGTTTAACTTATTTAGTCCAAGTATTAGTCCAATATGCTTAGTTAGCTCGTTAATGTCCGTATGTCCTATAGTTCGGGTTTTATCGGTTTTTACTTGTATTAGTTACTTATATATCAGTATATGACTTTTAAAAACTTTACATTAGACGGGTTTGATCGCCTAAGTTTTATTTGGCGAAAAACGTTAATTTTACGGTAATAGCCGAAAAAGTCGTAAAAATCAAGTTTATAGTTTTTATTACTTATAAGTATTATTACACTACCATTTATATAATTTATCCATTTAATTAACCTTTTACATATTTATATAAATAAGTTTCATAAGTTAGTGGGTTTTTATTTTACATTTTATACAATAAAATTTGAGTGCTTATATAATAATAATAAACATTAATTCTCAAAATCTGATTTTTATCTTCATGTTCACCATTTTTATCATATCTAGAGTTCTATAATGAATTAGAAGCTCATTTTTGGGTGGCATGATCTTCATATTATGTGCTACATTTAATTTAGTTATAGCTACTGCTCATTTTAAGTTTATCTTGCCTTAACAGTCCCTACAAAACTGCTTATTCAGATTAGAACACCCAACTTGTTTTGATCATATCTCACTCATTATATTGATTCCATTGCATGGACAACTCTCACATGTGTATAACATCTTATACTTACTGTAAATGGATCATACCTTGCAATTTTATCAGTTCAAGTTTTAGTTATATACTGTTTTTATACAGCCAACAAAATAATCAAGATTTTAGCCTCATTTCTTATAGTTATTAACCTTTTTAAGCATATCTATCAACACTTGATCCCCACACAACATTTTTATCATGATATATACATCATATACATATACAAAATGAAAGAAAATACATTTGTTCTTTACAAAAATAACAAGAGAAAATGGAGAGGATGATCTTCTTTACCAACCAAGTGTATTTCTTGTTTTTGGAAGACAAGAACTTGATGAACACCACAAGTAACTCCAAGATCATCAAACACCAAGAACATAAGTTGGGAAATCAGCCCTAGGACACAAGCAAATCACCTCCAATGTTGTTAATATGGCCACCAAATGATCAAGGCTTCAAGATAACTCCATGATAGAGCTAGTAAACATGTATTTCATGGCTAGAAAAGATCAAAAGGGTGTTTGTAGCTTGAAAGTGGACGGCAAGGGAGGGAGTATTTGAGAGGATTTGTGTTGATTTTGCATGTATGGAAATGGTGGTGTGAGTTAGTTGCTAGTGGTTTTGACTAGGAAAAGCTTAAAGAGTAAGCTTTGTTTACACTTGTAAACACTTAGCTAACATGATGCCACATAAGGTTGTGGTGTCATGTTGGTGCCGTCCAAACTAGCTAGTGGGGTGGGACAATGTATTTTGTCCCATCTCACTAGTTTACAGGTATTCCTCGATTCTAGTTTTCTCGATTTGCGTGCCCTCGGGTCGTTTCACGAAAAACGTTTTTATAAATTATGAATCAACGTCACAAAACGAATCCAATAAAAATTGTTTCATCAAAAACGGAGTTCAAAAACGTAAATACGTAATCCTAAGGTTTCCGGTTTAGTCGTAAAAGACGCTATGTAGAATATTGATAACCTATGAATCTATGAAGTGGGTTGATGTTTTCTAGTGAGAGAAACTAGAGAGAGAAAGTGAGAGAATACTTGAAAGATTTTATTAATATGAAAATGTGTATGGAACAACAACCAACCCCTTTCCTTAGTGGAAAGGGGTATTTATAGTACCAAGCTAAACATGGGCTTGGGCCGGTCCATGACAAGCCCATGGACCGGTTCTTACTTAAGTTAATAAGTAACTAACAACTATTATCTAACTACGAGCTATTACAACATGAATATTATTGTGGAGTGACCGATACTTCTAATATACGTAAAAACGTATTTCTAACAATCTCCCCCTAAGGGAGGTCACTCCACGTTTACAAAGTTCTAAACCTAACATACTATACTAAGTCTTCGTTCTTTAGCTCGTAGTCTTTTCTTCTTTTCTTTCTTTTGTTGTGAATATGTTGATTTGATCTTTTTGGCTTTGACTTGAGAGCATTGTTCTTTGGCCTTTCACGTGCGATCTTTGCCTTTCTTGTGAACTTTGCCTCCTCGTGACTTCATGTTCCACACACTTATGTCTTTTTGTTGAATTCTCGAAAGCTTCAGAGTTTGGTACAGCGGAAGACTTTATCTTGAACTTTCTTGAATGTTTGCTGAACTTTGTTGCAAAAGACATAAGCATGTGGGAACGACTTTTACAGGTACACCGCAACACCACCGTCTTCACTGGTACACAGCAACGCCACCGTCTTCAACAGGTACACAGCAACGCCACCGTCTTTAACAGGTACACAGCAACGATACGAATAAAATGGCTTTGAACATTTTATTCTAATTCGGTAGCATTTTACCTCCGGTCGGTGAAGACCGTTGGACGATATTAGATATCGTACCCGTGACGGATAGTTTCAATTAAGTAACTTCCTGACAGGATTTTGCGGGTAAACCCGTTCTCTTTATTCGACCGTCCAAAGCTGACTGCGAACATAAAGAGTGAATCACTTGGATAAATTATCCTTGTGATTAAAAGCCGTCAATTCATGAAACCTGGAACAAGTGAATTTCAATTAAGATTTTCACCATCGTTGCTTTCCAGTTGTCACGAGCTCAATTCATAAAGAATCTTGCACGTTACCTACCAAGTGCTGTTTGATGTTGACACTAGAAGGATTTCCACTCGTCACTGTGGTCAATAAAGAGTCACTCTGAGTGTTCTGGCAAGATCATATGATAATGCGAAGAGGCCTGGAACGAGTTTAAATTCAATTAAGAATTAAACCACTGTTACCTTCCAGTTTTTCACAAGATTGGTTCTAAAAGAACCGCACGTGTAACCTACCATGAGCTTGTTTGATGTTGGCTCAAGCAGGATTTCCATCTTCATTGTAATACTTGCGTATTACTCGGATGTTCTGGCAATATTACAGGAATACTGCGTAGGACTCATGAAAATCTCTTACTTTTCACAGTGTGTGAGAAAGCAAGGAATAAATGGAAAGTGTCCTAATGAGACTTTTGATGATCTCTTGGCTCTAGACTCGATTGTGCGTTTTGATTTAGTGAGCGATGGCTGGAGAGGAGTGCCACCTTTTCAATACCAGTCTATTCGGAGTGAATAAACCAATAGATAACGTGTTGATCTCCGTGTGATTAAAACAAATACCTTTTGAGAGATATTTGAGTTAGCTGGGGAGGGGTTGTGCATTGCATCACTGGGTCCATGATGTCTTTCTTCAATACCGAGAATCATTAGCAAAAATGACCTCAATAGCATATGTATTGACCCGGTTTCTGCCTAAAGTTGTAAGGAGGGCTTCTTTCTTTACACCCTTTATCTTTACATTTCTTTTTCATTCTTCAACCCCTTCAATGCTTACCAATACGTCATCACTAGCACCTTGTTGTGATTGTTCCAGTGCTAGCTTAAGTACTTGGTCGGCATTCAGCTACGTTCACATTCTTTCTCCATCTTTCCTAGGACTTCTAATTCTAACTAGGGAATTGTCCTTGGGAAGATTCCATCGGCTCTGATGAATCATTGGACTAAACCTATTCCTACCACCCTTTTGTCACCACATCCGTCGTGAATTAAGCGTGTTTTGGGAAGGAATTGCCACCATGAAAAATCATTGAAAATCACCTAAAGTACTTGTGATATTGAAATCAAAAGTTTTGTACCTTAGGTGTTTTGTTCATCAAAAACGCTCCCCCTTAACACGTGCTTTACACATATTAAGTTGGATAATCTTTAAGTCTTTTTCATTTTAGCCAAGTATCATTTAAATCTCCTTAATCCCATTTTCTCCCCTTATCCAAAATGTTAACCATTAATATTTGGGATATTGAATGGATTAACCGGTCATTGGGTAAAAATGAAATTGATGTTTGGCCATAGAACAAATGATTGCTCCCCCTTAAGTTAATAAGGGGTAGTTGTAGTGCTTTAGTATGATATATTTTGAAAGATTTAGAATCTCGTGAGAAATTCTTGAAAAATTATCATACCTTAACACTACAACAAGCCATTAAAGCACATTATTCACAAATATACATATTCACAAATAATACCAATATAGAGTGACCTGAAATGTACGACCCTTCAGATGGATCGTTGCAGTGTCCTGTAGTGCACTCCATATGGTCTACCACCCACGAATCTTTCCAAGCTCCTCATCAACCTACGTTCACGGAGCTTTTGATCGATCTTTTTGATCACGTACTTTGCCATCTGCCGGTAACCTTGATGCCAATCCTCCGTCATTTCTGGCAAAGTCTTACCCGAGTTCAGATGCTCCAACTTTCCTCTGACTTGTATAAGAGTTCCATCACTATACTTGTGGAGCTCCCCCACCCTCATAAACTTCATCAAACCTCGACTGTTCAAGTAGAAAATGCCGTAATTCGGGACAGAAATGCCGGTATAGGGACATCTTGCTACATGTTGAGGTAACACTTGGTTCACAGGACGGGTTAAATTGAGCTTCCTCTGATAGCTTTCGACTCCCAACTGAAGATCTTCAACTCGTGACTTGATGACAACGCTTCGTGTGAACATACGAAGTGCTGTATTCAACGCAATCAGGTCTTCACGAGGAATATGTGTCAGTTGATCTCTGGTCATCAGAAGCAGCATATCTTCGATATCCTCAAGGCGAATGATGGAAAAATCTCCCTGCTGGATTCTGTATTCCCTGTCATCCTCCCTTTTCAAACGAATCTCCGTCACATGATAATATCCGTTTTTGGCTTCTGTTTGCATCCCTAAAATGCTGGAGATGCGGATATCGGATCTAACTGAGCTTCCAGAATTGACTAGGCAGCAACCCCTGTACGCCCTTCTGACTCGTTCGTCCCAATGAGATGCACCTATGACAGCATACATATCATAATTACGATTTATCTTAGGGACCCAGAGTCGGTTTACCTTTTCCTCGATAAAGGGTATTGTCCCCCAGTTGGCAGCTTTCAGCAAGGTTAGGGATGTTGCGTACTTCGATGACCCCTTCAGTAGATATACCAGATCATTGGTGACAAAGAAGTCAAGAGCAATCTGATTATCTTGATCCATTGGAGGTGGAGCTCTTTCTGATTCATGAAGACCTGGCCGTTGAACGGTATTCAGAGCCTTCAGTATCTCCTCGGCATAATATTCGAACTCCATTTGGGTCAACCGGGTTTTGGCGCGAAGTCTTTTATCCTTCAGTACTTTCTTCACCAATGATGGAGTAACCGAAGTCTTATACTCATGAGCAAGAAATGCACATAAGTCAATCGGACTTCGGATACGAAGGTACAAGACTTCTTTGTCGGCGTCGGTGATCGGATCATACTGCGCCGCTGCCGTGATCCAAGCCTGTGGTGGAGCAGTCTCGTCAATTTCCAACGTGTCCTCCCAGTTCCTTGTGCTTGGTTCAGGAATAGTAGATTGTGGGTTTTGTTGCAGAGGAGTAGAGACGTGAACATCTGCTTGTTCAGATTCAGGCATTTCAGCAGTGTCATGGACGGGTGAGTGTTGTGCAGCTTCTGGTTCGGTAACCGATTCTGCAATCACAGGAGTAACAACACAAGAACTAACGGGGTTAGTGGTAACAGGTATTGATGCATGGATAAATGTACCAGGAATAGATGACCCTGTAGTGGCATTCACGTCATGGCGCCACTTCGATCGTCTGGATTCCGTGGATGTAGACTTCTCCTTTGGTGCTGCATCTTTCTTTGACTTGGTGCCAGACTTAACCACTTTCTTTGAGCTGGCGCCCTTATCCCCTTTCTCACGCTGTTCACCTTTATCCGCATTGCTCCCCTTAACACTCTCCTGGTGACCATCACCACCATTATTACCATCATTATCATCATCATCTGCATCCTCATCATCATCATTCTCATCCTCATCCTCATCATCATTTTCATCTTCATCATCATCATTCTCATCATCATCATCATTCTCATCCTCATCATCCTCCTCGTTCTTATCTTCTTCTTCTTCTTCTTCCTCTTCTCCACCTGTACCCTCTTCTTCGTCACTCTCTTCCCTTTCTTCTTCAGGGAGAATGTGGTAGGGTACCACACTTCCAAACGTCTTGAACAACCTATCATCCTCCATGATAGCGTCATTCAGGGATTTGAAGAGAGCCCGTTGTTTCCTCGATTTATCAAACGATCCAAGTTCCTTCATTCGAGCTTTGAGGATCTTCTTAAGTTCAAAATCCGTCAAGTCATAACCGATCTTGTAGGCGGCTTCTGAAGGATTGGATGATTTGATCATTAAGTTGTCAGCAGCAAGCGTCTTCAAGTCATCACGCAGTTTAGGCATTAAGGATTCAATGGAGTCTTTCACTCTTTGCTCAATAGTAGCTTCAAGAGCTTCTTTTTGCTCTTTAAAGTCATCCTTAATAGCTTTAAGTCTTGCAATTCGTGCTTTATGCCTATCAGCTTCATCCTTTTTAACCTGAGCAAGTTCTTCTGCATGAGCTTTACGTGTAACTTCCATGTCTGCAGCGAACTTGGCAATCAACTCTTCTTGAGCTTTCCTTGATGCTTCTTCACTTTGAGTTCTTCTATTTAACTCTTGGCGAAGTTCAGCCATTTCTCTCTTTTGATGATCCACGTGTTTATCCAACATCTCGGCCATCACTATTGCTGCCATTGCAGATGTTGCAGAGCTGCTCTGGGTTGAGGGAATAGGCTCAGTTGTGACTGCGGTGCTAAGGATGGGCTTTGGTGGTGGTGGAGGAAGTGGTGTAGAAACCTGTTTGGTTGGTAAGGGTTGAGTTGGTGGAGGTTGAGTTGTTAAAGGTTGAGTAGATGCCTTTTCAATACCAGCTGAAACAGGGATTGATGGCTCCTTCGAGGTGGAATAATGTTCAGGTGACCCAAACTCATCAACATCATCAGGTTCCATGTACTCATCCTCAACGTCTACTCTTACACCTGAACCACTACCACCAGTATCTTTCCTGCTCCTTTGAATGGCTATCTTCATTATTTGTTTCTCAGTTTTCTCAAGAGCAGGATCAGCAATATTTTCTTCGTCACGCAGACGCATCTCATCATCCTTACCCTTTCCTTTCTTACCCTCTGTCTTCTTCTTCTTGGTTTTGGGTTCAGGTAAATCTGCTTGCTTCCTTTTACCTTTGCTTTTAACCGTGGTAGATGAGTCTTCACCTGCTAGAAGGCTTGCTCGTTGATTCTCGATTTCTGTGAGCAAGTTCTTGTAATCATCAGATTCAATAATCTCATCGGTCAGAAGATGACTGGGAATGGGACCAGGAATAACCGTATTCGAATGAGTCTCCTGCCTTAAGTCTACCAAATCATCATCATCTATCATGTGGTGACGACTACCTGCAAGCTTGTTAATGGATGCATCGTTTTCCATAAAGTAATGGATGATCAACTTAATAAACCTAGGGTACTGGTAAGTTTTAACTTTACCCTTTGTGTTGGTGAAGAGTTGAAAAATGAACTCCTCCCACAGCAGTGATGCATAATCAATACCCATACCTTTAAACATACCATAAAACATCTTGATGATTGGTGGACGAACAGCATCATACCCAGTTGTTTTGGGTGTTAAGCATCGGCTTAGAATCCCAAAAATAGCTTTCCATGGTTGACCAATTTTGGCAGTAGTAAACTCAGACGGGGTTCGTATGTCAAGACATCCAATGGCGGTGAACATCTCCATCATCTGGTCCTTGGTTGGGTTGGGTGAGTATGATGGTAGACCTTTGAGTATCGGTCGAAAGCCAAAGATCTTCCTGAAGTCTGACACAGTAAGCGTCTGCTGCTTGTTGTCCAAGGAAAAAGTGATCTTGTTCGACGTCCTCTCTTTGGTAGCCCAGAACTCGTAAAGGTAGTCATAGGGCACCGAAGCACTTCTCCTTAGCGCATGCTTGAAATGAGATTTATCAAGCATGGCTGTACCTACCTTAAAGCCATTATGGGTAGAGTGAGATACCTCCTTCAAGCGGAAGTTGTTTGGAATAAACTTTAGAGTCTTGGCTTCAGCAATGGCGGCGGCTCTGTTGTCTTGTAGTTGTTGTACGGTAGGGTTAGTCATCGGCTCTGCTTAAGATAAAACACAAAGGTTGATACAAACAAGTATGAATATCATTATGACTTTAAACCTAAGCATTGTACATATGACATAATCCCTTAAGCTTTGAAACCATTCAAACATCTTCTATTCGGAATAATTAGCCTATGTGGAATAAAATCCCTATTCTGAATAAAGGCCTATTCGGAACATTTGGCTATGCGGAATAAAATCTCTATTCGGCACATTAGGCTATGCGGAATAAAAACTCTATTCGGAACATTAAGGCTATGCGGAATAAATCTCTATTCGGAACATTAAGACTATGCGGAATAAACACTCTATTCGGAACATTTTGTCTATGCGGAATAAAGACTCTATTCGGAACATTGATCCTATGCGGAATAAATTCCTATTCGGAACATTTGCCCTATTCGGAACATTTGCCCTATTCGGAACATTTGCCCTATTCGGAACATTTGCCCTATTCGGAACATTTGCCCTATTCGGAACATTTGCCCTATTCGGAACATTTGCCCTATTCGGAACATTTGCCCTATTCGGAACATTTGCCCTATTCGGAACATTTGCCCTATTCGGAACATTTGCCCTATTCGGAACATTTGTCCTATTCGGAACATTTGTCCTATTCGGAACATTTGTCCTATTCGGAACATTTTTCCTTATTCGGAACATTTGTCCTATTCGGAACATTTGTCCTATTCGGAACATTTGTCCTATTCGGAACATTTTTCCTTATTCGGAACATTTGCCCTATTCGGAACTTTTGCCTTATGCGGAACTTTTGCCCTATGCGGAATTTTTTGCCCTATGCGGAAAAACTGTTCTATTCGGAAAACACTGCTTCTATGCGGAAAGTTTTCAACAGTTACGATTTTTCTAATTTAGGCACTTAATCCGTTTGATTCAATTGATCTAAAGGCCAAAATAGTGCAATTAAACCTATTCCGAATACAACCCAAGCAAAACCCCCAATTTAACTAACCCTAATTAAACAGAAATTTGATTCGTTTGATTTCAATTTAAACAGTTAATTAACTTGTTTTGCATGAAGGATTAAACCGTTTTAGTACCTTTTTGATGATCTTGATCTGATATTGAGATGTTCTTGTTACTTGTTTGTTTGATTTCGTGAGTTTGTGTGGAAGGTTATCAATGGCGGCAAGTATAGATGTAAACAGTGAAGGATTAGAAACAAAACGGGGGGGAAGGTTTTGACTAGGTCAAATTTTCCACAAGTTAGACCTATTGTCAACTTTGCCCCCTCAAATTTTCTTTTTGCTTCATTCATTATTCTTTTGTTTACTAAGTTTTAACACTTGTCACTTTGACCCTATCTTATGTTAACTATCCGAGCCTTAGTGATTAACTTAACTTAACACAAGCACAAAACTATCCACGACAAACTTATAAGCAACAACAATACAAATGCCAAAGCAATCCAACCATTTAACTATTAAGCTTTGTGAGTTTCCTTGAAAACTTTTGAAGATCTTTTTGATGTGAAAGATGATGAAACATTTTCTCCCCCTTAAACGATGACCCGTTTTCTATTTAAAGAGCTGTAGTCATTGTTTAACGAGGCACATGATGATGAAAAACATTTCCCAATTGATATCTTGAAAAAATTTGATTCGTGGTGTCAATAAGATTTCTCTTATTTTAACAAATTAATGCACTGAGACGTACACAAATTCGTGTTAGACCAAGTTGTAAAGTAAACTTGATCCCTTTGCATGATTTGGCTTGTAAATCACGCCCGAGAAAATTAATTCCCGTTCTGAGCCAACGTTTTCCAAGGAAATACGTGACTTTAATATGAAAACCGGGTTGCAGTCTGAAATAACTACAAGCCATAATGGGCATGTTTTAAAAATGTACAACTTTTATACGGACTCTATTTATGGCACCGTGTCAATATTGATCGACATTTCTAAGGCCGTAAATATTACCGTACTAAAAGACATGCCCGTTTTAAACGAAAAATATTTTTGGTTTTTCTTGATTTTATAGTTTTTATGGTTTTTCTAGGTTTTATATTTTTTTATGGTTTTTCTTGGTTTTATATTTTTTATGGTTTTTCTTGGTTTTATATTTTTGTATTTTCTTTTGTGGTTTATATATTTACGATAATATACATGATCACGAACAAAGGATACTCTGAATAGTTTACCACGACTATTCAGCTGATTCTTCTGCCAACTCTTTGAGAGTCGCTGGAGTGAATGATTTCATGCCAAGCTTGTCGATCAAAAACTCGATTCGTCCTCGATCTAAGGCTTTGGTGAACATATCCGCCAGCTGATACTCAGTAGTGACAAAATACAGCTCGATCACTCCATTCTCCACCTGCTCCTTAATGAAATGGTAGCGAATGTCTATGTGCTTGGCCCGGGAGTGTTGAACATAGTTGCAGCAAAGGGCAATGGCGCTCTTGTTGTCACAATACATTGGGATTTTGTTAAATCCAAGACCGTAGTCAGTTAATTGTGATCTCATCCAAAGGACTTGAGCACAACAACCGGACATGGCGATGTATTCAGCCTCCGTGCTTGATATTGCAGCGCTTTTCTGCCTTTTTGAAGACCAACTGATCAATCTATCTCCTAGGAGTTGCACAGATCCAGAAGTGCTACGCCTCGTATCTTGACATCCAGCATGATCGGCATCTGCGTATGATATTAAAGCAATCGAGGAATCTTTCGGATACCATAGACCACGATGAAGTGTTCCTTTTAGATACCGAAAGATCCTTTTAACAACATGTAAGTGCTTTTCGGTAGGCCGAGCCTGATACCGGGCACACATGCATACAGCAAATTGCAAATCAGGCCTGCTAGCAGTCAGATAGAGAAGGGTGCCAATCATTCCACGGTAAAGTTTCGGATCGACAATAATCCCATCCCTATCTTCATCTAACTTGGATTTCTCCACCATTGGAGTGTCTACGGGGTCACAATTCTCAAAGTTATATTTCTTAAGAGATTCTAGAGCATATTTGGATTGATTAATAAAGATGCCTCTGGGATTCTGAGAAATCTGTAATCCTAAGAAAAATGAAATTTTTCCCATCATCGACATCTGAAAGCGTGTGGACATTATCTTCTCAAATTGTTTAGACAATTCTATGTTAGTGGCAGCAAATATTATATCATCAACATAAATTTGTACCAGAAGCATGTCGTTGCCGTCCTTGAGAGTGAATAGAGTGGGGTCCACTTTGCCTTTGGAGAAGCCTTCCGACATGAGATATGTTGACAGGAGATCATACCACGCGCGTGGAGCTTGTTTCAACCCATAAAGAGCCTTCTTAAGCTTGTACACATGGTTAGGAGACTCCGTACTGACGAACCCATCCGGTTGACTAACATAAACTTCTTCCCTTAGTTCACCGTTCAAAAATGCCGTCTTCACATCCATTTGATAGACGATCATGTTCATATGAGCAGCAAACGCAAGGAATAGTCTAATCGCCTCCAATCTAGCCACAGGAGCAAAAGATTCCTCAAAGTCTATACCCAAGGCTTGTTTATATCCTCTAGCGACCAATCTTGCTTTATTCTTCAATACTGCACCCATCTTATCAAGTTTAACCTTATAAACCCATAACAAAGTAAGGATGTTAACTTTGTCAGGGCGAGGAACCAATTCCCATACTTCAAGTCGTTTGAATTCATTTAGTTCCTCCTGCATAGCTTCGATCCAGGATGATTGGGTCATAGCCTGCTGCCAATTTTTGGGTTCAACTTCAGAGAGAAATGCATCAAAGTAACAATAAAGTGCACTCTCTTGTAATTGATGGCGTGTTGAGACTGGTCGATCTAGATCTCCAATAACATTCCTAATTGGGTGATCTTTTGTCCATTTAGTGCTATGGTTTTCAATCCTAGGTGGTCTGGAGTGAACAATAGAAGGAGCTTCTTCTGAGGTAGACGCGGCTGAAGGGTTTTCAGGGATCGCTACACCAAAGAAAGGAAGCTCTTGCAAGTGAGCATATTCCAAGTCGTGATCAGTAGAATCCTCTTCCACATCATTAGGCACAAGTAGGGGTGATGATTCAGGTGTCGTTTGAGAATCACTTGGTGAAGGTGCATCCGGTTCAATATGAATTGTAGATGCATTAGATAAAGGTTCATTAACTTGAGCAACCACTTCAGGTATTGGAGCAATTACTACAGGTACTGGAACTTCATCAGTCGGGGGATCGAAGAATTCATCAAACAATGGTTGAAACAATTTATCCCACTCGGGCCTTGAAGGTGGTAAAAATGATGTAGAAGTAGGATTGTTGGGAACTAATCCGGAACTTATAGCACCGGTTCCCATCTCATGAAGCGCGGGTTCAGAGCTGTGTTGCTCAGAAGCCATCGCTGTCAGCTCGTCGAAATCAGCGTCCATAGTTTCTACAATCTTGCCAAGACGACGGTTATAGATTCGGTATGCTCTTTTGGACGGTGAGTAACCAATGAAAATACCTATATCGGCTTTTGGTTGAAGCTTACCCAAGTTCTCACTATTGATGTTTGGATAACACAGAGCACCAAACACATGAAAAAATGAAACATCAGGTTTGCGGTCATGTAGAAGCTCATAAGGTGTTTTTCCATGGCGTTTCCGAACGATAGAACGGTTTTGGGTGAAACATGCAGTAGAAATAGCCTCTGCCCACAAGAACAATGGAGCGTTCGCATAAATAAGCATGGTCCTAGCAGCTTCCATAAGTGTACGATTCCGTCTTTCAACGACACCGTTTTGTTGTGGAGTGCGTGCAGCGGATGTTTCATGTGATATACCAACTCCTTCATAATAATCACGAAGAGTCTGGTTGACGAACTCTGTACCATTGTCTGTACGAATACGGCGGACAGTGGTATTCAAACGTACCTGAATGAACTTCAGAAAAGTGATGATAGCCTTCGGTGCTTCATCCTTTGTACGTAGAAATCTAACCCATGTAAACCTTGAGAAATCATCCACAATTACCAGAATGAATTTCTTACCGCTCACACTTTCAGTTCTCATCGGCCCACAAAGATCCATATGCAAAAGATGAAGTTTTTCTTGATTAGTGTCTTCAGCTTTGGGTTTGTAAGATTTCTTGGTGCTTTTCCCCCTTGAACACGCGGAACATAAATGGTCCTTGTGAAATTTGAGCTTGGGAAGACCACGAACTAATTCGTTTTTAGCCAGATGATTAATAGCATCAAAGTTAAGATGAGATAATCTGCGATGCCATAACCATGACTTGGTCTTAGAAGCTTTAGAGAGAAGACAGACTGGAGAAGCGGCCATCATGTCTTGTAAGGACAAGGTATATAGATTTGCACCACGAGATCCCTTCAACAAATCTTTTCCTTCCAAGTTGCGGATGAAACAAGTGTGTTGTCGAAAAGCAACCTCAAGGTTGGAATCACAAAACTGTCCTACTGAGAATAAGTTGTGACCAAGACCTTCTACATAGTATACCCTAGAAATCGTCACGTTTCCAATCTGATATTCACCGTATCCCATAATCTTTGCTATATGATCATTCCCGAATTTAACCGTACCAAGAAACTTGCTGACGAAATTTCGGAGCATCGAGCGATTTCCGGTCATATGTTTTGAACAACCGGAGTCCAAATACCACAGGATGATTTGGACCACCTGAAAATATCACCACACAAAGACAATGTAGAGGTATCGGAATCTGAGTGTTCCTTGTTATTAGCAGGTACAGATTTAATAATCTTAGATTTGCTAATTCTAGGTTTCTTAGATTTCCTAGCCTTCTTCTTCTTAATTGGTGGTGTAGAATCTAGTTGGCTCAAATCCTGAGGTATTTCTTCACTGATAGGCACTATAGTGGGGGCAGACCTAATTAAAGGGCGCTGTTTCCATACTTGAGTGCGAGTGTTCCTAACTAAAGGACGCTCAGACCTGACCTCAATGGATGCATTCCTAGTTAAAGGGCACATTTTACCATCTAGTGTAAAGGTCCTACCAGTGGGACGCCATTGCCAGCCAACTTGGGCACGAGTTCTACCCGTTGGCTTCCATTCAAGACCATTCTTAATAGCATTCATTTCATTAACGTGATCAATCAGACACAAATCATGACGCTGGGAAAACATACATTCATTACAATTCCAACAATTTAAATCAGAATTCACGAATGGTTTAGGCTGCTGCACAGGCGCAGAGCTTTTAGTCGTAACATGATTCATTTTATTTAAAACTGAACTAGCATTCCTATTGTGGACTTCTACTTTCTTCTTTGTGGCACTACTAGTGGAGGGCTTGATCTTAGCTTTCTTGAGTGGCGATCCTTTAGCCTTAGTAGTCTCTTTTAATCCTGTAGAAGGCAAAGTGGGAACATTAGCAGCAGATTTTAAAGGTGTCTTACTTGATTGTGCCAATGACGGTTTCGCTCCTGGAGTCTTATTAAATGGAGTGACAGCAATGGGCCTAGTATTAAGTAGTGCAGAACCTGGTGTACCTATGTATTGCAAATAAGCCAAGCAATATTGAACTCGCTTAACATATTCATGAGCCGAATAATAGTAGCTACTTGAGGGATCTAAGGCATAAAGATCGTCTAAAATATCCCTAAGAAGATCGACATGCTTAATGGCATTCCTCATATAATCATCATAGGTAACCTGGTTTCTCTTATGAAGCGGATTCTTATAAAGCACTACTGACTTGGTTGTTGGAGCACTAGTGGACGGTGCAGAGTCGGTAGCTAAGTTATCAACAACTTCTTGTCGGGTGAGAAGAAGTGTCTCCTTTAACTCAGCCAAAACCATATTTTTGTCTATGAGCAGGATGTTCAAGTCAGAGATTTCCTCGCACTTTTGGTTCAGTTGTTCAACATAATATTGTTGCTGTGCCGCATTAAAAGCGAAGCGTTCTTCTAGTGAACCATAAAGAGCGGATAGTCCCTGCCTTGTCCGATCCATCTCCCCTAGAACAGTTGATAGTCTAATTTCTAAGACCTGGTTTTTAGACTCTGCAGCCTCTAGTTCCATTCTTAATGTTTCCTTTGATGATATCTCTCTCTTCAATCTCATGATTTCTTCCTCTAATGTCTTAACAATTGCAATCATCTTGTCACTATTCTCAACGCCGTTTTCACAAACATTTGATATCACAAGATTTTCATTTTGGATTTTGTTGTTTTAATTCTAAAGATATACAATGTTGTTCTAGTTGATTAAAGCGTTGGGAAAGTAAATTGTAAGAATCTTGTAGCTTTAAAAACTCAGCGTTAGATTCGTGACAAGAATGATTTTCTACCTCATTTACAGTATCAGCAACATTTACAGAAAGATTACAAACATCATCACAAATATCCTCACAAATATTCACAGCATCACAATTAATCATAGTAGATGTAAGCTCATTCGAATAATTAACATTTACAGTAGTAAGCACATCACACGAGATTACTTCAGACAAGAATCGGTCATATTCGGTTAAAATCTTTTCCTTTTCAATTAGTTGCAGTTCGTAAGCGGTGTCCATTTCATAAAACACTTTTTGAACTTCCCCAATTTCAAACTGAAGATTTTCCTTAAGAGATGCAAAACTTCCTTTTAGACTTTCGACAAACGGATTGATCTTAGTTTTAAACACCTCGTTCATGTGTTCGAAAGCCCATTCTCCGGCGTTTAAGCCATTTGAAGTCGTACATTCCAAAATGACCTTGTCAAAGTTAGTAAAGTATCGGTTAATCTCTTTCAAGTTTAACCATACAGTGCTAACAGGTGGAAGATTCTTTGGAATTTCCTTAGGATCTTCCATGTTGACAAGTGTAGGAAATGTACTAGGGCTTTCTTCCTCTATCATGTAGGTTGGTGCTGTAATGAGATCTTTATCCATATGGAATCGAACTCTAAAATCAGTTTTAGCAAGCTCCTTATTCATTTTAAAATAATCACAATCGGGATATTTTGCTGAATTGTATGACCGATCCTCATCAACTAGATCCTTACTTGTTTGATCATTGGGAGAAACAATCGGGTCTAACGCCAATCCTAATTGAGTTGCATTATACAGTCTAGGACTATGTCTTAAAGCTTGTTTTGCATACCGTGGATTAGGGGGAAGGCCTTTTAGACGTGATAAGTTAAATTCTCTAAATGAAGCATCAAATAAGTGAACTAGTTGTGAAGCAGCGTATTGTCTTAACAGCAAGTAATCTAGACTTCTAATCTTATTAGTGGCATTAATCTCCATTTCAGTCTTCTTAGATTCGAGTAATTCAAAATCAGATTGAAGTTTTTGAAAATTAGTGACCACTAACTCCTTTTCTTTAAGTTCATTAGACAGATTTGCTCTTAAGTTTTCGATCTCTTGCAAGTGACCCATTTGTTTGTTTCTAAAATGATCATATTCGAGATTTGTGAGAACACTAGACGAAGGCACTAATTCCAAAGTTTGTACTTTCTCATTGCTTAAGGCAAGCTCATCAGACAAATTCTTATTCTTAGCTAAGGTTTCTAAGAGTGCAGCATTCATTTGGCTAAGTAATGTAGCAGGAACCATGACCAAATCTTGTTGAGCAGGAATAGGCGTATGCGAAATGGATCCCGGTTGTGATTCACTCAAAGTCTGGGGACTCACATTGATATTGTTATCATTGTTTGTCTCTTCGTTTGAAAGACTCACCACCGAAGATTCATTCGAATCAGCACTCTCTTGCCCAACTTGATGTGGTTGAATACTAGCATCAGTGGCATTATCGGTGTTATTAATAAGTACCTCAGATTTCTTATCTGGCCCTAAGCTGGAGAAAGTTGCCATGAAAGCAGCCTTTGCAGTTTGAAAGTCATCGCAGTCGGAATCATACGCATCAAGATCATCGGCTTGGTAAGCTGCATTTTGCGTAGTGACAACGTCTTGTTCAGCAATCCCTGGGTCAGCAAGAAATGCAAGCTCCTCTTCATCAAGTTCCCTTCCTTGCGCCTGAGCATTTACCAGATAGATCTTTTCTGCAAACCACTGTCCATCCCTTTTCCTCTTGGGTTTCTTACAATCCCTGGACATATGACCCTCTTCCTTGCAGTTGTAGCATGTAATCATTCTCAACTTGCCTGTATTAGCCCGTGGAGGATTGTTGACCATTGGAGCAGGATTGATCGTGCGAGCATTGGTTGATGTGGAAGGTCTCCCCTGATATGGTTGAATTGGCTGAACCATTACCCTGCCATTCTCAATTGTAGCTTGTTGGCGAGAATTGGATGAATTCCTCAACTGATTGTTGGTAGGAGCTGATCCTCTGTATCCTCGTTTGCTTAAAGTTCTTGTGAGATATGCAGACATAGTAGTTAGCACTTCAACTGGGTCAGCTCCTTGTTGGAAAACAGGAACAGGGACTTCTTCATCATCACAATACAGTGCTTGATCTGGATGAGCTGCATAATCAGTAGAAGGAATACTCATTTGATCAGGGTAGCTTGTTGAATATGCTGCATTCTCTTGATAAGAAGAATATGAAGGCTGAGCATAAGGTGCAACATTTGCTTGATGAAGTTGTGAAGCATACTGTGATGAAGGTGCATTGAACCGATATTGTTGCTGATGTGAGGTGGGAGGTTGTGGTAAAATCGAGTATTGGGGAAAAGTTGGTGTCATGTAAGGTGATGCATGATAGGCTTGATGTCCCAAGATATAGGGTGTGTTGTTGTGTGACAAACTTGGTTGATTCGCCATCAAAGCTAAGGAATCTGGATACATACCACGAGGAGAACGGTGCATAATCACATGCTTCTCATGCTGCTGAAGGAAGGCATATATTTGATCCAAATTGCACTTGTGCAGATCCCTGGTTAACTTGACATCGGTAATATACTCACCCCATTCAGCTTGAGGTAGAGTATTCAAGAATTTGGTGTTAACCTGGAATGGAGCAATCTCAAGATTGTATACATTCAGATCATTCATGAGTGTGGTGAATCTGAAGTAATAATCGTGAAGTGTTTCCCCTGGGTTGTAGGTGAATCTATCAAACAGGTCATACAACTGACATTCCCTTTCCTGTTTTGTGAGAGATGTACCTTGTAGCAACACCTTAAGACGTTCCCATAAGTCTTTTGCTACCGTATACTTGCTTACCATCCTATAAATATCATGGGGAAGAGCTTGAAGAATTGTTTGAAGAGCTTTTTCATCTGCATCTGCAACAAGTTGTTGAGCTGGAGTGAGTTCTTCAAATTCACGTGGTCTAGTCACGTTGTCAACCGTAATGGTACCATAGTCGAGTGGACCATTCAAAATCGATTTGACCATAAGCCTTCCGTAGGTTGGTTTGCCCTTCAAGTATTGCATCATGCGGCCCTGCCATGCCTCAAACACCTCTTTAATAAGCATCGGTGGACGACTATCAGTCCCCGTTATGATCGAGATATCCGTAAGAGATGTCATCTGAGGCATTAATGAACTTGGATTCATTGTGATCACTTAACAGACTCAAAGATTATCGGTTGATCGAGCAGTGAAGAAAGGTTGAGAATTTGTGTTGTAATTAAATCCACTAAAGATCGTCGAAAAAACTCAAATACCCCTTGAACTTGCTCAGAATAAATCCTTATTCGGAATAACTTCTATTCGGAATAATCCTATGTTGAAAAACCCTTACACGGAATAACCACTATTCGGAATAATCCTATTCTGAAAATGCTCTATTCGGAATAAACCTTATGCTGAAGAAACCTTATGCGGAAAGTATGGCTATTCGGAAAGTATGGCAATTCGGAAAGATGGTGCTATTCGGAAAGTATGGCTATTCGGAAAGTATGGGCTATTCGGAAAGAGTTACTATTCGGAAAGATGGTGCTATTCGGAAAGATGGTGCTATTCGGAATAATGGTGCTATTCGGAAAGATGATGCTATTCGGAAAGAACTGCTATTCGGAAAGTTGCTGCTATTCGGAAAAAAATTTCTTATTCGGAAAAATGTGGCTATTCGGAAAGTTTCTTCTAAACGGAAAGTCTATTCGGAAAAACCCTTCTATTCGGAATACTATCCTATTCGGAACTTCTATTCGGAATAAACCTTCTATTCTGAAAACCTTCCTATTCGGAAAATCCTATTCGGAATAATCTGGAGAAATGTTTCCGAGACTTCTAAAACAGCTTTAATCACCGATTTTTGATCCAAAACCACAAAAAGTTTTATGATTTTTACCAAAATAAGCTAAACCCAATCCTTATCAATCAATCCCAATAACAAAAACACCAAAAATAACAAGATTCAAGATTGATTTTTTCTAAAGATCACTAATTGATTCAAAAACTAAAAAAGCAACACAATCCTTACCTTAAATCACCCCATAGCTCTTGATACCAAATGTAGAATATTGATAACCTATGAATCTATGAAGTGGGTTGATGTTTTCTAGTGAGAGAAACTAGAGAGAGAAAGTGAGAGAATACTTGAAAGATTTTATTAATATGAAAATGTGTATGGAACAACAACCAACCCCTTTCCTTATTGGAAAGGGGTATTTATAGTACCAAGCTAAACATGGGCTTGGGCCGGTCCATGACAAGCCCATGGACCGGTTCTTACTTAAGTTAATAAGTAACTAACAACTATTATCTAACTACGAGCTATTACAACATGAATATTATTGTGGAGTGACCGATACTTCTAATATTATGCACGTAAGCCCAAAATATAAATCCGTAAATTGTGAGTTCATCAACCCACATAAAAATAAGTTTCAAAGTATTATACGATATAAAATTTTTGGCATCGGTCGGTATCGCGATCACTAGTAGTCCTCGTTGCTCGTCAAAATATTAAAATAAAATATTTGATATCGGTTTCAACTTAAACCGTTAAACGTAATAATATTTAATATTATAAAATACTTCAAAAATATTTGAAAAGTAAGATTAAGTAATGACCTTATTTTGTGGGTTTTACATCCTCACCACCTTAGGAGAGCACCGTCCCGGGGATTACTTCTCCTTAGGTCCGTCTACGAATGAATGCGAATACTTACTCTTGAAGTAGTCCTCTCGCTCCCAAGTGTATTCGGGTCCACGTCGGGAATTCCATTGCACTTTTACTATCGGGATCCGACTTTGCTTAAGCCGTTTCACCTCTCGATCCATAATCTCCACCGGTTCCTCAATAAAATGCAGCTTGTCGTCCAGTTGAATCTCCTCAAGTGGAATTATCAAATTCTCGTCCGCCAAACACCTCTTAAGATTAGAAACGTGAAAAGTATTGTGAATAGCACTTAACTTTTCTGGCAATTCCAACTTATATGCCACAGGACCAACTCGATCAATAATCTTGAATGGACCTATATAACGTGGACTAAGCTTTCCTCGCTTGCCAAATCGAATTACTCCTTTCCAAGGTGATACTTTCAACATAACCATATCGCCAATATCAAACTCCAATGGTTTTCTCCTCTTATCCGCATAGCTCTTCTGTCTACTACGAGCTGTCAATAAACGATTCTTGATTTGCACGATCTTCTCAGTCGTTTCTCTAATCAATTCAGGACCCGTCAACTGACTTTCTCCAATCTCACACCAACCAACTGGTGATCTACACTTTCACCCGTAAAGTGCTTCAAAAGGCGCAGCCTTGATACTTGCATGATAACTGTTGTTGTATGAGAACTCCACCAAAGGTAAGTGTCGATCCCAACTACCTCCAAAGTCTATTACACACGCTCGTAACATATCCTCCAAGGTCTGAATAGTCCTCTCACTTTGTCCGTCCGTTTCCGGATGATACGCAGTGCTCATATCCAACTGAGTCCCCAGAGCTCGCTGAAGCGATTTCCAAAACTCAGATGTGAACCGACTATCTCGATCAGAAATAATTGACAAAGGAACCCCATGTTTACAAACAACTTCCTTCAAATACAACCGAGTAAGTTTGTCTAAGTCATCAGTTTTCTTTATCGGCAAGAAATGAGCCGACTTAGTCAACCGATCAACAATCACCCAAATCGTATCATAACCACTAGAAGTTCTCGGAAGTCCCGAAACAAAGTCCATAGTGATCTTCTCCCATTTCCATTCTGGAATTTCAGGTTGTTGCAATAAACCCGAAGGTCTCTTGTGCTCAAACTTCACCTTAGCACATGTCAAGCATTTACTAACATAAGTAGCAATGTTAGCCTTCATATTCGGCCACCAGTAACATTTCTTCAAGTCTTGGTACATTTTATCCGATCCTGGGTGAATCGAATATTTAGACTTATGAGATTCGTGCATAATTAGATCTCTCAGTCCTCCATACACCGGTAACCACACACGATTCTCGAAATATCGAATTCCGTCATCACGAATTTCGAATATAGGTGTCATCCTTCTACCCAAGTCTTCATCTCTCACATTCTCTTCCTCCATCGCCTTAGTTTGAGCTTTAAGTATTCGATTAGATAAATCAGAATAAGTTTTCATGGCTAAAGCTCTAACCCTTTTGGTTATTTCTCTGTCCTTCCTACTAAGTGCATCGGCAACTACATTCGCCTTGCCGGGATGGTAGCAAATTTGAATGTCGTAATCACTCAACAATTCTACCCATCTTCTCTGCCTCATATTGAGCTCCTTCTGATCTAAAATATGTTGCAGGCTTTTATGATCGGTATATACCACACTCTTTGTACCGTAGAGATAGTGTCTCCAAAGTCTAAGAGCAAAGACAACAACTCCTAATTCCAAATCATGTGTAGTATAGTTCTCCTCATGCTTCCTCAATTGACGAGATGCATACGCGATCACTTTCTCCCTTTGCATCAACATAGCACCAAAACCCTTACGTGATGCGTCACAATATACCACAAAGTCTTCAGCTCCGTCGGGCAAAGCCAAAATTGGTGCAGAACACAGCTTCCGTTTCAAAGTTTAGAATGCTTCTTCTTCTTCTGAACCCCACTCATACTTCTTGTTTTTCTGTGTAAGTTTAGTAAGAGGTTTAGAAATTAAAGAGAATCCTTCTATGAATCGCCGATAGTGTCCAGCTAATCCCAAGAATTGTCTAACTTCAGTCGGGGTCGTAGGCCTAGCCCAATCTCTAATAGCTTCAATTTTGGAAGGATCAACATGAACACCGCTACTATCGATCACGTGCCCAAGGAATTGGACTGAATCACACCAAAAATCACACTTGGAGAATTTCGCATACAACTTCTCCCTCTTCAACAACTCCAAAATAATCTTCAAATGACCTTCATGCTCCTCCCGACTTTTGGAATAAATAAGGATATCGTCGATAAATACAATCACAAACTTGTCGAGGTATGGTTTACACACACGATTCATTAAGTCCATGAATACCGCAGGTGCGTTAGTTAACCCAAACGGCATTACTTGAAATTTAAAGTGTCCATAACGCGTTCGAAAAGCTGTAATAGGTATGTCCTCCTCTTTAACACGAAGTTGATGATAACCCGATCTCAAGTCGATCTTCGAGTACACACACGAACCTTGAAGTTGATCGAACAAATCATCGATCCTAGGAAGTGGATAACGATTTTTAATAGTTAACTTGTTCAACTCTCGGTAGTCTATGCACATTCTGAACGATCCGTCCTTCTTCTTCACGAACAATACTGGAGCTCCCCAAGGTGACGAACTTGGTCTAATGAACCCCTTCTCCATTAACTCCTTCAACTGATCTGCCAACTGCTTCATCTCAGACGGTGCCAAACGATAAGGTGCACGCGCCACCGGTGCAGCTCCCGGCACTAGATCAATCTCGAACTCGACTTCTCGCTGAGGCGGAAGCCCTGGGAAGTCATCGGGAAATACTTCAGGAAAATCACGAATAACCGGAACATCTTCCACACGCCTAACCGGTAGTTCTTTCTCCACTACTTGAGCCAAGAACAGGTGACAACCTCTTTCTACATATTTCCTCGCCTTGATACAAGATATCACCGTCAGACGAGATCTACCGACATCACCTTTAACTACTAACACCTTACCCTTAACCGGTATGTGGACAACTTTCTCCCCACATACAATTACAGCATCATGAGCAACCAACCAATCCATACCAACAATCACATCAAATGAACCCAACTCTATCGGCATCAAATCAATTTCAAACATATGATTTGCTAATTTTAAAGGCCATTTCTTAAATATAGTGGTAGTACTAACTAATTTTCCATCAGCTAACTCGACCTCATAACTAGCATTTAGGCTTGTTGGCTCAACATTAATTAAACGACTAAAGGAAGTGCTTATAAAGCTCCTATCAGATCCTGAGTCAAACAACACACTAGCATAACGATGGTTGAGTAAGAACGTACCCGTCACCACATTTGGACCTTGTGCCTGATCAGTATCCTTAACAACATAAACTGCCCCAGCAGCTTCACCTGCTTTCTTGTTCTTCAACTTCGGGCATTTGGGACGAACATGACCACGTTCTCCACATTCAAAGCAAGTCTTGATCGGAATAGCATTTGCTCCAGTGGCAGGGATCCATGGCTTGCACTTCTCCGCATCATGCCCAACCTTTCCACATTTAGTGCACCTTGGTGGACAATTACCAAAGTGACAAACACCACAGCTCTTACATTTCTGGGCTGTTCCCCATAGTCAGCATTGTCATTCTTGTTAGTTGCAGCTCTAGCCCCATCATTTCTCTTCTGATTGTACTGCCAATGGCGGTTAATACCTTGATTACCACTCTGCGAATTCTCCCATTTCCTTTTATTACCCTCAGCAGCTTTCTCAGCCCTATCTTGAACTTTCTGCCCCATGAGTGTATGAGCCATTCTTACAGTCTCAACAAAGTTCCTGGGTCGAGATGAAGTTGTCTCACCTTTAATGTACCCAGGCAACCCTTTGATGTATTGATCCATCTTCTTTTTCTCAGTAACAAAAGCATCTGGACACAACAAAACCAACTCATTGAATCGGCTAGTATATGCAGCAATGTTGTTATCCTTCAGCTTCAGGTGCCTCAACTCATCCTCCAAAGCAGATAACTCTTCTTCTGGACAGAACTCTTCTTTCAACAACCTTTTAATTTCATCCCAAGGTTTCCTGTTTGCAGCTTCTAAACCAACTAGCAACTTGAGTCTTCCACCAGCTTAAAGCTCGATCCTTGAAAGTAGCAACTACGAACTTAACCTTGTTCCTTTATGAGCAATCACTAATCTCAAATGTTGTTTCTGTTTTCTCAATCCACCTGAATAATTCCAGTGCTCCACTAGTTCCTTGAAATGTAGTGGGTCCACATTTCATGTATCCAGCAAATGTACATTCTTTAACCGCAGCAGCAGCCTGAGCAACCTCATCTGCAGGATTCTCAGCTACACCTGCTCCCGCAGCTTCTGGTCCAGCAGGTTCACCTTCACCTTCAGCACCCGCACCTCCAGAGCCACCTGCTCCTTCAGTGTTAACACGCGCAGCTCTATCCGCAGCTAATGCTTTCGCAACCTCTTCAGCTACTAGCCTTGCAATGGCATCATTTGTCATTCTCCTAGGTGGCATGATTCTGTCACATCACAAGGAGAAGATAAAATGGATGAGTTAATTGTATTCATGGTATAGTCATATCATGTACAAAATCAATCATCCTCCTCATCGAAGACGTAATTTGACGGTGGTAAATTTCACAAAATAGATATAAGATCATAATAAAATGAAATAGGATAATTTCCAAAAATCTTAAATAAATATTGAAAATCCTTCAAAATAATTACAGGAAAAATTCCAAAAATTTATTTAAGTAAATCATTAATAAATGATAACTCTTATCGAAAAGTTTAACGATATCAATATATATATCGATAAAGGATTGTAGTATTTATTTAGAAGTACTTAGCAATAAGGGATACATAATAATGTATACTAAAGTTGTAATCCCAGAAGTAGCTTGAACCTGAAGTCACGCGAAATCATGTGCACCGACTCTTTGAAAAATAAAACCGACAGTTATAGTTTAGGTTTTTAGAAAAAGACCTAGTTCTCTATAACTCATGGCTCTGGTACCAATCATTAACACCCCCAAATTTACACGCAGCGGAATACATCTTTGGGTGCTAAACAATGATACAACAACACATAATTTATAAAGAACGACTCGAAAAGAGACGTTTTAAATTTATCGTTCCAAAACATTTATCAGAGTAGCGTATCCCGAGACATCGTAACCAAAGTACAACCAAAACAAAAGATTTAAATTGTTTTGAACAAAAGGAACGACAAATATTCAAAGAGTTTATATTGCAAGTAGTGCACAACATTCATTCCCGTGGCTTCCAAGCTTCAGCCTTCTTGATTACCTGAAATACATGTGAGAAAATCATCAGCAAAAATGCCGAGTGAATCTATAGGTTTATATAATCATTTTGAACACAAGCAAAGATTATAAGTTTGTGGCATGCTTAAAGGCAACAAGCATCTAATAATTTGCATCAACAATAATAATTGTATTTAGCATAAATTGCAATAAGCTCATGGAACCGAGCCCTTGGAAACTCCCATATCAGTCTAATAAGACGAGAGATTTATTAATTGTCGGTTACCTCCAGATTATTGGTACATTGCCGTATACCTGACTTCTCAATACAATATGTTCAAACAGTGTGGAGGTCGGGCCTAAGCTTCTATGACAAGTCCACAAAAACTGAACCGGGGCGGCTTCCCCCATAGATCTATTAACTGTACTAGCGGTTAACCCATCATAGGTTAATTAACGGTCCATAATTGAGGCTTTAACTAAGGTAATCACTTAATGCAATTTAAAGGCAACCACGGGTCCATTCATAAAGGGACAAGCATACCATAAAAAAATCTTGTGTTCTAAGTTTACAAAACATGTATTCCCCCTCGCGGGTTTTAAAATTATTTGAATGAGCTCAAACGAGGCTATAGACTCACTTTGATAATGAAAGGCGGATTATCGGCTACGGGCGTGCTTCGGTCACGGAAACCTATATAAATAATAATCGGTCTTAGACTCTTGTCTAATGACTTCTATCAAAATAACAATATACATATGATGATTTTGTACATATGATGATGATCAAGTGGGTTTATATATCTTTGTTTACTCATTTTAGTGTTTACGTATTGGTAAATTTTTACTAGTTTACTAGTTTTACCTATTTACCTATTTTGAGTCCAATAAGCTTAGTATAAGTTCTTTAACTTGTTTTAATCCATTTTATACCTATATTATCAGTATCTATACTTTCCATGTTGAGCCCAAATGGGTTAAGCCCAATAAGTTCTTTTTATAAGTGTTTAACTTATTTAGTCCAAGTATTAGTCCAATATGCTTAGTTAGCTCGTTAATGTCCGTATGTCCTATAGTTCGGGTTTTATCGGTTTTTACTTGTATTAGTTACTTATATATCAGTATATGACTTTTAAAAACTTTACATTAGACGGGTTTGATCGCCTAAGTTTTATTTGGCGAAAAATGTTAATTTTACGGTAATAGCCGAAAAAGTCATAAAAATCAAGTTTATAGTTTTTATTACTTATAAGTATTATTCCACTACCATTTATATAATTTATCCATTTAATTAACCTTTTACATATTTATATAAATAAGTATCATAAGTGAGTGGGTTTTTATTTTACATTTTATACAATAAAATTTGAGTGCTTATATAATAATAATAAACATTAATTCTCAAAATCTGATTTTTATCTTCATGTTCACCATTTTTATCATATCTTGAGTTCTATAATGAATTAGAAGCTCATTTTTGGGTGGCATGATCTTCATATTATGTGCTACATTTAACTTAGTTATAGCTACTGCTCATTTTAAGTTTATCTTGCCTTAACAGTCCCTACAAAACTGCTTATTCAGATTAGAACACCCAACTTGTTTTGATCATATCTCACTCATTATATTGATTTCATTGCATGGCCAACTCTCACATGTGTATAACATCTTGTACTTACTGTAAATGGATCATACCATGCAATTTTATCAGTTCAAGTTTTAGTTATATACTGTTTTTATACAGCCAACAAAATAATCAAGATTTTAGCCTCATTTCTTATAGTTATTAACCTTTTTAAGCATATCTATCAACACTTGATCCCCACACAACATTTTTATCATGATATATACATCATACACATATACAAAATGAAAGAAAATACATTTGTTCTTTACAAAAATAACAAGAGAAAATGGAGAGGATGATCTTCTTTACCAACCAAGTGTATTTCTTGTTTTTGGAAGACAAGAACTTGATGAACACCACAAGTAACTCCAAGATCATCAAACACCAAGAACATAAGTTGGGAAATCAGCCCTAGGACACAAGCAAATCACCTCCAATGTTGTTAATATGGCCACCAAATGATCAAGGCTTCAAGATAACTCCATGATAGAGCTAGTAAACATGTATTTCATGGCTAGAAAAGATCAAAAGGGTGTTTGTAGCTTGAAAGTGGACGGCAAGGGAGGGAGTATTTGAGAGGATTTATGTTGATTTTGCATGTATGGAAATGGTGGTGTGAGTTAGTTGCTAGTGGTTTTGACTAGGAAAAGCTTAAAGAGTAAGCTTTGTTTACACTTGTAAACACTTAGCTAACATGATGCCACATAAGGTTGTGGTGTCATGTTGGTGCCGTCCAAACTAGCTAGTGGGGTGGGACAATGTATTTTGTCCCATCTCACTAGTTTACGGGTATTCCTCGATTCTAGTTTTCTCGATTTGCGTGCCCTCGGGTCGTTTCACGAAAAACGTTTTTATAAATTATGAATCAACGTCACAAAACGAATCCAATAAAAATTGTCTCATCAAAAACGGAGTTCAAAAACGTAAATACGTAATCCTAAGGTTTCCGGTTTAGTCGTAAAAGACGCTAAATTATGCACGTAAGCCCAAAATTTAAATCTGTAAATTGTGAGTTCATCAACCCACATAAAAATAAGTTTCAAAATATTATACGATATAAAATTTTTGGTATCAGTCGGTATCGCGATCACTAGTAGTCCTCGTTGCTCGTCAAAATATTAAAATAAAATATTTGATATCAGTTTCAACTTAAACCGTTGAACGTAATAATATTTAATATTATAAAATACTTCAAAAATATTTGAAAAGTAAGATTAAGTAATGACCTTATTTTGTGGGTTTTACATGGTTGATTCGGTAGGTTATGGTTGTACGTTATATGTTCAATGGGTGATTCGGTAGGTTACGGTGGTACGTTAGATGTTAAATGGATGAGTCGCTATTCTATCATTACACGTTAGATGTTGAATGGATGAGTCGGTAGGTTATGGTTGTACCTTATATGTTCAATGGTTGAATCAGTATGTTACGGTTGTACGTTAGATGTTGAAGGGATTAGTTGGTATGTATATGTTCATTAGTTGAGTCGGTAGGTTATGATTGTACGTTATATGTTCAATGGTTGAGTCGGTAAGTTATTGTTGTACGTTATATGTTCAATGGTTGAGTCGGTAGGTTATGGTTGTACAATAGATATTCAATGGTTGAGACGGTAGGTTGTGGTTGTACGCTAGATGTTCAATGGTTGAGTCGGTAGGTTATGGTTGTACGTTAGATGTTGAATGGATGAGTCGGTATGTATTGGTTACACGTTATAGGTTCAATGGTTGAGTCGGTAGGTTATGGTTGTACGTTATATGTTCAATGGTTGAGTCGCTAGGTTATCATTGTACGTTAGATGTTCAATGGATGAGTCGATATGTGATGGTAACACATTAGATGTTGAATGAATGAGTTGGTAGGTTATGGATGTACCTTATATGTTAATTGTTGAGTCGATAGGTTATGGTTGTACGTAAGATATTAAATGGATGAGTGGATATGTATTGGTTACACGTTATATTTTCAATGGTTGAGTCGGTAGGTTATGGTTGTACGTTAGATGTTCAATGGTTGAGTCGGAATGAATCGAGAAATTAAACCGATCGAACAGGAATGAATCGAGAAACTATACCGACTGGACCAGAATGAATTGAGAAATTAAACTGACCAGGATGATATTATTATTTTTTATAAATAATAATAATTATTATTTTATAAATAATAATATTTATTTATTAATAATTATTATATTTAAATAAACAATACTTATTAAATTTGACAGGAAGTATCCCCGGCGACATGTCGCCGGGGAAGGATTGGACCATATGCGACAAAAGTAGGTACATAAGTATGCGTTGACAAGTCAAACTTGCGCAAAATAATCCCCAACGACATGTCATCGGGGAATATTCGTGACCCCCCCAAAAAAATTTCATATGGCGTCATTTTCGCTAGACGACAATAACAAAAAGTATCCCCAGCGACATGTCGCCGGAGAAATTTTCGCCAAAAGTTAACCCCTTTTGAATAGATCTGGTATACTCCACAAACACATTTTATCTAAACAAAAACCACCTGACGAATTTATCATCACCACCATCTTAAACCACCACTTGCTACACCACCATCTTTATCATCACCACCACCACCACCATCTTTATCATCACTACCATCGCTACTCACACCACCACTCACCACCGCTACCTGCACACGTGCACTCCTCCGCCACCACTCTGCCACTCATTACCACCTCTAATTCATAATTCTAGTTCTTCTTTTTCGAACCCCTTAAACATCCAATCTTTCCCGGTTTTTAAAGGTTGTAATTTTGATTTTTGGTTTTGCTTTTATAATAAAATTTGTTTGTTTGTCTATTTATAACTGATAATTAAAATGGGTTTCTTCTATGTTATTGTAGCCCCGACCGCAGCCAGAGATGCATCCCCGACCACAGCCGAGACGCAACCCCGATTTTAAAAGGTTGTAGTTTTGATTTTTGGTATTGATTTTTATAATAAAATTGGTTTGTTTATCTAATTATAATTTATAATTAGAATGTGTTTCTTTTATGTTATTGTAGCCCCGATCGCAACCGGAGACTCAGCCCTGACCACAGCCGAGAACGACAACCGTCGCACCCCCGACGCCAACGACAACCCCGACCACATCCGGCTAACAAGTAGGTTTTTTTAATTCTAATTCATAATACATATGATTATTTGTTTATTTTTTCATTTAGGTTTTCCTAGTGACATGTCGTCGGGATGTATAAACTAGTAATTTCAGTTAAACGTTAATACAAACATTCCTTAACATTGTAAAACGCACAATCAAACACTCTTTATGCTGCCTTTTTTATGAGAATTATCTCATAAGCTTATCCAAGTAAACTGTTTTCAAACAACTTATCCTAATAAGCTTATCGGGATAAGCTGTTTGAATTTCTCTATGTTTTGCTAATTGTACTTGTACAGATGTCGTCAGCAAATGTTGCACGTTCACGCGGTGGTGACAGTGGCGATGAGGATGATCCTCCTACGCCAAAGTTCCCTCGCGGTTGCTTGGCTATGTTTTCCAACAAGGGTAGGAATATTTGGATTATTATAACACAATTATAAATTTGGTACATATATGTTGCTTGCCTTGAATTTTTATGACTTTATCACTCACTTGATTTTTGCACGTAAAGGTAAAAGAAAACAAAATTTGGGCGGCAGAGGGGCCGGTAGGTTAAATACTCAGGACATTAAAAGACGTCGAGTTGAGGAAAGCCATTGATATCGGGGCGGCCGTGTCCCGATACGCTTTGATGTGCGCGGCAAAGATACATTCCGTGTTCTCGGCGACCATGCTCAGCAATATTCTAGCTTGATCGGGGAGTCTGTCAGGACGAAGGTGGCTATGTACCACCCAAGTTGGAAAGCGGTCCTGGAAGAGCAGAAGGCGAACGTTTGGAAAGAAATAGAGGTCAGTTATCTCATTATCTTTTTTATGTTTATTACATTATTGTTTTTATTTATTTAATGGCGTATATTTATCTAAAATTTGTTTATTTATTTATATCAAATAGATAAATAACAAATATAAATAAATATATAAATTATGTCTTATTTATTTATATCATATAAATAAATAAAAAATTTAAATAAATATATAAATTATATCTATAAATCTAACTATGTGTTTGTTTTGTTGTATATGATTGTAGAGTATGTTTGATTTGAGAATCGCGACTGGCCCCTCATACATTGCAGCATTCGTACAACACCAACAAATCTACCTTCAAGAAAAAGTATTGGGTTAAAGACCCTGACACCGGACCGTATGACTTGAACAGGATCAGGAGGTCATGTCCCGAGAAGATTAGTGCTTAAGAGTGGGAAAAGCACATCACCTTCTAGAACGATCCTAAAAACCAACGAAGATCCGAGATAAATTCACAAAATCGGGCTAAGATGAAGACCTTGTGTCGGCAAGGATCCCGATCACTCCCCCACCTTCGAGACGAAGTGGTAAGAAACATTATCATTAATTTACATACATATATGTCTTTGATTATATGCTTTAGTGTGTCGTGATTTTTATTTTTTAATTTGTTTCATTCTATATGCGTGTGTATGTATGTGCAGATGCAAGCTGCAACTCCTCGGAAGCCCCCGCCTATCTTCTATACATTCTTCGTGACGCACACCAACAGTGCTGGAGAGTTATCACGAGGAGGACCGTCGCATGTATGTAAGTATTTTATTTTTATTTTTATTTTTTAAATTAATTTTTTTATATACCTTGGTTTTCGGCTATTCCCAGGGCGACTGCCGAGAAATAATGTAGCAACCCGACTAAATAATATATTAACTATCTTCTATTTTTGTCACTTCATTAGGAGGAGATGCTCTCTTTACAGGCTACAGGCATACATACGGAGGACGAGATCAACCGTATCGTCAGAAGAGATAAGCAGCGGTATTACATCCCTGATGTCGGTCAGGTAGTGTCGGGATGTGTCCAAGCTGTCCCATATACTCCCCCACCCGCCGACGGCCGCCTGGACTTCATTTGGAATCTTTTTAGAAGTGACAATAGGTACGCCGATGCATTCCAACAATACGAGTCGGGTGGTACGAGCGAGAGTGGCGCGGGCGGTGCGAGTGGGAATGGCGTGAGTGGTAGTGGGAATGCTCGCGAGGATGATAACGAGAATAATGGCACCAATGGTTAGTATTTCTTGCTTTTCCCACCTTAACATGCATGTTGAATAATTGTAAACCCTAATTGTAACTAGGAACCAATATATTTGTATTGGTACAAGTTGTGATGTGTTTGTATTGAGTTGATCGATCGATCCGTTATATAGAATTGTGTTTTGGTACTAGCTTAGTTGATGTTTTATATCAGATTATATTCCTAGTTTTGGTAGATTTTTTTCTAGAATAATTTCAAAAAAATCTACAAAATAGATTGTTGTGCAGGCTGTATAAAAAACATTGAACTTTCTCGAGCGACATGTCGCCAGGGAAAATCAGAGCTCGTTTGACTTTTCAATAAAAGTCAAAGACCTTCCCTGGCGATTTGTCGCTGGGGAAAGTTTGTCAGCACAGTAAGGCTGCAACGTGGCCAGTTGACTTGTCAACGTATAAGGAAAGTTTCCTTGGCGATTTGTCGCAGGAGAAAAGTCAAGATTAATTAACATTTTGATTAAACAGGATTACTAATGCCAATTATCCGTGACGACAATGTCACTGGGGATTCTTTCCTTGACGAGTGCCAGCGTGGCAATAATTCACATGGTCAAAAGTTTGTAGGACCCACTTATTCGTTGGGGAAACCTTTTCATGTCGTTAGGGATACTTTCCCTGACGGTCGATCCCTGGCGATGTTTCTCTGGCGACTTGTCGCCAGGGATAGTTTTCCCTAACGACTTGTCGCCAGGGAAGATCTCCGTTTTTAGCCGGGGAAAGGTTGCAATCTTGTAGTGTAATATTAGTTTTCTTTAGGTTTTGCGTGACTTTGTAGTAATTTTATGAGTTTCTTCCTCGTACGCAATTGTTTGCCTATGTAACGAGCGAAGGTGTATAATTCACCTACACGCTTTCTACTTAACTGTTTTTTTATAGTAATAAATTTTACCTGAAAAACCTTTTAAAAAAACAAGCTTGTTTATACATAGGATTTGTAGGTTGTGTTTGATAACTTTTTAAAAGACAGTATTAATTAGTATTATCATAATTGGTAAAATAATTTTTGAATTAGAATAATTTGCATTAGCATTTAATATAATAATTTTTTATAATTTTTTCAAGCAATATTTTCGGAACCTAAAAAAGCAGCAGGATAAATAAATTACTCAAATTCTTTAATTCATTACTTAAAAAGGTTTTCTTTTTATATCTATATGTCCTTGTACATTTTTACACCTTCAAGTTACTGCTAATCTATCAATTTTTTTTATAAATTAACTGTTATTGTTAACTGTTAACTGATAACAGATAACTATTTTTATTTTCTACTAAAAAAATATAACTTGATAACTTTTACAGACAACCTGCAATTTATATCTTGCGGCTCACATTTTAGAGCATGCAATTTGTAGCTTATAGTAAGAGACTTTCAAAAATTTAAACAAAAAACCCAATAATATGCGATTGGACAAGTAGGAGTGCGTCATTCTATTTGCGTAGCAAAATTAAACATTCTTAGTGCCGTCGGAGTGCGTCATTCTATTTTCTAGCATCTTGCTAGTTTAATAAAATCTTCGCCGTTAAAAACAGGATAAAAGTAAAAATCAAATCTCAATTTAGTGAAGCTATTAATTTTCCGTATAATTCATAAAAGGTGAAAAAAAGACATATGCGTCAATTATATATAAAAAACTTAGAAAAAAAATAGATGATTAATATAACTTTAGTTTTAAATCAGAATATAATATACTTAGCAGTTTTTAAGTTCTTTTTAGTTTGTAAATGTGAAAGGTGTTTGGTTAAACTTATATGTTGGCCTTATAAGATTATAAACATAGATTTATTAAATAAATCAAGGTAAGTGTTAGATCAAACTTCTATGAGTGAGTTTATAAAATCATGTAAATAGGTTTTGATAAGCCCAAACTTATTGGACCATATGATAAGATATAAAATTTTATATAAAGACTTTTAGGGTGTGTTTGGTTACACTAGCTGTTAGTAGTAGCAGTTAGCAGAAGCAGTAATAGTTACTAGGAGCAGTTAGCAGTAGCAGTTAGTAATAACAATTAATTTATAAAAGTGTTTGGTAGATTAATAGTAGTTGTACTTTAAATGTGTGAAAGGACATAAAATGACATAAATATATAAATTAAAAACTCTTTTAAATTAAATGTGTTATTTTAATGAGAGTATTTAAGTAATTTATTAAGTTTAAAGCTCTTTCATTAATAATGTTTATCTAAAAATTTTCTTTAAAAGAGCATATAAAAAAGTAGCATTTTTATGAGAAATGCTAATACTCATTCTTCAAACCAAACAAGTTTTTTAAATAATTATGCTAAATATTAATACTAATTAATAAAAACAATCTTAAAAAAGTTGTTACCAAACACAACTTTACACTCCCATTTAGTAATTATGCCGTTTAATGCTCATATTTTTTTGTCATTTTATTTTATTAATTATGATAAACTAAGTAAATACTTAGTAAGACCTTATGAGATGCTCATAATATATATAAGTCATAAGCCACAGCTTAAACAATATAAACATAAATGAAATTCATAGGCTATCTCTTACATTTTATATCTCATATACTTTAATTTTTTTTAATACAACAATACGTTGTTGTCATTCATAAATATTACTGTATTATTAGTATATACTTTTTTTTAAAAGTTAGGATTTATTAAAACAACTTCAAGAAAGAAACCAGAAAAAGACATACAAAGCAAGCAAGAAAAAAAAATCCAAAACACGTAGCTAAAACCCCAAACAAAATACTAGCAAGCTAGAACAAATTTGCTAATATTTTAATGGAAGGAAAAACATCATTTTCTAACAGTTTATCACGCAAGCCAATCGAGGCACGAAAAACCTTGTTTGTATACTTCCAAATCGTTTAACCACCATGAAAAAATATATGCATGGATGATCTTGGTATGCAACATAGATAGAAGAAGCTTTAGACTATTGCATGTTAAATACAGAAACAAAACGAAAACGCGAATGATGACGTATAGTCCCCAGTCGGGTCATGAACCCGGCCCACGGGTACTACCTGTATTCGGCCCATCACGGATGGGTTGGATTAGTGTTATTTGAGCTTATGGGATTCAAATGAACAGTGGCCGCATAGGTTGTGTGCGACTGATGAGATGGCATTTATACATGATCTCATCGTTCTTTTCGGGCTTTAAATGCATAAAAATGTCATAAAATACCATATATATGCTTGTGTTTGTTTACTTGTGTATTTTAGGTATGGATATCGTGAAAAAGACAAAATATCACAAGATACAAGGAAAAACGAACACGAGAAACGAAGACGCACAATGAACCGGGCCCTAATCATGGAATTTTCATCAAATACCCTTGAAGACTTGAAGACTTGAAGACAAGCAAGATTGATCCTCCATTAATGAAGAAATGACACTTAAAACCCTTGTATATTAATAATTACAAGTTTGGTCCCTTAAGTTTGTCAAAATTGCAAAAAGGTCCTTCAACTTTGAAGAAATGACAAGATTAGTCCCTCAACAAATCAAAATTGCCAATTATGGTCCCTCATGAAGTGAAAGACACATTGAAGACCTTTGAAGATCAACATTGTCCAAAATCAGCCCTTGAATTATTCAAACATGTCAAAAATAGCCTTTGAAACATTTTTGGAAAAGTTTAGTGCCAAAAGTGTCAAGAGATGGAAGTTATTTGCAAAGTAAATGAGTTTCTAGGGCTGAAAAACATGTTATGCCAAAAACCTCAAAAGAAAAGGACCAAAGTTGTGCTGTTTGAAACATTTAAACACAACTCGCGCCAAACACTATCTGTTCCCCCAAAATCGGATCAAGGAGAGTTACTATTCACCTTTTACACCTCCAGTTTTCACCTCACTTAATACTTGGGTAAAAACCAATTAACTTTGCCCACGTGTGATTCACACACGTAGGAACCCATCCCACACCTAAAAACCCCAATCCCACGCTTGTGGACCCTACCCCCAAATTCCCATTCCACCAATAAGAACACGCCTTGGTCCCCAAGTCTTATGACGTGTCCAATATCAACAGTGGAGATGCATTGCTTCATCACAACGCAAAAACAAACGGATGAGATCAAGTTTGGACAGCTCACCACTCAAAATCGTCAAGGGCAAAGTTGGGATTTTTCCATTTAGGGTTTTAGTATTTTATGATTCTAGATCATTCTTAGAGTAGTATAAAAGGAGGTCCAGTATTGTGGTAACCCCTTGTTCCAGTTTTTTTTAGCTTCTCACTTGTAATTCCTTTTTAATAAAATAAAAGTTTGGTTTTTGTTTTAAACAAGTATAATTCCTTTTTAAGTTTGTTAAAAGTTGTGTATTGTGTTGAAGCTAAGGATTCTGAGTTCCATTGTTATTTAACTTGTGTTTTAAGGATTTCAGATTTTCATAAAAGGTTTTGAAAATCTGAATTTCTTGGTAAGGATTGTTTCAGGTTTTGATGTTAAGAGGTTAGTTTTGTTTGGTGATTTAGTGTTCTGGATACGTGCTAAGAAGAGTTAAAAGGTTTTGGATAAGTTTTAAAAAGAAAGAAAAAGAGAAAACAGGTTATAATATATTGCTTGTATTTTGTCTGTTTTTCTTTGATTTGTCTTAAACAGGTGGAAGACCTGTTGTTGATCCTTGTTCTGCACCAACCCGAGTTGGTAGGAGGTGGTTATGCAACCACAAGGGCTTTGGATGTAAAGCCCTAAGGTAAACACTCTTTACCTTTGTGAAAATTTCAGAAAAGTGATTTTCATGGTATTTGTTTGATCTGCTGCTATAAGTGTGTTAAGTTGTTGGAATTGTATTCTCTTGTGTTTTTATGCATGTTTGATGCTATTTGGATTAGTTTGATTAGGTTTGTGAGTGATTTGATTTGAAAAAGTTGCTTAATCAGTTTTTAAAAGGGTGTTTGGATATAAGTTTTAGCAGGGTATTTGATTTGTTTTGAGCTTTGAAAATGTGTTAGAGCAGTTGAACAAGGTTAAGATAGGTTGCATGTTAGCATTAGAGTAGAATAGAACAGATTTGAAGCAAGTTTGTGTGGTTTAAAGAGAAAAAGTAAGATAGAAATCTGCATGGTCACTTTGTGCTTGATTTTTATGAGAATTTGGTGTTTGAATCTTGAAGTTTGTTAAGACTTAGGGTGTTACAGGTTTGCAAGTTGTTTGTGCATCAATTGGTGAGTTTGCGTGTCAAGATATTGGCCTTTGGTAATCACTAGGGTGCTTGTAATCAGCTCTTAAGTCCCCAGACCTTCATTTTTACATCAGAAACTTGAATTGGCTTTGGTGTGCCTTTGATTGCTTATTTTGCTTGCTAAGTGTTTGTATTTGCTTATATCTTGACTCCTTGTGCTTCAATAAGCACAAGGGTGCCTGTTGTTCCATAATACATCACCAAACAAAGCATTGCCAAGCCCCTCTTGGCTCCAAAGTGCTCAAGTGTGCACTCACACTTGTTCATCAGCAACCATAGCAGAACTGCATACGTTTTTGATCATATATTGTTTAATCTTGGCTATAAAAGAGAGTTGGGATCGGATTATAAGCTCAACAAGGTGTCAGTTTGGTTTTAAAAAGTAAAAATAAAAAAAGAAAATAAAAGCAAAAAGGTAGCCTGCAACGGACTCGAACCCTAGACCTCTCGCTGGAGGGTTAAGGGAACTACCATTGATCTAGACTCCTTTTTACGTTAGGGTTTGTTTTCAAACTTTATTTAACCTCTTTTTCTTTTCTTAGCTTAATTAAAAGCCGTGAGCAAATAAGCTCATTTGAGCTTATTGGTTTAACGTTTTTGCTTATTTTCATTTTTCCTAGGACCTTTATTAGTTTTGTGATTTTTCTAGCTTGGTTTGAAATTTTTCCTTTTATTGAATTATTTTCTACAATTTATTTACTAGCCGTATTTTATTAAATCAATAAAAAATAGAAAAAAGAGTTTTTATTTTTAGGAAAAATAATTTTTAGCTTTTAAAATAATAATTTGAGGTTTACATTAGGTTTTGGTTTCAAAAACTTTAATTTTTAATTTTATATTATTTTAAGGTTTTCTATAAACTTTAATTAATTTTATAAAATTATTAAAAAAGGGTTTAGGAGCTTTAGTTTGCATTTTTCTCTTAGTTAGATTATTTTAAGATTTTAGAAATTTTTTAGAATTAATTTTAGAAACTTTTTATTTTTAGCATTATTTTAATATTATTTTATTATTAAAAAATCAAAATTTTATTTTTATTTCTTTTTCATTTTTCTTAAGTTCTTTATCATTAATTAGGACTTTTCCCATTTTTAGAATAATTTTATAGCTTTTAGATTTATTTTTATAATTATTTTAAGTTTAATCATTTTTAATCATTTTTAGAGTTTTAAAAATAGTTTTATTAGCTTTTAATTTTTAGGAAATTACTTTTTAGTCTTCTAATAATATAAGTTAAGTGATTATTCAATAAAATCATATTTTAGACATTTGAATTAGTTATATTTAATTTTAGGGCTTTAATTAGCATTTAAAATTAAATATTTAATTAATAAAAGGTTGTAAAATATCTTTGTTGGATTTTTATCTTTATTTATATTATTTTAGACTTCTTTTTAGTCTTTTTAATTATTGATATTGTTTTTGGTCTTGGTATAATTTTTAATTTTGGTAGTTTTTCACGACTTTACGTTTACGTCTTTTTCGTCGTAGTTTAATTTTAACGTAACCGTCTTTTCATCTTCTCATCCCCATTCTTCTCAATATTAATCTCAAATAATTACAAGTTAATTCACACACATATACCTCCTTGGGAAACGAACTTTCTCTCTTTTAAGTGATTGGGTCATTTGTGTTGATTTTTCCTAAAATCATCACTCGATACTTACCGCTCATATACGTTCTTTTGTTTTCCTAAACAAGAGTCGTATTTTACCACAATCATTTTGGCGCCGCTGCCGGGGAGGTGTGTTGTGCTTTAATTTGGAAGCTTTTGTTTTTGATATTATCCATAATAAGTATTTGTGTTAAGTGGAACTCCCTTAACACGTATTATCGGTTTTCTTGGTTTTTTCTTGTACAAATATTATTAATATATTGTATTAAGTATCACAATCAAAATATAATATCTCCAAACGTGTGAAAACACAACCTTAATTGGGATTTGATCTCCTAATTATTGTATTCGAATCTCAAACAAAAAGAAAAGGCAAAAATAGATAAATACTTTCGTGAAGCTCGATTTTGAAAAATACAAACTATAAGGTGGGTATAAGGCGGGTATTATAAAATATACCCTAAGGAAAAAGGCTCTTAAGTGCTTCGCGCCGCCTCGTTTCCCCGCTTGCTTGTGAGTATTTTGAGATTGAAGGCTAATCGAGGGTTTTGCCGCCCAAAGTATTAATACGTATACTATATTTGCTTGGTTTTCTTTGTGATTAAACCCTCGTGAACAATTTGGTTTTCACCAAAGTTCTAAAGTCATTCGAAGGCGTTCACTCCACGTGATCGTTTTCATTCCTTTGAGGCTTCTTTAATCAAGAGTTTGATTCGAGGAGAGATTTTGTAGATTGTTGTCTACGAAGATACACCAAAATCCAAAAAAATTAAATATCATCAAAAACACAAAAAAATTGAAAATCCACAAAACACCCAAAAGAATCTTCTTTGCTCACCTCCCATTCTTCGTGTAGTTTATGATCACTCGTAATCAAGCAAAACGAGCTCGTAAACGTCTTCAAAAGCAAGCAAATCAAGGATCGTTGATTGTTGAAAAACCTCCAATTGTTGAACCTATTGTAGAACAAGAAGTCGTCATGGCTAATCGTACTATGATGGAGTTGCTACAAGCACCCACCGAGGGTTTTGGAGAGGCTATTGTTATTCCCGCCATCCTTGCGGAGAATTTCGAGATTAAGACGGGTTTAATGTCTATGTTGCAAGCAAATAAGTTTAGAGGTCACGAGAAAGACAACCCGCATTACCACATTAGGAATTTCAACCGTCTCACCGCCACTAGCAAATTTAAGGATGTTCCACATGACGCCATTAAGATGATGTTGTTTCCATACTCGTTGGATGGACCCGCAAAAATTTGGCTCGAGAAAGAACTGCCAAATTCGATTTTGACATGGGCCGATCTCGTTTCTAAGTTTGTGAACAAGTTTTTTCCACCATCTAAAACAACACACTTAAAAAATGAGATTTCACGATTTGTGCAACGTAACAATGAAAGTTTTTCAATGGCATGGGAACGCTTTAAAGAAATGTTACATGAATGTCCTCACCATGATTTTTCGGAATTACATCAAGTGGATACTTTTTATAATGGGCTTAATGATCATGAACGAGATTATTTGAATGCCGCCGCGGGTGGTAATTTTTTGTGCAAGACGACAAATGAGGCTTTACAAATCATTGAAAATCGATCTAAGGTTTATAGCCCTCGTAACACACCGAGTGTTGCCAATATGGGTTCGTCATCTTCGTCACAATCGTCTCGTAGCATTAACGCCTTACATGATGAAGCTAATGAGGAAAATCGGTTTTTTTGATAGATTTGCTAATCTAATGTCCCATTGGAAGGCTCAAGAAGCTTCCAATTCCGCTTCGGTTAAAGCGGTTGCTAAGAGTTGTTTATCTTGTGGGGGAGCTCATGATCTTTCCGAGTGCATTACCGCGGATGGTAACACTTCGAGTGCTTACGTAGCAACGGGAACTTATAACCAAAACGGCCAAGGTTCCCGCCAAAATCAAGCTCCACCAAACCAAAATGCTAACAATTATCGAAACAACAACCAAGGTAATTACCAAGGCAACACACGCAATTACAACAAAGGGAATTATCAAAGTGGGAATGGACAAATCTCTAATCAAAACCAAAACCGTGATTTTCAAAACACTACACAAGGTTTTCAAAATGCTCACACGAAAAATTTGCAAGGAGAATTTTTGGATTATGCAAAAGCAAATGATGCTAAATTTGATAATATGCAACGTGAGATGATTAGCTTAAGATCCGAGTTGAAAAACGAGCTTAAAAATGAACTTGCTAATGAACTTAAAACTCATGCAAATAAAATGGAAGGAAATGTCCAACGTCTTCAACAAAACCAACAAAAGATGGAATTAGGACAACATGAGATTAAGCAAGAGTTATTGAAAGCGGATGCTAGGCAATCAAAATTTGAGGACCGAATGGCTAAGATGTTTGAAGCAATCATGTGTAAGCCCTCATCTTCGGGTGGTCTTCCTAGTGATACCATTAACAACCCGAGGGGAGAATTGAAGGTTGTTGCTACACGAAGTGGTAAAACTTTCAAGGAACCAATCTCTCGTCCAAGTACTTCTAAGGAGAAGGAAATCGAGAAAGAACCCGAGGTGATGGTCGAAAAGGAGCACATTACAATCCCACGAAGTACCGCTCATACCACACCTAAGGTTGAACCAATACCAATTGTGGAACCCGAGTTTCCAAGGCCGTTGCCTAATGACCAACCCACACCACCTTTACCTTACCCTTCGAGACGAAACAAAGAGAAAGCACAAGAAAGGAACAATTATCAATTTGAGCTATTTATGAAAATGTTTCGTGATTTGCATTTTAACATAAGTTTTGCCGATGCTTTAATCATGATGCCTCGATTCGCCGCAAACTTCAAAAGTATGCTAAACAACAAAGAGAAGTTACAACAATCGTCTGGTTGTTCATCGGTTTTTCTTAGCCGCATACCACAAAAAGTCGATGATCCCGGTAAATTTTTGATTCCGTGTGCAATTCAAGATATGGAGGAAAGCTACGCCTTGGCCGATCTTGGTGCTAGTATTAATTTAATGCCTCTCGAGATTTTCAAATCGCTTTCGCTTCCGGCTCTTACTCCTTCGAACATGTCTATCGAGATGGCCGATCATTCTACGATCATGGCATGTGGAGTAGCCGAGGACGTTTTTGTTAAAGTCGGAAAGTTTTACTATCCCGTTGACTTTATCGTTGTAGACATTCCTATCGATCGAAAAGTTCCTCTCATTTTGGGTCGTTCATTTTTGGATACATCAAGAGCACTTATCGATGTTCATGCTCGAAAAATCACCCTTCGTTTCAATGAAGAAGAACTTGTCATCAATGCAACACAAAACTCCAATCTTTCTCATGTCTATTCTATTGCAACTTTAAACCATGGTGACTCGACCAATGTCATTTGCAAAGAATTTTCACCAAGAGTTTTAGGAAATGTCGCCAAAAACAATTTACCATTTCCTCCGCCGGTGGAGGTTATGAGTGTAAAGCCTACAAAGAAGAAACCGTCAATACTTGAATCGAAAAATCCTTCGCCTCATCTCGAACATTCATTCTTGAAAAGTATTGATAAGTTGCCGGTTTCTACGGAAGATCTTTCGGATGATGAATATGTTGGCCCCGATGGGGAGGTTTTCTTCGTCGATAAACGTTTTGAGAACTTGCCACCACCAAAACCAAAACGGTTTCAAAATGTGAGAATTTTTAGTGTGACTAACATCGTCTTAGAAACACCGAATATTTTCGACATAATCAAAAAGGGTTTTCATAAGGAGAGTTCAAAAGATAACAAAGGAAAAGATCTTAAATGTGATTTAATTGATTTTTCTACAAATCTAACTCCGTCATCACCGCGTGTTTTGAGTGCTACAAGCTCGTCTACTCCTTTTGACGATGTTTTGTGTGGTTCTAGTATGGGGGAAGCCCCTTATGTTCCCTCATCCTTGTCCACCGAGGACGAGATATTCGATCCCGGAATTTCATGTAAAGGGAAATCTCGGTCTTCCACCGATGCAATAAATGGAAAATCTTTCTATTTGCTTGGTGCGAGTCTACCTCGAGTAGCTCAAACATTTGTCTTACCAATTGTCTCACCCTTCTACTTCTCATCTCTTTTCTTCAAACTCTTTGAGTTTATGGCACATGTTGAAGTGGTGTTAAATTGTTTTTCTAATGGAAACGAGAACGCCATCTTCGACCCCGGTATTTTGCATCATTTAAGGACTTAGTCCTTTATACCGGTTGCTTTTTGGGCCTTGTTTATCATGTAAGCCCCATCAAAAATTGACCACACCATGAATTTCCTTAAATGTTCACATTTTGAGGGGATCGAGTCGAGCTCATGACTCGGTAATCAAAAACGAGGTGCCTCGTGGGGGAAATCCCATGCTTATCCTTTATGCTTATCTTTTATATTCACTAATAAGGGGACTTGTACCCTTCCAACTCGTTGTCTCGTGGTTGTTTGTGATTGTGCTATCTAGATCATCATCATCATCTACGATTGAAGACTCTCGTGTTCGTTTACGTGAGCCTCCATTGTTCGTTTGAAGAAGTTTTTCACGAATCCATGACATATCCTTTATTGTTCTAACAATTATCTTTTAGCATAATTAATAAACGGCTTTAGATATATTGTTGATCACCCTTTCCATGCTAGATCCTAAGCATTCGACTCTTCGTCTCTAGTATGGGGGTGCTCCACATTTAGACTCGAAACATTGAGGACAATGTTTACTTTTAGTATGGGGGGGTGAATAGGTACTTGCTTTGCTACGCCCTCACGTTTTCCAACTTTCAATGTTTTGTTTTGCTAATAAGGCTAAAAATGCCAAATTTTAAAAATTTTCTTAGTTTTCATAAGTGTTTTTAAGACACGAATGTATATTTTCCGTTGGGTAGAATAAGAGTTAATTTTTGACTTGATGGGCATTTGGAGCCCTTTACATTCCTTAACCCGCTCAATTCAAGTTTTGCTAGACTTTTATATAGGGAGCTTTAAAACGCGAAAGTCTTAATTCATTCGAGTTAAGAACAAGAACTTTTCGCAAGTTCCTATAATTGATTCTAGAAAGCCACTTATCAAGGGAACTATAAAACGCATTCTCTAAACTTGAAAAAGTCCAAGAAAGTGCAAGATCCTATAGGTGGCTTGAAAACCCAAAACGTTGATTTGATATAGTCTTAATGAAAGCTAATCCAAATTTGGCTTAATTTTGACTTGCATGGCTAAGTATTCACGAGTCTCTTTAATTAGAGGTCTTTATATAGTGAAGAACGAGAAATGATAGAGTTAGACAAGTGATCATGCTAAACGTAGAACATGAAAGTGTTCTTTCAAAAACTCATATGTTTTTAATTGTGGCTTTTTCTTCCCATAAGATCAATGCATTAGGAATAAATCATAATTGCAATAAGTAAGGTCGTACGATTTGAAAGGTTACTTAGCCTCTAGCGCAAGATCGTTTAAAAGTTGCTCGGGGTTGAATAGAGTTCATAGCCAAGGCATAACTTATTGAAGCGGGACGCGAAGATTGGTGATCATCCAAAAAGGCCCTAACAAGGCATGAGGAGCTCTATTTTTGCTAAAGATCCAAAGATGATGTGAAGTATCATTATTCCAAAATCAATATGAAGGATCGAGACACACGACGAGAAGCAATTACTCCCCTAAAGAATGGAGAAAATCTATCCAAAAAGACCCTAACAAGGTATGAGGATAAATATATCCAAGTCCGAAAAGGAGGCGGATCGTTGTATATCAAAATCCAAAGTAAAGATTGAAGAAAAATGATGAAGTCGTGGTCCTATATAAAGAATCTCTCAAAAACGTCAAGTGAAGAAATTCCAAAATATGAAGAGAAGACCATAATTTCAAGAACGTCTTCCCAAGATTTGAAGTATGAAGTACATGCCAAATATCGGTCCGAGAAAGGTCTCAAATCGTGAAACGAGTTATGCCAAGATATGAACTTAAGGAGATACACGAGAAGCCGTTTTAAAAGATTTTGTCCTTCGGCTAACTATTGAACAAATCGTGCTACTTTGCTTTCGGACTAATAACTACTCAAATAAGTCAATATGAATCACTTGTGATCCATGACAAATAGATAAAAAATGCTAGTAACCCATTTCCTTTTATAATAACTAGGATTGCGGGGAGAAAAAGTATTACACAATTTGGACGTATGAGTAGTGTTAGCATTGTGACTTGTACCAACAATGATCTTGTTTTTGCACTTAGCATGGAATGTATGACAATCAAGGATGACGAAGTTTACTCTAAGGGACATTAACTTGTTTCTATTCTTTGACCCTAAAAGTCACCTTTTGGTGATGAAAATCATACATTATGTCTTTACACATTCTAGTAGTATGTTGCAAGTCTTTTACTCTTCAATAAAGGTTAATAAAATTGAACTTTGGTGATGCTTAGATACTTTATTCTAGCATTGCGTGAGGGCACGGCAATGGCTTAGTATGGGGGAGTGATGAGATGGCATTTATACATGATCTCATCGTTCTTTTCGGGCTTTAAATGCATAAAAATGTCATAAAATACCATATATATGCTTGTGTTTGTTTACTTGTGTATTTTAGGTATGGATATCGTGAAAAAGACAAAATATCACAAGATACAAGGAAAAACGAACACGAGAAACGAAGACGCACAATGAACCGGGCCCTAATCATGGAATTTTCATCAAATACCCTTGAAGACTTGAAGACAAGCAAGATTGATCCTCCATTAATGAAGAAATGACACTTAAAACCCTTGTATATTAATAATTACAAGTTTGGTCCCTTAAGTTTGTCAAAATTGCAAAAAGGTCCTTCAACTTTGAAGAAATGACAAGATTAGTCCCTCAACAAATCAAAATTGCCAATTATGGTCCCTCATGAAGTGAAAGACACATTGAAGACCTTTGAAGATCAACATTGTCCAAAATCAGCCCTTGAATTATTCAAACATGTCAAAAATAGCCTTTGAAACATTTTTGGAAAAGTTTAGTGCCAAAAGTGTCAAGAGATGGAAGTTATTTGCAAAGTAAATGAGTTTCTAGGGCTGAAAAACATGTTATGCCAAAAACCTCAAAAGAAAAGGACCAAAGTTGTGCTGTTTGAAACATTTAAACACAACTCGCGCCAAACACTATCTGTTCCCCCAAAATCGGATCAAGGAGAGTTACTATTCACCTTTTACACCTCCAGTTTTCACCTCACTTAATACTTGGGTAAAAACTAATTAACTTTGCCCACGTGTGATTCACACACGCAGGAACCCATCCCACACCTAAAAACCCCAATCCCACGCTTGTGGACCCTACCCCCAAATTCCCATTCCACCAATAAGAACACGCCTTGGTCCCCAAGTCTTATGACGTGTCCAATATCAACAGTGGAGATGCATTGCTTCATCACAACGCAAAAACAAACGGATGAGATCAAGTTTGGACAGCTCACCACTCAAAATCGTCAAGGGCAAAGTTGGGATTTTTCCATTTAGGGTTTTAGTATTTTATGATTCTAGATCATTCTTAGAGTAGTATAAAAGGAGGTCCAGTATTGTGGTAACCCCTTGTTCCAGTTTTTTTTAGCTTCTCACTTGTAATTCCTTTTTAATAAAATAAAAGTTTGGTTTTTGTTTTAAACAAGTATAATTCCTTTTTAAGTTTGTTAAAAGTTGTGTATTGTGTTGAAGCTAAGGATTCTGAGTTCCATTGTTATTTAACTTGTGTTTTAAGGATTTCAGATTTTCATAAAAGGTTTTGAAAATCTGAATTTCTTGGTAAGGATTGTTTCAGGTTTTGATGTTAAGAGGTTAGTTTTGTTTGGTGATTTAGTGTTCTGGATACGTGCTAAGAAGAGTTAAAAGGTTTTGGATAAGTTTTAAAAAGAAAGAAAAAGAGAAAACAGGTTATAATATATTGCTTGTATTTTGTCTGTTTTTCTTTGATTTGTCTTAAACAGGTGGAAGACCTGTTGTTGATCCTTGTTCTGCACCAACCCGAGTTGGTAGGAGGTGGTTATGCAACCACAAGGGCTTTGGATGTAAAGCCCTAAGGTAAACACTCTTTACCTTTGTGAAAATTTCAGAAAAGTGATTTTCATGGTATTTGTTTGATCTGCTGCTATAAGTGTGTTAAGTTGTTGGAATTGTATTCTCTTGTGTTTTTATGCATGTTTGATGCTATTTGGATTAGTTTGATTAGGTTTGTGAGTGATTTGATTTGAAAAAGTTGCTTAATCAGTTTTTAAAAGGGTGTTTGGATATAAGTTTTAGCAGGGTATTTGATTTGTTTTGAGCTTTGAAAATGTGTTAGAGCAGTTGAACAAGGTTAAGATAGGTTGCATGTTAGCATTAGAGTAGAATAGAACAGATTTGAAGCAAGTTTGTGTGGTTTAAAGAGAAAAAGTAAGATAGAAATCTGCATGGTCACTTTGTGCTTGATTTTTATGAGAATTTGGTGTTTGAATCTTGAAGTTTGTTAAGACTTAGGGTGTTACAGGTTTGCAAGTTGTTTGTGCATCAATTGGTGAGTTTGCGTGTCAAGATATTGGCCTTTGGTAATCACTAGGGTGCTTGTAATCAGCTCTTAAGTCCCCAGACCTTCATTTTTACATCAGAAACTTGAATTGGCTTTGGTGTGCCTTTGATTGCTTATTTTGCTTGCTAAGTGTTTGTATTTGCTTATATCTTGACTCCTTGTGCTTTAATAAGCACAAGGGTGCCTGTTGTTCCATAATACATCACCAAACAAAGCATTGCCAAGCCCCTCTTGGCTCCAAAGTGCTCAAGTGTGCACTCACACTTGTTCATCAGCAACCATAGCAGAACTGCATACGTTTTTGATCATATATTGTTTAATCTTGGCTATAAAAGAGAGTTGGGATTGGATTATAAGCTCAACAAGGTGTCAGTTTGGTTTTAAAAAGTAAAAATAAAAAAAGAAAATAAAAGCAAAAAGGTAGCCTGCAACGGACTCGAACCCTAGACCTCTCGCTGGAGGGTTAAGGGAACTACCATTGATCTAGACTCCTTTTTACGTTAGGGTTTGTTTTCAAACTTTATTTAACCTCTTTTTCTTTTCTTAGCTTAATTAAAAGCCGTGAGCAAATAAGCTCATTTGAGCTTATTGGTTTAACGTTTTTGCTTATTTTCATTTTTCCTAGGACCTTTATTAGTTTTGTGATTTTTCTAGCTTGGTTTGAAATTTTTCCTTTTATTGAATTATTTTCTACAATTTATTTACTAGCCGTATTTTATTAAATCAATAAAAAATAGAAAAAAGAGTTTTTATTTTTAGGAAAAATAATTTTTAGCTTTTAAAATAATAATTTGACGTTTACATTAGGTTTTGGTTTCAAAAACTTTAATTTTTAATTTTATATTATTTTAAGGTTTTCTATAAACTTTAATTAATTTTATAAAATTATTAAAAAAGGTTTTAGGAGCTTTAGTTTGCATTTTTCTCTTAGTTAGATTATTTTAAGATTTTAGAAATTTTTTAGAATTAATTTTAGAAACTTTTTATTTTTAGCATTATTTTAATATTATTTTATTATTAAAAAATCAAAATTTTATTTTTATTTATTTTTCATTTTTCTTAAGTTCTTTATCATTAATTAGGACTTTTCCCATTTTTAGAATAATTTTATAGCTTTTAGATTTATTTTTATAATTATTTTAAATTTAATCATTTTTAATCATTTTTAGAGTTTTAAAAATAGTTTTAATAGCTTTTAATTTTTAGGAAATTACTTTTTAGTCTTCTAATAATATAAGTTAAGTTATTATTCAATAAAATCATATTTTAGACATTTGAATTAGTTATATTTAATTTTAGGGCTTTAATTAGCATTTAAAATTAAATATTTAATTAATAAAAGGTTGTAAAATATCTTTGTTGGATTTTTATCTTTATTTATATTATTTTAGACTTCTTTTTAGTCTTTTTAATTATTGATATTGTTTTTGGTCTTGGTATAATTTTTAATTTTGGTAGTTTTTCAAGACTTTACGTTTACGTCTTTTTCGTCGTAGTTTAATTTTAACGTAACCGTCTTTTCATCTTCTCATCCCCATTCTTCTCAATATTAATCTCAAATAATTACAAGTTAATTCACACACATATACCTCCTTGGGAAACGAACTTTCTCTCTTTTAAGTGATTGGGTCATTTGTGTTGATTTTTCCTAAAATCATCACTCGATACTTACCGCTCATATACGTTCTTTTGTTTTCCTAAACAAGAGTCGTATTTTACCACAATCAGCGACCCAAGGCCCGGCACAGCCGACACAGGCTTAGACAGAATCACAACCCAATTGGGATTGTGATTTACAATAAATTATAGGATATACACTAACCATAATTAGAAGAAAACAATCAAGCTAATTATGGTGATTATCCTATACTTGGGACTGAAGCATCGGTGAAATTCCACTAGGGTTTCACCGCCTATACAAGGAACCCCCAAGGATTCCACAAAGGTATTGCATTCTTCACACTCTCATACCACATCCGATTTCTAGCCCTAAAACGATTACATACTCTTACGCTAGAGTCTAATCGTAGGATACGTTCCCACGGTAAACATAACAGCATGTTATTGTTAGTGTGAATGATCCCAACCAGAAGTTCACTTGGTGCAGGAGCCGGAGCCCAAGCACCCGAATTAAGCCTAATTCGGGTTAAGCTAGGATCATCCAAATTTTGTATCAATAAGTTGGCGCATGTAAGGTAGATATGGTTTGCTCATGTTTTTCTGCCAGCTTTTCCCTGCGGACAATCTTCCTGTCTACACTCCACACGTGACCCAAGGTCGTTTTAAAACGGTGTCGAAGGGCCGTGCTGACAGTCATCTGGTGCACCGTGGCCACATTGAAATGATCTAGGAGCACTCCATGGGTAAGCTCATTTAGGTCCTGAGCCAGGCTGGGCGGAGTCAAGTGATCAACAAACTCCTTGCACTCCTCCTCTGTCTCTAGCTTCGTCAGCTCGGACAAGCTCCATGGCGGGCAAAGGCGGGGAGTGGGACCTTCAGACTGTGATTCTTCCGCATGGGTAGGAGGAGGGGAGGATGGAGTGACTGTTATCATGGGAGAGGGCTGCGTGACTGCATCCCCCTCATGCGGCACGACCGTAGGATCCACCCTGTTATTTCAACGAAATTATTAGTCTTTTGGAGTTTGCCCTTAACAAAGAAAACAACGAGGATAAAGGAGTGGAGAGGGGCACTTATATTGACGCTATCGTGGGCTCGGTGATGGTAGGGGCCACGGTGGTGACGGGGGTAGCTTTCCACACAACCTTCTCCGCTTGGCTACTGGTCACGGTGGGGGGAGGAAGTGGGTTGATTTCTGGCGTGGGTGTGCTGCTACCCTCCTTGTATTGAGGGTGGTCCTTGCGCAACCTCTTGACAGGCGCATTGGACGCACCCGCTTCTTCCTCTGTTGCCTTCCCAACTTTCCTCTTCAGCTTGCGCCTTTTTGTAATGGGTTTGGGTTGTGTTGAGGAGTCTGGTTAGTTCACAGGTTCTTCCTCGGATTCAAGCATCCCGTCGATTCCCTCAGAGAATAAGTCTTGATTGTCATCTTGGTTCTCTGGGTGAGGAGTTGTGGTGTCCTTCGCTGTGTTCTCACCACCTTCCAGCAAAAGGTTGTCGCCATCTTCGTTTTGGAAGTCTAATGGCGACTTCTCTATTCCTTCTTCGCTCATATCCGAGTGGGGCTCTTGCACTTATTCCAGAGGGACGGTCAAGTTTTGGGTAGCATCAAGTAATCTTGGCTCGTCCTGGCGCAATGGTCGAGAGCCTTCGGCGACTTTTTTAGGGTCTCCTTGGCGTAACAAACCGAATAGCCTCATCTTTGTGATAAATGCATACAAATGTGTTAGTTACATACAAATCATGTTACACATGCAATTGGAAAATAAAATATACCCACCTTGTCTACGGTCGTTCAAGAAGCACGGATATCTATCCTCCCTGCCAAAGTTGTAAAACCCGTATTTTAAATCCAAGAACATCAATTATATACAGTCTTTGTTTTATTTTAAAACGTGACGTAATTAATTATTCAGTAAAATAATTAATTTTAACTATTTAGATATTTACCATTTTAAAAATCCAGGAAAATTAAATATACGCAGTCTTGGATTAAAATAAAGTTTACACAATTAATCAATCTAGTTATTTCATAACATTAAAGGATAATGATTTTCAAGCTTTACAAGTATTACGAAATGAATATTGATTATTATATTCATAAAATAAATAATATAGAAACCGAATCACGAACGTTTAAGAAATTCGCGAAACGAAAAGGGAAGTGTTTAATCAAAAACTATAATACATTAATGTTGTATTCCTTTTGGGCCGCAGCTAGAACCAAGAAAACTAGATGGGCTTTTGAGCCCAATATGCTTGAAAAAAAATAAACGGGGGCTCGTCCCACCTTTTTCTTTACAAACGGTACTCCAAAAAAGGGATTTGGGGTTCTTGTGGCTGCCAACAGAAATAACAAAAAGAGGATAAGAGAGATCGAGTTCTGTTTGATTGGGTTCGAGTTGGTGATTGTTCGTCATCCATTCTAACACTATCGGTATGATCATTCTTGTTTTGATCCTTATGGTTATTTTAATTTAAAAACGAATTCATTCAAGTAAAAATCACATGAACATGTATAAATATGCATAAAACATGAAGTGATGCCGGTAGGGGTTTTGTTTGTCACGAAAACAGAGACAAGGAGTGTCTCGGTGTTACTGTTTTGACCCCGCCGCGACCCAAGGGGGATTCGATGGTGGTATAACTGCCAACCGAAAGCCAAACAGCCCAACTGGGGTGTTTGTTTGTTAATCAGTGGGAAAGGAACGTAGTCAGGGGGTGTTTGGTTTGATTCGCAGGGGGGTGTTTGGGGTAAGCAGTGGGAACTCGACCAACAGTAGGAACAAGAAAACAAGCAGTGGGAAACGTAACATAAACAGTGGGAATAATAACAATCAGGGGGGGAACTAATAACAAGCAGTGGGTACTTCTTTGCCAACGGTGGCAACTGGCACAAGGCCAGTGGCGGCTGTTTGGCTGATGTCAGCAGGGGGGACCACGTAGTGGGCCCGGTTTAGTTAACCCGAGACATGGGTGTCTCAGGGAGAGCTTTTGACTCGGATTTTCAGGATCGCGAAAAATAATAAATACACGGGATTATTTAAATTCATTAAATTATTTTTAAAAGGAGTTTATAAATAAATAAATTTAATTGTTAATTTTATTAATTAAATAAAAATATTATATCAGTATTGTTTTGTCCTTTAATTATTTTAAAACATATGATTTATTAATGATTTAATTTTAAAGACACTAAATTGGAAATCTTTCTAATTTTGGAAATTTTCTAATTATAACGAGTTACTATTTATAGTAATACCAGAATATACATTATACAGTAATCAGGAATACAGAGTACATTAAATCAGTAATATTAACGAACAATAAGAATTTATCAAATTATATCCAAACAGTAATACAACTATAAAATAAATCAAACTAAGAACAATTAAGATCAGTAAAAATAAACCGATATCAGTCAACTCATTTTACGTCCCTTATTTATGTAGTAACCGTGAAGTTGAAGTAGATCCTTCAGCTTTCCTTCTTATTTCATTACTGGACACGAGGTACGGATTTTTCGTCCTTCAGTAAGGACTTCTTTTCTTATGCATGATTAGGATTTCCCGTCTGCAGCCAACTGGTTTCCCAAGCATATGTTATGAAATTTACAATAATTATCTGAATAACTAAGTTAAATTGCCTGAGCCTTATATACAAGCATGACCAGTTATATACTAGTTACGGAGGTACCGTAACCATGATACTTGAGGCACCGGTGTCATGACTCCTCTACGAGGGAGTGATTTCTTGCAGCGTCCCATTTATTTCATCTTGGCAATTTAATCAGTATTATCAACAGGGTGTATGGGTGCATCCTAGGTTATCAGTTTACAGCTTATCAGGTGAATGTGGTGTGTGCTCTACATCCTTCACATTGGAGTTGATCCCTCCATCCAACACATTATTTAGAGGTCACCCCTCGATAGCATGACGAGGTCACCCCTCTAGGTATTCATGCAGACGTTGTTACAGCACATGACCTATATAAGCTCTTGGCAATTAAAATACAATAAATGTATGTTTTCAGATTTAATAAATAACAGTTCTGCTTTACTATTTATAAATCAGACTTTTTAGATTATATATAGATTTCCGCTGCAATTTACTTATCAGTCTTACAGCTTTAGTATTTTATCATCTGCTTCATTCCAGTATTTCTTATCATGCTTTATACCCGTTCACTGGGTGTTATGTTAAGCCGTAGTTCCTTTCATGTTCTAACGGCAGGTACACCGGGACACTCTTAGGATTCTGAGAGCATGTGCATTTAGATGGAAGCTATCTAGGCTTCTTACTTTATGCACTTGTTACATTACTTTCCTTATTTGGACATTGTTTAGTCATTTCCTCCAGTATTTACTTTTCGTGTTTTGAGCTTATGTTTGGAATTACAGATGTTTGATTCCGGTATTTCCTTAATGGTCAGTTAATGTTTTAGGACATTTACCTTATGCTTCGATGACACGCTATAAATACACTTAACGGTCCACATATCCAAGTGGGGTGTTACAATTATGGTATCAAAGCCTAAGGTTCGACCTGTATGCTCTAAAACTTGACCCGTGACTAGTGGGTAGTCACCAGGAACTTCCTAGATTTTGGCGTTGTTATCTTTCATGTTTCTCATGCATTTATCAGTCAGTTTTCCTAATTTATCAGTCAGTTTTCTTAAAGTTTTTGACTAAGTAAAAGGTTGGTACAAGACTGGCCATATTTAGTCGCATGTGCTATCCTGCGAATTTTGGTTTTTGTGAACCGACCCATAGGCATTCACCCTTACATATTCAGATTTTGTATTGGTGAACCGACCCATAGGCGTTCATCCTTACTCATGTCAGATTCATGTGTTCAGTCGATGTTACTTAGTAAACCGAACCATAGATGTTCATCGTTGCTCAAGTCAAATTTCATGCTTTTAGTCGAGTATTGCTTTGTAAACCGAACCATAGACGTTCACCCTTGCTCATATCATGACATTTTATAATTTTTTTTGACAAGTATGGATTGGACTACAGCCATCTATATTTAGTCCTAGATTATAAGTTGTTATACGTGACAGTTCTCATAAAATTTTGACACGTATGTATCGAACCAGAATCGCCCATACTTTGTCACATGTTTTTCCACCTTTGAATTATATGGATTGAACCATAGTCATCCACATCAGTTGATGTTAAGACTTAGTTGATTATACTTTTATGTTCTTTGTAACCATTGATACAAAAGTTGGATGGACCGAGCTTGACCCGATTAGGCTTAATTCGGGGTCTTGTGGACTCCGGCTCTTGCACCAAGTGAAACTTGTTTTGAGGACTCTGCGCACTAAACAGACATCGTTAGGCTTACCGTGGGTTGGTGACCCACGATTAGACTCCGGCGTGAGAGTAAGTAATCGATTTGAGTATATAGTGTTTTAGGGTATTGTGTGTATCATACCTTTGTGGAACCTATGCGGTTCCTTTTATACCCGAGAGAGTCCTGGCTGGGCTCTTTTACTCTTGCGGTCAAAGGAGGAGATAATCACCTAAAATAGTTTGATCCTTATCGCATAACCAAGGCAAGTGTATATCTCTTACCCTTAGGCGAATATATCTATATGATAGATTATATTCTGTCTGATTCTATCGCGCTGCGACAAGGACCTGGCTAAGTAATCAGCCGTATGTGCGACAGCGGCTTACCGGGCCTCCTGGGCTGCGTGTGCGCATCGTACAAGCATTCAATCCATTCCAGATGGATGCGGGTAGTACCCGTGAGTCGGACTTTCCAGCCCGACTAGGGACTATACGTCATCATGTCCCCCCAGTCTAGTGGTCGCAGGTTCCAACCGTGGCTACTAGACTATTAACCATTCAGGCCCTTGTGCAAACATCTTCAAAAGAAATACCACGCATGTTGTCCCATATTATTAGATGATTAAACAAGAAAGAAAGGTAGATTAAAGATGAATTCTAGAGAGAGAAACTAGATAGATAAAAGAGAGAGAAGTGTGTGAATCTTTTTGGAATATTAGATTAGAGAGAAATGAATCAACCAACACCCTTCCTAACATGCTAGGAAGGGTATTTATAGCCTTTGCCTACATGTGGCTTAATGGCTATAGTTTGATTGGACCGGGCTTGAATAAATGCTTAGTACCTTAAAAGAGGCCTTTTAAGCTGACCATCAAGCCCGTAACGTCACGACTATTTTCACTAACTATTACAACGTTCTAACAAATATTACAATATAAACCTATGACCGAACATTCTTGTTTGACTCAATATTTTGAGGCTAACAATCTCCCCCATTGTGAGGTCTTTCCTCTTCGATATTTGGTGATCAACGGAGATTACGAATTTCGTCATAAATGAGTCTTGAACGTGTAATAGTAGTCTTGTTCCTTCATGCTGTGATCTTTGAGCATTTGTCATTCTCTTTCGACTTTGTCTTTTATCTTGAGATCTTTAAATCATTCTTGACTTGTCTTTGCCATCTTGCGATCTTGTGTCTTTATTCACATGCTCATACTTCGCATCATCTTGAAAGCTTGCTAACAATCTCCTTTGAAGAGAGGTCATTCCTCTATTTTAACTAATAAGGAAGATTTTAATCATCAAAGTTGTGGAAGTCTTTAGCTTTCTTGATTGTTGAATGTCTTTGGGAATGAGTATGTGGTTTTGAATCTTTGGCTTTGCTGAGTACACCGTAAAGTCACCTTCTTGAGACAAAACATAGACACAGACTGAATGGCTTTAACATTCGTCCTTAATCGGTAGCGTTTTACCTCCGGTCGGTGAAGACCGTTACACGATATTAAATATGATACATGTGATTAGGTAGATTAAATTAAGAACCTCCTTGACAGGGTTTCGCGGCAGTACTAGCCGTTCTCTTTACTCGACCGTCTCAAAGCAAGACTGCGAACATAAAGAGTGAATCAATCGGATAAATATCCGCTTGATTAAAGTCGTCAATTCAAATTCCTGGAACAAGTTTGATTCATTAAGAATCTTACCATTGTTGCTTTCTAGTTGACACAAGCTTGATTCATAAGAATCTCGCAAATTACCTACCGTAGCGATGTTTAATGTTGACGCTAGCAGGATTTCCATTCGTCACTATGAATATTAACAAATATCACTCTAAATGTTCTGGCAAGACCATAAAGATATTGCGTAGAAACCTGAAACGAGTTTGAATCGATAAAGAAACAAACCACTGTTGTTTTTAAGTTTTACATATGTTCAATTCATAAAGAATCTTACACATGACCTACCGTAGTGCTGTTTGATGTTAACACTGGAAGGATTTCTACTCATCATTGTGAAAACTAGGCAGTATCACTCTGAGTGTTCTAGCAATATCGCAAGGATATAGCGTAGGACTCTCTTGATCTTCATCTGTGTGTCCTAATCAGATTTGATTGATCTCTTGGCTCTAGACTCGATTTGTGCACTTTTAGTGATCGGAGGCTGGAGCAGATGCCACCTATTCAATATCAACTATCTCGGAGTGAGAAAGTCAATAGAAGTCGTGTTGATCTCTGTGACAATAAAACAAACTTCTTTTGAGAGAAGCCTGAGTTAGCTGGGAAAGGGTTGTACATTACATCACTGGGTCCATGATGTGTAGTCTTCATGATGTGTTGACCCGGTTTCTGCCTAAGTTGTATGGAGGGCTAATTTCTTTATACCCTTTATCCTTACATTTATTTTTCATTCTTCAAACCATTCAATGCTTACCAAGACATCATTACTAGCACCTTGTTGTGATTGTTCCAGTGCTAGCGTCAGTACTTAGTCGGCATTCAGCTTCGTTCACATTCTACTCCATCTTTCCTAAGGACTTCTAATAATCTATTGGATTGTCCCTGGGAAGATCCCTCCGGTTCTGGTTGGATCATAGGACTTAAACCTAACCACCCTTTTGACACCAATAACATTGTGGATTAAAGATGTTATGGGTATTTAATCGTAACCATGAGTGCTTGAATCTTTAGATCACATTTTAATCACATTTTCTCCCCTATCTCTAATATATAAAATCGTTTGATATTAGAGATACCAAAATTGATTAAAATATATTGTGAAAAATAGTCTTGAAACTTTTCGGGAGAAAAATGTGTCAAACTTAGCATGAATTTGGAACGCCCCCCTCAAAAATTGATCCAATTGAATTGTCATTGTGAGGATATGATCCACATTTCGCTTTTTGAGGATGGGAGTTGTTGAACACACTATTTTTGAAAGATTTTGAATAATCATTGAGAAATTCTTGAAAAAATTGTGTTCAACGCTTGTTGAAAAACTCTATTTCTTTTTGGCGAATTTTTTTTTTATAAAATATAAACTTGAGTTCATAGACTTTGAATGTCTTGACAAATCCACTCAAGTGTAAGAAGATTACTCTTCTTTTGCTGAGGGTAAGGGCACTAAAGCGTACACTCCCCCGTGAATATAGATCCGGGTTGCAATCTGAAAGTGATTACAAGCCATTATGTTGAGCTCAAAACGTTGAATATTTTATGACAAGCTCTACCCAAGATAGATTGCTCTACCCGTTGTTGGAAAAATTGACCAAAATGACAATTTCCTTTATAAAATAGAAATGACATGTTTTGAAAAAATATTTATAACTTTCATTCGAGATTTATGTACACACCCGTGTCGTTACTGAGCGACATTTCTAGGCACGTCCATATTATCGATACTGAAAGACATGTCGAGAAGAATATTTTAGGATTTTCAAAGATTTCTAGTTTTGTATTTTGCTTTTTCATTAATATTTACATGTAGATGTTTGATAGATGAATCAAGCAGGCTTCTTTGCCAGAATCTCTAGTTCTGCTGGAGTCAAACATCTCATACCAATTTGCCTAACTAGATACACAAACCTCTCTTTCCAAAGAGCTTTTGTAAACAAGTCAGCTAATTGGTAATCAGTTCCAACAAAGTATAATTCAACAATACCCCTTTCAACTTGTTCCTTAATGAAGTGATATCTGACATCAGTGTGCTTCGTGCGAGAATGTTGTACCGGATTGCAGGAGATGGCTATGGCGGACATTGAGTCACAGTACATAGGTACTTTATCAAAGTGGAAGCCATAATCCGTGAGTTTTGTTCTCATCCAAAGAACTTGAGCACAACACGCAGATAGAGACACATACTCCGCTTCGGCTGATGACAATGATGTGCAATCCTGCTTCTTGGAAGACCATCCCACAAGCTTATCTTGACCTAGAAATTGTGCACCACCAGAAGTACTTTTACGTGTATTAAGACACCCTGCATGATCAGAATCTGAATATGCCGTTAGAAAGAAACTGGTTTCCCTCGGATACTAGAGTCCTATGTGAATGGTATTCTTAAGGTACCGAAAGATTCGTTTAACCTCTTTGAGGTGTTTTTCAGTGGTTCGTGCTTGATATCGTGCACAATAACACGTAGCATGTGATATATCTGGTCGGCTTGCTGTTAAGTACATGAGGGAGCCGATCATGGAACGATATTTCGTTTGATCTATGGCATCTCCCTCCAAATCAGCATCTAGGGATGTGGTTGATAATGGTGTCCCAACGGGGTCACATGAGGTCATACCATGCTTTTTGATTATCTCTTGACAATACTTAGCTTGGTTAATGAAGATACCACTTAGGGATTGGTGAACTTGAATTCCTAGTAAGAATTTTAGTGCGCCCATAATTGACATTTCAAATTTGTTGTGCATGACTTTTTCAAACCATTTTGAAAGTTTTGGGTTTGTAGACCCGCAAATAATGTCATCAACATAAATCTGCACAAGCAAAATGTCATCCCTATATTTATAAATGAACAAAGTTAGATCAATGGAACCTTTTGAGAAACCTTTGGATACCAGAAATTTTGAGAGCTCGTCGTACCACGCCCTTAGAGCTTGCTTGAGTCCATAAAGTGCTTTGTGGAGATGATACACCTTGTCAGGATAATCAGGATTGAAGAATCCTTCCAGCTGCTTGAGATAGACTTCTTCCTTCAAAGGACCGTTAAGAAACGCCGTCTTTACGTCCATTTGATACACGATGAATCCCTTATGTGCAGCATAAGCAAGAAAAATCCTGATCGCTTCCATACGAGCTACTGGTGCAAATTATTCTTCAAAGTCAATACCCTCTTTCTGTCCATACCCTTTAGCCACTAGCCTGGCTTTGTTCTTGATGATTGTATTTTCTTCATCCATCTTGTTTTTCTAGACCCATCGAAGATTTAATGGAATTACATCGTATGGTCTATCAACAAGTTCCCAGAGTTTAAGTCTTTCAAATTGAAGAAGTTCATCTTGCATAGATTCAATCCAAGCATGATCAGCCATAGCTTCTTTGATGTTTTTCAGTTCAGCTGTACTCATGGCGAGTGCGAACATACAAACATCGCCATCGGTTTCAAGCTGTCGTCTTGTACGAACGGGCTGTGATGGGTTTCCAATTACTTGAACCAAAGGATGATCTCGGGTCCAATGATGTGTTGAAGGATGTCGATGATAGAACGTATGCATATTTGACGGATCAACATGGCGAGTAGAAGACTCTCCAGTTTTGTGTACCGGTGTACCGAATGGGTTGATAAATTCGTCTTCGTCAGATAATGCATTATCTGCTTGATTTGTGTTCTCTGGAGCAATGACAGTAGTTGTGGATGTTGTAGGAGCGGTTTTTGATGTGATATTCTGAGGAGGTAAATCTACAACAACCCATGTTGAAGTAGATGAAGTTGTATCCTTGTGTTGACGATGATTGGTATCATCATTCTTATCATGAGTGACAGCGGAAGACTTCGATACAACATGTTTCTCCCCCGTGAAATATTCATCAAACATTGGTCCATATAACATTTCCAACTCTTCAATTGTCGTGTTTACTGTCATATCTGCTCATGAAACATTTCATTGAACCAACTTTAAACTTGACGGTTCATTGCTTTGGTCTTGAGTTCCGAGTTCCGTGCGGTTGTGAACAGAAGTCGTTTGCCGTTGTGGATCGGGACTTAAATTTTTTTGTTCAAGTGCCATTTCTTGTAATTCATTAAATCGGATGTGAATAGTCTCGACTATCAGTTTTGTTCTCTTTTTGTAAACTCTATATCCCTTAGACTGAGTCGCATATCCCACAAGAATACATGCATCACCTTTTTCTTTCATCTTGTCCAGATTTTCACCATCGCGAATAATGTAACACGTACATCCAAAACCATGAAGGTGTTGGAGTGAAGGTTTTCGATCATGAATTATGTGATATGGTGTCTTTTCGTGTCTTGGGATAATTAAGGATCGGTTTTGTGTGTAGCATGCGGTTGACACGGCTTCGGCCCAAAAGAATAGTGTAAGTTTTGAAGTGGATAATAATGTTCGAGCAGCCTCAACCAAAGTACGGTTTCGTCTTTCAACAACGTCGTTTTGTTCGGGTGTTCGAGCAATAGATGTTTCATGTTCAATTCCTTCAGCTTCAAAATAGTTTCTCAGAGTTGAATTCAAAAATTATGTGCCTCTGTCAGTACGAACCACTTTTATTTGAGCTTGAAGACCACGTTGTATCGGTTTTAGGAAGTTGATGAGAACTTCGGGTGTTTCATCCTTGGACCTCAAGAAGTGAGTCCATGTGTACCTTGAGTAATCATCAACAATTACCATAACATATTTCTTTCCGTTGATACTATGAACACGCATGGGACCACACAAATCGATATGAAGAAGATCTAACCGTCCTTTAGAGCTTGGTGTAGTCTTTATCTTAAAGCTGCTGCGTTTAGATTTACAAAGCTCACAAGAAGAACAAAGATGATCTTTGATGAATTTCAAGCTTGGAAGGCCTCTCACAATATCTTTCTTGGAAAGCAAGTTGATGGTATCAAAATTAAGATGAGATAAACGTTGATGCCATAACCATACCTGAGTCGTTGATGCTTTAGCCATGAAGCAAATTGGAGTTGATGATCACGAACAAAACATGTCTTCTTTCTGAAAGCAACTTCTAAATCTGCATCACAGAATTGACCAACCGAGAAAAGATTGTGATTGAGCCCTTCGACGTAGTATACCCTTTTTATCGTTATATTTTCCTGAACCAAATGTCCATATCCTAGGATCGGTGCAAATTGAACATTTCCGAATCGGACCGTACCCAGGAACTTCTCCACGAAGTTAATTAAAAGTTTGAGATTCCCCGTCATGTGCTTCGTGCATCCGGAGTCCAGTATGAAGAGAATTATTTGTATCACCTGAAAAAGAGTTAGAACGCGATGGAGCATTTGATAAACTGGATACCACAGTAGTTGTGATTGTAGAATCATTAGTGTCCTTAGCAACATTTAAAGGCATACTAACACTCGTTGTCACATTTTCTGTCCTAACTTTAGGCATCCATTTATATCCCGGAGGACATTGATTTGCAAACCACCCTTTCCAAGACTTGCTAGCAAACTCATATAATTCCCTAATTCTGTTTCTAGGGTTCTTAGTGGTAGAGTCTGATGCATTACTTTTTTTAGTGGGAGTTGCACCAGAATGGTTCACTTTGCGTTTGGGTTTACTAGCACTAATAGGCATCGCTACTTGCTTCTTAGTTCTAGTATCTACGCCTTTGACATTATTCATAGCACACATAGTATGATTAGCATTATCACATTTTCCACATTTGACACAAACAAATTTAACATTCAAAGCATTCAAATCGTTCAAAGCATTTAATTTGTCATTACACGCGATTACAAACTTTTTATTCTTAAAAACATTCATATTCCTAGGATGTTCTTCTACTTCTTTCATCTTCCATTGAATCTTGTGTTTCCTGACCTTATCATTCACTTGAGTGCTCTTAAGCTGAGGCCGACTAACACTAGTAGTGGAGACTACTCCTGTAGTAGAAGACACACGAGTATTAGTGTTTCTAGAAGTCTGAGGCGATTGACTGATTTTGTTTGTGGGTTTAGTGGTCATTCTATACATCCCTGGTTTAATCACATTATTGTGCTTAACGCTTGGTGCTACAGTATTCCTTATAGGTTGATTGTGTGGTAATCTTTCCTTTCCATCCATCTTGGGGGCAAACACAGGTTTTGCAAACGAGGAATTTGAGAAAGCAGATGGTTTTCCCAAGATAGAGGATCTATTCACTTTAGAGGCATTGGGTTGTCTAACAACAGGTTTCTTAACGCTAGGTTCCACAACTTTACCACCCATCTTAGCAACGAGTTTCTTCAACGCTGCTATTGCTATGTCTTTTTCTTGTAGCTGAGCTTTCAAATCCGAAATATCAAGACTTTTCTCGTTTAGTAATCGACATGACTCAGATAATTTTACTTCCAAAGGTGTATCATTTGAAAAGCTGCCAACTTTCTTTTGTAAAGCAAGTTCAAGTGAGTGACAATGTTTTTGAAGATAATCATATCTGTGTTGAAGTAACAAAAACTCTTTTTGGTCAACTTTATTCGAAAGATCAGTTTCAAGACGTTCACATTCTTTAACTTGATCAATATATTTGCATGTAACATCAGAATATTCATCAATATTAGCACAAGATGTAACATAAACACACATAATATCTTTTGAGAGACATTCATGTAAGAGTAGATCATATGTTGTAGAAAACTCGTCTCTTTCAGGTTGATGGTCGTTCACTTCTTGTTCAAGAGATTCTACATATTTCAAATCATCAAACATTTCTTGCTTAATTAATGTTTCAAATCCAAAATATGTTTTTGCGTTCTTTCCGCAAGCGGAATCAAAATACTTTTCACAAGCACAATTAAATCGTGAGGAATTTCTTTGTCTCCTTTCGAAAGTTCACGTTTTTTCCAGTCATCATCAACAACCTTTTTGAAATTTTCAATGTTACTCTTTAGACTACTAAGTGCTTGCTTACTCATGCTTACAGAAGCTTTAAATGGCAAGTACTCAATAAATTTTGAAACATTAGTTTTCTTAGTGGCAAAAGCTTGTCTCCATTAATTCTTATTTGTTCACATTCGAAAAATATTTGCTCACGAGTCTTCTGTGTTTGCGGTTTGAAAAGACCATAAAGACTGTTTTCTTAAGCATAATTATATGGTTTAACAAATTCTTTATTAACTTTTGGTCTACTCTCTTCTTCCACATCGTTTGTCTCTTCACTATCGGGCCTAACAACAAGGCAATCAAGATCGGTCCATTGGGACTCATCAAGATATAAGTGTTGATTCGCAGATTGAGCTTGCTCAAGGTACTTAGGATTTGAAAAACTAGGTCTATCCTTGAAGAACGAACGAGGTGCCAACATTCTCATGGTTTTAATTGATTGATTAGTTTTGTAAACGATTTTCTTGTAAAAATCAATTTGAGTTTCAAGTTCCACCATTTTGTCGATGTCATGCGCTTGTTTAGTTTTGAAATCCTTTTCCATCTTTTCAACCACAGCTTTCTTTTTATTAACAAGATTAGTTTTATCCTCTTGAAGAAAACCATTTACTTGAGTTATCTCAATGACTTTAGTGGTAGCAAGATATTTTTTGTGACGTTCAGTACTCAAAGAGGTGTTATAATTACGTTTCTCTTGTTCAAGCAGCTTAAGAGTTTCGTTATATTTCTGTTGAAAATCGTCCTTTTTGACATTAATTAAACATCCTTTGTACCTCTCAATCTCATTGGTCTTTTGAAGAAGCTGAGCTCTATAGCTGTCAATGGTCTCACTAGATTTAATTAGATCAGCTTTGCATTCTTCAAAATTATGAGTGATCGTAGCATTTGCCTTCTTTAATTGCTTTTGACTTTTTCTATTTTCTTTGACATCTCTTTGTAAAGAAGCAATTAAGTTAGCTAGCGCAATACGCTCCTCGTCATCATTATACTCATTTGCATGTTGCTCATCCTCAGACTCATTATTCCACATGTTTGATGAATCGGGTGTGGTATTGCTATCAACCGTTTCCATCATACATGTGTCATTAATAGCTTTGGGTAGCTCAAAATGCTCATGAATATTACCAAACACATTATATTCCTCTTCAGTGTGTACCTTATCGATTGGCTCAGTATCAAAGATAGGACGATTGTCATCTTCAATGACGTTGAGACATTATTCAACCTTTGCCATGTACGAGTAATGTGCTTCAAGTTCTTGATCGGAGGCTTCATCATTAGTATCATCAAGCATTGCTCCTTCCTCAGCCGACAATTTAACCCCAACTTCCATCTTCTTACAAAGCAGCATCTTTTCCTTATGATAACCCGAATCCCTAACTCGTTTCGGCTTTCTGCATTCCTTTGCCATATGCCCATAACCTTGACAATTAAAGCACTGAATCCCACTTTGCTGAACCACTTGAGTACCAACAGTTTCCCTATTCCCAGCAGCAGTAGCAATCCTCTGAGTATCATACTTAGCAGTTTTTCGATCATACCGTGCAGAACCTTCAACATGTATTGGATTACGTCGATCATACCTTGGAGGACTTTCATCACTTTGACTTGTGTCATACCTTTGAGGAGTCTCAACATATTGATTCCTTGTATTTGATGATGTTCGAAGATTGTTGTTGGTGGGTTTGAAGATTTTCTTGTAGGTCTTCATAATGAAAGCAATTTGTTGCTTCATCTCCCTATCCTTCTGAGCTAGTTCTTCATCACTGTCCTCTTCAGATGATGGCTCAGGTGATGGTGATGGTGCTCTTGGTTCTTTGTCTCGTGATCTTGTAGGAGTTGAATACTTAGATGAAGTGGAGTATCTTGGTGAAGAGGATGTGGTGGAGTATCTTGGTGATGAGGATGTAGTGGAGTATGATTTTAGATCATGAGAGCGATGATCTTGGACATGGTGAGTGGTAGACACTAAAGCAAGTGGATTAGCAGTCTTTGCTACCCGTTCAGCTCGAAGTTCATTTGCCTCATTCTGAAATTGTTTCAAAATGTCAAAGAGCGTATGATAGTTGACCTCGTCCAACTTATTTTGTTGTTTCACCAATGTTACAAATCGTGTCCACTCGGTTTGAAGTTGTTGTAGAAACCGCACATTGACTTGCATGGTGGAGACTTGCAGATTGTTACTTGTCATGTCATTCATCATCTTGTAGAACCTTAAGTAATATGAATCAATTGATTCCCCATCCAATGATGTAAACTTACCAAAGTTCCAGAACAAGTTAGTTTTGACATCTTGCTTGTTTAGTGATTCTCCTTGTTGCAAGCGTTCAATGGCAAACCACATTTCTTTGCAATAGAGCATGCATCAACCGTTGAGTAAATATCATCTCCAATCCCACTTAGAATCAAATAGATTGCTTATTTCTCTACATCAATCCAAGCACGGTTCTCTTTCAAAGTGTTCTCATATGTTTCCGTAATTGTTTACTCATCGGAACCGAACGTCGATTCGGTTGCTGGAACTGCAGGAATGGTAATTATAGTGAGGTTATAGGGTACTTCTTTGATGCAACGGCGAAGAACATCACCATTGGGTTTAGTTTCAAGATATCGAAGGAATCGTGATTGCCATTGTGCATATCGACCAGTCACAAGCATTGGTGGTCTCTCTTTATTACCCGCGACCATAATGTTGTTGTTAGTCACACGATATTCTTGTGTAGAATCCATCTCGATAATCTTTGAAGTGTAGAAGTGAATAGGATCTTAAGTGGATGAGGTGTGATTGGATTGTGGTTGATATTTCGAGAAACTATGTGAAAAACCCTAAATAATGTCGTCTTGAGGAATCAAAAAACACATTTTTCAAAAATTTGCAAAGATTTCGCAATGTAGTTCAAAGTTACACAATTCCGCAAAGTTAAAAAAAGGTGTATAATTCCGCAATGTGTTATGATTCCGTAATGTGTTATGATTCTGCAATACTTGGTGAGGTATGATTCCGCAATAACCACAAGTATATAATTCCGCAAAATGCTAGAGTTATAATTCCGCAATATGATCTAAGATTCAATTCCGAAATCCTATATGTGGAACAATTCCGCAACTCTTGAAGATTCAATTCCGCAATTCTTGAAATAATTCAATCTGCAATCCTATATGTGGAACAATTCCGCAATTCTTGAAAAAATTCAATTCCGCAATCCTATATGAAGTACAATTCCGCAATACTCAAACGTGTAACAATTCCGCAATACCAAAAAGTATTCAATTTCGCAATGCCAAAAAGTATTCAATTTCGCAATGACAAAAAGTATTCAATTTCGCAATGCCAAAAAGTGTTCAATTTCGCAATGTGAAGATAGATTGTGAAATTATGACAGATTTTCCTAAAAAATGGGATCTTGGAAGAACTTTATGGAATTCGATATTTCAAGCCTAAAAAGAAGCCAAACACCACAAAATTTCACGTTTTTAACCGATCTTAGTAACCCAAATCACTACCACGCCTATGTAGTTGATTTGTCTACTCACCAACACCACGAAAACGCAATTTTTTTTATAAATCGAGCTATTTAGGAAGAAAAACCCCACGAAATCAATATGAAAACAAAAACCAATCACGTATCTACCCCGTGGCGATTGATACCAATTGTTGTCCCATATTATTAGATGATTAAACAAGAAAGAAAGGTAGATAAAAGATGAATTCTAGAGAGAGAAACTAGAGAGAGAAAAGAGAGAGAAGTGTGTGAAACTTTTTGGAATATTAGATTAGAGAGAAATGAATCAACCAACACCCTTCCCAAGATGATAGGAAGGGTATTTATAGCCTTTGCCTACATGTGGCTTAATGGGCTATAGTTTGATTGGGCCGCGCTTGAATAAATGCTTAGTACCTTAAAAGAGGTCTTTTAAGCTAACCATCAAGCCCGTAATGTCACGACTATTTTAACTAACTATTACAACGTTCAAACAAATATTACAATATAAACCTATGATCGAACATTCTTGTTTGACTTAATATTTTGAGGCTAACAACGCACAACGCACATGAAATGAGTTTAAATAAGTATCCACGTCAGACTCCACTATCACAAACCCTGCATCGAGAAATGGGAAAGACACTAACCACGTCAGAGGAGCCAACTGCCGAACACTGTAGGATGAAGAAAGCATTTTAGACACGTGCCGCAAGATCCCATGCGTCTATAGTGTATATAAATGCAGTCTTATAGACATTCAACCTTCTTCTTTACCTATCCAAAAAACCCTCCCACCATTGTTGAAAATAGCAGGAAACAATACTTTTGATCAAGTACAACTCCATCCCCGTCTTAAAATATTGGCAAGGAAAAAATGGTAGCACAGCTGTTTGATGTGACGTCCCGTATATCAGAACAAGAACTCTCCCGTTTCGCCACTAAATACCATATATCTTCAGATCTCCATCCAACTGTGCCAGATCCACAAGCACATATTGGAAGTTTCCCTGATGGAAAAATTGGTATATACACCAGGTTCATCGAGTTTTCCAACAATCGCATACCCCTAAGCCGTTTTTTGATGGATATACTAAGCTACTACAGCATACACCTTTCACAATTGCATTGTATAGGTGCCGCCAAAATCTCAAATTTTGAAATAAACTGCTTACTTAAGAACGTCGACCCAATAATTAACCTGTTCCGCGCCTTCTACCGACCCTCGTGGATAAACGGGTGGATATCTTTGCAAAACGCCCTGGTCAATTACAATGTTACTCGGTAAAGATAGATTCTCTGAAGAAGTGGAACGATAAATTCTTCTGGGTAGATAAGGTTGTATTTCCTTTCGATTATGATTTCATCACCCCCGAGACAATGATGAAAGATGACCGCCCCATTGTTGGCTCGTACAATGAAGCAGACGCACAGATAATTACCACCGATCAGATACCAATGCAGGAATACCCAGCTTCCCTACTATACGCCATAGTACTGAGCCATACATCGACCCTGCTTGCAAACCACCTTCCCCAATACTTTGATGAACTCGACCATGGTAAGGACCTTGTAGTCCCAAAAAATCAAAAATCCAAATGACTTATGCGCATATACTCAGATATTCCTTATACTTTTGCAGAACTAACTTATACACATCTCGTGAAGCGCGAGAATCCGTGCGCGGTGACTATGCGTGCTCGACCTTTCACACCATTCGAGCTATCTAATGGATGGCGCGTTGGTCAACGCACCGTGGCCCTGGAGTTTCCTTACCCAACACATGGAGGAAGCACCGAGAGGATAACTGCAGTAAATGCTACTCCCATCCGAAGTGTGCCATGTACCATAGAGTCTTCATTAGAGGAAACGAACCTGGGAGATGAAGAAGACTATGGTTTCGAAAGGGACTCCCACATAGGTCCATCAGAAGAGATCATACATGTTCCTAGCTACAAAAAATTACCTTGCTCCCCCACACAGCAAATTCCCAAAAGGGGAAGAACACTGCAGTCTAGACCTCGCGCTGATGTGACTTCGTGGGGAATACTCTCAAGGCCGCGGGAAAAGACACATATATCCAGGTACATCACCACGCCATTCCTTACCATCAGTTCGAAACAAACAATGCGTGCACTTCTTTAACACTCGTAGGATATCAAATTTGCAGCTCCCATGGTGCAACGACCAAAGCTGGTATCCGCACCTCTAAGTCTACCAGATTCCTTCCTCCTTGGAACTGCACCCGCTCATGCGCACTGGATAGGGCAGCTGTATGTGAGGATTTCCTCCAACATCTAACTCCCCCTGGCTGCGCCCAACTTTTGCACGAAATTCCCGACAAAATACTAATGAGAGAGTTAGATACAGTTGCGTCATAGGAAATAACACTAGTCTCTTATTTGAAAAAGAAGGTATCACATCTGTCAGAGCATCTGGCACAAGCAAACCAAAAGTCAACCAAGCAACAGAACAAAAAGACTGTGAACTCTCAATTTTCTAGTGAGAGCTTGCACGTTTGCGCATTGTGTCCAGCATAAATGCCGGATCAATCCAATATTTAGAGGACAAAAAGGCATCATTATCTGAACTTATAGATCGCGAGCGTCGCTTGCGCGTGAAGTAAGAGGATGAAAACCACTGGGCTATGTCTAAGCTAGAAGAAGGTATGAGTGCCCTCACTTTGAATTGTAACAATTTTGCTGCCAATTGTCACAAAGATATGGCTAAGAAATCCGAGATGCTGAAGTATATGAGCACTGATTTTGATGAAGAGCTCTATCCGCACCTCATCGCCGTGCGCGCGGAGAATCATTGGTTAATAAAGCATGGTATGCCATTAGCTGCGAAAGGTGCCATGGAGCTGCCTAACCTCAATAAGGCGATCAAGGACATCTTCGATGCCGCGGTGGCTACTAGGACAAAGCGCATGGAGTGCGACTGGAAGGAGAATTTACTAACGGGACCCTTGGAGGGTAATGAATTTATTGCAGGTACGCACAAGAGATCTTCGACGCCTGCATTCCATAGACTAGAAGACCTCCCACTGCCCATCATAGACCGCATTGAGAAAGATCAAGATTTTCCTATAACTGTGATCATGGCCGGCCTTACCTTAGCAAGCCATTGCGCATAGAAAACGGAAGAAGGTCCCCATGCCATGGCCAAACAGGATATTTCTCACCTACAGGTCCCTGTCTATATCTCTAGTGCACCAATAATGATTTCGTTGGAAAATAAGTTGAAGCAGCACGTGAGACGTGTTGCGAAGAAGAACCGAACTTCAACTAAAGGTGTCGCTATTGGTTTAGGTTTAGCGCACCCTAGTCGATCTGATGGTGTAGCAGTTAGCCTGCCTTCCATCGATGTATATCACACACGCGTGCTGTAGTGCATGAAGGATGAATGGATACAGCACCGCGCGTCATTGAACCCATCACACCGCAGGTTGAAAATGTCACTGTCAGCGAGCGACCTTTTATAGAAGGCACCTTTCCTTACTATCCGCCTTGTACTAACTACGCACAATAACTTTGTAAATTAAAGGAATTTGTATAATACTTATAGCAACCCGTATGTTTGCCAGCACGTAGCGTCCTGCGCTACGCTCACGTTCATTATTACATATGTGTGTCCAGGTTTCTGCATTCACGCCTGAGTTAGTGAGACAGAACGCATGTTTATGAGTACACTCATTGGAGTGTGACTCTGAACTTATGGGTGAGCCAAAAGTTCATAACGTATGGGCCTGCCACTACTACCATAAGAAATGTCATAGAGAATGACATGTTTGTTCGGCGTGCACACTGTGTCTTGTACATATCCGTCATAAAGTATGCGGACTGCTATAGTTACCACAACGTCTTGTGGGAAGCTTCCTAACAAAGGATACCTGATCTGGCGCCGATGGGGGTGCATCCCTCTTACACGACAAGTTTAATTGGTAGGGTAAACTTATTCCTCTTATTTCACTAGGAAACGTTTTATTGTACATGTAAATCGGAAGGCCAAATTTATATATTTCAGAAAAGAAACAATACCCTTACGCATAAAAGATAAAAAAGAAAAAGATCATTTGGGCTGCGGAGCTAGCTAGGAACCACAGCGTTTTATTCATACTTTTTGCAAATGCTGAAACAAATAACAAAAAGAAAACCCTAAAAAACGATAATAAAGAAAAAATACATGGATCCTTATTGGGACTATCAGTAGCCAAGAGAATGGTCCATGCTAACGATGCGATATCTCAGGGAGAATATCGTCCAAAATTATGGCTGCCTCTTCAGTCACTTCTCGTAGGGCTGGATACTGACTCCACATAGCTACGCGCACTCATCCCAGTCCGTGAGAGTCCTTTGCTTGCCTCACCGTGCCGTTGTGTGCTTCGTGTTGCTGGTAGTATGCATGTACGATCCCGCTGCCGCATAGTGCGAGCAGTTATCCTGGCTGCGGGGGCGACTACTCCCCTGCGTTGTTGCTAGTGGTTACCTTTGGATGGGAGTAGTGTTGTTGCCCGCCGCGTAATATTTCCTATTGATGTTGCTAGGGAGCCAATAGTACGCCCTAGCTTTGAGAGCATTCCTCCTCCCTCTGCGCCTTTGGTTGAGTGTGGACTAGTAACCATATTAGAATTTATCCTACGTTTTGAGTCCGCCTGGCATCTCTGACAACGCACCACTCTTTTATGAGCATCCTTGTGCATAAATGGCCAAAAGTACCCTGAGCGAGCAATTTCCTCAACCACGACTATCGGGCCACGAGGACATACTCTTCTATGCGCGGCTTCCACCACTGCCCGCGCTTGATCTGGTGCCAGGCATTGCAACATCCGAACGTTGCCTGATTGTCTGTACAACGTTCCTTTGACAATTTTAACGTGCCTAGCTCTCACCTGTATTTGCCTAGCCTTCCTTCTGCTACTTGGCAACTTGTTATGCAACAAAAACTTTCTAATAGGTGTCATCCATGTTGGTGACTCCATGTCCGCGCTCACATTTTTGTACAAGATAAAATTGACTAGAACGTGACTAGGAGGTTTATCCATGTCCACAATAGAAAGTTGGTCCATGTCCACCGAGATTTCGCCCTTCTTTCCTGCATCCCTTCGTATAGCAAATTCTGTGAACTGTGTTGTCATGTCCCGTATCTTTTCTTTGTACTGGATTAGCACATGCCCTCGTGGCTCGCATGACCCCTCGACCCTACTTGCTACCAAAGGGTTGTATGCGTAGGCCACTAGGTTCTTCATGCCCATTCTAAGTGTCAATCTTAGACCTGCTATAAGGGCTTCAAAATCTGCTTCCATGTTAGTTGTTTGGAAGTCAAACAGCAATGCGTAGGTGATTTTTATGTCGCCCTGATTCGTGAGGATGAACCCTGCATCTGGTCCTCCGTTTCCTGCGAAACTTGTCAAGAAGAGGACCCACGGGAGCTCTGACAGCGATCCCTCGCGTACGAATGTGCTCTTTGCCTGGGATTCTTCCGAGATACGCCTCCTTCTTTTCATCTGTGAGCTGGGCTCCATATCGTGTTGACAACTGTCTACGTGCTTCCTTTTGGCGCTAGTGCTAGAAGTGTTGGTACCCCCCTTCGAGTGTGTCTATGTTACAGATAGTGACTACTCCATCTTGCACTAGAAATTTGAACATACCATGTGCTGTGGAAGGTATTTTGTGCAACGTTTTTAGTGTCGGCTGTCCAATTATCCCGTTGTATGATGATTGAGACCGCACAACCATGAAGTCCATCCACTCCGTTGTCGAGTGCTCTACGTTTCCAATGCTCACCTGTGTGCAGAGGTTTCCTAGTGGTCGATTTTTATTACCGCTAAACCCTGTGAGGATCTGTGCTGTTTCTTCCAGCTCCTTCCTTATTTCCCATGGTAGCCGCGCGAAACAATGTTCGTTCAATATGTTCGCTGCAGACCCCCCCCCCCCCCCCCCCCCCCGCGCGTCGACGCACATGCCTTCTATAGTGTGGTCCCCGAGGGCTATGTCAATTGTCAGCGACCCGACTCTATAGTCCATATCTGAAAGAATAGAGAATGTTATTTCTTTATCGTGCAAAAATTCTACAACCACTCTTCTTTGCATGCAAGATTTTTCCCTTTCTACCATGTATATGGTTATGGGTTTATCTTTCTGTTTCTTCGCTTCACCCTTCTTCGTATCCGTGCTCTTTCTCTAGTCTCTTATCAGGTGGTTTAGCTTCCCTGCTTTGACAAGGCTCTGAATGTGCCTTTTCAATTGAATGCACTCATTAGTAGCATGTCTTTTATCATCATGGTATTCGTAATGTTTTGTGTTATCCTGTTTATCTGTTGGTCCCATCATTGGGCTAGGCTTTGGAAAACTTTCTCCTTCTGATAGGAATATCTCCCTGGAGGTTTTTTGCAGCGGGGTGAACTTGTTGTTGTTGTTGCGCCCTTGCTTTACCGTTCCTTGGAAGTCCAACGTGCGACTGATGTTTTGCCCATATGATTGTTTCTTGGGCCGGTCTTGGTACTTGTAGCCTGATGTCATCTGCCTGCTATCTACTGCCGTGTTTCTCCTTGGATAAATGCTCGGACCTTTTTCATTACCCCGTCAAATGTTGTCGGGGTTCTGTCGTTCAACTTTTTTATTAGGTCCGGGTTGGTGATGCCTGCGAGGAATCCAGAAATTATAAGAATATCCGGGCAATCCTTAATCTAGTTGCATTCTGATTTGAAGCGCTCCATGAAGTCTTCGAGGCTTTCGTTGTGCCACTGCTTCACTCTCGCAAGTGAAACGGGGCTTTTGTCGTACTTCTTCTGCTGCACATAATTTCTTCGGAACGCTCTCTTAAGTTTTTCGAACCCATGAATGCTCCTTGGCGGGAGACGGTCGAACCATGTTCGAGCGTTCCCGATGAGCGTTGAGTTGAAAATGTGACACCATACGGCTTCTGGCCATTGTTCTATCCCTGCTTGAGATTCGAACACTTTTAGGTGATCATCTGGATCCGTCGTACCGTCGTAGGTCTTGACATTGGACGGCATGCGTCTTTTTTTGTTATCCCTGAAAGTAGTTATGCGCTCTGAAAACGCACTTCCTTTCTCTCGATGCCATGGCAAGGTCCATTGATCTTCACCTTGTATCCTTGGATTTTTGGGTGTCCTGCGGTGTTTTCTGTCGTAGTCACAGGAATCAGAATCCTCAGTGGATGAAGGGGAGACCCTTTTATGGCGAGGGTGGCGGTCGCTATAATTAGAGTCTGAGGAATCTTCACTTGAAGAGGTCCTCTTGCGCACCCTTCCAGTGCTCTTATTCCTTTCCTGAACTTGTAGATCCTAAAATGAATCTCCTTCTAAAGGCCCTAGTCTTTTAAGGGCGCTTCGTCTACCAGTAGGGTCGGGCCCTAATATGTCCTTCACGCTTGTGCGCTGATGGTTATTGACTGGTGTAATGAAACCGTCCTCTTCTCTTGGGTTCTCAGAACTGTCTGAGGACGATGCGTCTTCAATGAGAGGCACATCCGAAGCAGATGTTGGGATCTCAGTCGTTCTTTCTTTCTTTCTCTTCTCCTTTCTAGCTTCCTTGCTAGGTCTTGACCCTTCCCTAGCCTTAAATTCTTTATCGAAGTCTAGACTGATCCGAAGATCTCTTGTTAGATTTGCCCTCATCTGCGCCCTCATGAGTGGGATCAAAGCCTCATAGTTTTCTGCGACATAGTCGCTCATACTTTGCTTTACCGAGGGGGGAATTTCCGTCTCAGCTTGCGGATCTATCACAGCCTTTGTGCCCAGAGCATCCTTGTGGCCTTGATCAGGGATCTCCCTAGATGACGATGCATCCCTGACTGTCTGTGGGGTAGAAGTGACTAGTGGAGAGAAAGATACTTGCAGTCCCTTCCCTCCACGACCTGGGTTATTAGGTTCAAAGCTTGAGTATGGACCTATTGGCTTCTTGGATCCCCCCTTTGGTGGGGGAGGGTTTTCGCCACCTTTTGTCGTCACTTTAGAGCTTAGTGTGGGTCCCACGGATGGCGCCAACTTGTTGATACAAAAGTTGGATGGACCGAGCTTGACCCGAATTAGCCTTAATGCGAGGTCTTGTGGACTCCGGCTCTTGCACCAAGTGAAACTTGTTTTGAGGACCCTGCGTACTAAACAAACACCGTTAGACTTATCATAGGTTGGTGACCCATGATTAGACTCCAGCGTGAGAGTAGGTAATCGATTTGATTATATAGTGTTTAAGGGTATTGTGTGTATCGTACCTTTGTGGAACCTATGAGGTTCCTTTTATACCCGAGAGAGTCCTGGCTGGGCTCTCCAACTCTTGCGGCCAAAGGAAGAGATAATGACCTAAAATAGCTTGATCCTTATCGCATAACCAAGGCAAGTGTATATATCTTACCCTTAGGCGAATATATCTATATGATAGATTATATTCTGTCTGATCCTGTCACGCTGCGACAAGGACCTGGCTAAGTAATCAGCCATATGTGCGACAGCGGCTTACCGGGCCTCCTGGACTACGCGCGTGCATCGCACAAGCATTCAATCCATTCTTGATGGATGCGGGTAGTACCCGTGAGTTAGACTATCCAGCCCGACTAGGGACTATACGTCATTAGTAATAATCAAGTTTTCATACCCTCACGTGGATGTCGTCTTCATGTTGATTTAGATTCATGTCTCCTTATGAAGATTATGTTTTTCAGCAGGGTGATGATGCTTTCATGCTAAAATACAGAAGGGTTACAGTAAACTCTGTTTTCATGATAAATCATGGTTGGCCTTCATCAATAATGTCCTCATACTGACTATTGATGAAACTCCGTTTAATCATACTTTTGAGCCTCTATACAACCAGCATTAAGTCTACGTAGGAATTGTCAGCCTATCATGTTACTCGTTTCAGTTCAGTTTACTGACCGTTTAAATCAATTTATTTTCATTTGATCATGACAGACGATTGACACCAGTATCGATCATATCAGCAAACTTTCATCGGTACTACATGTACAGTATTCTATGTGTACTTCATGTCCAGTTTTCCAGGTGTACTCGATGTACCTTTGTAAAACCCGTATTTAATTTTCGAATATTAAATACGCGGTTTCGAGAACGTACGTATAAGATTAAAAAAAATGATGAAGACTATATGTGTCTTATAAAAGCCGGCCAAAGAAAAAAAAAGGAATGAATAAGAAAGAAAGAATAAAAAAAATAAAAAAAATGGAAACTTTATTAAAAAAAAGGGGGCCGGATTTATGAAAAAAAAGAAGAAAAAAAAACTTGGGCCAAAGCCCATTTTATGAAAAATTATGACGGGGGGTTACCCCTTCTCCACAGTCAGACGAAAAAAAAGAAGGGAAAATTAGGGTTGTGGCTTTTTGGAGCCTGCCGACACAAAAGACAAATAAAAAGGGGGACGAGGTTTGTTGTCTTTGATCATCGAATTGAAGCATGTTATCACAAATCCTTTAATCATGTATCGGTAATCCTTTCCATTTTTATTTATATCTCGAAATTTTGTTTTTTTAACAAGAACACACGAATTCTAAACTTTGAACATGGAATGGATTCGTGGGTGTTTGGTTTTACTGCTACACGTGAACCGAGGCCAGCAGAGGTCTCGGTGTGTTTGCCGCTGCCAGCCACGACCAAAGCAGGTCGGTGGCGCCTCTTCCTTTGGCCGGCCGTGAACCAAAAAACCCAAAACAGGGGGGTAATGCGTATAAAGGTGTGTCGGGTTTGGGTGATTACACAAAAATGAGACGCCATCATGTCTCGGTGGTCTTTTCTTGTGATCAGTCGCGACCCAAACGAAAACAGTGAGAAAACGCAGCAACAGGGGGTGTTTGGGATTAGCAGACAATAAGGGTGCGTTTGGGTTTATAAACAGTGGGAACATAACAAGACAGTGGGAACATTTAACAAACAGTGGGAACATTATAAATCAGTGGGAACATCATAGAGGTCAGCGGGAAAAAGGTTTGGACAGAAATTAGAGTTTTTAATATAAGATTAGCGACAGTTTAGTGACACTAAAATCTGTCGCAGTTTAGTAGTAAAAGTTTTATTGACAGTTTTAAGCCCAGTTTTTAGTCACAGATTTTAGTGACAGAATTTTCTGTCGCAGATTTTAATAGGCAGGATTTAATAGTAATTGTTTGATTTAGTGCGACCGAGGATGGTTATCTCGGTAGGCTCGGGACTAACATTTTAAAAAGGATAAAACGACGATTTAATTATACCTCATTTATCACTTAAATATATAAACGTTTAAACGATTTATTTAGTAAAATAAATTTATTTTATTATATTAAATTAGTTTTATAAAATTTAAAAGGGGTATAATATTATTAAATGATATTATTATTTTGGAAACGTTCTAATTTAGGAAACTTTTTTATTTTTAGCAGGTTACCTAATATAGTATTAATATATCGTCAGAATACGCTTGTACCGTAACTAATAGTAGAACGATAATACATTAAAATGAATTATTATAAGATCAGATTTATCAGTTAATATACGTACAGAATTTCAGAAATAAAATAAATAAATGAAAAGCCAATAAGAACATGAAATTAAATAAGCGAATACCAGTTTACTTATTTACGTCCCTTATTCATGTAGCTCGCGTGAAATCAGAGTAGACTTTCTGTCAGTTGATCGCGGTCGGTTACTGGACACGAGGTACGGACTTCCCTCCTTTCAGTAAGGACTTCCTTTCTATGCATGATTAGGATTTCCCGTCTGCAGCCAATGTTTTTTTCTTCCCGTATGTGTTTAAGCTTATCAGAAATCATGTTAAAAACGAAATAAGTTGCCTGAGCATTATATACAAGCACGATCAGTTTATGTACTAGTTACGGAGGTACCGTAACCACGGCACTAGAGGCACCGGTGTCGTGACTCACATGCAGGAGAGTGATATCCTGCATCGTCCCACTCATGTTCAGTTTGGCCATTTTTATATGTATGTTTAGTGGGGCGTATGGATGCATCCTAGGCTTATCAGTTTACAAGTTATCAGGGTAAATGTGGTGTGTGCTCTACATCCTTCACATTGGAGCTGATCCCTCCACCCAACACAGTTATTTAGAGGTCACCCCTCTACAGCATGACGAGGTCACCCCTCCAGTTATTCATGCACGGTTGTTACAGCACGTGACCTATATAAGCTTTGGCAAATTAAAATACAGTAAATGCATATTTTCCGATTTAATAGTTAATAATTCAGTTTCAGTATGTATGAACCAGGTTTCTCAAATTTTATACAGACTTCTAGCACATGTTACATATCATTCTCATAGTTTCATTAGTTGTTATCTATTCCATTACTTTCAGTACATTCTTATCATGCTTTTTATCCGTTCACTGAGCGTTATGCTCAGTCGTAGTTCCTTTCGTGTTCTAACGGCAGGTACACCAGGACACTCTTAGGATTCTGAGAGCATGTGCATTTGGATGGAAGCTATCCAGACTTCTTACTTTATGCATTTCTTACATTATTCTGCTTATTTGGACATTGTTTTGTCCTTTCCTTCAGTATTTACTTTTCATGTTTTGAGCTTAGGTTGGATTACCGATGTTTGATTCCGGTATTTCCGTTATGGTAATTTAATGTTTTAGGACATTTACCTTATGCTTTGATGACACACCATAAATACACATAACGTTCCACTTATCCAAGTGGGGTGTTACAATTATGGTATCAGAGCGCAAGGTTCGACCTGTAGGCTCTAAAACTTGACCTGTGACTAGTGGATAGTCACCCGAAACTCCCAGATATTGGCGTTGTTATCTTTCATATTTTTCATGCATTTATTAGTCAGTTTTCTTCTATTATCAGTCAGTTTTCCAAAAGTTTTGACTAAGTAAAAGGTTGGTACAAGACTGACCATATTTAGTCGCATGTGCTTTTCTGCAAATTTTGTTTTGGTGAACCGACCCATAGACGTTCACCCTTGCCCGTTCAGATTTTTGTATTGGTGAACCGACCCATAGGCGTTCATCCTTACTCATGACAGATTCATATTTTCAGTCAATTGTTACTTGGTGAACCAGCCATAAACGTTCACCATTATTCAGGTCAAATTTTCATGCTTTATAGTCGAATGTTGTTTTGTGAACCGATCCATAGTTATTCACCTTTGTCATATCAGGATATTACATAAAATTTTGACAAGTATGGATTGGACTACAATCATCCATATTTAGTCCCAGATCATAAAATTTATATGCATGACAGTTCTTAGAAAATTTTGATAAGTATGGATCGAACCAGAATCGCCCATGCCTAGTCACATGTTTTCATCTTTGAATTCCATGGGTTGCACCATAGCCATCCATATCAGTCGTTGTTAAACACCAGTTGATCATACTCTTATGCTCTTTGTGACAGTCCAATTTTCACAATCTCAAGTTAATGTTGTTTCCACGCTGATTCAGTTTCATGTCTCCTTACAAGGATTATGCTTTCAGCAGAGTGATGATGTTTTCATGCTAAGATACAGAAGGGTTACAGTAAAACCATATTTCATGATAAATCATGTTCTGGCCTTCATCAATCATGTCTTCATATTGAACATTGATGAAACTCCGGTTAATCATATTTTTCAGCCTCCGTACAACCAGCATTAAGTCTGCGCAGGAATTACAGGCTATCATGTTACTCGTTTCAGTTCAGTTTACTACCGTTTAAATAAATTTATTCTTTGATAACGTCAGACAATTAACACCAGTATCGATCATCCCATAAAATTTCCACCAGCGTCATGTACAGTATTCCATATGTATCACATGTACAGTGTCTCGGTGATACTCCATGTATAGTATTGCATGTGTACTCCACGTACAGTATCTCAGATATGCTCCATGTGCAGTCTTCATTCTGTACTTCATGTACAGTAGTCCAGGTGTACCCCAAGTACCCTACTCCATGGATATTGCTAATCGATTCTCAATCATCTCAGGCGTTTCCACTTGTCGATATTCTACCAGGTACTGATGTTGCTCGTGAGTCGAATATTTTGCCAGATGCTGATGCCGCTGACACTTTGAAGACTTCACAAATGCTGATGCTGCTGATACTTTGGAGATTTCTCAAGATGCTGATGCCGTTTATACGATGAAGACTCTACAGAACAAAGACAAAAACTATAAATTTGAAATGTCTGACAAGAATAAATTTCAACCATCAGACACTACCATTCCATTCCATACTTTTACCTCCTCAGCTAGATGTCACATTTCACCCAGCTAACCGTTATTCAGAAGAGTGGGAACCGGAACCAGCCGACCACTCAGCAAAATAGTTACATGAAAGTGACAGACAAAGCAGTAGTGACAACCATCGTACTTATAATTAATCAGCCAGTAACCATCGAAACTCCGGCACGGACGTGACAAGAAATACAAGAGGTCAGTAGTCTAACCGGTTCCCCAATCCTAGCAGTTACCAAAAAATTTCAGCCTTGTCCAGATTAGTCCACTAAACACATGTCAAGACATCAGTCAAGACATAGGTCTCATGTATCATTTCGGAAGACACATATCAGGACACCATTCATTGTAAACGTCATACGAATCTTTTCTCAAAATACCAGTCAGAACTCATAACTCATGTATGTTTCTAAACCATGCCCTCGGTAATTCAGGGTACCCTTCAGAAAGAGGTATACCCGTTTTGTTATGCCACGCATAAACCAGACCATAAAAATTTAATTACCACCACTAGAGAATTATTTAGGTTAGACACGCAGTGTTCATTCTGCGAGGTTACAAACAAACACATTCAGCGAAAGTCGCCACGTTTACTTCACGTATTATTATGACAACTTTATCTTAAAACAGTATTTACCTACCTCCCAGCCAGAAAAGACTCCACGGTATTACCTATATTTATAAGGTTTTTCCTTCCAGTTGAAGACAAGATCCGTCTTACTAACTCCCAAAGATAGCAATGTTATTTTCTGCCATAAAAATCAGTACAAATTGTCCCAGCTTTACGAGCACGTGAATTATTATCTTTTAGTTGCGAAGACTTCTGGTCACCATTCATGATACGAATTCTAAAATTCCTTAAATCTATGATCAACAGATTATACTAAAATTTCCAGATGTCATTCCAGAAATTCCTTCCTAACTACGAGACATAATTTAACATCGAGCTTGTCTTAAGAACTGAACCTGTTTTCAAAACTCTTTATTGCAAGGCTTCAACTAAGTTAAAGAGTTGCAACATTTGCTGCAAAAGTTACCGGAACGAGGCCTTATTCGCCCTAGCGCACCACCTGGAAGTGCACCATTTATGTTTATCAGGAAGAAGGCCAGTATCATGAGATCATGTATCGACCACTAAAAATTTTTACAAGATCACCATTCTTAATCAATGTTCATTCCGTAAATAGCAGGTTTATCTGACCTGCTACGATGTCTTAAACATTTTCCAGAACAAATTTCCGATCATGCTACCATCAGTGGTGAGAGAAAGAACATGACGTTTCTAGACTGCTGTTGCACATATTACAGTCTCTCTAAAAAATTTGATTTTATACTTTTGAGCTCCCTAATACTCCAGCTATATTAAGAAATTAATGAATAAATTATTTTTTTCTTGACTCTCAGGCAATATCATCAGTATATTCATTGATCACATTCTGATCTGCCTAATGCTAGAGAAGAACACGAGACTCATCTTCTCACAGTTGTATAGAATCTTCAATAGGAGTTATTTTTATACACAACTTTCCAGATATAAATTTCCCTTGAACAAAGTGGCATTTCTGAGCCACCCTATTCAGCAGTAAGAATTTCAGACAATCTTGCGAAGGTGAAGGCCATCACCTGATGGTCCCGACCGACGCCCGTGAATGAAGTAAAAAGTCTTCTAGAACTCAATTGACTACTAGCGCAGAAGTTGTTGACAATTCTCACTAAAAAATTTTCCATGACTATTCAACAAGACTTCCACCAGAACGTCTCATATTCCCAAGCAGAATTTTGATAGAAGCAGCATCACACATTGATGCAGCTATGTTCATATCTAGGTGCATGACATACCTCAGGATTCAAGATAAAACGCAGTCATGTTAGTGAGTTACTATAATCCTTAGAAATTTCTGAACATCAGTGAGACGAAATTCCATGAAACTGTTATCAATTACCACAGACTCAAAAAAGTATGATACTATCTAAGTCATCGTCAACCATGTAATCAACCTGCGCATTTTCTTTCATCCGAGAGGATTACGCAGTAGCCGGATCTGAAGTAAATTTATCAGTAAATTGTAAGAATTCATGGTATTCCATCGACCATCATATTAGACGGAATTCATATTCACGATCACGTGTATGTTACGATCACTTTACGTTCACGTTTAACTTCACTTTCACGATTATGTCTCATTCACAATATGATGCTGATTCAGCTCATGTTTATGATATCTCATGATTTAAATTCAAGATTCGCATTTATGACGTTGTTCACGTTCAGGTTCATGTCCCATCTCCGGGGATACGTTCTAAGTCTTGTACCAGATCTGACTACAGAACTGTGAGAAAACCAGACTCAAGTTTAGCATGGTTTCTACATGACCAGACAGACGTTCACGTCTCAGGCCGTATCGTCGACATTCTTTCTTCGGTCTAAATACATTCATGATGTATCTTAGTATCACGTCCACAGTATGCTTCACGTATCACATTCATGATATAATTCATGCACATCGTTCTTTTTATGATCACGAACCACGTTCACAATTGCTCACGTAGCACGTTCACAATTGTTCACGTAGTTCATCCCTATATACTTTCAGCAGCTTGCTCAGATATGTACATGTTATCTTTCAGGATATTATACGTACCGTTTCATGTATCCACATGCTATAGCTTGTTCATTCTATCAGATTCAGGAAATCCATCTTAAGTATGGAACCAGGAACTATTCAGTATTCATCAGGTCAGGGTCATCAGGACCAAGATTTTTCATTGTGTTTAGACCTTTGAAGGAGTCGTTTCGAGCTGAAGTCCACCCGGAACAGAGGAGTCCATCCGGACCTCTTATCCTTTCCTTCAATAATTCGGTTAAATTCTTCAGCCATGTCACGTTACATGATCATTTCAGTCATGTCAGGTTTATACCTATCAGCAGCATTATGTCTTAATTAGAAGACAAATTATCCTTCAGCTTATTTGTCTTTTCAGTTTATGTGTTCTTTCAGTTCTTATAACTTCATCAGCTTATTACCTTTAATTCGAGGACGAATTTCTCCTTTTTAGAGGGGAAGAATTGTAAAACCCAGTACGGTCGTATCTTTAATTCGGGGACGAAGTATTCTTTTTAGAGGGGAAGAATTGTAAAACCCGTATTTAATTTTAGAATATTAAATACGCGGTTTCGAGAACGTACATATAAGATTAAAAAAATGATGAAGACTATATGAGTCTTATAAAAGTCGGCCAAAGAAAAAAAAAGGAATGAATAAGAAAGAAAGAATAAAAAACATAAAAAAATGGAAACTTTATTAAAAAAAAGGGGGTCGGATTTATGAAAAAAAGAAGAAAAAAAACTTGGGCCAAAGCCTATTTTATGAAAAATTATGACGGGGGTTACCCCTTCTCCACAGTCAGACGAAAAAAAAGAAGGGAAAATTAGGGTTGTGGCTTTTTGGAACCTGCCGACACAAAAGACAAATAAAAAGGGGGACGAGGTTTGTTGTCTTTGATCATCGAATTGAAGCATGTTATCACAAATCCTTTAATCATGTATCGGTAATCCTTTCCATCTTTCTTTATATCTCGAAATTTTGTTTTTTTTAATAAGAACACACGAATTCTAAACTTTAAACATGGAATGGATTCGTGGGTGTTTGGGTTTTACTGCTACACGTGAACCGAGGCCAGCAGAGGTCTCGGTGTGTTTGCCGCTGCCAGCCACGACCACAGCAGGTCGGTGGCGCCTCTTCCTTTGGCCGGCCGTGAACCAAAAAACCCAAAACAGGGGGGTAATGCGTATAAAGGTGTGTCGGGTTTGGGTGATTACACAAAAATGAGACGCCATCATGTCTCGGTGGTCTTTTCTTGTGATCAGTCGAGACCCAAACGAAAACAGTGAGAAAACGCAGCAACAGGGGGGTGTTTGGGATTAGCAGACAATAAGGGTGCTTTTGGGTTTATAAACAGTGGGAACATAACAAGACAGTGGGAACATTTATCAAACAGTGGGAACATTATAAATCAGTGGGAACATCATAGAGGTCAGCGGGAAAAAGGTTTGGACAGAAATTAGAGTTTTTAATATAAGATTAGCGACAGTTTAGTGACACTAAAATCTGTCGCAGTTTAGTAGTAACAGTTTTATTGACAGTTTTAAGCCCAGTTTTTAGTCACAGATTTTAGTGACAGAATTTTCTGTCGCAGATTTTAATAGGCAGGATTTAATAGTAATTGTTTGATTTAGTGCGACCGAGGATGGTTATCTCGGTAGGCTCGGGACTAACATTTTAAAAAGGATTAAAACGATGATTTAATTATACCTCATTTATCACTTAAATATATAAATGTTTAAATGATTTATTTAGTAAATTAAATTTATTTTATTATATTAAATTAGTTTTATAAAATTTAAAAGGGGTATAATATTTTTAAATGATTTTATTATTTTGGAAACGTTCTAATTTAGGATTTTTTATTTTTAGCAGGTTACCTAATATAGTATTAATATATCGTCAGAATACGCTTGTACCGTAACTAATAGTAGAACGATAATACATTAAAATGAATTATTATAAGATCAGATTTATCAGTTAATATACGTACAGAATTTCAGAAATAAAATAAACAAATGAAAAGCCAATAAGAACATGAAATTAAATAAGCGAATATCAGTTTACTTATTCACGTCCCTTATTCATGTAGCTCGCGTGAAATCAGAGTATACTTTCAGTCAGTTGATCGCGGTCGGTTACTGGACACGAGGTACGGACTTCCGTCCTTTCAGTAAGGACTTCCTTTCTATGCATGATTAGGATTTCCCGTCTGTAGCCAATGTTTTTTTCTTCCCGTATGTGTTTAAGCTTATCAGAAATCGTGTTAAAAACGAAATAAGTTGCCTGAGCATTATATACAAGCACGATCAGTTTATGTACTAGTTAAGGAGGTAATGTAACCACGACACTAGAGGCACCGGTGTCGTGACTCACATGCAGGAGAGTGATATCCTGCATCGTCCCACTCATGTTCAGTTTGGCCATTTTTATATGTATGTTTAGTGGGGCGTATGGATGCATCCTAGGCTTATCAGTTTACAAGTTATCAAGGTGAATGTGATGTGTGCTCTACATCCTTCACATTGGAGCTGATCCCTCCACCCAGCACAGTTATTTAGAGGTCACCCCTCTACAGCATGACGAGGTCACCTCTCCAGTTATTCATGCACGGTTGTTACAGCACGTGACCTATATAAGCTCTGGCAAATTAAAATACAGTAAATGAATGTTTTCAGATTTAATAGTTAATAATTCAGTTTCAGTATGTATGAACCAGGTTTCTCAAATTTTATACAGACTTCTACCACATGTTACATATCAGTCTCATAGTTTCATTAGTTGTTATCTATTCCATTACTTTCAGTACATTCTTATCATGCTTTTTATCCGTTCACTAAGCGTTATGCTCAGCCGTAGTTCCTTTCATGTTATAACGGCAGGTACACCAGGACACCCTTAGGATTCTGAGAGCATGTGCATTTGGATGGAAGCTATCCAGACTTCTTACTTTATGCTTTTCTTACATTATTCTGCTTATTTGGACATTGTTTTGTCCTTTCCTTCAGTATTTACTTTTCATGTTTTGAGCTTAGGTTGGATTACCGATGTTTGATTCCGGTATTTCTGTTATGGTCATTTAATGTTTTAGGACATTTACCTTATGCTTTGATGACACGCCATAAATACACGTAACGGTCCACTTATCCAAGTAGGGTGTTACAACCTTACTCTATGTGTAATATTAATCGATCCTCAATCATCTCAAGTGTTTTCACTTATCGATATTCTACCAGATGTTGATGATGCTCGAGAGTTGAAGATTTTACTAGATACCGTTGCTGCTAATATTTTGAGGCCTCACGAATGATGATGCTGCTGATACTTTGGAGATTCCCCAAGGTGCTGATGCTGCTATACTATGAATACTCTTCAAGAGCAAGGACGAAAACTATAGATTTGAAATTTCTGACAAGAATATACTTCAACCATCAGACGCTACCATCCCATTCCATGCTTTTACTTCCTCAGTTGGATGTCACACTTCACTCAGCAAATCTTTCAGTCAGAAGAGTGGGAACCGGTAACCAGCCGGCCACTCAGCAGAATAATTTCACGAATCACGGTCATGATAATGGCCGGTGTGGAACTGACAGATAAGGCGTTAGTGACAATCACCGTGCTAGTAATTAATCAGTCAGTAACCCTCGGAATTCCGGAACGGACTTGACCAGAAATAAAGAGATTAACAGTCTAACCGATCCGCAAATCCTAGCAGTTACCAAAATATTTTCAACCTTATTCGTATCCATCTACCAAAATACATGTCAAGACATCAGTCAAGATACGGGTCTCAAGTATCATTTCGGAAGGCACGAGTCAAGACGTACAACTACAGTATGTTTTTTAAACCAGGCCCTCAGTAATTCAGGGTGCCCTCTAAAAGGGGTACACCGTTCTGTTATACCATGCATGAATCAGAGCATTAAAAATTTGATCACCACCACTGGAGTATTATCGAGGTTTGACACGCAGTGTTCATTCTGTGAGGTTACAGACAAACACGTTTAGTGAAAGTTGTCACGTTTACTTTACGTATTCCTATATCAGCTTTATTTTAAATCAGATATTTACCTACCCCCCCCCCCCCCCCCAGCCAAAAAAGACTCCACAGTATCACCCATATTTACAAAGGTCTTCCTTCCAGTTGAAGACAAGATCTGGCTCACTAACTCCCAAATATACGTATTATCTTTCTGCCAGAAAAATCAGTACAAGTTGTTATGCTTTACAGGAAGTAAATTAGTATTCCAAAGCTACGAAGACTTTTTAGCTACCAGTCATAAAACAACTTCTGAAGTTCCTTAAATTTATGACCATGAGATTATCCCATAGTTTCTAGATGTCATTCCAGAAGGTTTTCCAGAAATTCCTTCCTAACCACGAGACATAGTTTAACATCAAGGTTGTCTCAAGGATAGAATTTGTATTCAGAACTCTTTATCGCAGGGTTTCGGCTGAGTTAAAAGAGTTGCAGCATTACATGCAGGAGTTACCGGAATGAGGATTTATTCGCCCTAGCGCACCGCCATGAGGTGCACCATTTGTGTCTAACCAAAACAAGGTCGGTAACATGAGATCATGTATCGACAACCGAAGATTTGACAAGATCACCATTCATAACCAATGTTCGTTCCACATGTATAAGGTCCATCTGATCTGCTACGATGTCTTAAACATTTTTCGGAACAATTTTCGATTATGCTACCATCAGTAGTGAGAGAAAGAATGTTAGCCCTATATTATATACAGTCGAACAAGAATGTAATAGGTCATCTTAGTCGTTAATGGTCTTGTATTGTAATAGGTTAGGGGCGTAAGCCCAAGACAAAACCAAGCCCGACCCATGAACAAGCCCATTAACTCCTTTAAGGTGTGGGTATATAAACCCTCTTCCATGCGTGGAAGAGGGTTTTGGTTACATTTACTTTCTCTCTAATAGTAAAAAACCTTCCACCATCTCTCTAGTTTCTCTCTCTACTTTTCTTCTCTTTCTCTCTCTAAATATTGTGTTATGGATTAAAGTGGGATTAACATTTGATATCAAGAGCCTATAGTGGATAGGTGATTGAATATTCGTGTTTGTGTTCTTGATTTTCGTGCCTATTTTGATCCAAATCATACGAATCAATTTTTTTGTTTTTGTTTTTTATGGTTTTTTCTTGATACAAATCTTCTACATAGTTGTGATAGAGATTTGGTATATTTACTTTGGCTAAAAACACAAAATTTTTGGGTGTTTTGATCATTTTTTGGCTTAAAATCTCGAATTGGTTGGTTTTGTCCGAGAAAAGTGGGAATTTGATCACTGTGGTACTATTCCAACAGAATTCCATCGGAAAAGGGTTCTATATTTCGACAGTTATTCCGACAGAATTCCATCAGAAAAGGGTTTCTATATTCCGACAGTGATTCCGACGGTTATTCCGACGGTTTATTCCGATAGAACATTCAGACATTTATTACGATAGTACATTCCAACGGTTTATTCCGATAGTACATTCCGACGGTTTACTCCGATAGAACATTCCGACAGTTTATTCTGATAGAGCTTTCCGACAGGTATTCCGATAGTACATTCCGACAGGTATTCCGATAGAGGATTCCGACAGGTATTCCGATCCAACATTCCGATGGGTATTCTGATGGATATTTTGTTCGAGTACTTTTCCGACTTAGCCACTATCTAGACTTAGCCACTGTTTTTGGCAGGAAAACCATAGTAAAATTTATTTTTTCCTAGACATTCTTAGGCCATTTAATCTTCGATTTCAAATTTTGGCGATGCGAAAAATTTTTCGACCAAAAATTCAAATTTTCGGACCAAAATTCAAATTTTTAGGCCAAATTTCAAATTTTTTAGGTTTTATTTTTCATTAAAATTTTCATTTTTCAAAATTTTTCCCTACTAGTTATTGGCTATTTCTAACTCGATTTCAAAATTTGGTGATTCATAATTTTTCGGTTTACCATTATATCGGACTGAGGAATTTATTGTCGGACTGAGTAAAAATTGGAATTTTCGGAATTTCAACCACAACCAAAGCACAACACATCTACTAAGATCCATAATCCATATACACCATACCCTTTTACTACATCCGCTCAATGGACATTTTCAACACAACGGATTCCACAACAACAATGTCTATGAATGCGGTGAGTAAAGAGAAGATGCAGAATTCAAAGGTTCAGACATATACTGAGACTCCAATCAGTAAACCTACAAACAAGGATTCTACAACCAAAAATGTTCATGCAGTCAAATACAAGATGTCGAAATCAAAAGAGTGATGCATGGAACATTTAAAGTTGCTTCAGTCACACCTACAGATTCTTTCAAGAGAAGACCTAAAAGGCACTTGTCTTGAAATTGGATTCAAAAGGGTATTCGTTCTACTATTTAGTCAAGATGTTGAGACATTCATCAGAACGATGCTATTTAATGTGGACCATCTTCAACTCGAACTTAACGGAGATGATCTTCACGAGACTCTATCAATGGACATCCTTTTATCTCTCAACATTCAATTTCAGCAATTCATTGACTCAAGTGGCTTATCTAACAATGATCGAGAGTTCCAAGTACATACTTTACCAAATATACTCTCGTAAATCCTCAAGCGTTCAAAGAGACACTTCTTCAACATTTGAGTAATCTAAAGAAGTCAATTGCTAAAAGAATAAACCATCAAAGGCAATTAGAACGAAGGGTGAATCAAAGACTAATGTAGATGAATGCTAGGAACGTCGATAAGGGTCAAGCATTGAATGCTTGTTCGATTGATACAGAAAGCAGCGGGGCAGAATCAGAAACACAGCATACTAGTAACAGCTTAGGGAATGATCAAACAGCCAATGATGCGGATATCAGACGCACTTATGATGATGAGCCAATGGCTACGGTACAATTAAATGTTGAATATGATGTTCCTCAACATACTGAGCAACCTGAACCCATTTTTAACACGTATCTAGTGGAAAAGGTTGATAGCAATACCACACATGATTCATCATATACGAGTACTAATGGAGGAGAGAGTGCCCAAGATGTTGATTCTAAGATTCACGAGCTTGAAATTCTGTTAGCTCGGAAGACTAAAGATTATGAGGATGCCAAACTCGATTTTTCAAAGAAAAATAACAAATTTAAAGCTTATTTTGAAAAACTTGAAAAAGAAAATGTTGTTCTTGAACAAAAAATGGATCGTAAAATTCAAGATTTTAACACGGAAAAAGAACATTTTGTAAAACAAATAAATTTGTTAGAATCAAAGTTGGCTTCTCATAATCCAAGTCCTCCCCCTACTTCATTAACTGAATTATCTGTGCAACCTATCGACACTGTAGACAGTAATGATGCGAATGCTGATAACGACAAATTTGACAATATGAATATTACGTTAGAACAACGTGTCGCTCAATTACTTCTACAAAATGAGCAAATAAAGGCTCAGATTCAAGAAAAAGGTTTTTGCACTGACAGCGGTGAAAAACGAATTAAGGAAGCTAAAAGGAAATAGTGCGGATACTAAGTTAGCAAAACAGTCAGTTTTGGGGAAACCTCCTTCTCAACCATTCAGAAACCGCTCAGTTGCTAGACAACCGAATGCGTTTAAATCTGAACGACCTAAAACGTCGAACCCGAGGTTTGCCTCCCAAGCTGACATGCGTAGCAATTTATCAAAACCAGTCACTCCACAAACTAGACCCTCTTTAAGAAATATTGTATTTACAAAACCCGATCACATGAATGCTTCAAGAACTTCTAGATCTAGCTCCAAGAACATGCCTAGGCGTAGTTCAAATGACACCGGTCACAAAAGCTATCTAGAGGATGCTAAGAACAAGACACAAGCAAGAGATAGGACCAAACCACAACCTAGGAGCGCTAATTACACATCTAGGAATTTTAGATCCTTCTATGATGTGCCCAAATCAGCCTACCCTAGAAATACAAGAGCCTTCTCAGATTCTAAGCACTTTGTTTGCAAGAAATGTAAAAAATGTATCTTTAATGCCATTCATGATGATTGTATCACGGAAGTCCTGAACAAGGTGAACCAAACAGCTAGAGCACCTCTAAGACGGAACCCTAAAGGAAATAGGTTTTCTCAAATTAAGTCTTCCGTTGTGCATGAGAAACCTATATCTCCTAGACCTTGTCTTAGGTGGATACCAACGGGTAGAACCTTTAAAACAATCGGTCTTAGGTGGGTTCCTACTGGAAAGATATTTCCCTCTAGCACGACAAAGGTTCATAGTGAACCCCCACATGGTTCTCACAATGATATCACTAACCCAAATGCAAGCATACAAACTACTGATGCAAGTGCAGGTATCGACGTCACGGTTCAACGGGAACACAAAGGTCCAATTTTTGTAATCCTTTCAACAAAAGACACTCTCAGAGTTTGGTTGCTGAAGAAGCAGATGTCAGAGAAACAAGTGTCTCAGGGGCTTCACAATTAAGCTTCTAAAATGGCTTATAGTCAAATTACAGACTGTAACCCGGGCTCACAAGACATGAAAGTTCATCCCGATGATGACTTATCCTCAGAACGAGAAATTAAGTTTTCTCGTACATGAGCTATCTGTAAAAACATTCAACGTTTTTCAGCTCATGTATAAAGACTTACAGTCACATGTCAGACAGTAACTCCTACTTCAAATATAGGAAAGTTCATCCCGAGTATGACTTATCCTTATAACGAGAAATTAATTTTTCTCAGACACGAGCTTGTATTAAAACTATTCGAAAGTTTTAAGCTCGTGTATATGACTTCTAAGCGCATCACAGCTTAGGACTCAGACATCAACCAAGGAAAGTTATTTCGGACGATAACTTATCCTTCTCAAAGAGAAATTAATATTTCTCGGTCATGAGCTTCTTATAAAAACATTCCATGTTTTTAAGTTCATGAAAAACGACTTCTAAGTAAATGTCAGCTTAGAACTCGAACTTCAACTGAAGGAAAGTTTATCACGGATGATAACTTACCCTTCACAACGGGAAATTAATTTTTCTCGGTCATGAGCTTGTCACAAAACAATCAAACTTTTGAGCTCATGAAAAGCGGACCCGAAAGGGGAGTGTACGTTTCAGTGCGCTTTCCTTAAGCAGTAGAAGAGAAGTCTTCTATCATGATTATTTTAAAACCGTTGAACACAATTTTTCAAGAATTTCTCAAAAGGTTTTTTCTAAATCTTTCAAAATTGTGTTTTCAACACTCCCTTCCTCACAATGTGGTTTTATATCTCAAAAATGTCATATGCTATTTTGATCAATTTTTGAGGGGGAGCGTTTTAAAATCAAGCCTTTAATGTTGTTGGGTACATCTCTGAAATTGTGATAATTTATGTATCTAACACATTCCGAAAATGGTTTAAAACTGTTATGTAATATACTATATCGGATAAGGCACCTCAACTCCGTACCTCAACATATTTTGTGGTGTCGTTTTTCCAAAATTTTGTAAAACTTTTGTTTCAAAGACACACATATATTGTTGAGGGGGAGCATCCCGACATATAATGGTTCTCTCCCAATCGGTTTTCAGAAATTGTCATATTTTAATCAATTGGTATCTCTAATATGATGTTTTATATTAGAGATAGGGGAGAAAATGTGATTAAAATGTAATATATTGCAACATGTAATCTTAAAGACTCAAGTGCAACTCTTTCTTTCTCATGCTAAACCATTTTGTATATCGATGCATGTGTGTAGGGGGAGCTTTTCAGAAATGTAAAGCTTTCAAGTGTTAAAAGTTTTGATTTTTATCAAGCACTTCGAATGGTTTTCAATGGTTTTATGGTTACGATCTTTACCCAAAACAACCTACTATCCACGATAGAACGATGGAGTCAAAAGGTGGTTTAGGATAGGAAACTAAGTCCTATGAACCAACCAGAACCGGAGGGATCTACCCAAGGACATTCCATAGCTAGAAATAGTTGTCCTTAGGAAAGATGGAGTTGAATGAAGCTGAATGCAGACCAATTACTTAAGTTAGCACTGGAAAAATCACAACAAGGTGCTAGTGATGACGTATTGGTAAGCATTGAAGGAGTTGAATATTCTATGCAACTTAGGCAGAAACCAGGTTAACACATCTATCGAAGACAAGTGTCATGGACCCAGTGATGCGATGCACAACCCTTCCCCAGCCATTTGAGTTTCTCTCAAAAGAAACTTGTCTCATTGTCACAGAGATCAATACGTATCTATTGACTTTCTCACTCCGAGTTAGTTAATATTGAAAAGGTGGCAGTCTGCTCCAGCCTCCGATTACCAAAATGCACTTATTGAGTCTAGAGCCAAACGAGATCTATCTATCATGTCATTAGGACACAATCAGTCCTACGCATTATCCTTGTGATGTTGCTAGAACATCTGAGTGATACGATTCACAATGAAGATGGAAATCCTGCTTAAGCCAGCATCAAACAAGCTCATGGTAGGTAACTTGTGTGATTCTACACGAATCTAACTTGTTAGAACTGGAAAGCAACTAAGTTTGGATTCTTATATGATTCAAACTTGATTCCAGGTTTCTTCGCAAAATCCGTGTGACCTTGCCAGAACATTCAGAGTGACACACTTCAATGTTCACAATGACTAATGGAAATCCTTCCAGTGTCAATCTCAAACAGCACTACGGTTGGTAACTTGCAAGATTCATTATGAATCGAGCTTGTGACAAACTGGAAAGCAACAATGGTGCGATTCTTATAGAATCAAACTTGTTCCAGGAATTTTGAATTGACGACTCTAATCAGACGGATAATTTATCCTTATGATTCACTCTTTACGTTCGCATTCTGCTTTGAGACGGTCGAGTAAAAAGAACTGGCTACTACCGCTGGGAAACCCTGTCAAGGAGGTTCTTAATCGAATCTGCCCGATCACAGGTACGGTATCTAATACCGTCTAACAATCTTTAATGACCGGAGGTAAAACGCTACGGAGTTAGGGTTAGGTGTTTAAAGCCATTTCGTCCGTGTCTATATATGTTGATGCATATCAAGAAGGTGGCGTAGCTGTGTAACCGATGTCGATTCAGAAGTCACAAGAGCACAAGATGGCGATAATCAAGATACTTAAGAATGAAAGAATGCAATAGGTCATCTTGTCACAACAGCACAAGATGAACACTATCAAGGATAGACTGAAGATCTTAAGCACTCAAAGTCAAAAGACAAAGGCTCAAGATAAAGATCACAAGGCATGAAGGAACAAAGCCGTTACAAAGAAGATCAAGACCAAGATACAAGACCTAAGAAGGAAGATCACCTCCACTAGAATGTATTCACTCAATCATCTTATGCATTTTAAAAATGACCGATACATTAGGGGAGATTATTAGCCCTATATTTTATATAGTCGAACAAGAATGTAATAGTTCATCTTAGTCGTTAATGGTCTTGTATTGTAATAGGTTAGTCGGATTAACCGAGCTTGGACTTTAAGCTAATATTGTATAAGTTAGGGGCGTAAGCCCAAGACAAAGCCAAGACCGGCCCATGAACAAGCCCATTAAAGCCTTTAAGGCGTGGGTATATAAACCCTCTTCCATGTGTGGAAGAGGGTGTTGGTTACATTTACTTTCTCTCTCTAATAGTAAAAAACCTTCCACCATCTCTCTAGTTTCTCTCTCTACTTTTCTTCTCTTTATCTCTCTAAATATTGTGTTATGGATTAAAGTGGGATTAACAAAGAACATATGCTTTTCAAGACTATTGTTGCACATGTATTAGTCTCTATAAAAAATTTGATTGATAATTCTGAGCTCCTAAATGCTCCAGTTATATTACGAAATTGATAAATCAAATTTTTAATGAATTCTTAGACAAGTTCTCCAGTATATTCGTTGATAACGTCTTGATCTGCTAAACTCTAGAGAAGAACATGAGAATCATATTTTCATGATCCGCAGATTCTTCGTTAGGAGAAAGTTTTATACGCAGCTTCCCAGATGTGAATTCCAGTCGAACAAGGTGACATTTCTGAGCCACATTATTTCAGCAGAAAGACATTTCAGAATTCCTGCGAAGGTGAAGGCCATCACCAGATGGTCAAGACCCACGTCGGTGACTGAAGTACGAAGTTTTCTAGAATTTAGTTGATTACTATCGTAGAAATTGCTGACAGTTATCGCAATTAGCTTTCCATGGCTAAGCTTACGCATACAGGAGATGACCTATACTAAAATTTTGTATTCCATAAGATCCTACGCTAGGAGAGATCTAATTTATCGAGACTCATAACCCTTTCATGATTATTCACCCAGATTCCATCAGAACATACCATAATTCCAGGCAGAATTTTGATAGGAGCAGTATAGCACATTGATGCATGTATGTTCATATCTTGATGCCTGACATGCCAGCAGGTTCAAGATAGAACACCGACATGCTAGTGAGTTATTACAACCATTAAAAATTCTAAACAGAAATGAGACGAGAGTCCATGGAAGTTGTTATCAGTTACCACGAACTCAGAAAAAGTATGATACTATCTAAGTCATTGTCGACCATTTAACGCAGCCTACACGTTTTCTTCCTTCTAGAAGGGTTACACAGTAGCAGATCTGCAGGAAATTCAGCAATAGATTGTATGATTTCAAGATATTCGATCAAAAATCTTGTTAGATAGAAATTCGCGTTCGTGAATCACGCTCACGTTTATGTTCACGATCACGTGTACGTTCATATTCACGTTCACGTTTATTTTCACTTTCACGTTTACGTCTCACATTTGCATTATGATGCTGTTTCAGTCCATGTTCTGTGCTATCTCATGATTTAAGTTCACTTTCGCATTCATGACATTGTCCACGTTCAGATTCGTGTTCCATCTCACAATACACATTTAACAGCTCGTTACTGAATATAGTTACAGAAAGTTTAAGAAACCAGACTCATGTTTAGCACAACTTTTCCATATCCGTGGCAGACGTTTCACATCTCAGGCCATATCCTTGGCATCCTTTCCTCGGTCAGCATATGTTCATGATATGCTCACGTATCATGTTCACGATTGCTCAAGTAGCACGTTCACAATTGTTCATGTAGATGATCGCGAACCACGTTCACAATTGTTCACGTAGCACGTTCACAATTGTTCATGTAGCTCGTTCCAATACGTCTTCGGTACATTGCTCAGGGATGTAAATGTTATCTTTTCAGGTGAATTGTACGTATTGTTTCATGTATTCTACATGTTATAGCTTACTCATTCAATCAGATTCAGAAAATCCATCTTAAGTATGGAATCAGAAAACTTTTCAGCATCGTCAGGACAGGGTCATTAAGACCAAGATTTTCATTGTGTTTAGACCTTTGAAGGAGCCATTTCGAGAGGGAAGCCACTCAAAAACGGAGGAGTCCATCCGGACCTCTCATCCATTTTCCTTCAATAATTCAGTTAAGTTACTTCATTAATGTTACGTTCCATGTCCTATTCAGCCATGTCACGTTCCATGATCACTTCAGTCGTGTCACGTGTATACCTTCAGCATCATTATGTCTTAATTCGAGGACGAATTATCTGTCAGCTTATGTGTCCTTTCAGCTTTCATATTCATTCAGCCTATGTGTCTTTCCCAGATTTTATAACTCCATCAGCTTATTACCTTTAATTCGAGGACGTATTTCTTCTTTTTAGAGGGGAAGAATTGTAAAACCACAACATTATCGCATTCTTAATTCGAGGACGAATTATTTTTTTAGAGGGGAAGAATTGTAAAACCCGCATTTAAAATCCAAGAACATCAATTATATACAGTCTCTGTTTTATTTTAAAACGTGACATAATTATTTATTTAGTAAAATAATTAATTTTAGCTATTTAGATATTTACCATTTAAAAAATCTAGGGAATTTTAACTATACGCAGTCTCAGATTAAAATAAAGTTTACGCAGTTAATCATTCCAGTTATTTCAAACATTAAATGATAATGCTTTTCAATCTTTACAAGTATTACGAAATGAATATTAATTATTATTTATTCATAAAATAAATAATACAGAAACCGAATCACGAACGTTTAAGAAATTAACGCGAAACGAAAAGGTAAATGCTTAATCAAAAACTATAATACATTAATGTTGTATTCCTTTTGGGCCGCAGCTAGAACCAAGAAAAATAGATGGGCTTTTGAGCCCAGTATGCTTGTAAAAAAAATAAACGAGGGTTCACCCCACCTTTTTCTTCACAAACGGTAATCCAAAAAAAAAGATTTAAGGGTTCTTGTGGCTGCCGACAGAAAGGAAAAAAAGAGGAGAAGAGAGATCGAGTTCTGTTTGATTAGGTTCGGGTTGGTGATTGTTCATCATCCATTCTAACACTATCGGTATGATCATTCTTGTTTTGATCCTTATGGTTATTGTAATTTAAAAACGAATTCATTCAAGTAAAAATCACATGAACATGTATAAATCTGTATAAAACATGAAGTGATGTCGGTGGGGGTTTTGTTTGTCACGAAAACCAAGACAAGGAGTGTCTCAGTGTTACTGTCTTGACCCCGCCGCGACCCAAGGGGGATTCAATGGTGGTATAACTGCCAACCGAAAGCCAAACAGCCCAACTGGGGTGTTTGTCTGTTAATCAGGGGAAAGAAGGCAGTCAGGGGGTGTTTGGTTTGATTCGCAGGGGGTGTTTGGGGTAAGCAGTGGGAACTCGACCAACAGTGGGAACAATAAAACAAATAGTGGGAAACGTAACATAAACAATGGGAATAATAACAAACAGGGGGAACTAATAGCAAGCAGTGGGTACTGCTTTGCCAACGGTGGCAACTGGCACAAGGCCAGTGGCGGTTGTTTGGCTGACGTCAGCAGGGGGGACCATGTAGTGGACCCGGTTTGGTTAACCCGAGACATGGGTGTCTCGGGGAGAGTTTTTGACTCGGGTTTTCAGGATCGCGAAAATTAATAAATACACGGGATTATTAAAATTCATTAAATCATTTTGTAAAGGAGTTTATAAATAAATAAATTTAATTGTTGATTTTATTAATTAAATTAATAAAATTATATCGGTATTGTTTTATCCTTTAATTATTTTAAAACATATGATTTTATAATGATTTAATTTTAAAGACACTAAATTAGAAATCTTTCTAATTTAGGAAATTTTCTAATTATAACGAGTTACTATTTAGAGTAATACCAGAATATACATTATACAGTAATAAGGAATACAAACTACATTAAATCAGTAGTATTAACGAACAGTCAGAATTTATCAGATTATATACAAACAGTAATACAACTATAGAATAAATCAAACTGAGAACAGTTAAGATCAGTAAAAATAAACCGATATTAGTCAACTCAATTCACGTCCCTTATTTATGTAGTAACCGTGAAGTCGAAGTAGATCCTTCAGCTTTCATTCGTATTTCATTACTGGACACGAGGTACGGATTTTCCGTCCTTCAGTAAGGACTTTTTTTCTTATGCATGATTAGGATTTACCGTCTGCAGCCAAATGTTTTCCCAAGCATATGTTATGAAATTTACAGTAATTATCTGAATAACTAAGTTAAATTGTCTGAGCCTTATATACAAGCATGACCAGTTATATACTAGTTACGGAAGTACCGTAACCATGACACTTGAGGCACCGGTGTCATGACTCCTCTGCGAGGGAGTGATTTCTGGCAGCGTCCCATTTATTTCAGCTTGACCATTTTATTAGTATTATCAACGGGGCGTATGGGTGCATCCTAGGATATCAGTTTACAGCTTATCAAGTGAATGTGGTGTGTTCTCTACATCCTTGGCATTGGAGTTGATCCCTCCACCCAACATATTATTTAGAGGTCACCCCTCTACAGCATGACGAGGTCACCCCTCTAGGTATTCATGGAGACATTGTTACAGCACATGACCTTTATAAGCTCTTGGCAATTAAAATACAGTAAATGCATGTTTTCATATTTAACAGATAACAGTTCAGCTTTACTATTTGTAGAAACTAGAAGGAGGGTTGAATAGTTTCTAGTTCGTTTTCAAAACATTTCGCATAAACCCACTGTGCGTGGTTCTTTAAACATACATGTGGTTCCTTAAAACTAACGAACCACGTGTCCCTTTAAGAAATCGCCTACAGTGGATGATGCTATTTGTTACATTTTAAACTTTAACAATCCTTTGTATCAAAATCTCGATCAAGCTTGACTAGATATGAGATGTGTTTGATTGAAAGATAAATACTACAAATAAGTAAACACACAAACACATCAAATCAAGAGTACATCAAGCAATAGTCTAAACTCTAAGCACACACGTACTAAGCATAAGCTTTTTCGCAACTAGGATGTTTAGACTAAGTGATGTACAGTTGACCATAATCTAAACATGAAGCACACACGTACTAAGCCTTAGCTTTTCTACAACTTAGATGTTTAGATTATGAGATGCACACAACACACAACAACAAGTATGCAACTATAAATACATCTAAAAAGGTAAAGACATAAATGTAAATGAAAGTACCGACACGATGATTTATAGTGGTTCGGTCACAAAGCTCCTCTTTGCCCTACGCCACTCCTCGAGTACACCTTACTCGAGAGTTACTTCACTAGTCAACAAAACTCCTTTCAAGGCGGAGAAAACCATATACGTCGCTTACACATTTTTGACACTAAGCTAGATGTCGAGTCCTAATCTTAGGTAGGACCAATCTACACAACGTCGCCTACTTCACCATTTTCCGACACAAGGCTAGATGTCGAGTCCTAATCTTAGGTAAGACCAATCTACACCCATCTACACAACTTCCAAATTGACACATCAATTTGGATCTACACAACTACACCACTCTTCACAACTACACAACTACCCCACTCTTTATAACTACACAACTACCCAACTCTTCAAAACTACACAACTCTTCACCCTAGTTATGTTTTATGGCCCAACATAACAAACCTTGTGTTTTATGGCCTAAACACATAAACCATATAGATCTAAGTACTCACCACTTAGATCTATGACTCTAACACTATATCTAAGTATTAATAAACTTAGATCTACACAACTAACACCTAATCCAAGGATACCCATCTCTTGGATCTACTACCCTTACAAACACATCCAAGTGAACCCAACACTTGGATCTTCTACATATACATAGTAGGAAAACAATGACTTGATCTAGAAGGAGAGATCTTCATCATGTTATGAACCCAACACTTCATGGTAGTGAAAGTATTCTTCTCTTTGCACTTGAGAAGATGAGAGGATTGAAGTAGAGAATCACATCTTAAAAAAGATTAATCTAAACTAACTAATCAAGGAGTTTAAAGATGTTTTTGAAGAAACAGTGCAAAAAGGGTTAAAAAGAAAAGCTAGAAATGATCCACTATTTATAGGACAACACTGCAACGACTATAAAGACTCGCGGTTCATTAAGTACCCTCGCGGTTCCTTATCAATAAGGAACCGCAGGTTCCTTTAAGGAACCTCCGGCTTAGAGTCCGTGCATTTTTGTCCTTTAGTGGGGATATGCCATCTGGGGTAGTTTATACCCTCAAAGGATATTCCTTTGGCATATGGAATATGCCAAATTTAAATTAAGGAATATTCTTTGGAATATGCCTTAGGGAATAATCTTTGGAATATTCCAAATTTAAATTTCATTTTCTTTTTATTAAAACATTTTCTTAAAAATAAAGTTTATTAAAATCTTTTATCACATTTGATAAAATGTGAGTTTAAAAAAATATTAATCCTTGATCACTTAGTTAGGTTAATGACATGTTTATTCATACCTTGAGTGATTCATGCCGAATGCGATCTTGGAGGTGTCGAGAGAAGTATACAAATGTATTCTTGAGTGATTACGAGAACCTTAACATTTTACATAATGTATTGCGAGTTATACGTTTGTCATCAACAAAACACAAAGAGGTTATATCCACAAAACATCGTAATGTTTGCACTAACAATCTCCCCCTTTTTGATGATGACAAACAAGTAAACCGCAACGCATATTAAAATGTATAAGTTACTCGTTTACACTTACTTCTCCCCCTTTTGTCGAATAAAAAAAGCAGTCAACGTCTTTGAAGAAGAGAAGAATCAACGTCGTGAGAGCTTACATCCGAAAGGTAGTCTTCATTTGTAGAAAAGAAGGATCGGCTTTGAAAGATCTTGCATCCAAAAGCTAGTCGTCCCTTGTAGTCATCGATTGAGAGGCGAGAATCCAAACCGTAGACCCATCATCTAAAGATATTGAGCTTGCTTCATCCTAGTGAAGTCTTCAATCAACATAGGTTAACCAACTCCATGCATAATAAAATGCTTATCTTCGAGATCCCATAATTCATTACTTGCAAGATGTTCAATAAATGCAATTTAAGTGAGTCAACGATCGCAAATGTAATGACTAGAGATCTTGAAAATGCGCCCCCTTGATATGACCTCCCCCTTGCTTGAGGCACCAATGAAGCAAGGATAGTGACAAGCTACAAAGAAGGGTTAGAAAAGTCCTACAAAACAAAGTTAGTGGACAAGAGCATATATAGCAATGTCACCCAAGCGGAATTAGATTTTAACAACTCGAGTACAAAGAGAGGGACTCAAGAGAAAGCTAAAACAATCTTAACTTTTTAGAAGTGTCAAAAGTTTGACAAGTTAAGAAAAATAATTGGGCTACTAGATAGAAAAGAGAACCCAACTTATTTTGGTGATACCAATATATATATATATATATATATATATATATATATATATATATATATATATATATATATATATATATATATATATATATATATATATATATATATATATATATATATATATATATATATATATATATATATATATATATATATATATATATATATATATATATATATATATATATATATATATATATATATATATATATATATATATATATATATATATATAGGGTGAGGTTATTTTCATAACCAAATAAATGTATAGAACTTCGAGAACCACCTTTTTACTCTTAAAATGCACATGTATATTCATTGGGTTAGTTCATTAGGTAGATATATATAAATTTTCATTGTCGTAGGTCACTAGGAACATGTATCCTAGGACCATGCACATGTATTTGTTTTGTATGTATTAGAACTATCTTTTCGTTGGATAATATGAAAACACATGTGCACTCTTCATATCGATCATCACACTCGGATCTATAACCAATAAAACAATTATTAAATGTTAAATTAAACATAATAATGAAAATATATATGCATTTTTAAGAGTATAAATGTGGTTCTCGCAGTTCTGTACATTTATTTGATTCTGAAAATAACCTTACACTATATATATATATATATATATATATATATATATATATATATATATATATATATATATAGACAGAGGACTAAGATAGAAAAGAGATGTCCAATTTATAATAAAAATATTGTCGAGAGAACATACTCCACTTTAATATATTGGCACGAATACCGAACTAAAGAGAGTATGACAAGGACAATAAAACAATTCCGCTTAGTCGAAAAGAGAGGAAGAATGACTATGAGGAAACGCGAAAACGAGGATGCTAAATAATTAGTTTGCACAAACAATGACAAGCATTGGAGAAAGAAGTGTGCACAAGATGCTATCAATCCAAAGACAAGTCGAAGGAGAGGATCTTGACAAGATCAATTCACAATTGTTGGAATAGAGGTAGAGAAGAAACATCCATACCAATTGTAATGATAATATGTCAAACGGTAAAAAGCTTAGAATTTTTGGAATCACCCAAGAAAATTCAAGATTTAACCAAAATCCTCTCAAAAGGTTAAAAACTTAGAATTGTTGGAATCACCCAATTCAATTGTAAATTTTAACCACAATCAACTCTCAAGAATGAGAAAGACCAAAAAAAATCTCAACTCGAAGACATTTTTGATCTTAAAAATAATTCCTTTAGAAAGCTCCAAAAGCTTTAAGTCAGGAATCAAGGTACAAAAATAAAGAAAAACCAAAAGTGAGGATAAATCGACACTTAGGAAAAAATACTAGGTATAAGACATTATAGGCAAGGATGCTTATGAATGTCGACACCAAAAAGATGACTCTATGATATAGAGAAAGAGATCAAATAAGCCAAAGAATAGAAAGATCAAGATGGATGGTGTTTAGCATACGATAAACTACATGCTCAAAGTTTCATAGCTCTTCTCAATCATTGTGAATGTTCAAATAACAATTACATGATGAGGAAAGGGTGAGGCTCGACTCAAGTTAGTTTAGAAATGATAGAAGAAAGAGACTCGACTTAGAAGAGCATGATTAAAAGGAATCGAGAGAGACTCAACAAAGAAGTTAAGGATAACTTCACAAAATAATTCAAGAATACTAGACCTTATTAGGTGATAGTGAAGTCTTGAAAGAAAACGAGAGAAGAAACTCAAAAGAGAAGAAGACCAAAACGAACAAAAGGGACTCACTAGCCACGGTTCATTAAATAGGTCCGCGGTTCATTATCAATAATGACCCGCTAGGTTATTTGAGGAACCGTAGACAGTGGGTGTCCGATAACGATTATCGACTCAAAAGAAAATCACTTGGTCAAACAATTTAACATAAGATGCTAAATGGCTTGAAAGTCAATGCTTCGGATATGACTTTTAACAATTGCACTTACAAGTTAAAATTACTTGAATATTTCGAAAGAAATATTTAAGTTGTCAATCTTACTAGGAGATGAATAATCTAACATTCCTTGACAACCGAGTGAGAAAATAAAGAAGAAAAGAAAGATCACAAGGACAACGAGATCCAAGACCCAAAGACAAATCATGTTGAAAAACATGAAAGTAAATACAAGAAAGTAAAGATCATACAAAGATGTATGAAACACAAGCCTATAACTTAAGCATAATTTTAATCTCAGTTACACTAGAATTCTAAGATTTGCTTAAATTGGATGACTTAGCAATAAGCAATCCATATGCTTAAATGAAAGACAAGGTGGTGGCGGAATTTGATGGATAAGGCTTGGTAATAATCTTGTAATTCAACTCATCATAGATATAAGACATGACAAGATGTTGATATTGACAACAATGACAATGCGTTCCATGATGCATGACAAAATCATGTGATGGAGGAAGAACACAAAAAGGAAGTGGTGGAAAAGGAGAGTTTCTAAAATCAATTTCCTTAGAAGGAGAAGAGATTTGATTTGGTGTGTTCTTTGGTTAATTTGGGTTGAAAGAGATTTGAGAAAAATGTGGATAATCAAGGCTTTCATTTTGTGAAAAATACATTTTGCTTTGGGTTAAAAAGAGAAAGCACAAGATATTTTGGGAGTGATCAAAGGTTTAAAACAAAGATTCCAAAGGGTGTTGGAACAATTGGGAAGTTTTAGAAAACCCATTTTTGGTTGCTTCTGCCCGCGGTTCCTTATTTCCACTGGTAGTTCCATATCGATATGGAGTCGCGGTCTCTATAAAGAACCGCCCACAGAGGATGTGTTAAGGAGGATAAGAAAAATTTTCCAATTCGGCAAATCCTAATGTTCTAGTCTAACTTATCATAGAGCCATGCTTAAGAGCAATGAAACTAGAACACACACAAAGGAAAAAACACATAGGTTCAATTAGCACATAGGAAGAAGGCTAAGAAAAACCTAATGGCTACAAAAGAAAAAGACTCCTAATGACATACACAATTCATCAAAGTAAACTATCATTAGTCATATTTAGGAAAAGCCATTTAATCAGTTTAGAGAATGAGTATGAGACTATCACTAGAGGTGCTCAATTAAGGCTAAGCACGACCGTTTTTTACAAGTTATATAATAACCTATCTTCCCACATGGAAATAATTCAACCGTTAGGTCAAATTAAGATTCTAGTGCATAAATTCTCTAGTAGTCATTCTCAAGTTAGACAAAATGTAATTCCTACATTTGTTTAATAAAGTGTAGCAAGGATGAAAAGTGTATGACGACACAATACACAACCTAATGAGGGTAAAGAATGCACCATTGCATATCTTGTCAAATAAGTCTAGTTAAGGTTATTTACCTTAATAGAACTTGAGGCCAATAACTTTAAAGTGTAAAAACAATGTTTACATAAAACAAAGGAACACTCTTGATTGGTCTTTCGGAAATGAGACATTTACAAATTGCATTACAATGTAAATTACTTGAGTATTTCTGATGAAACATCCAAGTTGTCAAACTGACTCCATTGCAAATTATTAGCAATTATTAAACAAATTTGTCTAATAATTTGAACAAGTAGATTCAATATACCATCATCAACACAAGTGTGAGTTATGATCCGATGTATATTATTAATAAACCACATTTATGTCTACACTTAAAAACATGTCAATTAGATTCGATAATGATACCAATCATAGTTTGAATAATGAACTGATATTTAATTGAAATCTTTCTTGATTCCCACAAACACTCCTTTAAGAGAAAATAGCTAAGATTTTCAGAGGGTGTTTCATGTTTATAGTGAGTCATTAATCTACTTGAAATAATAACACAATGATCGAGTAAAACGGCCCACATCAATAGATTTGACAAGCTCCCAAAGCTTTCAAACCTATAAGTGTTAAAGAACATGCCAAGGTGTACAAAATGTTTATGTAACATTTGTAAACCAAGAGATGTTAATCCTATATTCAATGCACACATAAATAGACAGCTAAGTAACACTACTACCAATAGTAATGATCACTTTATAATGTCCAAAGACAAAAGAAAAAGCACAAAAGCATTCGTCTTCGTTTTGAGTGTTAGATACACCAAAGTATGCATAGCTTGATTTTATTTGAAAATAGATTTCGACCCATTTAAAAATTTAATTAAGTTCAACACTTTATAAATGTATCAATTTTCAATGATATATCAACAAGAGATGTCCAACTTAATAGAAAATAGTAAAACATAAGTTTTACGACAAACCGACGCTCAATACTTTGGACAAAGTATGGAACTCAGAAAACATCTAATTTTTAAAGTTTGAATAAAGGTTTCGAAGCACTTTAAATTGAAAGAAAATTCAATTACGTTCGAAAGGACGGGTGGTACGACTTCTATAGACTTACGGTTGATTTTATATGATTTTTCAAAGTTTGCAAAAATCTGAGTCGGACTGACCGCGGTTCCTTATTGATAAGGAACCTCGGGGAAGAGATAAAGAACCGCCGTCAGTAGGCAAATATTAAGTTTTTGGCCAAAATCATTTGGTAACATTTTGGAAGGACTTAGGACTCTAAAAAATCATTATAGACACATATAACTCGTATTTTAGAGTTAATTATGACACAAAATATTTTTAGACTTTCAAACATGAAAAGATTTAATTCAAGCTATTATACAATATTTATTTAATACCAAAACTTATACGAATGAAACAACAAAACATATTTCATAAGTAATCACTCTTCATGAACAATTTGATACAAAGATCGTCTCTATTTTTAAAAACCGTTTTTATTTTTAAAAAAACCATTTGTTTTGAAAAAGAGAGCAAAGATCGATCCAAGCTTTAAAGTACAATATACTTCAAAGGTCTTGAATAACCACGCTCTGATACCAATTGTAGAAACTAGAAGGGGGGGTTGAATAGTTTCTAGTTCATTTTCAAAACATTTCGCATAAACCCACTATGCGCACTATGCGCGGTTCTTTAAACATACCCGCGGTTCCTTATCACTAACGAACCGCGTGTCCTTTTAAGGAACCACCTACAGTGGATGATGCCATTTGTTACATGTTAAACATTAACAATCCTTTGTATCAAATTCTCGATCAAGCTTGAATAGATATAAGATGTGTTTGATTGAAAGATAAATACTACAAATAAGTAAACACACAAACAAATCAAATCAAGAGTACATCAAGCAATAGTCTAAACACTAAGCACACACGTACTAAGCATAAGCTTTTCTGAAACTAGGATGTTTAGACTAAGTGACGTACACTTGACCATAATCTAAACATGAAGCACACACGTACTAAGCCTTAGCTTTTCCGCAACTTAGATGTTTAGATTATGAGATGCACACAACATACAACAACAAGTACGCAACTATAAATACATCTAAAAAGGTAATGACATAAATGTAAATGAAAGTACCGAAACGATGATTTATAGTGGTTCGGTCACGAAGCTCCTCTTCGCCCTACTCCACTCCTCGAGTACACCTTACTCGAGAGTTACTTCACTAGTCAACAAAACTCCTTTCAAGGCGGAGAAAACCATACACCTCGCTTACACATTTCCGACACTTAGCTAGATGTCGAGTCCTAATCTTAGGTAGGATCAATCTACACAATGTCGCCACCATTTTCCGACACAAGGATAGATGTCGAGTCCTAATCCTAGGTAGGACCAATCTACACCCATCTACACTACTTCCACATTGACACACCAATTTGGATCTACACAAATGCAGAACTACACCACTCTTCACAACTACACAACTACCCCACTCTTCACAACTACCCAACTCTTCACAACTACACAACTCTTCACCCTAGTTATGTTTTATGGCCCAACATAACAAACCTTGTGTTTTATGACCTAAACACATAAACCATATAGATCTAAGTACTCACCACTTAGATTTATGACTCTAACACTATATCCAAGTATTAGCAAACTTAGATCTACACAACTAACACCTAATCCAAGGATACCCATCTCTTGGATCTACTACCCTTACAAACATATCCAAGTGAACCCAACACTTGGATCTTCTACATATACATAGTAGGAAAAAAATGACTTGATCTAGAAGGAGAGATTTTCATCATGTTATGAACCTAACACTTCATGGTAATGAAAGTGTTATTCTCTTTGCACTTGAGAGGATGAGAGGATTGAAGGAGAGAATCACATCTTAAACAAGATTAATCTAAACCAACTAATCAATGAGTTTAAAGGTATTTTTGAAGAAATTATGCAAAAAGGGTTGAAAGAAAAGCTGGAAATGATCCACTATTTATAGGACAAAAATGCAACGACTATAAAGACCCGCGGTTCCTTAAGTACCTCCGCGGTTCCTTATTAATAAGGAACCGTAGGTTCCTTTAAGGAACCTCCGGCTTGGAGTTCGTGCATTTTTGTCCTTTAGTGGGGATATGCCATCTGGGGTAGTTTATACCCTCAAATGATATTCCTTTGGTATATGAAATATGCCAAATTCAAATTAAAGAATATTCTTTGGAATATGCCTTAGGGAATATTCTTTGGAATATTACAAATTCAAATTTCCATTTTCTTTTAATTAAAACATTTCATAAAAATAAATTTTATTAAAATCTTTTGTCACATTTGATTAAATGTGATTTTTAAGAAAATCTTAATTCTTAATCACTTTGTTAGGTTAATGACATGTTTATTCATACCTTGAGTGATTCATGCCGAATGCGATCTTGGAGGTGTCGAGAGAAGTATACAAATGTATTTGTAGAAACTAGAAGGGGGGGTTGAATAGTTTCTCTTCGATTGGTGACCAAATTAAAATTGCTTTCAATTTGGTTTGTATCAAAACTATCTTTTACTTAAAGCTAAGTTGCATAATGATTAGGTTCAATTAAAATGCACTAGCAAGAATAATAAGCAAGTATAATGATAATGAAATAAGTAAAGAGCAAGGAAGGAGACAACCTAGTGGGAAGACACCAAGATTTATAGTGGTTCGACAACGAGGCTCTATCCTCGTTTCTACTCCACTCCTCGAGTACACCTACTCGAGATTTCCACTATATCCACAAGCTCCCTTCTCGGCGGAGAAAACCTTACATCATTGCTTACATTATTTTCCGACACTAAGCTAAATGTCGAGACCTAATCTTTAGCTAGGACCAATCTACACGACGTTGCCTACTTCACAATTTAACGACACAAGGCTAGATGTCGAGTTCTAATCTTAAGGTAGAACCAATCTTCACGACGTTGCCTACTTCACCATTTTACGACACAAGGCTAGATGTCGAGTTCTAATCGAAAGCTAGAACCAATCTTCACGACTCTTTACTTTGAAGCTAAGTGAGAACTTCACACAACACAACTACTAATCACTTTAAAGTTTAGTGAGAACTCACAAGACACAACCACATCACTTTATAGTTTAGTGAGAACTCCTAATCAAATCTATTACAACTCAACTAGACTTATCCAAGTACACACATGTAGCTTGGATTTACACAACACAAATCCAAGCAAACACATATGAAATGGATGTACATAACAAATCCAAGTATTCACAAATAACTTGGATGAACACAACTAGTCCAAGTATTCATAAATACATTGGATTGACCTAAAACAAAAAGGTATCATGATGAATATGACTAGCTCATAAATTCATCTTTATCACTACACTAGTGAGTGAGTGATCTTCTCATTGGACATGGTAAAGGAGGGGATAAAGAGGATAATCATATGTAAACATCCTTAACAAATTAAGTGATCATTTACTAATGATTATGTTATAGAAAATAGAAAAAGGGCTGAGAAAAACGTCCAAGAGGCTTACTGGAAAATGAGATTTGACCCACTATTTAAAGGAGACAAAGTTACAACGGATCTATAACGGCTACTGTGCGCGGTACCTTATCTCACGCCGCGGTACCATATCGCTAAGGTACCGCGTAGGTACTTAAGGTACCGCCACTAGACTCCGCTCCGTTTTTTGTCTTTTAGTGGGGTGGGAATATCTGAGGTATTTGAACCCTTCAAAGGATATTCTAACAGTATTTGGAATATGCCATTTTCAAATTTTCATTTTCCATTTTAATAAAACATTTTCTAAAAAAGAAAGTTTATTAAAAAGTCTTTTGTCTTATTAACAAAAGTGAGTTTTAAGGATAATCATTTTGATGATCACTAAGTATGATTAAGAAATGTTAGTGATATGATTATTACCTTGATGATAGTGTTAGTTAAATAATTCATTTTGTGTTTCTACACTAAATGTGTTGTATGGTTTGTTGTGATCAAAACTAAGAAAGATTAGTTAACACTAATAATGTTTTTAGGCATTACTTGCATTAACAATCTCCCCCTTTTTGATTACGACAAACGATAAACTCATTTACGTAGAAACACAAACTATGGAATTATTAACTAGTTTATCACTATCATTTCTCCCCCTTTGTCGTAGCAAAAAGGTTAGCATAAGTCTTTGAAGTGCATCGAACTTTGCTAGTAGCTCCCCCTTGGTGGTTGCTCCCCCTTGCTTGGGGCACCAAGTTTGTGAGCTAAGGTGACATGCTACACAAAGGTTAGTAGAAAGGAAAGAAACACCAATGTATATATGATCACTACCTACTAAGTAACTTGAGAGGGAGAAAGAGAAGAAATCTCAAATTAAAAGCAAGTATTTTGCTAAGTATGTCCAAAGAGGTAATTGACAAAATCAAACTTCAATATAATGAAGATGATAAGCTTGTCAATGGGTTAAAGCTTTAGAATTGATGGAATCACCCATAAGCAATTGTAAAAATTTAACCAAGATCAACTCAAAATAGAACTAATTAGATAACACACAAATAACACAAATGTTAAAAAAAAATAATACAACAAAGAAGATAGTCATACACATAGTATGAGTATCTAAAAGCAATAAATATGGAAAATAAACCACTAAGCATAAGCTAGTCTAATAGTGATATTTTCCATGATTGCTAAAAATAAAATAAAACTAAAAAGACGACGATGCATCATTCGAAGTTTTGTCCACCGGAACGAAAACTTGAATAGGAGGTCGAGTGAGGAGGAATTCAAGAAAATTTAACTTCTCATACACATGAGCAAGTTCAATTTGTTGAAATCGGCAACAATCACACGAGGATCCATGATGCAACACAAAATCGTTTGATGGGGGTATGGCATCAAACTTAGGGTTTGGTGGTGGTGGGGTAAAGGGTTTGGGAGTGTTTTCACAATGCCTTGTGAGGTTTGGGAAGGTGGAAAGGTCATTGAGTTGGGGGATATTGAAGGATTGTGGTGGTGGTGGAACATTTTCTTTTGCTCCGGTGATGGGGTTTATGGTATAAGTCTCATTCCAATACTTGATTGGAGAGAAGGTAGGGTTTTTGGGTGGTTTGGACGAAGATGGTTCATTCTTCTTAACCCAAACGGGTCGAACCGAGATTTTCGGTTTTTTTGAAAGCTTGGATGAGGAAGCTTTGGGTGAGTGGGGTTGTGACAAAGAAATGTCAAGGTTAGGAATGTAGGAGTTAGGCATTGTGAGAGTGTGAGAATGATATCTCAAGGTTATGTGAGAATGAATTCTCAAGGTTGGGAAGGTGTGAGAATGAAATCTCAAGGTTGGGGTATAAGTAAAATGTAATCAAGGTAAGAATTTGAATACAAAATGTGTAGTGTCAAGGAATGTTTAGTCAATTTGAGTAAACAAGGAATCTTGACTGGGAATAGGGTTTTTTATAAGTTTTGACCAAAAAAAATCGTCAAAAGCCACATTCTGGCCGCGGTACCTTATATGGGCCGGCGGTTCCATATCACTAAGGAACCGCGGGTCCTTAAGGAACCGCGTCCAGTGGACTTTAAACCATGTTTTTCCTGGGTTTTGGGAAAAACTAAGACTTTTTCAAAAAGTTGCAAATCTTGGAATTTTACCTCTATTAGAACCAAAATATGCTAGGGTTGCATAAAGCAACACATTCACAAAGAATGTCTTGACAAAGGATGACAAAATAATTTAGATATCATTTTGAACCAATTTTAGTCAAGTTTAGGGATTGTGATAGATTTAGGTTTAATTTTAATCTCAAATTAAAGTTGATTAGTGTGCACAAAAGGATAGAATCACACAAAGCTAAATCCATAGGTCAACAACATGAAACATTCATTAGTGAAACACGTACAAAGATAAATAAAACTAACTAATACATAGCTAGCTTATCATTAAATCTAGATAGGTGGTTTTCTTTGGCTTGTTGTTGAAAATCTTTATTAAAAGAACTCCATCATTCATCTCCTAGGAGGAGGCATGGAGAACAAAGAAAGCAAGAAATCTTGCAAACCCCTATGTAGTCCATAAATATCCATCCTTAGGTTTTGTATGAGGAAGTGGTTTTAGAGACAACATGGACATCTAGGACCATGAGTTTGTTGAAACCCAAAGTAAGGATCACCCAAGAGGAGGGAAAGAGGGACACCCAAAATTAGGATGTTTGAGTTGGGTGGAGGTGGAGGAGGCAAGTTCTCTAAGGGTGAAGTGGGTGAAAGTGGAGGCATGTTCCTCAAAGGGGAAATGGGTGAGTGTGGAGGAAAATTCTCCATGGTTGGTGAAATTGGTGAGTTGTGAGGGGTAAATGGTGAAGTCACCAAAATATCATCAAAGTCATTCCCAAAAGGAATGCTTTGGATTGGTTGAGGTTGTGTGGTCACTTCCAAGGGTGCACTTGGAGTGAAGGGTGAAGAACGCTCATTCATTCTAGAATTGAATGAAGAGGGGGTAGAACCAATGGAGTGGTTAGTACCATGGGTGGAATAAGTCTTGTATGGTGCAAGAGGTGGGGAAGGTGATGAAGAAATGAAGATAGGAACATTCTCATTCTTAGGTGTGGGGAAAGGTGAAGAGTTAGGCTTAGCTACCTTAACCCTTATTTTGAGTGTTTTTCTTGGGGTGGAGGTCTTGGAAGTGTTTGAGGTTTTGGTACACACCATGGTTGATTAGGGTGGTTTAAGGTTTAGGGAAGTATGTTTGATGTGTGAAGAACATGGCAAACAAGGTGGGTTTAAATGGTTGAGGGGATGATCCAAACTAGTAATGGGTTAAAATCATTTTAGGTGAATAATGAATTTAGATACCCTAGTTTAGGAAATGTGCAGTTTATTACTGAAAATCATGTAAGGTTTACACAAAATTAAGAAAACAGTGTAAAGCAAAGATGCTGTCGTGCACAGTGGCCGGCGGTTCCTTATCTAGGACCGGCGGTACCTTATAGAAAAGGAACCGCGGGTCGATATGGAACCGCGACGAGAAGGTTTTCAAAAATTTCCCATGCCAGTTTTTGATAAACCCAGATTTTTCCCAAAGGTTTCACAAGCCAAAGTTAACTACAGATCATAATCTAATAAGCTAACTATCATATGGCATGCACAAAGCTATGTAAAACACAAACATGAAGGCATAATTAACATTAAGGATCAAGATAAATGATAATTCTAACATGCAATCACAAGTTAATACATATCCAAGATAAAGTAAAATTGTTCAACAATACATGTTTACCAACATGTATTCTTTGAAAAACTTCAATGCTTTCACCTTCTCTTCTTCTCCAATCCCTTGATCATATTCCCCAAGAACTTGAAACCTTTTCTTGATTCAACCCGGTGTTCGTGCAATTCCCCTCGAGTTCTAAGGTTTTCGCGGTAAAGATGCTCCATATTGAGATCTTCCGGTACTTCACTAGAATGATGAGGAGAAGGAGCTAAGTCTTCAAATTCATCCTCAAATGGGTTTGAGGATGGATGGGAATTACTCGAAGAGTGGAAATGAGAACTAGTACCTATGCCATCACCATCACTTGTTGGCATGTCCATGTCCTCATCATCCATCTCTTGATGAACAGATTTTCTCGATCCTCGATCACTTCTTGTCTTTCTAGCATATGCCTCTTGAATGGGCAACATAACCCGATGAACCGGGTAGAAGCGAGAAAGATCAAGGTGGGGAAAATCATGAGCAACCCTTTTGAAAAGGCGAGTTAGAAGCATAGCATAGGGAAGGTTTGTCTTGGGCTTCGAAAGGGCATAATTGATTCGTCGAGCGATATAGAATGCCAAGTTGTACTTGGTGGATGTAAAGATGCAACTCAACATATGCACCATACACGCGTGGATATGATCTCGGTTTCCACCAAGACAAAAGACATTCTCCCTAAGGATATTGGCCCATTGAACCATAAAATCCTTAAGGTCGCTAGAGAGCACTTCATATTGATTCACATTTCGTACATTTGAATGAAGGCTTCTCACAACGTTACCATCACGCTCTTTCGAGACGATTTCAAGAATAAACTCTAGATCAATTTCGGTGTGGTCATTTGGAGGTTTATCGAAGGATTCCGAGAGAGCATCAAGTCTCCATTTATCCGTAAAACGACTAGTGCCTTCATAAGGCACACCGAGAATTTGACCAAAGTCTTCAAGAGAGTATTGAATTAATTGATCATTCAATATGAAACGAATGAAGATTTCTCCATTGTATTCAATCATGGAGTAGGTGCTAAAGAATTCAAGAAGGAATAATGGGTAAATATCTTCTTCTATGTTGAGCAAGCAATCAAACCCCGAAAGCTCAAACATAGAAAGGATATAGACATAACCCGTTATTTCCTTGTCAACGACTCTACCCTCATGGAAACAACGAGTGGAAAGGGATGGAAACGCGTTTTAAAGTTGGGGGGAAGCATAGGTTTGGGAGATGTCGGGCATATAAACTTTAGTGAATTGATGATCTTTTTGATATTGAGAAGGCATGATTATGTACCTAAATACAAACACAAGACAATATTTCTCCAATCACTCATATGAAAATCAAAAAGGAAAACGAAAAACGAAAATGTGTTATATCAATTTCTTGACAAACATAGGATTGAATCCATATCATTTTCATGTTCACAATGTGTCTATTCCATCATTGACCAAGAACACATGATCTATGTTATATCAACAATGGATTAGAACATTGGTTCTTCAAAACAAGGTTTTTAGGTAAGCATTAACAATGTCATTACCTACTTGTTCATGGGTTCATCTCAAATCCATCATTCAACCAAAATCATTTAGCCTAAATTCGGATTTGTTCTACAAGTGGGTTTTAGTGAAATCTTAATGAATATCAACCTAAGGAATCATAGTAAGATTACCATGTCAACCCACATTCCTATTAAAGTTTTAATTCAATTTCAATTTTAAAAATCCCCAATTATGAAAGGATGAACCCTAGAACAAAATAGATGAAATTGAAAGAAAATACTTACAATTAATTGATGTTAGATGAAGGATGAGTGAAACCCACAACTTGGAATCAATTAATTTGAGTGAATGAATTTTTTGGAAGCTTCAACAATGGTGGAAAAGGTAAAACCCGTCGGCTGTGTGTTTTTGGGAGAGAGAGAGTTTGGTTTGAAAAAGAATAAAAAACACAAACTGGCGCTCTGACAAAAGTTACTGCCCGCGGTACCTTATCGATAAGGAACCGCGGGTTTGAGCCGCGTAGATAAGGAACCGCCTACAGAGGCAGGTTTCTATCTCTAAAAAACGCCAAATTTTGAAAATCCAGTTTTTCTAAAATACTTAAAATTAAATCATGAGCCTTTTAGAATATCATTGGATCATCATAACACTAAGCAATATGCCTTAACGAAGGATTACGAGTTAAATAAAGATCGAAAAGAACCGAAACGGACAGACGACTACTCGTAGCAAAATGACTAAGTGGAGAGAAATCAAGGGAAGTGAATCAAGACTAGGATCAATGCTCAAGGGATTAATGACAATCTTCAAATAGTGGTAACGAGGAGCTTGTGTCATATATAGTGGTTTAAGACGTGCCTTTCCGGCGAAACGTTAAACGGCTTTGGTAATGAATAAGCACAAAGCAATTATTCAAGTATAGACTAAGATCACTTTCAATAATAGTCTTAGTCTAAACAAAAATATGAGCAAGGTATTAATTCACTTTCTCTCCTACAAAGGGCCTACTAACCGTATGGGTGCAAACCATAGAAATCATGCTTGATACTTTAAGCTTCTACTAACTTACTCTACATCACCATAGTGAGTCAAGTATCCAAGCAATGAAGGTTTGAGAGGATAAAGGAAAAGAAGCACAAACCACAAATAAATGTCAAGGCAAGGATGCCGAGAACAAGCACATGGTCAAGTAATGATCAAAAGAATGATCAAAGGGCGTGTGGGAGAACGAAAGCGTACCTTGGCCACAAAGAGCAATCCATGAAGGAATAAGTGCTATGCCCAATCAATGACTATGATGAGTACTAAGTTTTCAAGGACTAGTATCATTCCCAATCATCTTGGTATCATCATTCAAAGATGTTAAAGATCAATGAAGATGATTCTTCTACAAGTGCAAGTAACTCAATCCACAACCAATTAAGTGATTGATCTTCATGAGTACCTACACAAAGCAAGATGCAAACTAGTAGATACATTTCAAGAGTATATCTAAAATGCATAAAGGCTACTAATCTTAAGTGGGATGCAATATTATCAAGTAAAAGACCTATTTTTCAAAGAAAACATAGTTTTGACCAAAGAGAAACTTTAGTACAACTAGACCTTCTAATTTGAGGAGACAATGGATCGATCCAAGTTTTAAAGTACAATATACTTCAAAGATCTTGAGTGACCATCGCTCTGATACCAATTGTAGAAACTAGAAGGGGGGGGGGGGTTGAATAGTTTCTCTTCGACTGGTGACCAAATTAAAATTGCTTTCAATTTGGTTTGTATCAAAACTATCTTTTACTTAAAGCTAAGTTACATAATGATTAGGTTCAATTGAAATGCACTAGCAAGAATAATAAGCAAGTATAATGATAATGAAATAAGTAAAGAGCAAGGAAGGAGACAACCTAGTGGGAAGACACCAAGATTTATAGTGGTTCGACAACGAGGCTCTATCCTCGTTTCTACTCCACTCCTCGAGTACACCTACTCGAGATTTCCACTATATCCACAAGCTCCCTTCTCGGCGGAGAAAACCTTACATCGTTGCTTACATTATTTTCCGACACTAAGCTAAATGTCGAGACCTAATCTTTAGCTAGGACCAATCTACACGACATTGCCTACTTCACAATTTAACGACCCAAGGCTAGATGTCGAGTTCTAATCTTAAGGTAGAACCAATCTTCACGACGTTGCCTACTTCACCATTTTACGACACAAGGCTAGATGTCGAGTTCTAATCGAAAGCTAGAACCAATCTTCACGACTCTTCACTTTGAAGCTAAGTGAGAACTTCACACAACACAACTACTAATCACTTTAAAGTTTAGTGAGAACTCACAAGACACAACCACATCACTTTATAGTTTAGTGAGAACTCCTAATCAAATCTATTACAACTCAACTAGACTTATCCAAGTACACACATGTAGCTTGGATTTACACAACACAAATCCAAGCAAACACATATGCAATGGATGTACACAAAAAATCCAAGTATTCACAAATAACTTGGATGAACACAACTAGTCCAAGTATTCATAAATACATTGGATTGACCTAAAACAAAAAGGTATCATGATGAATATGACTAGCTCATAAATTCATCTTTATCACTACACTAGTGAGTGAGTGATCTTCTCATTGGACATGGTAAAGGAGGGGATCAAGAGGATAATCATATGTAAACATCCTTAACAAATTAAGTGATTATTTACTAATGATTATGTTATAGAAAATAGAAAAAGGGCTGAGAAAAACGTCCAAGAGGCTTACTGGAAAATGAGATTTGACCCACTATTTAAAGGAGACAAAGTTACAACGGATCTATAACGGCTACTGTGCGCGGTACCTTATCTCACCCCGCGGTACCATATCGCTAAGGTACTGCGTAGGTACTTAAGGTACCGCCACTAGACTCCGCTCCGTTTTTTGTCTTTTAGTGGGGTGGGAATATCTGAGGTATTTGAACCCTTCAAAGGATATTCTAACAGCATTTGGAATATGCCATTTTCAAATTTTCATTTTCCATTTTAATAAAACATTTTCTAAAAAAGAAAGTTTATTAAAAATTCTTTTGTCTTATTAACAAAAGTGAGTTTTAAGGATAATCATTTTGATGATCACTAAGTATGATTAAGAAAGGTTAGTGATATGATTATTACCTTGATGATAGTGTTAGTTAAATAATTCATTTTGTGTTTCTACACTAAATGTGTTGTATGGTTTGTTGTGATCAAAACTAAGAAAGACTGGTTAACACTAATAATGTTTTTAGGCATTACTTGCATTAACAGTATTCTTGAGTGATTACGAGAACCTTAACATTTTACATAATGTATTGCGAGTTATACGTTTGGTCATAAACAAAACATAAAGAGATTATATTGACAAAACATCGTAATGTTTGCACTAACACTATTTATAAATCAGACTTTTCAGATTAAATACAGATTTCCGCTGCAATTTACTTATCAGTCTTACAGATTTAGTATTTTATCATCTACTTCATTCTAGTATTTCTTATCATGCTTTATACCCGTTCACTGGGCGTTATGCTCAGCTGTAGTTCCTTTCATGTTCTAACGGCAGGTACACCGGGACATTCTTAGGATTCTGAGAGCATGCGTATTAGGATGGAAGCTATCCAGACTTCTTACTTTATGCACTTCTTACATTACTTTGCTTATTTGGACATTTTTTAGTCATTTCCTTCAGTATTTACTTTTCATGTTTTGAGCTTATTTTTGGGATTACCGATGTTTGATTTCGGTATTTCCTTTATGGTTAGTTAATGTTTTAGGACATTTACCTTATGATTTGATGACACGCCATAAATACACGTAACAGTTCACTTATCCAAGTGGGGTGTTACAAAAGTAGTTACGGCTAATCCCTACCAAGCATAGGAAACTCTCTGGCAGTTCCTTATGGAAGTCAGTACAATGGGTATCTAATATTCGAACATCCCGGCTACTATAATCTCTTGTGGAGGGTGGGTAATCATGTCGCACTGCGATTTTAAGGACAAAAGGCGTGGGGAAGACCTTGGCATCAACAAAAAAGTACTGGCCATACTAATTCTTAAGCGAGTCTAGAGGCTTCCTATAACACAATGGGGAGCTCGCAGATCGGTTTTTGAATGAAAGCCACCCATTTACCATCTGGGGTGCGTAAAAGACCCTAAATAGACTCGCGGTGGGGGCTACATCACATGTATAGCATGTAATCTCAAATTGATTGATCTTACACGCCCCTATACAATGAAGTTGGGTTATGTGGAAATCATAATATGTTAGGATGTCTACAAGAAACCTAGATAACGGGATACGGTAGTTTGCCGAGTCAAATAGGCATGTATATACACCTATTTTCCCAGCCGGAGCATCCGTGATAGCTTCACCATCACCTGGATAGGTGGGGTGTACGCTTTTAGGGATATAATAGTTAGACAAGAAATCCATAAATTTATTCGGAGACATCACATTGAGTATGGTCGTAATTGTGGGATTGTCTTTCACCATGATTTATAAATATATGGAGAAGGGCGAGGTGATCTAACCTGGTACGACGAATTTCCGTGAAATGAAAGTAGAAGGAATTAAGGAAAGTGCAACAGTGGTGGTAGGAGGTATGAACTGTGTGTGTGCACAGTCACACACAGGCTTTTAGGGTTGCCTCAGTTTACGAGGTGGCTTGGATGAGTGGCACGTGTAATCCACTACGCCTATCCAACAGATGGGATAAATGACACAGTTGAAGCGTCAGAGGGACGACAAGTCACTTCTTAAACAGTTTCACATGGCTCAAGGGTGGGCCCATGTGGTGCACTTTTGTAGATACACATTCGAACAGTCGCCTCGACCTTGCCTACCATTAATGCATTCATTAATGTTGTCTCGGTCCACCGTTTTTTGTGTAAGGCTTTTTTTTCGTAAAGAGAGCATAAGGGACATAGGGTAGTCTAGAGGTTTCGCCTACGGCTGTAACAACTAGACTGGGGGGACATGATGACGTATAGTCCCCAGTCGGGTCATGAACCCGGCCCACGGGTACTACCCATATCCGGCCCATCACGGATGGGTTGGATTAGTGTTATTTGAGCTTATGGGCTTCGAATGAACAGTGGCTGCATAGGTTGTGTGTGGCCTACGGCCCGGCACAGCCGGCACAGGGTTAGACAGAATCACAACCCAATTGGGATTGTGATTTACCCTAAAGTATAGGATATACACTAACCATAATTAAAAGATAACAATCAAGCTAATTATGGTGATTATCATATCCTTGGGGCCGAAGCATCGGTAAAAGCCCACTAGGGTTTCACACTCTCATACCACATCCGATTTCTATCCCTAAACCGATTACTTACTCTCAAGCCGGAGTCTAATCGTGGGAAACGTTCCCATGGTAAGCCTAACAGTGTGTTATTGTTAGTGTGTAGGATCCCTACCAGAAGTTCACTTGGTGCAGGAGCCGGAGCCCAAGCACCCGAATTAAGCCTAATTCGGGTTAAACTAGGATCATCCAACTTTTGTATCAACATCGAGTGAACGTGATATGTAACTGAATACACAAAATTGTAGATATACGAGCGCCTTAGAATATGGCATGTAACTAATACACGAAATTGTAGATATACGAGCGACTTATGTTATTCCTCTTACTGAGAATAAGTAGGAGACCCGAAGAAAGTATTTTTTTACATATCCATACCTAACAATGGCTCTTGGTATCCCTCGTTATAAATTTGAAACACTCACAGGTTTAAACATTCACTCAAATTATTATTATCAATAATGTAATATCAAAATGAAGGCACAACCTCACACATGACTGTGAGATCAAATATTTTTTTCAAAATCATTATGTGCTAATAAACACATATAATATCTATAACATGATATCAATAATTTAATTTAAACAAGATGAACCGAAAATCATATTAGTTAATCAATGTCAAATATTTCATGCAACAAAAATCTATATAAATTATTAATTGATATGTACACATAAAAAAAATATTATGTAAGTAACTCATATGTGTATGAGTATTATAACTATATAATAAGTATTAAGAATTTACAGTAATATAATTTGATAAAGAAATGTTAAATATTACAAAACCATTTATTTATTAATTATCATGATATTTAACTTTAAAACAAAGTTATTGAATTGTTATTACACATTACATTATATGTGGTAGTAGTAATAGATTCAAACCCTTTTAATTATTACATAACCCCCCTCTGCGATTTTTTGTCGAGAAAAACACTATACGCACATGAATTCATTCCCTAACTTCATTTTGATCCCAAATCCTATTAATAATAATGTTACTCCATTTGTTACATATGTTGTACCAGATTTGGTGTCACTTGAATTACGGTTTTCGTTTTATTTTAAGGTTTTGCTAAAATCGATTTTCTGTTATAGATTCCTTGTGTCAGCTAATTGGTGGGAAGTAGATAAATAGGTTTACAATGGAGAGATGATTATTAGATTCGACCGAGAGGGGAAACAATGTTAGGAACAAGCATGATGTCGATGCAACTGGTGTTGAAGCTACTGGTGAGGTCTATGTTACTGTTCCATATAAAAACACTACTAGTAACGTGATTTGTCTATGATTGAACCACATCGTGCTAGTCCGACTCATTAGGTGTTCATCTTCCTGATGGCGCCACTAAAAATGAAACTGATGAGATTTTTCATGAAGATGTTATGAAGGAAACTTCATCGTCTTGTGCGGATAAGCTCGGTCCTACGTCTTCGACCAAGTAAACGTTTGGAAACTTGATCCCAATGTGCCTAATGATGTTGATTTTGATATTTGGCTACGGCTTGCTTCGGTTAACGAGGTTAATAATAAGATGATAAATTCACTATATGGTTACCTTATCGATAAAAGATTGGCTTTCTCTGTTGTGGAATGGTTTATTTATAACAATTGGAATAAGTATGGTTTGAAAACATTAGCATTGATGAAAGGTTTTTTCTTCTTTCCTCTATTGAGGGTGTCGATTCAATGATTATAGAAAGTCCCTAGATGATTCGTGAAATCTCCATATTCCTTATTAAGTGGTCTCCCAATCGTTGCATACATTTCTGATGGGTAAAGCTTTATCTCCTCCAAGCTTGGTAGCTTGATGATTCTTGACTCTTATACTAATTGTATGTACTTGGAATCATTGGGTAGATGCGATTACGCAAGAATTTTGATTGAAATTGATGCTTGCAATAGTTTTTGTGACACTTTGGTTATGGCTGTTCGGCTATTCCTAACACTAATAAACCTGGATATAATAAAGAAACTATTCATGTGGAATATAAGTGGAAACCCCCTCATTGCGGTACTTGTTTGGTATTTGGACATTTCGATGATAATTATGAAAAAGCTCCTAAAATAGTGATGAATAGGGTGTTAGAAGATAAGGGTGGCTCAACTGGAGTTGATGATGATGGTTACACTAAAGTCAATAGCAAGAAATCTGGTAGAAATAAGTAATGGTGGCAATAAAACCGTTAAAAACTGGGTTTCGTAAAACCCAAATCTTTTTCCAATTTCAACCCAAGACAACTCAACCATCTACTGAGGCAAGTGCTAAGAAGGAGACATCATGTCAATAATGTAAAACGCCAAGTAAGACGATTGTTTCCATTAGTTTCCATTAGAAACCCCTTTTATGCTTTGAATGATGACCAATTGGCTGCCGAGGAAGAAGAATCGGGTAGTAAGATATCCACATCTTGTTTGAATGTGGAAGAACAAAGTAACACCCTTATAGTTGAAAAGATCAATAGGATTGAAAAACATTTAATGGAGGGGAAGTGTGTGTTTGTGGGTGATGATGATAAACCTGTGAACTACGTTGAGTCTATGGGTGATCATAATAGTGAGGATGAAGTAGAATGTGTCGATAAGGATATGGCTAAGTCTCTGGCGGCTAAATTGTTTGGGGTTGGAAATGGTACCCAAAACTTGCTAGAAAAATGTAACGAATCTTATGGTAATGCTGATATGGATTATCACCCATATGATGATGATCAGAGTATTTAAGATTATATCCAATCCATTGCTAATAATTTGGATATCCAGGTTAAAGGGCGATCGATGAAATCGCTTCGTAATGTTTATTCAGTTGATTTTTCTTTTGTAATAAGTGTAACTTCTTTTATATAAGTGGTGTGCCTATGTAATGGGTTGAGATGTGAGACTTCACCCACATCCATTGTACGAATTATTTTTCGAGTAACTAAATTTACCGAGAAAACCCTTTAGCCAAAAAAATGTTACACATTATGTAATATGCTCATCATAAAGCCAATTTTACAATATGCTGACATAGTCTATCAACGTATTAATCTTTTGATTTTAGTTCATTTGGATATCAAGTGACTAATCCTCACTCTTCATCTCCATCTTTATCCAATTGATGAGATTAACCGAAAACCTACTTTCACCTTTTTTTTCAAACTTCAATATCTCATAAACTGTTAATCGTTAAGCGAAAAATTATACCATCACAACTAGCGTCTAATTATCTTTCTACCAATATGCACTGCAATATCCTTTTGACAAAAACATCCAATTTTTTCGTCTTTTTCTTCTTCGTTATTTCTTTGTTGAAACTTGCATGAATAAATCACATGTGATATAACACTAATTTAAATATTCGTATCATATGTGATATAACACAAATATTTGATTTAGAACTGTAGAAACTAGAATGGGGGGGTGAATAGTTTCTCTTCGGTTTATCTCCTAATAAAAATTCCTTTTAATTAGGTGAGTGTCAAAACCATGTTTTACTAGAAAGTTAGTTGCATAATGATTTGGTTCAATTCTAATGCATTAACAATAAGTAGTAAGTGTAATGATGATGAAGGTAAGTAATGAGTAAGAAAAGAAACAACCTAGTAGGAAGACACCAAGATTTATAGTGGTTCCGCAACGAGGCTCTATCCTCGTTCCTACTCCACTCCTCGAGTACACCTTACTCGAGATTTCCACTATATCCACAAGATCCCTTCTTGGCAGAAAAACCTAACAACGTCGCTTACACTATTTTTCGACATTAAGCTAAGTGTCGAGACCTAATCTGAGCTAGGACCAATCTACACAACATCGCCCACTTCACCATTTTACGACACAATGCTAGATGTCGAGGTCTAATATAAAGATAAAACCAATCTTCACAACGTTGCCCACTTCACCATTTTCCGACACAAGGCTAGATGTCGAGTTCTAATCCAAAGCTAGAACCAATCTTCACGACTCTTTACTTTGAAGCTAAGTGAGAACTTCACACAACACAACTACACATCACTTTATAGTTTAGTGAGAACTCACAAGACATAACCACATCACTTTATAGTTTAGTGAGAACTAACACAACTTATTACAACTCAACTAAACATATCCAAGTACACACATGTAACTTGGATCTACACAACATAAATCCAAGCATACACATATGCAAAGGATTTACACAACTCTAATCCAAGTATTCACAAATAGCTTGGATGAACACATCTAGTCCAAGTATTCACAAATATATTGGATCTACACAAGACACAAATAAACAAATGATGAACATGACTAGATCTTTAGGAGAGGATGATCTTCATCAAGGCTTCATCTTTAATCACATCACAAGTGTGTGAGTGATCTTCTCTTTGGACAAGGTAAATAAGGAGTTCAAGAGGATAATCATAAGTAAACATACTTAACACATTAAGTGATCATTTACAAATGATTAGGATTAGAAAGGAGAAAGAAGGCTGAAAGAAATGTCCAAAAAGGGTTATTGAAAATGCAGATTTGATCCACTATTTATAGAAAACAAATCCCAACGGCTAGCTAGGGGCGGTTCATTAGCTACCTAGGCGGGTTCTTATCGATAGAGAACCGCGTAGGCACTTAAGGAATCGCGGAGTGTAGACTCTGCTCCTTTTTGTCTTCTAGTGGATTTGAAATATCTGAGGCTGTTTAAACCTTCAAAGGATATTCTTATGTCATTTGGAATATGCCATATTCACATTTACATTTTAATTTTAATAAAATATTTTCTTAAAATAAATTTTATTAAAAATCTTTTGTCACATTTGACAAAAGTGAGTTTTAAGGCTAATCACTTTTATGATGACTAAGAATGATTAAGATATGTTAGTGTGATGATTATAACCTTGATGATGCTGTTTGTTAGATAATTCGTTTTATGATTGTGTTTGACAATATGTCGTGATCAAAACTAAGAAAGATTAATTATCACTAACAATGTTTTTAGGCATTGCTTTGCATTAACCGAAACAAATATCATACATGTTTTAAAACTATGTGATTTAACACTAATATCATATGTGATTTAAACTAATGTCACATGTAATTTTTCATGTAAGTTTCAATGAGAAGAAGTGCTGAAGAAACATTAAAATACTAAAAACAAAAAAGAGTTGTCGAAAGTATATCATATTGCATATATATAGAAAGATAACTAAATGTCCGTTGCGATTGTATATTTTTCTTCGTTTAACGATTAACGATTTATAAGATATTTAAACCAAAAAAATATGTGAAATAATTAAATGTTTTAATCTTATCTATACATCAAGATGAAGATGGATTGTAGAGATAAGTCTTTGTTATCCAAGAAATAGATTGTATCTAAAATGATGCTTCTCAAAGTATTCACTATTTATCAATAAATTATAATACAATGAGTTGATATCATGTAGACCCCTAATTTATGATACATTCAATCAACCAATCATACTCAACCATTATAAAAAACCCACTTCCTACCTATTAAAAAAATATCTCACAAACGGTAGATAATCAAGCGAAAAAAAATACATCATTGCAGCGAGAATTAAATCATCTTTCTAACGAGAGACACATGTATAAACATTCGAAGAACTTTTTTACCTAAGAAAATCATATAGGATTCATATCTAGGCTGATGGAGTTTGGGTCGATGGTGTGTTGGTTGATGCTCCGCATAAGGTAAAGAAACATTTTTTGGACCATTTTAGTACCTGTTGGGTCTACTAGATGTAGATCTTGTAGCCTGTCAGGACCGGTGAATGACTTCTGTAATCACAAGTCAAATCACAAAGAGACTCTATACACAATATGAATGTAGAATATAAATATAATCAAGGAGAACAGAATAACTATAAAGACTTGATCCTTTCTAAGGATTTCTAATATTGATAATCACTAGAACTACGTTTGGTGAAGGTGTCTATAACCCTTCTGCCTAAGGTTCCTTTTATACTACAAGGAAACCCTAATACAGCATTAAAGAAAACGTGTAAAACTGATATGCATATCCTTTCCTAACATATCTCATGCATATCCTAACAGAATATTAAGTAAATAATAAAGTTTGACTTCGACTAGGACCAGGAGCAGGACTTGCTCCTACTACTACTAGGACCAGGAGGAACTACATACCTCCTAGTCTACCTATTACATTTAACTATTACAATGGTCCAAGAAGATTGATGAGATCCACCGTTGTTCCTTGGTTGCCTATGCATCATATGGGTATTATTATTTGACCAAGAACAACCTACTGAGGGCTTAACAGCAGTTCCCAAATTTCCCAAACCAAAATACGTGTGGTCCAAATTATGTGGATAGATTGGATTAAAATTTTGAAAATAATTACTGGTGGTTTAGAATCCAATATTTCTCCAATGATCAGAAGCTAAAGGAGAAGACCTTCTAGAAGAAGTAAACGATTGAGCACTAGGATTAAGCCTTCTAGAAGCATATGGGGCAGCTCCTGGTGGACCAGGAGCAGGAAAAGCATGATTAACAGAAGCATGTGTGTCATAATAATCACAATCTTTAATTAAATGAAAAGCACTGCCACAAACAAAACATGTTTTGAAAGACCTTTTATTAGAATGAGATTGTTTCATACTGCCTACTTTATTACAAACAATTCTAGGAGAAACATTCTTCCTAGGACTCAATAAACTAGGACCAGACACACTTGACATAACAGCAACTCTTTCTTCACTCTTCCTAGCACCAGTAGCAGCATGTTCATTCAACTTGGAACTTGTAGGCCTTGACTCTTCACTTGAACCACTAGATGCAGAGTCACCGGCTTTGTCACTGAAAGTACATGAGACAAAGTCATTAGTATTAGTAGAACTTGTTGGGGACTCAAGCATCTGTGATCCATCCAAGTCATTATGCCATGAAGTGGGCATAAAAGTTCTAGTAAAAGGAGGAGGGACAGCATGCATTTCTGCTGCTGGTTTAAACCTATTGTAACTAGGTTTTCCCTCATCCTCTTTGTCGGCATCAAAGACACTTGAAAAAGATAAATCAAATACATCTTCTGAATCAATATATTTTTCAAATCCTAAGCCTCTTTTAGTTCTACCAGACATGCTACTATCAATTAATTTTGAAAGATTTTTAGGTGCCTTTTGCCATTTTTCAAATCTTAGCATTGTAGCATCTAATTTGCCTTGCATCTCCTCTTTTTCTTTGATACTAGCATCTCTTACTGTTTTTGTATATTTCAGCATATTTGTCGTGTTTTCTAAATCGATGCTTAGTATCCTGATTTTATCCTCATACGCACGTTGAGTATCTTGTAACCACCTCTTTTGTTGTTCTAATGTGTTTAATGAAGCCTTATAGGCTTGAACCTCTAAAAAATACTTATCATTTTGATCATTTACTTCATTAAATTGGGACAACAATTCTGAGTATTTATCATGACAACCAAGAGGACAATGTTGTACTTGAGGTGAGATGCCCATAAGGGCAAACTCGTCTGCTTCTTCTGCATCAGAGAGATTCCCAGCAATCATTGCAAACACGTCAGTCGAGGACTCAGCTGATTCCAGAGTAGAAGCCTGATGTTCATTCCAGTTGACCATAGAGTCAACAGATACCAATGCCTTCTTGTCATCTTTTATCTCCTGAACCTTGAAAGCGGAGTACCTGCTCTTCTCCTGATCATTCTTGGTAGGGCACTCCCTTGCAAAGTGACCTTGTTGCTGGCAGTTATAGCATCGAACCTTGCTTCTGTCGAATCTTGCTGGCTCCCGAGGGTTGTAATTAAATTTCCTTCCTGCTTTCTTCTCAAACTTGTGAACCCTAAGAGTAAGCATGGCCATCTGCCATTTAAGATCCATCTCATCCAGGTCAAGTTTATCAACCTGTTTGAAGTCATCAAAAGCAAGTTGTTGTTCAGCATTAACATCAGCCACAAAAGAATGAAGAACAGCTTCTACCATACTACCAGACTTGGTAGTAGGATCAGGAGCAGAAGTATGCTGAACAGTATGCTGAGAGGAGACAGTATTGCTTGGGCTACTTGCATATGACATGGGACTAGATGCCATAGAACTCACAAAGGCAGAATTAGCAGGAGTGGGAAAAGAGTCACTCGAAAATCCTCTCACATGAGGTTCAAAAGTTCTGAGCCTATGAAACAGATCATCAAAGTTGAGATAGTCAAACCCAACTTTGGCTTTGAGACAGATCACCACCTGATTTCATGAGTAGGGTAAGGCTTTAAGAAACCTTGCATTAATGTCACCATCATCAGGCTTTGACCGAAGTTGATTCAACTGGCTCAATATCTTCTGAAACCTATCATACCCTTGATGTAGACCTTCAGTTTCTGAGATTTTGAATTCTGTGAATTCATCTCTCAGCATGGATCTTCGCATTTTCTTTGACTCCACATTGCCACCAAACCTTGCTTTTATGCCATTCCAGATCTCTCTGGCATCATCCAAATGGTAGAAGTCACCCATGTGATCTTCAGGAAGAGATTGAAGCAAAATCGTTTTTGCTTTGACCTCCTTCTGAATAGCTATGATTTCTTCATGAGATTTAGGGTCAAGAAGGGTAATATTACCATTCTTGTCTCTTCCAGTAAGCTTCCTGCTGTTTCTATTCAGAATGATCTTCCAAAGATCTTGATCAATATTGGTGATCCACCATTCCATCTTCATTGCCCAGTTTTCATATTCACCCTTTTTCGGAAGAGGGAATTTACCATTCGTGTTTGAGACCGTAGCAAGGATCTGCTGAGGTTGCACAATTTTAGGAGTGTTGTCTTCTCCTGTTTGAGTAGAAGTTGAGGCAGACATGATAAAAAAAGATATTAGTAATAAGAAAACTTGATTCTTCTTGTATAGAGACCCTCCCAGGCTCTGATACCACTTGTTGGGTCTACTAGATGTAGATCTTGCAGCCTGTCAGGACCGGTGAATGACTTCTGTAATCACAAGTCAAATCACAAAGAGACTCTATACACAATATGAATGTAGAATATAAATATAATCAAGGAGAACAGAATAACTATAAAGACTTGATCCTTTCTAAGGATTTCTAATATTGATAATCACTAGAACTACGTTTGGTGAAGATGTCTATAACCCTTCTGCCTAAGGTTCCTTTTATACTACAAGGAAACCCTAATACAGCATTAAAGAAAACGTGTAAAACTGATATGCATATCCTTTCCTAACATATCTCATGCATATCCTTTCCTAACATATCTCATGCATATCCTAACAGAATATTAAGTAAATAATAAAGTTTGACTTCGACTAGGACCAGGAGCAGGACTTGCTCCTACTACTACTAGGACCAGGAGGAACTACATACCTCCTAGTCTACCTATTACATTTAACTATTACAATGGTCCTAACAGTACCCGTTTCTATAAACCTAACAAAAAGGGTGCGAACATTCTAATGGATTTTCCAAATAAGATATTTGAGGCATAGTTAAGAGATTAGAATGTCAGGTTTCAAATGAAGATATTAAGAGGGCGGTGTGGGATTATGGTACGGAAAATGTTGCTGGACCTGATGGTTTACATTCGGTTTCTTCCGTCATTTTGGTATCTTAAACATAGTGACGTGATTGCAGTTGTGAGGTATTTTTTCTTGCATACCGACATCCCGAAAGGATGTAACTCATCTTTTATTGCGTTGATTCTTAAAACTCCGAATGCTAATTTAGTCAATGACTTTAGACCTATTAGTTTGATTGAGAGCTTGTATAAATCATTGAAAAAAATTTGGTGTATAGAATTGGCGTGTTTTGAACAATATTGTTAACGAGGTTCAATCGGCCTTTGTTGCGGATAGAAAGATTCTTCATGGCCCTTTTATTCTTAATGAAGTGTTTCAATGGTGTAAGACGAAAAAAAACAAGCTCTTATGTTCAAAGTTGATTTTGAGAAAGCATAAGATTCTGTGAGGTGGGGATTTTTAGATGAAGTGCTTAGAAAATTTGGTTTTGGGGACAGGTGGTGCAAATGGATTCAATGTTGCCTTAAATATTCGAGAGGATCAATAATTGTGAATGGCATTTTATGGAGGAATTCTAATTCGGTAAAGGCCTCAAGCAAGGTCATTCGTTATCCTCTTTTCTATTTATTTTGATTATGAAAAAGTTTGCATCTATCTCTTCAACATATTGTTGATTCGGGTATGTTTCACGGTATTAAATTCGGTGGAGGGTTGGTAAATCTATCTCACATGTTTTTCGTGGACGATGCGGATTTTTTCGGTCAATGGTGCGAGAACAATATTGCAACTTTAGTCCATGTTCTTGAATGCTTAGGTATTCGGTGGAGGGTTGGTAAATCTATCTCACATGTTTTTGAGTTTAATGTGATATTTCAATCACATTCCATTGTACTTCATTGGGTTTTTTTTTTATTAATACACATTTACCGAGATAACCTTTTACCAAAAAAAACTCACAATTCCAGTTTGAACAGGAAAAAATCCTATCACATCCAACCCAATCATCGAATGGTTTTCAATTGAACTAATTAGATCAACTCAAATTTTAAAACATTGCTTCACATAAATCTAGCCAAATTTTACTAAAAGAAAGAAAAATGTTTGCTATTTCACCATAATATTTCATAGACAAATATTATATTATGCCATGTTATCCTCACATGGTCACATAGTTAATGGTATCAATATAACATGCTAGATTGTACGGTGAAACTAATTTACGTTGGGTTTTACTTGTGGGTGTAAATACCAACGGGTTCAACATAGTACCATTAGAGTAGGACTCGGTTCGAGTAGTAAAGATAGAGACTTCACAACAATATCTTTGATCTTGCGTTATCAAAAGAGATCCATGATTGCACACTACCATTTATTGTTCTGATAATGACTGCCTTATATATGTCGGTTTGCTCAAAAAATAATTGTACGTCCTGGGTAAAACGATGGACCTGTATGACGCGTATTAGTTACTTAACTTTGTATATAACTCGTGTGATCTAATTCTCGACTAAGATATCTCATGTTCTTGTGTTTTCGTAAATGTAACATAGCAGCTATCGCCGAAGTTGCATAATTCGTGCATGGTCGTTTCGAAGGTTTATATAGTTCATAACAATTATTTAAAACCCTAAACAAGATCAAAGCACACATAGCGGAAGCGAATTAACAAGATCATAATCAATAACACAATTATAATTAATCGATTAGGGTTACATACCTTTATTCTAGCAACGATCCACAAGACAACGAAACAATCACCAATTAGGTTTACCACGAACACCACCAGGATATAGTCTAAAATAAGACTATATCACGTTCTTGTACACACGTAATACAGCGAGTTAATCGTGATTCTAGCACGAACAAACCGAGCTTCCATGCTTATGGAATATATACCCAACAACCCTAGAGAGGGGCTAGGACTAGATAAAAATAGCTTAATCGAAAAACAAAGAAAACCCTAAAAGGGGTGTTTTTGGCCGGCGACTAAGAGCAAGAGAAAGAGAGATTTGTGATGTGATTTATGAAGGCTAGGGTTTGTTTATATAGGCCTTGGATAAACTTTTTCTCCAAGTCATAAACCAAATAGGAAATAAAATCTTCTTCTTCCTTCCTTTTCCCCTCTTTGGCCAACGGTTCACAAGCCCACAAGGGGGCTTCCGGAACTTTTCCTTTTTCCTTCTTTTAGCTTCTATTTAATTCCATAACGGTCGTTTATACTTAACTTTTAATTATTAACGATCGTTAGTTAAGCTTTGGTTTGATTTAATAAATCTAATAAATATATTTATTAAATAAATTAACCCTTTACGTAATGTGTTCAATCCCGTAATCCCGAGTTCGATCCTATCTCACGACTATCAATTTTAACTCCATAAACTTTCAGCTCCCACTTGGACAAAATTCGAATATCGTGATTACATTGACTAGCGTCTAGTTACACTAGCAATGTCACTAGTACAACTCGAGTAAGGTCTCCTGGACAAAACCTTTTAATGATACATCATCATTATTATTATCCTTTCATTTGAAATACAACGTTAATAGGATATGAATCTCAGTCATTTTTCATTAACTATTCTGTTTCTCGTTTACGGATATAGCAAGATTACCAAAACACATTTGGGTGTGGCCACACAAACATCTTACTACTCCCCCCGAGGGGCCCAGCTGTATTTATACTTCAAAAATAATTTGAAGGAAACAAATCCCATTTTGACTAAGCAAAACACATGAACTTTGCAACACTTCTGAAAATAACCCTTATAGCTACCAGTTACGTTTAGCGTTAGGTTTCCTTATAGAAATGCACTACATTCAATGCAGTTTTCCGGTATCTCAGGTCTAAGGATAACTATTTATGATTTACTAAATGACAAAGATCCATAAAGTAAAATCATATATTTGGGATAAGTCTAATATTTGATCCATAAAATATCATCCAAAACTGACCAATATACTTTCAAGTATACTCTGTCACTATTTTGAATTGTCTTAGTTTAATAATACTCCCATATTATTAATCGACAACGGACATTTATAAACATCATAATGCTCATGGATTAAAACATGTAAAATAGGATACAAAATCAAATAACAGAAAAATAAACGAAATCCAATCTTTATTTCATCAATTCAATATGTCTTACATCCTTTATCCAAAATACTAATCAACAGATTTATTGCATGAATTCGCTAGCTAGTTGCAGCCCAATAGCCTTGGCATGCTTAACTACCTTTGGCCTAGATAAAGCCTTAGTAAAAGGATCAGCTACGTTATCATCTGTGCGAACTTTTATTAATTTTATTTCTTGAGCTTCCACTTGTTCTCGAACGTAGTGATATCTACGCTTAAAGTGTCTGGCGCCTTTCATAACACCAGGGTCATTGGTGAATATTATTGCCGCATAATTGTCGCAATATATATCAATAGGTTCTTTAATTGGAGGCATCACTCCAAGATCTCCAATAAACTTCCTAATCCAAACAGATTCCATTGCAGCTTCTGAAGCGGCCATGTACTCCGATTGAGTTGCATGCATAGCAATGGTTTTCTGCTTACTGCTCTTCCAGTCAACTGCTCCTCCATTGATGACAAACACGTAACCCGTCTGAGACTTCGTATCTTCTTTATCACATTGCCAGGACGCATCACATAACCCTGTTACATTCAATTATGTGTCTGGTTTACCCCCAAATACCAAAAACATATCTTTCGTACTCCTCAAATACTTTAGAATATGCTTAACAGTAGTCCAGTGGAACTTTCCTGGATTCTGTTGGTATCTACTGACCAAGTTCTGAGCAAACACCACATCAGGCCTTGTGCATCTCACAGCATACATAATAGATCCTACTGCCGAAGCATAAGGTACCTTTCGCATGTAAGCCACCTCTTTGGGTGTTGATGCATCATTCTCATGACCTAATTCATGCTTAACCTCCATCGGTTGAAAACCTTTCTTAGAGTTATGCATGTTATACTTCTTCAATAGCTTATCAATATAAGCATCTTTACTAAGACCAATTAACCGTCTACTCCTATCTCGATAGATTTTAATTCCCAGAATATATGCAGCATCTCCCAAATCCTTCATAGAAAAACATTTACCAAGATAATCCTTAACTTCCTTAAGTCTTGGAATGTTACTTCCCATGATTAATATGTCATCGACATTTAAAATTAGGAACACTACATTACTCCCACTAGCTTTGAGATATACACATGGCTCATCACGATTTTGAATAAATCCGATCTTTTTTATTTCTTCATCAAATCGATTATTCCATTGACGTGATGCTTGCTTCAAACCATAAATAGATCTTTGAAGTTTGCACACGCGCTTTGGATATTTAGGATCAACGTACCCTTCCGGTTGTTGCATATAGATGTCTTCATCTAAGCGATCGTTCAAGAAGGTAGTTTTAACATCTATTTCCATATCTCATAGTCATAGTATGCTGCTATAGCTATGAGAATCTTAATAGCTCGTAAGTCTGCTACAGGAGAAAATGTCTCCTCGTAGTCTATGCCAAAAGTTTGAGTAAAACCTTTAGCTACTAAACGTGCTTTATAAGATTGTATCTCACCATCCATGTCGGTTTTCTTCTTGAAGATCCACCTATTATTCACTACTTTAGCATTTTTAGGCGTGTCTACAAGAATACAAACATCGTTGATTTCCATGGATTTAATTTGCTCATTCATTGCAACTATCCATTTTGACTTTTCTGGATCAAGCATTGCAGATCGATAGTTAGTAGGTTCACCAAGATCCCCTACTTCCTCCTCATAATCCTCTATGTAATGATATAGTTTGCTTGGCGCACGTATGGTTCTTTTAGACCTACGTGGAGGAATTAATTCTGGTGGAACTCCCAGACTTTCTGGTTCTACAGGAATTTCTTCGCAAGTATTTTCAGAAGACAATGTATCTTCTTGAATTTCTTCAAGATCATAATTTTTCCCATTGCATTCTTGATTTACAAGATCACTTTCAAGGAATTCTCCATACTGAGCCACAACTACTTTGTTCTCAGCCGGATAATAAAAGTAGTAACCCATAGTTTCCTTAGCGTAACCTACAAAGATACATTTTACTGATCGTTGTTGGAGTTTATCTCCAGAGTCACGTTTTACATACGCCTCACAACCCCAAATTTTCAAATAAGACAAATATGGCTTCTTGCCATGCCATAGTTCATATGGTGTCTTATCAACCTTCTTTGTGGGAACCATATTCAGAATACGAACAGCAAATTCAAGAGCATAATCCCAAAAGGATAATGGTTAAGTTGTAAGATTAAAAATAGATCGCACCATATCCAATAATGTACGATTTCTCCTTTCAGATACACCATTTTGTTGTGGAATATATGAAGAAGTAAGATTCTAAAGAATTCCATTCTCACTTAAATAATCTTTAAACTCTTGACTTAAATATTCACCACCTCGATCAGAACAAAGAGCTTTAATCTTCTTTCCTAGTTGTAACTCTACTTCTGCTTTAAACATTTTGAATGTTTCAAATACCTCATGTTTATGCTTAAGTAAATAAACATAACCATAACGGCTATAATCATCCGTAAACGTTAAGAAGTAGCTAGCACCTTTCCTTGACACATGTCTAAGTGGTCCACACACATCCGTATGTATCAAACCAAGTAGTTCAGTAGCCCTTTCAATATTGCTATTAAAAGGTTTCTTGGTCATCTTTCCAGAGATACAAGACTCACATTTATCAAATGATTCATCATTGATATTTTCCAAAAGACCATCACGTTGAAGCTTTTGTATACGAGTCTTCCCAATATGGGCAAGTCTACAATGCCAAAGATAAGAAGAGTTCTTGTCTAACTTTCTCTTCTTATTCATGCTAAAAACAGAATTATTTTTCCTCTTGGAATTATTATCATGCATGTTAATTTCAAAAACACCATTTACAGAAATTGCATCAAAATAGAATAAACCATCTTTGAAAACAGAAATTCTATTATTATCAATCGTGTGAATAAATCCAAGATCCAACATACAAGAAAAGGAAATAACACCCATAACAATTGAAGTTGCATAATGACAATTATTTAAAATCAGTACTAAACCCGAAGGTAAAACTAGATTAAATATTCCTATAGCTTCAACCGCTGCTTGTGCGCCATTGCCCACTTGAAGAAATTGTTCCCCATATGTAAGCTTCCTCTTCAACTCAAATCCCTGCAGGGTATAACAAATGTTAATACCACATCCCGTATCATATACCCAGGAGTTTGATTTGTATGTAAGATTAAATAACTCTATCATAAATAAGTTACCTGAAGATGTTGCAGCAGCTAGCTCAGCCTTCTTCTTATGTTCTTGCAACTCATGGAGGTAGAGAGAGCAATTCCTCTTCCAGTGTCCAGTCATTTTGCAATGGTGACAAGTCTCATCTGTCTGAGATTGATTATTCTTGACAAAGTTCTGCTTCGGTTTTGATGAAGTCGCAACTTGTTTGCTCTTATCAACCTTGCCTTTGCCTTTCTACTTCTTGTTCACATGCGGTTTTGGATTATTCACTCTACCCTTTTGCACATAAATTACTTGAGGAGTAGGAGTGGATGCCTTATCTTTTAACCCCTTTTCAAAGTCAATGACCATTGCATGCGGATCATTAACTGTCTTCCCCGTGCAATGCATATAATAGTTACGAACAAAATCATTGAAGTCCTTATTAAGGGACCTATTGATCAAGTTGATAGCCATATTATGATCATAGGGTTGTCCTAGTGCGATGAGATGTTCCATATAATCCCTCATCTCTATATAATGGGCACTTACAGACTTTCCAGGATCTTGCTTGCAGCTATGTAGAGCATCAACCAAATCATAGATCTCTACAGCTTGCGGCGTTTCATACACAGCCTTGAGTTCATCAAGCATTCGCTGAGGTGAAAATAACTCATACTTCCTTTGAAGTGATGAAGCCATTCTACCTAACATTACAGCAGCCACCTCATGGTGCTTCTTAACATTAGCAGCGTGTTCAAGCCTTTGCGCATCAGATGCTCCCTCAGCAAGATCCTCCGAAAAAGGAGTAGTCAAGATATCAATAGTACCGGCTGCTCTCAGAACAATTCTTAGTGAGCGATACCAATCATTGAAATTAGGGCCAGTAAGTACAGGACGTTCAAAGAAAGCTTTGAACGCCGAACTTATTGTCAGATTGTTTTCGGGTTGAGCCATTTCTAGAGAAATAAGTTCAAACATTATTATTTTTGATAATATAATTCAAGAAAATAAAATTACCCCGGTAAAAAACCATAGTATTTTCCTTGAAACTAGAATCCATATTGACATAGACTCATCATATCAGTTGATCTGCTAGTGACAAATGTATTCAACACAGTAACTTGTCGAACAATAATTGACAAACAAATTTGCAATTTCTATATATGTTAGGGATTTACATTGCCAAAATCATTTGCATTGTAAACATGTTTAATCCCTACTTTACGCCTTAAGTTTCCAGTTCTTACTGAGTAACTCAATTAAGTCAACTAATCTAAAGAACGCAAAATATTCATTGTGAATTCTCATTCTTATGAACGTTTTCTTTCCATCACAACACCGCCCCGAATCTCATATGACGATAATTGTGACTTCAAGTGTTCCTCAATTAGATGGCATATGACTTAAATTTTAGGGTATAGATTTTGGTGTCAAAATCATGTATGGAGAAGAATGCATACATCTCCATAACATAAGTTTAATAAAACGTTTAGTAAATTTTTGGTGAGACTAAAATTTCATCACATATTTGCAAGTTGATGTATTGGTTAAACCAATTAAAGATTTTACCCACAAGTAAATTCACACCGTACTTTTTCTAGAACTCAGCTAAAGCACAAAGCAATAACCTTATTCATTGTGTTTCGGATGTGAATTAATTTAGTTAAATCAACCTTAAAAAATTATACAAATAACAACCGTAGGTAATTCCAATTTTGACGCACATGCGAGCCGGGAATTTGGTCAGCGCTGAAGCATAACACCTCCTTCCTTAACCGGGTACATGACCAGCGGTACGTTATACTCACTTTATAGTTTGTCAAAATTGAGTAGGCCGTTAAGTTGTTATTGCAATTCTAATCAACGCAAATCATATGTAGTTTAGACCTCAAAACAATTCATTAATTTTGATAAGATTTAGTCAATATTATTTTTCTTGAAAAAAATTACCTTTGTTTACAATATACCATATAAAAAGCGCATGAAAACAAGTAGTACAAAAAAAACTAAATCAAATAGCCACATGCATAACAATTTATTCAAAGAACATCAAATCTAGGGTTTTTATAAACATAAAAAGTCTTCCCTAATTTTAAAACTTTGAATCAAATAAAGCAAATAGCATACAAAATTATATGATCCGTAAAAAACATGCACGTTCATTACGGATCTCCCACATACTCTTAAAAATTAAAACTACGGATCGTAACAACACATGACATAACAATTAATTCATGCAAACATCTAAAGATAATTACCATGTAATTTTAGGGTTTACAAAAATAAAAAATTTAATAAAAAAATTCGGCATAGCCGATTTTTAAAAAACTATAAAACAAAAAAACTAATTTTTTATAAAACCTAAAAAACAACATGTAATTTATAACACAAATAAATATTAGTTAAAAAAAACTTTAGATCTCGATAATTATAACATGTTAAAACGGCTCTCGATGCCACTGAAGGTTTATATAGTTCATAACAATTATTTAAAACCCTAAACAAGATCAAAGCACACCTAGCGGAAGCGAATTAATAAGATCATAATCAATAACAGAATTATAATTAATCGATTAGGGTTACATACATTTATCCTAGGAACGATCCACAAGACAACAGAACAATCACCAATTAGGTTTACCACGAACACCACCAGGATATAGTCTAAAGTAAGACTATATAACGTTCTTGTACACACGTAATACATCAAGTTAATCGTGATTCTAGCACGAACAAACCGAGCTTCCACGCTTATGGAATATCTACCCAACAACCCTAGAGAGGGGCTAGGACTAGATAAAAATAGCTTAATCGAAAAACAAAGAAAACCCCAAAAGGGGTGTTTTTGGCCGGCGACTAAGAGCAAGAGAAAGAGAGATTTGTGATGTGATTTATGAAGGCTAGGGTTTGTTTATATAGGCCTTGGATAAACCTTTTTCTCCAAGTCATAAACCAAATAGGAAAGAAAATCTTTTTCTTCCTTCCTTTTCCCCTCTTTGGCCGACGGTTCACAAGCCCACAAGGGGGCTTCCGGAACTTTTCCTTTTTCCTTCTTTTAGCTTCTATTTAATTCCATAACGGTCATTTATACTTAACTTTTAATTATTAACGATCGTTAGTTAAGCTTTGGTTTGATTTAATAAATATAATAAATATATTTAATAAATAAATTAACCCTTTACGCAATGTGTGCAATCCCGTAATCCCGAGTTCGATCCTATCTCACGACTATCAATTTTAAGTCCTTAAACTTTCACGTTTCATTGTTTTTGTAGCCCTTTACGACACCGATAAATGAGGCCCCATAAAAAACGAACATAATTTTTTTATCGAACAATACGATCGACTTTTCACGTATAAAACAAAGAATGGTCGACGTTTTCCTTCACACCGATCACCATCAATACTTTTTCCATTTAACTCTTAACCGACTTGATGTACCACAAACTATACATAATTTTGTTTCTTGAACCCCATCTTATATTTTTTTAAGAAACCTCATCTTATATTTAACAAACCTTTTTTCATATATAGATACTTTTACAAACCCCAATACAAAGTTTATATGAGTAAAAGATGCAGTGGGGAGAAAACATATCTTCAATTTGCCTCACTGCTGTCACATTAGTGTCACGTCACACCAAAATAACTAAAAAAATACATATGGTTCTAAAAGGCTCGCTAAGGCGCATTTTAAGGCACGCTAAAGCTTGAGGCATGACATTCACACGACGCTACATGCTTCGCTACAAGCTAAGTCATCGACTTAAAGCGTGACGTGAGCTGAAACGTGAAAATGCACGCTAAGGCATGAGACGTGGTGAGTTTTTTTTTAATTTAACTTTAAAAAATGCATATTATTACATATAAAGTTAGTTTCATAAGTTTAATAATTATGGACAACACTTATTGTTAACTCAACATATATAAACTATTGAAATATGATTAAAAAAAACACAATATGTTAATATGTTGTGCCGCTTTAAGTCACGTTTTAAAAACGCTAAGGCGTGTAGCTTGGACATGTCGTCACGTCACGCCTCACGTTATTTATATACCCTCTCATTCATGAGATTTCTCTTTGCTCTCCACTTTTTTCCCACCCACTAATTTTTTTTTTCTTTTTCACATAAATTAAAATTCATTTCAATAAATTAAAAATTACAAATACATAAATAAAAATACAATACAGAATTTAAACTGCTAGGGAAACAGAAATAGAAATTCGGAAAATAATAATAATAAATAAACTAGTTATTTTGGTGTTGATTACGTTCCTAGACATGCTCAATAAGACACCCTTGAAGCCTTGTATGTGTTGATTTATCACAAAGAAAGAATGATCCTATCTAGGATGATGTTCTCTACAAAGAAAGATTGGTAGCTAAGGTACACTCAGAAAGAGGGAACTAATTATAATGAATTTTTTATTCAGTGGTAAAGCATTTATCTATTAGAATTTTGTTGGTTTTCGTAGCACAATTGAACTTTGATCTAGTTTAAATTGATGTGATGACTGCATCTTTACATGGTGAGTTAGAAGAGGAAATCTATATGGTTATGGACAGAAGGATTCAAAGTTGTTGGAAAAGAGCATGAAATATGCAAGCTTCATAAATCGTTGTATGGATTGAAGCAATCCATGAGGCAATGGGGTAAAAGAGATTTTATAAGTTTATGATGGAGTCGAAGTACACAAGAATCAAATACGACCATTGTGTCTATTTTAAAAAAATATAAGATGGGTCCTTCGTATATCTTTTTTATATGTAGATGATATGTTGATAGCTTCTCAAAGACTAGACGAGATTGAAAACTTAATGACTCGATTGAAAACTGAATTTCAAATGAAGGATCTCGGCAAAGCAAAGATGATTCTTTGCATCGATATAATTTGAGATAGAGAATTGAGAAAGCTTTGTTTGACTTAGAAGCAATATTTTAGAAAGGTGCTAAAGCGTTTTAGGTTCGACAAGCAAACAAAACAAGTTATTACTCCACTAACTTCTCAATTTAAGATTAGTACAGCTATGTCACCGCAAGATGATTTAGAGATGGCTTACATGCAAATGTTGTTGGTAGCTTGATGTATGTTATGATATGTACTCGACCAGATATTAGTCATGTCAGTAGTATGGTGAGCAGGTGTATGCATAACCCTGAGAAAAGGACAGTGGCAAGATGCTAAATGGATATTACGGTATATCAATAAAACGATCGATGTAGGGTTAGTATTCGAACATGGAAGTAGTAAGCGGGTAGAAGGGTAATGCGATTCAGACTATGCTGAAGATTTAGAAAAGCGAAAATATGTGACAGGCTATGCATTTACTCCGGAAAAAGCTTCAGTTAGTTAGAAGTCTACTTTACAAGCAAATACTGCTTTGTCAACTACAGAAGCAGAGTATATCGCGATGACAAAGGTTGTAAATAAGGAAATTTGGCTTTTAGGGTTGCTCAATGAACTTAGAATTAAGCAGAAGTTTGTCATGATGCATTCTGATACTTAGAGTGCAATTGCTTTAGTAAAGAATCATGTTTATCACACAAAGGGACGAAGCATATTGATGTTCGGTATCATTTCATACGAGAGATATTGAAAGAAGGTGGATTTATAATCCAAAACATTCATACTTCTAAGAATCCCGTGGATATGGTAACTAAAATAGTATCCAAGATCAAGTTCATTTATTGTTTGGACTTGATTAACATTGTGAAAACTTGAAGGTTGGTTTGAAGACTCCTCCAAAGATAGTTGACCGTGAAATTGAAGAAGGGATACTCACCAGTGTGGAGATTTGTTGTTTATGGCTCATATTGAATAAATGCATATTTAGTGTATCGTATGCATGTAGATACTTTGTTATAATTCTAATTAAGTAGATATGAAACTTGCCAACTTGCTTACTACTTAGATGTGGTATTTGAATCCTACAAACAGGAGGGTTGGCATATGTTTCGGTAAACTGCAAATTTCGTCCCTTGACTTTGCCATTTCGGAAAAAGCAAACCCTGAGTGCAAAGGTGCCGCATTTTTGCCATCGGACTTCTTAATTTTGTGCGAAAACCCCCTAAGTCTTTATTTTGTTACTTTCGTTAGTTAACACCCGTTAATGCCCTCACATGCATGCACGTGGTCACTCCTGATCGTTTGCATCCTTCCACCCCCATCCCCACCTTTTGTCTCATGTGAAACACGTCCCCGAAACCCTTTTCTCACTAGACACTTTTACTTCCACATTCACCTTTCCATCTACAAAATTATTTCCCGAAACCTTTCCCTCTATTGAAACTACAAGAGTTAACTCCAACGGTTCATGAACATTATTGTCAGTTGAACTGTACTCTATAAATATCACTTACCCTAACCATAACTTCAAACAAAAAATTAGACTTAAAGAGTTAATAATTAAATGGCAAACCAAGATGGTGGTTCTAGGATATTGGTATTGTGTGATAGATTGGCTAGGTATGCAAACTCATCTCGCATGGAGAGAAAGTTGTTTTTCAATTTGGTAGGGAAATAGATCATAATCTTGGAGATGCGTGTAACCTTCAGGTCCTAACTGATGAAATTCAGGAGAGGATCAACCACATGAACCTCTTGATTAATGAGGTGACCACCCTGACAGGTTGTATTCCTATGGTTGAAGGTACCGTGAAATTAAAGAACGCTCGTGAATGTAATGAGGAAATGGTAGCGAGGTTGAATGAGTTGGTTCTAGCAGCCCGCCGTGCTGAAATAGCCAACATTGTGTTCATGACTAAATTGCTCTCATGTCTTAGTGATTTTATCGCATGTTTTGTAATGTACTATATAATAAAATGTACTATGGTTTTCAGTTAAGAAACGATAATGAACTTTTATGAACTATGAGTTGTAAAGAGAACTAGAGAAGTAGTAGTAGATGTGAAATATATTGTTTTCGTTCGCGTTAAGGGGTGTTTGGATGTGGTCTTGTAACTAAACAAATGTTTGGTATAGGGTAGAAAAAGTCAATTTTTCATATATATGGGCCCAGTCCATCACATTTAGGGCAGTATACATATATGCAACCGCCAGTATAACCCCATATCACCGCCAGTACAACCCCATATCACGCCTAACAAAAAAACCCCAAATTTTTGTGCATCAATGGCATACTTAGTCGATTTAGAAGTTAATGGTTTCGAGGATCTTGAATTCAGTATACAAAAACTAGAAAAGATTTTTCAAGCAGAAAAAGAACGTATGCGATTGAAGAAATGTAAACCTATTGGCATAGACATTTTCATTAGACAATCTTGGTTTTTGAAAAAAGTTGAGTTGTTAAAAACACCTTTTTTGAATTTGATTTGTATCCTAGAATCATATCTTAATTTTAGAAGTAATAATAACTGACTCGGACTTCGACACTGAAAAGCATCAAATCAATGATCCTGTTAAGTCATGTTCAAGTTCGAACAATTATAAATCTAAATTGAGGAACTTCAAAGGTGAACAAGGTGTTGTTCCAGGAAAAAGGCCACTTGCAATAAGGAATTGCATCTTAGGGCTTGCATCAGTAACCATATGGGACAAAATTGTGAAGAAGGATTTTAGAAAATCCTAAACAATCAATGTAGAAACGATTGATATTTTGTCTAGGCATCTTTTGTAACAAGTTCAGATTGTTGTTTACGTTTGGGTTGTATGGTGTTCCTTTTGGTTTTGAGTTTTTTTTAAGTCAACCTTCTATAAATTTGTACCCTTTTTTGTCTATTTTGATGATCTCTACTGATCATTTCTTATTGTGCTTTTGATTGTGATAGTGCATAATATTTTGGAGATTCACCGATATACTAGAAATCAAATAAATCAAATCAATAGCCGACCAAGCAGCAATACATATAACAACTAATTTCTTAAGGGGTATCTAACTTAGATACTTCTCAACATGAAGGGGAGTATAAAGACATATCATAAAGGGGGTATCTAAGCTTGGCTGTTAACCTAGGATTCAAACAGCCCTTAAGTAGCAGCAAAGCAATCAACATATAACTGTTTTAATAGGGTAAATTCCAAGATTTTTGTACGAAACATTGAGTTTGTAAACAAGTAAACAACAACTAACTACAACATGGAACAAGTACACAACAATCAACAGACGATACTCAAGTTACATTACCATTTAAACCACTACCATTTCTAATAAATGTATCCTTCTTGAAAATCTTAACTAGGTTTTTATTAATATTAAGATAATGGATGGAGGCAATTTGGCTTTGTCAACTACATATCAAGTATATGGCGATGACAGCTGTAAATGAGGAAATTTGTCTTCAAGGATTGCTCGATGAACTTGGAATTAAACACAAGTTTTTCACGATGCATTCTGACGTCAGAGTGAAATTCATTTAGCGAAGAATCAGGTTTATCATGCAAAGACGAAGCAGGTTAAGGTTCGATATCATTTCATACGAGAGATATTGGAAGAAGGTGAAGTTAGAATCAAGACGATTAATACTTCTAAGAATCTCGTGGATATGCTGACTAAAATAGTAGCCGGGATCAAGTTCATTTATTGTTTGGATTTGATCAACGTTGTGAAAGCTTGAAGCTTTGTTTGAAGAATCCATCAATGATAGTTGACGACGAGATTTAAGAATTGATATTCACCAAAGTGTAGATTTGTTGTTTACGGCTCATATTGAGTAAACGCATATTAAGTGTATCATACGCAAGTGGATACTATAAGTTTATGGACTTATATTTAATAGTCGCGTGATAGGATCGAACTCGAGATTACGGGATTGTACACAATACGTAAACAGATAATTTATTTAATAAATATATTTGTTATATTTATTAAATTAAACCGAGCAAATAACTATATAACTTTAAATCGTTAATTAATTAATAGTTAAGTATTAACGAGTGTTAAAATAATATATAGTAAGAGGAACAAAAAGGAAGAAGGACGGAAAGTTCCAGAATACCCCACAAGGGGTGTTTCGTCGGTCGGTTAGGGCTCCAAAGGGGGGGGGGGCAAAAGTTCCCTTTTATTTTTTATTGGGCTACATTGGATTTTAGGCCTATAATACACCTCCTTATCCCTCATAATCTTCATAACTTGTATCCTCTCCTCTCCTCTGCCCTTGGTCGATCGCAAGACACACCTACAAAGGGTTTTTCGGTTGGTTTTCTTGTTTGATCGATTGTGTTGATTATCTAGTCCTAGCCCCTCTCTAGGGTTGTTGGGTAGATTATTTACAAACGTTGTAGCTCGGTTTTCACGTGCTAGAATCACAGTTAGCTCGTTGTATTACGTGTGTACAAGATCGTAATATAGTCTTACTTTAGACTATATCTTGGTGTATACGGTATAAACCCAAATTGGTGATTCGTTCTTCGTCTTGTGGATTTGCTTTAACGTAAACGTATGTAACCCTAATTCGATTAATTATAATTGTGTTATTATTTTGATCTTGTTAAATCGCTTCCGATATATGTGCTTTAATCTCGCTTAGGGTTTTATATAATTGTTATGATGTTAATAAACCTTCAGTGGCATCGAGAGCCGTTTTAACATGTTATAATTATCGAAAATCTAAAGTTTTTTAACTAATAATTGTTTTGAGTTAAAACTGCATGTTTTTTTAGGTTTTCATAAAATTAGGGTTTTGCTTTTTAAAAAAATTAGAGTTTCTACCGAATTTTTAATAAAAAAAAGAATTGTTTTGAAACCCTAAATTACATGTGGGATAATTTTAGATTAAATTGCATGATTAATTGTTATGTCATGTATGGTTACGATCTGTAGAGATTTAATTGTTAAGATTTGTGGGGATTCCATGATAACGTGCATGTTTTCATGGATCATAAAATTATATGTTAATATGATTTTATGTTCTACGTGATTATTTGATCCAATAAATTTAGAATTAGAGAAGACTTTTATATGAATATAAAGACCTAGATTTGAAGATTATTGAATAAATTATATGCATGTGGCTATTTGATTCATTTATTGCACATATAAATTGTTATTACGTGTTTATGATTTAGTTTTTTTTTACTTGTTTATATTAAAATTGTTGAATTGTTGTAAACAAGGGTTTTTTATGAAAAGAAATACTATGGCCTAAATCATATTAAAATAATGATTTGTTAAGAGATTTAAATTACATAAGATTACGTTGATTGGTGAATTGCAATAATAATCTAACGGCCAACTCCTTTTGACAAACTATAAAGTGGGTTTAACGCATCGCTGGTCATGTACCCGGTTGAGGAAGGAGGTGTTATGTCATTAGTCGCTGACCAAATTCCCGGCTTGCATGTGCATCAAATTGAAATACCTACATTATTAATTGAATTATACCTTAAGGGTGATTTACCATAAATTCACATCCGAAACACAATGAATAAGGGTATTGCTTTGTGCGTAGCCGAGTTCTGGAAAAAGTACGGTGTGGAGAGTTGTGGGTAAATTCTTTAATTCGTTTAACCAATGCCGCAACATAATTTATGAAGAAATTTAATCTCGTGAAAGAGTTTACTAAATGTTTTATTAAACTTATGCTATGGAGTTGTATGCATTCTTCTCCATACATTGATTTTGACATTAAAATTTATACCCTTAAAATTTAAGTCGAATTCTCCTAATTGACGAACACTTAAATTACTTCGTCATCAAATGAGATTTTTGGGTGATGTTGTGATGGAGAGAAAACCATTTGTAGAATGAGAATTCGTATGATGGTTTTACGTTACTCAGGTTAGACGACTTAATTAAATTACTTAGTCAGATCTGGAAACTTAATGCATTCAGAAGGGATGAAACATGTTTACAATGCAAAACGTTTTTTGGCAATGTAAATCCCTTAAATATCTAAAAATTGAAATTTTTTTGTCAATTGAATTGTTCGACAAGTCGCTATGTTGAGTACATTCATTACTAGAAGATCAACTGATGTAATGGATTTATGTCAATATAGTTCTAGATTTCAAGGAAAATAATATGGTTTTATACCAGGGTAATTTTATTTTCTTGAAAGAATTTTGTTATCGAAAATACTAATATTTGAACTTATTTCTGTAGAAATGGCTCAACCCACCAATAACACTATAAGTTCTGCGTTCAAGGCATTCTTTGAACGTCCTGAACTTACTGGCCCAAACTTCAATGATTGGTACCGCTCGCTAAGAATTGTCTTGAGAGCAGCGAGTACTATCGATATCTTGACTACTCCCTATTTGGACAATCTTGCTGAAGGAGCATCTGATGCGCAAAGGCTTGAACACACTGCTAATATTAAGAAGCACTCTTAGGTGGCTTGCTTAATTATAGGAAAAATGGCTCCTCCACTTCAACAGAAGTATGAGCTATTTTCACCTAAGATAATGCTTGATGAGCTCAAGGCTATGTTCGAGAAGCCGCAAGTTGTGGAGATCTACGACTTGGTAGATGCTTTGCATAGCTGCAAGCAAACTCCAGGAAAGTCTGTAAGTGCCCATTACTTGGAGATGAGGGGTTATATGGAACAGTTCATTGCACTAGGACAACCCTATGATCATAATATGGCTATCAACTTTATCAATAGGTCCCTTAACAAGGACTTCAATGATTTCGTTAGAAACTATAATATGCATTGCACGGGGAAGATAGTTAATGATTTGCATGCAATTCTCATTGACTATGAAAAGGGGTTGAAAAACAAGGCATCTACCGCTACGCCTTCTATACTAACCATACAAAAGGGTAGAGTGAGTAAGCCAAAACCGCAAGCGAATAAGAAGAAAGGAAAAGGCAAGGGTAATAAGGGAAAACAAGTTGTGACTTATTCAAAACCTAAGCAGAACTTTGTTAACAAGAATAGATCTCAGAAGGATGAGACTTGTCACCATTGCAAGGCAAGTGGTCACTAGAAGAGGAATTGCCCTCTTTACCTCGAAGAATTGCGAGAAATAAAGAAGAAGTCTGAGCAGAGCGCTGCAACTTCAGGTACTTTATTTTTTATTGAATTGTTCAATTTAACATACAAATTAAATTCTTGGGTATATGATACGGGATGCGGTATTAACATTTGTAATACGATGCAGGGATTTAATATGGAAAGGAAGCTTTCCTATGGGGAACAATTTCTGCAAGTGGGCAATGGCGCACAAGCAGCGGTTGAAGTTATAGGAACATTTAATCTAGTTTTACCTTTGGGTTTAGTATTAAGTTTAAATGATTTTCATTATGCACCTACAATTGTTAGGGGTGTTATTTCCTTTTTATGTTTGTTAAATAATGGATTTGTTCACACGATTGATAATAATGGAAATTCTGTTTGGAAAAATGGTATTTTCTATTTTAATGGAATTTCTGTGAATAGTGTGTTTGAAATAGACATGCATGATAATGAATCCAAGAACAATAAATCAGTCTTTAGCATGAGTAAGAAGAGAAAGTTTGACAAGAACTCTTCTTATCTTTGGCATTGTATACTTGCCCATATTGGGAAGACTCGTATATAAAAGCTTCAACGTGAAGCTCTTTTGGAAAATCAGTGATGAATCATTTGATAAATGTGAGTCTTGTATCTCTAGAAAGATGACCAATAAACCTTTTCATAGCAATATTGAAAGAGCTATTGATCTACTTAGATTAATACATACTGATGTGTGTGGACCACTTAGACATACGTCAAGGAAAGGTGCTAGTTACTTCTTAACATTTACGTATGATTATAGCCTTTATGGTTATGTTTATTTACTTAAGCATAAACATGAGGTATTTGAAACATTCAAAGTGTTTAAAGCAGAAGTAGAACTGCAATTAGGGAAGAAGATTAATGCTCTTCGTTCTGATAGAGGTGGTGAATATTTAAGTCAAGAGTTTATTGATTATCTAAGTTATAATGGAATTGTTCAGCATCTTACTTCTCCCTATACTCCATAACCAAATGCTATATCCGAAAGGAGAAATCATACATTATTAGATATGGTGTGATCTATGTTTAATCTTAGAACTTTACCTTTATCCTTTTGGGATTATACTTTAGAGTATGTTGTTCGCATTTTAAATATGGTCCCGCAAAGAAGGTTGATAAGACACCATATGAACTATGACATGGCAAGAAGCCATATTTGTCTTATTTAAAGGTCTGGGGTTGTGAGGCGTATGTGAAACGTGACTCGGTGAAAAACTCCAACAACGATCCGTAAAATGTATCTTTGTAGAATACCCTAAGAAAACTATGGGTTACTACTTTTATTATCCACCTGAGAAGAAAGTAGTTGTTGCTAGGTATGGAGACTTCCTTTAATCTGATCTTGTAAATCAAGAATTCAGTGGGAGAAATTATGATCTTGATGAGAGTCATATAGATACATTACCTTCTAAAAACACTAGCGGTGTAATTCCTGTAGAACCACAGAGTCTGGCGGTTCCATCAGAATTAGTTCCTCTGCGTAGATCCGCAAGGATTAAAAACGCAAATAGAAATATATGTCTTAACATAGAGGATGATGATGAGTTAGGGGATCTTGGTGAACCCGCTAATTATAAATCCTTCATACTTGATCTTGAGAAGGATAAGTGGATGGTTGCTATGGATGAGGAAATAAAATTCATGAAAGTAAATGATGTTTGGATTCTTGTAGAACCACCACCGAATGCTAAAGTAGTGAGACATAAGTGGATATACAAGAAGAAAACTGACATGGACGAAAAAGTACAATCCTATAAAGCTCGTTTAGTAGCTAAAGGTTTTACTCAAACTTTTAGCATAAACTACGAGGAGACATTTTCTCTTGTAGCAGACTTAAGAGCTATTAGGATTCTCATAGCTATAGCAACATACTATGACTATGAGATATGGCAAATGGATGTTAAAACTGCCTTCTTGAACGGTCGCTTAGATGAAGACATCTATATGCAACAACTAGAAGGGTATGTTGATCCTGAGAATCCAGGACATGTGTGCAAACTTCAAATATCCATTTATGGTTTGAAGCAAGCATCACGTCAATGGAATAAAAGATTTGACGAAGAAATAAAAAATATTGGATTTATTCAGAATCGTGATGAGCCATGTGTATATCGCAAAGCGAGTGGGAGTGATGTAGTATTCCTAGTCCTATATATTGATGACATATTAATCATGGGAAGTAACATTCCAAGACTTAAAGCTGTTAAGGATTATCTTGGTAAATGTTTTTCTATGAAGGATTTAGGAGAAGCTGCATATATTATGGGAATTAAGATCTATCGGGATAGGAAAAGATGGTTAATTGGTCTATGTCAAGATGCTTATATAGATAAGATTTTGAAGAAGTATAACATGCATAACTCCAAGAAAGGTTTTCAACCTAAGGAAGTTAAGCATAATCTGAGTCATGAGATAGATGCATCAACTCCTGAAAAGGAGGCATACATGCAGAAGGTGCCTTATGCTTCGGCTGTAGGATCTATAATGTATGCTGTTAGATGCACAAGACCTGATGTGGCGTTTGCTCAGAACTTGGTCAGTAGATACCAACAGAATCCAGGGAAGCTCCACTGGACTATTGTTAAACATATTCTAATGTGTTTAAGGAGTATGAAAGATATGTTTTTGGTATATGGAGGGAAACCAGACACATAACTGAATGTGACAAGTTTCTGTGATGCGTCCTGGCAATGTGATAAAGACGATACGAGGTCTCAGACGGGTTACGTTTTTGTTATCAATGGAGGAGCAGTTGACTGGAAGAGCAAGAAACAGACAACGATTGCAATGCATGCTACTCAGTCTGAGTACATGACTGCTTCAGAAGCTGCAATGGAAGCTGTTTGGATTAGGAAGTTTATTGAAGATCTTGGAGTGATGCCTTTAATTAAGGAACCTATAGATATGTATTGTAACAATTCTGTTGCAATAATATTTGCCAATGACCCTGGAGTCATGAAAGGCGCCAGACACTTTATGCGTAGACATCACTACGTCCGAGAACAAGTTGAAGCTCGTGAAATCAAATTGATTAAAGTTCACAAAGATGATAACGTAGCCGATCATTTAACTAAGGCTTTGCCTAGACCAAAGGTAGTTAAGCATGCCAAGGTGATTGGGCTGCAACTAGCTAGCGAACTCATGCAATAAATTTGTGATTAATATTTGGATAAAGGATTTTATAACATTATTATATAATAAAATAAATATTGTGTTTCGTTTATTTCTATTATTTAATAAGTGTATCCTATTTTACATGTTTTAATTCATGAATAAATTGTTATGCTAAATGTCCGTTGTCGATTAATAATATGGGAATATTATTAAATTAAGAGAAATCAAAATAGCGATAGAGTATACTTGAAAGTATATTGATCGATTTTCGATGATATTCAATGAATTGAATATTGGACTTATCCCAACTATATGATTTTACTTTATGGATCTTTGTCATCAAGTAAATCATAAATTGTTATCCTTAGACTTGAGATACCAGGAAACTGTTATGAATCTAGTGCATCTCTGTGGAATAAACTAACACTAAATGTAACTGGTAGTTATAAGGATTATTTTCGGAAGTGTTGCAAAATTTATAAGTTTTGCTCGTAGTCAATATGGAATTTATTTCCTCCAATTTTGTTTTGGAGTTTAATACAGCTGGGCCCCTCGTGGGATTAGTAAGATGTTTGTGTGGCCACACCCAAATTTGTTTTAGTAATCCTGCTGAATATATGAACGAGAAACATAATGGTTAATGAAAGGAATGACTGAGATCCATATCCTTATTAACGTTGTATTAGAAATAAAAGGATAATAATAACGATGCAGAGCCTTTTCATCAGTTGCAGGGTTTGGTGGCCCGAAAATGACTTGGCTTCGCCAAAAGGCCTCATCTCTAAAAGCCCGGCTCGCGAGGCGTCCCTCTCGCAGTAGAGTTCCAAACCTCGCCTCGCTTTTGTGACATAGTTTAATGTTTTTATTCAGTGGACGTGGTTATTGGCAAGAACTTATTGAATCCATCGTTTGGGCTCATAATAAATTAAAAGGTCAAACTAATCCATAAGATCAGAAGTCTAGCCCAGTTGCTTCCCTTTTAGGCGCTTCCTCTAGTTAAAGAGTGAATTCGGTTATACTAGAGACATTGCTAAGTGTAACTAGACGCTAGTTAATGTAATCACGATACTCGAAATATGTCCAAGTGGGAGCTGTAAGTTTATGTACTTATATTTAATAGTCTTGTAATAGGATTGAACTCGAGATTACGGGACACACAATACGTAAAGAGTTAATTTATTTAATAAATATATTTATTATATTTATTAAATTAAACCGAGCTAATAACTATATAACTTTAACGATCGTTAATTAATTAATAGTTAAGTATTAACGAGTGTTAAAATAATGTATAGTAAGAGGAATAAAAAGGAAGAAGGACGGAAAGTTCCGAAACACCCCACAAGGGGTGTTTCGTCGGTCGGCTAGGGCTCCAAAGGGGGGGGGGGCAAAAGTTTCCTTTTATTTACTTGGGCTACATTGGATTTTAGACCTATAAATACACCTCCTTATCCCTCATAATCTTCATAACTTGTATCCTCTCCTCTCCTCTCCTCTTGGTTGATCGCAAGACACACCCACTAAGGGTTTTTCGGTTGGTTTTCTTGGTTGATCGATTGTGTTGATTATCTAGTCCTATCCCCTCTCTAGGGTTGTTGGGTAGATTATTACAAACGTTGTAGCTCGGTTTTCACGTGTTAGAATCACGGTTAGCTCGTTGTATTATGTGTGTACAAGATCATAATATAGTCTTACTTTAGACTATATCTTGGTGTATACGGTATAAACCCAAATTGGTGATTCGTTCTTCGTCATGTGGATTTGCTTTAGCGTAAAGGTATGTAACCCTAATTCGATTAATTATAATTGTGTTATTATTATGATCTTGTTAAATCGCTTCCACTATATGTGCTTTGATCTCGTTTAGGGTTTTATATAATTGTTATGATGTTAATAAACCTTCAGATACTTTGTGATAAAAATCTAAGCAAGTAGATATGAAACTTTCCACTTGCTTACTACTTAGATGTGGTATTTGTATCCTATAAACAGTTGCTTGGTATATGTTTCGAGCACAACAAAAACACACACAAGTAGTACTTGTATTGTTCTCTTTTCTTTCTTTTGTATTTATTGTAGTAGTATATGTTTCTATAGTTAGCTAGTGTTTGATAATAAAAAATATGACTTAATATAGAAAACCTGAATTTATTAAGCAATAAAAAAATTGTTTGTTTGTGACTTAATAGAGTAAGATGTCTGGTAATATTAAGTAATGTAAAATTAAAATGTCTTTAAAATATATGTCAAATATTTATAAATGAGTATATACCTGTTTGTTTTGTGTCTTGAATAAAGTGTTTGAATTAAAGAAAATTACTGTTAAGCCCTTTTAAATTAAATAAAGAAAGAATTTAGAGGGTAAATATATAAAACATTGATAATAAGTAATGATTTAACATGGAAACCCTTTTTCTTTTGGCTTAATCTAGAAAGTCACTTATTAATGTTAAGCACAAAACAAACAAATCATTGGTGACTTAATTAATGTACATATGTTTCAATTAAGACTTTATAATGTGGTTTTGATAATTATTTATAAAGTCTTAATTAAAAAATAGGAATATGGATTAAGTCATAAGTAGTTTGTTTGTTTTGTGCTTAAAATAAACTAACGACTTTCTGGAAAAAGCCAGCAGGAGGGTGCTTTCTGTATTAAGTCGTGACTTATTATCTTTGTTTTACATATTTACCCTCTAACTCCCTCACTTAACTAATTTAAAAGGAAAAAATAGTAAACTTTTCTGATTCAAACTCTATATTCAGCACACAAAACAAACAGTTATATATTCGTCTACAAACAGACAACATATATTTTTACAGACACTTTATTTTACAAGACTTAATAAAAAAGACTAAACAAACAGGCCCTTTATCAAACATTACCTAAGGTTGTTTGCATTAAATTATTTGTTAACTAAAAATGACTTAATAAAAATAATTAACAAACAAGCCTTTAGAGAAATATATGAAGGTTTGGTCTTTTATTCTTAGTTTCTTTCATAATGTTTAGTTTTCAAATTATTCACTCTTTACCTATACGATGAGATATTATTGTGGTTATTCCACAATATTGTCGAGATAGTTTTCAATAATGCACATAGCCATAGTTAAGGTGTATGGTTTTTTAACAGTTTTTATAAAAGTAAATTTATATTTAAATTTATTTAGAGTTTTTGTGATTAGTATAGCTTTTAAGGTGCTATATATTTGAATTGAATTTAACTGATTTAATATGAAAAAAATAATAATTTATAAAATTAGTATAAAAATTGTTTGTAACTTAACGTGTAAAAACGACTTAAAGTATACAATGAACTGAAAGTATTTACACTAAAACATAGTTAGTTAAACTAAGACTTCTTTATTAAAAAAAACTAAGACTTCATAAAGAAAAAGTAAACAAATGAAGTATTTTCTATGTTTTTATTGTCTTTCACTTATAGAATTTGTGCACAACAAGATTGGTCCACCCGCGATTCGTTGCGGGGTGGATGTCTTTTGGTTTCGTGTGGTATACACGGTTGTTGTAGCCTTGTGAGGATGCACTGCCGAGCCTAAAAAGACACAACAACCATACTCTCTCATTCGAATCATACGCTAAAATAAATACTAATGGCATACTTCATTTCCGTTGGGAGTATAATTAGCTAGGTAATATATACCGCATATTCAATCCATACATTTAAAAATGAGGCAGCAAAAGCATGATGTAGAGAACTAAGGAGTGCTAAATACAATTTGAGTACTAATACTCGAAACTTTATAAGAAACCAACTGTTGTCCTTTAAACTACTGAAAACAGTAATGATGAAATTTCAACTTACCGAATTTTTATGAATGTGTATGTACTATGCAAACTTACAGTGAACACTTTTGGTCAACAAATTTGATCATATCGAATTAGTTTGGTCATTAAAATCAGGGTGAAGTTAGTATATAAGATACCCGCAGCAGGTGCAACAAAGCAACCTGAGTTTCTTGACACTTCAGGATCATCCTTCGGCTCGAGTTTTGCTTCATTGATAGTCGAATTTTCAATCTTCAGGTCGTTCGCTGTCGGCAATCTTGTGTGGATGTTCCTGAACATTACATATCACGATAATAGGAATAGTAAGTAGAATAATAAAAAACCGCTTATATTTGTTCCACTAAGGCAATGGCCATACAAAATCTAGTGACCCGTTTAATCTTTACCTGATAAACATAAGTATGAGCTCAGGTGTTCCAATATCATACCGTGTCTCTTTTCTTATGTTGTTACAACTCCCTAGTTTTCAACAAACAAAGTTAAAGACAGTTTTTAAGCATATGTTTCAGACAAAATTATGCATTTACATTTAGTTTTTGGTTTCCCGTTACAGTATCTGCTGCAACCCATTTAGAAAATGTTATGGCTCGTCTTATACTGATGTCACCCATTAACCCATTACACTACCATGGAAAAAAGCATGAAAGATGTGAGTTTATACATGTAAGCTGACCAAGAATCTCTCTAAGCTTCGTCAACTAATCTTCTTTTAGTACCGGTGTAGGAAAAAGAACCTCGGATGTAACATACATGTCACCATTTATACTCGTACACATTGCCATCCCTTCGCTTTCAAATCTAGACCTCCTTCGATTTTGTTGACCTCTGCATAGTCAACATTCGTAATTTAACGAAATCAAAAGGATATGGAAAATCAATGGATTAACAGTACGCTTATGCAAGAACATTTTTGCTTCAAGTTCAACATTTTGTGGAGTTGCAGCCATGTTCTTTAATGTTGAAACTATTTTCTGAAAGGCCGCCAACCTAATACTTTCTCATTTGACCAGTTATAGGGAAAATCAACCCACCCATAGGATTCGTGAAACTCATACGAAAGCAAAAAAAACCAATATAATAGAAAGAGTTCTAACCTTATTTTTAAGACAACAAATGCTTCTTTTGGATAACACCGCTTGTGTCCAGCTTGCATGAACCCGCATTTTGTAAATGTACCATCATCTCCACTTGGTTGAATAAATCAAATGAACATATGGTTTTTTAAGTATAAAGAATGCGAGAATGGTATATGATAGTAGCTACATCAATCTTATGATACTGAACCTAAATATAAGACCCCGCATCATATAGTAAAAGAATTAAGAAAAGTGCTAGTGCCTCATTCAATATGTTTTGTTAACATACAGGTTCAGATAGTAGGTACAACCTGGTGTCACGAAACATTTGCAAGGCCATTTGTGTCCCCCATTTTCAGGCACATGTAGTCACAACTCATCGCCCAAAGTCATTCGTTCTTCAGACACATCACCTTTTTTCTGGGTAACTTAGGCTCAGAAAAAGCATTGTCAAAGAGAAAGTGGACACACACGCCATGGCTGCAGCCGTAGCAGGCTGCCTTGCCAAGATGCAGATGGTCTCAGCTGTCTCCCGGCCGCTGTTGGTCATCATAGCCTGAAAATGGTCATTAATAACGTATATAAAGATAAGGCACTCGCCATGGCTGCAGCCGCAACAGGCTGTCCCGCCAAGATGCGCGTGGTCTCAAGCTTGTTACGGGCTGCTGTTGGTCATCATAGCCCGAAGACACTTCCCCGCTGCAATCGCAACAAAGTAACTAAATCCCAATATGTTTAACATATTAGAGTGGGGGCAACGATTAACCCTTAGGAAATCGTCACCAACCCAATAAATCATGATGTTTAAGACTGGGGGCAATGATTAAGCTTAAGCCAATCATCACCAAGCCATCACAGAATCAGCTTCAAAACTGAAACATGTGTTTGTGTTTTTCCAGATCTGTTTTATGGTTCTCAGAAAATGAGACGATGATACCGATGAAAAATGAGAAGGCGATAACATTTTAGTGGGCACACAAACACACATAGCAGCCATGAAAAAATGAGACGGTGATAATATTTTAGTGGGCACACAAACACACATAGTAGCCACGTACGCAGACACGCGTCAATTATTTTCCCGCCAAAGCAACCTAATATTATTAAAATAATCCAATCGCTTCGCTAAACAGTATATAGTAGACCCGCCATGGCTGCAGCGGCAACAGGCTGCCCCGCCAAGATGGGTGTGGTCTCAAGCTTGTTACTGGTTGTTGCTGGTCATCATAGCCCGAAGACACTTCCCACTGCAATCGCAACAAAGTAACACTAACCAATATGTTGAACACATTAGATCTAAAAATAATATAGAAAACGTTATTGTTCGCAAGTCTGAGAAACAGTTAGAAACACTATTCATAAGCTCTTCATAAACTGTATATAGTTATAACAAACTATAATAAGTTATAAAGTACACGCTATAGCTGCAGCCGTTGTGGGTTTCCCCGCCAAGGTCTTCGATGGTCACCAACCCACCAACGGTTGGGGGCAACCATCTTGGTAAACAGACGGGCACTAATAAATCCCAAACAACACCAACCCAACCACTATTTGTGCAACCTACTTGTGACGTCATAAAGAAGCAAAGAAAAAGAATTAATGCAATAGTTATGTCCAGGTAATCTGTTTCAGAAGAAGCCATAACACTGGCTACAAAAATCAAGGCTACCAAACATCATGCCAACCACGTTGTCTGAAGCTATGAGAGAAACCCCAAAACCTAAATTGACCCAAAAATCAAAAACCCCAAAACCCCTATCCTAAATTAATCAAAACAATTGATCAATTAAAACAATCTAAGGCGAATAAGCAAAAATTACAAACAATCGATCCTGGTTATCAAAACCCCAAAACCCTAACCCTAATTAGTTAAAATAATTGATTAAGAAAAACCCGAAAACCGTAACCCTAATTAATTGAAACAATTGATTATCAAAAATCCCGAAACCCTAACCTAATTATTTGAAACAATTTATTAATTAACCGTAACCTTAAATAATTAAACAACCAATTAAGTTAAACAACCGAGTGTACCTTGTATCAAACATAAAGAGAAATCCGGTTGACCGTCACCACCCCATCGAGGATTCAGAGCGACGATGGTAGCCCAAACAAATCACGAACCCATAAAAGATTGGAACCAACAACGCCATATAAAAGAGTAGGGGCAATGATTAACCCTTAGGCAATCGTCACCAACCCAATAAATCATGATGTTAAAGACTGGGGGCAACGATTAAGCTTAAGGGCCTGTTTGTTTAGTATTTTTATTAAGTCCTGTAAAATTAAAGTGTTTGTAAAAATATATGTTGTCTGTTTGTAGACGGATATATGAATGTTTGTTTTGTGTGCTGAATATAGAGTCTGAATCAGAGAAGTTTTACTACTATGTCCTTTTAAATTAGTTAAGTGAGGAAGTTAGAGGGTAAATATATAAAATAAAGATAATAAGTCATGCCTTAATACAGAAAGCACCCTCCTGCTGGTTTTTTTCAGAAAGTCGTTAGTTTATTTTAAGCACAAAACAAACAAACTACTTATAACTTAATCCATATTCCTATTTTTTAATTAAGACTCTATAAGTCCTTATCAAACACTACCTAAGCCAATCATCAACAACCCATCATAGAATCAGCTTCACAACTAAAACATGTGTATGTGTTTTTCTAGATTTGTTGTATGACGATAATACCTATGAAAAATAAGAAGGCAATAACATTTTAGTGGGCACACAAACAAACATAGTAGTCATGAAAAAATGAGACGATGATAATATTTTAGTGGGCACACAAACACGCATAGTGACCACGCACACAAACACGCGTCAAATTCTTTTTCCCGCTAAAACAACTCAATATTAATAAAAAAAATCCCCAAAGCATCGTAAAATAGTCATATGTATTAATAGTTCGTCACTTATTAAAGTAAACAAACATGATTACGAAGATTAAGAAAAGCTAAACCGAGACCAATGTTAGAGACTTAAAAGTACTTTCCTCTATCAAGACCCAATGTCATAAATAATAAACAAGTGATAAAGCTTAAAGTACAATTCATCATTTCACAAACCACAAAATACACAACACAACAAAGTGGGTGCAATCATCTTAACGATCGTGCTCCCAAAAAGCAACAAGTTCTTAGGATCTTGTTGAAAAAGCCTGTCTCGAACATTTATCCACTACATTACACTCCATGCTAACACGATCTAATCAAACGGTATACGCTATCACAAAACATGGAAGCACAGCCCTTGGATTAAATACAATCAACTCATCCTCGTCGTCTGACCTAGTTTGTGTTGCACACGGTTCCCTTCCGACTAATGAATCATATCCTGGGTCATCTTTATCCCCTATTTCCGGGTCACACCCGACTCGACCTGCAATGACCCGACACACTAGCATAGCCCGTTTCACGTGCATGAACCGGAACTCCTCCTCGATGTCTTCTGGGAGTGCTACGTGTCCTTTGTAACTTGTTGAGAATGTGGATATACCATCCATTTTGGTGGAAAAGCCAACCCGAATAATACCACATACACTGCAATATTGGTGGCTGCATATGCTAGAATTACCATTTTGGCCTAGGTCGCATAAGAACGTTGCGCAATGGAAGCGGAGATGCTCATTGCCGTCGGCTATACATCGTTCGTCCCAGTGACGAATCTAGAAAAATAAAAGTTTCAAGCAAAACCATAAGTACTACTAGAGTACATCGTAAGACAGAATCTAGCAACACAACTTAAATATTACGTACTTTTCGTTTGTTACATTTTAGTTGTAATTTTTAGAAATGGTTGGATTCTATAAATACATTAAAAGTTGTGATCACGAGTTATAAATGAACAGGTCCAAACTTGCCAGATTTTAATAATTATACTGCACAAAATAGTACAAGACACATGACAATAGAAAAATACCATACGTTGGTAACTTTAGAATAAAATCACTTTTCTAACTAGATGTAATTTTCATTTTTTACTTTTACTTACATTTAGATCCGCCCCTGATTCATCCCTCCGTCGTCCATATCTCGCAGCCTTTGCTTTCACGGACTCCCGGTACTCTTCAAACCGCGTAAGTATTTTCGGGCTATTATGAATCTTCATAACCCGATAAATCATTGGATTTTTCACATTATCAAGAGGCCAACCCGTTTGAAATATAATCCTCACAATATTTTTCCCGGGTTCATCATCAAATAACTCCGAAACAGCGTGTTTAAACGCTTGATGTTGTTCTAATAGCCCAGGCTTATGAAAAATCTCACCACAGTTAGGACAAGGATAAATATCATTTCTTAATGGGAAAAAATCGAATTCTGTTAATGATCCGGGTCTGGTTTCGAGTGGAGCTGAATTACGTAACGAACGAGTTGATGAAACTGGTGATGGTACGTGATGTATGATAGATGAGTTTGCATCAAATTGGGACGAGGGTTTTGATGAGAAGATACTTTTAATAAAAGCCCATGAAGATTTTAAGGTTTTACGGGGTTTAAGGCTGGCTCCTGTGGGACGAAGGAGAGGGAGAGGAGAGGATGGTTTTCGCGTGTTTTTGGAGTGTTTTCGACGTGAATCGGATATAGGAAAGATTATGAAACAACCAAGATGGATTAAGATCAAGAATAGAGATACGAATTTAGAGAAAACGGGACGTATGTTTGTCATGAATAAGTTAAATGATTCTATGATAATGTGTTGTGTTGTTTGATCAGAATCAATGGGTTAGAAGAAGGATAAAAGGCATTGGAAGGAAAGAAGAATAAAGGTGAGAGTAAGATTAGGTGGAAGGCAACTTCATGCCATATTTTATGACCATCTTACCCTACCTCACTTCATTTGCTTTCATGATGAATAAATATCATATTAAGGTATATTATCTTCGAAAATGTTATTTGATGGTACGAGTGTCATATGGTATTTTGTGTTTTCGTCGAAAACATTATTTGAGAGCACGAATATCATATTGCAATTTGTGTTTTCGAGTGTTGAGTGATCATCATCACATCAGATGATTTCGAAAAATGTGACAGTACGAGATCCACACAGTAAGTAGTGTTTTTAACTATTTTTCAAAGGATTTTTTGATTTAGAAAATAATATATTAGGATATAATAGACATGTAACGTTAAGAGTATTTATAATGGGTAAAGTTTTTAAAACTTTTTCCTATTTCATAAAGTCAATTTTAAAGGTTTTGTCAGTGTAAAAGTCTTTTGGAATGACTTTTTACAAATACTTGATAAACATCAAGTCTTTTGTAAAAGTTTTACCCTGTAAATATGTTTTTCATTAAAGACATTAAGGTGCTGTTTGAAATGGACTTAACTGGCTTAATATGAAAAAAAACTGAATTTATTAAGCCATATGAAAATTGTTTGTTAATGACTTAATTGTTAAAGATGACTTAAAATATTAAGTAACAAAACTGAACTTGTCTCCAATAAGTCATCTGTTAATTAAACATGACTTAACGAAAAAAAATAAACAAACAGGAATGCATCAAGTTATAAAAAATTGGTATTTTTTGGTGTCATAAAGTATTATGATGTCATCAGAAAAAGTATTGATGTGGCATTAATTTTCTTATAACATCCTTTGATGACATGGAGGGTACCCCTACACAAAGAAGAGTTGCCAACTTGCCCTAGTAAACTTCTATCCGAAGTTTCCAATGGTCATTTTCTATACATCAATCATATACGTTAAGGAGAATATTTAATAAAGCAAACACTACCAAAATACAAGGGTTTCATAAGAAGCATAAGAATATCCTAAACACATAATATGAAACAATCACAATATTAATAACAATATCATAACTAAGCCAACACTTAAATACTTTGCCACTCTTAACAAAAACACAACAAGATAACCTAATGATAATGATCGTATTCAATATAAAATTCTTATAGAGTTTGTTGACTAGAATCATTAATACATTATTTACTTAATTTATTAAGTACATGGATTTATATTTATATGTATATATTTACATATACCTCATACTATGAACAAACACCTATCACTTTAAAACAATGTACATTATTTCACATTGTTATTTATTAACTTTATTCAAGTAAAATAATTATAATGATATACTCATTATATACTTTCACCAAGTGATCTAAAGGTTTAACCAAAATACCTAGAAACTTAACAAATACGTACACTATAATACATGGACTATTATTAACTCCAAATATTTGATACATATCAACACTTTTCTCCCTAAAATGCATGCGATGCCGTGTATATATATGCATACACAACCCTTAATCATACAAGTTTACAAGTTACCATTATCAAGTACACTATACCTTTACTATGCCTTACACACACCATACTCTTTCTATACTTCACCATACACAATACACTATTAAGTGTCATATCTTGTCCCCTTTGACTTCACAAAACACACGGCTAATCACAAATATGAAAGGGAAACAAGTTTCTAGTTTTGGCATGTGCTTGAATATCTAACATATCTTCCTAAAATCTTAAGTAATCTTACTAAGATTCAAAGGACAAAGTACTAGATACTCTTTAGATCTCCTCTTTCCTAGTATATCTGAATCCCACAAGGAACACACACACACACACACAACACTAAACACTTGAACTATCCTCTCATATCTCTCTCTCAAACCCACGGCTTGAATTAAGTCCCCACACGAAGAACACATTTACACTTCATTTACTAAGGCAATCTATGTCTCTTTCATCCTAAATACCAATCATTGTTACTCCTACAACAAGCTTGATCTCCAAGACAACTCCAAGATTACTCACAAATCTCATAGGTCACGGCTAGGTTTTGGTTACAAGCTACCACCATTGTTGAAAACAAGTTCAAGTTACTACTAGTTCACTTATTCACTCCTAGAACTATCTAACAAGTAAGTATCATGAAACCTATCTTTTCTATATACTTCATTTTCATACATTTGAACATATATGTACATATCTCTAGTAAAACTTAACCTAAAAACAAATCTAAGCAAACCTAGACCATGATAGGTCACGGCTTAAAAATGATGTATCACTTTATGTGATGTAAAATCTTGTTAACTATGGTGACCACAATCTCATGAACATACTTAATTAGAAAAATCATGAAAACCTATGCATGTCTAAATCTAGACGTGGGGTTATCCTCAATTTTTAGTGTGATGTATAACTTTGAAATATTGATATAAGCCTAGAAATCACTAGATCTAGGTTACTAACTAAACATGTTAACTAGTTACCTTAATGGATAATAAGGCCCAATGAATAGTAAGAATATAGTTAGGCCCATTAAGCCCACTAAGTAAGCCTTATAAAAACTAGGAGCCCATTAAGCCCACTAGGAAAATCATACTTAAAATAAACTTTATTTTTAGTAAATAATTATATTATAAAACTTTTTGTATGAAAAATATGATTTTTATAAACTTTCGGATTAAAATGTAATTTTAATAAAGTTTCGGACTAAAAGTGTAATTACAAACTTTCGGATTGATTTTGTAAATTAAATAAGCCGAAGGACTTAAATGGTCATGTTTAGAAACTCATTTTAATAAAAGTTAAAACCTAAGGACCTACTTTGTAATTTGCTGAGAGTTAAGGGTGGTTTATTATACCATTCGAGACTTAAACCAAAGTAGGAGGACCCATTTTGTAATTATTGTTTGCTATGTGTAGTTGTGTGACTTAATTAGAACCTTAGGGACCCCTTTTGACACTTACCGAAACTATTAGGAGCCCTAGGGGCCTTTCTTGCCAAGTTAGTTAAGTTAAACAAGCCCTAATAAAACCCCAGGGGCCATTATGGCATTAACCGAATATTGTTTGGTGCCCTAGGGGGCGTTTATGAAACATTTTCTAACCCTAATTATAACCGAATACTACAAGGACTAAAAATGGTAATACTTGGAACTTTTGTAAGCCCTAGTTACACGTGTAACTAGGGAGGGACTAGTTTTGTAATTACTTGAAACTTTTACAAACCCTAGGGGTATTCTAGTAATTAACCGCGGGTAATATATAAATCGAAAGACTAAAATGTAATTTTATTAAACTATAACAAACCCTAATTTACTATATATATATATATATATATATATATATATATATATATATATATATATATATATATATATTTATATATTTATATATATATACCCAATATTAAAAACGTAAAACTTAAATAAATACAACACTCGTTATTTTTCCCAAACTTATAATAATTATACACACTTCGGGAATGTTGAATTAAATTAAAATGTTACACATTTTTATAAATGTTATTTATATGTTATATAAATTAAATATGGTTAACTTAAAAAAAATATTAATTATATTTATTTCTTTTCACTTTAAATATATATAAAAATTTCCTTTTATGAATATTTAAATTACTTTATAAACGATACAAGTACGAGAATATTAATTAAACAAATTAATTAATTAAACGATACTATTTATTTTACACTTAAAAATAAATACTTCTATAACTTGTACAACGATAAACTAAATTACAGATATCGTAATAAAATGCTTAAAATCAGTATAAGCATGCACAGACTTGTTCTTAAATTTTATGCATTATGTTATGCATTTACTGAGACCTTATAATTATTGTTGACTGTATCATGAGCATCACATCAGATTTTCTTGTGACTTATTGTTGTACTACTGAGGTGAGTTCATGGCCTCACTTTGTATATTGACAAACTTTTAAAGCCTTTTATGGGGAAGAAAACATGCAACATATTTTGTTTGATGAACATAAACTGAACTACGAAACCTTTGATTACATTTGCCTATTGTAGATGAACCCGCATGACCCCTGCATCTGAAACTGTTAAAATTGTTGAATTGCCTGAATGTATAAATAAATCTATTTGGGATTGACCATCCCCATCTGGGTGAGTAGCGCTCACTGTGCCTAGGCCAGGACAACAGATGTTTAACATGTCGGAACATTATAGTGGGTGCATTTTTATTAATGCGAAGGGTCCTCATTTGTTGTGGACTTAATGTGTCAATTATCAGTTTCGGGCAATAGCGAATGTAATTACCTTTAAGTGTTGATGCTATGTGCATACTTCAGTGAATGTTTATTGTCCAAACTCATTTTATTAAACCTGTGAATTCACCAACTTTATGTTGACTCTCTAAGCATGTTTTCTCAGGAAACTGAAGCAGGTATTGACGTGCATGCAATCAAGCATCATGATAGGCTGCATTTATAGAGCTCATATGGGGTTTTATAAGCTGGGAATGATTTCAACTATTGAATAATGTTTACTATTTTAATAACATTTGCATTTTTATTCATGTAATAAATGTAATGATAATCTTTTATCTGTTTCTCTACATACTATCTACTGTTGATCCACGTCACGTGACACCCAAATATTATTTCCGCTGCATTTGACTAATTTGGGGGTGTCACAACAACCAACCCTCCAAACATGCGAGGAGGGTGCTTATATAGTCCACCCACATGCGGGCTTTCTATTGGACTATATTTGTTTTTTGCCGGGCTTGAATAAATGCTTAGTACCTTGAAAGAGGCCTTTTAAGCTAGCCATCAAGCCCGTAATGTCACAGCTATTTTAACTAACTATTACAACGTTCTAATAAATATTACAATATATACCTATGACCGAACATTATTGTTTGACTCGATATTTTGAGGCTAACAGTCTTCCCCAATGTGAGGTCATTCCTCTTTGATATTTAGAGATCAATGGAGATTACGAATTTCGTCATAAATGAGTCTTGAACGTGTAATAGTAGTCTTGTTCCTTCATGCTGTGATCTTTGAGCCTTTGTCATTGTCTTTCGACTTTGTGTTTTATCTTGAGATCTTCAAATTATCCTTGACTTGTGTTTGCCATCTTGCAATCTTGTATCTTTATCCACATGCTCATACTTTGCATCATCTTGAAAGCTTGCTAACAATCTCCTTTGAAGAGAGGTCATTCCTCTACATTAATTGATAAGGAAGATTTTGATCATCAGAGTTGCAGAAGTCTTTAGCTTTCTTGATTGTTGAATGTCTTTGGGCATGAGTATGTGGTTTTTGAATCTTTGACTTTGCTGAGTACACCGTAACGTCACCTTCTTGAGACAAAACTTAGACACTGACTGAATGGCTTTGACATTCGTCCTAAATCGGTAGCATTTTACCTCCGGTCAGCGAAGACCTTACACGATATTAAATATCGTACCTGTGATTAGGTAGATTCAATTAAGAACCTCCTTGACAGGGTTTCGCGGCTGTACTATCCGTTTTCTTTACTCGACCGTCTCAAAGCAAGACTGCGAACATAAAGAGTGAATCAATTGGATAAATATCTGCTTGATTAAAGACGTCAATTCAAATTCCTGGAACAAGTTTGATTCATTAAGAATCTTACCATTGTTGTTTTCCAATTGACACAAGCTTGATTCATAAGAATCTCGCAAGTTACCTACCGTAGCGCTGTTTAATGTTGACGCTAGAAGGATTTTCATTCGTCAATGTGAATATTAATTAATATCACTCTGAATGTTCTGGCAAGACCATAAGATATTGCGTAGAAACCTGAAACGAGTTTGAATCGATAAAGAAACAAACCGCTGTTGCTTTTTAGTTTTACATATGTTCAATTCATAAAGAATCTTACACATGACCTACTGTAGTGCTGTTTGATGTTAACACTGGAAGGATTTCCACTCATCATTGTGAATACTAGGTAGTATCACTCTGAGTGTTCTAGCAATATCAACTATCAACTATCTCGGAGTGAGAAGTCAATAGAAGTCGTGTTGATCTCCGTGACAATAAAACAAACTTCTTTTGAGAGAAGCCTGAGTTAGTTGGGGAGGGGTTGTGCATTGCATCACTGGGTCCATGATGTGTAGTCTTCATGACGTGTTGACCAGGTTTCTGCCTAAGTTGTATGGAGGGCTTCTTTCTTTACACCCTTTATCCTTACATTTCTTTTTAATTCTTCAACCCCTTCAATGCTTACTAATACATCATTACTATCACCTTGTTGTGATTGTTCCAGTGCTGGCATCAGTACTTAGTCGGCATTCATCTTCGTTCACATCCTACTCCATCTTTCCTAAGGACTTCTAAAAATCTATTGGATTGTCCCTTTGAAGATCCCTTCGGTTCTGGTTGGATCATAGGACTTAAACCTAACCACCCTTTTAACACCAATAACGTCGTGAATTAAAGATGTTGGGGGTATTTGATCGTAACCATGAGTGCTTGAGTCTTTAGATCACATTTTAATCACATTTTCTCCCCTGTCTCTAATATATAAAATCGTTTGATATTAGAGATACCAAATTTGATTAAAATATATTTTGAAAAATAGTCTTGAAAATCTTCGAGAGAAGAATGTGTCAAACTAGCATGAAATTGTTTGGAACGTTCCCCCTCAAAAATTGATCCAATTGAATTGACATTGTGAGGATGTGATCCACATTTTGCTTTTTGAGGACGGGAGTTGTTGAACACACAATTATGTATTTTGCTCTGATACCAATTGTTGTCCCTTGATATATGATGATAGATTAAAGAAATGAGATGTAAAAGATATGAATTTCTAGAGAGAGAAAGTAAAGAGAGAGAGAGAGTAGAGAGAGAGAGGTGATTAACTATGTGAAATTAGATTAGAGAAAATGAGAACAATCAACCCTCCTAACATGCTAGGAGGGTACTTATATAGTCCACCCACATGCGGGCTTTCTATTGGACTATATTTGTTTTGGGTCGGGCTTGAATAAATGCTTAGTACCTTGAAAGAGGCCTTTTAAGCTAGCCATCAAGCCCGTAATGTCACAACTATTTTAACTAACTATTACAACGTTCTAATAAATATTACAATATAAACCTATGACCGAACATTCTTGTTTGACTCAATATTTTAAGGCTAACATACGTCGTAGATAATATATTGACGAACATTCCTTGAATAATTTTGATTTATTCGCCTTTGTACTAATGACAAAAAAATTCTTCTGGGGCGTTCAGGAAGATACAGTTTACACCGTAAAGTATTCAATCTTCTAATCTTTTGACCATCGTTTTATTCATGACGTAGGCATAGAAATCCACTTACATCGTAGACACCTTTAAATATTTTAACTTGGCGTCTTTTTATGTATAATTCCGCCATTTTCCTTCCAATTCTGTTACTTGCTCGTTTTTACCAAAAATTACAAAATAAATATTTTCTTGTAATATTGGGTGTTGTTTACCACAAAAACAATCATTCAAATATTTGAAGTCATCAACTGTTTTGATCTACCAATGTTATATTTAGTATACCCTTTAGCTTTCCCATTTTCATTACCTTTTTGAACCAAGCACACCCCTAAGTATAATTTGATTATCTAGTTGTAAAGATTTATAAAACAACTGAAAATAAACTTTAATCTCAATTCAAGATCAAACAACAATCAATACAAACAACCAGTGAGGTCAATCACCAAAAAAAATCTATCATTGCTACTCAAGTGTAGAGCTATTATCTAACTTTATAATAGTCTTACAAACAACCAAAACAAAGATCAAGATCAAGATGATCTAGGGTTTACAAACTTATAGAGATGAATAACAAATTCTAGAGAGAGAAAGGGCTCAGAGATATGAGTCTTAGCCAAGGGGTGAGGGCTTCTATAGTTACGCCAAGCTTCAAGACCAACCTCAAGGAATCAACACTAGACACCTTTAGTCCTCAAAGATTTAAAGACTTGACATCTAGAGCAAAACTAATAAAAGCGGCATAAAGAAGCTTTACCCAAAATATAGAATTATCTTTCCAACTTATGTTCAAAGTTATAATCTTCATGTTAACATCCCCTTTACCTTTAGCCTAGAACACATCAAGTAAACCGTTTTGAAAACAAGTTTATCATGTTGATTTTTATTAAGACCCTTAGTCAAAACATTTGTAGTTTGATCTGGAGAAGAAATTTTCTTAGTTTTAATTAATAACCCCATAAATAAATTTCATCTCTAACAAAATGAAGATCAATTTAAAAATGTTTAGTCATTTCATGAAAGACCGGATTAACAACAATCTTAATTGCCGTTTGACTATCACAAAATATTGTGGGTAGAAGAAAATGTTCCTAGTTTAGATATTTCAAAACTTTTAAGAATAAAAAGTTTATGAAGTTGTAGAGGCTATGGCTCTATATTAATCCTATACAAAATACATAAAAAGGGTAACTTGCTTTTTGTTTTTCCAAGAAACTAAAGAACCATTTAGAAAAATACAAAAGTGTATGACAAATTTCCTAGTAACCTAACACTTATCTCAGTTTGCATCAACATAAACCTTAAGATATGTTTCTAAACACTTAGAAATATGTACATCTCTACCTAGAGAAACCTTCAAGTACCGAAGTACTGTAACAACAATCTTAAGATGATATTTTAAAGTCTTATGCATAAACTGACTAATATAGTGCACATAATAAGCAATATCATTCCTTGTGTGAGTAAGATAGATAAGTTACCGATCAACTTTTGATACTAAGTTATGTTATCTATCACAAGATCAACATTAGTAGGTTCATTAGAAACATAAAATTTTTGCTCTAAAGGAATATCAGAAGGTTTGCAAGTAAGAAGACCAAAGTAAGACAAAAGATCAAAACATAAATTTTTTTAGGACGAAAAAATACCATTATTAGTATCCAAAACTTCAATTTCCAAAAATATATAAGTTCACCTAAATCCTTAATCATGAACTTGATCTTAATAATAGTTTTAAGCTTCCTAATATCGTCATGATTACTTCTAGTTACAATAATCACCAACATAAACAAGCAAGGCCAAGAAATCATTGCCATTGGTCTTAGTAAACAAAGAATAATCACTTTTACTTTGAGAAACCCATGTTCAACTAAAGCTTTAGACAACTTGTCATTCCAATGTCTAGGGGCCTTCTTAAACCAATATAAAGAAATCTTATGCCTACAAACTCTGGTATTAACGTGACTAGAATAACCATTAGGAAAATTTATGTATATAGCCTCATTAAGACCACAATACAAAAAATAAATATTAATGTCAAGTTGATAAGAGACCGGTCGTTTGAACATTAAGATCAAGAAGGCACCTAACTATAACAATTTTCACAACTGGTGAAAAAGTTTCATCATAGTCAATACCTTTCTTTTAACCAAACCCTTTATCAACAAGCCTAAATTTATAGCTCTCAACATCACCAGTTGATTTATACTTAATTTAATAATTTCACTTACTATTTATAGCCTTTCTCCCAACACGCAACTCACAAAATTCCTAGGTATCATTATCATATAATGCTTACAATTCTCTATTCCTTGCCTCAATCTAGTGCTGCTCCTTATTTTTGGAATTTAACAACCTAATGTATCTAACATACACACATCAAGAGTAAACCTAACGTAAAAGATCATACAACTATGCATACAATGTATTTAACATAAATATAAAATATACATACTTTAAATCCAAGAATGATGATCAAGACCACGAAGATTACCAACCAAACGTAACCTTAATTGTGTTTATACCCAAAACGATTACCACAAACCAATTATAAAGTTAGATCTTCTCTAAGATAGTCTGCACGACACTCCAATCAATCACCTTTGATTTCTAGTCTTGATTAAGATTATACTTAATAAAAATCAAACACAAAAAACCTTTTGGGTTTCTTCTTGCCGTCGACCACCATAAAGAAAGATGGAGAGAAAGTTTGGTTTAAAGTTATGAAACAATGAATCACATTCATGTGTTTATATATTAGAGCCTTGGGATTAATTATAGTAAATATATGATCTTAACCTCCAAGTAATAAATCTTTCTAGAAGCAAAAAAAACTTTTCCTCCCTTCTTTTTCTTGTAGTCGATCGAACATCCTTTTGGGGTGTTTTGGTTCGAATTTTTGACTTTCTATATACTTAATTATATAACTAAACTAATTACCTTGAAGTATTACGTCTTATTATCTAATCCTTGTTAAACCTTTTAAGTCATTAATTAATTTCCAATAAGTATACACTTCTATCAAACTAAGTTTACACAATAAATATAGTCATATTATATTATATAACTTAATAAATGATGATCTCTGTGTGTGACCCCTTAGGCCACGTACTCTCGGCTGTACAAAATAATAACATTGACAAATAGTCTAGCAACACTATCATTGCTCACAAAAGTACCTAAGTTTGGTTTCTAGCAAACTAGCTCAGCCTTTATGGTATAATTAATATTGCATTCATTTTGTTACTGATACGCTTAATCATGTATATGGATCATATGTCATTTCATATGTTACCGATTCTATTTATCGTTTCAATGATTAATCAAGATTATCATATGTAAAAAAAGAAACTTCTTTACTACGTTTTGGGCACATACATGCAAACATCCAATCAGTCCCACGAGGGGCACACTATGTATCATACTCCATTCATGGAGGAACAAAATCCTATTTTGAGTACAACTACCTTTTACACATGTAATAAACACTTCTGAATTGGTTTTACAACTGTCCATTAAACTGACACAGCGCTTACTCTAAATCAAGAGATACTATCCATCAATGCGAAGATAAATTTGTATCTCAAGTATATGGATTACAATGCTTTACCATTAGTGTAAATTCTTAATGACGCTGATCCATAAAGAATACTACACGATTGGGGTAATCCTATTATTCAACTATATTGAATAACCTATGAGTCTAGAAGAATCATCTTTATGTATCTTCCAAATATACAACCAACCCTCATATTTGTTTTAATTCATTAATACTCCTATATTAATAATCGACAATAAAAATTTATAATATATATATATATAATACACTAAGTGCAAATAGTATATTCAAGGATTAAACATGAAAATATATAATACAATTATTAAGAAATGAAAACACTATTTTCGACAAAAAATAATTTATTTATTGATAACAATTGCTTAAACATCCCTTGTCCAAATACTAACACATAAAATTTACATGAGACTAGTAGAACGAACAAGACCAATAGATGTAACATACTCAAAATGCTTATTCAAAGGTAATGGTTTTGTGAAAGGATATGTGACGTTGTCGTATGTGTGAACTTTCTTAATGACAATTTCACCATCTTCGATAACCTCTCGAATATAGTGAAATCTCATTTGATAATGTCTAGGACCCCGCATGATTCCTGGATAATCGGTGATGGAAATTGTAGCAGAATTGTCGCATAACATTTTCATAGGTTCATTATTAGTCAGTATGACTCTAGCAAGACCACTAATAAACTTCCTTATCCAGAGAGCCTCCATTGCAACATCAGAAGCAGCAACATATTCAGATTCGGTAGAGGACATTGCAGCAATGCTTTGCTTACTACTCTTCTAGTCCATGGCCCACCATTAAGCACAAACACATACCCAGTTTGGTATTTAGTATTGTCCTTGTCGGTTTGAAAACTAACATCGATATAACACTTAATTCGCATCTTGTTTTCTGAATTAGCCCATAAACAAGTTCCATGTCTTTAGTATTCCTAAGATACTTAAGAATGGTCTTAATAGCAGTCCAATGCTTCTTACCAGGATTCTATTGGAATCTACTACACAAAATTTGCGCAAATTCAACATCAGGTCGAGTGTATTTTACCGCATACATGATTGAACCAATTGCTGAAGCATACGTGAATCTCTACATGCATTTCACCTGACTAGGTGTGATCGTACCTTGCTTTTTAATTAAGTTCAACTTTTCTTGCATTGGAACAAATCCTTTCTAGGATTTATCCATCTTATACTTCTTTAGGACTATATTATACTAAGCACTTTGACTTAAGGACAACAACCACTTAGATCTATCTCGCGTGATCTTAATTCCAAGAATATATGCAGCTTTATCTAAATCTTTCATGGAAAACACTTGCTCAGTCAAGTTTTCAATTCCTGAAGCATGGAAGTGCTATTTCCCATGAGTAATATGCCATCAACATATAAGACAAGGAATGTGAAATAACTCCCACTACCTTTGACATATACACATGGATCATCGGGATTCTAAACAAAATCAAGCTTTTTGATTTCTTCATCAAACTCTTATTCCAGGTTCTAGAAGCTTGCTTATCAGATCTAACATCCGAAATCGCCACTTGATAATTAGGAGGCTCACCATGATCTCTTTAAGCCACTTATCAGATCTAACATCCGAAATCGCCACTTGATAATTAGGAGGCTCACCATGATCTCTTAATTTGTGTTCCTCGGCATCTACATAGAAACCATACCTATCAGATGCTTGAGAAGTCCTACCAGACCTACGAACAGGAATGTCTACATTTTGAGGTTCCACATATATTTATGTTAAACTTCATCATGTACTTCGCTAGTGTTACCAGAAGGCAGTGTATTGACATCTTGAATGAGTTCAAGATCGTCAGTACTCCCACGTGCTCCAAGCAATGGAGTACTCCCGCTTGCTTCTTGATCTATGAGTCTTGACTCAAAGAAGTCAACATTTCGAGCAACAATTATTTTGTTCTCGATTAGGTAGTAGAAGTAGTAGCCCATCGCTCCTTTAGATATCCTAGGAAAATACACTTAATTGATCTAGGTTCTAATTTTTCGGGAGCATCCAGCTTCACAAGAGCCTCACAAACCCTAAACCCTCAAATACGACAACTTGGGAGATTTTCCTTGCCATACCTCATATGGAGTCTTATCGACCCTTGTTAGTTTCGGTTAGCCGTATTTAAAATGATGGTCATATAATATACCGTTGCGAAGCTCGTGGAAAATGTTATTCATTGGTGTTGAGGGTTCTAAGATTATTTTACGTATGTAACGGGAATTAGTCCCGAACACACAAATGAGGAAGGTCTCCCACTCATGTAAGCCTTAGTATAAAAAGGAAAATCCTACCTTATTTGTGTATGTGCTTTTCCCATTTGTTAGTTTTAGAAAGAGAAAACATGTTAGCTTTCTCTCACTAGGAAAACCACCATCTTTGTTTTTCTTTTTTTTTCTCTAATCTAATCTTTCTTTTTTTGTTTTAAATCTTTAATCTTCATCTTAGTTCTTGTTTAATTCGTGTCCATCTTCTCATCCTATACCCTCACGTCACATAGGTCTAGATCTAGACGCGTCATCTATAGATCTAGGTTTTAGTGTTTGGTTTTCGTGTGTATTTTTCTTACAAGTGGTATCAGAGAAAAATTGACATTGATCATTATTCGATAAGCTTGCTAAGGACATTGATCATGTCAAGGTGGTCAATAATAAGTTTAGAGAAACTAATTCCAAATTGACCACTAAGCTTGCGGGATATAAGGAATGGAAGAAAAGTTTTGAAATTCATAATGCTAAAATTAAAGAACTTGAACAAGCTCATGCAACATGGGTTTATCAAGAAAAATGTACACCAAATAAATTAAATGCTTTACATTTAAGTAGTGCTAAAAAGATAAGCGATTTGAATGATGAAATCAGCTATCTTAATAAATAGGTTTCAAATGAACAATCTATTATTTCTTATCTAAAAGAAGAAAGGAAAAAGCTGAAACATGATTTCAAAATTCGAGAAGATGGGCTTCTTGAGGATATTTGCAATGCCGAGAATAAGATTAGGAAATTAGACAACCTTTTAATAAAATAAGGTCAATCAATGCAAACTATAAACATGCTTGCCCCTAAAGTGATTGAAATGTACCACACCCGTTACAAATTGGCTTTAGGTTGACCTCTTCCTCCTAATCCTGAATATCTTAAGCAAGCTCAGACCACCCAACAGAGTTCATATAATGGTAATGTGTTGTTAGATAAGCATGATCCTCCCGTTGTGTATGATTCAGAGGAAACTGTTGAACTTACTGTAGAGAGTCGCTTAAGAATGCAAAAGCTTAATAAAGAAGTCTTGCCCGTTTATTATCCAAAAATTAATCCTCCTTTAGGAACATTTGTTCGGTCTAAACAAGTACTAAACTACTTTTGATACCAAGTGAGGAATTATCGGATGACCCTCCTAAACCGAGTGTTGCACGACGGTATCTAAACGAGGAAAAAGATAACTTTGTCATTCTTAAACGTGTGGTTAATTCCAATATCACTGGAGGAAATTTTACATCACCCGTTCAGATTGAGGTTCAAAAAGTTCTTCAAAACGAAATTAATGTGATTATTAATCAAGTTGATGCTAGGATAAACAATTTTGAAAATGCTTTTTTAAAAAGCAGCCAACTTTGTTCCAGACTTTAGATCTTTGGCAAAGGAGGCCGATAAATCTCTTGATAAAATTAAAGTTTTGGAAAACGACCTTTAACGACTCTCTAAATTAAGTGACAGTGGTGACAGTAGTCCCGTTGCGTTAAATATCTCTACGTCGTATTATGAAACCCTCCAAACTGAGCTTGAACGTACAAAAGAGAAAATGAAATCTTAAGTCATTAAAAAAAAAACGAATTCACCGATCTTTGGAATAAATATGTCAAAAAGTGTGATGCATGTAAATATGAAAAAAATTCGTATGATGAAGCTTACAATGAAACGCAACAAACAATCAAATGGTTGTAGGATCAGTTAGGAGGTGTTAAGGGAAAGAATCTGGCCTCTTCTGGGTTAGAGAATGCTAGTGATGGGAACGTTCAGAAGCTCAAGGCTAAGATTGCAGATTTAGAATCTAAAGTTGTTTTGTATAAGCGGGCTGTAGAACACGTTAAGTCTGTCTATCAGAAACTAAACGATAAAATCTATGAGAACTGCAAGTTAAAGGCCTTGTTAAAAGACAAGACTTCGCCTAGTACGATTGTGGATACTATGATTTAGAAACCAGCAACCTCGGGAACTACTCGCATTGCTGTAACACCTTTCCCCAAGGTTGATAGAACGAATGCTGCTGTGATTTCCCCAGGAATGTTTCGAGTTAGTCCTTCCTCTCAACCTAGGGTAGCTATCTCTATACCTAAGAAAAAATGTAAACAAAGCGTTAAGACAAAACCGACCACTATATCTCAACCACAAGTCATCGATTTAGAAAGTGCTAATTCTAATAGACATGTGTCTTCTTCTACAGGAATAAACAACTACACTAAGAGCAAAAGGCCACAGCCTACAAGCAATACAAGGAATGATAGAGTCCCTTTTGCCTCTAGAAGTAGTCTCCCCAAGATCAATAATGTGGAAGTAGAAGAACACCCTAGGAATTTACCGCTTTTTAATCATAATCAGAAACATAATTCATCTGAATGTAATGACTTTAAGCCTGCTATTCAGAATGCAAAATCTGAAGTTATTTGTGCTAAATGTAATAAATATTTCTTTACTGTTAGTCATGATGATTGTGGTTGACTATGAATGTTTTGAACTATGGTGGATACACCTGAATTGACAAGCTTTCCATGAGTGAAAAACATAACACTCCTAAGGCTAAGGTGTATGTATCTGAAAAGTACGTACATAGGGTCCACAGAAAGTCTTGCTAAGCCTTGTAGCCCTAGATTTACCACTACGTGGTTTCCTACTTGTAGAAATTTCGACACTAGTAGATCTCATGCTGATAGTAAAATGTCGGTATGTGATAAGGCTTAATTATCATCTAACCCTACAGGAACCTGTTTAATCGGTTGCCAAAATCTTTTTTCTCTTATCATTGGTAGGCTGTTGAAATTTGTCTCTGGTGCGTGGACTCGGGTTGTTCAAAACATATGACTGGGAATCGAAGTCTTCTCAAGAAATTTGTTTGGCGATTCATGGGAACTGTTCGATTTGGAAATGATCATGTTGCGGCTATTCTAGGCTATGGTGATCTTCATTGGGGAAATATCATTATCACTAGAGTCTCTTTTGTTGATAGACTGGGACACAATTTGTTCTCGGTTGGGCAATTCTGTGATTCAGATTTAGAGGTAGCCTTCAAAAGTCATATGTATTTCGTAAGGGATCTTGAAGGGATTGATTTGTTAAAAGGAAATCATACCACCAACCTTTACACCATTGATCTCTTTAAAATGTCGGCTGCTTCTCCAATTTTCCTCATGGCCCGGGCCACATCAACAAAGTCATGGTTATGGCATCAAAGGTTATCTCATATCAATTTCGATGCCATCACCCACCTAGCAAAATATGATCTCGTTACTGTTCTTCCAAAGTTAAAATATATAAAGGACCATCTTTGTCCATCATGTGAGCAAGGCAAAAGTAAGAAGAAGCCTCACAAACCCAAACCTGTTTCCAATTCCACGAATATGTTACATCTCCTACATATGGATTTGTGTGGCCCAATGAGAATAAAAATCATTAATGGAAAGCGATATATCCTTGTGATTGTGGATGATTATTCTCGTTACATATGGGTTAATTTTCTTGCGTCAAAAGATGAAGTCCCTGGTGTAATTATAAATTTCTTGAAGCAAACATCAGTGCTACTGCAAGCCCCTGTCATCATTGTAAGAACTGATTACGACACAGAATTTACCAATTAGCAACTGAAAGCTTACTTTGACAAAGTTGGGATTTCTCATCAAACATCGGCTGTAAGAACTCCAGAACAGAATGGAGTTGTGGAACGGAGGAATCATACGCTAGTTGAAGCTGCTCGGACTATGCTTCTCTCCTCTAGTGCGTCGTTATGTCTTTGGGCCGATGCCATTGCAACTACATGTTATACTCAAAACCGCTCCATTATTCACACCCGATTCAATAAAACACCTTATGAGATCATTAATGGACAAAAACCGGATATGTAATTTCTACATGTATTCGAGGCATTGTGTTATCCAAAGAATGATCGTGAAGATATTGGTAAACTCGAACCTAAAGGTGATATTGGATTCTTCATTGGTTATTCTTCAACAGCTTGTGCTTATAGAGTCTACAACTAAAGGATAATAAAGGTAATGGAGGCTATGAATGTTACCTTTGATGAAATCTCGGGAATGGAATCTCAAAATCGAAGCTTAAATCCCAAGCCTCAAGGTCAGACTTCTGGCCACGTCAATTTAGGACTCGCGCTTCAATATGTACCGTCAACAATATCATTGTTACAACCCTCAGAACGTGATTTGGAAATTTTATTTGGGCCAATTTATTATGAATATATGGAGGGTCCTTTATCGTCAGATGTCACTCGAAATGCCCCGGCTGCACCTGCTACCGTGGTTAATGAAACTCCAAATGCCTCTACACCAACGACATCTTCTTTTGCCCCATCTACATCAACCTCAACCATATTGACTCCAAATATTCTAAACAATTCTCAGCATGCTGACGCGTCTCAACAACATTCTCAGCAACCTCCTAATCATGTTCATATTCAGAATGAAATAGTTGCTGAACATGCAAACAATGCGATGCTCAACGAACATGAGTTTGTTAACCCATTTACGGCTTCCACAAGTACAAGTCAGCCTTAAACACCATATGTGGCTCCGTTGAGCTCGCATAAAGTTTCTCATACACTTCCACATGAACACAAATGGACTAAGGATCATCCTTTAGTTCAAGTGATTGGCAATCTCTCCCGACCAGTCTCGACCCGAAATCAGCTGCGTACCGATGGCGATATGTGTATCTATGCACTATTGGCCATCAGAATGGAACCAACAAGTGTTAAAGAAGTAATGATCGATGCATCATGAATTGAGTCTATGCAAGAAGAGCTCAATCAATTCATCCTACTTGATGTATGGGAGTTAGTGCCACGTCCAGATAATGTGGATCCCCTTACTTTAAAATGGTTATTCAAAAATAATTTGGATGAAGAGAAGACAATCACAAGAAACAAGACTCGGTTGGTTGTGAGAGGTTATAAACAACAGGAGGGAATGGACTTCGCCCCGGTTGTTCGAATGGAAGCTATTAGGTTTTTCTTGGCATACACTACACACAAATCGTTCACTGTGTATCAAATGGACATGAATACGGCTTCTTACATGTGCCGTTAAAAGAAGACGTGTACGTATGTCAACCTGAAGGTTTCATCAACACCGATCATCTAGCCATGTCTACTGTGACAATCCGTCAATTTACGATTGATATTTTATCCTCAAGAATTATTTAAAAATATTATTTTAATGTTACATTATGAACTCACTAAATTTTTGGGAAGTAATTTGGATTTACGTCTTGAAGTTGCGTCGACTACGTCTAAACCGGAGGATTCAACGTTACGTGCTTACGTTTACATACACCGTCTTTGGTGACAGTCCGACATTTCAGAAAATAAATTTATCCGTGAATATTATTTTGGAGTTTTAAAGTTGTGTTGGTTCATAAACTCACAAATTTACGAGAAGAGACTAGGACTTACGATTTTATTTTAACGTCCTTTACGACTAAACCGGAAACCTTAGGATTACGTATTTACGTTTTCGAACTCCGTTTTTGATGAGACAATTTTTATTAGATTCGTTTTGTGCCATTGATTCATAATTTATAAAAACGTTTTTCGTAAAATGACCCGTGGGCACGTAAATCGAGGAAACTAGAATCGAGGAGTACCCGTAAATAAATGGGGATGAGACAAGTGGGACACTTGTCCCACCCCCACTCAAACCGGCCTAACTAGCTACACCTCAACACTTGATGTGTCAAGATGTAAACATTAAGCTAACAAGTGTAAGTTAGCCTTACACTTAAGCTAGTTTCCTTCCACTCAACATAAAACCATTCCATCATACCATTTGCTCTCATTTGTACACATGCAAACTACCCAAAAACACTCTCTTTCTCTTCCTCTTTGCCGTCCAAAAATCAAGAACAAACACCCCATCCATACAAATTTTAACCACAAACATATGTTATAATTAACATATGTTAATCTCCATTCAAAGAGATGAAGATTGGTGCAAGTTTTAACATCCAAGGAGGTGTTTACATGGAGTCTTGGGGCTGATTTTCCACAAGGAGTTCATGAAGAATGGTGGTCTTGAAGATGGTCTTGGTTATGCACAAGTTTCTCCATCAAAATCCATGTCCAAATCACAACCTACATCAACTTGGTGGTATAAAGATTGTCCTCCTCATCCTCTTGTTATTTTTGATTATGTAATCTTGTATTTCTTTCACTTATGTATATGTATATGATGATGAATGATGATTAAAAATATTATGTGGGGATTTGGTGTTGATAAACATGCTTAAAAAGATGAAAAACTATAAGAAACAAGGATAAAATCTTGCTTAATTTAGATGGCTGTATAAAACAGTAAAGAATCATATGGTAAACTGGTAAAATGACTTGAATAGATTGATATACAGTAAGCTATGAGTCTTGTACACATGTGAGAGTTGGCCATACAATGGAATCATTATAATGAGTGAGATATGATCAAAACAAGTTGAAAGTACAAATCTGAGTTCACTGTTTTGGAAGATTTTTAGAAAATACTTAGAGGATGATTCAACAGTAGCTATAGAAGAGCTAAATGGAGCACATATTATGTAGTTTATGTCATAAAAATTTTAGCTTCTATCTCCATATAGAACTCTAGATATGGCAGTTTTGGTGAACATGAAAATAAAAATCAGATTTTGGAAATTAAAGTATAATAGTATTATATAAGCACTCAAATAAAAATAGTATAAAATATAAATTAAAACCCACTAACTTATATAATATATTTATATAAACATGTATAAGGATAAATAAATGGACATTTTATAAAAATGATAGTTTGATAAGTTTTATAAGTTATAAAACTATAAACATGATTTTTACGACTTTTTCGGCTATTACCCTAAAATTAACGTTTTTGCTAAATAAAACTTAGACGGTTGGACCCGTCTAATGTGAACTTTATAAAACTTATATACTGATATATAAACATGTATAACAAGTAAAAACCGATAAAACCCGAACTATATAACATACGGACATTAACGGGCTAAATTAACGTTATTGGACTAATAAAACAACAAAATGGACTAAAACACCTATAAAATTATTTATTGGGCTTAACCCATTTGGGCCCAACATGTAAAGTATAAATACTGATAATACAAGTATGAAATGGATTAATACAAGTTAATAAACTTATAATAGGCTTATTGGACCTAAAACACGTAAATAGGTAAAACTAGTAAACTAGTATAAACGTTACCGACACATAACACTAAAATGAGTAAATGAGAATATATAAACCCACTAGATAATCATATATATAAAATCATCATATGTATACATAATTTTTAATTTTATAAAGTCATTGGACAAGAGTCTAAGACGAGTATTATTTGTCTAGGTTTCCGTGATTGAAGCACGTACCGTACGTCCGAATTGCCGATAACCCGCTTTCCCACATCAACGTGAGTTCATAGCCTCGCACTCTTTTAAATGTTTTATGAAATGTTTTATAAACCCGCGAGGGAGATAACATGTTAGTTTTTATATAATAGGACATCATTTGTCCCGATTGTTTGTTTATTGATTTGGACCCGAATGATTGTATGACCCGATTGTATGACCCGATAAATGATTAAAGGACTCGATAGATGAAATCAAATGAATTATTAAAGTTAGGTTATGTCACTAAAAGTCCCATTAGCATGAATTATGAACTACCGAGATTGGTAGACGCTTATGCATATAATAGTACTATTTGGGGACGATCACCCAGTTCGCGCCTTGACGGTTGATCCCCGTCGTGCCACATTGATTGGTAAGCGAATTTGTGTATGAGAAGATTTCCATAGCGTGACCTTTGTGACGACACGCTACTTTAGATGGGCAAATTGAGTATCGGGTTAGCTACCCGTTGTTTGTTTTAGTAAGGTAACAATGTCATGCGACTTATAATAATCCAACTTAACGAAATACTGCTGTACGCTCCGAATTACGAAGTATTGCCTGACTAGCAATACGGGGTCATACTATTGATATTATGTTCGTGTAATTGTTTTCATAACCATATTCATATAACGGTTTTTATTTTCATACAACGTCATAAGACTTATTGTATGATGTTTTTACGACATTGGCTCGTATAATGATTTTTAAGGCAAATGCCTATATTATAATTTTCGATAAGGATTTGTATAAAATGACTTTGGCTATTTTATGGCCTATTAAAATGATTTGTACAAAATGATTTTCGGTAATAATTTTATACCGATATTATATTGATGGTTTATTAAACTCTATGAATTCACCCGGCGTTATCGCTGACCTTTTCTTTTAACATGTTTTATCTCAGTTACTTGAAGGTAATTCTCGGGAAGACAACAAGAATTCATGGCCCGCACTTAAACAATAATTTCCATTCAAATGTTTGTAAAACCTGTATTAAATACAATGACTTGGGACCTATGTAACTTTGATATTTATGAATGGAAATGCTTTATTATTAAACGACGCGATTTTTATGCGTTGTCTATGATGTGAGTAATGTGCTATCCCGTAACACTAACGAGTCTTCCGCTGTATTGAGTTGTATAAATTTGGGGGTGTTACAGTTTGGTACCAGAGCTCTCGTTATAGAGAACGAAAGCTTTTTAAAACCAAGGTTTTGAATAAAACATTTCAAAATCTTTTAACTATAAACATTTTTCTAAAAATGTATAAAAATCTTTTGACTATAACGGTGCCGAAGAATTCCCGAGTTACCGACAAGGCCAGACTGAGAAGTGTTATTTTAATATATATATAACTTGGATTATATATATATATATATGATGTAATTTTATTACATGATTGTTTGATGATTATTTTGATATTTATACCAAGTATTTATACGACGTAGATTGTCACAAGAAACCCTAACTCCCCTAGTAAATTAATCGAAGCTATTCTCGTAGGAATTCTAGCTATCCTAGATCTAAACCAAGTTGTGGATATTTATGATCCCAACAAATGGTTGATATTCGTAGAAATATAGATATTAGTTGATCGTGATATTGAAAAAGAATTGGCGAGATTAAATCTGATATCGATGTCATGACAATCTTTCCTTATAGAGTGGAAATTGACAAAACGTTATCACCTGGAAAGGTGTCATCTCATTCGTTGTCACCCAATTCTTAAATTTGAAATCGAAAGGGTGAATGTTGCACTTGAGGCTGTCATTTGGAACCATTACCCAAAAGCCTCATGACACTAGTACCTTTTCAAGAAGTCTAGTTGAATGATCAAGTCATTTCATACTAGTGATTCATTTGATAATTGTTGTTGTAAGAGATATAGGATTGGAAATTAAGTGTTGTTCATATTGAACTTTTATTGCCCTTTTAAGGCCTAAGAATAAAGATGAAACTATTGGAAAATGAGGTAGGATATCGAATTGAGTATAAAATTGGTTGAGACTTAAATAAAGTAAAATTTAACCCGTATGGAATATGAGACTGTTAAGAGGAAGTCGTTAAGTCCTGTTATTGAATTATTAGTTTTTAAATAATTGTTAGTTTGTGTTAAGTGTTGTTCCTAGGCCATTGTCCAATGATGAGGATGCCCAGCGTCCAATAAATAAATTGAAGAAATCTTCTTCTGAATTGGGACCGAGGGATCTTCCGGGACAGGTGGGACACCTAAAGACTCTTGTAGATTAGTATTCATTGTGGTATCTTTTAAAAATAATCCCTAACTTAACTGAGATATCAGTTGGTAGGATGAGTTCTGAAAATTGTATGACATAGTGACACGTACTGTGTTACAGTACAATTTTGACTTGTTTGTGATTAATGAAAAGACTACCTTTGATTGCTAAATTCTACATATATCGATGTTATCTATCCTTTATTGCTTCATCCTAATGATCGCATTAGTGATTCAACCATTGAACAAGTACTCGTCTTGATTTGAGTTACATTGTGGATTATTCTTCCTGAGTGCCATCGAGGTCATGAACCTCATGACAAATTGGCTAAGCTCATTTCCTATCATATCGTAGTTAAGTTCTTGGTGAACAACTCTTCATCACTCTTTTGCAGATCACACATTGTTTTTATAAAATTAAAACGGTATCCTTTGAGAAAATTTAATTTTCATTACAATAAGGATTATTCAAAGTGAGATTTATAAGTGATTGTTATCGAAATGAAGTTGTTTATAAGACACCTTGGAAAACTTAATTGTTTTCATAACAAATAAGATCTTTGTAAATTTATTTTTGATTCTTATTTAAGAATTAAGCATGAAAATGTTTTTATTATAAACATAATGATAAAATTTTGACGAACTGAGTATTGCATCGTTAATCTTGAAATTGTATATAGTTGCGCGCCTACATACAATTTGGAATGGACCATGCAAGACTGATTAGTAGTCACCATAAAACTGATTAATAAACACTAAATTTTCTTTGAAGATTGTGGAAGATTGAAATTTTATGAGATCTGCAAGAAGTGAAAAATAGGGACATAGTGTTAGGGACTCCTACATATGTGCCTGTAGCATCTATTCTTTTGAGTCGAATTTACTCATCTGTGGAAATTGTCTTATTTGACAATTGACAATTCTTTCTTGTCCAATTCTCCCGTAGTGAGATTCTTAGGAAAATATCTGATTACCGAGTGTTGATACCCGACTGGATGTATTGACGTTCTTATCATTTCTTATGATTTGATTTCATTTGAATGACCTGGGTAATGATCCGAAGAGCTTTCAAATGCGTACTGAAATTATGAAAACATGGGATATACTCATATTCGTTAATGTTTTCGTCTGTATCTGATCTGAAATTCTCTCGCATAGATTATGCGTTAACCTTACTCTTTTAATGGTAGTTGTGTCTCCATATATCCTTGAATTGTGAAGGATTATGAGTTATTATTAGTCTTTTGAGAAGTTCACATCTTATCGACGGCAGTAAAATTGAAAAGTTGACAGTGCCAATAGAATGGATTGATTGATTGTGACATGACGACATTGTCTTAATTGATGGGAACTCAAGTAGAATTCCCCTAAATGATAAGATCTTGATTATCAAAGGTGACCTAAATAATTCTTGATGGATGACCATATCCTGCATTTAGACTTGAGATTATACCATGAATGGTTGTGAACTAGTCATAGATATTGTAATCTAGAAGAACCTAATATGAATTTATTAAAAGATGTTCCTGCTATCTGAAACTTTAGGAGGTATTCTCTGGTGAATTACCTAGACTTTCGCCATTAAGGCAAGTTGAAATTGGTATTGATTATATTCTCGGTGCTGCACCTGTGGCTTGTGCACTGTACGTCAGCACCATCTGAATTAAAGGAATTACCGTACAACTGAGAGAGTTGTCGGAGAAAGATTTTATTCTACCGAGCTCGTCATCATGAAGAGCTATGGTGTTATCATTCCTTATATTTATAGATTACTACGAACTGAGTAAATTGACAATCGAAAACGATATCCATAACTCGAAATGGAAGATTTGTTCGATCATTTACAATGTTCTAGCGTATGTTTTAAAGATTTGATCCACGGCATGGTTATCATCAAATTCGCGTCCGCGAAAAAGATTATCTATTCCAATCACTACATCCGATACTTGTAATGAACATTACGAGTTTCACGTGGTGACGTTTGGATTGACTAATACACATGTAGCATTCATAAATTTGGTGAATCACGTGTGTAGGCTGTAATTTGATAAATTCATGCTCGTGATCATTAAGGACTATTTGTTTGTTTATAAGAATAAGAATGAGTTAATAATTATTTATCGACTGCCTTAAATTGGCCGAACAATGAAAACATGTACCTTGAATAATTAACATGAGATTAAAGACTTAATCTTTTACATTAAATGACCATGTAATTAATAGATAATGGAATATATTGACTCTTCAAAAATTTAGAGCCCTTTTAAGACTTTGGGTTTTACCAAAAAGAAAATGGAAATATGTTTTGACAAATGTTTTAACAAATGATTTTTAAGGGATTATTCCCTTATACCCAGAACATTTAACTAAACTCCTGTTTAGGGGTAAATATTTGTGCATACCTCAAGACATCCTAAGAGGGATTGAGGAACCATTTAAACCATAACTTGAAATTTGAAACGATAATTTTTGCTTTTCAACTAAGAAAATTTTGACCAAAATATAACCAAAGATTTTTCAAACATTTACGAATCTTATTAATTATTTTCGATAAATCAGCAAAAATCATGTTAATAAAATTTAAATTTATTTTGAATATCTTTATATAATTGGTCGAACTAAGAAATTTAAACTTTTTACGTTTACGTTTCATAAAAAATTAATATTTATTATTAATTTACTTGTAATAATTATCGACGCTTTAAAACGTCGGATTGGGCAAAACGGATAAAAATGATAGTTGAGAAGAAACTAAAACTTAGATAATATGAAAAAAGGTGAACATAATTACTGACACATTATATAGGAAGGATAAAGAATCAATTAGGATGTGTTTCTTAACAATGATTGTGCCAAATAAATTGCCGAACAATTTAAAATATAGCCGATGCTTATAAAAAGGATAATATAGATAATAAAAGGAGTTCGCGGCTAATGCGAACCATTAAAATTGAGAAGCCAATAGCGTTAAATGTTTTAAAGGCTACTTGTGGTTGCCTAAATATGGAGATTGTGAGATATAGTTATGTTGGAATTTGTAAGTATAAGTATTCTATTTATGTCATTTATGACTAAAAGTATCTTTGTCTGAAGAAGTTGTACTGATGGCAATTATGAAGGCAGACATCGCCTCATACATTAGTAAACGTCTAGCTATTGCAAAGGTAATCATCTGAATTTGATTCGATTTGGGTCATCGTCGACAGACTGACCAAATCTGCTAATATCATTCCCGTTAATGATAAATGCAAAAGAGTTATGTAAACATAGTGTGCCTGTATCGAACATCTTTATCAAGATCCTCGCTTCGCATCGAATTTCTAGAGATTTGCTCAGAAGTCATTGAGAACGAACCTTGATGAGAGTACTGTGTACCACCCCAATCGAAGGGACGAGGTAAAGTAACGATACAAAATACTATAAGTGTTGTTCTATGTTTGAATGATTGACCTTTGGTAATAGACCGTATAATCGTTTTCCTTTGGAAAGATTATCATTGATAATCATCGTGTTAGGATTAAGATCGAATCTTGTAGGATCTAAATATTAGAGCATCTGTAAGCAAGAGTTGAGATGAAGACACCCGACATACACCCATTGTGAGTTGGACATGTCTTTTAGGTTTAAGGTTTCCTATGATGGCGAACCTAACCTTAAATACTCGACCCGCGAGACCCGAAATGATTATTGAAATTAGGATCTGAATACTGACTGCCGGTAGTAGGTAGGAGGTTATGTGAATATGAAATGTAGATCTTGAAGTGCCAGATGGGTAGCGAAGTTATACCAAAAATTTTAACCATGGAAGAATGAACTGATGATCTGAAAGATCATGGGATATAAGTCCCCGTTGTATGGGACCATTGAGATGTAAAAAGATTGGTTTGAAAGGCATATAAGTTGGATCTACCCTAAGACTTCAAGGGTTGCGTGAATTATGATTCGAATATAGAACTTGATTGAATATCTATCAAGTGAGAATCTGATTGTTTCTTAGTAAAGTTTAGATCGGCGAAAAGTTGCATTCATCAAAAACTCGCGAACATCATGGATAGAGAAAGTAAGTCAACATTTAGCCTGATCTTATTTCCGTAGTTAGATCTAATGAAACTCGCGTATTGTGATGAATTACACTTGTGAGAAAAGACCGAATGTGGAGGAAATACCCACATGGCTTAAACTCTATAAGAGCGAGTAGTAAGATGATCTTTGAGGACAAAGATCCTGTTTAGGGGTAAATGCCGTGACAATCCGTCAATTTACGATTGATATTTTATTCTCAAGAATTATTTAAAAACATTATTTTAATGTTACATTATGAACTCACTAAATTTTTGGGAAGTAATTTGGATTTACGTCTTGAAGTAGCTTCGACTACGTCTAAACCGGAGGATTCAACGTTACGTGCTTACGTTTACATACACCGTCTTTGGTGACAGTCCGACATTTCAGAAAATAAATTTATCCGTGAATATTATTTTGGAGTTTTAAATTTGTGTTGGTTCATAAACTCACAAATTTACGAGAAGAGACTAGGACTTACGATTTTATTTTAACGTCCTTTACGACTAAACCGGAAACCTTAGGATTACGTATTTACGTTTTCGAACTCCATTTTTGATGAGACAATTTTTATTAGATTCGTTTTGTGCCGTTGATTCATAATTTATAAAAACGTTTTTCGTAAAACGACCCGAGGGCACGTAAATCGAGGAAACTAGAATCGAGGAGTACCCGTAAATAAATGGGGATGAGACAAGTGGGACACTTGTCCCACCCCCACTCAAACCGGCCTAACTAGCTACACCTCAACACTTGATGTGTCAAGATGTAAACATTAAACTAACAAGTGTAAGTTAGCATTACACTTAAGCTAGTTTCCTTCCACTCAACACAAAACCATTCCATCATACCATTTGCTCTCATTTGTACACATGCAAACCACCCAAAAACACTCTCTTTCTCTTCCTCTTTGCCGTCCAAAAATCAAGAACAAACATCCCATCCATACAAATTTTAACCACAAACATATGTTATAATTAACATATGTTAATCTCCATTCAAAGAGATGAAAATTGGTGCAAGTTTTAACATCCAAGGAGGAGATTACATGGAGTCTTGGGGCTGATTTTCCACAAGGAGTTCATGAAGAATGGTGGTCTTGAAGATGGTCTTGGTTATGCACAAGTTTCTCCATCAAAATCCATGTCCAAATCACAACCTACATCAACTTGGTGGTATAAAGATTGTCCTCCTCATCCTCTTGTTATTTTTGATTATGTAATCTTGTATTTCTTTCACTTATGTATATGTATATGATGATGAATGATGATTAAAAATATTGTGTGGGGATTTGGTGTTGATAAACATGCTTAAAAAGATGAAAAACTATAAGAAACAAGGATAAAATCTTGCTTAATTTAGATGGCTGTATAAAACAGTAAAGAATCATATGGTAAACTGGTAAAATGACTTGAATAGATTGATATACAGTAAGCTATGAGTCTTGTACACATGTGAGAGTTGGCCATGCAATGGAATCATTGTAATGAGTGAGATATGATCAAAACAAGTTGAAAGTACAAATCTGAGTTCACTGTTTTGGACGATTTTTAGAAAATACTTAGAGGATGATTCAACAGTAGCTATAGAATAGTTAAATGGAGAACATATCATTTAGTTTATGTTATAAAAATTTGAGCTTCTATCTCCATATAGAACTCTAGATATGGCAGTTTTGGTGAACCTGAAAATAAAAATCAGATTTTGGAAATTAATGTATAATAGTATTATATAAGCACTCAAATAAAAATAGTATAAAATGTAAATTAAAACCCACTAACTTATATAATACATTTATATAAACATGTATAAGGATAAATAAATGGACATTTTATAAAAATGATAGTTTGATAAGTTTTATAAGTTATAAAACTATAAACATGATTTTTACGACTTTTTCGGCTATTACCGTAAAATTAACGTTTTTGCTAAATAAAACTTAGACGGTTGGACCCGTCTAATGTGAACTTTATAAAACTTATATACTTATATATAAACATGTATAACAAGTAAAAACCGATAAAACCCGAACTATATAACATACGGACATTAACGGGCTAAATTAACGTTATTGGACTAATAAAACAACAAAATGGACTAAAACACCTATAACCTTATTTATTGGGCTTAACCCATTTGGGCCCAACATGTAAAGTATAAATACTGATAATACAAGTATGAAATGGATTAATACAAGTTAATAAACTTATAATAGGCTTATTGGACCTAAAACACGTAAATAGGTAAAACTAGTAAACTAGTATAAACGTTACCGACACATAACACTAAAATGAGTAAATGAGAATATAAACCCACTAGATAATCATATATATAAAATCATCATATGTATACATAATTGTTATTTTTATAAAGTCATTGGACAAGAGTCTAAGACGAGTATTATTTGTCTAGGTTTCCGTGATTGAAGCACGTACCGTACGTCCGAATTGCCGATAACCCGCTTTCCCACATCAACGTGAGTTCATAGCCTCGCACTCTTTTAAATGTTTTATGAAATGTTTTATAAACCCGCGAGGGAGATAACATGTTAGTTTTTATAAAATAGGACACCATTTGTCCCGATTGTTTGTTTATTGATTTGGACCCGAATGATTGTATGAACCGATTGTATGACCCGATAAATGATTAAAGGACCCGATAGATGAAATCAAATGGATTATTAAAGTTAGGTTATGTCACTAAAAGTCCCATTAGCATGAATTGTGAACTACCGAGATTGGTAGACGCTTATGCATATAATAGTACTATTTGGGGACGATCACCCCAGTTCGCGCCTTGACGGTTGATCCCCGTCGTGCCACATTGATTGGTAAGCAAATTTATGAATGAGAAGATTTCCATAGCGTGAATTTTGTGACGACACGCTACTTTAGATGGGCAAATTGAGTATCGGGTTAGCTACCCGTTGTTTGTTTTAGTAAGGTAACAATGTCATGCGGCTTATAATAATCCAACTTAACGAAATACTACTGTACGCTCCGAATTACGATGTATTGCCTGACTAGCAATACGGGGTCATACTATTGATATTATGTTCGTGTAATTGTTTTCATAACCATATTCATATAACGGTTTTTATTTTCATACAACGTCATAAGACGTATTGTATGATGTTTTTACGACATTGGCTCGTATAATGATTTTTAAGGCAAATGCCTATATTATGATTTTCGATAAGGATTTGTATAAAATGATGTTGGAAATACGTTTTACGTATTAATATGGATCGGTCACTCCAACGATAGTCCATGTAATAGCTCGTAGTTTAGTTAACTTTCTTAATTTATCAAACAAGAACAAGCCTAGCCTACAACATGTGTAGGCCGGCCCAAAAGTAAGCCCAAGCCCATGACAAGGGCTTGGGTATATAAACCCTCTCCTTTGATGGAGAGGGTGGTGTGGTTAATCATTTTTCACATAGTTTACTCTTGTTTCTCTCTCTAGAATTGTGTTTAATCCACCATCTCTCTATCTCTTTCTCTCTCTAAAAACATAAGCAAGATTTACATTTCTACAAATGGTATCAAGAGCCATGGGATGAGTGTATTGTTTTTGTGTTTGTGTTTATAGAAAATTCGTGTGTTTTGATCTCCTAATCCCACGTCCAAAATTTTTTTGTGTGTTTTTTTGTGGTTTGATCTTCACCAATATCATCTATATACACGTATTAGTGATTTTGGTTACTTGGATCGCTCAAAAACGCAAAATTTTTGAGTGTTTGGATTCATTTTTGGCATCAAATTTCGTATTTCTTATAGTACAATTCGTATTCCTTGTTTTTAGCAATTTTCGGAATATCTGGTATAATTTCGCAATTATCTGTTATATTGCGAATTCTTGCATCCTTGCAAGTTGCGAAATCTTGGAGTTTTTTTGAAAGTTGCGGAATTAGAAATTGCGGAATCTTTCAGTTTATTGCGAAATCTTCCATATCGAGTATTGCGAAATTGTCATTGCGGAATTGTGCTAGTTGCGAAATCTTGCTATTTGCGGAATCTTCAGGAGTTGCGAATTTGAACCTTCCAAGGAATTGCGGAATCTTCCAAGAGTTGCGAAATTGAATCCAAACTTGATTGCGGAATTGTCATTGGTATTGCGGATTTGTGTGCAACAAGAATTGCGGAATTGTGTATCTTCAGTAATTGCGAATTTTTGTGAATTACGAAATCCTACAAGGAGTTGCGAATTTGAATCATTGCGAAATCTCAGCATTGCGAAATCTTTGGAATTTTCAAGATTTTTTCAAGATTTTCGAAAATCGTGATTTTGAAAATTTCGTGTGTAATTTTGCAGTGGAATTTTTGGTTTCTCAAGAAGACAATTTTAGGGGATTTTAACATAGTTTCTCGACTTCAACACACGATAACAAGCACATTTACTTTCTCTCATTGTTCGATCATTGTTTGTAAATCTTAACTTATCGAAATGGAGTACACATCTCTTACGGATAAGTCCATCCTATCGGGTACGGATAATCGTCCACCAATGTTGGAGAAGTCTATGTATGAGGATTGGACTTCCCGAATGGAACTTTATATGTTGAACAAGGAGAACGGACATCTTATTTGGGCATCGGTGCTCAATGGACCATTAGATTATGGTACAGTGACGGAAGGTACGACCACTCGTCCTCGCACAACGGGTGAATTGACTGGAGATATGAAGATACAAGATAAATGTGATAAGTATGCTACAAACATCATTCTCCAAGCCCTTCCTCCAGATGTCTACAAACTCGTCAGCAAACATAAAGTTGCCAAAGAGTTATGGGATAGAATTCGGGTTCTAATGCAAGGCACCTCGTTAACTAAACAAGAACGAGAGTGTAAGCTTTATGATGCGTTTGATAAGTTTGCCTATGTGCCAGGGGAGACTCTCAACGACTATTATCTGAGATTTACCCTATTGTTGAATGAGCTAAATATCTATGGCATGGCAATTCCTACTTTTCAACTGAACACCAAGTATTTGAACACTCTTCCTCCAGAATGGAAAAAATACGTGACGGATGTTAAATTGGCTAAGGACTTGCATAACACCAATGTGGATCAACTTCAAGCTTTTCTTCAACAACACGAATGCCATGTGATCGAGGCTCGGTTGTCTACACCTCAAGTTCATGATCCACTTGCAATGTATGCTTCTCAACAAAACATGGCTTATACTTATCAACAACCATCATACTTGCAGCAGCCACCACCACACACCTATCAGCAACCACAGCAACCATCTTTTCAACCACTAATGATGCCACAGCAAGCATATCAACAAAGTGTTCATCAACAATCTTTTCCTCAGCAACCACCATATCACACATCACTATCACAAGCCAACACTTCTCCATTGGGCTATACTCCTTAGCAAGGATATTTTCTAATAGAAGCACAACCAGCACAAGCCTTCTACTCTAATGAACTTCCACCAATCCAAGCACCGGTCTTTACTCCAAATGATACGCCAGCTGATGTACTAAACCATCTCACCGCTTACTTGTCAAAACTTGTTGCAACTAGAGGATTTCCACCAACAAACAATCTGCTCCGCACCTCATCAAATCCTCGACAACAAGCCACTGTTCAAGATGGTCAAGTGACGGTGCAACCTATTCAGGGAAGGCAAAATTCATATGGACCTTCTACAAGGACTGGGAACAATCAAGCTGTGAATTCTCAAACTAGTGGAAATGGGAGTCCTATTGGTCCTAAGAAGGTTGTGACTTGCTACAATTGTCGAGGACAAGGTCATATGGCTAGGGAATGCACTTAGGCGAAAAGGAGAAGGGATGATGCATGGTTTCGTGAGAAGATGTATTTGGTTGATGCTCAGTCTAAGGGGAAGATTTTGGATTCAGAGGAGTTGGCATTTCTTGCAGACCCAGGGGCAGCAGATACTGAAGGCATTGCAGTCGTTTCTACTTCTAATGCAGCTTATCAAGCGGACGATCTTGATGCATACGATTCGGATTGTGATGACATTCACTCTGCCAAAGCTGCTCTCGTTGCTAATCTCTCTCACTACGGTTCTGATGTCGTCAGTGAGGTACCAACCACATCTAATAATATTGATGATAACCAACATCAAGTTGGGCATGAAAATGACAACCTCGAACAGCAGTCGGGAATTAGTAATTCAAATGATGTGGTACCCAAACCTACACATTTGAGTGAACCTCAACCAAATGCTACGACGGGTATGGAATCTTATGCTCAACATGATTTGGTCATGGTGCCTAAACATATTATTGATCAAATGCATATGGCACTCCGACAATCCGTAGATACGAATTCCACCCTAACTGCTGAGCTTGCGTTGCATAAAGAAAAGGTCAAAACTTTTGAAATGGTCCCTCAAGAAGAGAAAATAACATGTTCTGAATTTGACCAATTTCGTTTTGAAAAGATTGAACACTTGAAAGAAATAGAATCATTAAAAGCTAATCTTTCCAATGAATTAAAAGCAAAAGAGTCGGTTGTCAATGATTTTCAGAAACTTAAAATGGATTTCGAAACTCTCGAGTCTAAAAAGCTTGAATCGGAAATTAATGCTACCAAACTTCTTAAATTCAAAGAACAACAGCTTTTAAAACAATACTCTTCCACAGAAAAGGTTCATCTTTTAACTAAATCATTTAAAGAACTCGAACTTAAACGTCTTCAAGATTTACCACCTAATCCCGGTTATGCAAAACAAGCTCAGGAATATATTCCCGGTCTTTATGATATGACCATAATTAGAAAATCGAAAGAAGCACCTTTTGTTCGTAGTACTGAGGAGACACAATCACTTGGGGATGAAACTCATTCTAAAATGCTTTCAAAATTCCATACAATTGATTATGATCAACATAACAAAGATCAATTTTTGAAAAAGACACGCATTCGCTTACAAAAGGAATTAGCAGAATTAACAGTTCTTGTACCCCAAAGTTTGTCAAATGAAAACCTTCCTAGTACGTCTCCTACACTCGTCAAAAAGGATTTAACGAAGTTAATTCCACCGGTAAGTAAGGCGTCCGTTAACTTAAATACGGTTCACCAACACTTAGTCGATTTTGACAAGGTCATTTTGGAACGTACGACGGCCACGGCCATAACGGAAGGTGAATGGAACTTTGAGCACACTAGAGCTGCGTTTCAAGATGAAATTGTTCCGTTTGTAAACAATGTTAAGGCTTGTCTTCGTAATATTGATGAAGATTTGTTTTTGGAAATAGAAGAAGTTAGACGTGTTTTCAATGAAATGGAAGATGCTTATGAAAACAGTTTACTTGAAATAGAACGGGTTTCACGCCATAATGATCTGCTTCTGAATCAAGTGATGTCTCATGATATAGTTTCTGTCTATGTGAATAAAAGTGTTGATAATGATTCTATTGTGCATAATGTTGAATCTGTGGATACTGTGGTAGATAGTACTTGTCACGAATCTGACGCTGAATTTTTAAAGCTTCAAGATTCATATTCTTCGCTTTCAAAACATTTTGATGAGATTCAAACACATTGTATTTCGCTTGAATGCAAGCAACAATTTATTCAAGAAATCTTTGAAACGTCATTCGAAGGTGTTAATATCGATGATGCAAACTTTGAAAAGAATTTTCGATTGAATTTACAATCCAAACAGCGTCAGCCAAGTGACAAGGTTGCTCAATCCTTGCCGATAGACATAGAGAAATTTAAGGAGCTTAACTGTGTGAACGTACTTGAGGCCGCTGAGAATTTTAAACTTGATCTAGATAATCGAGTTTCCAAGATTTTGTCCAAAGTTGATAACTTAAAACAGAAAAATACACGACTCTTCGATTCAGTAAAGCCCGCATGTGTTGATACCACTGCACAGAATCAATCATTGATTGAACAATTGAATCGAAAGTCGGTGGAAATATCTGATTTGAGGGAACAAATTTGTGATAAGAATCTGGTCTTGGCGGAGTTAAAGGAAACACTTCGTACCCTAAAAGGTAAGAATGTTGTGGATAACGCAGCCACTATCTCAGCATCGTCCTCTAGTGCAATCAAAAGAACCCTTATAGCCGTCACACCACTTAACAAGGGCCCTAGGACTAAACCATCTCAAGCTTTGGTCACTAAAGGTAAGGCGGAATCAAAACCAGCTTCTAATATTTCCGTGTTGCCTTCTACAGGAGTAAGCACCACTACCAAGGCTCAAAGATCTAAGCTTAAAAGAAACAAGAAGAATGATAGGATCTTGCCCCCATCTAGTAGTCAAGTGAAGAAGAAAGTAGAAGCCCATCATAGGAATGTTATTTCTGTTTTGAATAAAAAGAATCATGTAGCTAAACCTAAAGTCTCTGCGGTTGTGCAGCGTTCTAAGCCTACTGTGAATTCTAATTGAAAATGTTGGAATTACAATGAATGTATATTTTCTAGTCGTCATGATTCTTGCCTTATTGACCATGTGAATGAGATGCATGCCCGGAAAAATGGATTAGAATGGAAACCGACTGGGAAAGTGTTAACCCACGTTGGTTGGATGTGGCGCCCCACTGGTAGAACTTTCACTATAGTAGGAAATACGTGCCCTTTAACTAGGATCACTCTCACTGAAGTGAAGAAAGCGTGCCCTTTAACTAGGAGTACCAAGGCTACCAAAACACAAGCGTGTCCTTTAACTAGGAACACCGACACTACTGTAGGAACCAAGTGCCCTTTAAATAGGTCTACTCCCACTGTGGTGCCCGCGAATAATCCAAAACCTAAGAAAGTTGGAACAGTAAAACTTGTTAGTGCTAAAACTCACAATAGAAAACGCAGGAAATCTAAGGGTCTCAAAAATGTTAGCAATTCGGATAATTCTATATCTATATCTGCTAACACTCAGGAACCAATAGTTTCCAATGCATTGTCTACTGTTGTTATTAAAAACAGGTGGTCCAAATTGTTCTCTGGTATTTGGACTCTGGTTGCTCCAAGCATATGACCGGAGATCGCTCTCAGCTCAGAAATTTCGTCAGCAAGTTTCTTGGTACGGTTCGATTTGGTAATGATCATATTGCAAAGATAATGGGTTATGGTGAATATCATATTGGGAATGTTATAATTTCGAGAGTGTATTACGTGGAAGGTCTTGGTCACAACTTATTTTCTGTGGGACAATTTTGTGATGCAAACCTAGAAGTTGCTTTTCGAGAGCATACCTGCTTCATTCGTAATTTGGAAGGGGTTGATTTATTGAAAGGTACTCGAGGGAATAATTTGTATACTTTGTCTCTACAAGACATGATGGCCGCCTCTCCCGTATGTCTTCTCTCCAAAGCATCGAAGACTAAGTCATGGTTATGGCATCGACGGTTATCGCATCTTAACTTTGACGCTATTAATCACTTGGCGAAAAACGAACTTGTTCGTGGTCTTCCTAAACTATCATTTCACAAGGATCATTTGTGTTCCGCGTGTATAATCGGGAAAAGCACTAAGAAATCTTACAAACCCAAGACGAAAGACACCAACCAAGAGAAACTTTATCTGTTGCATATGGATCTTTGTGGACCAATGCGTATTGAAAGTCTTAGTGGCAAAAAGTACATCCTCGCCATTGTCGATGATTACTCTCGGTTTACATGGGTGAAATTTCTTAAAGCAAAAAATGAGGCACCTAAATTCATCATCGGATTTCTCAAGATGATTCAAGTGCGTCTCAACACTACTGTCCGACGCATTCGTACAGATAATGGAACCGAATTCGTGAATCTAATCTTGCGTGATTACTATGAAGAAGTTGGCATATCTCATGAAACATCAGTTGCACGCTCTCCACAACAAAACGGTGTCGTTGAAAGGCGAAATCGCACACTTATGGAAGCTGCTCGAACGATGTTAATTTACGCAAAGGCTCCATTGTTTTTATGGGCAGAAGCAGTATCTACAGCAGTGTACACCGAAAACCGGTCACTAATTCGTAAACGCCATGGTAAAACACCTTATGAGCTTCTCCATGGAAAAGTACCAGATTTATCATATCTTCATGTATTTGGCTCTCTCTGCTATCCAAATAATGATGGTGACAATTTGGGAAAACTTCAACCAAAGGCTGATATTGGTATTTTCATTGGTTACGCACCCGCAAAGAAGGCATACCGAATCTACAACCGTAACTCTCGCAAGATCCTCGAAACTATGAATGTTGATTTGATGAGCTGACAGCAATGGCTTCTGAGCAAAGCAGCTCTGAACCCGCACTTCATGAAATGGGACCCAGTTATATTAGTTCTGGTCTAGTCCCAAACAACCCTACTTCATCATCATTTTTACCACCTACTAGGAAGGAATGGGATACGTTGTTTCAACCATTCTTTGATGAATTCTTTACTCCTCCAAGTATTGTTGCTCCAGAAACTGAAGTAATATCTCCAGCAACCGTTGCACAATCAGATACATCTGCACCTAATGGTCAAGATATACCTTCAACAAGTAATTCTCAACCAACACATGTTTCAACTACCCATGTCATGCCTATTGATGATGAGGAGGATGATGATGATCACGATTTGGAATTCGCTCAAATGCGTGAACTTCCATTCTTTGGTGTACCAATTCCCGACCCTAATCAAGCCGGGTCATCCACCTCAGAGGAAGCTCCTACTACAGTTTACTCCAATCCACTGATTCGTGAACATGACAGCAAGTGGACAAAGGATCATCCTATAGATTCTATTATCGGTGACCCTAATCGTCCGGTATCCACATGAAGTCAGTTACAAGAAAGTGCAATGTTTTGTCACTTTGATGCTTTTCTCACTGAAGTTGAACCTAAGATATGGCAACAAGCTTTTACTCAATCCTGTTGGATAGAAGCTATGCAAGAAGAACTTAACGAATTCATACGTCTTGATGTTTGGGAACTTGTCCCATGCCCGGATCAAGTGCAGTTACTCACATTGAAATGGGTTTACAAGGTGAAACTCGATGTGTTAGGCGGAATATTAAAGAACAAAGCTAGACTAGTAGCTCGTGGATACAAGCAATTACTGGGCATCGACTTTATGGAATCCTTTGCACCTGTTGCCCGTTTGGAAGCTATTCGACTATTCCTCGCTTATGCAGCCCATATGAATATGATCGTCTATCAGATGGATGTGAAGACGGCATTTCTTAATGGTGAACTCAAGGAAGAGGTCTATGTTCAACAACCGGATGGTTTTGTGAATCCTAATTATCCTAATCATGTGTACAAGATTAAGAAGGCTCTCTATGGGTTGAAGCAAGCTCCTCGCGCATGGTACGATCTTTTGTCACAATTCCTCATTACACAAGGCTTCGCAAAAGGCAAGGTGGATCCCACGCTGTTCATTCAGAAACGAGGTAAAGATATGATTATGGTACAAATATATGTTGATGATATTATATTTGCAGCCTCGACCCAAACCTTATCGGATGAGTTTGGGACACTCATGTCTTCCAAGTTTAAGATGTCAATGATGGGCAAGGTATCATTCTTCTTAGGTCTTCAGATATCTCAGAGTCCCAGAGGCATCTTTATCAATCAATCCAAGTATGCCCTTGAATCGCTTAAGAAGTATAAGATGGAATCTTGCGACCCCGTGGATACTCCAATGGTTGAACGAACTAAGCTTGATGCAGATCCACATGGAGTTGCCGTTGATCCGGCACTTTATCGTGGAATGATCGGTTTGCTATATGTATGTGTGCCAGGTATCAAACTAGGCCTACTGAGTTACACTTAGCTACTGTTAAAAGGATCTTTCGATATCTTAAAGGAACCATTAATCGGGGACTTTGGTATTCGAAGGACTCTTCTATTGCACTAATGGCATATGCAGATGCGGATCACGCGGGTTGTCAAGATACAAGGCGTAGCACGAGTGGAACTTTGCAACTACTAGGAGATAGACTAATCAGTTGGGCATCGAAAAGGCAGAAAAGCGCTGCAATTTCAAGTACGGAAGCAGAATACATAGCTATTTCCGGTTGCTGTGCTCAAATTCTTTGGATGAGATCGCAATTAACCGACTATGGTCTAGGTTTCAATAAAATTCTGATGTACTGCGACAACAAGAGTGCAATTGCCTTATGCTGCAACAATGTTCAATTCTCCCGGTCGAAGCATATTGACATTCGCTACCATTTCATCAAGGAGCAAGTGGAAAATGAAGTAATCGAGCTTTACTTTGTCCGATCTGAGTATCAATGGGCGGATATTTTCACGAAGGCTTTAGATCACGCTCGAATTGAATTTTTGGCCGACAAGCTAGGAATGAGAACCTTCTCGCCTGAGACTCTAAAGGAACTAGCAGATGAAGCGAAAAAATAGTCTTGGTAAAACTATTCTCCGTATCCTTGGTGATCATTTGTATATATTGTTTATATTTTTATCCACAAAAGCAAAATACAAAAATATAAAACCATATAAAAACCATAAGAATTGAAAAATTCATAAAAATCCAAAAATATTTTTACTTTATTTTTCAAAGGCATGTCTTTTGGTACGATAATATTTACGGCCTTAGAAATGTTGATTAATATCGACACGGCGCCATAAATAGAGTTCGTACAAAAGTTGTAAATATTTCATTAAACATGCCTAAATGGCTTGTAGTTATTTCAGACTGCAACCCGGTTTTCATATTAAAGTCAAGTATTTCTTATGAAAGCTTTGGCTCACAACGGGAATTAATTTTCTCGGGCAAGGTTTACTTTAAAACCTTGTAAGGGATCAAGTTTACTTTATAACTTGGTCTAACACAAATCTATGTACGCCTCAGTGCATTTATTTGTTAAAACAAGAGAAGTCTTGTTTTTATGAAGCTATCATCTCTACAACCATGCTATCTACAATTGGTATCTACATACTCGACGATGCGACTACTCAACTGACGACTACAGCTCTTTCGATAGAACACGGGTCAACAATTGAGGGGGAGCAATTGTCAAGCATTCAGAATCTTCGATGCCGAACGTGCCAAGTTCACAAATTGGTGTCAAGACAACAATACCAATCGTACACGTGGTGTCAAGAGATGACTTCAGACGTGACGAGGCGACCAACATATGCTGACAAGAACCATTTGATCTTATCATATGATGTTCTCATCAATCAGGTCCAACCTTGTCAATTCTTTTCTAATATGGTGAATATGTGATCATGTTACAAGTCGGTATCATATCTGATACATTTGATATCATGAAGATTAAACGGACTTGCATTTTTCTTCCCAAAAACTTTGTTAAAACTTCATTAAATCAATTGATATTAAAAACATCGATTTGGTTAATATTTTTAATATGGGGGAGAAAATGTGATTTAATATGGGATATTATCACAAATGGTTTGACTTAAGTGCTGGCTCATCCCGACATGTGTGAAATGTTTTCGAATATCGTGGCATATGTTAAGGGGGAGCAAAACGGATTTGCATATCAGTATGGATTTTCATGGTGACATATACTTACCCAAAACCCATTTATTTCACGACGATGAAGAATGTGGTGACATAAGGATGGTAGGATAGGTTAAGTCCAATGATTCTTCCAGAACCGGAGGAATCTTCCCAAGGACATTCCATAGCTAGAAATAGTAGTCCTTAGGAAAGAAGGAGAAAGATTGTGAACGTAGCTGAATGCCGACCAAGTAATTAAGTTAGCACTGGAACAATCACAACAAGGTGCTAGTTATGACGTATTGGTAAGCATTGAAGGGGTTGAAGAATGAAAAAGAATTGTAAAGATAAAGGGTGTAAACAAAGAAGCCCACCTTACAACTTTAGGCAGAAACCGAGTCAATACATATGCTATTGAGATCATTTTTAATGATTCTTGATATTGAAGATAGACATCATGGACCCAGTGATGCAATGCACAACCCATCCCAGCTAACTCAAATATCTCTCAAAAGGTATTTGTTTTAATCACACGGAGACAACGCATTATCTATTGATTTATTCACTCCGAATAAATTGGTATTGAAATGGTGGCACTCCTCTCCAGCCTCCGATCACTAAAATTCAAAATGCACGATCGAGTCTAGAGCCATTTGCGATCATCAAATATCTCATTAGGACACACTTTCATATTTCCTTGCTTCTTCACACACTGTGAAAAGTAAGAAAGATCTTAAGAGTCCTACGCAAAATCGTCATGATCTTGCCTGAACATCCGAGTAATACGAAAGTATTTACAATGAAGATGGAAATCCTTCTTGAGCGAATATCAAAAAGCTCATAGTAGGTGACTTGTGCGATTCTTTATGAATCAAACTTGTGATAACTGGAAAGCAACAGCTGTTTAATTCTTAACTGAATATAAACACGTTCCAGGCCTCTACGCAATATCTCAGTGATCTTGCCAGAACACTCAAAGTGATACCTTAGTGTTCACAGTGATGAGTGGAAATCCTTCTAGTGTTAACCTCAAACAGCACTTGGTAGGTAACTTGCAAGATTCAATATGAATCAAGCTCGTGACAACTGGAAAGCAACGATGATGCGGTTCTTAATTGAATTTCACTTGTTCCAGGAACATGAATTGACGGCTTCAAATCATGCGGATATTATTATCCAAATGATTCACTCTTTATGTTCGCAGTCAGCTTTGGACGGTCGAATAAAGAGAACGGGTTTATCCGCGAAATCCTGTCAGGAAGTTACTTAATTGAAACTATCCGTCACGGGTACGATATCTAATATCGTCCAACAGTCTTCACCGACCGGAGGTAAAATGCTACCGAATTAGAATGAAATGTTAAAAGCCATTTCGTTCGTGTCTACTTATGTTGCGGCATTTGAAGACGGTGGCGTTGCGGGATCCAAGAAGAAGTCATCCCCGCATGCTTATACTTTATGCGCTTAATACCTCATCTAATTCAAGAAAGCCTAAAAGTTAAGTCTTCCGCTGTATCGAACTCTGAAGCTTTCAAGAATTACTAAGGTATAAGTATGTGGGACGTGAGGTCACGAAGAGGCGAAGATCACAAGTGATGGATGCACGAGATCAAGGCAAGAGATTAATGCTCGAGACTGATATCAAAGATCACATCTGCATGTTCACCAGAAAAGAAAACGAAAAAGAAACACGAAGACTACGAGCTCAAGACAAGCATAGTATGCTAGGTTTATTTAATTATTGTAACTTGGGTAATGCCCTTGTCTGGAGTGACCTCCCTTAGGGGGAGATTGTTGGAAATACGTTTTACGTATTAAGAAGGATCGGTCACTCCAACGATAGTCCATGTAATAGCTCGTAGTTTAGTTAACTTTCTTAATTTATCAAACAAGAACAAGCCTAGCCTACAACATGTGTAGGCCGGCCCAAAAGTAAGCCCAAGCCCATGACAAGGGCTTGGGTATATAAACCCTCTCCTTTGATGGAGAGGGTGGTGTGGTTAATCATTTTTCACATAGTTTACTCTTGTTTCTCTCTCTAGAATTGTGTTTAATCCACCATCTCTCTATCTCTTTCTCTCTCTAAAAACATAAGCAAGATTTATATTTCTACAAATGACTTTGGCTATTTTATGGCCTATTAAAATGATTTGTACAAAATGATTTTCGGTAATAATTTTATACCGATATTATATTGATGGTTTATTAAACTCTATGAATTCACTCGGCGTTATCGCTGACCTTTTCTTTTAACATGTTTTATCTCAGGTACTTGAAGGTAATTCTCGAGAAGACAACAAGAATTCATGGCCCGCACTTAAACAATAATTTCCATTCAAATGTTTGTAAAACCTGTATTAAATACAATGACTTGGGACCTATGTAACTTTGATATTTATGAATGGAAATGCTTTATTATTAAATGACGCGATTTTTATGCGTTGTCTATGATGTGAGTAATGTGTTATCCCGTAACACGAACGAGTCTTCCGTTGTATTGAGTTGTATAAATTTGGGGGTGTTACATCTATAAGTAGAAAAAGGCAATTTATGGATTGAAACAAGCACTGAGGGCATGGTACGACGAACTATCATCATTTCTTTTCCAAAATCACTTCAACAAAGGAACCATTGATCCAACGTTGTTTATCAAGCACTACGGCGACGAAATCTTGGTGGCTCAGATCTATGTAGATGATATAATATTTGGTTTCACTAGCCCAAAATATTCCAATTTATTTACCGACCTTATGAAAAGCCGCTTAGAACTGTCGATGATGGGGGAAATGACATTTTTCCTTCATCTCCAAGTTAACCAATCCCCCCGTGGTATTTTCATAAACTAGTCCAAATATGTGCTCGAAATTCTATAGAAACTTCGAATGGAAAACTGTGATCCTATTGGTACTCCAATGGACACTATACACAAGCTTGATTTGGATAAGAAAGGGGAAATTTGTAGATGCTACAAAATATAGAAGTATGGTCGAGTCCCTTATGTACTTAACCTCAAGTAGACCGGATATTGTGCATGCTACTTGTTTATGTGTTCGGTACCAGGCTAAGCCAACCGAGAAGCACCTCAAGGAGGTCAAAAGGATCTTTTGCTATCTCCAGGGAACCGTTCACATGAGTCTCTGGTATACGAAGGGTTTTGGTTTTAATCTAACCGGCTTTTTAGATGTTGACCATGCAGGGTGTCATGATACATACAAGATCATCTCTGGTGGAGCACAATTCTTAGGCGAGAAGCTAGTGAGCTGGTCCTCAAGAAAACAAGATTGTGCGGTGTTGTCCACCGCGGAAACAGAATATGTGTCTCTATCCGTGTGTAGTGCTCAAGTCCTTTGGATGAGAACACTACTCACGGATTATGGCTTCCACTTTAACAAAGTTCATATTTATTGTGATTCACAATCAGCCATACCCATATCCTGAAACCCGGTCCAACACTCCAAGACCAAGCACATAGCTGTTCGATTCCATTTCATAAAAGAGGATGTGGAAAGAGGGACGATCGAACTGTATTTTATCAAGACGAACTACCAATTGGCCGACATCTTCGTCGACTTGGGATGCGTAGTTTCTCTCCCAGTGAGCTTGAATGTCTTGCATATTTGCAGTAAACTTGTATATATCTATCAAAAAATCAAAAAACAAAAATATAAAACCTATAAAAACAAAATAAAAAATGAGTAAATCTTTCAAAAATACCAAAAAATATTCTTCTTTGACATGTCTCTCAGCATCGATAATATGGACATACTTAGAAATGTCGCTCAATAACGACATGCGTATGTACATAAAGTTCGAATGTGAGTTTCAAATGTTTTCTAAACATGTCTTTTCAATTTTTCTCACAACGGCTCACAGTCATATTTCAGACTGTGACCCGTACTTCAAATAAAGGAAAGTTGATCACGAATGATGACTTATCATCAACAACGAGAAATTAATTTTTCTCGGTCATGGGCTTATATCAAAACATTCCAAGTTTTAAGCTCATGAACAAAAAGAAATTTTCATTTATGTACATTCTCAACAACAGGAAATTAAGTTTTCTCGGGTTTTGAGGACAATTTTTCAAGATATTTTCAAATGAAATATTCAAATTCTTTCAAAATTGTGCGCTCATATACTCCCCTATTTTAAAATAGAATTTTTTTTCCGAGGGGGAGTATAAGAAATCTCATAATATATAGTTCCAATTTTTCATGAAACATTATTCTCTCCATGGTACATCTCTAGTATATCAAGAATTTCACAAACACATACAATTTTTTAAGGGGATAATAGTGATAAAATATGATTAAAATATTTTAGTTTTGGATAAGATCTTTGATATAAGTGCTTTCTCGTCTTTATATATGCATATACCTTTCATTTTATGATGCACATATGTAGGGGGAGCATTTTTGGTGATATAGAAAACTATGAAGGTGTAAACATCGATTTCATTAACACCTTGATTGCTTTTTCAATCGATTTTTCTTGTTATGATATCTATACCCTTCACCACATTTATTCACGACGGTATTGGTTTCAAAAGGTGGTTAGGTATTCGTCCTACGATCCAACCAGAATTGGAGGGATCTTCCCAGGGAAAATCCATTAGAACTTAGAAGTCCTTAGGAAAGATGGAGTAGTTGATTGTACGGGAATATGTCGACTTATGACTTAAGCTAGTACTGGAACAATCACAACAAGGTGCTAGTAATGACGTCTTGGTAAGCATTGAAGGGGTTGAAGAATGAAAAAGAAATGTAAGGATAAAGGGTGTAAAGAAAGCATCCCTCCATACAACTTAGGCAGAAATAGGGTCAACACATCTACTATCAGAATCACTTAGATGATTTCTGGTATTGAAGATAAAGCATCATGGACCCAGTGATGCAATGCACAACCCTTCTCAGCCTACTCAAGCTTCTCTCAAAAGAAGTTTGTTTTATTGTCATGGAGTTCAACTCATTTTTATCAAATTTCTCACTCCGAGATAGTAGATATTGAAAAGTTGGTAGTCTGCTCCAGCCTCCGATCACCAAATAAACATGCACTTATAGAGTCTAGAGCCAACGAGATTCATCAAAAATATCATTAGGTCACTAATTTCATATATCAATTGTTGTTCATCAGTAGAACACATGCGCTAATTTACAGAGTCCTACGCTTTATCCTTGTGATATTGCCAGAACATTCAGAGTGATACTCTCTAGTATTCTAGTTATGAATAGAAATTCTTCCAGTGTTAATGTAATACCCCCATTTTACCTTTACGCAGTGGAACATTCGTCTGGGGTATTGCTTCATAGAACACAAGTCATAATAATAGAATACAACTTAAAAGAGTGATTAAATCAAGTTTCTTTATATGTCATTAAAAATCAGAGTTCTACAATATGAGGTTCCCAAAATCTAAGATAATAATTTCAAGCTTGTGCTTCTTCATGCCATCCTCGTGCTGCTCCATATCAGTCACAGTTTCCTAAAATATATGCTTAAAGTCAACATAAAGGTTGAGTGAATTCATAGGTTTTAAACAATTTGAATACAAGATCTTTTTTCCTGAGCTATGTTATCATTCGCTCACATAAAACAATATTTTATTGCACTAGCTCGTGCACCGCTACTGGCATAAAAGATAACCAACAAATTTCCCTTAAGCAGGCAGTTTGCCAAACTTCCTGAGTTTACAAAATAATGTATATATGTTTAGGTAGGAACCTTCAGCTTCTAGCAAGCGAGACTTGCCCAAATAGGGGATGTCAGTCCCAAAATAGTACTATTCACAATATTAGCGTTCATCTTCTAGGTTGATTAGCGGTCACAATTATAAAGGGACTTAACGACAATAAGTAAACGTAGTGTCAATAATCATATAGGCAGCATACAAAAACACTTGTATTCTAGTTTTAGCATATATCCGCCTCACGGGTTTTCAAATAATTTATAAAGAATTTAAAAGTGAGGCTATGAACTCACCTTATGTCCATAGAATCTGAGCTATAATTAGATATATTTCATTCATAGATAAACAGCTTGGTCATACAAACCACAACTTGGTCTTACACAAACCTGGATTATCACATTGTATATAGTATCAAGTGTTTGATTATAAGTTCCATATTTCTATGTATTGGTTACGTATATTATTTATTCAATATTTGGTTATATTTCTAGCACCATTGTTCGGGCCATCATACTCGGAAGCCATTCTATAAACGTTTGAGGAGCGATGGCACTTTAAATTGTAAACCTAACCACTCAGTCAGAACGTAATATCGAGACGGAACATCTTTGTAAAAAGCTCCCTAATAACATGATACTTTCATTACTTCCTTATATTTATAATTAATCTTATTTAGTTTCAAAATTGGCAAAAATAGCCTTTTTAGTTATACTTTATCTTAATTACACTTTTAACCCCTAAGTATATAGTTTCATTATTTACAAGTTAAATCTCAATATTTAACCTTAGGGTATCAAACTTTTCAACATTTATTCTTATAGCTTTAACTTTCACAAAATGACACTTTTTTCTCCAAATGTTAAATAGTTTCAAAAATGACAGTTTTAGTCCCTATACTTGTAAAAATCACATAACAACCTCAAAAATGCACAAAATGATCTAGGATTTAAAAAAAAGTTTCAAAATATGTTTATAATCATAATAACAACATTTATCCAGAATTATAGCATTTGAAATGGTGTTTTGCTTATTATTTCATGTAAATTACAAAACTAGGGTTTTAAGACATCTTTAGCTTATAATTTCCATTCAAAATGATCAAAAGCTATAATTTCTTTTAGATTATCTTTCTAGAATTATTTTGGAATTATTAAAAGTCAAAGAATTCATTATAACAAGATCAAAGCATAGCTAACATAGAGATTACGTAGGTAGCTCCAAAATGGCTCCTTATGGCTTCCTATGAACACAACTTATTATCAAAGCATTAAGAGCTTCAACGGCTTCCTCCTAGACTTGGTTTTTGGTCTTATTGGATGTAATAGGACATATATAGAAGTGGATATGAAGAATGGGTAGGAGATACAAAGGAAACAGGGTGTAAGTTCTAACTATGAGACTTTGCCTCTATTTATAGTGACTAAGGGAGGCTAGTAAAGTTCTATGCAAGTTTATAGGAGCTAGGAACATACTTATATTGGTTTTGTGGTTAGAAATGGTCACGACAAGATTAAGATGAGAATGGTGATGTGTATGCCACAAGTAGCTTATGCACCTACTTGGTTGGCACTCCAAAATATCTAGGGATATCCTAAATATCTGATTTTCAAACTTGGAATGGGAGAGAAAGAGATTAAATAAGGTTTTGGAGGGAAATAGTAAAACCATGTCTAAATTAGGGCTTGTAACTTTATACTTCATGATTTTAGTGATTAAGGGCTTAGGAATGTGTTTAGTGATGGATTAGGGTATATTAGGGTTTAGACATTGTAATTAAGAAGTTTGGGTCTTTGGTTTGAAGTTTAGCAAAGGTTTAAGGTGAAATTGGGAAGAAAACCTAGGCGGGTTAGGGTTTCTAATGATTTATAGTTAAGTCTTAGTAAAAGTGATTATTCTTCAATTAGCTAATGATGTAAACTTAATTTATACATTCTATATTGTCCTTAATGTGTTCATGAAGTCCCTACATTGGTTTTACTAAGTTATTCTAAGTAAACATGTCTAAAGGGTGAAAATACCCATTTTGACCTAATTTACAAGCCATGCATTGAAATGTTGTACCTTGTGCTTTAGGGTACTTGTAAATTGTGTTAATATAATCTTATAACCTTAATGTAATGCTACAAGTGATTGTAGACTTGTCCTAAAAGACTAAGTAATGATTCTATGTGGATTTCTTAATATAAGGGTTTTTAGGTCATTAAGCCTAATGACTTTCTATCTTGGGTGATTAGTGTTTATATCATAATGTAAGCTTATTCTAGGTCTTATATAGTATGTTTATAACTTATAGGGATTCTACATTCTTAGTTTAAGGGTTTACATAGGGTAATCAAAATCTAGGTATAATTATGGGAGCTTAAGATCCTATGCTTTGATAACTTGTACCTTATGCTTTATTAACTTGTAACTTAGATTGAAATAAATGTATAATCTTAATTGATACATAGTTGAGTTTTATAATTAGTTGCAAAATATTACACTCTAATTCGATGTGAAATGGATTAGTGAATATTTGTATTTTGGGATCAATTATCCTTCCTTTATATAGTAGATTATACTTAGTATATTGTATTTGATATTTGTACGTAGATATTATGTAGTTATATTTCTTGAACATTGTTTACTAAGGGTTTCTAGGTGGTGATCTAGATTATTATGTACATTTATTTGTACTTAGCTTTGCATAGTTTGTTCTTACCATTCTTAGGTAGTAATATATCTTCAAAGTATAGTTTACAACTTGTTTATAATTCATAATGACTTATTCATATGTATTCTCCATTCATAGTTTACCATTTTTGAGTTTACAACTCATTTATAGGAATTCTTGGGTTTCTAAGGGAATTTAGGGCATCATAGGTATAATTGAGATGTTCTTATTCATAATATACTTATTAAATTACTTTTAGATCTTAGACTTGATATATATACATTGTATTTCCAACATATAGGAATATGTTGAAGTGGCGGTTTAGGTTGTGAGAAACAATTCATCTTATCAAGTAAGGCATAAAAAACAAAAATTTCTAGCCAAATTTCATAATCATATAATCATAGCACATAACATAGATGTGAAATTTATGCGTTGTCAATGTTAACATCAAACATCACTGTGGCAGGTCATATTTAAGATTCACTTTGAATTTAACATTTGTTAACTGGAAAGCAACAGTAGTTTGTTTTTTAATTGATTCAAACTCGTTCCAGGTCTCTACGCTATATCTTTATGATATTGCCAGAACATTCAAAGTAATACTCTTTAGTATTACAGTGACAAATGGAAATCCTTCCAGTGTCATCATCAAACAGCACCGCGGTAGGTAACTTGTGAGATTCTATACGAATCAAACTTGTGTCAATTGGAAAGCAACAATGGTTTATTCTTAATTGATTCAAACTTGTTCCAGGAAATGAATTAACGACTTAATCAGCAGAATGGAACTACATGATTTACTTTTTACTATGAATTATCTTTCGAGATGTTCAAGTATTGAGAACGGTTACCAAAGCCAAAACCCAGTCAAGGAAGTTCTTTGAACTTACCTAATCACATGTATAGTATTCGTACTGTACAACGAGTAACCGGAGGAATGCAAAAGGTAGTGTAACCTCAAGAGTCGCAATTCAAGACCACATACTTAAGTAAATGAAGAAAGCTCAAGAACATCTAAAAGACAAAGACTTCCGCTACTCTGATTATCAAGGGAGATTGTTAACAAGCTTTTAACACGATGCAAAGTATGAGTATATGGAGAAAGACACAAGAACAAAAGTTGGCAAAATTTCAAGATCAAGTCAAGGCAAAGATCAAATATCCAAGAACAATTCATTAAAGGAACTATGAAGGAACTCTCAAGAAAACGAGCTTCAAAGTCTGCAACATCAAAGAAGTGAAGTCACATATTACATGATCACCCCTTACGGGATATTTTTAGCCATATTTAAAGTGATGGTCATATAATATACCGTTGCGAAGCTCGTGGAAAATGCTATTCATTGGTGTCGAGAGTTCTAAGATTATGTTATGTATGTAACGAGAATTAGTCCTGAACACACAAATGAGGAAGGCCTCCCACTCATGTAAGCCTTAGTATAAAAGGAAAATCCTACCTCATTTGTGTGTGTGCCTTTCCCATTTGTTAGTTTTAAAAAGAGAAACAATGTTAGCTTTCTCTCATTAGGAAAACCACCTTCTTTGTTTTTCTTTTCTTTTTCTCTAATCTAATCTTTCTTCTTTTTGTTTTCAATCTTTAATCTTCATCTTAATTCTTGTTTAATTCGTGTCCATCATCTCATCCTAAACCCTCACGTCACATAGATCTAGATCTAGATGTGTCATCTATAGATCTAGGTTTTAGTGTTTGGTTTTCGTGTGTATTATTCTTATAGTTTCTGTAAATCTTGGTATATCTAGAGAGAGAAAGTAGAGAGAGAAAAGGTTAGACATACACTTAGAGAGAGAAATAAAGAAGAAAACACATTAGATGTGTGTGAAAATATGAGAGAAACCACCCCTATCCAACTAAGGATACGGGTTATATACCCAAGCCTTGTGATGGGCTTGGGCTTACAATATGGGTCGTCGGCCTTATAGATTTGACCAGGCTTTGCGTTGTTTGTTTAACTTAATAATAAGAACTACGAGCTACTAACTATATATTGTTGAAGTGACTGATCCTTCCTAAATACGTAACAACGTATTTCCAATAAACTTCTTGGTTGGAATCATATTGAGAATGCGTGCAACAGACTCTAAAGCATAACCCCTAAAGGACTTTGGTAGAGTAGTTGAGTCATCATAGAGGGAACCATATCCATTAGAGTTCTATTCCTCCTTTCTGACACTCCATTATTTTCGGGCGTGTAGGGAGGATTGAGATGTGACACAATTTCATATTTCTTCAAATGTTCCACAAACTCAAAACTCATGTACTCGCCTCCTCTATCAGATCGAATAGCCTAGATTTTCTTGCCGAGATGAATTTCCACTTCATTTTGAAATTCCTTGAATGTTTCAAATACCTCATGTTTATGTTTCAAAAGGTAAACATAACCATAACGACTAATATCATCAGTGAACGTAATGAAGTAACTATCTCCTTCTCTAGACATGGTTCTAAAGGGGTTACATGCCATCTTTAGCTCTTTCGACCACATATGTGAAACGCTTACGCGCCATCTTTCCATACACACAATACTTTCATTTTTCATGAAAGAATCAAACCCGATGGGATTCAAAATTCTATTACGTTGAAGCTTCTCGATGTGTTTCTTGTTTGCATAACCAAGGAGACAGTCCCATAGATAGGTCAAGTCCAACAACACATGTTTGGATCTTTTCCTGCTAACATTAAATATAGAAATACTATTAAGACGATGCATATCAATTTCAAAATTGCTATCACATGGTATTTCATTAAATTAAAATACATTGCCTTTGTAAACGGAAAGTACATTATTCAAATAACATTATTAAAACCGTCTTCCATTAATCCAAAAATAAAACAAAACCTCTAGTTATAGAAGGTTCAAAATGACAATTATTCAAAGTAATAACTAGTCCACTTGGAAGTATCAAGTCATAGCTTCCAATCTCTTCGACGTTTGCACATATGCCATTTCCTACGTACAAGCACAAAGCTCCTTGCTTCAATTTCCTGTTATCTCTAAGACCCTACAATGTATTACAAATATGAGTTCCACAACTCGTATCATATACCATCAACTTTTTATTAGACATAGCATAAAGTTCTATAATGAAGATACCCGAAGTACTAGCTCTGCTAGCACTTTTGATTTTCTTCACCTTAGGGAGATACTTCGAGCTGTTCTTTTCCAATTCCCTACCTCTTTGCAGTGGTGACAGTCGGAGTCCTTTGCCGGATATCTTTCTTCGGTGGTGGAGGAATTTTCTGCTTTGGGGCGTTAGATGACTTACCCTTTCCAGCATTCTCTCCTTTACCCCCTTGCGTTTTTTACCATTGTCTTTCTGGATCCTTCCTACTCTAATAGACATTATAGCAGGAGTTTCAACCTTCTTTGAAATCTCTTTCTCTTGTAACTTTAGCATAACATGTAGCTCTACTAATGTCTTCCCCATGCTATGCAAATTGTAAGTTTGCAAAAATGATTCAAAATCCTTATTTAGAGAGTTCAAGATAAAACTCACAACAAGTTCTTGTGGCATGAGATAGCCTATGTGTTAGAAATACGTTTTTAACGTATATTAGAAGTATCGGTCACTCCACAATATTATTAATATTGTATAGCTCGTAGTTAATGTGTGCTTATTAAGTTAAGTAAGAAACCGACCCATGGGCTTGTCATGGGTCGGCCCAAGCCCATTAGTGGCTTGGATATAAATACCCCTTTCCACCATGGAAAGGGGTTGGTTGTTGATTTTCCATTTTATCACTTTAATGAAAAACACATATTTCTCTCTCACTTTCTCTCACTAGTTTCTCTCTCTAGAAATCTTCAACCCACTTCATTGATTCATAAGATTATCAATATTCTACAATTAGTATCAAGAGCTATGGGGTGATTTAAGGTAATGATTTGTGTTGTTATTTAGTTTTTGATTGTATTAGTGTTCTTTAAGAAGATCTATCTTGATTCTTGAAGTTTTTGGTGATTTTGTTGATTGGGATTAGTAGATAAGTATTGGGTTTTACTTCTTTTAGTAGAAATCACAAAACTTTTTGGGTAATTTGGTAAAAATCTGGGTTTGTTTCTTCTTTTATCTAGTCGACTGTTACACGAACCAGTTTTTTTTCCCAGTAAAGTTCCGGATCAAAAAGTTCCGAACCAAAAGTTCCGGATCAAAAAGTTCCGAACCAAAAGTTCTGGATCAAAAAGTTCCGAATCAGTCTTCTTCCGAACCAACAGTTCCGGATCAAGGAAAGTTCCGAATCAGTTCTTCCGAACCAAAAGTTCCGGATCAAGGAAAGTTCCAAATCAGTTCTTCCGAACCAAAAGTTCCGGATCAAGGAAAGTTCCGAATCAAATCTTCCGAACCAAAAGTTCCGGATCAAGGAAAGTTCCGAATCAGTTCTTCCGAACCAAAAGTTCCGGATCAAGGAAAGTTCCGAATCAAATCTTCCGAACCAAAAGTTCCGGATCAAGGAGTTCTGAATCAAATCTTCCGAATCAACAACTGTTTTGAATCAAAGAAGTTCCGAGCCAAAGTCTTCCGAATCAACACTTCCGGATCAACAATTGTTCCGAACCAAGGGATATTTTACTTGTTTTTTCGACGATTTTTTAGAGGATTTAATCTTGGTTTCTTACACAAAAACTCAACACAACTCACAAATTTACTTCACTGCTCGATCAACCGATAATCTTTGTCTCTTTAAAGTGAAACAAAATGAATCCGAATTCATTAATGCCTCAAATGACATCACTTACGGATATTTCCGTCATTACGGGAACGGATAATCGCCCTCCAATGCTCATTAAAGAAGTCTTTAAAGCATGGCAAGGCCGTATGATGTCATACATTAAGGGAAAACCGACATATGGGAGGCTTATGGTCAAGTCAATTCTAAATGGTCCACTTGATTATGGTACCATCGTGGTTAACAATGTGACTCGACCACGGGAGTTTAAAGAACTTACACCAGCTCAACAACTTGTTGCCGATGCAAACGAAAAGGCTCTTCAAACCATTCTCCAAGCTCTTCCACATGACATCTATCGAATGGTAAGTCAATATACGGTTGCAAAGGACTTATGGGAACGTCTAAAGGTGTTGCTACAAGGTACGTCTCTCACTAAACAGGAACGGGAATGTCAGTTGTATGATCTGTTTGATAGATTCACGTACAGTCCAGGGGAAACGCTTCACGACTACTACTTCAGATTCACTACTCTCATGAATGATTTGAATGTATACAATCTCGTGATTGCTCCATTCCAGGTTAACACCAAGTTTTTGAATACTTTACCTCAAGCTGAATGGGGTGAGTATATTACCGATGTTAAGTTAACCAGGGATTTGCATAAGTGCAATTTGGATCAACTCTATGCTTTTCTTCAGCAGCATGAGAAACACGTGATCATGCACCGTTCGCCTCGAGGTATGTACCCTGATTCTTTAGCTTTGATGGCAAATCAACCAAGCTTGTCATACAACAACACTCCTTATATCATGGGACACCAAGCCTATCATCCATCACCATACATGACTCCAAGCTTCCCCCAATATTCGATTCTACCGCAACCACCCACCTCACATCAGCAACAATATCGGTTTAATTCACCTTTGTCTCAGAGAGAACCACAAGCATCACAATATGCCTCACAACCTCACCCATATTCACCTGCAAGCATTGCACCTTATGCTCAGTCATCATATTCTTCTTATCAAGAGAATGCAGCATATCCATCAAGCTACTCTGATCACATGAGTATTCCTTCTAGTGCTTATGCAGCTCAACAAGACCAAGCAATGTATTGTGATAATGATGAAGTCCCCATTCCTGAATTCAAACAAGGAACTGGCCCAGTTGAAGTGTTAGCCACTATGTCTGCTTATCTAACAAGGACATTGAGCAAACGAGGATTTAGAGGACCAGCTCCTACTAACAATCAGCTGAGGAATTCATCCAATTCTCGACAACAAGCTACTATTGAGAATGGCAGGGTAATGGTTCAACCTATTCAACCTTATCAGGGGAGACCCACTACATCAACCACCAATGCACGCACGGTCAATCCTGCTCCAATGGTCAACACTCCTCCATGGGCTAATTCCATAGGCAAGTTGAGAATAATTACATGCTACAACTGTAAGGAAGAAGGTCACATGTCCAGGGATTGCACAAAACCCAAGAGGAGAAGGGATGGTCAATGGTTTGCAGAGAAGATTTATTTGGTGAACGCTCAGGCACAAGAACAGGAACTTGATGAAGAGGAGCTTGCATTTCTTGCTGATCTAGGGATTGCTGAACAAGAAGTTGTCACTACACAGAATGCAGCATACCAAGCAGATGATCTGGATGCTTACGTTCAGACTGTGATGATCTTCAATCTGCTCAGGCAGCTCTTATGGCAACTATCTCTAGCTTTGGGTCAGATAAAATATCTGAGGTACTTACTAATACCACTGATACTAGTATTCAACCACATCAAGTTGGGCAAGAGAGTGTTGATCCGAATGAGTCTTCGGTGGTGAGTCTTTCAAATGAGGAGACAATCAATGATAGTAATATCAATGCGAGTCCCCAGACTTTGAGTGAATCACAACCGGGAGCCATTTCGCATACGCATACTCCTGCTCAACAAGATTTGGTCATGGTTCCTGCTACATTACTTAGCCAAATGAATACTGCACTCTTAGAAACCCTAGCTAAGAATAAGAATTTGTCTGCTGAGCTTGCTTTGTGCAACGAAAAAGTTCAAACTTTGGAATTAGTACCTTCGTCCAATGTTCTAACAAATCCCGAATATGATCATTTTCGAAATAAACAAATGGGTCATTTGCAAGAAATTGAAACCTTAAGAGCAGATCTTTCTAACGAACTTAAAGAAAAAGAGTTAGTGGTCACTAATTTTCACAAACTTCAAACGGATTTTGAATTACTTGAGTCTAAAAAGAATGAAATGGAAATTAATGCGGCTAATAAGATTATAAGTTTAGATTATTTGCTTTTAAGACAATACGCTGCCTCTCAACTAGTGCACTTATTTGATGCTTTGTTTAGAGAATTTAACTTATCGCGTCAAAAAGGCCTTCCCCCGAACCCATGGTATGCAAGACAAGCTCTTATCCATAGTCCAAGACTTTATAATGCAACCCAATTAGGATTGGTCTTAGATCCGATTGTTACTTTCGAGGATCGCACAAATAAGGATCTGGTTGATGAGAATTGGTCATACAACTTTGCAAAATATCCCCAGTGTGATTATTTTAAAATGAATCAGGAGCTTGCAAAAACGGACTTTAGAATTCGCTTCCATATGGATAAAGATCTCATCACAGCACCAACCTACATGTTAAATGAAGAAAACCCTAGTACACTTCCTACACTTGTCAAAATGGAAGAACCTAAGGAAATTCCAAAGGATCTTCCACCTGTTAGCACTGTATGGTTAAACTTGCAAGAGATTAATCAATACTTTGCTAGTTTTGACAAGGTCATTTTGGAATGTACGACTTCAAATGGCCTAAACGCCGGAGAATGGGCTTTCGAACACATGAACGAGGTGTTTAAGAATGAGATCAATCCGTTTGTCGAAAGTCTAAAAGGAAGTTTTGCATCTCTTTCGGAAAATCTCGAGTTTGAAATTGCAGAAGTTCAAAAAGTGTTTTATGAAATGGACACCGCTTACGAACTACAATTAATTGAAAAGGAAAAGATTTTATCCGAATATGACGGATTCTTGTCCCAAGTAATTTCGTGTGATGTGCTTACTACTGTGAATGTTAATTATTCGAATGAGCTTACATCTGCTATGATTAAATGTGATGCTGTGAATATATGTGATGATGTGTGTGATCTCTCTGTAAATGTTGCTGATACTGTAAATGAGGTAGATAATCATTCTTGTCACGAGTCTAACGCTGAATTTTTAAAGCTTCAAGATTCTTACAATTTACTTACAAAACGCTTTAATCAACTTGAACAACATTGTATATCTTTAGAATTAAAACAACAAACTCAAAATGAGGATCTTTTGATAACAAATGATTGTGAAAATAGTGTTGAGACAAGTGACAAGATGATTGAGATAGTTAAGGCATTTGAGGAAGAGATTATGAGATTAAATAGAGACGTGTCATCAAATGAAACACTAAAATTGGAACTAGAGGCTGCAGAGTTTAAAAACCAGGACTTAGAAATTAGACTTTCGTCTATTCTAGGGGAGATAGATCGTGCAAGACAGGGAATGTCCAAACTTTATGGTTCACTAGAAGAACGCTTCACTTTTAATGCGGCACAGCATCAATCTTATGTTGAACAATTGAACCAAAAATGTGAGGAAATCTCTGACTTAAATATCCAACTCATTGACAAAAACATGGTTTTGGCCGAGTTAAAGGAGACACTTCTTCTCACCCGACAAGAAGTTGTTAATAACTTAGCTACCAACTCTGCACCGTCCTCTAGACCAATTCAGTAGTGCTTTATAACAACCCGCTCCATAAGAAAAACCCGGTTACCTACGATGATTATATGAGGAATGCAATTAAGCATGTAGATCTTGTTAGGGATATTTTAGATGATTTGTATGCGTTAGATCCCTCAAGCAGTTACTATTATTCAGCTCATGAATATATTAAGCGAGTTCAATATTGCTTAACATATTTGCAATACATAGGTAAACCGGGTTCTGCACTACTCAATAATCGACCCATTGCTGTAACTCCATTCAATAAGACTCCAGGAGCAAAACCCTCCTTGGCACCATCAACTAAGGCACCTTTAAAATCTGTTACTAATGTTCCCACTTTGCCTTCTACAGGATTAAAAGAGTCTACTAAGGCTAAAGGATCGCCACTCAAGAAAGATAAGATCAAGCCCTCCACTAGTAGTAGCATCAAGAAGAAAGTAGAAGCTCACCTTAGGAATGTTATGTCAGATTTAAATAAAAAGAATCATGTTGCTAAGACTAAAAGCTCTGCGCCTGTGCAGAAGCCTAAACCATTTGTGAATTCTAATTTGAAATGTTGGAATTGTAATGAATGCATGTTTTCCCAACGTCATGATTTGTGTCTTATTGATCATGTGAATGAAATGCATGCCATTATGAATGATCTTGAATGGAAGCCAAGTAGGAGAACTCGTACCCAAGTTGGATGGCAATGGCGTCCCACTGGTAGGACCTTTACATTAGATGGAAAAATGTGCCCTTTAACTAGGAATGCATCCATTGAGGTTAGGTCTCAGCGTCCTTTAGTTAGGCACACTAGCACTAAAGTATAGAAACAGCGCCCTTTAATTAGGTCAGCCCCCACTATAGTGCCTATCAGTGAAGAAATACCTCAGGATTTAAGCCAACTTGAATCTACACCACCAACTAGGAAGAAGGCTAGGAAATCTAAGAAACCTAAAGTTAGCAAATCTAAGATCATTAAATATGTACCTACTAATAACAAGGAACATTCAGATTCCAAAACCTATACATTGTCCTCGTCTGGTGATATTTTCAGGTGGTCCAAATCATCCTCTGGTATTTGGACTCCGGTAGTTCAAAGCATATGACCGGAGATCGCTCGATGCTCCGAAATTTCGTCAGCAAGTTTCTTGGAACGGTTAAATTCGATAATGATCATATTGCAAAGATAATGGGGTATGGTGAATATCAGATTGGAAACGTTACGATTTCAAGGGTATACTATGTAGAAGGTCTTGGTCATAATTTATTTTCAGTAGGACAGTTTTGTGATTCCAACCTAGAGGTTGATTTTCGACAACATACTTGTTTCATCCGCAACTTGGAAGGAAAAGACTTGTTGAAGGGATCTCGTGGTGCAAATCTTTATACGTTATCCCTACAAGACATGATGGCCGCCTCTCCAGTATGTCTTCTCTCCAAAGCATCTAAGACCAAGTCATGGTTATGGCATCGCAGATTATCTCATCTCAACTTTGATGCTATTAATCATTTGGCTAAAAACGAATTAGTTCGTGGTCTTCCAAAGCTCAAATTTCACAAGGACCATTTATGTTCCGCGTGTTCAAGGGGGAAAAGCACCAAGAAGTCATACAAGTCCAAAGCTGAAGACACCAATCAAGAAAAACTTCATCTTTTGCATATGGATCTTTGTGGGCCAATGCGAACCGAAAGTGTGAGCGGTAAGAAATTCATTCTTGTTATTGTGGATGATTTCTCCAGGTTTACATGGGTAAGATTTCTACGTACAAAGGATGAAGCACCGAAGGCTATCATCACTTTTCTGAAAATCATACAGGTACGTTTAAATACTACTGTCCGCCGTATTCGTACAGATAATGGAACAGAGTTCGTCAACCAGACTCTTCGTGATTACTATGAAGAAGTTGGTATCTCACATGAAACATCCGCTGCACGTACTCCACAACAAAACGGTGTCGTTGAAAGACGGAATCGTACGCTTATGGAAGCTGCTAGGACTATGCTGATTTATGCGAACGCTCCATTATTCTTGTGGGCAGAAGCTATATCTACTGCATGTTTCACCCAAAACCGCTCTATCATTCGGAAACGCCATGGAAAAACACCTTACGAGCTTCTACATGATCGTAAACCCGATGTTTCATTCTTTCATGTGTTTGGTGCTCTTTGTTATCCAAACATTAATAGTGAGAACTTGGGCAAACTTCAACCGAAAGCCGATATAGGTATTTTCATTGGTTACTCACCCTCCAAGAAAGCATACCGAATTTACAACCGTCGTCTTGGTAAGATAGTAGAAACTATGGACGCAGATTTTGATGAGCTGACAACGATGGCTTCTGAGCAACGCAGCTCTGAACCCGCGCTTCACGAGATGGGAACCGGTGCTATTAGTTCCAGATTAGTTCCCAATAATCCTACTTCTACATCATTTTTACCACCTACAAGGCCCGAGTGGGATAAACTATTTCAACTGTTGTTTGATGAATTCTTTGATCCCCCAAATGATGAAGTTCCAGCACCTGTAGTGATAGCTCCAATCCCTGAAGTTGTTGCTCAAGCTAATGAAGCTTTATCAAATGCATCTTCAATTAACATTGAACCGGATGCACCTCTACCAAGTGATTCTCAAACTACACCTGAATCGTCGCCCTTACTTGTGCCTAATGATGTTGAAGAGGATTCTATTGATCACGATTTGGAATATGCTCACCTACAAGAGCTTCCTTTCTTTGGTGTACCGATACCTGGAAACTCTTCAGCCGCGTCTACCTCAGAAGAAGCTCCTTCAATTGTTCATTCCAGACCACCACGGATTGAAAATCACAGCACCAAATGGACAAAAGATCACCCAATTAGGAATGTCATTGGAAGTCTCGATCGACCAGTCTCTACACGCCATCAATTACAAGAGAGTGCACTCTATTGCTATTTTGATGCATTTCTCTCCGAAGTTGAACCTAAAAACTGGCAACATGCTATGACTCAATCATCTTGGATTGAAGCCATGCAAGAGGAACTAAATGAATTCCAAAGACTTGAAGTATGGGAATTAGTTCCTCTCCCTGACAAGGTTAACATCCTTACTTTTTTGTGGGTTTATAAGGTTAAACTCGATGAGATGGGTGGAGTCTTGAAGAATAAGGCTAGATTGGTTGCTAGAGGATACAAACAAGCCTTGGGTATCGACTTTGAAGAATCTTTTGCTCCTGTTGCAAGATTGGAGGCTATTAGACTATTCCTTGCGTATGCTGCTAATATGAACATGATCGTCTATCAAATGGATGTGAAGACGACATTTTTGAATGGTGAACTAAGGGAAGAAGTCTATGTTAGTCAGCCGGATGGGTTCGTTAGCACGGAGTTTCCTAATCATGTGTACAAGCTTAAGAAGGCTCTCTATGGGTTGCAACAAGCTCCACGCGCGTGGTATGATCTCCTTCCAACATATCTCATCTCGGAAGGCTTCTCCAAAGGCAAGGTGGACCCCACTCTATTCACTCTCAAGGAGGACAACGACATGATACTGGTACAAATTTATGTTGATGATATAATATTTGCTGCCTCTAACATAGAATTGTCAAAACGCTTTGAGAAGATAATGTCCACACGCTTTCAGATGTCAATGATGGGAAAATTTTCATTTTTCTTAGGATTACAAATTTCTTAGAATCCCAGAGGCATCTTTATTAATCAATCCAAATATGCTCTAGAATCTTTAAAGAAATATAACTTTGAAAATTGTGACCCCGTGGACACTCCAATGGTGGAGAAATCCAAGTTAGATGAAGATAGGAATGGGAATATTGTCGATCCAAAACTTTACCGTGGGATGATCGGCACCCTTCTCTATCTGACTGCTAGCAGGCCTGATTTGCAATTTGCCGTATGCATGTGTGCCCGGTATCAGGCTCGGCCTACCGAAAAGCACCTACATGTTGTTAAAAGGATCTTTCGGTATCTCAAAGGAACACTTCATCGTGGTCTATGGTATCCGAAAGATTCCTCCATTGCTTTAATATCATACGCAGATGTCGATCATGCTGGGTGTCAAGACACGAGGCGTAGCACTTCTGGGTCTGTGCAACTCCTTGGAGATAGATTGATTAGTTGGTCTTCAAAAAGGCAGAAAAGCGCTGCAATTTCTAGCACGGAGGCTGAATACATCGCCATGTCCGGTTGTTGTGCTCAAGTCCTTTGGATGAGATCACAATTAACTGACTACGGTTTGGGATTCAACAAAATCCCGATGTATTGTGACAACAAGAGCGCCATTGCCCTTTGCCGCAACTACGTTCAACACTCACGGGCAAAGCACATAGACATTCGCTACCATTTCATTAAAGAGCAGGTGGAGAACGGAGTGATCGAACTGTATTTTGTCACCACTGAGTATCAGCTGGCAGATATGTTCACAAAATCCTTAGATCGAGGACGAATCGAGTTTTTGATCGACAAGCTTGGCATGAAATCATTCTCTCCAGCGACTCTCAAAGAATTGGCAGAAGAATCAGCTGAATAGAGGTGGTAAACTATTCATGCGTATCCTTTGTTCGTGATCATGTATATTATCGTATATATATAAACCCCAAAAAGAAAAATACAAAAATATAAAACCAAGAAAAACCATAAAAAATATAAAACCTAGAAAAACCATAAAAATTATAAAATCAAGAAAATCCAAAAATATTTTTCATTTTTTAAAATCGGGCATGTCTTTTAGTACCGTAATATTTACGGCTTTAGAAATGTCGATCAATATTGACACGGCGTCATAAATAGAGTCCGTAAAAAAGTTGTACATTCTTAAAACATGCCCATTATGGCTTGTAGTTATTTCAGACTGCAACCCGTTTTTCGTATTAAAGTCACGTATTTCCTTCGAAAATGTTGGCTCACAACGGGAATTAATTTTCTCGGGCATGATTTACAAGCCAAATCATGCAAAGGGATCAAGTTTACTTTACAACTTGGTCTAACACGAGTTAGTGTACGTTTCAGTGCATTAATTTGTCTAAATAAGAGAAATCTTATTGCCACCACGAATCAATCTTTTCAAAACATCAATTGACAAATGTTTTTCATCATCATGTGCCTCGTTAAACAATGACTACAGCTCTTTAAATAGAAAACGGGTCATCGTTTAAGGGGGAGAAAATATTAAATCGTCTTCGTCATCAAAAAGGTCTTCAAACGTTTTCGAGGAAAATTAATTAGCTCAATGGTTAATGGCTGAAATTGCTTCAACATTCGTTCTGTATTTGTTTGTGAGATTGTCGTGTATAGTTTAGCTAAGATAGGTTAAGTCGGCTAAATTTACGATGGTTAGGGAGACTAGAAAATACAAGGAATAAAAAGTAAAAGTGAAAACTGTAGGGGTTAAAGTGACAAGGGGTGAATTCTTTGAAAAATTTGACCAAGTCAAATCCCCTCCCCCGTTTTTCTTTTTCTCGTTTCTATCTCTTTCTCTCTGGTTTTCTTTCACCGCCATTAACACACAAACAAATCTTACAAAACATCATCAACATAATCTCGTTTAATCAGTCAATCCAACTCATTCATCTCTAAGGTACATAATATCGGTTAATCATTTAAATCCTCTTAATTAATTCGTTTGAATTAAGGTTAATCAAATTAGGGTTCGTTTGCCTAATTTAGGGTTAATTAATTAGGGGTTTTAGCTGGGTTTGGATCGGATTTACATTAGATTGTGTATGGTTGCCTTAGAATGCCTTAAAATTCACACACGCGCTTAGAATAATCCTTAATAGGGTGCGTTTAGGACTTCTGAATGAACAAGGCTAGTAAACTTCCGAACGAAGTTCCGAACGAAGTTCCGAATGAAGTTCCGAATGAAGTTCCGAATGAAGGAGTTCCGAATGAACTTCCGAATGAAGGAGTTCCGAACGAACTTCCGAATGAAGGAGTTCCGAACGAACTTCCGAATGAAGAGTTCCGAACGAACTTCCGAATGAAGAGTTCCGAACAAACTTCCGAATGAAGGAGTTCCGAACGAACTTCCGAATGAAGGAGTTCCGAACGAACTTCCGAATGAAGGAGTTCCGAACGAACTTATGAATGAAGAGTTTCGAACGAACTTCCGAATGAAGGAGTTCCGAACGAACTTCCGAATGAAGGAGTTCCGAACGAACTTCCGAATGAAGGAGTTCTGAACGAACTTCCGAATGAAGAGTTCCGAACGAACTTCCGAATGAAGGAGTTCCGAACGAACTTCCGAATGAAGGAGTTCCGAACGAACTTCCAAATGAAGAGTTCCGAACGAACTTTCGAATGAAGAGTTTCGAATGAAGAGTTCTGAATGAAGAGTTCCGAACGAACTTCCGAATGAAGGAGTTCCGAACGAACTTCCGAATGAAGGAGTTCCGAACGAACTTCCGAATGAAGAGTTCCGAACGAACTTCCGAATGACGAGTTCCGAATGAAGAGTTCCGAATGAAGAGTTCCGAATGAAGGGTTGTTGGATTGATAGTTGTTTGCTTGTTATAATTACTTGTTATGTGTTATGCTTAGAAGTCATAATGATATATATATATTTTTTGTGTATCAACCTTTTATGTCTTATCTTAAGCAGAAACCATGACTAATCCAACAGTGCAAGAACTCCAAGATGCTAGAGCAGCCGAAATTGCCGAGGCAAGAGCCCTCAAGTTCATACCAAACAATTACCGGCTGAAGCAAGTTTCAAAATCCACTCACCATGGATTCAAAGTTGCCATAGCAATCCTTGATCAATCTCACTTCAAGAATGCGTTAAGGAGTACTGCTTCGGTGCCATATGACTACATGTATGAATTCTGGGCTACCAAGGAAAGTACTTCAAATAAGATCACCTTCTCTCTCGACAACAAGAAACAGACACTCACCGCTTCAGACTTCCGCAAGATATTTGGAATTCGGGATACACCCAAAGGTTTGTCATTTTCAAGGGATCCTACCAAAGACGAACTCATGGAGATGTTCGGTGCTCTTGGATGTCCTGACCTACGAGTTGTGTCCGATTTTACCACCGCTAAAGTGGGTCAACCTTGGAGAGCTATCTTAGGTATTCTCAGTAGATGTCTCACACCTAAAATATCTGGGCATGATGCTGTGCGTGGTCCAATCATGAACATCTTCTATGGAATGTACAAAGGCTCAATGCAGATTATGCATCTTTGTTGTGGGAAGAATTTAACTTTCAACTGTTCCAAAACAAGAAGCTGAAGGCTAATTTCTTTCCTTACCCTCGGTTTATCAAGCTTATAATTCATTATTTTATGAAGAATGATGTCTCTATTGATAAGCGTGCAGCAAGTCGTCATCACACTGAAGAGGCTGATAACACTGTGGACCTAAGGCATGAAGGAGTATCTAGTGCTGTTATTCCTGGTCCTATTCCCGATTATCTTTTGACGGATAAAATTAAAGCTTCAGCTGATTACAAGCTACTGCTAATAGAAATCAAGAATCAAAAAGCAAGCCTTCGGACAGGAGAAGACTCGTCTACTACGGTCAAGAGTAAAGGTAAACGCAAGCAAACAGTTGCTTTATCTGAACCCAAAACCAAGAAGAAAAAGACTGAGGCTAAGAAGGGTAAGAGCACGGCTGACGAGCTTGTTCTCCACGACGAAGAAGATGTTGATGACGATCCTACTCTTGATAAGACTGAGAAAAAGTTAATGAAGATGGCTATTCAAAAGAGTAGGAGAGACACGGGCGGTAGTGGTTCGGGTGCACAAATGGATGTTGAAGAAGAGTACGAGGAGCCAGATGATATTGATGAGTTTGGATCACCCGAACGGTACACTACTTCAAAGGAGACATCCATTGCTGTTTCAACAAGTGTTGAAAAGGAGTCCGGTGCTACTAAAATCATGGTACCTACCCAGCCTCTCGTAACTCAACCTCCACCAATCCAGCCCTTACCAACCCGACCGGTGCCAACACCATTCCTTCCACCTCCAATAACTTCCATCCTCAGTACTGTAATCACAACCGAGCCTCTTCAACCAACCCAGAGTAGCTCTGCATCATCTTTAATGGCTGCATTTGTAATGGCAGAACTCTTGGATAAACACACGGATAATCAAAGAAGAGAGATGGATAAACTTCGAGAATAGCTACTTCGACGAGTGCAAAGTGAAGAGGCATCCAAGAAAGCCCAAGAAGAGATGATGGCTAAGTTCACTGCAGAGATGGAGTTGACACGTAAAGCTCATGCAGAAGAACTTGCTCGGGTCAAACAGGCTGAAGCTGATAAGTATGAAGCACGACTGACGAGACTTCGAACTATTAAAGATAAATATAAGGAGCAGAAAGAAACACCTGAAGCTTCTATTTCAGAGAGGGTGAAAGAATCTGTTGAGTCCCTTATGCCAAAGCTGCATGAAGAAATGAGGAAACTTGCGGCTGATAACTTGATGATCAAGTCGTCCGACCCTTCCTAATCCACATACAAAATGGCATATGACTTAACGGATTTTGAATTGAAGAAGATCCTCAAAGCTCGCATGAGGGAAGTTGGATCTTTTGATAAGTCTAAAGTTCAGCGGATACTCTACAAAGCACTCAATGAAGCTATCAACGAGGATGATCGGTTGTTTAAGATGATTGGAAGTGTGGTACCCTACCACATTCTGCCTGAGGAGGAAAAGGAAGATAGTGAACCAGAGGAGGGTAATGGTGAAGAAGAAAAAGAAGAAGAAGAAGATGATGATGATGATGATGATGGTGACGATGATGATGATGGTGACGATGATGGTGATGATGATGATGATGGTGGTGATGGTGGTGATCGAAATGAGGAGAGTGATAAGGGAAGCAACGGGGATGACGGTGGTAAACATGATCAGCCTGAAACGGGGGAAAAGGTTGCCAGCACAAAGAAACCATCTAAGTCTGGTACCAAGTCTCAGAAAGATGCTGCGCAAAAGGAAAAATCCACCTCTACGGAATCAAGACGAACCAAGTGGCGCCATGATGTGAATGCTACTACGGCGTCATCGATTCCCGGTACATCTGTTTCTGTTTCTATACCTATTACCGCTAATCCTGTTAGTTCTTTTGTTGCTCCTGTGATTGCAGAATCAGTAACTGAACCTGAATCTGCACAACACTTGCCTGTTCATGACACCGCCGAGATGCCTGAATCAGAACCAGCAAGTGTTCATGTCTCTACTCCTCTGCAACAAGAACCACAATCTACTGTTCCCGAGTCAAGCACACGGGACTAGGCAGACACATTGGAGATTGATGAGACTGCATCACCACATGCTTGGATCACGGCAGCTGCTAAATATGATCCAATCACAGACGCTGACAGAGATGTTCTATATCTCCGTATCCGCAGTCCGATAGACTTGTGTGCATTTCTGGCTCATGAGTTTAAATCTTCGGTCACTCCGTCTTTGGTGAAGAGAGCGTTAAAGGATAAGAGAATTCACGCCAAAACCAGGTTAAGCCGCATGGAGTACGAGTATTATGCTGATGAGGTCCTGAAAGCTCTCAATACCGTTTAAAGGCCAGGCCTTCATGAGTCAGAAAGAGCTCCACCTCCACTTGATCCTTCTCAAGATAATCAAATTGCTCTCGACTTCTTTGTCACCTATGATCTTGATTATCTCCTCAAAGGATCATCCAAGTACGCAACCTCCCTGACCTTGCTGAAAGCTGCTAATTGGGGGACAATACCCTGGATCGAGGAAAAGGTAAACCGACTCTGGGTCCCAAAGGTAAATCGTAATTATGATATGTATGCTGTTATAGGTGCATCACATTGGGACGAACGAGTCCGAAGGGCGTACAGAGGTTGCTGCTTAGCCAATTCAGGAAGTATCGTTAGATCCGATATTCGCATCTCCAGCATTTTAGGGCTGAAAACTGAAGCCAAGAATGGCTATCATCATGTGACGGAGATTCGCCTAAAAAGGGAGGATGACAGAGAATACACAATACAGCAGGGAGATTTTTCTATCATTCTCCTTGAAGATATCGAAGACATGTTGCTTATGATGACCCGTGATCAACTCACCCATCTTACTCGTGAAGAAATCATTGCCTTGAATACAGCACTTCGTATGTTCACACGAAGCGTTGTTATCAAGAAACGAGTTGAAGATCTTCAATTGGGAGTTGAAAGCTACCAGAGGAAGCTTAACCTGACCCGTCCAATGAACCAAGTTCTACCTCAACATGTCACAAGATGTCCCTATACCGGCATTACTGTTCCGAGTTACGGGATTTTCTACTTGAACAGTCGTGGGATAATGAAGTTTATGAGGGTAGGTGAGCTTTATAAGTACAGTGATGGGACTCTCATATACGTCAGAGGAAAATTGGAGCATCTTAATTCTGGTGGGTCTTTACCAGAGATGACTGAGGACTGGCATCCGGGTTATCGGCAAATGGCAAAATATGTGACCAAGAAGATTGATCAAAAGCTCCGGGAACGTAGACTGATGAGGAGCTTAGAAAGATTCGTTGGTGGTAGACCATATTTAGTGCACCACAAGTTACTGCAACGATCCATCTAATGGGTCGTACATCTCAGGTCCACTCTATTTTGGTTTTTAATTGTGAATATGTAAATTCTGTGAATATTGTGCTTTTATGGCTTGATGTAGTGTTAAGGTATGATAATTTTTCAAGAATTTCTCACGAGATTCTAAATCTTTCAAAATATATCATACTAAAGCACTACAATTAACCCTTATTAATTTAAGGGGGAGCATTAATATGTTCTATGGCCAAACATTGATTTCATTTTTTACCCAAAGACCGGTTAATCCATTCAATATCCCAAATATTAATGGTTAACATTTTGGATAAGGGGAGAAAATGGGATTAAGGAGACTTAAATGATACTTGGCTAAAAGATGAAAAAGACTTAACGATAATCCAACTTAATATGTGTAAAGCACGTGTTAAGGGGGAGCGTTTTTGATGAACAAAACACCTAAGGTACAAAACTCTTGATTTCAATATCACAAGTACCTTAAGTGATTTTCAAGGATTTTTCATGGTGACTACACTTTCCCAAAACACGCTTTATTCACGACGGATGTGGTGACAAAAGGGTGGTAGGAATAGGTTTTAGTCCAATGATTCATCAGAGCCGATGGAATCTTCCCAAGGACAATTCCCTAGATAGAATTAGAAGTCCTAGGAAAGATGGAGAAAGATTGTGAACGTAGCTGAGTACCGACTAATTACTGATGCTAGCACTGGAACAATCACAACAAGGTGCTAGTGATGATGTATTGGTAAGTAATAAAGGGGTTGAAGAATGAAAAAGAAATGTAAAGATAAAGGGTGTAAAGAAAGAAGCCCTCCTTACAACTTTAGGCAGAAATCGGGTCAATACATATGCTATTGAGATCATTGGTTAATGATTCTTGATATTGAAGAAAGACATCATGGACCCAGTGATGCAGTGCACAACCCTTCCCAGCTAACTCAAATATCTCTCAAAAGGTATTTGTTTTAATCACACGGAGATCAACACGTTATCTATTGGTTTATTCACTCCAAATAGACTTATATTGAAAAGGTGGCACTCCTCTCCAGCCATCGCTCACTAAATCAAAACGCACTATCGAGTCTAGAGCCACGAGATCATCAAAAGTCTCATTAGGACACTTTCCATTTATTCCTTGCTTTCTCACACACTGTGAAAAGTAAGAGATTTTCTATGAGTCCTACGCAGTATTCTTGTAATATTTCCAGAACATCCGAGTAATACGCAAGTATTACAATGAAGATGGAAATCCTGCTTGAGCCAACATCAAACAAGCTCATGGTAGGTTACACGTGCGGTTCTTTAAGAACCAATCTTGTGAAAAACTGGAAAGAAACAGTAGTTTAATTCTTAATTGAACTTAAACTCGTTCCAGGCCTCTACGCATTATCATATGATGTTGCCAGAACACTCAGAGTGACTCTTTAGTGATCACAGTGACGAGTGGAAATCCTTCTAGTGTTAACATCAAACAGCACTTGGTAGGTGACGTGCAAGATTCTTTATGAATTAAGCTCGTGATAACTGGAAAGCAACGATGGTGAAAATCTTAACTGAAATTCACTTGTTCCAGGTTTCATGAATTGACGGCTTCAATCACAAGGATAAGTTATCCAAGTGATTCACTCTTTATGTTCGCAGTCAAGCTTAGTGATCGTCGAATAAAGAGAACGGGTTTACCCGCGAAATCCTGTCAGGAAGTTACTTAATTGAAACTATCCGTCACAGGTACGATATCTAATATCGTCCAACGGTCTTCACCGACCGGAGGTAAATCGCTACCGATTTACAATGAAATGTTATAAGCCATTTCATTCGTGTCTTATCATGTTGCTGCGAAGACGGTGGCGTTGCGGTGTACCAGCTGAAGTCGTTCCCACATGCTTATGTTTTTCTGCATCAAAGTTCAGCAAAATTCAAGAAAGTGCAAAATGAAGTCTTCCGCTGTACCAAACTCTGAAGTTTTCGAGAAATCAACAAAAGACATAAGTGTGTGGAACATGGAGTCACGAGGAGGCAAGATTCACAAGAAGTCAAAGATCGCACGTGATTGGTCAACAGAACAATGCTCTCAAGCCAAAGCCTAAAAGATCAAATCAACATATTCACAACAAAAGGAAAGAAGAAAAGACTACGAGCTGAAGAACGAAGACTTAGTATAGTATGCTAGGTTTAGAACTGTGTAACGTGGAGTGACCTCCCTTAGGGGGGAGATTGTTAGAAATACGTTTTTAACGTATATTAGAAGTATCGGTCACTCCACAATATTATTAATATTGTATAGCTCGTAGTTAATGTGTGCTTATTAAGTTAAGTAAGAAACTGACCCATGGGCTTGTCATGGGTCGGCCCAGGCCCATTAGTGGCTTGGATATAAATACCCCTTTCCACCATGGAAAGGGGTTGGTTGTTGATTTTCCATTTTATGACTTTAATGAAAAACACATATTTCTCTCTCACTTTCTCTCACTAGTTTCTCTCTCTAGAAATCTTCAACCCACTTCATTGATTCATAAGATTATCAATATTCTACACTATGCATTCTAGAGTGTCCAAGTAGCCCTTCATTTTCAAAAAGTGAATGCTAGCCGATTATCCAATTTGCTACATACCAGCATGAAATGCTTTAATAGTATCATAAAGCTCATGTTTAGCTTTTTCCACAAACATATTTTTGAGTTTAGTGATCATCTCATAGGCATTAAGGTCCTCCAGCATTATTTGAAATTCGGTATACATCGCAGCCAAAATGATACACGCCACATCCTTTTGTCCTTTCAGCATCGCATAGTATGCGTCACGGACTGCGGTGTTGCAACTGGTTCAGGAACTGGAATCATAGGTTGCTCCAGATAGTTAATTTGGTCTTCAACCCTAAGTCAAATTCTTAGGTTTCAGTACCATACGGAAAAGTTTGATCCAATCAACTTATCCTTGAACAAGTTTGACCTTAGTGTAGACTCCTTGTTTTAGGCAACAACCATCTACAAAACAAATTTCAATAAATATTAGTATTTTCAACAATAAATATCTTATAAAATTAACTACCCAAATTGAAAAATGATTTTTATCAAGAGCCTAAGAACCAACTTGAACTTGTTCCATCAATGATCTTGATCTAATAGATGATGAAATAATTCAATAGGTACTCATCGAATGATAATTTCCACCGGTGCAACTAATAAGTGTGAAAACACTTATCCTTTTACTACTTATTTCCAATAATAACAAGACCAAAACGTGTGATTTATGTCGTAAAAGTCGGAATTATGCGTGGTTTGTGTTTTTATTGTGTTTTAGGACCAAAATATGAAAAAGGAAGAAAACACGGGTTTTCACGGGCTTTTATCGAAGAAAACAGGAAAAGACGAAGTCAAAAGATCAAGAGTGCAAAAAGAACGGAAGTCCAAGGCCTATTCTGAAGATTTATCGAAGAAAAAGTCAAAAGACGGAAGTTTAACGAAGTCGAAGAACTTAAGTCTAATAGAAGAAGAAAAATTAAAAGACAAGTTCAAATCCCGAGACGACAAAGACGAAGAATTAAAGTCGAGTCGAGAAAACGTGAAGAAAGCAAGAAAGAAGATGCAACACATGCACTCCTTCCACCTTCCCTATAAATACCCTCCTAATAGTCATTAGGAGGGTGGTTAGATTTTAGTTAATTTTTCACTTTTTCTTAGTTTTCTCTAGTTTTAGAGAGAGAAAGTCTTAAACTTTCTCTCACTAAATTTCATCTTTTTCTTAATCTTTCAAGATTAAACACTTTGTATTGCTTATTTTTATTAATCAAGTTCTATTTTAAGCTTTTATTTCTTAATCTCATACTACTTTTCTTTGATTTAAGATTGATTTTGGTGCGATTATCATGTGATCCGTGTTGTTCTAATTGATTTCGTGTTTAAAAAGTTAATCTTTTGATCATTTCATAAGTTTTCATTTGATTAAGCTTTAAGACTTTTGTGCTTATTGGCTTATTTTTATGATTAGCTTATTTAGTTTATAAAAATATTCCTTAAAAAGTTTATGTTTTTATTGTTTAATCTAAAAAGTTGCTTAATTTCGAGTCGGATAAGTTGATTAGAGTGCTTATTTGATCCGGTTTAGGCATTGATTCGGGTTAGTTTTGTGATAAGCTTATTATATAGCTTATTCACTTGCTTAACCGAATTCCACAATTTTAGGAAGGGGTACAAACTCCCCTTTCCGATTGCCCCATTCCGAGCAGACCACCCTTTCTGATTGACCAATCGGAAAAGGGTTTCTCCTTTTCCGATCTGCACCCTTGAGTATTCCGATCAGGTTAGGTCTTGAGTATTCCGACGGTAACATTTGTCCTGTATTCCGATTGGGACTTTGAGTGACCTTCCGATTGGATTGTTTCGCATGTATTCTGATTTGAGCCAGTTTAATATTCCGATTGAGTGTATTATTTCACATTCCGATTGAGTGCTATTCCCTGATATTCCGATTGATACCTAGCTCTACATTCCGACCACCAGATTGGAAAGTATTCCGATCTGGACTTTTATCGTCCATTTCGATTGCACTGCTTCTTCCATATTCCAATTGGGATTTGTTTAGTTTCTTGTTTTTGCTAAAATTTTCTAAGTGTTAGTTTTATTTAGTGAACTCATTTTGCCTTAGTGTTTACATAGCTTTTATGTTTACTCGTCATTTTAATATTAATCTTTTAACTTCCATTTTACTCAACGACACTTTAATTACTTGCTAATAGTTTAAAACAAACATACCAAACCATTCTCTTGATTCACCAAAAGACGATTGAGTCGCACTTAAGACTGGTTTTCAATTCGAAAAGATTCGGACGATAAGATTTTATACAAGGGTAATACCAAGTATTAAATGGCGCCGCTGCCGGCTCTTTTCGTTACGATAAACGGTTTTTAGTGAGAGACGCATTGAATTTTGGGATCCGTTCTTTGAACGTTATTTTCCTTGCTTTAAAAAAAACCTATAAAAACCAAAAAGATTATATAGACATTTTCTTTGTGTATATTTTTCTTCTGCAGGTGTATGCGTACTAGATCTTCCAACTATTCTAAGCCCGAGACTCGTGAAGATTTAGATATGGCTGGTGTTAATAACAACAATAATCACCCACCTCAACACAATTTGAACAACAACAACAACAACAACAATGTCCTCCTACCTGATTTACGAACCATGGAGGAATTGTGCCAACCCACCATGAACGAACGCGGAGGCCCGATTGCGCCAATGCACGTCACGGCTCAGGAGTTTTCATTGAAGCATCACATGATCCAGCAAGTGCAAACGAACCCATTTCGTGGAATTCCGGATGATGATGCCAACAAACACCTCGACAAATTCATTACCATAACCCAAAGCATGAAGTGCTCCGGTGTTTCTATGGATGACCTTCGCCTCCAACTTTTTCCACACTCACTTTCTCACCATGCCGAAAAATGGTTTGACCGTCTTCCTAAGAATTCTATTCATACGTGGAATGACATGACTCAACGCTTTTTATCGCGCTACTTTCCCCCATCCATGGTCACTAGCCTTCGTAACCAAATCAGTGGATTTATGTAAGAGAATGATGAATCGCTTTTCGATGCTTGGGAACGCTACAATGATTTGATCGACCGCTGTCCTAATCACAATATGCTCCCAGTCACTCTCATTGACACCTTCTACAATGGTCTCACTTTTCGTGATCGTGACACGATCAATGCCGCCGCCGGTGGTACTTTTATGAAAAGGAGACCGGAGGAGTGCCGAGAGTTGATCGAAAACATGACTACTCACCACAAGAATTGGGATTCATCCGCATCCTCAAGATCTAACTCGAGAGTCAATGTTTCTTCTACTACCTCCAATCCTGAAATGTCTGAAATTTCTCGACAACTCGCTGAAATGAACAAGAATTTCATGGCCATAGCCACAAACCACTTTCAACAAGCTAAAGCCGTTGCTATTTCTTGTGATACATGTGGTGGCCCTCACTCTTATAATGATTGTCCTTCTACCCAAGGCAATTATTCTGAAAACGTTAACGCAGCTTACGGCACTTATCCCACGGGAGGCTATCAAGCTCGCCCGCAAGGAGACCGTGGCTTGCTCAGTTATCGTTCCAACAATTATCTTGCTCCTCCCGGTTTCCCTCCTACAAACCAAAACCAACAACAAAGCTACAACCGAAACAACCAATCCCAACCTCGTGCTCAAAATCAATATCAATCCCAAAGAAACCCATACCCAACTCAAGGAAATTCTCAAGCTCCACCTCTCAATCAACCGATGGCAGTGAGTCCAGACGTCGAGACGTTCATGAAGACTAATCGTGAGTTGGTGACGAATCTTCAGAGTCAATTTGTCAACTTGAAAAATGACATGGTGAAACAAGGGAGCGATATTCGAGCCGAGCTAAGGAATGACATGGCCAAACACAGCAATGATATTAATGCCAACATGCAAAACTCTTTTAATAATCAAGCTCTTCACCTTCGTGATATGATTGGTTCGCTCATCCAAAGTAATCAACCCTCTTCTTCGGGTACTCTTCCGAGTAATACCGTTGCGAATCCAAGAGGGGAGATGAAAGCAATCACCACTCGTAGTGGAAAAGGTTATATGGAACCCGAGCTTCCTACACCTCCACCGGTGATTGTGAACAAGGAAAACGAGCAACTTTCTTCACCTCCCTCACCATCTATCCCCATTTCCCCACCACCCGTGGTTGTGAGTGATCCTATTCCATTAAAACCTTCTTCTTCATCCAATATACCTTATCCTTCAAGGTTGAGGAAAGAGAAGCAAAATAGCAAGGACGATATTCAGGTTTCAAACTTTCTAAAAATGTTTAAACAATTGAATTTTAACATCTCCTTTGCCGAGGCTCTCGCTCACATGCCCAAATACGCTAAGATGTTTAAAGATCTTTTAAGTGATAAGGAAAAGCTTCTTGACATTGCTCAGACCCACCTTAATGAGAATTGCTCCGCAGTGCTCTTAAGGCAATTGCCCACCAAACTTGGTGATCCGGGTCGCTTCTTGATTCCTTGCAATTTCCCGGGAGTAGAGAATTGCATGGCCCTAGCCGATCTAGGTGCCAGTATAAACTTAATGCCTTTAAGTGTTTGGAAGCAATTATCTCTCCCCGAGCTAGTCCCCACCAAAATGACTTTGGAATTAGCCAACCGTACGGTTGCTTATCCAGTGGGGATAGCCGAAGATGTCTTTGTTGGCGTTGACAAATTCACCTTCCCGGCGGATTTTGTCGTCGTTGACTACGAGATGGATCCTCGTGTTCCATTAATCGTTGGACGTCCATTCCTGAGGACCGGTCGCACTCTTATTGATGTAGCCGCAAGCGAAATAATCATGAGAGTTGGTGACGATAAAATTGTTGATCCCAAACTTAGATCGATTAAGCTTTGTGTATACGAGATTAGATCAAGTACTACACGTAGAGAAACCTTTGCTTATGAATAAAGTAACTAAGTGTTATGCGGAATTAACACTTAATCTAAAACACAAAGATGTTAAACAAACTTTCACTTGTATTAGAATGATCGAACTTGATTACAATGAAAGAGGTTTAACTTGCGAAAACTTATGAAAACTGATATTGAACATTAACCTAAAGGCCTTCTTTTATAGACTAAGAAGCCTTGTACAATAAGCTACGTATCAACTATTCTAGGTAAAGATAAACATAGAAAATACATTGTCGTCTCTATCCTTACTAGAAGTATTCTAGAATATAATAAACGTGTAGCTCACATCTTCCATCAGTGCTTGTCTTCAATCTGTCAACGCTTGACTTTAACTTGTCAACGCTTATGCTATCAGCGCTCACTTTGCTCTTGTCAACGCTTGAGTTGTTCTTGTCAGCGTTCAAGTGATCTGGCCTTAATTTATTCCCAACAATCCTCCCCTAAACTTGATATCCACTCTTATGATCAAGTTTCTGAATAAACATTAAGAACTTGGAGGAGTCTGACAAACCTTATCATATTGGTAATAAATAAATCTGATCAAATTCTTTGCCACATCACTTGTATAGTCTGTTGGGTCTAATTATTAAGTTGATAAGTGAAAACACAACAAAATAAGAAGACAAGGGCTAAAAAGTACAAGTTGCAAAAGAACAAGCCGTTGGAGTCTTTTTATTACTTTAGCTTTCTTTGTAAGCTATGTTTTCTAGTATATAAAGAAAACATAGACGTAGGTTTTTACAACATATAATTCATTCACAATGTAAACCTAAAGTGTGTGTCGCACTAGACGTGGGATTCAATGTATACACGTCTAGTGGATGTTTGTTATTAATATAATGAACATCCCTATTGTTTTAATTCATGTTCTTTGTGTCTAAACACCTTGTCATGATCATTGTTCTTTTCCGCTATGTTATCATATGAACGATGATCAAACCTAGATATATGGTTCCTAACCATTGAGTCGAACGATTATAGGGATCATCAATTGGTATCAGAGCCTAAGGCTCATGATATCTAGGTACGACGAGGTGTTCGTGTATGGTGAAGAAGAAAAATTCGTATTGAATTTTTCTGGACGTTTTTGTGTGCGCAGCAGTATTCAGAAGGTCATAACTTTTGATCTAACCGTTGGATCGTCACGAAATTTTAGATGTGTGTTCTACATACATAGATCTAAACATCCACCGGAGGGATTGTCGAGTTTTATCCCCAGGCAAAAGTTATTAAGCGTCGAAGTTGACAGCAGGGGTGATTTTCAGTTTTCTGTTTTCACATGAAATCATGAACTAGGGTTCTTCAAACCCTAGATCTACTTAAAAAAAACAGGAAGAATTGAAATTGGTGGCTGTTAAAACGTGTGAAGATACACGATCTTAGGTTATTCATAAACCCTAATTAGGGTTTCGATGCATAACGTTATAAACCCTAGATCGACAAGTGTTATATGCTGTTTGAAAGAAGAACAAAAAGGGCTGTTATGATTTTGAAGTCATTAGCAGCAGATTATTTGGGGTTCTAAACCCTAAATTCATCTTACTTATACTACAAGCAGGATATCACGTGAAGGAATGTTCCTGAATTCACACGATTTGAGCCCTAGAAGTCGTTATTGTGTTACTGTATTCACACGGCTTCTAAACCCTAAGTTGTTATCTAGTTTTGTTCCTATACATGCTAGTCTACAATAACTCTCATGGAGCTAAGTTATTATTGGTTAGTTACAATGTGTTCACACGGTATACAATTTCCAATTGGTGGATACATGTTACTGTATGCTTTGCATTCACATGATTGCTAATTGGTGGAAACGTTGTGTATTCACACGGTTTGTAAACTGCTCAGCGTTCAAGTATGCATTCACACGGTTCTAAATTTCTCATTGGTTGAGATAGTTGTGTGTTCACACAAAGGGTTGTAACAATTGACAAAAGCCTTTCAAATTTGATTGGTTTACATCTATTGTGTTCACACGAAGAATGCAACAATTGGGAATACGCCACTTTTTGATAAGAGATTGAGACGCTGACAGGAATAAGTCAACGCTGATAGGTTGACAGTGTCGTCCGATATATGAACTTCAACGCTGATACGTATTGTCAGATATCGGACAATACATCTGTCCAGGATATTGGACAGAAGAGATATTGGACAACACATGGATAGCTGCTGTTTGAGAAAATGGATACGTTTTAAGCACACAAAAAGGAGGAAAATACACACAAAAGGTACATGGAATCTCCGTTTTAATATAGATTATCATGATGATATTTATGGCTCGGATATATTGAAAGGGATTAATGATTTTAAAGCGAGTTAGCAATTATTCGTGGGAATTTGATGGATACTTAAACTATGTAATCGGGATAGCCTTGCAAAAGAGTTATCCATAACTGGCTTTTACATATGGTATGAAGATGTTATTTCATTAAAATTCGTCATGAAGAGGTGTTGGCTTAAGGGGAAGAATTCTTATGGGAAGTTTGATGATTGAAGGAAATTTTCGTAAGTTTGTGTTCTATCATATCTTAAAGTCGTGGTCCTCGGCACTGACTTTAATGGTAACTTGTTCGTGCTTACATAGTTGGTGATGAAGACTTGTCATAAACACTTGAAGGAGTTACATTATCGTGCTCAGTGTCTCACATAGGATGAGAATATTGACAAGGGATCGAGGTCTACTTATATTTTCTCTATTTGGTATAAGTTCTTCATCACATGGATAAACAAGACATGGAACATAGGTTTGTGGCATTTTACTTCTACATCAAGACTACTTTATTTATTTTTCTTCAGGATCGTTACATAGAGCTACTTTTGGAGAATCTACAAGATTGCATACTTTCACATATTCCCTATTGATGTGTCAAAAAGGGGAAGAATATGTGCTATACTTAAGGGGAAGCTTCTTGGAGATCATGTACTAAATACAAAGGATTCATGCTTAAGAAGAGTGTTTTGACATCATCAACTAGGGGAAGATTGTTGGGTCCAATTATTAAGTTGATAAGTCAAAACACAACAAAATAAGAAGACAAGGGCTAAAAAGTACAAGTTGCAAAAGAACAAGCCGTTGGAGTCTTTTTATTACTTTAGCTTTCTTTGTAAGCTATGTTTTCTAGTATATAAAGAAAACATAGACGTAGGTTTTTACAACATATAATTCATTCACAATGTAAACCTAAAGTGTGTGTCGCACTAGACGTGGGATTCAATGTATACACGTCTAGTGGATGTTTGTTATTAATATAATGAACATCCCTATTGTTTTAATTCATGTTCTTTGTGTCTAAACACCTTGTCATGATCATTGTTCTTTTCCGCTATGTTATCATATGAACGATGATCAAACCTAGATATATGGTTCCTAACCATTGAGTCGAACGATTATAGGGATCATCATAGTCTATCTCCAACAGGGTGTCCTTCATCTTTTCCAAAACAGCCTTGGATATGAAATACTGAGCATCTACAAGTAAATACTCAGCAAACTTTGTAGAACTCAAATGGTATACACCAGCAGCAGAATATAACCTCCATTGAAGACCACTGAGGTCATCTTCAAGATCCTTCTATATTTCAGGATCTTCTTCTTTTGTCCCACACATTCTTTTGAATGTGGTCCAAAGTTTTATTCCATTGACTGAAGTTGGTGCTTCAGCCTCATACTTGGTCTCTAGCAACCTCCAAAGGTCCACCAAGTCTTCTCTATCACAACTTGCAAACAAAGATATGAGAGTGGTAAAAGTGTGTACCTCCTTGCCAAATCTTCCAATTTTCCAGAATCCACATTCATCTTCATCATAACTCACAATTGGATTCCCGGAATCTAGTGGTAACACATGCACCATATCTGAAGCTTCTAATGGGGAGAGCTTAAGGCTCTTTCTAATAACTGCTTCACTTGGATATAGCTGATTCATATCTTTTGGAAACTCAAGTGTAAATCCCTTCTTCACTGGTCTGGGAACTATCATAGCTTTCTTGATTTCCATCTCTTCTGCAAGTTGCTCCTTTCTTTCATCTGAAAGAAGTCTGAAAGTGTTTTCTTCCTGCACTTTCACCCAAATAGGATAAGCCCTATGTTCCAACTCATCAAATGTCAAAGCCTTCAGCTTCTGATGTGTCCATCCAACTCCATGACATTTGAGCAACATAAAGTAGAGCTTCCTTCTATCCCTTTTCAACTCAGAGAGAATGTTGCTTGCCTTGTGCTTCAAAATCACCTTACATTCCTTCTGAACTCTAAGAAGAATTTCCAAACCCCATATCTGATCTGAAATGGTCAAGTCTGGATTATCCATACAGCTTTCTTCCCAAGAATTGTACATCTGAACCACCTCTGGCATATCAAAATCAATCTGCAACTTTAAATCTCTCAGCTTTTCCCTAGCAAGCTCATCACCATACTCAAGTCTTTCTGGTTCAACAATCATCACACTTGAATCTGAGCTAGCTCCATCACTTTCTTCTTCAGAAGTCACAACAAATGGTGACTTTTCCTTTTCACCTTGTTCCATCATTTGCTCAGCCAATCTTCTATCAAATTCAACCTGAGCTGCATTCTTTGGAACAATTTCTTCTACCAACTTACCCTTACCCTTATCTGATGGTGCAATTGTTGGTAAGGTAGATGGTAATGCCTGAGTAGAAACATCCTTGATGATAGATGATGACTGGAATACATCACCTCCATATACAGATCTGTCAACGCCCAAATTTCCTCTATCAGCGCCCAAAATACTTCTATCAGCGTCCAAACTTGTCTTGTCAACGCTCAAATATTTTCCCTCAGCGCCTTGTGTAACCTCTCTCAACATATCTGTAAATGATAAATTTAAATTGGTTGGAGAGATCAAGGACGTATCAAAACCTGTTTGTTCCTTCAAAGTAGTAAGAGCTTCAGCAACATCCAATGATTGACCATCTTGACTGCTCTTATCACTCAGATTTCTTTGATCATCCTCCCCTTTAGAAGACTCCTCCATACCTCCCTTTGCATGAGCACTCTCCAAAACAACAATCCTCTCCCTCAATTCCTTGAGTTCAAGGCCTTGGTTACTAACAATTTGTACCAAGTCTGCATTCTGCTTTTGCAAGCTAATACAGACAGCCGTCAATTCCAAAAGAGTCATTGGTTCCAAGCTGCCCTCTTCTGAAATGGGGATTTGACCTCCCAAGTCAGGTTCATTGGGCATGGATGAGGACTTAATGATGGTGGGACTGCCTTGGCCAGCCTCTAAGCCAGAACCAATAGTCCCAGCCTCATCCAGGTCACCAGCCACACTTGTGGTGGTGGTTCTCTCTGCTTCATGGCTAGGACCACCAGAGGAGAACACTCCAGCAGTCCTTTGGCGTTTAAACAACCTATATTCAGGTGGTGTGGAAGATGGTGTAGAAGAAGGTGTAGATGTGGGTTGGTTAAGGGGTGTTTGGGATTGTGATGGTTGGGTGTCAGTGTTGGAAATAGGCACATCAACGCCCACATTAAATGTGTCAGCGTCAAAGGGATTTTGGTCTATTTGCATTTGGTCAGGTGAGGGTAAAGGTTCAGGGATAGGTTCAAGTTGTGGGTGAGGGTCAATATGAGGTTGGGGGTCTGGTTGGGGTTGTGCTGCTGCAATAACAGCAAGCATGGCTGAGGTTAAAGGTAGGTCTCTATGAGGTGGTGAATTCATCTTGGTAAAAATAGCTTTCTTTTGTTCAGGGATTTTATAAAAATCATTGTGATCCCTTGAACAATATCTTTGAGCATCAAAAATCATTTGCAGAAAACGGGGATAAGCTAAAGTCATTTTTGTCCCCTTGTTTTTACACATTCCTTCAAAAATCATTTTAGACCAGTTATATTTTTGCCCTGTTGCAATACACACAATAGCAGTTGCAATGGATCTATTGATCTCATTGTGTGCAGTACATTTGGGACTCAAACATTGAAGGAGAATGTGAATGAGGTACTTCCAGGCTGGGGGAAATTCCTGCTTATGGTACTTATTAAGAGTACCTTCATCAGGAATAGGGTATCCCAAAGCCCTAAGCCCTTGTTCTATTTCAGATATGGGAAGAATGGTTATACCATCAGCATCATTAAGATGCAAGGCCTGGCGTACCAAGGCCTCAGTAACCACCCAAGATCTCCCATGAACAATAGAAGTTAATGTGGTCACTCCATTAACTGTTGAGGAACTAACAGTGTTCCAAAACTGTTTAATGTGTGTGACTGGAATGAGTGGTGCATGAGAAAGAGCATACCTTAATGGGGATGCGTTCAAATACTCCACCATTTGTGTGTATTGAGGGAACAAAGTATTATCAGCAACAAGATAAGCAATCATGTTGTGTTGAGACTTGAACCCCAAATCCAATTCTGCTGAGTTAAATCTTGGTGCCATTGATGAAAGCTGTTAATTTGAAGTATAAAAGATGAAGGTTGATAAGAGAAAAGTGTTAGACAAGAATTATAGATACCCTGTTTAAAAATAGGAGCCAAATTTATAGGAGTGGATGAATGCATGTGATTGGCCCAAAAATAGGCAAAGATTTTCAAAAACTAATCATGAAAATATTGAAAAAGTTATAAGTTATCTCATGCATTTAATGAAAGTAACAACTCCTAAAATTACGGCTTGAAAATATGTCAAAAAGTAACAACTGGGTAGGTCCCATTGATTGTCAACGGTCAAATATAACCCATCAACGCCCAACGGCTATAATCTTGTCAACGTTCGCCTAAAGCCATGTCAGCGTCCAATTTGGTCACAACAACGCTTGGAAAAATCTTGTCAGCGTCCAAAAATAAAATTGTTTTAAAAAGTGAAAAATGACCTTAACAAGTAATTTATCCTAGAGAAGATAACCAAAAGCTGATAATTATCATAGGGCGGCAAGCACTGTCCAGTTATGCACACTTGCATAAGCAAGATAGACATAACAGTCCTCTAGTGTCCCTTGCTAACCAAAATTCTTAACAACCAAGTTACCTTATAAAACCCTTGTTACTCCCAGGTAAGACCCATATCAAAATGATTCCCAAGTCACCCAACAGACCACAACCAATTCTAGGCCAAAAATGTCTTGGCAGCATGCAAAGTTGATATACTATGCATGCTACAGTGCCTCATGGTTTAGTAAAACTAACCCATACTCACCTGTGGACACAATCTAGAATTGTGATAAGAGTATCATATGGATACCCAAAAATCCTAAAGGTTCCTTAAACCTCCCCTCAAACGATGATACATGAGTTTCTCAAAATATATATGAACATTAAAATTTTTTGTCAAGATAGGAATATAAATATTCCAACCATCATCCATAAACAAAAACATGTCCAAATAACTCTTCAAAGATCCATAAGCAACTCTGTATCCAATGGCATAAAGCTACCACCACCTACACATTTAGATTAAAAACCACAAAACTAACATTTGTTGCTGACAGCGTCCCGACAACACTTATCAGCGTTGAAGGAACTCTTGTCAGCGTTAGACAATAATATCTCTAACAACGGCAAAATAACACTTGACAGCGTTACATTTACCTTTGTCAGTGTTAGAAAAATAAAGTGGAAAAATCTAAATCATCACAAAGATCAATAACAATGCATTATCCTGTACATACTTTTACAAAAAGGTTCCAAAACACATATTAAGTGAGATTAACCATTCCAATATTTGTTACCAAATATTGAAATCTTCCAGTATCAAAAGGTTTAGTTAATAAATCAGCCACATTATCTTCTGTGGCTACCCTATCTGGTTGTATTAAACCTTTCTCAAAGCAATCTCTTATAAAATGATGTCTAATTTCTATGTGTTTGGTTTTAGAATGATGTACAGGATTTTTAATAATGCATAAAGTACTGTTATTGTCTACAAAAATCTTGGTATGCATGAAATTATACCCATAATCCAACAGCTGGTTCTGAATCCATAAGACTTGTCCACAACAAGCAGCTGCTGCAACATATTCTGCTTCAGTTGTAGAGTTTGCCACCACTGTTTGTTTCTTGCATTGCCAAGATATCAATCTACTCCCAAGGAATTGACATCCACCAGTTGTGGATTTTCTATCAAACTTGTCACCACCATAGTCACTGTCTGAATATGCAATAAGCTCCAATGGAGAATCTTTTGGGTACCACAAGCCAAGATCTGGATAACATCTTAGGTACCTAAAAATTCTTTTCACAGCAAAAAGGTGACATTCTTTGGGAGTCACTTGATGGCGTGCACAAGCACACACAGCAAACATGATGTCAGGTCTTGAGGCTGTAAGATACATCAATGAGCCAATCATTGATCTATAATGACTAACATCCACATCCTTTCCAGCTCCAATTTTTCCCCAAGGGTTCTCCCGATCCATAGGAGTGGAAGCACTCTTTTCATGTGGAGAAAAACCATATTTCTTCAAGATTTCAGCTACATATTTGTCTTGGGAGATGAAGATACCATCTGCTTTCTGCTGAACTTGTAAACCTAGAAAGAAGTTCATCTCACCCATTGCACTCATCTTGAATTTATCTGTCATGAGCTTGGAAAAGTCCTCACTCATTTTTGGATCAGTAGACCCAAAAATGATGTCATCAACATAGACCTGCACAAGCAACACATGTTTTCCTTTCTTCTTTGTAAATAGTGTCTGATCTATGGTGCCCCTCTTGAATCCATTGTCCACCAAATATGTAGACAAGGTACCATACCATGCTCTAGGGGCTTGATGAAGTCCATACATAGCTTTCTTCACTCTATAAACCTTGTCTGGATTCTCAGGATCTTCAAAACCAGGAGGTTGCATTACATATACCTCCTCAACAATTGTTCCATAGAGGAAAGCACTCTTCACATCCATTTGATAAACAGTGAAGTTCATGCAAGAGGCATAAGCTAGGAAAATTCTGATAGCTTCAATTCTTGCAACTGGAGCAAAAACTTCTTCATAATCTATGCCTTCCTCTTGTGTATATCCCTGAGCTACCAAACGTGCCTTGTTTCTGACCACAATACCTCTTTCATCTTTCTTGTTCCTTAGAACCCATCTTGTCCCAATTGGTCTCACATATCTAGGACAATCAACCAGCTCCCAAACATCCTGTATAGCAAACTGGTGAAGCTCATCTTGCATTGCTTCCACCCAACTAGGTTCTTTGAGAGCATCAAAAATCTTCTTGGATTCTTCTTGTGACAGAAAACATGCAAACAAACATGCTTGTACAAGAGGGGTATCAACCTTCTTGTGTATATTGGCAATAAATCCACCAAGATTTTGATGGGATCTTCTTGTCTGAACTGGAGCCATAACATCACCAATGATCTGAGATGAGGGGTGATCCTTTGCTGTGGAAGTGAGAACTCCTCCTTCAAAAAGTCTGGTGTCCTCAACTTCACGCTCCATGTTGCCAATATCTTCTTCATCAGACTCTCCTTGATCAACAGAAATCTCTTCATGGACATTGGAAGGTCCACCCTGTTCAAAATGGGAAGAGAAAAGATGTGCAAAGGTGTCATCAAACTCTGAACCTTGCTTGTCAGCGTTTGGGCTAACAGCGTTTGAACTGTTGTTGTCAGCGTCTGATCCATCAGCGTCTGAATTGCTCTTGTCAGCGCTTGATTTCCCTTTGTCAGCGCCTGAAGAACCATGCATGTTTGTATTTGGTGGTATTTGGAAACCACCATTACCTTTTCTAGCAGCAGTAGCAGCAGCATAATACTCATCTGTCCATATAGGAAGTGTTACATATTCTTGTGTGGGAGATGACTCAACTGCTGGTGGTCCATCCTTCTTAGCAACCTGTATACCTGAAACATTACCAATTCTCTTTTCCAAAACACTTGAAGTTACCTTCACAATGTCTGGATCAGTAACAGGCATATAATTTAAAGCTCTAGATAAAGGTTCCAAGTCAAACAACCAATTTGGACCACTTTCAGGATCACTAGGTTTACTCTCTAAAAACCTAACATGTACTTTTTCAAGTATACGTTTTTGCTTTTTAATGTAAACCCTATATCCTTTGCTCTGCACTGAATAACCCATGAAGTAGCCTTCATCGCCTTTTGAATCAAATTTACCTAGGGCTTCACTAGTTTCTAAAACAACTACATGACAACCAAAAGGCTTGAGAAAACCAATATTTGGCTTCCTTCCCCAAAGTAACTCATAAGGTGTCTTATTATGTATTTTGTTGACCAATGCCCTATTTTGAACATAACAAGCTGTGTTAACAACTTCAGCCCAAAAGGCTATAGGGAAGTGGGCATCAGCCAACATGGTTCTGGCTGCTTCAATTAGGGTTCTATTCTTCCTTTCAGCAACCCCATTTTGCTGTGGGGTTCTAGCTATGCTAAACTGCCTAGTAATCCCTTTCTTGGCACAAAAATCATCTAACAACTGATTTCTAAACTCACCCCCATTGTCACTTCTAATAATTTTGACCTTATTACCATTCTTCTTCTCAATCTGGGTAATGAAATTAATCAGACTTTGGGCAGTTTCACTTTTCTTGGCTAAAAAGAAAGTCCATGTAAACCTGGAAAAATCATCAGTGATAACAAAACAATATGATTTACCCTTCAAACTTTCTATATTAGTTGGACCAAAGAGGTCCATATGCAATAAGTGAAGTGGTCTAGAACTAGAGTGCACCTGTTTAGATTTGAATGAGACCTTGTGCTGCTTGCCCTTAAGACATGCAACACAAGAGTGGTCATTGTGGAAAGCCTTTTCAGGCAAACCATCAACTAAACCAAGCCTCACAAGTCTATTGATATTCTTAAAGTTTATGTGCCCTAATCTCCTGTGCCAAAGATTACTTTCATCTACTGAGGCTTTAGCATAAAAACATGACATCATTTTATTATTTATCTTAATTCCATTAAGATTCACATTATATATGTCTTTATGCCTTGGTGTTCTAAATTCTATGTATTTCTCCTCAGGGAGCTTGTAATCTTTGCTTAACACCAAGCACTCAGTATCAGTGAAAAGAACCTTATTTTTGTTATCACACACTTGTGATACACTAAACAAATTATAATCCAGTTCTTTTACCAGGAAGACATTCTCAAACCGTAGATTGTTGGTAATAAGGGTTCCTATTCCTGTGATGGTGCCATAGCCCCCTCCAAAGAATACCTTATCACCATCTTGAATAGGAGTGAAATTCGTCAGATAGTCTTCCTTTCCTGTCATGTGCCTTGAGCATCCACTATCCCAATATCCATAATCATTGATCTTCTTCTGAATGCCCTGCACATAAAGAAAACACATTAGTTTTCTTTGGGAACCCAAGCCTTGGAAGACTTGGATTCATTTGGTTGTTCAACAAGAACAGACTTGGTTCTCATAACAACCCCATTTTCATCCCTGTTTGAATGAAATTCCCAGTTAACCCCAACTGGTGTTGACAATGCCTTTGAAATATAATGAAACCTGTTGCATGTCATAGAAAGACCAGTAAAATTAGGGTTTTGGTCTTGTTTTGGTCTCCATGTTAAGCTAGTAGAAGCTTTAGACCTATTTCCCTGTGGTTGCAAATACCTAGGTTTGGCAGTGTGTCTGTCAGCGCTGAAATTTCTCTTGTCAGCGCCACGATTGCCTTTATCAGCGTTGAACCTAGGGTTTGCTACAGGAACCCATTGCCTATTGGACCAAGTGTTTGACTTTTGAAAAGGTCTTAGGCCTTGTGTGTTAGACCCTCTAGAAAAGAATGGGGCTGGTCTAACAGCTTGTGAACTTTTGTTCACAAAGGTATTGGGTCTGACAGTGTTTGACCTATGTTGACTTTTGTCAGTGCTGAAATGGTTCCTATCAGCGTTGACATTGGAAGCGTTGACACATTTGTATGCCAAATGTGAGAAGCTACCACATGTGTAACAAGCTTTTCTAGACATAGTCTTAGGTCTAGAAGCAAAGAAGCCTGTTCCATGGTTACTAACTTGGCTTTTTGGTGACCTAGTATTCCTATACATCTCTGCATACTTAACACTAGGTTTTCTAACAGTTTCTGGGCCAAGGTCAACAGCTTTGCCAGTGGTTGGGTGTGTGATTTTAATAGGTGTAGGATCATGGCTCTTGATTGGTGTGGGCTCATTTGGACTTTCACACAACAACCCTCCCTTAACAAACAAAGTGTGGTTAGCTTTCTTCCACTCATCTAGGTCAGTCAGTTTTTGTTTGTATTCTTCAACTGGGGAAGTCACTCTAGGTGGAGGAATGAATTCCTTCTCTTGAAGTTCTGGCAAGCCAGTCCAAGATAAGTCCTTTGATTGGACACCATAGAAATCCCCAGCTGGTGGTGGAACACCAGTATAATCTTTCATCCCAATCCCACTCATGTCCTTAGAGTCTCTTTGTTTACTAACACACTCTCCTAGAGATTGTGTGGCCTTATCAAATCTCTAGATTTTAAGACTCACATTATCTTTATTTTTGTTAGCCTCCTCTAACTGAGCTATCAAATCAAGATTAACCCTGTTTACTATATCTTGAATATCTTTACTTTGATGTAACTCATGTTTTAAGATATTTATTTGATCCTTTAAATCAAACTCCATTTTCTTATACTCAGCTACTGTCTTTTCTGTTTGGGTAAGAGCAATTTGATAATTAGATACTTTGCATCTTTCAGTACTTGCCTCATCTAATAATTTTACTATCTCTTGATTTAGTTTTTCAGTATTTAAACGACAACCCTTAGAACAGAAAGAATCATCATATACCTCATTATCTGAAGAAGAGGAGGAGTGTGCCATGAGAGCATATTCAACATGCTCTTCTTTAACTTCAGCAACCAAAGCTCTGTCCTCTTCCTCATCCTTAGCCATAAAGTTCCAACTCCAGTCCCATCCTCCAACACCATCAATTTGTTGAACAGCAACCATGGCCTTGGGATCTTGGCTCTTAACCATTTGGCTTGAAGGCTTACCAGCATCAGATCTTCTTGGAGATCTACACTCCCTCATAAAGTGCCCCATCCGATGACAATTGTAGCACTCAACTTTAGATTTGTCAAATCCAGCAACATCCTTAGCATTAAAGGTCATCTTCTTCTTGAACCTTTTGTTGAACCTGTTTGCTCTTAAACTTACAAGAGCCATAGTCCACTTGATGTCCATCTCTTCCAATTGCTCATCACTTATCTGCTCAAGATCTTCATATGTAATCCTTGAATCACTGGGCAAAGAAGCAATGAATGCACACACAGTATCTAGATCTAAACCAGCAGGTTTAATTCTATCAGCGCCAAAGTTGTGAGTGTCAGCGCTTGAGTATAAAGCGTTGACAGGATATGATCCAGCGCTGACAGGCTGTGATCCAACGTTGACACATTGAGATCCAGTGACTGGATGTCCATAGGAGTTCATGGAATCAAATTGGCCTTCACTTTGTGAGAAGAAGGCCATGTTGCTGCTGGAAGATTTATTATCACTCTCCAAAAGCCATTCATTCTCCAACAGTCTTAGTTTGTTGAAGATGTCATCAAACCTGGAAGTCTTGTGGGTGTTATTGACAAGAATGGATTTTGTCTCAATCTTCCATACATCACCAAGGCTTTTGAGAAAAGTAGCATTCAAGTCAGGGTCATCAATCTGTGTTCCCATGAAGGAAAGTTGACTTGTGATGTCAAGCAGTCTACTTCTCACACTGCTGAGATTCTCATTGGGTTGAGCCTTAAAGACAGCATACTCATGCAAGAGTTGCTTCTTCTTTTCTTCTTTTGTGTCAGCATTGCCACCATGTGCTACTTCAAGAGCTTCCCAAAGCTCTTTTGTAGACTCAAAGCGTTTGTATTTGTGATGATTCTCATGACCTAAGGCGTGTTTCATGATGTTCAAGATTTTCATGTCCACCCTTTTCTTGGCTATATCTTCAACAGATACAGCTCTTCCATCTTCAGGCTTTTCCTTCTTATCAGCTTCAGGACAATTAGGAAGAGCTGTCCTTGCGGCAATAGCAGCAGCAATCTTTTGAGCTTTGTTGAATGTGTTCCCATATTCAACAATCTCCCAAAGAGTGTAGTCATGAATAGCTATATATTGCTCAAAATTGGACTTCCAAAGCTCGAAGTTCCTGGCATCAAACATGGGAATTTTGATACTAGGATTTGTGGAGTTGTTTTGTAGCAAAGCAGCAGGTTGATCTGTGCCAGACATGATGTTTTTAGGGTTTTGAGAAATTTAGGGTTTTTAGGGTTTTTGGTGTTTTAGGGTTCTTGCGTTACTTAAAGATCAAAAGTTTCTCAACAAGCTCTGATACCACTTGTTGATCCCAAACTTAGATCGATTAAGCTTTGTGTATACGAGATTAGATCAAGTACTACACGTAGAGAAACCTTTGCTTATGAATAAAGTAACTAAGTGTTATGCGGAATTAACACTTAATCTAAAACACAAAGATGTTAAACAAACTTTCACTTGTATTAGAATGATCGAACTTGATTACAATGAAAGAGGTTTAACTTGCGAAAACTTATGAAAACTGATATTGAACATTAACCTAAAGGCCTTCTTTTATAGACTAAGAAGCCTTGTACAATAAGCTACGTATCAACTATTCTAGGTAAAGATAAACATAGAAAATACATTGTCGTCTCTATCCTTACTAGAAGTATTCTAGAATATAATAAACGTGTAGCTCACATCTTCCATCAGTGCTTGTCTTCAATCTGTCAACGCTTGACTTTAACTTGTCAACGCTTATGCTATCAGCGCTCACTTTGCTCTTGTCAACGCTTGAGTTGTTCTTGTCAGCGTTCAAGTGATCTGGCCTTAATTTATTCCCAACAAAAATTGTCTTCAACATGGGTAAGATTTCTAAGCAACCTTATTCGTATGAGAGTGTTAATGCTATTGATGTTCTCGATGAGGCTTGTGAAGAACATTTTCATGATGCTTGTAAAAGTACTCTTTCTTCTCTACCCAATGTTGAGACCGTTGCCTCAATTGCTCCAGCATTGACTCCTTTTGGAGAAAGTGACTTGGATGATTTCGAAGCTAGCTTGGGTCCTCTCGATATTAAGTATGACAATTTGTCCACCAATTGGGATGAAGACATTCGTACTATTGAGAGACTTCTCAATGAGGACCCGTTCTCTCCTCCAGCTCCTAAAGAGGTGACTAATGATGATCCATCGTTAGTTTCACCATCTATTGAGGATCCTCCCACTCTCGAGCTTAAGGACGTACCTCCTCATCTTGAGTATGTTTTCCTGGAAGACGACGAGAAGCTACCGGTCATCATCGCAAAGGATCTGAAAGAAGACGAAAAAGCTCGACTTGTTGCCGTGTTGAAGAAGCATAAACGCGCTATCGCTTGGAAAATCTCCGACATCCGTGGAATTGATCCTCACTTCTGCACACATAAAATTCTCATGGAGGACGACTTTAAGCCCACAATTCAAAGCCAACGAAGGGTGAATCCTAAAATCCATGAAGTCATCAAAAAAGAGGTTATCAAACTTCTTGATGCGGGTATGATTTACCCTATTTTGGATTCACCGTGGGTTAGTCCAGTCCATTGTGTGCCTAAGAAAGGCGAAATCACCGTTGTGCCCAATGCAAACAACGAGTTAATTCCTACCCGTCTCGTTACTGGGTGGAGAGTTTGTATAGACTACCGCAAACTCAATGATGCCACGAGAAAGGATCATTTCCCTCTACCTTTTATGGACCAAATGCTTGAACGTTTAGCAGGTAATGAATATTACTGCTTTCTTGATGGTTTCTCGGGTTATTTTCAAATACCCATCGATCCCCAAGATCAAGAGAAGACAACATTCACTTGTCCCTATGGCACCTTTGCTTACAAACGAATGCCTTTTGGCTTATGCAATGCCCCCGGGACTTTCCAAAGGTGCATGTTGGCTATCTTCCATGACATGGTTGAGCAAACCATGGAAGTCTTCATGGATGATTTCTCGGTCTTCGGGGATTCCTTCTCTTCTTGCCTTGCCAATTTAGAACGTATGCTTAAGCGGTGCGAAGACACTCGCCTTGTTCTGAATTGGGAAAAATGCCATTTTATGGTAAAAGAAGGCATTGTGCTAGGACACAAAATCTCTAAAGCCGGTCTTGAAGTCGACCGTGCTAAAGTAGATGTCATAGCCAAATTACCTCCACCTTCAACCGTGAAGGGTGTGAGAAGCTTTCTGGGTCATGCGGGCTTCTATCGTCGATTCATTCAAGATTTCTCTAAAATCGCTCGCCCGATGACCCACCTCTTGGAAAAAGATACTACTTTTATCTTTTCTAAAGAGTGTCTCGAAGCCTTCAATCTTCTTAAGGATAAGCTAACTAAGGCACCGGTCTTGGTTACCCCTAATTGAGAGCTGCCTTTTGAATTGATGTGCGATGCTAGCGACTTTGCTATTGGTGCGGTTTGGGCCAACGAGTGAATAAACACTTCCAACCAATCCACTACGCTAGCAAAACAATGACAGGGGCTCAATTGCATTATACGACAACCGAAAAAGAGCTTTTAGTTGTTGTCTATGCTTTTGAGAAATTTCGCCCCTATCTTGTTTTATCCACCACCATCGTATACACGGACCATTCCGCGTTGAAGTACTTGATGACTAAGCACGATTCTAAGCCAAGACTTCTTTGCTGGGTTTTGCTCCTTCAAGAATTCAACATTGAAATTCGTGACAAGAAGGGAGCCGAAAACCTGGCCGCGGATCATTTGAGCAGACTTGAGGATCCATATCAAGGGGATCATCCGAGCAAAGAGATCAATGACTCTTTCCCCCTTGAGACCTTAATGTCTATAAATCTCAATCTTGATGACACCCCGTGGTTTGCAGACTTTGCAAACTACTTAGCGGGTGGTATTCTCATCCAAGGGTTAACATCCCAACAAAAGAAGAAGTTCTTGAATGATGTTAAGACTTACTTTTGGGATGACCCTTATCTATTCAAACAATGTGCTGATCTGATTATTCGTCGATGTGTTGACGGACCGGCAGCTTTTGACATTCTCCAAGCTTGCCACAAAGGACCCACCGGTGGTCACTTTGGTCCCAACTACACCGCTAAGAAAGTGTTTGATTCTGGATTCTATTGGCCCACCATTTATCGTGACGCTCACGAAATGGTTAAGCATTGTGATGCTTGCCAACGTCAAGGCAAGATCACACATAAGGATGAGATGCCTCAAAATTTCATACAGGAATGTGAAATCTTTGATGTATGGGGCATCGACTTTATGGGGCCATTTCCATCCTCCAAAGGGAACAAGTACATCCTCGTCGCCGTCGACTACGTCTCTAAATGGGTTGAAGCTAAGGCTCTTCCTACGAATGATGCGAGGGTGGTTGTGAACTTTTTGAAGCAGCTTTTCGCTCGATTTGGCGTTCCTCGTGCTATCATCAGTGACCGCAGGACTCATTTTTACAACGATCAATTTGCACGAGTCATGGCAAAGTATGGTGTCAATCACCGTCTTTCCACCGCCTATCATCCCCAAACCAATGGGCAAGCCGAAATTTCCAATCGTGGCTTGAAGAGAATTTTGGAGCGTACTGTGGGAGAGCATCGCGCCGCGTGGGCCGATAAGTTAGATGATGCTCTATGGGCTTTCCGTACTGCTTACAAGACCCCGATCGGTTGTACACCTTATCGTCTTGTGTACGGGAAAGCCTGCCACCTCCCAATCGAGCTGGAGCATAAGGCGCACTGGGCCTTGAAGTGGGCTAACTTCGACATCAACAAAGCCGGTGATCATCGCAACGTTCAACTCAACGAGCTAAATGAACTGAGGAATGAAGCTTATGAGAACTCGCTGATCTACAAGGAGAAGACGAAGATCATTCATGACGCTAAAATCAAGAACCGAGAGTTCCACGTTGGTGATCAAGTCTTACTCTTTAACTCTCGGTTGAAGATCTTCTCTAGCAAGTTGAAGAGCCGCTGGTCTGGTCCATTCACCGTCGCCAAAGTCTTTCCATATGGGACCATTGAGCTTTCTCAGCCAAATGGGCCCAATTTCAAGGTGAATGGCCAGTGTCTGAAGCTGTACTTTGGTGAGGACATCTCTCAGGAGATGATTCCATCCCTCACCACGTTCCCCATGAACTAAAATTGGGTCGAGTCAGGCTCATGACTCGGTGAACAAAAACAAGCGCTTCTCGGGAGGCAACCCGTGTTCTATCCTTTACTGCTTTCATAATAAGTGTAGGGGGAGCCCCGCATATGTTTGTTGTCTTGTTTCTTGTGCTGTGCAGGGATTAAAGCTTCAAAGATCCACCTTGATGACTTTTGACGAACCGTGAGACCGTGTTCCTATCTTCCCGGTTCTATCCTAAACTCTTGTGATTCAATATTTCATATTCTATATGTTCACATTGAATTCACTTTAGTTGTCCTTTCCTTAGCAAAATTTAAACAAAGTGCACAATGTACTAAGTGTAGGGGAGTTTACTCCCACATGCTTAAACATTGAGGACAATGTTTATCTCAAGTGTAGGGGGGACTTCTATCGAAGTAAGTGGTCTTTTCCATGAAATTGCCCTCATTTTAACCGGAAAATTTGATTTTTCGACATTTTTCAAAAATTTTAATCTATTTTGGCCTAGTTGTATAGATCTATTTTCCTTTACCATGTTTAGTTTCTTTCCATTGCTAGAATAGTTTTTCAATATAGTGGTTTTAGATTTTTCTTAGTCGTGAACATTTTGACTCAACCCGAGTTTACTTGTCTAAGTTTACTCTAGCTAGTATCCTTAACGTGTTTAAGTCAAGTTTTGCTAGGCTTTTATATAGGGAGCTATAAAACGCGAAAGTCTTAACTCTCACGGGTTAAGAACAAGAACTTTTCGCAAGTTCCTATAATTGATCCTAGAGAGTCGTTTATCAAGGGAACTTTAAAATGCGATTTCTAAAACTTGAAAAAGTCCAAGAATTTGCAAGATCCTATAGGCGACTCGAAAGCCCAAAACTTTGATTTAATAGGCTAAGCATCCACGAGTCTCATTCCTTGAGATTTTAAATTGTGGAGAACGAGAGATGATAGAGTCAATTATAAGTTCGGTATTCTTTCGTGAATTTATGTGAGTTAATTATAAGCCTATTCTCCCTCCGCTTGTTAATAAATTTATCTGCAATAAATAAGGCTGTACGATTTAAAAGGTTACTTAGCTTCTAGCCCCAGATCGTTTAAAAGTTGCTCGGTACGGATTAGAGTTCATAGCCAAGGCATAACTTATTGAAGCGGGATGCGAAGATTGGCGAGTCCGAAAAGGCCCTAACAAGGCATGAGGGCTACATTTTGTTGCTAAAGATCCAAAAGTGATGTGAAGAATCATTTATCGAAAATCTATATGAAGGATCAAGACACACGACGAAAAGCAAGAACTCCCCAAAAGTCATGGAGAAGTCTATCCAAAAAGACCCTAACAAGGTATGAGGATAAATAGATCCAAGTCCTAAAAAGGAGGCGGATCGTTGTATATCAAAGTCCAAAATAAAGATTGGAGAAAAATTAAGAAGTCGTGGTCCAAAGATGAAGAATCTCTCAAAACTTCAAGTGAAGAAATTCCTATTATGAAGAGAAGACCATTATTTCAAGAACGTCTCTCAAAGATTCGAAGTATGAAGTCGCTGCCAAATATCGGTCCGAGAAAGGTCTCAAATCGTGAAGCGAGTTATGCCAAGATATGAACTTTATGAGGTCCCGAGAAGCAGTTTTAAAAGATTTGGTCCTTTAGCTAACTATTGATTAAATCGTTCACTTTATTTTCGGACTAAATAACTATCGAAATAAGTCAAACAATGCATCCTCGTGATCATTCAAGACAAAAATAAAATATAAGAGATACACCTAGGAATAAGGGAGTCTAAGTGAATAATTGGCCCACATGAGTTTGTGATAGTTTGCTAACTTATAATGACAATGATCTCGTTTTTAAGCTTGGTATGGGGAACGTGAAACTTGAGGATGATAAATGTTCATGGCCGCCAAAACCCAATGTAAGATTTTAATTTCTTTACTTATTTCTATCTTTTATGTTTAGTATTTAATAAAGGCCAAGGTAGGTTATTTATGATGAAAAATGTAAACCGTGCTTTAAAATTAATGCATTGCATGAGGGCATTGCAATGGTCAAGTGTAGGGGATTTAATAAGTGTGAAAACACTTATATTTTTACTACTTATTTCCAATAATAACAAGACCAAAACGTGTGATTTATGTCGTAAAAGTCGGAATTATGCGTGGTTTGTGTTTTTATTGTGTTTTAGGACCAAAATATGAAAAAGGAAGAAAACACGGGTTTTCACGGGCTTTTATCGAAGAAAACGGGAAAAGACGAAGTGAAAAGATCAAGAGTGCAAAAAGAACGGAAGTCCAAGGCCTATTCTGAAGATTTATCGAAGAAAAAGTCAAAAGACGGAAGTTTAACGAAGTCGAAGAACTTAAGTCTAATAGAAGAAGAAAAATTAAAAGACAAGTTCAAATCCCGAGACGACAAAGACGAAGAATTAAAGTCGAGTCGAGAAAACGTGAAGAAAGCAAGAAAGAAGATGCAACACATGCACTCCTTCCACCTTCCCTATAAATACCCTCCTAATAGTCATTAGGAGGGTGGTTAGATTTTAGTTAATTTTTCACTTTTTCTTAGTTTTCTCTAGTTTTAGAGAGAGAAAGTCTTAAACTTTCTCTCACTAAATTTCATCTTTTTCTTAATCTTTCAAGATTAAACACTTTGTATTGCTTATTTTTATTAATCAAGTTCTATTTTAAGCTTTTATTTCTTAATCTCATACTACTTTTCTTTGATTTAAGATTGATTTTGGTGCGATTATCATGTGATCCGTGTTGTTCTAATTGATTTCGTGCTTAAAAAGTTAATCTTTTGATCATTTCATAAGTTTTCATTTGATTAAGCTTTAAGACTTTTGTGCTTATTGGCTTATTTTTATGATTAGCTTATTTAGTTTATAAAAATATTCCTTAAAAAGTTTATGTTTTTATTGTTTAATCTAAAAAGTTGCTTAATTTCGAGTCGGATAAGTTGATTAGAGTGCTTATTTGATCCGGTTTAGGCATTGATTCGGGTTAGTTTTGTGATAAGCTTATTATATAGCTTATTCACTTGCTTAACCGAATTCCACAATTTTAGGAAGGGGTACAAACTCCCCTTTCCGATTGCCCCATTCCGAGCAGACCACCCTTTCCGATTGACCAATCGGAAAAGGGTTTCTCCTTTTCCGATCTGCACCCTTGAGTATTCCAATCAGGTTAGGTCTTGAGTATTTCGACGGTAACATTTGTCCTGTATTCCGATTGGGACTTTGAGTGACCTTCCGATTGGATTGTTTCGCATGTATTCCAATTTGAGCCAGTTTAATATTCCGATTGAGTGTATTATTTCACATTCCGATTGAGTGCTATTCCCTAATATTCTGATTGATACCTAGCTCTACATTCCGACCACCAGATCGGAAAGTATTCCGATCTGGACTTTTATCGTCCATTTCGATTGCACTGCTTCTTCCATATTCCAATTGGGATTTGTTTAGTTTCTTGTTTTTGCTAAAATTTTCTAAGTGTTAGTTTTATTTAGTGAACTCATTTTGCCTTAGTGTTTACATAGCTTTTATGTTTACTCGTCATTTTAATATTAATCTTTTAACTTCCATTTTACTCAATGACACTTTAATTACTTGCTAATAGTTTAAAACAAACATACCAAACCATTCTCTTGATTCACCAAAAGACGATTGAGTCGCACTTAAGACCGGTTTTCAATTCGAAAAGATTCGGACGATAAGATTTTATACAAGGGTAATACCAAGTATTAGCAACTCTTAATCATAATGAGGTAATGACTACAATATCTAGTATAAACGTAGTCACGTCATGTTTGCCTCATCTCGTACTTCGTGCTTAAGGTATGACCAAAATACACGACGTAAGTCTTTTAATAGTTAGTCTACAATTTTATAGCCTTTGAGTCTAACCCTTGGTTATTGTATCGCCTCCTCTTGGTTAAGTCTTAAGACTGTCTTTGATGAAATAACCAAGATAAGTGACTTAATACACTGGATAATATAAAACTTACTTAAGTGAGTATTAATAATTTGGAAAATCATGACAAAATTCGTATAAAAGGAAACATGTAAACTTCCCTTTATAACAAGTTACTAAAACAATGAATTTACCATATTTTTAAACTTTCAATAAATAAAACATATGTCTCGGTTTCATGAATCCACCGGTAATTCAAAACCAAGATACCCATTGTTTTAAAACATTATACCAGGCTTCATAAAGTGACATAGGTTTGTTCGATCAGGTTTTCCTCACACCTCCTGCGCGTACCAACAGAAAACTCAACCGAACCTTGCTATGTCACATTTGACTCTAATGCAGCTGGCCAGCTATAAAAGCTTGTTAATAAGCCTTTCTTCTTTAGGAAATCAGAGACATCCTCCTTTTTTAGTCTAGTGATATCTAACTAAAACTTTATTAAAATAAAATAACAACTAGTTTTCTAAAATAGTTATAGGGTAAATAGAATATTAAGTCAAAAGACCTAAAATTTACTTACCCTAGTTAGACCGGTTTAATTCTTGAAAAACATTTTGCATTTAATACAAGATAAATAGTTTAAGTAATAAATAAAAAAACCATAGCAAGAATATGACAAGACTAATATATCACATATAAACTATAAATAAACAAGATATTTACCATAAATAACTTATTTAGGGAACTAAATCAAGAAAATCTAGAAAATCCAATTTTAAATTTTTGGCTAAATTCTGTTTTAAAAGGCCAAAATGGTTAGAAGAAGTCTTCCCCAGCCTTTGGCTAAAACTAAAAACTTGTGTAGAATATAGTTTTTTGTGACCTATAAGGAATCGGCCTCTGAAAGTATACATATTATTTTATAAAAAATATATTTTGTTCGGGTGTCAAAAATTCCAGCCCTAAAACGATTTTATAAATCCCCTCTTAAGCATATATACACCAATCCAATTAGCGTTTTCTTAATCTCATAGCATTCCTAAACATGTAAAAAAACTAAATCATGCATTATAACAATTAGTAATCATGGTTTATAGATATAAACGCTCTAAACATGCATAACATACCAGAAAACACGTAAATTGCACACGTAGGTGCAATTAACGTATTTCTATAATCTAAAAAGCATGAAAACTCATTTTTTCAGAATATTATGGATTTAATAAAATCTAGTTAAACTATTTAAATATCTTCAGTTAAATAATAATTAACTATTCAAGAAAAAATTACTTTTGCACCGGTTTTAGATGTTTTTTTATGTAATTACATGGCATAGATTTGGCTCGTGATGCCACAGTTGGAATTTAACAACCTAATGTATCTAGCATACACGCATCAAGAGTAAATGCATCGAACAAGATCATACAACTATGATACAATGTAATTAATATAAAGATTAAGTATACATACCTTAACTCTAAGAACGATGATCAAGAACACGAAGATCACCAACCAAACGAAACCTAACTCCGTTTATACCCAAACCGATTACCACAAACCAAAGATCGTGTTAGATCTTCTATAAGATAGTCCATGCGACACTTCAATAAATCACCTTCGATTGCTAGATCTTGATTAAGTTTATACTTAATAAAAATCAAACCCGAAAAACCCTTTAGGTTACTTCTTGCCGTCGACCACCACAAAGAAAAAGGGAGAGAAAGTTTGGTTTAAGGTTATGAAACAATGAATCATATTCATGTGTTTATATACTAGAGCCTTGGGATTAATTATGGTAAAGATCTCATCTTAACCTCCAAGTAATTAATCTTTCTAGAAGAAAAATTAACTTCTCCTCCCTTATTTTTCTTGTAGTCGGCCGAACACCCCTTTGGGGTGTCTTGGTTTGACTTTTTGACTTGCTATATACTTAATTATGTAATTACACTAATTAACTTAAAATATTAAGTCTTAATAATTAAACCTTTTTAAGACTTTTAACTTATTAATTAATTACCAATAAGTATACACTTTAATCAAACTAAGTTTACACAATAAATATAGTCATATTATATTATATAACTTAATAACAGATAAGCTTGATGTATAAGTGTGTGACCCCATAGGCTCACGTACTCCTACTTGTATAAAATATTAATTATGACTTACGCACATCCCAACACTTATATACTTTCTAATAAGAAGTAGGTTCAAAACCTTTTTCTAATCGAGTTGTAAAACAAAAATTATCGGATTTAAGATTTACATTTAGAATCAACAACAAAGCTATTACTACATCCGTCCCAAAATAAGTGTCTAGTTTGACTTTGTTAGAGTCAAACTGACTCAACTTTGACCTTAAATATTTTCGCATGTGTTATAGAATAATTGATGTGAAATATATGAATGGATTGAGTTTTAAAGCTATTTTCATTGGTATACTTTTCATCAAGTTCTATATGATACAAAAATATATATTTACGGTTAAAGTTGACAAAGAAAGACCGAAAAAAGTCAAATCGAACACTTATTTTGGGATGGAGGGAGTATAACTTTTTAAGAATAACAGAAGAACTTTCATACCTTTTAATAGGTTTACTTGATCATGAAAAGTATCTAATTTGGGCATTTCTTGTAATTCTTCCTCAAATATAATACTTTCATCTTGAGAAGTTGCAGATGTCTCATTCTCAGTAGCAAACGAATTGAAACCATGAGAATGCCCCAAACATCCTCAAATAGGTCAATATTTGTACTGTTTGTCTGAGAAGAGTTGCTACCCTCTTTCTCGGATTTACTAGCTTGATCCTCATATATAATTTCTTAATTTTTTTTACATGATCCAGATCTTGACTGTCATGATTATCATAGACCTACTTTTTAGCTTAAAAGGAAATACATTCTCAAAAATTTTAACATCTCTAGAAAATATAAATTGTTTCCTTTCAAAACTAAACAACTTATAACCCTCCTTTTTGAAAGAGGAGTATCCAACAAAAATAATTTCTCTCTAGACCTACTTTTAAGCTTAAAAGGAAATACATTTTCAAAAATTTTAACATCTCTAGAAAATATAAATTGTTTCCTTTCAAAACTAAACAACTTATAACCCTTTTTGAAAGAGGAGTATCCAACAAAAATAATTTCTCTCCTTTATTACCAAACTTATTAAAACTATTAAGTATAGTAGAAAAAAAGACACCCAAAGACTTTAATATGTTTTATAGAAAGATTCTTATTGAAAACAAGATGATAAGGAGAACCACCATTCAACACAAAACTAGGCAAGCTGTTAATAAGATAATAAGCAGTTAAAATACACTCATACCATAAATATATGGGAAGCCCCCTTTGAAACATAACAAATTTGGAACATTAAGCAAATGCATATGTTTATTTTCCACAATCCTATCATGCGATGGTGTAAGAACAAGATGTTTGATGAACAATACCATTTTTAGCACAAAAGTTAGAAAATTATTATTTACAACGTCAGTATCATTATCACTTTTAAAAGTCTTAATGGTTTTTTAATTGATTTTTAATCAAGTTAAAGAAATCATTAATTAATGCAATCAAACACCTTATCCTTAAAATTAAGCAAGTACACCCACACAACTCTGGTAAATTCATCAACAATGGTTAAAAAATACTTATGATTTTCCTTACTAGAAACCATGTAAGGACCTCAAAGGTCAAGATGCAAAAGTTCACCAAGAACAATGGACTTAGGATCACTAAGAGTGAAATGTTTTGTGGTCTATTTATCCTTTTGAGAAATCTCACAAGGGTGATTAATTTGATTATTAAAACAATGTCATTTTTAACACAATTTTGGACTTGGTCAATAGGATGACCAAACCTATTATGCGATAAATTTTTAGACAAAGTATGAACCACATGAATGTTATTATTTAAGATACCTTCATTATTTATAAACTAGTATAAACCTCAAGATTGTTTACAAATCCCTAGAATTTTCACATCCATAAAATCCTGAGATATAAGAAATCACCTCGACATATCAAAACCAATAATACAGTTATCCCTAGCCACTTTATAAACGAAAAAAAGTGTAACACAATACTCTAGTACTACCAACAAGTCATATAATTTCAAGAAATCAGTTGCGGTCAAATTTCCAACCTTAGTAATAAAAGCTTTTGTCCTAATTCAGATGAGACACTTTTATTCTAAGGTAGAAAATATCAATAACATTAACTACGTCTTATCAATACATGTAAGATGTTGATTAGCACCAAAATAAAAAATAATACATACATGTTCAAAGCACACCTACTATTATTGTTAGAAAAATAAATCTTTTTAAATTTTGTTTAAAAAGGTGATTTTATTAAAAATAATACCTGTCATATTGGCATGTACATCTTTCCCAACTTCATTAATTGAATTTTCCTTAATTAAAGAAATAAGTTTTATAATATGTTCATCAAAGAAGCTGAAGCTAACAGAATTATTGCTATTCATAAACCTTTTTTAAAATTATGATTATTATGAGTATTACCAATATAATTATTTATCTTTCAAAAATTACTAGGATAGCCAATCAACTTAAAGCATATGTTAATAGTATGACCATTGTAACCATAATGTTCACAAACCAAGGTAGGTCCACCATTACCCCTTCTATTCCTAGTGTTATTTCTAGTCAAGTTATTAGGTCTGAAAGAATTTCCAAAAGTTTGGGACCTTTGAAATTCTCTTTGTTGTTGAAACTAGAGTTGAACATAAAATACAATGACCTCTAAGAGGTGCAAGCGTTTGAACCAGTGACAATAGCCCTATGAGATTCCTTAGTGGAAATAAAGGCATAAGCCATTTTGCATCGGGAAAAGGTTCTATGGACATAATATTACTCTTTAACTACATATATGTATCATCTAACCCCATTAAGAACTACATTAATTTCATAACTTGATTATTTTATTTAAAATCATCAGCATCATGCGAAGTACATCTAAGAAGTTGAACAAGAGCGTCAAATGGTTTCCACAAAGTACTTAGTTTATTAAAATACTCAGCCACAAGAGCTCCATTACGGGTCAAAGAATTAATTTTATTATAAAGATTAAAAGTATAAGTACCATCATCTCTATCAAAAGTTTCTTTTAACTCATTCAAAACTTCAAAAGCTCTTTTAGAACAAATTTGACCAAAAAAAGAATCTCCTATGACATAGATTTCAAAATCTAAACCAATACCACAACATTTACTTAATCCCACTGTCTACCCAATACTTCATCAGTTTTAGACTTTTTACAAGTATTGTCTATAATACCAGTTTTATATCTTTCCTCCAAAGCAAGAAGCATAGCATAAGACCGCACATTATAGTTTTTAATACCTTTAGGTTTTATAGACACACCAGTAAGTGTACAAGAGTCATTAGGATGCAAGTGTAAAGGATTACTAATATCAAGCTTGCTAATCATAGTAACATTATTATAGGATGTATACACACGAAATACTAGAACAAGAATAAAGATGAAGATTGAAACAAAAAGAAGGTATTAGATTAAGAAGAGAGAGAAAGAAAAATACAAAAGAGGTGTTTTTCTAGTGAGAGAAACAAAAGGAATTTCTCTCTCTAAAACTATGAAAATGAAAAACACACTCACACACAAATGAGGTGCTAGGGGCCTTTTATACTACAAGTGTAATGTATAGAAGGCCTTCCTCATTTGTGTGTTCGGGACTAATTCCCGTTACATACATAACATAAACTAAGAACTCTCGACACCGTTGAATAGCATTTTCCACGAGCTTGACAACGGTATATTATATGACCATCACTTTAAATACGGCAAACAATATCCCCCTAAGGGGTGGTCATTTTTTTTTGAACGACGAGTTAGTAGTTAGTGATTCGAGCTTACTATGACATCCAATTGGGCAGTATGCAAGCCTCGAATCTTCTCCTTTGGGGATAAACCCCACTCCCGCTTCTTAATTCGAGCCCCTGAAGGTTCTTGGTGAGACTCGAACTCCATACCTCTCCAAGAATACCTCCCCAAGGTTACCTTTGGTGGCCAACTGAGCTAGCTCAGCTGGTTTCCTAAGGGGTGGTCATGTAATATGTGACTTCACTTCTTTGATGTTACAAACTTTGAAGCTCGTTGTCTTGAGAGTTCTTTCATAGTTCCTTTCATGACTTGTGATCTTGGATCTTTGATCTTTGCCTTGAATTGATCTTGAAACTTTGCCAACTTGTGTTCTTGTGTCTTTCCCCACATACTCATATTTTGTGTTGTCTTGAACGCTTGTTAACAATCTCCTTTGATCATCAGAGTAGCGGAAGTCTTTGTCTTTAGATGTTATTTAGCTTTCTTCAATTAGTTAAGTATGTGGCCTTGAATTGCGACTCTTGAGATAGCGCCACCGTTTGCATTCCTTCGGTTTCCCATTATACCGTACAAGTACTGTACCTGTGATTAGGTAAATTCAAAGAACTTCCTTGACAGGGTTTCCGGCTGTGGTAGCCATTCTAGTTACTTGAACATCTCGAAAGATAGTTCATAGTAAAGGGTGAATCATGCAGTTCCATTCTGCTGATTAAGTCGTCAATTCATTTCCTGGAACAAGTTTGAATCAATTAAGAACGAAACCATTGTTGCTTTCCAGTTGACACAAGTTTGATTCGTATAGAATCTCACAAGTTACCTACCGTAGTGCTGTTTGATGATGACACTGGAAGGATTTCCATTTTTCACAGTAAGTACTAAGAAGTATTACTCTGAATGTTCTGGAAAGATCATAAAGATATTACGTCGAGACCTGGAACGAGTTCGAATCAAGAAAGAATCAAACCACTATTGCTTTCCAGTTAGCATATGTTCAATTCAAGTGAATCTTACATATGACCTACCACATTACTATTTGATGTTAACACTGGAAGGATTTCCATTCATCACTGTGAATACTAAAGAGTATCACTCTGAATGTTCTGGCAGTATCACAAGGATAGTGCGTAGGACTCTTTAAATTATCGATTGTGTTCTAATGATGAACAACAATTGATATATGGAATAAGTGTCCTAATGAGATTTTTGATGGATCTCGTTGGCTCTAGACTCTATAAGTACACGTTTATTTGGTGATCGGAGGTTGGAGAAGACTGCCACCTTTTCAATATCTACTATCTCGGAGTGACAAAGTTGATAGAAATAAGTTGAACTCCGTGATAATAAAACAAACTTCTTTTGAGAGAAGCTTGAGTAGGCTGGAAAGGGTTGTGCATTGCATCACTGGGTCCATGATTCTTTCTCTTCAACATCAGAAATCAACTAAGTGATTCTAATAATGGATGAGTTGACCTGGTTTCTGCCTTAGTTGCATGGAGGGTTGCTTTCTTTACACCCTTTATCCATACATTTCTTTTTCATTCTTCAACCCCTTCAATGCTTACCAAGACGTCATTACTAGCACCTTGTTGTGATTGTTCCAGTGCTAGCTTAAGTCATTGGTTGACATTTTTCCCGTACACTCAATTAATCCATCATTCCTAAGGACTACTAAGTTCTAATGGATTGTCCCTGGGAAGATCCCTCCGGTTCTGGTTGGATCATAGGACGAATACCGAACCACCTTTTAACACCAATACCATTGTGAATCAATGCTTGTGGGGTATAGATATCGTAACCAGAAAAACAGATTGAAAAGGCAATCAAGGTGTTAATGAAATCAATGTTTACACCTTGAAAGTTTTCTATAGCACCAAAACGCTCCCCTACATATGTGCATCATAAAAGGAAAGGTTTTTGCACATATTAGGAAGAGAAAGCACTTATATCAAAGATCTTAACCAAGATGACACATTTTGATCACATTTTATCACTATTCTCCCCCTCAAAAATTGCATGTGTTTGTGAAATTTTTGATATACTAGTGATGTAACATGGAGAGAATAATGTGTCAAAACAAATTTGGAACTATATGTTATGGGATTTTTATACTCCCCCTCGAAAAAAGATTTTGATTAAAATGGGGAAGTATATGAGCACACAATTTTGAAAGAATTTGAATAAAACATTTGAAAATATCTTGAAAAATTGTGCTAACCGAGAAAACTGAATTTCCCGTTGTTGAGGAAAGATGTACATAAATGAAAATTTTCCTTGTGTTCATGAGCTTAAAACTTTGAATGTTTAAATATAAGCTCATGACCAAGAAAAATTAATTTCCCGTTGTTGAGGATAAGTCGTAGACTTTCCTTTCTTTGGAGGCCGGGTTATAGTCTGACATGTGACTATAAACCATTGTACAGAAGAAAATAGAAAAGACATGTTTTGAAAACATTTGAACTCTCATTCGAACTTTATGTACATACCCGTGTCGTTATTGAGCGACAATTCTAAGTACGTCCATATTATCGATTCTGAGAGACATGTCGAAGAAGAATATTTTTGGTATTTTGAAAGATTTTCGCATTTTTTATTTTGTTTATATAGGTTATTGTATTTTGATTTTCTGATAGATATATACAAGGTTATTGCTAATGTGCAAGACGTTCAAGCTCATCGGGAGTGAAACTACGCATACCAAGTCGACGAACCAATAATTGAAATCTGTCTTGGGAAGAGCTTTGGTGAAGATGTCGGCTAGTTGGTAGTCCGTCTTGAAAAAATACAGTTCGATCGTTCCTCTTTCCACGTGCTCCTTTATGAAATGGAATCGGACAACTATGTGCTTGGTCTTGGAGTGTTGGACCGGGTTGCAGGATATGGCAATGGCTGATTGTGAATCACAATAAATAGGAACTTTGTTAAAGTGAAAGCCATAATCCGTGAGTTTTGTTCTCATCCAAAGGACTTGAGCACTACACACGGATAGAGACATATATTCTGCTTCTACGGTGGAGAACAGCATAAAATCTTGCTTTCTTGAGGACCAGCTCACTAGCTTCTCGCCTAAGAATTGTGCTCCACCGGAGGTGCTCCTGAATGTATCATGACACCCTGCATGGTCGGCATCTGAAAACCCGGTTAGATTAAAACCAGAATCCCTCGTATACCAGAGACCCATGTGAACGGTTCCCCAGAGATAACGAAAGATCCTTTTAACCTCTTTGAGGTGCTTCTCGGTTGGCTTAGCCTGGTACCGAGCACATAAACAAGTAGCATGCATAATGTCTGGTCTGCTTGAGGTTAAGTACATAAGGGACCCGATCATACTTTGGTATTTTGTAGCATCTACAAATGTCGCTTTCTTATCCAAATCAAGCTTGTATTTAGTGTCCATTGGAGTACCAATAGGATCACAGTTTTCCATTCAAAATTTCTTTAGAATTTCGAGCACATATTTGGACTGATTTATGAAAATACCACGGGGGATTGGTTAACTTGGAGACCAAGGAAAAACGTCATTTCCCCCATCATCGACATTTTGAATCGGCTTTTCATAAGGTCGGCAAATAATATGGAATATTTTGGGTTAGTAGAACCAAATATTATATCATCTACATAGACCTGAGCCACCAAGATGTCGTTGCCGTAGTGCTTGATAAACAACGTTGGATCAATGGTTCCTTTGCTGAAGTGATTTTGGAGAAGAAATGATGATAATTCGTCGTACCATGCCCTCGGTGCTTGTTTCAAACCATAAATTGCCTTTTTCAACTTGTAGACATGGCTTGGATGTTTGGTGTTGATGAAGCCTTCAGGTTGACATACGCACACATCTTCTTTTAACGGCCCATTCAAGAAAGCCATCTTCATGTCCATTTGGTACACAGTGAACGATTTGTGTGCAGCGTATGCCAAGAAAATCCTAATAGCTTCCATTCGAGCAACCGGGGCGAAGGACTCTACGAAATCAATTCCTTCCTGATGCTTATAACCTCTCACAACTAACTGAGTCTTGTTCCTAATGACCGTTTACTCCTCATCCATCTTGTTTTTTAATAACCATTTTAGGGTAAGGGGATCGATATTGTCCGGACGTGGTACTAACTCCCATACATGAAGCCGGATGAATTGATTGAGCTCTTCTTGCATAGACTAAATCCATGAAGCGTCGGTCATTGATTCTTTAACATTTACTGGTTCCATTGTGCTGACTGATAGTGCATAGATACACATATCGCCATCGGTACGCAACTGATTTCGTGTCGAGACTGGTCGTGAGAGGTTGCCAATCACTTGAACTAAAGGATGATCCTTAGTCCATTTATGTTCATGTGGAAGTGTATGAGAAACTTGATGCAAGCTCGACGGATCCACATATGGCGTTGAAGGCTGAGTGGTACTTGTGGAAGCCGCAAATGGATTAACAAACTCATGTTCGTTAAGCATCGCATTGTTTGCATTTTCAGCAACTATTTCATTCTGAAGATGAACATGATTAGGAATTTGCTGAGAATGTTGTTGAGACGCGTTAGCAGTAAAAGAAGTGTTTGGAATATTTGGAGGCAATATGGTTGATGTTGACGTAGATGGTGTAGAAGAAGATGCCGTTGGTGTAGATGTAATTGGAGTTGCAGAAACCACAGTAGCAGGTACAGCCGGGCCATTTTGAGTAACACCTAATGACGAAGGACCCTCCATATATTCATCATAGATTGGCCCAAATAAAATTTCCAAATCATGTTCTAAGGGTTGTAACGATGATATTGCTGACGGTGCATATTGAAGCGCGAGTCCTGAACTATCATGGCCAGAAGTCTGACCTTGAAGCTCGAAATGTGAACTTCTATGTTGAGATGCCATTCTCGAGAATTCATCAAAGGTAACTGTCACACCCCACCATGGCGGAATATGGGGCGCGACGTATGGATATCATCACAACAATAGCGTGTCTACAGAGATAACTAAATGAAATAAGAAATGTCATAAAATGGTGACACAATTATAAATGTCATGACAATATCTCAACAATGAAGGAGTCTGGGTAAGTAGGTAACGGTCCTACCGCTTACCTGAGACAAACAATTAACATAAACAAAGCAAACATATAGGTGTCAATAAAGTATCACTTATACAAACATCAAATAAAGACTAAGAGGAAAGGGGGTTCCTCCAATGCAATCCTAAGCCTCCCAGCTAGCCACTCCTAATCTAACGCTTAACCACATTCTCACCTGAAAGAGACACTAAAACACATCAACATAAAGTTGGTGAGAGTCATAGGTCTAGACTCCAACTCCAAATCAATTATAAGTTGTGAATAACAACCATTAACAAAAGAACATATGGACAATGTGCTACAATTATGTATTAACAACTAGCATTTAAGATTAACCAATCACCACAAATCCAAGGCTCCAAGCCTTACAAATAATCAAAATTCCAAGGCTCCAAGCCTTACCAATCACCATGGTCCCATAGGCGCTCATACACCTATGAAACAATCCCAAGGCCACGCCTTGTCAACATCCCATTGGTACCAAGTCAAACCACAATAACAATCAAGAATCACATAGCAGTTAATCACATAAGTGTACACACAAGTCCATCACAAACTATAAAAACATTCACAGCATTAGTTACAAAACCATACAGTGTCTCTTCCATCCCATCTGGAAGTCCAAATAATTATAATCATAAAAACATGGGACTATGACACTCACCTGAACAAGCTTCTCCAAGTATCCGCGCTCTAGCAAAAATCTAAACACACAAACGTATACAATCAAGACATGAACCACATACCAAAATGGCTCATCAATCTATGATGGATATCCAACCTTCTCCTAAAACTTAACCCTATTTATATGCCATATGTATCTCATTACACCCATCTATAAAGCCCTTAACTTAGTTTAGTTCATAACTCGTCCCGTTAACATTTTACCCAAAACAGTCTCGTTTTTAATACTTCAAACTATGGGTCGAAAACCCTCTTAACCAAAATAACATGCCCTGTAAAAGAAACCCTATTCCATTACATGTGTTAGATAACTCTCCTATTTGGCATCAACCTTAAAGCTACTGTTAAGGTCTCCATATATATATATATATATATATATATATATATATATATATATATATATATATATATATACTTTTACCTATCTAGAATTTACTGATTTTGAACATATGAAAAGTTTGTTATGACCAGAAGGTCTTAACATATTCCATTTACTTAGCCCCACTCCAGATCCTTTATATAATATATAAAATAACTCTCATATTCGTTTTAAGGTCTATCTATAACCATAAGCACCCTAACCAACTCAAAACATAAAATGTAAACAAGCTGATCCAAAAACTGCTTTGACACTTGACTGATGTAACCTGTTTTTGACCCACTTCCTGACCTCCAATTCAATTCTCGTTTCTTGCATTTGAAAGCCAATTCAATTACCTTTTCAGGGTCATAACATTCGAAACATAAAAGTTTGTAGAACTCTAGCTATTATCAAAACAATGGACCAAACATTCTGCCCAGTTTTAAAAAACGAATTTAACACAACTAGTCTAATTAATTATCTACATCATGTATAATTATTAACCCTAATTAATCTAAACATGTTTATATAATTAAAATACAGAAGTTATGTTTAACCTAACCCGAGAGCCATCATCTATTGATTAATTATATGATTAGATTAATCAAAATCATACATTAAAGAAGAGTTTTAAAGATTTTACCTTAGAAATCAAAGGAAGAAATTGTCTTTGATGAAACCTAATTCCACCATTGTTAAAATTCGACTACGAGATGTTATGGGGGTGAAAAATCTGATTATTTTGGTTATGGGATGGGTTTGGTTAAGTCCTAAAGTCCCCCTAATCCCATTACTAGTCCATTGGGCCTGCTTTTTGGGCGTTTTGGTTATTTTCTTTCTTCCTTTTCTTTTGGCTGCCCAAACCAAGCCCAAAGCACCTAAAGATCTGGTTTTTAACCTTATTTTATAACTTATATTATTTTTAAACTAAAGCTCACATTCGGGTTACTTCCGGACCATAACCCGAAGCCTTACGTTGGTTTTTCGACTTTCTACGTGATTTCCCCGAACTAACTGTCATTTCAAAAAGTTTCTAATTATGGAAAGTATCTCTAAAACTTATCATAAACATATAATATATACTTAATACATACATACAACATACGATACGTACACGAAGCCTTGTAAAAACGATATCCAAACGTTCTCGCGGTTCATTTCTGAACTCATTTCATTTCATTTCATTTCCAACCCGTACCAGGATTTACAAATCATTTACCTCATTTCGTCCATTCTCATCCCCAAAATCACACATATAAACACATAAATCACATAAAACACATAGTCACACAAAATACCCCAAAAATAAGACTAAGTGACGAACCTAAAAAACCGGGGTTGTCACATCACTCCCTCCTAATAGAAATATCGTCCCAAGATTTACTCCTTAGGATCATCATTAGCAAATATATAAGGATACTTGTTCCTCATAAACTCCTCCCGTACCCACGTAAACTCTAGTCCACGTTTCAAATTCCATATACCCATAACTACGGTATATTACTTTTTCCAACGTCTTAGCTTCACGATCCAAAATCTCTACCGGCTATTCGATGAAAAGAAGACTCGTATCCATACTAATATCATCTAACGGTACTTGCAAGTAGATTCTTGCTAAGCATTTCCTCAAGTTTAATACATGAAATACATCACGCATACTACTCAAGTCTCCCAGTAATTCCAACCTATAAGCCACTGGTCCAATCCTTTCGAAGATTTCGAATGGACCCACGATTCTAGGTGTTAAATTCCGTTTCATCCTAAACCACGTCACTTCTTTCCATGGTGAAACCTATAACACAACCTTATCCCCAATCTCAAATCCCAACGGCTTACGCCTCTTGTCCACACAGCTCTCTTGTCGGTCCTTTGCCATTTTCAACCTCTACTTAAGCACTTCCAGCACCTCTTGTAGTTTTCCGTTCCAACATGTTTACTGCTTCTAACTTCACCCCACCGTAACGGTGATCCACCTCATCTTCTATGGATTAAATCCAACAGTTTCTACTACATTTCCTATCACCAGACCTAACGATTTTCCCTTCTATATCACTACACAATCTTGACAACCCTTTGCTCCCTCAAGTCATTCTTCCTCCATACTACTTCTCGCTTGTCTCTCCATAATATTAATTTCTATACCATCTTCTATCTCATCTTTAGCCAATAATTTAGGCGATCCTCTTTTATTTCCTACATTCTCATCAGTGAAGAATACGCCCCTCTCACTAGTGACTCTCTTTGTAGAAGAATTCTTCCTAAACAAAATGCAATCTCCAACTATCTCCAAACCGCAAGCCAATGCTCTAGGCGTCTTCCTCCATTATCCTTATGGTATGCTCATACCAACCATTAGTCTATCAACGGTATACTATGCTTACTTCCCATCGTTTATTCCCTTTTCTCCATATGATTGTCCAAGCCACACAACATAAATGTTGACACGTTGTCTGCTTTAGACAACTACTCGTGCAACTTACAGCCTTCATCCAAACCCTCCTAACACGTCATCTATATAGCTAAATTCTGTCTCAGCGTCACTTCCTCCCTCTTATTCCATGTCTCATTAACTATGCTCGCCTTTCCCAGATGGTACTTGGCCTTGAAATTTTCCTTCATCACTTAACTACACCCATCACCTTTGCCAAATGTTCAATCAAGGGGACTGAATATGTGTTGGAGACGTTCATGATCCGTATAGATCATTCTCTACGTCTCGTACACCAAATTCCTCTAGCATTCTAGGCACATCTAATAATCTAGCTCTACTAACTAAGTCTTATCTAGTTCTCTAAATCTTTAGTTCCTGCAACGTATAAGCAATCGCCTTTCTTTGTCGTCCTCGTACGAATCCAAATCCTTGCTCCACCTATCGTCATGCTTCGCGAATTCATCCAGTCCTTCCGATAATGCTAAGATCGGCTCATTATCCAATCCACCTCTTCAGCCTCCAAAACGCTTCTTCATCCTTCTTTACTTCGCCCCTTGCTGGTTCCATGATATATCATCATCTTTAACTATTCATCCTGGTCAACTTAATCCTAAAACTCACACTTGAAAATCTCACGTATAATTCTCTTTCCTAACAACTCCAAAACCAACTCATAATTCGCCTCACTCTCCTTCTTAGACTTTGAGTAGATCAAGATGTCGTCGATACTCCCGATGACAACTCGTTTATATACGCTCATGCACACTCGGTTCATTGACTCCATGAAAATCGCTAGTGCTTTGGTGAAGCCAAATGCATAACCGTAAAACTAAAGCGTTCATACAACATCCTTAGCAGTTTCAACTACGTCCTCCTTGCACCCTCTGTTAGCGGCAATACGAATAAATTCCTACCTCGTTCTACCCGCAAAATTCTACACGTATTCTAAAAGACCAATACTTCCTCTTATCAGACCATTCAACCGCTTTCCACATCCAATCTACTATTAAGCAACTCAACTTTTATCTTGCATTCCTTGCAATTTCTAACAACTCTTATCTTTAAATCATTCAATCAACAATTACCTTGGAAAGGCACTAACTACAACTCCTCTCACTTATCCTACTTGCTCTATTCATGGTTCTACTTCAAGATAATAGGTAAACCTACTAAATCTTAAGAAATTTTCGGAAAATTTTTCATACCTAACGAATATCACAAGTACCTATGAAATATCACATCCCCTTCCAACATTCTCTACGATGCGTTACTTGTGCCAATATCCATACTTTATACAAATCTCAATTCATCTCCATTGGCACTCCTAAGAGACCTCATGACCACATTAGTTCGCCTTTCTACGAACTTCTAACTCTTTCCCCATCACAAAGGGCATTCCAACTATTCTCTCATATGACTATATTAATGCTCTCAATCAATACAAAACCAAAACTACATCTGGAACCCACCAAACACGATCAACAAATCAAAACTTCGGATAACTAACGACATTTCACGTGCACCAGTTAAAACAAGTCAAAAACCACGAGACTCAAAAGAAAACTCAAACCCAAAACATGTATCAATTCAAAATGACCCATGACAACGAGAAATAATCCAAGAAACACCCAATGGCAACCAAAACAACTTACACCCCACGACATATTATTTAAATCGTGCGCAAAATCGAATTTTCCCAAAGGAATGTTTTTCTTTACCTCCCCACATCTATGTAACTTAAACAATCTACAAACAACCCTTTAGATGATCTCAAGACTCAAATCAAAGACTAGGTACCGTGAACATCCCAAAACATAAGTTTAAAACTACTATTCAAAACTCAACCTTGAACCCGACACTTGTACAAACATTTTGACCAAGCTACTGACCTCCCATGACTATACATCCCACATATTTGAAAAATACGTTCTGAGTACATAATTTTAGCCTTTTGAATCACCCAAAAAGCTTTAAAAGAAGAATAAGTTACGACCAAAACAATTTTATCCTAATTGTTTTAAAAACTAAAGAATCATCTTAGTGATTAATGTAACCCTTTTAAATAAATAAAAAATAATTGTATGTGAAATTTTCATGAACTCAATTTAGCCTTGTATAAATAATTATAAGTGACGTAAATCGATTTAACTCAATTATATAAACTATTTAAGTAGAAAGAAATTTTATTTCGCTTTATTTTATAGAGAGTCTTTTAGAATTTTGAAATAAATAAGTGTTGATTTAAATTCTTATGTTACATCTTGTTTCAAACACGACTCCAACACCTTACCCTTATTTTACCGAATACAACCAACTATCCAACTCTATAGTAGATTTCCAAGTCTTTTCAGTATATACCGACTAAAAGGAATGTAAGACTCAATACAAAAGATTTCATTATCCTAAAAGAAATCCCAATTTATTTCAATTACTTAACACCAAGGACACCATTTTAAAACGGACACGTGAAATAGGAACTTGAAGAATACGCCACAACAGAGGTTGAATACCTAAAAGAAGCGAGCTAGCAAACCCTACTACGGATACAATCGATAATAGTGAGGGATCGTACATATGTAGGTAATATCGGGATACATATACTTACATCCGTCTAACATCTACTATACAAGCATGTATTAATCCTCTTTCATGCAATCATACTTAGGAATCTATTAAAGTTATGGTACTTGTATAACTATGTTGGCCACCATACTTATACAATTACCCTTTCCCCAATGCGCTCCCCCCTATGATGACACTTATAAGAATCAATACAACACATAACACATAAATCCATCAACTCACCGAAACACATAACCACATAAATAATAAGGTCAAAAACTCCAACTATTAAAATAACATAGTCAAACTCTTGGAATACAGAAATCCATAGTCTAGCTAAAACAGCAAAGACAAAATCCAAAACGAAAACATAATCAATTATAAGTCATGTCGCCCCTCAGAGTGGAAACAGCTTAAAATCCTTCCTATCCACCTACTCCTAGTAACTCGAACCACCACATGATTCTTAGGGAACATGACTTAAACATAAAAATAAAAATACTATACCTCAGGTACATAAAATAACTCAACAAAAGACAGAAACTACCATGTACCAAATTATGTACTATAATATACAATTTAAGCAAAATACAACAATGACTAACGTGGACGATTATGGTTCAACCCGCACTAGTCACAACCCGAAAAGAAAATAACATGTGGCTAGGTATGAACTACTATGATTCAACCCATACTAGTCAAAACTTAACAAACAACGCAAGTAAAAAACAATAACATCAATTAATATCAATTGCACACATACTCCTATGACGCCTATATGCGAGGACCCTTAAGCTATAGACTAGGCTACGAGACTAGGCAACCTAATTCTCTATAACCATTGTCTCTGATACCATTCTGTCACACCCCACCATGGCGGAATATGGGGCGCGACGTATGGATATCATCACAACAATAGCGTGTCTACAGAGATAACTAAATGAAATAAGAAATGTCATAAAATGGTGACACAATTATAACTGTCATGACAATATCTCAACAATGCAGGAGTCTAGGTAAGTAGTAACAGTCCTACCGCTTACCTGAGACAAACAATTAACATAAACAAAGCAAACATATAGGTGTCAACAAAGTATCACTTATACAGACATCAAATAAAGACTAAGAGGAAAGGGGGTTCCTCCAATGCAATCCTAAGCCTCCCAGCTAGCCACTCCTAATCTAACGCTTAACCACATTCTCACCTGAAAAAGACACTAAAACACGTCAACATAAAGTTGGTGAGAGTCATAGGTCTAGACTCCAACTCCAAATCAATTATAAGCTATGAATAACAACCATTAACAAAAGAACATATGGACAATGTGCTACAATTATGTATTAACAACTAGCATTCAAGATTAACCAATCACCACAAATCCAAGGCTCTAAGCCTTACAAATAATCACAATTCCAAGGCTCCAAGCCATACCAATCACCATGGTCCCATAGGCACCCATACACCTATGAACCCATCCCAAGGCCCCGCCTTGTCAACATCCCCTTGGTACCAAGTCAAACCACAATAACAATCAAGAATCACATAGCATTGATCACATAAGTGTACACACAAGTCCATCACAAACCATAAAAACATTCACAACATTAGTTACAAAACCATACAGTGTCTCTTCCATCCCATCTGGAAGTCAAAGTAATTATAATCATAAAAACATGGGACTATGACACTCACCTGAACAAGCTTCTCCAAGTATCCGCGCTCTAGCAAAAATCTAAACACACAAACGTATACAATCAAGACATGAACCGCATACCAAAATGGCTCATCAATCTATGATGGATATCTAACCTTCTCCTACAAATTAACCCTATTTATATGTCATATGCATCTCATTACACGCCTCTATAAAGCCCTTAACTTAGTTTAGTTCGCAACTCGTCCCGTTAACATTTTACCCAAAACAGTCCCGTTTTTCATACTTCAAACTATGGGTCGAACACCCCCTTAACCAAAATAACATTCCCTGTAAAAGCAACCCTATTCCCTTAAATGTGTTAGCTAACTCTCCTATTTGGCCTCAACCTTAAAGCTACTTTTAAGGTCTCCATATATATATATATATATATATATATATATATATATATATATATATATATATATATATATATATATATATATATATATATATATATATATATATATATATATATATATATATATATATATATATATATATATATATATATATATATATATATATATATATATATATATCTTTACATTATATATAAGAGGAGGGATATGCCACATAAGCATCCCATTAATCCACGTCATCTTCTTTTTTTTGGTAATTTTGTAATTTTCGTTTTTTATATAATATTCCGTTTTTGAAAATTTTCATTCATAACTCCCGTAATAAATTTTTTTCAAGGAAAATTGTAAAAAATATTAGATTAGCAAGATTCGAACACGAGTGTAGAAACCCACATATAAATGCCTTACTAGTAGATCAAGCTCCATGTTGTGATAAATTGTCCAAAGCCAAATTATTATTCTTACATAAACATTGCATCCAGATATAAAGATAAATATTCATACTGTATTCAAAACCCGAACCCTGAAAATCTGAAATCGTCTTATTCGATTTTTGCAAAACCCTATCGATTCATCTTATTCAAAATCATCATAGTAACTTAATCACATACAATAACTCATTCACACGCATTCATTCAGGTATTTTTGTGATATTCGTTTTATTTTTCTTTGTAGTTTTACTGCAGGTTAGAACTCATATTCCAGAACCATTGATCCTTAAACTCTAATAGTAATTTAGAAATCATATTAATTTTGCAAGCAAATCTTCGGTATGTTATGATGTTTAAAGAAGGTACTCCTCGTGAGCTATTGATCCAAAAACCCTAATATTTTATACTCCTAAAAAGGAGTCTGGTATGTGCTTTTAGTATTCTATACTAAAAAGGAGTCTAATGGCAGCAGCTATGCGTACCTTATACAGGTATATCTGGATAATGTAGCTAATATTAGTGTTTTACAAAGACTACATGCGTATTTGTGATAAGCAACTGTGTGTCATTACGTGTGGGGATGATAAGACCATCAAGGTTTGTAACAAAAACTTAATTAGTCAAAAGAAGTTAATATTATGCGATAATAAATATTCATGTTTTCTTTCGGTGTCTCGTGATTATAGGTATGTGATGCAACAACTGGTGCCAAATGGTACACTTTTGAAGCAAGGTCGCGATGGCACTGTGTATTCCTAATGCCCTCACTGCGTGAAACTGGATTAATATTGTATCTTCATTTATTATCGGGTTATTGTTACTATGTCAAAACGCTAATGCGGCGGATGAGGTGTACTTTTAATGGGGAGCCACACTAACAAATACCACCACAGTTTAAAAAAAAACCCTGATAATGTAAGTTATACTATGTTAATGTGAATTCTTTTAGTAGGGAACCATAATTTTTATATCTACTTTGTGATGGTCTTCTTAGAGTGACGTAGTTTTGGCCTCAAACTGTAGGGACTGTGAGACTTCCAGTGGATGACACGCTTGGAGGTGCACCATGTGAAAAGGAACAGGGAGGGTCATGTATCAATTGAAAAACTACATGTTAAGGTGAGTTCATCAGATCTACAGGTGGTATGGTGGTCGGTTACTATTTCCATGACCATATTATTGAACATTTATTGATATTGACTTCATTATGATCGCATACATCCAACTACACCCATACCCCGCTCAGGCGTGATTGTGTAGTTTTGTTGATTTTTTAATGACCAGATACAAGTTATTAAGAATTCACCTTGGTGAATACTTTATGTAGTAGAGAGAAAGCAACATCCAAGGCTATGTCAGACACAATTGTTGTGAATAGAGCAAAACTCATTCATCTCCATGCAACCATGGGTCTTACTTAATTGCACGTGAGTAGTTAAATCACTTCGTTGTTTTTATGACAACAGGCTGGGATGCACGAAACGTGTCATTCCTTAAATAAGGGCTACCAGTAACCGCTTAAAGTCATGCAAGCTTCAAAAAGGAAAGGATGATATGTATCGTAATACTTCAAAGCCGCTTCACGAAACTGCTCTGCCACATCATTAAAAATGCAAATAGTTGTCCTCCTTTGTTCAGATTTTTTACCCTTACCTTGAGTTTTGAGTAAAAATAGATTAAATATATTACTGTTAAAAATCGTAAGTTAGGCAGAAAAAAATATGATAAGATCCAGTGAGATTGATAATTAGCAGAAGTACTTACCCACATAAGCATCAAATATGATGAAATCTCATCAAAGAATGGCAAGAAAGCCGCTTTAACTGATCAGTGTTTCCAATATTTTACCACTACTGGTAGTTTTTTTATGTGATTAATGGTTCTGCTTCCCCCATTTAAATTATTTAGAGGGTGTTTAGGACTGTCTATGCTTCTGTTAAAGTTAAGTACTTATAATCTGCTAAGGTTTACGCAAATACTTGAGTTAAAATTTTCCATATTTCCGCTTATAGAGTCAGCTTACGACGTTGTATACACACACACATACTTCTTTGTTCATCCAAATGAGGTTTATAGAGATTGTACTATGTTGAGTAAGCTTTGAGTAAGCTTTGAGTAAGCTATATGTGAGCGTTAGTGGTTGGACCGTCTTTTTGATATCCCCGGAAAATAGTAAGACATTTCGTGAGTGTATTTCTTTAATAGCTATATGTGAGCGTTAGTAGTTAGACCGTCTTTTCGATACCCCCGGAAAAGAGTAAGACAGGGTAGTGTATTTTTTAAATCATAATATTTTTTTATTTATTTGTATCAGACACAATTTCAAAATACTGACACGCTTCTTATCTCGAAATATTTCAAGTAAGGATCATCGAAGCTCGAACATCAGAAGGTAAGTGTGTTTGGAATTGAATTTTCAGTGTAGCCGAGGATAAATACAAAACGGGTATACGTTTTCTACCCCTTTATGTATTCAGAGAGGCATTTCCAAACACCCGTGTATCAATTTGAAGAAATTATGTTTGGCTTTACTTTTGACATATTCAAAGCCTCACTCTGAATTTTAGTTGTGCAGTTTTTAATGGGTTTGAATTCAGTAACGTTGGTGTGTCGACGCCAAAGTACACTGTTAAAATGTAGTAGACTATTGTTAGATATATATCTAATAATGTTGAAGCGGTTTTTAATAGATTGTAGACTTTATAGGGACAAAGTGAGTTTGATTACAACAAATACAATGGATGGTACACATATATTATCCAGCTTGATTAAGGCAGTTCACAAAGTGGCGATGTTTTCACAGGTATTAGTCTTCTATGTGCAATCAACATCAGACTATATGTCAAGTATGGCGAACAAATATCTTATAAATGATTTGTGAGAAAATTAGGTAATTTAGTGTCTTGGTCCAGTAGTACCAAATTTTAGGTTTTTTATTGTCTTGGGTTAGTATATTTTATTGTTATTTTTTATATACTTGGTCTTGATAAGTCTTTTTAAGCAGGAGTACTATATAACATAAAATTGTGGAGCATAGAATAATGTTGTCATACCCGTGTGTATGAACTAATTGTTGTGTTTTTGTAGGTTTTCCATGGTGCTTCCGCTATTTTCTGCAACTGGTAATTTATCGCTCCCTGTACATGTACATCCTTAAAATCCAGAATATTCCAAAAAGATATAAAGATCATTACAACTTCTTCAAAGACTAAACCTGTTACATTTTTCATTTTTGAATTTTTTATCCAATAGATTCAGGTAATATAAGCTATAGCACGGTTTCTCATTTCTTATTCTTATCATAGGAAATTTCAAAACAGGGGAGCTGAGTATCTTTAAGAAAACGTTCAGTGTTCTAACCCCGTGTCTCAATATCCTTCCAAAGGTAAAAATGTCAAGGTGCAGGTTGTGGTATAAATCCTGTTTGAAAGATCCGATATTCCACCTTCGCTGTAGCTTATCTCATGACTTGTCTGATATGATTGTTGTTGTTTTATCATCATTGTTAACTATTGTAAGGCGGACACTCATGGAAATTCAGGACTTAAGGCATGCATTCATATCTTATTAAAGCTAAAAGGGCCAGTTGTGATGTTTGTTGTGGATGTATTATACATTACACCCCTCATATAGCAACATTAATTTTTTACCACACTCAAATTATAATAGACGCTCTTCAACTGTGATTTTTGTTTCAGCCCCTTGAAGTAAATGCAATGGCGTGTGAAAATCCTGATATTTGCAGAAAGAATATTAAGTGTATTTCTACTCCTGGAATATATAGCACATAGATGGTGTTTGCTTCTATCGTGATTGGCGGTCCTTTAACTTAGAAAAACTATATTAATATCAAAAGATTTAAGCATTTCATATGATTTGGTTGCAGGGTAATAGCACAGACCGAGACTACTCATAGAAGAATACACAAACACAAGTGATAGGTTGCACATAAGTATATGGATATAGGCACACGTTTAAGCCAGAGTATATACACATGTTTCAGTATATGCATCTGGTCCAAAATAGGAATGTAAATGCATATCTTACTATTTGCAAGTGCTGCTGAAGCCATGGCACGTTGATTGTGTTTGCCTCTGCAGTTCCATTTAGGTATCTGCAACAGGTTGACAAAACGTTTTTATTTTGTGCCTATCCTCCCTTATCTTCCCTAACGTTCAGAGAAGTATACCGGACCATTTTACGTAGTGCCTGAGTAGACATTCTAGGCGGTGACTGATCAGACAGGTCCTTTATAGGCAATGCCCGAGCAGACACACCCTTTTTAGGCAGTGACAGAGGAGAAGAAACCTTATCAGCTGGCACCTGAGTGAACGAAATCTTTTCAGGAGATGCTTACAGGTTCTTTCGATTAGCAACATATGTGCCAGTTCAATCATTCAATATTTTTGTTTCAATAGCAAGTTTTCATGAAAGGTACTTTTTTATAAGTACTCACATACTTTGATTGATTTTTTGTAACAACTCATATAATTTATAAAAAAATAGTTGATTTCTGAAGCGACTTTAATACTAGAATAGGCATAAACAGCATCACTTAGTCTTTGGATAAGGTTATAAGCTTAGCCTTGTGAGCTTATTGGACATATTTGTTTTTTTTATGATGTTGCAGACATCCAAATGGCAAGAGAAAATAGATGCTCACCAATGATCACGCGCTCAACATGCGGTGAAAATATTTTCAAGATCATCACTCTGTTTATAGTAGAGTGTTGTATAGCTTTCATTTATGTACATTTACTTGCATGATTGATAGACCAAAAACCTTCCCTCTGTTGTCTATCCATAAAATGAGAGACCGTGAATCGATCGGTGTTACCTACACCTGAAGGTATGTCACCTCTTGTTGCATGTTTCTTTATTTCGTAGCTTGATTACCTCATTATCATCTTGTATTACAAATTATGGAAGAATTTATTAAAAGATAACAGTATTAGCTTATTATAAATATTCAGCTACAAGATATACCAGATATTAGAGTACCCTGAAAGACACCGGGCTTGGTCTATTGGTTTTGAGCCAGGTGATACCGCAAAAATTCAAAGTTTATCTAGAAAAATTGTATTTCTCATCGCTATCAATTAGAGTAATGTATTTCATTTATGAAGCTCTATACCTGCACATCTCTTATAATATACATCTAATTATTGTATGCACGGTATTAACTTAAGCTAACTTTCATAATTCTTTTAAGTTTTAAGTATATATTTTGTTCTTTTTTTCTCACGTTCACTGGCGAGAAACTCTGAGGGGATGTGTTCCTGGCATATTAACTACGCATTTTGGTGTTTGGTTCTGTTTTTTAAGCTCATATGGGCACTGGTGAAAATGTTGTTAAAGTAATTGCAGCAGATTCAAAACAAGGCGAGAAGGAATTTAACATAACGGTAATGAAAATATTTCTACATCTAGACTTTATCGTATATATGCTTGAGCAGTTGGGCTTCCACTCATTTTCAAACTTCTCAAGCATAAACTTTAGAATTGGTTGCAGAATTGCAGTAACTTCTTATGATTTATTGTTTTATGGTTAATAATATTTAATGATTTAATCAAGATATATAGACATGATTTCTACACATTTGGTTAAAATTATATAAGCTTTGGCATTAAAATGACTGTAAAAACCAGCATTCATAACTTTCAGATTTTTCTTCAGTACAAAGATAAAATAAATGTTTTTCTTTTACACATTTTAAAGATTAGTTATCACAGGCTTTAAAAAAAATAACAACCTCACACCTTCTTATATATTTTATATACTTTGTTGATCGAACATCTTAAAAACACGTCTTTGGGACATTTTGTTTACACATTTGTGATCTTTGTTGTCACAAAGACCGTAAACCGGTGAACTCTTTAAATTTATAGCTGTTTTCTAGATCTTTGGTGTCAAAATTAGATTTAAAAAAGTGACGTCTCTTACCTTTTGTGCTTTTTGATCCAAACAGCTACCGGAAGAGTGGCTACAAAGGGGGATTTTTTTTTGCATTCGGGGTGGTCTTGATGGAGTTGATAACAGGCACAAAAGCACTAGACGAGAAAATGCCTGCTGAAAGGTGTCATTTAGTAACATGGTTTAGGAAGGTTTTTATCTCAAACGAAAACATGTTTAAGGAAATTGACCTCACACTAGAAGCGGAAAACAAAGAAACTCGTGACACCATATCCAAGGTAGTTTAGTTAATATTCCTAATCTGAATTTGCAAAAAAGATCATAAGCTTAGTTTTCTTATTTTTAAAGATAAACGTGTGATCCGTAATTAGCTATAAAAAATTAATTATTTAAAGCATCACGATGTCCGGGACAGAATGCATTGCAACATGTTATCATAAGTAGTAGAGTAATATCAATAACAATTAGTAAAATAAACACTAATAAATTGTATTATTGAATTGTTTCTCATATTTCTGCTATGATTTTGTGTTTTAGGCTGAACATGATGGGTCAAATGAGTATGCTAATTATCAATCAGGATCTCTATAATGGGTCACACTCGTCCTGATTAACTTTTTGCGTTTCATGTATGGTGGGCTTATAATTTTCAAAATTTCTGTTTTTACTGTCATCGCTTATGTTTTTGCTTAGTTCGTTAGATGAAATGAATAAATAAACATAATGTTTGCATGTGAAATTAACAGAGTGATATTTTAAATCTATTTTAAAAAGAGGATGTCGAACTCGGCCCTCTCCTATGACTAGAATCTAGTGCTTGTGCTGGAATAGGTATCACGCCAGCTGATTCAACGCGATTACTTCAAGCTCGTCTTACTGTGCAAGTATTCAAGGTTTTAAAATTTTATATTCTCTTCAAATTTATACAGTTTCGGTGATAACATGTATCTTACAACTTGAATGATGTATTAGTTTCACACAGTACAAGAGATTATTTTAGAGTCTATTTTAAAAGTGTATATGATAGTGACGTTATAGGAGTTAGTTGCTTGCCAAGGCAAATGGGTGCTTAAGCAGTCACTTGAACACTTGCCATATAAAGATTTTAAGAATTTTAGATGTGAAGAGGTACGACGTCGCGTACTTTTGGGAGTCCTTCCTTTTAATATCTCATCCCCATAAGTCCTTCCTTTTAATATCTCATTCCCATAAATACATCATTCCCTGAACTAAATAAGTTTATCGACTCGAGATCATGGAAATGATAAAAGCGGTCTCAAATATACTCATCTCTTAGGTAGCCTACTAACTGAAAAGTGAAGCTGAATTGCAGCACCAATAATGTAGAGACGAAGTCTACACTATAATGCCAAAAATTTAGGATACTTAAAAACTTACTTGGGCAAGTATAAAAGTCCCATTATTTTGTCAATTTCAAAAGACGTAATATAATTTAATCCAATGAGCATCATAGTAGCTGCAAGAATGATATGTAGAATGTATTATCGCCTAGATGAATAGAATCAAGGTACAAACAAAATTGCTCTCCATAGCATGTCGATTACCTAAAAGGAAATATTTAGGAGTAAAGTGCTGAAAAGAGATACAAAACCATATGCTAACTAACTGAAAAAGAAATAAATACTGAACATACGGTTAAGACCATCTCTTTTTTTCCACGTCCCGTGAATTTAATATAACATAACGATGGTTGAACAAGAACGAATATCAAGAGTGCATGATTGACAATATGACATGAAAATGCACTTGAAACATAATAGTAGCAAGTTGGTACTATAATAAACTTCTAAGTTGAAAAGCAAGTTGGTACTAGCTCACTTAACGATGCTAAAGATTATATACTTAGGCTAGATGGAGTGGTGAACGGAAAACCAATCGTCAACTCAGTGTCACATCAGCTTTCGTTCTCCACCCATCCAACCCACCTTTTAACCACGTCATACCTTTTTTTTCCTTCTTAATTATTTTAATTCATAAACTAAAAATGTAAACGTAAACACTTTTATTCAATAATTAAAAGATTACATAAACCGAATATTAAAAACGTAAACGTAAATAAAGGACATTCCTATGTCTTTTTTTATTATTTTTTTAATTTTTACAACATAAATAAATTGATTTTAACATAAATTATTATAAAATTAAAATATATGTAATCTGAAAAAAATGAGGATTTTAAAAAAGTGTTTTATGGCTCATGTTGTATTATTAATGTTATAACCAAGCTACCACTCTAAATAATTTAAAGAAAAAATTAGATGTCAAAAACATCATCTCCAACGTGTGGCCACTACACACACAACATACAGAGAAAGAAAAAAAAAAGAAAAAAAGAGACCAAGAAACTCTAACTCACTTAGGTGAGGTGAGGAACTTCACCACAATACATCAACTCGCGCGTGACTTTTTCCAAAAGAGTGGTAACTCGCGCGTGAGTTTGCCACTAACCGAGCAAACCCACCTCCACTCAATCCAGATTTAGTAGCTTATTATAGTTTTACCCCACGCGTTCAAGTTTTCCATTTGTAACCTCTTTTTCAAAAAAAAATTATAATATTTTACAAGGTTTAATAATTGACAACTACTATTTTTTACTACAAAAGATACAAGTATTTTAATGTTTGTCATGTACAATTTACAATAATGTTAATACAAATTCTATAAATTTACTTAAAAAACCATTAAATATACTAACTAATATAATAAACGCAAACAATTTGACAAACGATTCTATGATGCTTAAATAAAACTTAGTAAAGTATGGAATTTTTAACACCAATATTTAGCTAAACAAAAAAATGTAAACAATAATAAGAAGTCATGCCCGCCCATCAGGTTAAACAAATGTTTACTAAGTAAAAAATGTAAAACACAATCAAAAGTCATGCCTGTCAATAGAACATTACAAACAAATATTTACCAAGTAAAAAGAGTTAAACAACAATTAGAAGTCATACCCGTCCATCGGACGGGTTTTGCCACTAGTATATATATATATATATATATATATATATATATATATATATATATATATATATATATATATATATATATATATATATATATACTTTTACCTATCCAGAATTTACTGATTTTAAACATATGAAAAGTTTGTTATGACCAGAAGATCTTAACCTATTCCATTTACTTATCCCACCCCATATCCTTTCTATAATATATAAACTAACTCTTATATTCGTTTGAAGGTCTATCTATAACCCTAAGCACCCTAACCAACTCAAAACATAAAATGTAAACAAGCTGATCCAAAAACTGCTTTGAACCTGACTGATGTAACCTGCTTTTGACCCACTTCCTGACCTCCAATTCAATTCTAGTTTCTTGCATTTGAAAGCCAATTCAATTACCTTTTCAGGGAAATAAGATTCGAAACATAAAAGTGTGTAGAACTCTAGCTATGATCAAAACAATGGACCAACAATTCTGCCCAGTTTTTAAAATTGAATTTAACACGACTAGTCTAATTAATTATCCACATCATGTATAATTATTAACCCTAATTAATCTAAACATGTTTATATAATTAAAATACAGAAGTTATGTTTAACCTAACCCTAGATCCATCATCTATTGATTAATTACATGATTAGATTAATTAAAATCATACATTTAAGAAGAGTTTTGAAGATTTTACCTTAGAAATCAAAGATAGAAACTGTCTTTGATGAAACCTAATTCCACCATTGTTAAAATTCGACTATGAGATGTTATGGGGGTGAAAAGGCTTATTATTTTGGTTATGGGATGGGTTTGGTTAAGTCCTAAAGTCCCCCTAATCCCATTCCTAGTCCATTGGGCCTGTTTTTGGGCTTTTTGGTTATTTTCTTTCTTCCTTTTCTTTTGGGTGCCCAAACCAAGCCCAAAGCACATAAAGATCTGGTTTTTAACCTTATTTTATAAATTATATTATTCTTAAACTAAATCTCACATTCGGGTTACTTCCGGACCATAACCCGAAAGCCTTACGTTGGTTTTTCGACTTTCTACGCGATTTCTGAACTAACCGTCATTTCAAAAAGTTTCTAATTATGGAAAGTATCTCTAAAACTTATCCTAAGCATATAATATATACTTAATACATACATACAACATACGACACGTACACGAAGCCTTGTAAAAACGATATCCAAACTTTCTCGCGGTTCATTTCATTTCATTTCCAACCCGTACCAGGATTTACAAATCATGTACATCATTTCGTCCATTCTCATCCCCAAAATCACACATATAAACACATAAATCACATAAAACACATAGTCACACAAAATACCCCAAAAATAAGACTAAGTAATGAACCTCAAAAACTGGGGTTGTCACAATAACATTCATAGTCTCCATTACCTTTCTTTTCCTTCGATTATAAACCCTGTAAGCATAATCAGTTGAAGAATAACCAATGAAAAATCCAATATCACCTTTAGGTTCAAATTTATCGATATCTTCACGATCATTCTTCGGATAACATAATGCACCAAAGACATGTAGAAATGATATATCCGGTTTTCTTCCATTAATGATCTCATAAGGTGTTTTATTGAATCGGGTGTGAATAATGGAGCGGTTTTGAGTATAACATGCAGTTGCAATAGCATCGTCCCAAAGGAATAATGGTGCACTAGAGGAGAGAAGCATCGTTCGAGCAGCTTCAACTAACGTACGATTGCTTCGTTCCACAACTCCATTCTGCTCTGGAGTTCATACAACCGATGTTTGATGAGAAATGCCAACCTCGTCAAAGTAAGCTTTTAGTTGCTGATTGGTGAATTTTGTGCCGTTATCCGTTTTTACAATGATGACAGGGGCTTGCAGTAGCACTAATGTTTTCTTCAATAAATTGATGATTACACCAGGGGCTTCATCTTTGGAAGCAATAAAATGAACCCATGTGTAACGAGAATAATCATCCACAATCACTAGGACGTATTGCTTACCATTAATGATTTTGATTCTCATTGGGCCACACAAATCCATATGTAGGAGATGTAACATATTCGTTGAATTGGGAACAGGTTTGGGTTTGTGAGGCTTCTTCTTGCTTTTACCTTGCTCACATGAAGGACAAAGATGCTCTTTTGTATATTTGAACTTTGGAAGACCGGTAACGAGATCATCTTTTACTAGTTGGGTGATGGCATCGAAATTGAGATGAGATAACCTTTGATTCCATAACCATGACTTTGTGGATGTGGCTCGATCCATGAGGCAAATTGGAGATGCATCCGACATTTTGAAGAGATCAATGGTGTAAAGGTTGGTGGTATGATTTCCTTTCAACAAGTCAATTCCTTCAAGATCCCTTACGAAACATGTTTGACTTCTGAAGGCTACCTCTAAGTCTGAATCACAAAATTGTCCAACCGAGAACAAATTGTGTCCCAAGCCATCAACAAAAGAGACTCTAGTGATAATGATATTTACCCAATAAAGATCACCATAGCCTAGATTAGCCGCAACATGATCATTTCCAAATTGAACAGTTCCCATGGATTGCCATACAAAGTTCTTGAGAAGATTTCGATTTCCAGTCATGTGCTTTGAACAACCCGAATCCACGCACTAGAGAAATTTTTCAACAACCTTCCAATGATAAGAGAAAAAAGATTTTGGTAACCGATGAAATAGGTTCCTGTAGGGTTAGGATATAATCAAGCTTTATCGCATACCGACACATCACTATCAGTATGAGATCTACTAGTGTTGATAACTTTGCCCCTACAGTCAAAATTTCTACCAGTAGGCAACCACTTAGAGGTAAATCTAGGGCTACTAGGCTTAGCAAGACTTTATGTGGACCCTGCGTGCTTACTTTTCTGAACATACACTTTAGCCTTAGGAGTGCTATGTTTTTCACTGATTGAAAGCTTGTCAATTCGGGTGTATCCATCATAATTCAAACCATTCATAGTCAAACCACAATCATCACGACTAAAAGTAAAGAAACATTTATTACATTTAGCACAAATAACTTTAGATTTTTCATTACGAATAGCAAGCTTAAAGTCGTTACATTTAGATGAATTAAGTTTCTGAATATGATTAAAAAACGGTAAATTCCTATGGTGTTCTTCTACTTCCATATTATTAATCTTGGGGCGACTACTTTTAGAAACAAAAGGGACCCTATCATTCCTTTTATTGCTCGTAGGCTGTGGCCTTCTGCTCTTAGTGTAGTTGTTTATTCCTGTAGAAGAAGACACGCGTCTATTAGAATTAACACTCTTTTAATCAATGACTTGTGGTTGAGATATAGTGGTCGGTTTTGTCCTAACGCTTTCTTTACGTTGTTTCTTAGGCATAGAGATATCTACCCTAGGTTGAGAGGAAGGACTAACTCGAAACATTCCTGGGGCAATCACAGCAGCTTGCGTTCCAGCAACCTTGGAAAAAGGTGTTACAGCAATACGAGTAGTTCCCGCGGTTTCAGGTGTCTGAGTCATAGTATCCACAATCGTACTAGGCTCAGAAGTCTTATCTTTTAACAAGGCCTTTAACTTATAGTTCTCACAGATTTTATCAATAAGTTTCTGATAGACGGACTTAACGTGTTCTACAACCCGCTTATACGAAACAACTTTAGATTCTAAATCTACAATCTTAGCCTTCAGCTTCTGACCATTCCCATCATTGGCATTCTCTAACCCCGAAGAAGACAAATTCTTTCCCTTAACCCCTCCTAACTGAGCCTACAACCGTTCAATAGTTTGTTGCATTTTATTGTACGCTTTATCGTACGAAATTTTGTCATATTTGCATTCATCACATTTTTTGACAAATTTATTCCAAAGATCGGTAAATTCTTTGTCGTTTTTAATGACAAAATATTCCATTTTCTCTTTCGTACATTCAGGCTCAGTTTGGAGGGTTTCGTTATCAGACACAGAAATATTTAACGCAATGGAACTACTATCACCACTGTCACTTGCTTTAGAGAGACGTTCAAGATCGTTTTCCAAAACTTTAATTTTAGCAAGAGATTCATCAGCCTCCTTCGCCAAAGATTTAAAGTCTTCAACAAAGTTGGCTGCTTCTTTTAGAAAAGCGTTTTCAAAATTCTTTATCCCATCATCAACTTGATTAATAGTCGGATTAATATCATTTTGAAGAATTTTCTAAACCTCAATCTGAACGGGTGATGTAAATTTTTCTCCAGTAATTTTGGAATTAACAACACGTTTAAGAATGACAAAGTTATCTTTTAGCTCGTTTAGAAATCGTCGTGCAACACTCGGTTTAGGAGGAACATCTGACAATTCCTCACTTTGTATCAAAGACATTTCAGTACTAGTTTTAAACCGAACAAAAATTGTTGGAGGATTAACTTTCGGATAATAAACCGGTGTGATTTCTCTATTAAGCTTTTGCAATCGTAAACGACTCTCTTCGGCAAGTTCAACGGTTTCTTCCGAATCACACATAACAGGAGGATCATGCTTATCTAGCAACACATTACCATTATATAAACTTGGTTGGGTGGCCTGAGCTTGCTTAAGACATTCAGGATTAGGAGGAAGAGGACAACCTAAAGCCAATTTGTAACGGGTGTGATACATCTCATTCACTTTGGGGGATAGCATGTTAATAGTTTGCATAGATTGACCATGTTTTATTAACAGGTTGTCTAATTCCCTATCCTGAGCATTGCAAATATCCTCAAGAAGCCCATATTCTCGAATTTTGAAATAATGTTTCATCTTTTTCCTTTCTTCTTTAAGATAAAAAATTATAGATTGTTCATTTAAAAGCTGTTTATTAAGAGAGGTAATTTCATCATTCAAATCGCTTATCTTTTTTACACTACTTAAATGTAAAGCATTTAATTTCTTAGTCGTACATTTTTCTTGATAAACAAATGTTGCATGAGCTTGTTCAAGTTCTTTAATTTTAGCATGATGAATTTCAAAAATTTTCTCCCTTTCCTTATATCCTGCAAGCTCAGTGGTCAATTTGGCATTAGTTTCTCTAAACTTATTATTAACCACCTTAGCATGGTCAACATCCTTAGCAAGCTTATCAAATAATGATTTATAATATGCATGCGTCGCATCAGGAAGGGTTGTAGGCTGGGCGACTTGATCTACACTAAGGTCCACTAATATTAGTATTTTCACAATGGATGGGTTCTATATTCTCTCGATATCCTCTCGAATTGATCTCGGTTCTAAGTGGAATGATTGTTCTTGGTTACTAAGAAGGGGGGGTTGGTTTTCTAATCTACTAAAAGGTTTAAATACATTAACATGAAAACTTAAATAAAAAAAACAATTAATTTAATGATAATTAATAAAACTAGAATTAAAATTAAAATATAAATATAAAATGAAGAAACAGTAAGTAAGAAGAAACAGAAAGTAAGACTTAAAAATGCTCAAAAGAAAATTGATTCGGAAGTTGACCTTGATTCGGAAGTTCACTCGGAAGTTGGTTCGGAAGTATTGACTCGGAAGTTAATCCGGAACTTTTAAGGAAAATTGATTCGGAACTTTTAAAAATCATTCATTCGGAACTTTGAAAAATCATTCACTCGGAACTTTCGTCCGGAAGTTCACTCGGAACTTTCGTTCGGAAGTTTATTCGGAAGATTGACTCGGAAGTTGATCCGGAAGTTCGTCCGGAAGTTCACTCGGAACTTGGTTCGGAACTTTTGAAGATAAAACTAATTCGGAACTTAAAGACTGATTCGGAACTTTTTAACATGAAACTTATTCGGAACTTTTGAAAACTACATTCATTCAGAACTTTCTGTTCATTCGGAACTTTTGGTTCATACGGAACTTTTTGTTCATTCGGAACTTTTGGTTCATCCGGAATTTTTGTTCATTCGGAACCTGGGAAACTCAAGAACAGTAATATTACCGAAGAACAGGGAAATCGATTTTAAGCCAAAAATTCACCAAGTTTTCAACCAAAACTTAAATAAAACTAAACTCAAATGATATACTAACCAATAACAACAAATCCCATCAATAAGAACATAAAACCCAACAACTTTTGAAGATCAAATCAACCAAATAAAAACTTTAACTTTTAACCAAATAGATGAAGATGAACAAGATGAAATGGAAAGATTGATATATATTGAATGATTAAGGTTTTAACAATCACAAGAGATAAAGATTAAACTACAAGATCTTGGAATAAAAATCAAAATCACCAAACACCCTAGTGGTGTTGGTGATGACTACGAACAGGAAAAAGAGAAAAAGAAAGGAAATGAAAAACTAAAAAAAACTGAATGAAAAGTGTGAGGGGAACCCTTTATATAGGTGTTCCCTTTGGTTGGTGAGTGGGCTTTCTCCCGTTCTTCTTGTCTTCTCGTCTTTTCAGAAAAGTTGGCGTTTTCGATTCTGATTCGGGATTTGTCGTCGATTAAATTCAACACCTCTTTTAATTTCTTCGTTTAATAGACTTGAGTTTTTTCGAGTTATGTAAATCTTCCATCTTTGGTCCTTTTCTTCGATAAATATTCGAATAGGCCCAGTGACTTTAAATCTTTTGCATCTCTTGGACAATAGACTTCATCTTGAGTCTTTTTCCTCGGTAAAACCCGTGCAATCCCATGTTTTCTCCATTATCCATCCGGTTGGCTATGAAAACACAATAAACACAAAAACCACGCATAATTCCAAAAAAATGATATTAAATACGTGTTTTAGTCTTGTTTTAGCCAGAATTAAGTGGTAAAAGGATGGGTGTTTTCACACCTATCAAATCCCCTATACTTAACCATTGCCATGCCCTCATGCAATGCTTAGTGATAAAGCAATTTTACACTTTTCTCATAATTAATCAACCTTGGCCTTATTCAAATACTACTAAAAAAAATTAAAGTACTAAAAGAAATTAAAACTTTAAAGGAAACAAAAGGATAGAAAACCATTTTCACTTGAAAATAGCTACATGGAAATAACTTGCAAAGAGATCAAGGACTTACATTAGGGCTTTGGTGCTGCGAAGATTTATCACCCTCAAGTTTCACGTTCCCCAAACTAAGCTTAAAAACGAGATCATTGTTATTATAAGTTAGCAAACCAAACACTTACACACATGGCTTAATTAAATGCTTAAACTCCCTTATTCCTAGGTGTATCTCTTATATTTTATTTTTGTCTTAGAATGATCATGAAGATGCATTTTTGGACTTATTTCGATAGTTTATTTAGGCTGAAAGCAAAGTAGGACGATTTGATCAATAGTTAGCTAAAGGACAAAATCTCTTAAAACTGCTTCTCGGGATATCAAAAAGTTCATATCTTGGCATAACTCGGTTCACGATTCGAGACCTTTCTCGGGCCGATATTTGGCATGTACTTCATACTTCATATCTTGAGAGACGTGGTTGAGATAATGGTCTTCTCATCGTTAATAGAGTTTCTTCACTTGGAGACTTTTGAGGGGTTCTCCAACTTTGTTGACCACGACTTCATGATTATTTCTTCAATCTCTATTTGGGATTTTGAGATACAACGATCCGCCTCCTTTTCGGACTTGGATCTATTTATCCTCATACCTTGTTAGGGTCTTTTCGGATAGACTTCTCCATGATCTTTATGGGAGTTGATTGCTTTGCGTCGTGAGTCTTGATCCTTCATATTGACTTTGGGAATAATGCTTTTCACATCACTTTGGATCTTTAGCAATAAAATGGAATCCTCATGCCTTGTTAGGGCCTTTTCGGACTCGCCAATCTTCGCGCCCCGCTTCATAAGTTATGCCTTGGCTATGAACTCTTATCATTACCGAGCAACTTTTAAACGATCTTGGGCTAGAAGCTAAGTAATTTTTCAAATCGTACGATCTTACTTATTGCAGATAAATTATTAGCAAGTGATGGGAGAATAGGCAAATAATTACACCAAGTTAGCTTGTGCAAGAATACCGACTTATAATTGACTCTATCATTTCTCGTCCTCCACAATTTAAAATCTCAAGTAATGAGACTCGTGGATACTTAGCCTAATAAACCAATTAAGGTCTACATGGTTAAGGATACTAGCTAGAATAAACTTGGATAAGTCTATTCGGGATGAGTCAAAATAAACGCAACGGGCCTAATATGTCAAAGACTTCTAAACTAGCTACACCACTTTATTAATATTTTTGACTTTATTGCGGGGTATATACATACGAAAGCAACGATAAAAATTTAAAAATTACAACTAAATGGCCAAAGTTAATAAAAAATTTGAAAAATGTTGAAAAATATGATTTTCTGGTTAAATGAAGGCATTTTCATGGAAAAGTCCACTTAAAACTTCGATAGAAGTCCCCCCTACACTTAAGATAAACATTTTCCTCAATGTTTAAGCATGTGGGAAAAGTCTCCCCTACACTTATGACATTGTGCACGTTGGTTAAATCAAGTTAAGGAAGAGACGACTAAAGTGATCAATTTCAAATGTGAGTTATGAAGAAAATTGAATCACGATAGTTGAGAGATAGAACCAGATTTCTGATAACACGGGAGCACGGTTCTTCAAAGGTTCCAAAAGTGCATTCATCCCTGTAATCACATCACCACACAAAAACAAACACCTATAGAGGTCCTCCTACACTTAAGAGGTTAAACAGAAAAGGATAAATACTCGAGCTGCCTCCCGAGGAGCGCTTGTTTTTGATAACCGAGTCACGAGCCTGACTCGACCCAAAATTAGTTCATGGGGAACGTGGTGAGGGATGGAATCATATCCTGAGAGATGTCCTTACCAAAGTACAACTTCACTCGTTGGCCATTCACCTTAAAATTAGGTCCATTAGGTTGAGCGAGCTCGAGAGTACCATATGGAAAAATTTGGGCAATGGTGAATGGGCCGGACCAACGAGATTTGAGCTTGCCCGAAAAGATTTTCACAATGGATGGGTTCTATATTCTCTCGATATCCTATCGAATTGATCTCGGTTCTAAGTGGAATGATTGTTCTTGGTTACTAAGAAGGGGGGTTGGTTTTCTAATCTACTAAAAGGTTTAAATACATTAACATGAAAACTTAAATAAAAAAACAATTAATTTAATGATAATTAATAAAACTAGAATTAAAATTAAAATATAAATATAAAATGAAGAAACAGTAAGTAAGAAGAAACATAAAGTAAGACTTAAAAATGCTCAAAAGAAAATTGATTCGGAAGTTGACCTTGATTCGGAAGTTCACTCGGAAGTTGGTTCGGAAGTATTGACTCGGAAGTTAATCCGGAACTTTTAAGGAAAATTGATTCGGAACTTTTAAAAATCATTCATTCGGAACTTTGAAAAATCATTCACTCGGAACTTTCGTCCGGAAGTTCACTCGGAACTTTCGTTCGGAAGTTTATTCGGAAGATTGACTCGGAAGTTGATCCGGAAGTTCGTCCGAAAGTTCACTCGGAACTTGGTTCGGAACTTTTGAAGATAAACTGATTCGGAACTTAAAGACTGATTTGGAACTTTTTAACATGAAACTTATTCGGAACTTTTGAAAACTACATTCATTCGGAACTTTATGTTCATTCGGAACTTTTGGTTCATACGGAACTTTTTGTTCATTCGGAACTTTTGGTTCATCCGGAACTTTTGTTCATTCGGAACCTGGGAAACTCAAGAACAGTAATATTACCGAAGAACAGGGAAATCGATTTTAAGCCAAAAATTCACCAAGTTTTCAACCAAAACTTAAATAAAACTAAACTCAAATGATATACTAACCAATAACAACAAATCCCATCAATAAGAACATAAAACCCAACAAATTTTGAAGATCAAATCAACCAAATAAAAACTTTAACTTTTAACCAAATAGATGAAGATGAACAAGATGAAATGGAAAGATTGATATATATTGAATGATTAAGGTTTTAACAATCACAAGAGATAAAGATTAAACTACAAGATCTTGGAATAAAAATCAAAATCACCAAACACCCTAGTGGTGTTGGTGATGACTACGAACAGGAAAAAGAGAAAAAGAAAGGAAATGAAAAACTAAAAAAAACTGAATGAAAAGTGTGAGGGGAACCCTTTATATAGGTGTTCCCTTTGGTTGGTGAGTGGGCTTTCTCCCGTTCTTCTTGTCTTCTCGTCTTTTCAGAAAAGTTGACGTTTTCGATTCTGATTCGGGATTTGTCGTCGATTAAATTCAACTCGTCTTTTAATTTCTTCGTTTAATAGACTTGAGTTTCTTCGACTTATGTAAATCTTCCATCTTTGGTCCTTTTCTTTGATAAATCTTCGAATAGGCCCAGTGACTTCAAATCTTTTGCATCTCTTGGACAATAGACTTCATCTTGAGTCTTTTTCCTCGGTAAAACCCGTGCAATCCCATGTTTTCTCCATTATCCATCCGGTTGGCACTAAAAACACAATAAACACAAAAACCACGCATAATTCCAAACAAATGATATTAAATACGCGTTTTGGTCTTGTTTTAGCCAGAATTAAGTGGTAAAAGGATGGGTGTTTTCACACCTATCATCCACACTGGGCTTATTCGAAATAATATTACTATTATTCGTTTGATCCCCGTGTGTCTCGGTGTAGGGCTCAAGTATCTCCGTATACTTTTCCTCCTGATTAGACATACTATATATTATCATCGAAACGTGGGTGTACCTCAGAGGGACCGTCTGAATCATAGGCGAGAGCTCTGTCATCATGCATTCCTGAGGTAGATGCTTGCTGTAAGTTTGCCATCAAGATGTAGTTGGCATTCACTTCTTCTTCCTTGTCATATTCTGCTGTAGACACCATAAGATCAAATTCCTCAGCTTGAAGTGGAATCCCTGCCTCTTTCTTTTTGTGCTATGAGAAGTTGAGTCTGAAGATCAGCTGCATCCCTCTTCTTTTTAGCTGTGCAATCTCGAGCATAATGACCAAATCCCCTGCAGTTGTAGCACTAAACCTGACGATTGTTGTTTCCATTTCCCGTACCAGTATTCTCAGCCCTTGCAGCCATAATATTTCCCATCTGATTACCAACCGCTGGCACAACAATTAACCCATTTTGATTACCCATGTTCGGAACACCCAGATTCTGACCACGATGTTTTCCATACCAATTTCCTGCATTCCCAACAGTCTGCCCAACATTCTGACCATATTGTTGAAACTGTGTCTCTGTGTTCCCTCCAACTACCAATTGGCGATCTAGATTCGCATTCATGAAAGGTTGAGCAATCTGCCTATTTCTAGTGTTCGAGGAGATTCTCTGATTTTGTTGGTGGGGTAATGGTAAATTTAAAAGCGTTTGCAAGAAGTGCAAGACCAGTATTAATCGCATGAGTAGGGTCGGTGATGTCATCAAAGCAAGCAATGAGTTGTTGTAAGTAGTTCACGACAACAGGAAGTTGATATCCATAAGGGGTGAGTTGTTGTGGTTTTTGTGGCATGAAGTTACTTGAGGAGGGTTGATGGTAGGGTACCATGAGATATGACATAGATGACGGAGAGTTTGCCATAAAAACCAATGGATCTTGTGTTTTGGCATGTCTTTCAGCCCTAACTTCATTTGCTTCATCTTTATTCATCTTCAATTAATCATATACTTGAGTGTAGTCCACGACATGAAGATCCTTTGTTTGATTGACGAGAGTGACATATCGTGACCATTCAGAAGGAATATTATCAAGAAATTTGATATTGGCAGCAATTTGTGCAGGTTTATGTTTGTTTCTTCTAAGATGATTCATAAGGGTTGAAAACCGATGATAGTAAGGTTCAATTTGTTCCCCTTCAGTAGACGTAAATTTCTCCCATTCACGAAGCAACTTAGTCTTCTTTTCTTGTAAACCAATTTCACTCCCCTTCATCATTTTCTGGATCCTAAGCCACATTTAGTGTGCGGGTTCACAACTATCGACAACAACATTAACATCTTCAGGGAATCCCATAAGAATTACTTGAATTGCTTGATCATCAACGTCGAGTTATTTGGATTCAGCTTCAGTTAATTCTTCATCCGTTTGCTCATGACTTGAGTCCGCTACTGGGTTAGCATTCGTGGGATACCCAGGCACAAGAATTGTTCTTCTAACATATGGACCCTTTTGGATAGAGTTTACAATCAGCTTTCCCAATGGTTTACATTTTGCATAGCGAAGAAGACGACTAGCCCATGTAGTGTAGTTCTCCATGGTAAGCATGGGAGGACGGTTCTCAGTACCCGCAGCATAAATGTCTTGTTGAGATGTCATTGTATAAATCGTGTGTAAACTAGGATCTCAATTCGTAGAAAGCGCGTTTCAGATTATCAAAAAATCAAACTTTGCCAAAATTCTCCAGTCCAATATAAAATACATCAGTCCGATATAAAATAAATCGAAAAAATTTCAAATTGCCAAATTTTGAAATCGAGTTAGAAATAGCCAAAAACTAGTGTGGAAATTTTTTGAAATAAGAAGACGTAAAAAATTGAACTCTTATTTTTTTGGTAAACTATGCAATGAAACTAGTCTAGATAGTGGCTAAGTCTAAAAATACATGGAACAAAAAATTCACGATTTCAGGAAAATGGTAATTTCGCAATATTCAAGAATGAAGATTTCGCAATATTGAGACTTCGCAATATTGGTACTTCGCAATAACCGAATATTGCGAGATGTTGAGATTCCGCAATAACAGATTATTGTGAGATGTTGAGATTCCGCAATAACATAATATTACGAGATGTTGAGATTCCGCAATAACAGAATATTGCGAGATGTTACTTAAACTCCGCAATAATGGAAAACTGAAACTTCGCAATAATCAATCTGAACAATCTTCGCAATAACAAGAATCGAATCTTCGCAATAAGTAAAAGGCCAATCTTCGCAATAAAAATTAAGCTAGCTTCGCAATAACCTAAACCCTATTTATTGCGAAGAGACTAACTTCGCAATAACTAAAACCCTCAAAAACTGCGAAGATGCTTAAAGCCCAGATTTCGAAATAAACGTAAAAACGCAATTTTATTGCGAAAATCGAGCCAAACGCCCCAAAACTTTGTGATTTTGGACGATCCAAGGTATCCAAGTCCCTACCACAACTATGTAGGCGATACCAATAGCAAATTGGACCACAAAAAACACGAAACTATTTTGGAACATGGGTATGAAGATCAAGAACTCACGAATTAAAAACCCGCTAACCACAAATCCCTTGACGAATGATACCACTTGTAGGATGTGTACACACGAAATATTAGAACAAGAATAAAGATGAAGATTGAAACAAAAAGAAGGTATTAGATTAAGAAGGGAGAGAAAGAAAAATACAAAAGGGGTGTTTTCCTAGTGAGAGAAACAAAAGGAGTTTCTCTCTCTAAAACTATGAAAATGAAAAACACACACACACACACACACAAATGAGGTGGTAAGGGCCTTTTATACTATAAGTGTAATGTATAGAAGGCCTTCCTCATTTGTGTCTTCGGGACTAATTCCCGTTACATACATAACATGAACTAAGAACTCTCGACACCGTTGAATAGCATTTTCCACGAGCTTCGCAACGGCATATTATATGACAATCACTTTAAATACGGCTAACAATTATCACCTAAAATATCAACATATTCATAATCAATATAAGAATGAGCAGACATGATTAAAAAACAGTAAAGAACAAAAGAAAGAACAATAAAAACTCAAGAATCAAATTAATCTAGTCAAACTAAGTTTTCATGCTTCCAAACCATTCAATGATTACATGTCAAAGGCATAAACTAGATTAAAAGTCCAAATTATATTAAAAAAACACAAAAAACTAAGAAAAAAAAAGCAAGAATCAATGCAAGAAGCAAGAAGAAAGAGATACGAGGTGTTATAGAGATATATAACTAGTGAATGACTTTCTTAACTACCCTTTGATTCACTTAGTCAAAGAGTAATCAAGAATACAAAACAAACCCTAATCTTGAAGTTAGGGAAAATTACCAACTCACAATTTCAAGCTACCAAAACTCTACCACTACTACTCAGGTGTAGAGTTATTATCTAACTTGATAATAATTTTACAAACAACTAAACAAGATCAAGATCAAGATGATCTAAGGTTTACAATCTCGGGGGAAGATAAACAACAATTTTTAAAGAGAGTAAGAGCTCACAGATTTGAGCTTTGACCAAAGGGTAAGGGGTTGTGTATAGCTGCTTCAAACTTCAAGTCCAACCTTAGAGAATCAACCATTGACACCTTTAGTCTTTCGAGATCCAAAGACTTAACATTGAGAGCAAAACTAATAAAACCTGCATAAAGAAACTTTTACCCAAAATACAAAATTAGCCCTCCGACTTATGTTCTAAGTTGTAGCCATATTTGAACACTAATTTATTCAATTTTTCTTGTAAATTCTAGACATGTGTTTTCGTTATTAAATTTTTTTTGTTGAAATATATAAAAACTTGAATAGCATTAGAGGATTTAGAGCACTTAAGTTATTTAGGTTAGTAGTATAAAACATGCCTTGCAATTTAGATACATTGTTTGAGACATATAATTGAGACAAAAATTCCAATCAGAATCCATATCTTGAAACATGCATGCACTCCGTCTCCACTTTCCATACAAAAGCTTATAATCTATGGCTTATAGAAAACGTTCAAAAGTAAACTATTTTCTAAAGAACATGAAGAATATTGATTTTAAGTAATATTTCAAATGGTATCAAAACATTGTTTATCTCTTTCTATATCAATATATTTATCTAACTTCTTTGGGTTAAAAAAAGTAGTTAGGTTTATGAAACAAATAATTATGTTACGTTTATTTTATAATGCATATATATTATAGAGTTAAGTTAGTTTGTATTTTTTTCTCATATTAAGGAATTAGTTTTAATTACTTATTATTTTAAGATTAAATTCTTTAAATTGACACGAAAAAGTCATTTTTTGCAAAAATGCTAAAAATTATTAAAAAAAGTGGAGGGACTAACTTTGTAAATATAATGATATACTAGATATTTTATTGGTTTTATTTTTATCACTAGTGTAAATAGTGATAGGTAATTTTATATATTACCCTACTTTTAAAATCAATTTCATTTATATCCAAACATGTTTAAAAATTATTGTAAATTATGCATTCACTGGTTGCACTTTGGATATATATGAAATTGCTTTTGAAAGTAAGGTGATATATGAAATTAATCCATAGTGATAAAAATCATCATGAATATTTTATTGGTTTGATCACTAGTATTTCGTTATATTTATACAAATTTAGTTATTTCGTCAATTTTTATAACTTTTGAATATTTCAACAAGAATGATTTTTTCATGTTTTTCTCTTAATTATAAGTTAATTTCTACTGTTAAATCAAACTCAAAGATAAAAATTTATCACTCGAACATCTTAGAAAAACAAAAATACAAATCAACTTTTCTCATATATTATATTATACAAGTATGTGTTTTATTAATGGGCAAATAGCATAAAAAGGTACTCATCTTATGTTAAAATTCAATTAAAGGTACTCAACTTTTTTTATTCTCAATTTAAGGTACCAATATTTTTTCTTGTTGCAATGTTGGGACAATAACAAACTTAAAGGTTATATATTAACAACCGTTTACTTTATTATTGCATCGTTAGTCTTTCACATTAATAACACTTTATAATAAACTTAAAATTTGTTTTTTTTCAGTTTTAGACCGTTTTTCACATTTTTCGTCTAATTTTTACCGTTTTCGTTTGTTTTTAATCAAACGTAAAAATGGACTAAAACGATTAAAAACTGAATGAAAACGGTAAAAATCAAACGAAAAATATAGAAAACGGTCTAAAACTGTAAAAAACGAATTTTGAGGTTATTATAAAGTGTCGTTAATATAAAGGACTAACGATGCAATAATAAAGTAAACGGTCGTTAATGTATAACCTTTAAATTTGTTATTGTCCCAACATTGCTACGAGAAAAAAGATCGGTACCTTAAATTTATAAAAAAAAGTTAAATACTTTTAATTCAATTTTAACATAAAATGAGTATATTTTTATTCTATTTGCCCTTTATTAATTGGCCCATTTATAAACGATGCAGATATGTTCAATTCCAATCAAGTTTTTCCTTTAAACTTTTTTCTTCCTATGAAAGAAAAAAAGTGAAAAAGCTTGTTGTACTCATTAGTCATTACTACTCAACAAACATCACATAGCTAGAACAACAATTTTACATGGGTAAACACAGTCAATTTATAATGGGTTGTAACAACCTACCTCGTTGTTTCTTTCAATCCATAAAGGTACACATTTTGGAATTATTGATAACTCAAATTCTTGTCTATTTGTCTAATTGTCCAACCAATTATATTTATAAATTCAAAGAACTAAAATGGCAATTTACAACAATCCATGTGTCATATAATATATCCAATAAATTAACACAATCCTGGTCGACTTTTGAGCATGTGGTTGAATAATTTATGAACATATCATTATCAGATTGAAAAAGTAATCTTATTAACGGTATATATCTAATTTTCTTAACTAATAATCATTTGACCTGTAAGGATATGTAATCAACATTTTGTATACTTATAAAACAATAACCATTTTACAGTTGTATCAACTTTTACAGATATGATATTATTCTTAAGCGACAAGCGAAGTCAAATAAAATAGTTACATATACCTAGCTACTATTTTTGGCAGAGTGTCCCTCTTTCAGATTTGTGCAACTCTATACACCACTGAAAATTAGGAGGGTAGACAAATCATAAATTATAGTATAAAATAAACTTAATACTAGTAGTATATTTTTTTTACTATTAGAAAACAAAGACACTGTTGATATACGTAGTATATTTTTTTTACGAGATTGGAGTAAACTTTTGGTGATTGGATAACTTTATAGTCAATGGAAAATAAGGTACTACGATTGCCATAACAAAGAAGAATACAAACAAGAATGTAGTAGGATGATGACTCTGGATGAAGGTGTTTTATTACATGAAAATGGGTTACTTTTGTTATTATATGGGTCACTAACTGTCAAAGGATCCTTTAGCTTATACGGAGGAGAGTATTCAATAAACGTGGGCCTATGTAAATAATATATACTTTGGGCCAAGCCTAATCTTTCTGTCCCCCGTATGCTTTAAGTCTTTAACCTTGTTTGCCCCACCAATGACCCTCAAAACACCTTTGAAAAGTATGTGTTCCTAGTAATTATACATAAGCTTCACGCTTTTATATTTAATGTTCATAATAATGATAATATGGTAAATGATTATGTAAGGATCGAGCTGAAAAATCTATTAAGGAATTAGGTAACTTGATCGTTTATTTTCATGATCGAGATTTTAGTTTAGAGGTTCATTTGTTAACTAATAATTGATAAAGCTTCATTTTGTGTTTGTGTGCGTGTGTAAATTGTTTGCCACTGATATAGTGTAGAAAACTCTCTCTGATGAATCATTTGTGTAAATAAACTGTTTGCCACCGATATATGCTTTTTATTGAATTACTAGTTTTTATGATTCTTCTAAAAAAGAAGGTTAATATCTTATCTGGTGCAAATCCATGATTCAAATTAGTGAAACAAAAACATGTAGAAATGTAAAATTCAGAGGATACATGATAATTTAGAAGTATTTCTTGCTGTTGTCATGATTCGCTTATATGAGTGTTCTTAATCTTTAATGTATTCATATGTATGGGAGTTCAAAGGTAGTTAACTAAGGTTTTGCATCTTTTGTACCCCTAAAATGAAAATCATATAACTTTCATAAATATAGGTAGGCACATAGTAATGCTCACCGAACAGGTGATCGTCACCTCAGCGTCAATTTAATTTTCTCTCTTCTAAATCACACAAAAACCAAATACTCGTAATGGTGACAGTACATGCGATCGAACACTTTAAAAAAATTATTAATGTTTTTTTTATAAAAAGTGTGTATGTTTTGGATTGAAAGTTTTGTATAAATGGTTAAATGAGGTGTAACATATAAACAGGGTATAATATTTAGTGGGTGTTTGGATGTGCTTAACAAATTATTCATTTTGAAAACCTCATTTTAAAAAATCATCATTTTGAAAACTCCATTTTAAAAAATAGTGTTTGAATTTGATATTCCAGTTTGAAATCGCAATAATCAAATAATCACTTTTTTGAGTGTTTGACAAATTTGATTATTTGATAATAAACTCCATTTTAAAAGCTTACTTTTCCTAAACTCCATTTTGAAAATGAAATAAGTAGCTCCCCACTAACTTTTTCAAAACTCCATTTTGGAGCTTCTAAACGCAAATAATCACTTATCTCCATTTATTACCTAAACACTTTTTTTTTTAACTTATCTCCATTTTGGAACTGAGATTTGGAGATAATATCCTCCTAACCGCACATCCAAACACCCCCTTAGTGTTTTTCTTTTCATTTGGTCGGTTAGGTAGGAAATTGAATGAATTGAAAAGTCCCATGGGACACGACTAGTTTATTTCTTTGTAATGGAAGACGCGTCTCATTTGCTCGACTTAGTTATGGTAGTGATTTTATATTCTTACTTTGGTTAAAAACACAAAAATTTTGGGTGTTTGATTCATTTTTTGGCTAAAAATCTCAACTTAGTTGTGTACTATCCGAGAACGGTGGAACTTGTGCTCACGTATTGCGACAGACTCCATCGCAAAAACCTAAGAGTTTCTACATTGCGATCACACATTGCGATCAAGGATTGCGATCACATTACGATCAAGTATTGCGATCACATTGCGATCAAGGATTGCGATCACATTGCGATCAGTATTGCGATCATATTGCGGCAAGTATTGCGATCACATTGCGATCAGTATTGCGATCACATTGCGAAAGTATTGCGATCACATTGCGATCAGTATTGCGATCACATTGCGATAAGTATTGCGATCACATTGCGATAAGTATTGCGATCACTTTCCGATAGGACATTCCGATCACATTCCGTCGGGATTAAATTTTGGCATTGCGATACAGTGACAAGTATTCCAATATTTTTTTCAAAAACGTGTTTTTGAAATTTTTTAATCGTGTGTAATTTTGTCTTGGAATTTTTGGTTTATCGAGAACAATTTCTAGGGGATTTCAACATTATTTCTCGAATTCAACACACAACAACAAACACATTTACTTTCTCTGATTGTTCGATCAACATTTGTAAATCTTAACTTATCGAAATGGAGTACACATATCTTACGGATAAGTTCATCCTCTCGGTTACGGATAATCGTCCACCAATGTTGGTGAACACTATGTACGAGGATTGGACTTCCCGAATGGAACTTTACATGTTGAAAAAAGAGAATAGACATCTCATTTGGGCATCGGTGCTCAATGGACCTGTAGATTATGGTACTGTGACGGAAGGTACATTTACTCGTCCTCGCACAACGGGTGAATTAACTAGAGATGCTAAGATTCAAGACAAGTGTGATAAACAAGCAACTAACATCATTCTCCAAGCCCTTCCTCCAGATGTCTACAAACTTGTGAGTAAACATAAATTTGCCAAAGAGTTATGGGATAGAATTCGTGTTCTAATGCAAGGCACCTCGTTAACTAAACAAGAACGAGAGTGTAAGCTTTATGATACATTTGATAAGTTTGCCTATGTTCCCGGGGAGACTCTCAATGATTACTATTTGAGATTTACTCTATTGTTGAATGAGCTCAATATCTATGGCATGACAAATCCTACGTTTCAATTAAATACCAAGTATTTGAACACTCTTCCATCTGAATGACGTAAGTACGTGACGGCTGTTAAATTGGTTAAGGACTTGCATAACACCAATGTGGATCAGTTTCAAGCTTTTCTTCAACAATACGAATGCGATGTGATCGAGGCTCGGTTGTCAACACCACAAGTTCGTGATCCACTTGCCATGTATGCTTCTCAACAAATGACCCCCAACAAAACATGGCTTACACTTATCAACAACAATCATACTTGCAGCAGCCACCACAACACACATATCAGCAACCACAACAACCATCTTATCAACCACAGATGATGCCACAGCAAGCATATCAACAAAGTGTTCTTCTACATCAACCAACATATCAGGCATCATCATCACAAGATATCACTTCTCCAATGGGCTATACTCCTCAGCAAGGATACTTTCCAATTGAAGCACCACCAGCACAAGCCTTTTATTCTAATAAACTCCCACCAATTCAAGCACCGGTCTTTACTCTAAATGATACGCCTACTGATGTCTTAAACCATCTCACTGCCTACTTGTCAAAACTTGTTGCTATTAGAGGTTTTCCACCAACGAACAATCAGCTCCGCACTTTTTCAAATCCTCGACAACAAGCCACTATTCAAAATGGTCAAGTAGCGGTGCAATCCATTCAGGGAAGGAAAAATTCATATGGACCCACAACAAGGACCGTGAACAATCAAGCTGTGAATTCTAAAGCTAGTGGAAATGGAAGCACTATTGGTCCTCAAAAGGTTGTGACCTGCTACAATTGCCGATGACAAGTTCATATGGCTAGGGAATGCACTCAGCCGAAAAGGAGAAGGGATGCCACGTGGTTTCGTGAGAAGATGTATTTGGTCGATGCTCAATCTAAAGGAAAGATTTTGGATTCAGAGGATTCTGCAATTCTTGCAGACCTAGGGGCAACAGATAATGAAGGCATTGCAGTGGTCTCTACTTCTAATGCAGCATATCAAGCAGATGATCTTGACGCATATGATTCGGAGTGTGATGACATTCACTCAGCCCATGCTGCTCTCGTTGCTAATCTTTCTCATTACGGTTCTGATGTCGTCAGTGAGGTACCAACCACATCTAATAATGTTCATGATAATCCACATCATGTTGAGCATGAAAATTACAACCTCGAACAGCATTCGGGAACTAGTAACTCAAATGATGTGGTATCCAATCCAACACATTTAAGTGAACCTCAGCCAAATGCTACGACGGGTACGAAATCTTATGATCAACGTGATTTGGTAATGGTGCCTAAATATATTATTGATAACATGAATGTGGCTGTTCGACAAACCGTAGATATGAATGCCAACCTAACCGATGAGCTTGCGCTGTAATACAAGGGTTTCACCAAGTATGAAATATATTCGTTCCAAATCTTTTGAATTGATTACAGGTTGAAAGTGCGACTCAATTGTTCTTGGTGGAAAATAAAAAGATTTGATTATTTATTTTAAACTAAAAATGAACATGTCGTTGAGTAAATAAAGATGAAAGCTTTAAAAGTTGAAAAGTAAATGACTAAAACTTATAAAAATGTAAACTTCAAATATTAAACTAAGACAATATAAGTTAGATTAATTCTAAGTAAAAAGGCGGGAAAAATTAAAATTTAAAAACTGGAAATACTTAACCTTATCCGGAATATTATCCGGAATGTTATCCGGAATGAAGAACCATGGCTTATCTGGGAAAATGAAATGCAGCTTATCCGGGATGTTTGAACTTGAGGTTATCCGGAATAAATCTAAACAGCTTGTCCGGAATAACGTGACTTCGAAACCTTATCCGGAATCTTCTCAAATGGACACTATCCGGAATAAATTCCGGACTCTTATCCGGGTTAATCTTTGGTGTGCTATCCGGAATCCACCAAACTATCCTTATCCGGAATAAATTCTGAGCTTTATCCGGAATAAGTCAAGTTGCTTATCCTGAATATCTCCGTCTTCTTATCCGGAATTCTAGGTGAAGTACTTATCCGGAATACTCCACGAGACCTTATCCGGAATAATTTTGTTGTGCAGCTTATCCGGATTCCCAAACTTTGTCTTATCCGGGATATCCTATCCCAAGACTTATCCGGAATTCGTCACAAGTTGCTTATCCGGGAATCTAGTTCGATGTCTTATCCGGAATGATGTTCCAACAGCTTATCCGGGATAAAGGGGAATGTTAACTATTCAGAATAAAGGGGTTTTGACAAATTTCGGAACACAAACTTAGCAAAAAGCAAATATAAACCAAAAATCAATAAGCACTTTACCAAAAGCTAAACCAAATTGTTTTTAGAAAAAGGAGAATAAGCTAAAATTTAAAAACTTTTAAACATAAAATAAGCTAGAAATCAAAAAGCACTTTTTATAAAAACTTAAACTTATCAAAAGCTACTAATTTTTAAGAACTATTAATCATAAAGATTAAGAAAATAAGCACTATGATCTAAAAACTTTATAAAATCACCAATTTAATAAGCACAACCAAGTAACTACACCATCAAATCATCAACAAGATTAAGATAAAACTACATGATTATCAAGATTAAGTAAAATATTAAGAAAGTTAGAATGAGAATTAAGAAAATAAGCTTGATTGATTAAGGATTAATATCAAATGATTACAAGATTAAAGTTGATAAACTTGGAAAACTAGAGAGAAGAAAACTTAAGAAAAACTTGAAAACTAAAATTAAACTACTACTAAAATTAACCACCTAACCACCCTCCTAATGACACATTAGGAGGGTATTTATAGGAAGTGGAGAGATTACATGCTTAAGCTATCTAATTTCTTTCTTCTCGTCTCGACTCGACTTAATTTCTTTGTCTTTCTCAACGTCGTCTCGGGATTAGTCGATATTAGTTGAACGTGTCTTATAATTTTCTTCTATAATTAGACTTGAGTTCTTCGACTTCATTAAACTTCCGTCTTTAGACTTTTTCTTCGATAAATCTTCAGAATTGGCCTTGGACTTCCGTTGTTTTTGCATTCTCGATCTTTCGACTTCGTCTTTAGTCTTTTTCTTCGATAAAAGCCCGTGATAACCCATGTTTTCTTCCTTTTGCATCTTTTGGTCCTAAAACACAATAAAAACACAAACCACGCATAATTCCGACTTTTACGAAATAAAATACACGTTTTGGTCTTGTTATTATTGGAAATAAGTGGTAAAAGGATAAGTGTTTTCACACTTATTAAATCCCCTACACTTGACCATTGTAATGTCCTCATGCAATGTACTAATTTCAAAGCACGGTTTACATTTTTCATCATATATAATCCACCTTGGCCTTTATTAAATACTAAACACTAAGAAAACTAAAAGAACAAAATAAGTAAGAAATCAAAGACTTACATTGGGGTTTTTGGTTGTCATGAATGTTCATCATTCTCAAGTTTCACGTTCCCCATACCAAGCTTAAAAACGAGATCATTGTTATTATAAGTTAGCAAACTAACACGAACTCATGTGGCCCAATTATTCACTTAGACTTCCTTATTCCTAGGTGTATCTCTTATATTTTATTGTTGTCTTGAATGATCACGAGGATGCATTGTTTGACTTATTTCGATAGTTATTTAAGCTGAAAACAAAGTGGGACGATTTAATCAATAGTTAGCTAAAGGACAAAATCTTTTAAAACTGCTTCTCGGGACCTCATAAAGTTCATATCTTGGCATAACTCGCTTCACGATTTGAGACCTTTCTCGGACCGATATTTGGCAGCGACTTCATACTTCAAATCTTAGAGAGATGTTCTTGAAATTATGGTCTTCTCTTCATAATAGGAATTTCTTCACTTGAAGTTTTGAGAGATTCTTCATATTTGGACCACGACTTCTTCATTTTTCTCCAATCTTTATTTTGGACTTTTATATACAACGATGCGCCTCCTTTTTGGACTTGGATCTATTTATCCTCATACCTTGCTAGGGTCTTTTCGGATAGACTTCTCCATGATCTTTTGGGGAGTACTTGCTTTTCGTCGTGTGTCTCGATCCTTCATATTGATTTTCGATAAATGATTCTTCACATCACTTTTGGATCTTTAGCAACAAAATGTAGCCCTCATGCCTTGTTAGGGCCTTTTCGGACTCGCCAATCTTTGCATCCCGCTTCAATAAGTTATGCCTTGGCTATGAACTCTAATTAATACCGAGCAACTTTTAAACGATCTTGTGCTAGAAGCTAAGTAACTTTTCAAATCGTACAACCTTATTTATTGCAGATAAATTTATTAGCAAGCGATGGGAGAATAGGCTTATAATCAACTCACATAAATTCACGAAAGAATACCAAACTTATAATTGACTCTATCATCTCTCGTTCTCCACAATTTTAAATCTCAAGGAATGAGACTCGTGGATGCTTAGCCAATTAAATCCAAGTTTTGGGTTTTCGAGTCATCTATAGGATCTTGCAAACTCTTAGACTTTTTTCAAGTTTAGAATTCGCATTTTAAAGGTCCCTTGATAAACAATTCTCTAGGATCAATTATAGGAACTTGCGAAAAGTTCTTGTTCTTAACCCGTGAGAATTAAGACTTTCGCGTTTTAAAGCTCCCTATATAAAAGCCTAGCAAAACTTGACTTAAACACGTTAAGGATACTAGCTAGAGTAAACTTAGATAAGTAAACTCGGGTTGAGTCAAAATATTCACGACTTTGAAAAATTTAAAACCACTTTATTAAACTTTTATTTTAGCAAGGAAGGCAAATAACGATAACAAAGGAAAATACTACTATATTACTAGGCCAAAATAGATTAAAAATTTTGAAAAATGTCGAAAAATTAAATTTTCCGGTTAAAATAAGGACAAATTCATGGAAAAGACTACTTACTTCGATAGAAGTCCCCCCTACACTTGATATAAACATTGTCCTCAATGTTTAAGCATATGGGAGTAAACTCCCCTACACTTATGACATTGTGCACTTTGTTTAAATCTTGCTAAGGAAAGGACAACTATAGTGATTTCAATGTGAACATATAAGATATGAAATATTGAATCACGACAGTTTAGGATAGAACCGGGAAGACGGGTACACGGGATCACGGTTCGTCAAAAGTCATCGAGAATGGATCTTTGAAGCTTTAATCCCTGCACAGAAGAAGAAACAAGACAACAAACACATACGGGGCTCCCCCTACACTTATTATGAAAACGGAAAAGGATAGATTAATGGGTTGCCTCCCGAGAAGCGCTTGTTTTTGTTCACCGAGTCACGAGCCTGACTCGACCCAAAACTAGTTCTTGGGAAACGTGGTGAGGGATGGAATCATCTCATGAGAGATGTCATCACCAAAGTACAACTTCACACACTGGCCATTCACCTTAAAATTGGGCCCATTTGGCTGAGAAAGATCAATGGTGCCATAAAGAAAGACTTTGGCGATGGTGAATGGACCAGACCAGCGGCTCTTCAACTTGCCCGAGAAGATCTTCAACCGAGAGTTAAAAAGTAAGACTTGATCACCAACGTGGAACTCTCGGTTCTTAATCCTTGCATCATGGATGATCTTGGTCTTATCCTTGTAGATCAGTCTCATTCCTCAGTTCATTAAGCTCGTTGAGTTGAATCTTCCGAAGATCACCGGCTTTGTTGATGTCGAAGTTAGCCCACTTCAAGGCCCAGTATGCCTTATGTTCCAGCTCAATAGAGAGGTGGCATGCTTTCCCGTACACAAGACGATAAGGTGTACAACCGATCAGCGTCTTATAGGCGATACGGAAAGCCCACAAAGCATCATCTAACTTATCGGCCGACGAGGCACGATGCTCTCCCACGGTACGCTCAAGAATTCGCTTCAATCCACGGTTAGATATCTCGGCTTGACCATTGGTTTGAGGATGATAAGCGGTGGAAAGACGGTGATTGACACCGTACTTAGCCATGAATCTTGCGAATTGATCATTGCAAAAATGAGTCCCGCGATCACTGATTATAGCACGAGGAACACCGAATCGAGCAAAAAGTTGCTTCAAAAAGTTCACAACCACCCTTGCATCGTTCGTAGGGAGAGCCTTAGCTTCAACCCATTTAGAAACGTAGTCAACGGCTACGAGGATGTACTTGTTCCCTTTAGATGATGGAAATTGCCCCATAAAGTCGATACCCCATACATCAAAGATTTCACAATCTTGTATGAAATTTTGAGGCATCTCATCTTTATGTGTGATCTTGCCTTGTCTTTGGCAAGCATCACAATGTTTAACCATGTCGTGAGCGTCACGATAAATGGTGGGCCAAAAAAAATCCAGAGTCGAATACTTTCTTCGCGGTGTAATTGGGACCAAAGTGACCACCGGTGGGTCCTTTATGGCAAGCGTCAAGGATTTGTACCGCTGCCGGCCCATCAACACATCGACGAATGACAAGATCCGCACATTGTTTGAAGAGGTAAGGGTCGTCCCAGAAATAATGTTCAATATCTTTAAAGAACTTTTTCTTTTGTTGGGACGTTAACCCTTCCTTGAGAATTCCACCCGCTAAGTAGTTTGCAATGTCCGCAAACCACGGGGTGTCATCAAGATTGAAATTTATAGACATTAAGGCCTCAAGGGGAAAAGAGTCATTGATCTCTTCATTCGGATGATCCCCTTGATAAGGATCCTCAAGTCTACTTAGATGATCCGCGGCTAGGTTTTCGGCTCCCTTCTTGTCACGATTTTTAATGTTGAATTCTTGAAGGAGAAAAACCCAACGAAGAAGCCTTGGCTTAGAATCTTGCTTAGTCAACAAGTACTTCAACGCGAAATGATCAATGTACACGATGTTGGTAGAAAGGACAAGATAGGGGCGGAATTTCTCAAAAGCATACACTACAGCTAAAAGCTCTTTTTAGGTAGTGGTATAATGTAATTGAGGCCCTGTCATTGTCTTGCTAGCGTAATGGATTGGTTGGAAGTGTTTGTTCACTCTTTGGCCCAAAACCGCTCCAATAGCAAAGTCGCTAGCATCACACATCAACTCAAAAGTTAGCTCCCAATTAGGGGTAACCAAGACAGGTGCCTTAGTTAGCTTATCCTTAAGAAGATTGAAGGATTCAAGACACTCTTTGGAAAAGATGAAAGGAGTATCTTTTTCCAAGAGGTGGGTCATCGGGCGAGCGATTTTTGAAAAATCTTGAATGAATCGATGATAGAAGCCCGCATGACCAAGGAAACTTCTCACACCCTTCACGGTTGAAGGTGGAGGTAATTTGGCTATGACATCCACTTTAGCACGGTCTACTTAAAGACCGGCTTTTGAGATTTTATGTCCAAGCACAATGTCTTCTTTTACCATGAAATGGCATTTTTCCCAATTCAGAACAAGGCGAGTGTCTTCACACCGCTTAAGCATGCGTTCCAAATTGGCAAGGCAAGAAGAGAAGGAGTCACCATAGACCGAGAAATCATCCATGAAGACTTCCATAGTTTCTTCAATCATGTCATGGAAGATAGCCATCATACACCTTTGGAACGTCCCAGGAGCATTGCATAAGCCGAAAGGCATTCGTTTGTAAGCAAATGTTCCGTAAGGACAAGTGAATGTGGTTTTCTCTTGTTCTTTGGGATCGATGGGAATTTGAAAATACCCGGAGAAACCGTCTAAAAAGCACTAATAGTCATTACCCGCTAGACGTTCAAGCATTTGGTCCATGAAAGGAAGGGGAAAATGATCCTTTCTCATAGCATCATTAAGTTTGCGATAGTCTATACTAACTCTCCACCCTGTAACGAGACGAGTAGGAATCAACTCGTTGTGTTCATTGGGCACAACGGTGATTCCGCCTTTCTTAGGCACACAATGGACGGGACTAACCCATGGTGAATCCGAGATAGGATAGATCATTCCCGCATCAAGAAGTTTGATAACCTCTTTTTTGATTACGTCATGGATCTTAGGATTCACCCTTCTTTGGCTTTGAATAGTGGGTTTAAAGTCGTCCTCCATGAGAATTTTATGTGTGCAAAAGTGAGGATCAATTCCACGAATATCGGAGATTTTCCAAGCAATCGCTTTCTTGTGATTCTTTAGCACGGCGATAAGTCAGGATTTTTCTTCTTCTTTCAAGTCCTTAGCGATGATGACGGGTGACTTCTTGTTGTCTTCAAGGAAAACGTACTCGAGATGAGACGGTAGGTCCTTAAGCTCTAAATCCGGAGGATTTTCGATGGAAGGCATAGTCAAATTCGGTTCATCGATGGAGATATCCTTAGGAGATGGTGGAGAAATATGGTCCTCATTGAGAAGTTTCTCAATGGTACGAATGTCTTCATCCCAATTGGAGGGAGAATCGTCATATTTTAAGTCCACATCTCCCAAAGTTGCTTCAAATTCTTTCAGGATGAAATCACTTTCTCCAAATGGAGTTAGTGATGGAGCAATAGAGGCAACGTTCTCAACAATGGGAAGAGAAGAATAACCACTTTTACAAGCGTCTTTGAAATGTTCTTCACAAGCCTCATCAAGAAGGTCAATGAAATTAACACTCTCGTTTTCAGAAGGTTGCTTAGAAAGTTTTCCCATGTTGAAGACGATTTTATCGTCACCAACTCTCATGATTAATTCACCCGCGGCTACATCAATGAGAGTGCGACCGGTCCTCAGGAATGGACGTCCAACGATTAATGGGACACGGGGGTCCATCTCGTAGTCAACGACAACAAAATCCGCTGGAAAGGTGAATTTGTCGACACCAACGAAGACATCTTCGGCTATCCCCACTGGATAAGCAACCGTACGGTTAGCTAATTCCAAAGTCATTCGTGTGGGGACTAGCTCGGGTAGAGACAATTGTTTCCAAACGCTTAAAGGCATTAAGTTTATACTAACACCTAGATCGGCTAGGGCCATACAATTCTCTACCCCAGGGAAGTTGCAAGGAATCAAGAAACGAACCGGATCACCAAGTTTGGTGGGTAATTTCCTTAAGAGCACTGCATAGCAATTCTCATTAAGTTGGGTCTGAGCAATATCGAGAAGTTTCTCCTTATCACTGAGAAGATCTTTAAACATTTTAGCATATTTGGGCATGTGAGCGAGAGCCTCAGCAAAGGAGATATTGAAATTCAGTTGTTTAAACATTTTAAGAAAGTTAAATTTTTGATGTAATCGTGATAGTTTAGTGATAATTAGATACGTTATAGGGTAAATTAGAAAATTACCTTTAGGAAAAAGTAATAGTCTAAAATTACCAAAGACGGATTCAATTAAACACGTGGATGAACCAAGTTCGTTGTACACGAAGATCTTATGAATTTGAGACGTTTTGCTTTGATTTGGACAATTAATTCGAATTGGTTTCGGTTTTTAAACTAAAATTAATCCTACAAATTTTAAAACCTAAGTGCATGAATCGTAAACACGAATTATTTAAACTAAAAACAATTATTTAAAATAAAACTCAATTAAACTATTTTTTAAAATAAAAATTAAACTATTTAAAAATCTATTTAAAACGATTTTAAAAATTGTAAACTAGTTTTAAAAATTTACTTTAGCTTTTAATCTATTTAAAACTATTTTTATTTAAAACAAAATTAATTGTAAACTAATTTATTTAAGAACTAATTCTAAAATTCTAAATATTTTTTTTATTTTTTTATTTATTTTATTTATTTTTATTTAAAACAAACTATTAAAGCAAAATTTATCAAAACTAAATTATTAAAACAAATTTTAAAACAAAGGTAAATAGACAAAATTGTGAAACGTTTTTTAAACAGCCAAATTTAAGAAATGTATATAAATGAAACTGGGTAAAACTTTAACAAAAGAAAGTGACCAGCCCAGTGGTTAAGGCGTTGCACTGTTGAACAGAAGGTCTCGAGTTCGAGCCCCATGGGTTACATTTTTTGGATATTATTTTTGGAACAGTTAATAGATTGCTAGAATACATAGTATATATTAATATAGCTAACTAGTATGTTAACCAGATTAAGACGAAAATGCAACAATTAAAAGCAGCTTGAATCTAATAAGGCAACAATGCAATCACAGCAAACAAAAAAATGAATTTTTAGCAGTCTAAAAAAAACGCAGCAACAAACGAACAAATCCTCAACAATTTAAACACAACATCGCCTAGCTACAAAACACATAATCAGCAGACTATGATCTAACACCTTAAGCAACCTATAAACATGACAGTAGGTACTCGAATGCCAGCAGATTGAATTACGTGCTACGTGCTACAGCAATTTGACTTTTAGTTAAAGCAAATGAAGCAGATATCTATAACAATTTAATCGTCACAACACAGATTAAGAAAACCGATCTAAAACCAAAAAATCCAAAACTTAGTCAGCTAAAACTTCATTATCAGCCATAACATATACAATACTTTAGCAACTACATATTAAATCAAACTTTCAAAACCAAACGCGGCCTAATTCGTAGATCAATATAAGCAGAACTAGCAGATCTCTTCATAGATTTCATAATAGCAAACTAATAAAAACAAATTAAACTGAAATACTGATTTAAGCAAAAACAGTAATCAACTTTACTTAAAAACAATAGAACTCTAGTAATCAATCCAACAACATTATTCAGTTAATCAAACTAATCAAATCCTAACAAACATTCAACAATGAACAGATTCATAGAAGCTCAAGTCAATTCATCATCATAACCAGACTTTCTGAAAATCAAACTTAAAATCAGTTCATAATAATATTCATTAAAACTAGAAAGCATCTAAACATAAAACACCAAATTCACATTCACAATAATCATACACAATAAATCATAGCAAATTAAAGACTTATGCAGAAAATATAAATCGAGCTTAACCATTTGTTGAAGTAAACCGTTGAGACGAAGTCGCGCGCTGAGCGGACTTTGACTAAACCGAGACCACCATGACTCGAATCAAACAGAGAACCGATCCAACAGAGATATCACGAACCACAACAACTTAATATTAGTTTGAATGTTTATCAGTGGATAAACATATTTCCCTTTTTCTAACTTAAATATCCAATTAAGCTATGACTTCAGCTTATTTGAATATTACTTCACTTATAATTTCAATTTATAATTTTAAATTGTAATTAATTCAATTAAACAAAATTAAAACGTGAGATGCACAGGAGATTTAAACAGAAAAATTAACTTTTATTAAAATTAATCAAACATTACAACATTAAAGAAAATTACAATTTCTAAAATTAAACTAAAATTATAAAAGTAAATTAAAAGAAGGGATGAAAAATACATTGAGAACAGGGGTTTTAAAATTGAACCCGAGGGTGTTGGGGTGAGGTTGTTGGTGATGAGGATTCGGTCTTGACCATTGATTTCGCATCTTCACATTCTCTTTCATCATTGTTTTGATCCAAAGGCTGAGATATGCCTCTCTTCACGCGGATCGCCAGGTTGTCACTTATTTGTGCTACTTGTGCTACTTCGCTGCTGAGGTGGAAGATAGTCATTGGTGCCATGACTTGGATGGAATGATATCAGCCAATCATTATCAAGGAATGACAAGATTGGCTGCCACGTGTGATTGAGGGCAGCACCTTCTTCTCCCCGAAATTCTTGGTAATTAATTCAGGCGCGTGTGAGTTACTTGCTCTTGATAGAAAAAGCCCCAATTGGGATTTTAGGGTTTGGATGAATAAAAAGGGATGACTGGTTTATTGTTTGTGTTTGTTTTATTTTGAGAGAGAAAGAAAGTAATAACTTGGGATGTATTAATGGTGAGTGTGTTTAAGTTTGACCAAAGAAAAGTGAATAATATTCACTTTTATCACTTGACAGTCCAAAAACGTGTAAAAAACCTAATGGGCTTTTTTTTCCTTATTTTCATTCGTCCATTTATTCATATTGGGCTTTGTCTCAATTTATTTTTCTCCTCCCGTTTGTAAACTTCCCAATAAATTTAGGCTAGGGCCCATACACCACCCGTTAGCATCCTTCATTGGGCCTTTTTGGGCTTTAAAAACGAATAATAATACTTCCTTGAATTTCAAATGGGCTTTTGAGCCCATTTTCCTAAATGTGGCACCCACAAGCCTTTCAAACTCCATAAATGATGAAATCCGCTAAAACCGGTCTTGAAATTGGCTTTGTCGATCTTTTCATCAAACTCGTGCTGGTTTTTGTCGATTTTCGCGAACTTGGTACCTACACACATGAAACGACAAACAAACGAATATAAGGCCATATTTAAACATTTATTTCATTTATTCATCGTTTTTAGATACTATTGATATGAGTAAAATCACTCATATCAAATTCCCCCTTGCTAAGCAATTGTCGTGTCCTCACGCAATGATAAAATAAAACACTAACTACACCATTATTCAACTTTTGACTTTTGAAACTTTTTATTTTACAAAGACATAATGTAATGCTTTCATTATTTGAAAAATAACTTTTAGGATCATAAAACTAAAATAGATTCATCGTCCCCGACTTTTCACTTTTCCATGCCAAGTGTAAAAACAAGATCATTGTCAATCATAAGCCCCAAAATTAAACCAACTCATACAAGTAATTTGTGTTAAACTCAATCTCCTATTATTCCTATTTGTATCTCTAGCTTTTATTTGTCATTCACCCAAAGGCTCATTTGACTTTATTTGATATTTATTAGTCCAAAAATGAAGGCAAGAACGGTGTAAACTCAACACTCAAAACCTAACCTCGACTTCAAAAACCGTTGTCACTAAAGAAAGCCCACATCAAGGATAACTTAACACGATTTGAGGGATAAATCCCCGGACCCGAAATTTGGCTAATATGGCTACTTAAAAGCAACAATAAAAGCCTCCAAAGTCAATTATGACCTTATTAATGGAGTTAGCAACAATTACATCATAACTCCTTGTGGCTCTTTAAGATGCAATTGTGCTCCTTATTTAAAATCCACACCCGAAGGCTCCTTGGACAAAAATAAGGGAATTGACATCACCATCCCACCTTATGGCTCATAATGATGAAGCAATTTTTATTCAACACGTCCCCTTGCCATACACCCTAAGGCTCTAATGACAAGGTTAGTGCTACATGACTCCCACCCGAAGGCTCCTAGAGAACATGTTTTTATTTATTCTTCTTTATTTAATATGATATTTATAGTAAGCCAAATTTCCGCAATCCCATGATCAAAAGTCCATGACGCTGACACCCTCAATGTGTTCTCACTTTAATTACAAGGGAAGAAAAAGAAGGAGTTACGAGTTAATATATCAAGCCTAAACCGCTAAAAACTTCATTTATTAAGCAATTATTATTCAAGCGTGGAAAATAAATACGAGGAGATTATATCAAACACAAAAATACTTGCACAAAGAATAGTTAATTTTAGAAACTTATGATTGAACTCTATCATCTCTTGTTCTCACTATTGTAAAATTTCAAAAATGTGAAAACAATGGATACTTAGCCTATTAAATTAAAGTTTTGGGTTTTCAAGTCATCTATAAGATCTTGCATCTTCTTATACTTTTTCAAGTTTTAGAATTTGCGTTTTAAAGTTCCCTTGATAAACGACTTTCTAGGATCAGTTATAGGAACTTGCGAAAAGTTCTTGTTCTTAACCCGTATGAGTTAAGACTTTCGCGTTTTAAAGCTCCCTATATAAAAGCCTAGCAAAACTTAATTCAAATACGTTAAGGAAAAGCTAAGGTAAAAACCGAGTCGAGTCAAAAACTATTTTTATTTTCACCAACGGAAGCCTACATTCGTGTCAAAAGCACTTATTTTATTTATTAAAACTTAAAAATAACACTAAAAATTTAAATTTTTATTGAAAAACGAGAAAAAAATTACGTTTAGACACGACAAAAGCAATAGCAAGCGATTATATCGATTGACTCCCCCATGCTAAAACCGAACATTGTCCTCAATGTTTCTTAGCTCAAGAGTAACAACCCCTTGCTAAAACACGAAGAGTCTAATGCAAAATCCTAACATGGTAAGAGCACGCAAATCTATAAGTCGTTTATTAATTATGCCTCAAGATAAAACGTTAATCGATAAAAATCAAAGGATAAAGAGTGTGCCCCTTTTTGGCATTCAAAGAATGGAAGATCAAGTGGACCGGCAAAAACCGAACACGAGAGTCTTCAATGATAAGGGTCATACCTAAGATTCACAACACAACAAAACACGAGCACGAGCTTGAAAGATCAAGCCTTATTATTGTTAGAAAATAGAAAGAAGATAGAATGTATGGGACTCCCCCACAAGGCACCTCATTTTTGTTAACTGAGTCATGAGCTCGACTCGATCCCCGCATTCATTGGTCCTTAGGGAAAATGGTGAAAACCGGCATAGTGGAATAAAATCCAACATAAAGCACGATGCCGGGGTCAAAGATCTCATCCTCGTTGTCGGATGACAAACGAAATGATAAAACTCTAACATAAATCTCCAAAAAGAGATAGAAGTCACAAATCACGATATGAATGTAGCATGCTCCCCGAGATAAACTCGCACCAAGATGATCGAAAAATCTTTCAATTATTGCATCGGTGAAAGGCCAAGATTTCCCTAAATCAATGATTCCGGGGTCGAATACCTCGTCCTCGGAAGAGAAAGGAATAGACAACACGGTGTCGTCCCCCCATGCTAATCCAAGATTATATAAAGCACATGGTAATGGTGGAATAAAAGTTTCATACATAGTGGAATCAACATTCTTAGCTTTAACGACCATTTCACCCTTAGAAATGTGATCAATCGGATCATGGTACTCAATATGAGACACATGAAAAACCCGCATATTAAGATCAAAGTGGGTGGGAGGAGGACTCGGGACGAAATCATCATCAAGTAAATTTTCTAAAAAGAGAGCGTCCTCCTCCGGGTCGATTTCATCAACACCCGATGGTATCGAATCATTAGAAGCAAGAAAAGTGTCAATCTCCTCCATAAGCGGATCACTATCCTCAACGGGAATAGGAGATGGAGAGAAAGACTTGCTATTAGGCTTAGAATTCAAGGCCTCGATCTTAGAAATGAGAAGATAGACGTTTGATAACTTTTCACGAAGAATCACGTCTTCCACATCTAAATGAGTAAGTTCATCGGAGAACTTCTCAAGGATCGGAATAGTCAAATCAACCTCATTTCCCGGTGGAAATGGGTCTAAAGGAGCAAGTTCAAAAGTGAACCTCTCAAAAACCGGATCACTATCATCCTCATTTCCCGGTGGAAATGGGTGAAGAGAGAGGTTCATCGGTAAACCCCTCAAAATCCGAGTCGTGAATATCATCTTTATAAGAAAGTTCATCGGAGAACTCCTCATTAGAAAATTCACTAGAAGAAGAATCATTCTCAAAATCTTCATTTCCATCACAATTTTCGTCATTATAATTAGAGAAAATTTCAAAGTGAATGGAAGAAGTAGAGTCATCACAATGTGGCAAATCACACGTTTCATTGGAATTACCATCAAACTCTCTTGGGTTTTGGACAAGGATTTCAACACTAGACTTTATTACTTTGTTCGATTCCGTATCCGAAATAGTGCTAATATGCTCGTCCCCCTTGCTTAGAGAATTTTCGGGTTCCATGGTGGAAGAATCATGAATACGAGTGGTGATGTCATGAGAGATTTCCTCATCATCTAGGATGGGAGAATCACCGGGCTCCTAGCCGGCAAGATATGAAAAGCAAGTACGATTGCACTAGACGAAGGATGTAGAGCAGTAAGATCTCTCAAAGAAATAGCACTTTCCTCGTCATCATCCAAAAGAAGAGAACGCTCGAGTTCACGATTAGCAAGGTATTTTGCTTCTGCTTGAGCTCGTTCTTTCTCTCGAATTTCAATGCTTAATCCATTAGAATCTTACGAAAGTTGTCTAATCTTAAGTTCACAATCTCTTTTAAATCCCTCATCAATTATTTCTCCATGAAATCGTCGACTTCTTAATTCATTAGTTATATCATTAATCTCTTGATTAATTTGTCTTTTTTCAAGCAACATATCTTCAATGCTTTTTTCAACAACTTCAACATTTCTTTGATTCGTTATTTGTTGGAACATCGTTTCGAGTCTTTCAATATCGAAAGAATATTGTGAAGATTGGTCAAAACCGGAAGGAATCGAATTATAGCAAGGACTAGGCTCATAAAAATTTTGATCTCTCGGTTGACAACAAAAACTCTCGTGAGGACCTCCACAATACTCACAACAAAGATGTTGTTAGAAATACGTTTTACGTATATTAGAAGTATCGGTCACTCCACAATATTATTTATGTTGTAATAGCTCGTAGTTAACAAATAGTTATTAGTTTCTTATTAAGTTAAGTAAGAACCGGTCCATGGGCTTGTCATGGACCGGCCCAAGCCCAATGTAAGCTTGGAAGTATAAATACCCCTTTCCACCATGGAAAGGGGTTGGTTGTTGTCATTTTGCTAGTTCCATTTTATTGAAATAACACATAGTTTTCTCTCACTTTCTCTCTCTTGTTTCTCTCTCTAGAAAACAACAAACCCCTTCATAGATTCATAGGTTATCAATATTCTACATTTGGTATCAAGAGCTATGGGGTGATTTAAGGTAGTGATTTGTGTGGTTTTTTTAGTTTTTGATTGTATTAGTGTTCTTTAAGAAGATTCATCTTGATTCTTGGTGTTTTTGGTGTTTTTGTGATTGGGATTAGTGGATAAGTATTAGTTTTTACTTATTATTGTAGAAATCACAAAACTTTTTGGGTTATTTGGTCAAAATCTGGGTTTAATCTTCATTTTAGTGGTCGACTGTTCATCGGAACAAGGTTTCTGATTAACCCAGCAAAAGTTCCGAACCAACAAGTTCCGGATCACCAAAAAGTTCCGAACCAGGAAGTTCCGAACGAAAAAGTTCCGGATCAAGAAAGTTCCAGATCAAGAAAGTTCCGGATCAAGAAAGTTCCGAACCAAGGAAAGTTCCGAACCAAGAACTTCCGAACCAAGAACTTCCGAACCAAGAACTTCCGAACCAAGAAGTTCCGAACCAAGAAGTTCCGGATCAAGCCAAAGAAGTTCCAAACCAAGAAGTTCTGGATCAAGCCGAAAAGTTCCGAACCAAGAAGTTCCGGATCAAGCCAAAAAGTTCCGAACCAAGAAGTTCCGGATCAAGCCAAAAGTTCCGAACCAAGAAGTTCCGAATCAAGCCAAAAGTTCCGAACCAAGAAGTTTCGAATCAACACTTCCGAATCAACAAAAGTTCCGAATCAAGGGTTATTTTGCTTGTTTTTTTCGATGATTTTTAGAGGATTTAATCTTGGTTTCTTACAACAAAAACTCAACACAATTCAAAAGCTTTACTTCACTGCTCGATCAACCGATAATCTTTGTCTCTTTGAAGTTAACAAAATGAATCCGAATTCAGTAATGCCTCAGATGACATCACTTACGGATATTTCCGTCATTACGGGAACGGATAATCGCCCGCCAATGCTCATCAAAGAAGTTTTTGAAGCATGGCAAGGCCGGATGATGTCTTATCTTAAGGGAAAACCGGTTTATGGGAGGCTTATGGTTAAGTCAATCTTAAATGGTCCACTTGACTATGGTACCATCGTGGCTAACAATGTGTCTCGACCAAGAGAATTTGAAGAACTTACACCAGCTCAACAACTTGTTGCCGATGCAGACGAGAAAGCTCTTCAAACAATTCTCCAAGCTCTTCCCCATGACATCTATAGGATGGTAAGTCAGTATACGGTGGCAAAGGATTTATGGGAACGTCTTAAGGTGTTGCTACAAGGTACGTCTCTCACCAAACAGGAAAGGGAATGTCAGTTGTATGACCTGTTTGACAGATTCACTTACAACCCAGGGGAAACGCTTCACGATTATTACTTCAGATTCACCACACTCATGAATGATCTGAATGTATACAATCTGGTGATTGCTCCATTCCAGGTTAACACCAAATTCTTGAATACTTTACCTCAAGCTGAATGGGGTGAGTATATTACCGATGTTAAGTTAACCAGGGATCTGCATAAGTGCAATTTGGATCAACTATATGCTTTTCTTCAGCAGCATGAGAAACATGTGATCATGCACCGTTCTCCACGAGGTATGTACCCTGATTCATTAGCTTTGATGGCGAATCAACCAAGCTTGTCTCACAACAACACTCCTTATATTTTGGGACATCAAGCCTATCATCCATCACCTTACATGACACCAACCTTTCCCCAATACTCGATTCTACCACAACCACCCACCTCACATCAGCAACAATATCGGTTTAGTGCACCTTCATCACAATATGCTACACAACCTCACCCAGCAAGTATTGCACCTTATGCTCAATCTTCATATTCTTCTTATCAAGAGAATGCAGCATATCCAACAAGCTACCCTGATCAAATGAGTATTCCTTCTAGTGATTATGCAGCTCAAGACCAAGCAATGTACTGTGATGATGAGGAAGTCCCCGTTCCTGTATTCAAACAAGGTGCTGATCCAGTTGAAGTGTTAACCACTATGTCTGCTTATCTCACAAGGACTTTAAGCAAACGAGGATTTAGGGGGTCAACTCCTACCAACAATCAGTTGAGGAATTCATCCAATTCTCGCCAACAAGCTACTATTGAGAATGGCAGGGTAATGGTTCAGCCTATTCAATCACATCAGGGGAGACCTACCACATCAACTACCAATGCTCGCACAGTCAATCAGGCTCCAATGGTCAATCCTGCTCCACGGGCTAATTCCACGGGCAAGTTGCGAATGATTACATGCTACAACTGCAAGGAAGAGGGTCACATGTCCAGGGATTGTAAGAAACCCAAGAGGAGAAGGGATGGACAATGGTTTGCAGAAAAGATCTATCTGGTAAATGCTCAGGCACAAGGAAGGGAACTTGATGAAGAGGAGCTTGCATTTCTTGCTGATCCAGGGATTGCTGAACAAGACGTTGTCACTACACAGAATGCAGCTTACCAAGCCGATGATCTTGATGCGTATGACTCAGACTGTGATGACTTTCAATCTGCAAAGGCTGCTCTCATGGCAACTATCTCCAGCTTAGGGCCAGAAAAGATTCCTGAGGTACTTATTAATACCACCAATAATACCACTGATGCTAGTATTCAACCACATCAAGTTGTGCAAGAGAGTGCTGATTCGAATGAATCTTCGGTGGTGAGTCTTTCAAATGAGGAGACAAACAATGATAGCAATATCAATGTGAGTCCCCAGACTTTGAGTGAATCACAACCGGGACCCATTTCGTATACGCCTACTCCTGCTCAACAAGATTTGGTCATGGTTCCTGCTACATTACTTAGCCAAATGAATGCTGCACTCTTAGAAACCTTAGCTAAGAATAAGAATTTGTCTGATGAGCTTGCCTTAAGCAATGAGAAAGTTCAAACCTTGGAATTAGTGCCTTCGTCTAGTGTTCTAACGAATCCCGAATATGATCATTTTAGAAACAAACAAATGGGTCACTTGCAAGAAATCGAAAACTTAAGAGCAAATCTGACTAATGAACTTAAAGAAAAGGAGTTAGTGGTCACTAATTTTCAAAAACTTCAAACGGATTTTGAATCACTCGAGTCTAAGAAGAATGAAATGGAGATTAATGCTACTAATAAGATTAGAAGTCTAGATTACTTGCTGTTAAGACAATACGCTGCTTCTCAACTAGTGCACTTATTTGATGCTTCGTTTAGAGAATTTAACTTATCTCGTCAAAAAGGCCTTCCCCCTAATCCACGATATGCAAAACAAGCTTTAAGACATAGTCCTAGACTTTATAATGCAACTCAATTAGGATTGGCCTTAGACCCGATTGTTTTTCCCGATGATCGAACAAGTAAGGATCTAGTTGATGAGGATCGGTCATACAATTCTGCAAAATATCCCGAGTGTGATTATTTTAAATTGAATAAAGAGCTTGCAAAAACGGATTTTAGAATTCGCTTCCATATGGACAAAGATCTCATAACAGCACCGACCTACATATTAGATGAAGAAAACCCTAGTACATTTCCTACACTTGTCAATATGGAAGGTCCTAAGGAAATTCCAAAGGATCTTCCACCTGTTAGCACTGTATGGTTAAACTTGCAAGAGATTAATCAAAACTTTACTAATTTTGACAAGGTCATTTTGGAATGTACGACTTCAAATGGCTTAAATGCCGGAGAATGGGCTTTCGAACATATGAACGAGGTGTTTAAAAATGAGATCAATCCGTTTGTCGAAAGTCTAAAAGGAACTTTTGCATCTCTTAAGGAAAATCTTGTGTTTGAAATTGGTGAAGTTCAAAAAGTGTTTTATGAAATGGACACCGCTTACGAACTACAACTAATTGAAAAAGAAAAGATTTTAACCGAATATGACCGATTCTTGTCTGCAGTAATCTCGTGTGATGTGCTTACTACTGTAAATGTTAATTATTCGAATGAGCTTACATCCGCTATGATTAATTGTGATGCTGTGCATATATGTGATGATGTTTGTGATCTCTCTGTAAATGTTGCTGATAATGTAAATGAGGTAGATAATCATTCTTGTCACGAATCTAACGCTGAGTTTTTAAAGCTACAAGATTCTTACAATTTACTTTCAAAACGCTTTAATCAACTAGAACAACATTGTATATCTTTAGAATTAAAACAACAAACTCAAAATGAGGATCTTTTGATATCAAATGGTTGTGAAAACGGTGTTGAGACGAGTGACAAGATGATTGCAATTGTTAAGACATTAGAGGAAGAAATCATGAGATTGAAGAGAGATGTGTCATCAAATGAAACACTCAAATTGGAACTAGAGGCTGCAGAGTCTAAAAACCAAGTCTTAGAAATTAGACTTTCGTCTGTTCTAGGGGAGATGGATCGGACAAGACAGGGACTATCCGCTCTTTATGGTTCACTAGAAGAACGCTTCGCTTTTAATGCGGCACAACAACAATCTTATGTTGAACAACTGAACCAAAAGTGCGAGGAAATCTCTGATTTGAACATCCTGCTCATTGACAAAAATATGGTTTTGGCTGAGTTAAAGGAGACACTTCTTCTCACCCGACAAGAAGTTGTTGATAACTTAGCTACCGACTCTGCACCGTCCACTAGTGCTCCAACAACCAAGTCAGTAGTGCTTTATAAGAACCCGCTTCATAAGAGAAACCCAGTTACCTATGATGATTATATGAGGAATGCCATTAAGCATGTCGATCTTCTTAGGGATATTTTAGACGATCTTTATGCCTTAGATCCCTCAAGTAGCGACTATTATTCGGCTCATGAATATATTAAGCGAGTTCAATATTGCTTAGCATATTTGTAATACATAGGTACACCAGGTTCTGCACTACTTAATAATAGGCCCATTGCTGTAACTCCATTTAATAAGACTCCAGGAGCGAAACCGTCATTGGCACAATCAAGTAAGGCACCTTTAAAATCTGTTGCTAATGTTCCCACTTTGCCTTCTACAGGATTAAAAGAGACTACTAAGGCTAAAGGATCGCCACTCAAGAAAGATAAGATCAAGCCCTCCACTAGTAGTGCCAAAAAGAAGAAAGTAGAAGTTCACAATAGGAATGCTAGTTCAGTTTTAAATAAAAAGAATCATGTTAAGACTAAAAGCTCTGCGCCTGTGCAGCAGCCTAAACCATTCGTGAATTCTGATTTGAATTGTTGGAATTGTAATGAATGTATGTTTTCCCAGCGTCATGATTTGTGTCTGATTGATCATGTGAATGAAATGAATGCTATTAAGAATGGTCTTGAATGGAAGCCAACGGGTAGAACTCGTGCCCAAGTTGGCTGGCAATGGCGTCCCACTGGTAGGACCTTTACATTAGATGGAAAAATGTGCCCTTTAACTAGGAATGCATCCATTGAGGTTAGGTCTGAGCGTCCTTTAGTTAGGAACACTCGCACTCAAGTATGGAAACAACGCCCTTTAATTAGGTCAGCCCCCACTATAGTGCCTATCAGTGAAGAAATACCTCAGGATTTAAGCCAACTAGAATCTACACCACCTATTAAGAAAAAGAAGGCTAGGAAATCTAAGAAACCTAGAGTTAGCAAATCTAAGATTATTAAATCTGTACCTGCTAATAACAAGGAACACTCAGATTCCGATACCTCTACATTGTCTTCGTGTGGTGATATTTTCAGGTGGTCCAAATCATCCTGTGGTATTTGGACTCCGGTTGTTCAAAACATATGACCGGAAATCGCTCGATGCTCCGAAATTTCGTCAGCAAGTTTCTTGGTACGGTTAAATTCGGGAATGATCATATAGCAAAGATAATGGGGTATGGTGAATATCAGATTGGAAACGTGACGATTTCAAGGGTATACTATGTAGAAGGTCTTGGTCATAATTTATTCTCAGTAGGACAGTTTTGTGATTCCAACCTTGAGGTTGCTTTTCGACAACACACTTGTTTCATCCGCAACTTGGAAGGAAAAGATTTGTTGAAAGGATCTCGTGGTGCAAATCTCTATACTTTGTCTTTACAAGACATGATGGCCGCCTCTCCAGTATGTCTTCTCTCTAAAGCATCTAAGACCAAGTCATGGTTATGGCATCGCAGATTATCTCATCTTAACTTTGATGCTATTAATCATCTGGCTAAAAACGATTTAGTTCGTGGTCTTCCAAAGCTTAAATTTCACAAGGATCATTTATGTTCCGCGTGTTCAAGGGGGAAAAGTACCAATAAATCTTACAAGCCCAAAGCTGAAGACACCAATCAAGAAAAACTTCATCTTTTGCATATGGATCTTTGTGGGCCAATGAGAACTGAAAGTGTGAGCGGTAAGAAATTCATTCTGGTAATTGTGGATGATTTCTCCAGGTTTACATGGGTTAGATTTCTACGTACAAAGGATGAAGCACCGAAGGCTATCATTACTTTTCTGAAATTCATTCAGGTACGTTTGAATACTACTGTCCGCCGTATTCGTACAGACAATGGTACAGAGTTCGTCAACCAGACTCTTCGTGATTATTATGAAGGAGTTGGTATCTCACATGAAACATCCGCTGCACGCACTCCACAACAAAACGGTGTCGTTGAAAGACGGAATCATACACTTATGGAAGCTGCTAGGACTATGCTTATTTACGCGAACGCTCCATTGTTCTTGTGGGCAGAGGCTATATCTACTGCATGTTTCACCCAAAACCGTTCTATCATTCGGAAACGCCATGGAAAAACACCTTATGAGCTTCTACATGACCGTAAACCCGATGTTTCATTTTTTCATGTGTTTGGTGCTCTTTGTTATCCAAACATCAATAGTGAGAACTTGGGTAAGCTTAAACCGAAAGCCGATATAGGTATTTTCATTGGTTACTCACCGTCCAAGAAGGCATACCGAATCTATAACCGTCGTCTTGGCAAGATTGTAGAAACTATGGACGCCGATTTCGATGAGCTGACAGCGATGGCTTCTGAGCAACACAGCTCTGAACCCGCGCTTCATGAGATGGGAACCGGTGCTATTAGTTCCGGATTAGTTCCCAATAATCCTTCTTCTACATCATTTTTACCACCATCAAGGCCCAAGTGGGATAAACTGTTTCAACCATTGTTTGATGAATTCTTCGATCCCCCGACTGATGAAGTTCCAGCACCTGTAGTAATCGCTCCAATCCCTGAAGTGGTTGCTCAAGCTAATGAACCTTTATCTAATGCATCTACAATTCACATTGAACCGGATGCACCTTCACCAAGTGATTCTCAAACTACACCTGAATCGTCACCCCTACTTGTGCCTAATGATGTGGAAGAGGATTCTATTGATCACGACTTGGAATATGCTCATCTGCAAGAGCTTCCTTTCTTTGGTGTAGCGATACCTGAAAACCCTTCAGCCGCGTCTACCTCAGAAGAAGCTCCTTCTATTGTTCACTCCAGACCACCTAGGATTGAAAACCATAGCACTAAATGGACAAAAGATCACCCAATTAGGAATGTTATTGGAGATCTAGATCGACCAGTCTCTACACGCCATCAATTACAAGAGAGTGCGCTTTATTGCTACTATGATGCATTTCTCTCTGAAGTTGAACCTAAAAATTGGCAGCAGGCTATGACCCAATCATCTTGGATTGAAGCTATGCAGGAGGAACTAAATGAATTCCAACGACTTGAAGTATGGGAATTGGTTCCTCTCCCTGACAAGGTTAACATCCTTACTTTGTTATGGGTTTATAAGGTTAAACTTGATGAGATGGGTGCGGTATTGAAGAATAAGGCTAGATTGGTCGCTAGAGGATATAAACAAGCCTTGGGTATAGACTTTGAAGAATCTTTTGCTCCTGTGGCTAGATTGGAGGCTATTAGACTATTCCTTGCGTATGCTGCTCATATGAACATGATCGTCTATCAAATGGATGTGAAGACGGCATTTTTGAACGGTGAACTAAGGGAAGAAGTCTATGTTAGTCAGCCGGATGGGTTCGTCAGTACGGAGTTTCCTAATCATGTGTACAAGCTTAAGAAGGCTCTCTACGGGTTGAAACAAGCTCCACGCGCGTGGTATGATCTCCTGTCAACATATCTCATTTCGGAAGGCTTCTCCAAAGGCAAGGTGGACCCCACTCTATTCACTCTCAAGGAAAGCAACGACATGATTCTGGTACAAATTTATGTTGATGATATAATATTTGCTGCCACTAACATAGAATTGTCAAATCGATTTGAGAAGATAATGTCCACACGCTTTCAGATGTCGATGATGGGAAAAATTTCATTTTTCTTAGGATTACAGATTTCTCAAAATCCCAGAGGCATCTTTATTAATCAATCCAAATATGCTCTAGAATCTCTTAAGAAATATAACTTTGAAAATTGTGACCCCGTGGACACTCCAATGGTGGAGAAATCTAAGTTAGATGAAGATAGGAATGGGACTATTGTCGATCCAAAACTTTACCGTGGGATGATCGGCACCCTTCTATATCTGACTGCTAGCAGGCCTGATTTGCAATTTGCTGTATGCATGTGTGCCCGGTATCAGGCTCGGCCTACCGAAAAGCACCTACATCTTGTGAAAAGGATCTTTCGGTATCTAAAAGGAACACTTCATCGTGGTCTATGGTATCCGAAAGATTCCTCTATTGCTTTAATATCATACGCAGATGCCGATCATGCTGGATGTCAAGACACGAGGCGTAGCACTTCTGGATCTGTGCAACTCCTTGGAGATAGATTGATCAGTTGGTCTTCAAAAAGGCAGAAAAGCGCTGCAATTTCTAGCACGGAGGCTGAATACATCGCCATGTCCGGTTGTTGTGCTCAAGTCCTTTGGATGAGATCACAATTAACTGACTACGGTTTGGGATTCAACAAAATCCCGATGTATTGTGACAACAAGAGCGCCATTGCCCTTTGCTGCAACTATGTTCAACACTCCCGGGCCAAGCACATAGACATTCGCTACCATTTCATTAAGGAGCAGGTGGAGAACGGAGTGATCGAGCTGTATTTTGTCACTACTGAGTACCAGCTGGCGGATATGTTCACCAAAGCATTAGATCGAGGACGAATTGAGTTTTTGATCGACAAGCTTGGCATGAAATCATTCACTCCAGCGACTCTCAAAGAGTTGGCAGAAGAATCAGCTGAATAGTCGTGGTAAACTATTCAGAGTATCCTTTGTTCGTGATCATGTATATTATCGTAAATATATAAACCACAAAAGAAAAATACAAAAATATAAAAACAACAAAAACCATAAAAAAATATAAAATCCAGAAAATCCAAAAATATTTTTCGTTTTTAAATCGGGCATGTCTTTTAGTACGGTAATATTTACGGCCTTAGAAATGTCGATCAATATTGACACGGTGCCATAAATAGAGTCCGTATAAAAGTTGTACATTTTTAAAACATGCCCATTATGGCTTGTAGTTATTTCTGACTACAACCCGGTTTTCATATTAAAGTCACGTATTTCCTTGGAAAACGTTGGCTCAGAACGGGAATTAATTTTCTCGGGCGTGATTTACAAGCCAAATCATGCAAAGGGATCAAGTTTACTTTATAACTTGGTCTAACACAAATTTATGTACGTCTCAGTGCATTAATTTGTTAAAATAAGAGAAATCTTATTGACACCACGAATCAAACTTTTTTCAGGTCATCAATTGGAAATGCTTTCATCAATATTTGACTCTTTAAACAATGACTACAGCTCTTTAAATAGAAAACGGGTCATCGTTTAAGGGGGAGAAAATATTAAATCATCTTCGTCATTAAATTGATTTTCAAAAGAGATTGTGGAAAATAAGGGCTAAATGGAAATTGAGTGGTTTTGCTTTAGAATATGACTTGTGTTCGTTCTATGTGATAGGCATTGCTTTTAGATCTTGGAGATAGGCTAATTGGATGCGATACTTAAGTTGTGTGAGATTGTCGAGTTTAGTTTAACTAAGTAAAATTAAGTTGACTAAACTTATCAATGGAAAGGTAATATGAAATGAAAATATAAGAGACAAAAAGGAAAAGAATAAGGAGTGTAGGGTATAAAGTGACATTGTATGAAACTTGTAAAAATTTGACCTAAGTCAAATAGATACCCCCGCCCCCTTTTTCTTTCACTCACTGTTCTTGCATTATTATCTTGCCGCCATTGTTAAAACACACTCACAAACTCAAAAACAACTCGTTTAATCCTTCCAATCCGATTCATTCTATTTTAAAAGGTAATTATCATCTATATGTAACTTATATCTCACCTTATTCATCCTTTAATTTTGTTAAGTTACTCGTTTAAATCAGTTTAAATCAAATTAGGGTTTATGATTTATTTAGGGTTAATTAAACTAAGGATTATTGGTGGGTTTTGTGTGGATTAGCATTAAATGATGATTAATTACCTTAGTTTTCCTTAGAAACTCACAAACGCGCATAGATTAATCATCATAGCTACGTTTGAAAAAGTTCCGGATGAACATGGATATGAACTTCCGAATGAAGGATTTTTTCTGAAAAAACTTCCGAATGAGGAAGTTCCGAATGAAGGACTTCCGAATGAAGGAGGTTCCGAATGAAGAACTTCCGAATGAAGGAAGTTCCGAATGAAGAACTTCCGAATGAAGAAGTTCCGAATGAAGGACTTCCGAATGAAGAAGTTCCGAATGAAGAACTTCCGAATGAAGGAAGTTCCGAATGAAGAACTTCCGAATGAAGAAGTTCCGAATGAAGGACTTCGGAATGAAGAAGTTCCGAATGAAGAACTTCCGAATGAAGGAAGTTCCGAATGAAGGACTTCCGAATAAAGAAGTTCCGAATGAAGAACTTCCGAATGAAGAACTTCCGAATGAAGGAAGTTCCGAATGAAGAACTTCTGAATGAAGAAGTTCCGAATGAAGAACTTCCGAATGAAGAAGTTCCGAATGAAGAACTTCCGAATGAAGAAGTTCCGAATGAAGGGATGTTCCGAATGAAGAAGTTCCGTATGAAGGAATGTTCCGAATGAAGAAGTTCCGAATGAAGGAAAGTTCCGGATGAAGAGTTGTTTGATTATTATTGTTTGCATGTTATATGTACTTGTTGTATTATGTTATGAAATGTGTTATGCTTAGAAGTAAGAATGATATATATCTATATGTTTTTGTGCATCAACCTTTCATGTCTTATCTTAAGCAGATACAATGACTAATCCAACAGTACAAGCAATCCAAGACTCTAGAGAAGCCGCTATTGCTAAAGCACGAACCCTTAAGTTTATACCCAACAACTACCGGCTGAAGCAAGTCTCAAAATCCACTCACCATGGATTTAAAGTAGCCATCGCGATCCTTGATCAATCCCATTTTAATAATGCTCTAAGAAGTAGTGCCTCGGTGCCTTATGATTATATGTATGAATTTTGGGCTACCAAGGAAATCACTTCAAACAAGATCACCTTCACCATCGACAACAAGCAGCAGACGCTCACAGTTTCAGACTTCCGTAAGATTTTTGGTATACGGGATACACCCAAAGGCATGTCATTTTCGAGGGATCCTACTAAAGATGAACTCATGGAGTTATTTGACGCTCTTGGATGTCGTGACATACGAGTTGCGTCTGAGTTTACCACTGCTAAAGTAGGACAACCTTGGAGAGCATTGATGGGTATTCTCAGTAGATGTCTTACACCAAAAACAAGTGGCCATGATGCTCTGCGCAGTCCTATAATAAACCTGTTCTATGGCATGTACAAAGCTGCAAATGCAGATTATGCATTGTTGATATGGGAAGAATTCACCTTTCAACTCTTCCAAAACAAGAAGCTGAAGACAAATTTCTTTCCTTATCCAAGGTTTATCAAGCTTATCATTAATTATTTTATGAAAAATGATGCTACTATTGATAGGCGTGCAGCAAGTCGTTATCACACTGAAGAAGCTGATGATACTGTGGATCTGAGGCATGAAGGACCGTCTGGTGGTGTGATTCCTGGTCCTATTCCCGATTATCTTCTGACGGAGAAAATCAAAGGTTCTGCTGATTACAAGCTACTGCAGCTAGAAATCAAGAAGCTGAAAGCAAACCTTCAGACTGGAGAAGACTCGTCTACAACGGTCAAGAGTAAAGGTAAACGCAAACAACCAGCTGCGTTACCTGAACCCGAAACCAAGAAGAAGAAGACTGAGGGTAAGAAGGGAAAGGGTAAGGCTGATGAGATGGTTTTACGTGACGAAGAAGATGTTGTTGATCCTGCTCTTGACAAGACAGAGAAACAAATGATGAAGATAGCAATTCAAAGGAGTAGGAAAGATACTGGCGGTAGTGGTTCAGGTGCAAGGGTAAATGTTGAAGAAGAGTACCGGGAACCAGATGATGTGTATGAGTTTGGGTCACCTGAACATTATTCCACTTCGAAGGAGCCATCAATCCCTATTTCAGCAAGTGTGGAAAAGGAGTCTATTGCTCCTACGATCATGGTGTCAACTCAACCTTTAGCAACTCAACCTCCACCAATACAACCCTTACCAACCAGACCGGCTTCAATACCATTTCTTCCACCACCTATAACTCCCATCCTTAGTACCACAGTAACAACCGAGCCTCTTCAATCAACCCAGAGCAGTTCTGCAACATCTACAATGGCTGCATTGGTGATGGCTGAAATATTGGATAAACATGTGGATAATCACAAACGAGAAATGGATGAACTTCGCCAAGAGTTACAAAGACGAGCTCAAAGTGAAGAAGCATCTAGGAGAGCCCAAGAGGAGATGATTGATAGGTTCGCTGCAGATATGGAGTTGACTCGAAAAGCACATGCAGAAGAACTAGCTCGGGTTAAGCAGGCTGAGGCTGATAAGCATGCTGCACGTATCACCAGACTTCAAGCGATGAGGGATAAATATAAGGAGCAAAAAGAAGCACTTGAAGCTGAAGAGAGAGTGCAAGAATCCGTCGAATCCATTATGCCTAAACTGCGTGATGAATTGAAGACACTAGCAGCTGATAACTTGATGATCAAGTCATCCAATCCTTCAGAATCCGCCTACAAAATTGCTTATGAGTTAACGGATTTTGAATTAAAGAAGATCCTTAAGGCTCGTATGGTGGAACTTGGATCGTTTGATAAGTCTAGGATTCAACGGGCTCTATACAAATCCCTGAATGACGCTATCATGGAGGATGATAGGTTATTCAAAACGTTTGGAAGTGTGGTACCTTATCACATTCTACCTGAGGAAGAAAGGGAAGAAAGTGAGCAGGAAGAGGGTACTGTTGAAGAGGAAGAGGAAGAAGAAGGAGAAGAAGAGGAAAAGGATGACGATGATGGTGATGATGAGGATAAGGATGAGGATGATGATGACGATGATAATGATGGCGATGATGGTGGTAATGGTAATGAGGAGAGTGCTAGGGGGAGCAACGGGGATAACAATGAGGATGATGATAGGGGTGAACAGCCTAAATAGGGAGATAAGGTTACCAGCTCCAAGAAAACTGCTAAGACTGGAACCAAGTCCAAGAAAGATGCAGCACAGAAGGACAAATCAACATCATCGGAATCAAGACGATCTAAGTGGCGCCACGATGTGAATGCTACTACGGCGTCATTGATTCCTGGTACCTCTATTGCTGTATCTTTACCTATTACCACTAACCCCATTAGTTCTGTTGTTGTTGCTCCTGTGATTGCAGAATCAGTAACGGAACCCGAAGCTGCACAACACTCACCCGTTCACGACACTGCCGAAATGCCTGAATCAGAACCAGCAGATGTTCGCACTTCTACTCCTCTACAACAAGCACAACAATCTACGGTTCCTGAACCAAGCACACGAGACTGGGCAGACACGTTGGAGATAGACGAGACTGCACCACCACAGGCTTGGATCACGGCAGCAGCACAATATGATCCGATCACAGACGCTGACAAAGATGTGTTGTATCTCCGTATCCGCAGTCCGATTGACTTATGTGCATTTCTTGCTCATGAGTATAAGACTTCGGTTACTCCATCCTTGGTGAAGAAAGCGCTGAAGGATAAGAGACTTCGTGCCAAAACCCGGTTAACCCGAATGGAGTTCGAGTATTATGCCGATGAGATCCTGAAGGCTCTGAATACTGTTCAACGGCCAGGACTTCATGAATCAGAAAGAGCTCCACCTCCAATGGATCCTTCTCAAGATAATCAGATTGCTCTTGACTTCTTCGTCACCAATGATCTTGTGTATCTTCTGAAGGGGTCATCAAAGTACGCAACCTCCCTGACCTTGCTGAAAGCTGCCAACTGGGGGACAATACCCTTTATCGAGGAAAAGGTAAACCGACTCTGGGTTCCAAAGATAAATCGTAATTATGATATGTATGCTGTCATAGGTGCATCTCATTGGGACAAACGAGTCCGAAGGGCGTACAGGGGTTGCTGCCTAGTCAATTCTGGAAGCAACGTTAGATCCGACATCCGCATCTCCAGCATCTTAGGGATGAAAACTGAAGCCAAGAATGGCTATTATCATGTGACGGAGATTCGTTTGAAAAGGGAGGATGACAGGGAATACAAAATCCAGCAGGGAGATTTTTCCATCATTCGCCTTGAGGATATCGAAGATATGCTGCTTCTGATGACCCGAGATCAACTCACACATATTCCTCGTGAAGACCTCATTGCTTTGAATACAGCACTTCGTATGTTCACACGAAGCGTTGTCATCAAGACACGAGTTGAAGATCTTCAGTTGGGAGTCGAAAGATATCAAAGGAAGCTTAACCTAACCCGTCCAGTGAATCAAGTGCTACCTCAACATGTAGATAGATGTCCCTATACCGGCATTTCTGTCCCGAATTACGGCATTTTCTACTTGAACAGTCGAGGTTTGATGAAGTTTATGAGGGTGGGTGAGCTCCATAAGTACAGTGATGGGACTCTTCTACAAGTCAGAGGAAAATTGGAGCTTCTTAACTCGGGTGGGACTTTTCCAGAGATGACGGAGGATTGGCATCCGGGTTACCGGCAGATGGCGAAGTATGTGATCAAGAAGATTGATCAAAAGCTCCGTGAACGTAGATTGATGAGGAGCTTGGAAAGGTTCGTTGGTGGAAGACCATATTTAATGCACCACAAGCTACTGCAACGATCCATCTAATGGGTCGTACATTTCAGGTCCACTTTATATTGGTTTTCAATTGTGAATATGTATATTTGTGAATATTGTGCATTAATGGCTTGATGTAGTGTTAAAGTATGATAATTTTTCAAGAATTTCTCACGAGATTCTAAATCTTTCAAAATATATCATACCAAAGCACTACAACTATCCCTTATTAAATTAAGGGGGAGCAATAACTTGTTCTATGGCCAAACATCGATTTCATTTTTACCCAAAGACCGGTTAATCCATTCAATATCCCAAATATTAATGGTTAACATTTTGGATAAGGGGAGAAAATGGGATTAAGGAGACTTAAGTGATACTTGGCTAAAAGATGAAAAAGACTTAACGATAATCCAACTTAATATGTGTAAAGCACGTGTTAAGGGGGAGCGTTTTTGATGAACAAAACACCTAAGGTACAAAACTTTTGATTTTAATATCACAAGTACCTTATGTGATTTTCAATGATTTTTCATGGTGGCAATTCCTTCCCAAAACACGCTTAATTCACGACGAATGTGGTGACAAAAGGGTGGTAGGAATAGGTTTAGTCCAATGATTCATCAGAGCCGATGGAATCTTCCCAAGGACAATTCCCTAGATAGAATTAGAAGTCCTAGGAAAGATGGAGAAAGAATGTGAATGTAGCTGAATGCCGACCAAGTACTTAAGCTAGCACTGGAACAATCACAACAAGGTGCTAGTGATGACGTAATGGTAAGCATTGAAGGGGTTGAAGAATGAAAAAGAATTGTAAAGATAAAGGGTGTAAAGAAAGAAGCCCTCCTTACAACTTTAGGCAGAAACCGGGTCAATACATATGCTATTGAGGTCATTTTTGCTAATGATTCTCGGTATTGAAGAAAGACATCATGGACCCAGTGATGCAATGCACAACCCTTCCCAGCTAACTCAAATATCTCTCAAAAGGTATTTGTTTTAATCACACGGAGATCAACACGTTATCTATTGGTTTATTCACTCCGAATAGACTGGTATTGAAAAGGTGGCACTCCTCTCCAGCCATCGCTCACTAAATCAAAACGCACAATCGAGTCTAGAGCCAAGAGATCATCAAAAGTCTCATTAGGACACTTTCCATTTATTCCTTGCTTTCTCACACACTGTGAAAAGTAAGAGATTTTCATGAGTCCTACGCAATATTCCTGTAATATTGCCAGAACATCCGAGTAATACGTAAGTATTACAATGAAGATGGAAATCCTGCTTGAGCCAACATCAAACAAGCTCATGGTAGGTTACACGTGCGGTTCTTTTAGAACCAATCTTGTGAAAAACTGGAAGGAAACAGTGGTTTAATTCTTAATTGAACTTAAACTCGTTCCAGGCCTCTTCGCATTATCATATGATCTTGCCAGAACACTCAGAGTGACTCTTTATTGATCACAGTGACGAGTGGAAATCCTTCTAGTGTTAACATCAAACAGCACTTGGTAGGTGACGTGCAAGATTCTTTATGAATTGAGCTCGTGACAACTGGAAAGCAACGATGGTGAAAATCTTAATTGAAATTCACTTGTTCCAGGTTTCATGAATTGACGGCTTCAAATCACAAGGATAATTTATCCAAGTGATTCACTCTTTATGTTCGCAGTCAGCTTTGGACGGTCGAATAAAGAGAACGGGTTTACCCGTGAAATCCTGTCAGGAAGTTACTTAATTGAAACTATCCGTCACGGGTACGATATCTAATATCGTCCAACGGTCTTCACCGACCGGAGGTAAAATGCTACCGAATTAGAATAAAATGTTCAAAGCCATTTTATTCGTGTCGTTGTTGTGTACCTGTTAAAGACGGTGGCGTTGCTGTGTACCTGTTGAAGACGGTGGCGTTGCTGTGTACCAGTGAAGACGGTGGTGTTGCGGTGTACCTGTAGAAGTCGTTCCCACATGCTTATGTTTTTCTGCATCAAAGTTTAGCAAAAATTCAAGAAAGTACAAGATAAAGTCTTTCGCTGTACCAAACTCTGAAACTTCCGAGAATTCAACAAAAAGACATAAGTGTGTGGAACATGGAGTCACGAGAAGGCAAATTCATAAGAGAGGCAAAGATCGCACGTGAAAGGCCAAAGAACAATGCTCTCAAGCCAAAGCCAAAAAGATCAAACCAACATATTCACAACAAAAGAAAGAAAAGAAGAAAAGACTACGAGCTAAAGAACGAAGACTTAGTATAGTATGCTAGGTTTAGAACTTTGTAACGTGGAGTGACCTCCCTTAGGGGGAGATTGTTAGAAATACGTTTTACGTATATTAGAAGTATCGGTCACTCCACAATATTATTTATGTTGTAATAGCTCGTAGTTAACAAATAGTTATTAGTTGCTTATTAAGTTAAGTAAGAACCGGTGCATGGGCTTGTCATGGACCGGCCCAAGCCCAATGTAAGCTTGGAAGTATAAATACCCCTTTCCACCATGGAAAGGGGTTGGTTGTTGTCATTTTGCTAGTTCCATTTTATTGAAATAACACATAGTTTTCTCTCACTTTCTCTCTCTTGTTTCTCTCTCTAGAAAACAACAAACCCCTTCATAGATTCATAGGTTATCAATATTCTACAGATGTTGTTCTGATAAACTCGGTAAATCTTGTGGATAAAATCTATCATTAAAGTTTTGATTATAGCTCGGTTCTTGCTCGTAATTAAGCGAGAATCGATGCGAACAATTAATTCCAAAATGAGAATTATTTCCACAAAACTCACACGAGGGTGTCTCGTATGTTGGGTGTGGAGGTGGGCAAAAATCGAGAGAATTATTCGAAAAATTCGGTTTTCCACATGAAGTAATCTCATTACAAGAAGGACAAAATCCAACTCGTATATCGTGACGTAAATCATTTCCACAACGCTCACACGTACACCACCGACATGGTAAAAAACCATATAACGGTTCTCCACACCCTAGACAATTGACGAAGGAATTCATGGAAGAATTAGAAATTGGAAGGTGAGGAGAAAAAGAATTAAACATGATAGAGGATTAAGAAGATTATTTTTGGTATTTTTCATAAATCAATAAAAACTTTCCGAGGACGGAAATGGTCTTCAAATCAACGATCAACAAATCTCCACGAAACGAATCGTACACAAGATGCCATTTAATACAAGGGTTTCACCAAGTATGAAATATATTCGTTCCAAATCTTTTCGAATTGATTACAGGTTGAAAGTGCGACTCAATTGTTCTTGGTGGAAAATAAAAAGGTTTGATTATCTATTTCAAACTAAAAATGAACATGTCGTTGAGTAAATAAAGATAAAAGCTTTAAAAGTTGAAAAGTAAATGACTAAAACTTATAAAAATGTAAACTTCAAATATTAAACTAAGACAAGACATGTTAGATTAATTCTAAGTAAAAAGGCGAGAAAAATTAAAATTTAAAAACTGTAAATACTTAACCTTATCTGGAATATTATCCGGAATGTTATCCGGAATGAATAACCATGGCTTATCCGAGAAAATGAAATGCAGCTTATCCGGGATGTTTGAACTTGTGGTTATCCTGAATAAAATTAAACAACTTGTCCGGAATAACGTGACTTCGAAACCTTATTCGGAATCTTCTCAAATGGACACAATCTGGAATAAATTCCGGACTCTTATCCGGGTTAATCTTTGGTGTGCTATCCGGAATCCACCAAACTATCCTTATCCAGAATAAATTCCAAGATTTATCCGGAATAAATCAAGTTGCTTATCCTGAATATCTCCGTCTTCTTATCCGGAATTCTAGATGAAGTACTTATCCGGAATACTCCACGAGACCTTATCCAGAATAATTTTGTTGTGCAGCTTATCCGGATTCCCAAACTTTGTCTTATCCGGAATATCCTATCCCAAGACTTATCCAGAATTCGTCACAAGTTGCTTATCCGGGAATCTAGTTCGATGTCTTATCCGGAATGATGTTCCAACAGGTTATCCGGGATAAAGGAGAATGTTAACTATTCGGAATAAAGGGGTTTTGACAAATTTCGGAACACAAACTTAGCAAAAAGCAAATATAAACCAAAAATCAATAAGCACTTTACCAAAAGCTAAACCAAATTGTTTTTAGAAAAAGGAGAATAAGCTAAAATTTAAAAACTTTTAAGCATAAAATAAGCTAGAAATCAAAAAGCACTTTTTATAATAACTTAAACTTATCAAAAGCTACTAATTTTTAAGAACTATTAATCATAAAGATTAGGAAAATAAGCACTATAACTTTATAAAATCACCAATTTAATAAGCACATCCAAGTAACTACACCATCAAATCATCAACAAGATTAAGATAAAACTACATGATTATCAAGATTAAGTAAAAGATTAAGAAAGGTAGAATGAGAATTAAGAAAATAAGCTTGATTGATTAAGGATTAATATCAAATGATTACAAGATTAAAGTTGATAAACTTGGAAAACTAGAGAGAAGAAAACTTAAGAAAAACTTGAAAACTAAAATTAAACTACTACTAAAAATAAACCACCTAACCACCCTCCTAATGACACATTAGGAGGGTATTTATAGGAAGTGGGGAGATTACATGCTTAAGCTATCTTTTTTCTTTCTTCTCGTCTCGACTCGACTTAATTTCTTTGTCTTTCTCGACGTCGTCTCGGGATTAGTCGATATTAGTTGAACTTGTCTTATAATTTTCTTCTATAATTAGACTTGAGTTCTTCGACTTCATTAAACTTCCGTCTTTAGACTTTTTATTCGATAAATCTTCAGAATTGGCCTTGGACTTCCGTTCTTTTTGCATTCTCGATCTTTCGACTTCGTCTTTAGTCATTTTCTTTGATAAAAGCCCTTGATAACCCATGTTTTCTTCCTTTTGCATCTTTTGGTCCTAAAACACAATAAAAACACAAACCACACATAATTCCGACTTTTACGACATAAAATACACGTTTTGGTCTTGTTATTATTGGAAATAAGTGGTAAAAAGATAAGTGTTTTCACACTTATTACGCTGTATAAGGAAAAGGTCAAAACTTTTGAAATGGTCCCTCAAGAAGAAAAATAACTTACTCTGAATTTGACCAATTTCGTTTTGAACAGATTGAACACTTAAAAGAAATAGATACGTTAAAAGCTAACCTTTCTAGTGAATTAAAAGAAAAAGAGTCAGTTCTAAATGATTTTCAGAAACTTAAAATGGATTTCGAATCTCTCGGCTCTAAAAAGTTTGAATCGGAAATTAATGCTACCAAACTTCTTAAATTCAAGGAACAACAACTTTTAAAACAATACGCTTCCACAGAAAAGGTTCATCTTTTAACTAAATCGTTTAAAGAACTCGAACTTAAGCGTCTTCAAGATTTACCACCTAATCCTAGTTATGCAAAACAAACTCAGGAATATATTCCTTGTCTTTATGATGTGACCCTAATTGGCAAATCGAAAGAAGCACCTTATGTTCGTAGCACTGAGGAGACAATGTCACTTGCGGAAGAAACTCGATCTAAAATGCTTTCAAAATTCCATAAGCTTGATTATGATAAGCATAATAAAGATCAATTTTCTAAAAAGACCCGTATTCGCTTACAAAAGGAATTAGCTCAATTATCAGCTTTTGTGCCCCAAAGTTTGTCAACGGAAAACCTTCCTAGTACGTCTCCTACACTTGTCAAAAAGGATTTAACTAAGTTAATTCCACCGGTAAGTAAGGTGTCAGATAGCTTAAATGCGGTGCACCAACACTTTGCTGATTTTGACAAGGTCATTACGGAACGTATGACGGCTACGTCCATAACGGAAGGTGAATGGAATTTTGAGCACACTAGAGCTGTGTTTCGAGACGAAATTGTTCCGTTTGTAAACAATGTTAAAGCATATCTTAGCAATATTGATCAAGATTTTCTTTTGGAAATAGAAGAAGTTAGACGCGTTTTCAATGAAATGGACGATGCTTATGAAAACAGTTTAATTGAAATAGAACGAATTTCACGTCAAAATGATCAGCTTCTGAAGCAAGTGATGTCGCATGATATTGTTTCCGTCTGTGTGAATAATAGTGTTGATAATGATTCTATTGTGCATAATGTTGAATCTGTGGATAATGTGGTAGGTAGTACTTGTCACAAATCTGACGCTGAATTTTTAAAGCTTCAAGATTCTTATTCTTCGCTTTCAAAACGTTTTGATGAGGGTTCAAAAACATTGTATTTCGCTTGAATGTACACAACAATTTCTTCAAGAGCTTTTTAAAACGTCATTCGAAGGTGTTAATATAGTTGATTCAAATTTTAAAAAGAATTTTCGATTGAATTTACAATCAAAACAACGTCAGCCAAGTGACAAGGTTGCTAAATCGTTGTCGATATACATAGAGAAATATAAGGAGATTAACAGTGTGAACGTACTTGAGGCCGCTGAGAATATTAAACTTGATCTAGATAATCGAGTTTCCAAGATTTTGTCCAAAGTTGATAACTTAAAACAGAAAAATACACAACTATTCGATTCAGTAAAGCCCGCATGTGCTAATACCACTGCGCAGAATCAATCATTGATTGAACGATTGAATCGAAAGTCGGTGGAAATATCTGATTTGAGGGAACAAATTTGTGATAAAAATTTGGCTATGGTTGAGTTAAAGGAAACACTTCGTACCCTAAAAGGTAAGAATGTTGTGGATAACGCAGCCACCATGTCAGCACCGTCCTCTAGTGCAATAAAGAAGAACCTCATCACCGTCACACCACTAAACAAGGGCCATAGGACTAAACCATCTCAAACATTGGTCACTAAAGATAAGGCAAAATCAAAACCACCTTCTAATATTCCCGTGTTGCCTTCTACAGGAGTAAGCACCACTACTGAGGCTCAAAGATCTAAGTATAAAAGAAACAAGAAGAATGATATGATCTTGCCCTCATCTAGTAGTCAAGTGAAGAAGAAAGTAGAAGCCCACCCTAGGAATGTTATTTCTGTTTTGAATAAAAAGAATCATGTAGCTAAACCTAAAGGCTCTGCGGTTATGCAGCATTCTAAGCCTACTGTGAATTCTATTTTGAAATGTTGGAATTGCAATGAATGTATGTTTTCTAGTCGTCATGATTCTTGCCTTATTGACCATGTGAATGAGATGAATGCCTGTAAAAATGGTTTAGAATGGAAACCGACTAGGAAAGTGTTAACCCAAGTTGGTTGGATGTGACGCCCCACTGGTAGAACTTTCACTATAGTAGGAAATGAGTGCCCTTTAACTAGGATCACTCCCACCAAAGCGAAGAAAGCGTGCCCTTTAACTAGGAGTACCAAGGCTACCAAAACACAAGCGTGTCCTTTAACTAGGAACACTGACACTACTGCAGGAACCAAGTGCCCTTTAAATAGGTCTACTCCCACTGTAGTGCCCGCTAATACTCCAAAACCTCAGAATGTTGGAACAATAAAACTTGTTATTGGTAAAACTCACATTAGAAAACGCAGGAAATCTAAGGATAACACAAATGTTAGCAATTCTGATAATATCATATCTATATCTGCTAACACTCCGGAACCAATAGTTTCCAATGCATTGTCTACTGTTGTTACTGAAAACAAGTGGTCCAAATTGTTCTCTGGTCTTTGGACTCTGGTTTCTCCAAGCATATGACCGGAGATCGCTCTCAGCTCAGAAATTTCGTCAGTAAGTTTCTTGGTACGGTTCGATTTCGAAATGATCATATTGCAAAGATAATGGGTTACGGTGAATATCATATTGAGAATGTTATAATTTCAAGAGTGTATTATGTGGAAGGTCTCGGTCACAATTTATTTTCTGTGGGACAATTCTGTGATGCAAACCTAGAAGTTGCTTTTCGAGAGCATACCTGCTTTATTCGTAATTTGGAAGGGGTTGATTTATTGAAAGGTACTCGAGGGAATAATTTGTACACTTTGTCTCTACAAGATATGATGGCCGCTTCTCCCGTATGTCTTCTCTCCAAAGCATCGAAGACTAAGTCATGGTTATGGCATCGACGGTTATCTCATCTTAACTTTGACGCTATTAATCATTTGGCGAAAAACGAACTTGTTTGTCGTCTTCCAAAACTTACATTTCACAAGGACCATTTGTGTTCCGCGTGTACAATGGGGAAAAGTACTAAGAAATCATACAAACCCAAGACTGAAGACTCCAACCAAGAGAAACTTTATTTGTTGCATATGGATCTTTGTGGGCCAATGCGTGTTGAAAGTCTTGGTGGTAAAAAGTACATCCTCGTCATGGTGGATGATTACTCTCGGTTTACATGGGTGAAATTTCTTGCTACAAAAGATGAGGCACCTAAAGTCATCATCGATTTTCTCAAGATGATTCAAGTGCGTCTCAACACTACTGCCCGACGCATTCGTACAGATAATGGAACTGAATTTGTGAATCAAACTCTGCGTAAGTATTATGAGGAAGTTGGCATATCTCATGAAACATCCGTTTCTCGCACTTCACAACAAAATGGTGTCGTTGAAAGGCGAAATCGCACACTTATGGAAGCAGCTCGAACGATGTTAATTTACGCAAAGTCTCCATTGTTTTTATGGGCAGAAGCAGTATCTACAGCAGTTTACACCGAAAACCGGTTACTAATTCGAAAACACCATGGCAAAACACCTTATGAGCTCCTACATGGAAAATTACCAGATTTATCATATCTTATGTATTTGGCTCTCTTTGCTATCCAAACAATGATGGTGACAATTTGGGAAAACTTTAACCCAAGGCTGATATTGGTATTTTTATTGGTTATGCACCCACAAAGAAGGCATACCGAATCTACAATCGTAATTCTCGCAAGATCCTTGAAACTATGAATGTTGATTTTGATGAGCTGACGGAAATGGCTTCTGAGCAAAGCAGCTCTAAACCCGTACTTCATGAAATGGGACCCAGTAACATTATCTCTGGTCTTGTCCCAAACAACCCTTCTTCATCATCATTTACACCACCTTATAGGAATGAATGGGATACATTGTTTCAACCGTTCTTTGATGAATTTTTTACTCCTCCAAGTATTGTTGCTATAGAACCTAAAGTAATAGCTCCGGTCAAAGAAGTTGTCGCTCCAGCAACCGAAGCACAATCGGATATGTCTACAACTACAAGTGGTCAAGATATACCTTCAACGAGTAATTCTCAACCAACACATGTATCAACTACCCATGTCACACCTATCGATGATGAAGAGGATGATGATGTTCACGATTTAGAATTTGCTCAAATGCGTGAACTTCCATTCTTTGGTGTACCAATTCCCGACTCTAATCAAGCCGTGTCGTCCACCTCAGAGGAAGCTCCTAATACAGTCTACTCCAATCCAAGGATTCGTGAACATGACAACAAGTGGACAAAGGATCATCCTATATATTCTATTATTGGTGACCCTAATCGTCCGGTATCCACACGAAGTCAGTTACAAGAAAGTGCAATGTTTTGTCATTTTGATGCTTTTCTCAGTGAAGTTGAACCTAAGACGTGGCAACAAGCATGCACCCAATCTTGTTGGATAGAAGCTATGCAAGAAGAACTTAATGAATTTATGCGTCTTGATGTATGGGAACTTGTCCCATGCCCATATCAAGTGCAGTTACTCACTTTGAAATGGGTTTACAAGGTGAAACTCGACGAGTTAGGCGGAATATTGAAGAACAAAGCTCGACTAGTAGCTCGTGGATACAAGCAATTATTAGGCATCGACTTTATGGAATCCTTTGCACTTGTTACCCGTTTGGAAGCTATTAGACTATTCCTCGCTTATGCAGCCCACGTGAATATGTTCGTCTATCAGATGGATGTGAAGACGGTATTTCTTAATGGTGAAATCAAGGAAGAGGTCTATGTTCAACAGCTGGATGGTTTTGTGAATCCTAAATATCCTAATCATGTGTACAAGCTTAAGAAGGCTCTCTATGGGTTGAAGCAAGCTCCACGCGCATGGTATGATCTATTGTCACAATTCCTTATTACGCAAGGCTTCGCTAAAGACAAGGTGGATCCCACGTTGTTCATTCAGAAACAAGGTAAAGATATGATTATGGTATAAATATATGTTGATGATATTATATTTGCTGCCTCGACCCAAACCTTATCCGATGAGTTTGGGACACTCATGTCTTCCAAGTTTAAGATGTCAATGATGGGCAAGGTATCATTCTTCTTAGGACTTCAGATATCTTAGAGTCCCAGAGGCATCTTTATCAATCAATCCAAGTATGCCCTTGAATCTCTTAAGAAATATAATATGGAGTCTTGCGACCCTGTGGATACTCTAATGTTGGAACGAACTAAGCTTGATGCAGATCCACATGGAGTTGCCGTTGATCCGGTACTTTATCGTGGAATGATCGGTACCCTTCTGTATATCACAGCTAGTCGACCTGATCTTCAGTTTGCTATAGGTATGTGTGCTCGGTATCAGACTCGTCCTACTGAGTTACACTTAGCTACTGTTAAACGGATCTTTCGGTATCTTAAAGGAACCATTAATCGGGGACTTTGGTATTCGAAGGACACTTCAATTGCACTTATGGCATATGCAGATGCGGATCACGCGGGTTGTCAAGATACAAGGCGTAGCACGAGTGGCACTTTGCAACTACTAGGAGATCGACTAATCAGTTGGGCATCGAAAAGGCAGAAAAGCGCTACGATTTCAAGTACGGAAGCAGAATACATAGCTATGACCGGTTGCCGTGCTCAAATTCTTTGGATGAGATCGCAATTAACCGACTATGGTCTAGGTTTCAACAAATTCCGATGTACTGCGACAACAAAAGTGAAATTGCCTTATGCTGCAACAATTTTCAATTCTCCCGGTCGAAGCATATTGACATTCACTACCGCTTCATCAAGGAGCAAGTGGAAAATAGAGTGATCAAGCTTTACTTTGTCCGATCTGAGTATCAATTGGCAGATATTTTCACGAAGGTTTTAGATCGCGCTCGAATGGAATTTTTGGCCCACAAGTTAGGTTTGAGAAATTTCTCGCCCGAGACTCTTAAGGAACTAACAGATGAAGCGAAAGAATAGTGGTGGTAAACTATTCTTATCCTTGGTAATCATCTGTATATATTGTTTATATTTTTATCCACAAAAGCATAATACAAAAATATAAAACCATATAAAAACCATAAAAATTGAAAATTTAGAAAAATCCAAAAATATTTTTACTTTATTTTTCAAAGGTATGTCTTTTGGTACGATAATATTTACGGCCTTAATGTCGATTAATATTGACACAGAGCCATAAATAGAGTTCGTACAAAAGTTGTAAATATTTCATAAAACATCCCTATATGGCTTGTAGTTATTTCTGACTGCAACCCGTTTTTCATATTAATGTCAAGTATTTCTTATGAAAACTTTGGCTCTCAATGGGAATTAATTTTTTGGGGCATGGTTTACTTTATAACCATGTAAGGGATTGTGTTTACGTTATAACACAATCTAACACGAATATATGTACGCATCACTGCATTTATTTGTTAAAACAAGAGAAATCTTGTTTTTATGAAGCTATCATCTCTACAAACCGAAGCAAATCTACAACTGGTATCTACATACTCGACGATGCAACTACTCAAACGATGACTACATCTCTTTCAATAGAACACGGGTCAACAATTGAGGGGGAGAAACTATCAAGCATTCAGAATCTTCGATACCGTACGTGCCAAGTTCACAAAGTGGTGTCAAGACAACAATACCAATCGTACATGTGGTGTCAAGACTTCAGATGTGACGAGGCGACCAACATTTACCGACAAGAACCATTTGATCTTATCATATGATGTTCTCATCAGTCAGGTCCAACCTTGTCAATTTATTCTTGTATGGTGAATCTGTGATCATTTTGCTAATCGGTATCATATCTCAACATTTGGTATCATGAAGATAAAACGGACTTTTATTTTTCTTCCCAAAACTTTGTTAAAACCTCATTAAATAAATTGATATTAAAAAACATCGATTGGGTTAATATTTTTAATATGGGGGAGAAAATGTGATTTAATATGGGAAATGATTAATCAAAAATGGTTTGACTTAACGTGATAGCTCATCCCGACATGTGCGAAATGTTTTCGAATATCGTGGCATATGTTAAGGGGGAGGAAAATAGGTTTGCTATAACAAAATGGATTTCATGGTGACATACACTTACCCTAAACCCACTTATTTCATGACGATGAAGATTATGGTGACATAAGGATGGTAGGATAGGTTAAGTCCAATGATTCTTCCAAAACCGGAGGAATCTTCCCAAGGACATTTCGTAGCTAGAAATAGTAGTCCTTAGAAAAGATGGAGAAAGATTGTGAATGTAGCTGAATTCCGACCAAGTACTTAAGTTAGCACTGGAACAATCACAATAAGGTGCTAGTTATGACGTATTGGTAAGCATTGAAGGGGTTGAAGAATGAAAAAGATTTTTAAAGATAAATGGTGTAATGAAAGAAGTCCTCCTTACAACCTTAGGCAGAAACCGGGTCAACACATATGCTATTGAGATCATTTTAATGATGCTCGATATTGAAGATAGACATCATGGACCCAGTGATGCAATGCACAACCCATCCCAGCTAACTCATATATCTCTCAAAAGGTATTTGTTTTATTCACACGGAGACAACGCATTATCTATCGATTTATTCACTCCGAATATATTGATATTGAAAAGATGGCACTCCTCTTCAGTCTCCGATCACTAAAAATCCAAAATGCACGATCGAGTCTAGAGCCATTTGAGATCATCAAATATCTCATTAGGACACACTTCCATATTTCCTTGCTTCTTCACACACTATGAAAAGTAAGAAAGATCTTAAGAGTCCTACGCAAAATCTTCATGATCTTGCCTGAACATCCGAGTAATACGAAAGTATTTACAATGAAGATGGAAATTCTTCTTGAGCGAACATTCAAAAGCTCATGGTAGGTGACTTGTGCGATTCTTTATGAATCAAGCTTGTGATAACTGGAAAGCAACAATGGTTTAATTCTTAACTAAACTTAAACACGTTCCAGGCCTCCACGCAATATCTTAGTGATCTTGCCAGAACACTCAAAGTGACACTCTGTAGTGTTCACAGTGATGAGTGGAAATCCTTCTAGTGTTAACCTCAATCAACACTTGGTAGGTAACTTGCAAGATTCTATATGAATCAAGCTTGTGACAACTGGAAAGCAACGATGGTGCGATTCTTTAATGAATCAAACTTGTTCCAGGAATCAGAATTGGCGGCTTCAATCATTCGGATAGTTTTATCCAAATGATTCACTCTTTTGTTCGCAGTCAGCTTTGGATGGTCGAGTAAAGAGAACGGGTTTGCCCGCGAAATCTTGTCAAGAAGATTTTTAATTAAATCTACCTGCGACAAGTACGATATTTTATATCGTCCAACGGTCTTCACCGACCGGAGGTAAAATTCTACTTAATTAGAATGAAATGTTCAAAGCCATTTCGTTCGTGTTTGAAGATGGTGGCGTTGCGGAATCCGAGAAGAAGTCTTCCCCGCATGCTTATACTTTATGCACTTAATAATTCATCTAATTCTAGAAAGCATAAAAGTCAAGTCTTCCACTATTTCGAACTTTGAAGCTTTCAAGAATTACGAAGGTATAAGTATGTGGGATATGAAGTCACGAAGAAGCGAAGATCACAAGTGATGGATGCACAAGATCAAGGCAAGAGATTAATGCTGAAGATTGATATCAACGATCACATCAACATGTTCACCAGAAAAGGAAAAGAAAGAAAGACGAAGACTACAAGCACAAGACAAGCATATAATGCTAGGTTTATTTTATTATTGTAACTTGGGTAACGCCCTTGTTTGGAGTGACCTCCCTTAGGGGGAGATTGTTGGAAATACGTTTTTACGTATTAGGAAGATTCGGTCACTCCGAAAATATATTAAGTAGTAGCTCGTAGTCTAGATATCTTTATATTTATCAAACAAGGAAAAGCTCGGTCCATGCTTGTATGGCCGACCCAATATTGTAAGCCCAAGCCCATCTTATGGGCTTTGTATATAAACCCTCTCCTTAGTTGGAGAGGGTGTTGGTTCACATTTACATATAGTAAAAGGTGTAATCCTTTATTTCTCTCTCAAGTGTGTGTGTTCTTACCATCTTTCTATCTCTTTCTCCTTCTAGACTAAGCATAGATTTACGATATCCTACATTAACTGTCTTCAACAACCTTGATCTTCTTGAATACTCCAGCTCTATTTCTTCAACTTGTAGTTTTTAGTTGAGTTTTTACTCCCTCCCAACTAGTAACCAATAAAATAATAAACTGTTCCCTCCCAAACCGAAAATCCCGAGACTCTTATTTTTGGAAATCTGTGGGAAAGGATGATGTCATCCACATTTTCTCACTTATGAATCATTTAAGTCTTGTATCATAAAACCCAAATAGCCCTAAGTACACACTCTGTCCCATTCACAAAGTCGAAATCTTAGCACAATAGTCAATTAAGTCCTGAAAATACACTTTTCTGCCTCTAGGATAGTGATGATATTAGACTTAATGTGGGTTGAAAGCAAAGCGTGTAAGTTCGAATAAAAATGCATGTAAACATGGAAACAAAATCACGTCAAAGCATGTATATCTGTTATCAATCCATACATTTGTTTTGATATCATTCAACATTAAATAAAAACACTAATCTGCTTAAAAACCTTAGCCAATCCGCATATGATTTGAAATCAAAGTGTGTGGGTTCGAATCAAAACACATGTAAACCTAGAAACCAAATCACGTATAGAACACATTTACCCTTGGTATAACTCCACACCTATTCAATATGAATCAAACCTTAACCTTGTGTTTAAATTGCCTTAGGCTAGAAGTTCAGTTTAAAACTGCAACACCAAAGTCAATTAAGTCCTGGATGTAGAAAATTCTGTCTATGTAGTCGAAACGATAACACCAAAGTCAACCAAGTACGATGCACACATTTCTCCCTCTAGTATGATGACTATCTAGGTAATCATCCTCCGTATATGTACATCTTATACCAACTGAAACTGCTTACTTATCATCAAAACCCATATTGCATAAGAAATGGTATGTGAGAAGATATCGATAATTACTCACTTTAAAATTCTCTCTTGGTCATCCTTATCTAAATCTCATTATCTATTATGTAAGTTATTGGTAGTAACCATTAATGAAGCTAACCTGATATATGAAACTTGAAACTGAAGTTCAATCCCCAACTTTGTAACTTAAGCTTGCACTAATGTTAATTGAAGAACGGTGTAGAAGAAAATATTTAAGTACCATATACCCTGAACTAAAAGTATAAGAAAAGGACAACCCCTCTTTAGACTATCTACCTCTGTATGTGCAACATAATGTAACCTTGAGTACTACAATGTAGCAGCTTTAAGCGTTAGATATCCAGGTCTTCAACCAACCATCCATATCATCGGAAACTAGATAATCCAAGTCCTACTCATGGTGTATTTAAGTTCAAGCAAGTTATCTTTGAAGTCATGCAACCAACCAAGCTCAACTTCAAGATAAAATAAGTAATCGCATCCGAGAGTTTTCACTTTAGTTGCAAATAACAATACAAAAATCAACTTCGTGATCACTTTTCAAAAAAATAGCCATTAAGAATGAAGGTGAATTTTGATAAGGATTTTTTTTAGTGTAATGTATCGTGCTTGTTGTGTTGCTGTTCGAAAAATGATATGTTATGATCCATAATAGATATCATGCCCAATAATTATACCATTTCAACGACTTATCTAAGAATAAAAACCCAGTCTTTTATACATTACCCCTCATGCTATTGTTTTAAAACTCGACCCATAAAAAAATCAGATGTAATCCAATAACATTGTCCCATTAATGAATAAACAACCCGGTCCATAACCATATTCAAAAAAACATGAAACTAGGGTTTTTTAGTCCTTTTTAAAGTTCGTTTTTCCTCGACTCGACTCGAATTGATTTCCGGTTTAACGTTTTGACTTAACTTGTTTTTGGTAATGATATATTTGTATTTATAAGCTAAAATTTATTTTAAAAATAAACTATTTAATTATCTAATTTAAAACTTAAATAACTTTGAAAACTAATTTAAACTAATTAAAAATAATAAACTATTTTAAAACTTAATCTAATTTCAAAAGCAAATTTAAAATCTTATTATAAAGTCTATTTTTAACTAAAAGTAAATTTAAAAAAAACTAATTTAAAAAAACTAATTTAAACTAATTTGAAAACAAAATAAAACTAATTAAAAATGTAACTAATTTAAAAATAAAAGTAAAGCTATTTAAACTAATTTGAAAGTAAATTTGAAATAAAAATATTTAAACTAATTTAAATTTAAAAATAAAAGTAAATCTTATTTTAAATAAAATGAAAACAAATTTAAAGTTATAAAAGTAAATAAAAATACTTTTTATTTTTTTATAGAAAAATTGAATTTAAATAAAACTTTTTAATAAAACTAACTTTAATTTAACTAATCTTAATTAAATAACCTGCCAACTAAACTTAAAGTCCCTATATTACTTTAACGTTTTGAAACAATACACAAAAAGAGTGATAGATCAAGTGGTAATGATGTTGGTATGTTGTACGCGAGGTCGAGTGTTCGAACCCCTCGACAGACAAAATTTTTGATTAATATTTCACTTTTTGGAATTTTATTACAGATAAATTGAATCTATATATATGAGAATAGACAAAAACAGTAATATCAAATAAGCTTAAAACAATACCACAAGCAGGAAATAAGCAAATAAGCAAGGCAAATAAGCTAGAGCAAAATAAAACTAATAAGCATTTATAAACTAAATAAGCTAATAAAAAAATAGATAAGCAAGAATTAAAATGAGCAAGACTATTAAGCAATTTGAAATAAAACAAATTCCTATGGAACTAATAGCAGATCTAAACATCCAAATACAAAAGCAAAATAAAAAAAAACAAGCAAAATAAGCAGTGAACTAAAGCAAGCAGACATCAATTTAAACAAAATAAACAAATAAAACAGATTTAAAAACCAATCTATTCCTACCAACAGAAATTTAAACAAACAAAAGCAGATTCACCAAACGAATTTAAACAAGAACAGATTAAAACAAATAAGCAATTGATGTTAAACTAAATGAAAACTTAAACAAAAACAATTAAAGGAGATTAGATGGAACCTTGTGATGAAACCTTTGAGCCGTAGGTTGACGCTGAACCACCTCAATGAACCGAAACACCACCTTCTTTAATCAACCGGTATCACCACTATAGCTTTATCTCCTCAAATTCTCGAACCAGTATTATATATATATTCTTTTTTTTTCTTTTTTTTTTCTTTTATATGAATAATGATAAATGACGATGAACAGTATCAATTAATATAAAAACAGATTTAAAAAATTTGAGATAAAAACAGTACGGGAAATAAAAAATGGAGACACGAAATTAAATTAAACACTAATTTTTCATTTATATAAAATCAAGATTACAAGTGCTGAAATTAAAAATTACAAGATTTAAAACTAAAACCCTAATCTAATTTACTGAAAATAAAATTAATAATGAAAAAGCTATTGATTACATGGGAATAATGGGGGTTTTATAGGAGAACCCCGAACCTTCTAGGTTCCCCTTGGTGCACACGTTCTTTAATCTTGGCCCTTGATTCATCAATCTTCTTCTCTCTCTTCTTTTTCTTCAAATCAAACGGATGAAATTTATTTGTGAGTCCGGATTGCCATGCTGTCCATGATTTGATTGGTGGGTTCATGATGTGAGTAATCACAACCAATCAAAGGCAGGAATAAGGCCACGTCAGGATGAGAGAGGAGTATCATACTTGGTGGATTGATCCGAAAATTGGGGGGAATTAATCCCTTGGGTGTTAATTACCCATTGTGGGTAAAAGCCCCAATTTTGGTGGATAATTTCTTGGTGTAAAAATTAGGGTTTGAGGAGATGGTTATATGATTGCGTGTGTTTTTAGGGGGAGAGAAGTGGTCGGTGAGCAGTAAAACTTGTGTGTGCTTCGTTTATAACGAAAAGTGAGGGGTTGGGTAAATACTTGTTATTTATTTGGGTGAGTGATGGATGGGATTACACGTGGGTGAAAGGGTGAAACGGTTTGGGTGGGGGATTTATTTAACTTGGTGTTGACTGCCCCAAAACGAATTCGTTTCATTTTTTTCATTGTTTCATGGGCTAAAAGCCCAAATGTGTATTTACTCCTTCCGTTCGTTAAATGAAATGGGCTTGGCCCAAATGCCTCATATGATCTTTAAATTTGATAAAATGGGCTTTATGATTCAATTGGAAAGATAAATTTCTCCAAATGGGCTTTTAGGCCCATTTACCCAATGTGGGACCCACTAAGCTCGTATTCTCGATAAATGATGAAATTTGCTAAAGTTGAGCTTGATTCCGACTTTCTTGATTATTTCTTCAAAATTAAGTCGGCTTTGTCGGTTTTCGTGATCTTGGCACACTTTTGGTCTTTAACTTCGTTTTTTGTCTCTTTCTTGGACCTTTCTTCGACTTTTGACCGTGAAATCCCGTGTTTTCTCTTCTTTTGATCATTTGTACCTATTTATTACACAAAACACAAAACCACGCGTAATTCCGACATTTAAGATGCAAAACACATGATTAGGTCTTGTTTTTCCTTGATTTTAGTGGCAAAAGGATAAGTGTTTACACACTTATTAAATCTCCTACACTTGACCATTGCAATGACCCCATGCAATGCATAATTTTAAAGCATAAAGTTACATTTTTCTCATTATTAATCCATCTCGGCCTTTATTACTATTACCACTACTACTACGATGAAAAGATAAAAACTTATAAAGGAAACAAAAGCTATAACAATTTATTTAACTTGAAAATTATTCGATGGAAGAAACTCGTAAAGAAATCTAAGACTTAGATTAGGGATTTGGTGTCATGAATATTAATCACCCTCAAGTTTCACGTTCCCCATACCAAGCTTAAAAACGAGATCATTGTTATTACAAGTTAGCACAACAAACACTTGCTCATGTGGTTTAGTTAATCACTTAGACCCCCTTATTCCTACGGTGTATCTCTTGTATTTTATTTTTGTCTTGAATGATCACGAGGATACATTTTTGACTTATTTCGATAGTTTATTAAGGCCGAAAATAAAGTGGGACGATTTAATCAATAGTTAGCTAAAGGACAAAATCTTTTAAAACTGCTTCTCGAAACCTCAAAAAGTTCATATCTTGGCATAACTCGTTTCACGATTTGAGACCTTTCTCGGACTGATATTTGGCTTGTACTTCAAACTTCAAATCTTGAGAGACGATCTTGAAATTATGGTCTTCTCTTCATTTTGGTATACATCTTCATAAGGAGTGAAAGATGATTCAAACGTTGACCACGACTTCTTCATTTATCCTCTTCTTTATTTAGGATTTGATATACAACGATCCGCCTCCTTTTCGGACTTGGATCTATTTATCCTCATACCTTGTTAGGGTCTTTTTGGATAGACTTCTCCATGATCTTTAGGGGAGTAATTGCTTCTCGTCGTGTGTCTTGATCCTTCATATTGATTTGGATTAATGATCTTCACATCATCTTAGGATCTTTAGCAAAAAGTGAATCCTCATGCCTTGTGAGGGCCTTTTTGGACTCGGGTATCCTCATGCCTTGTTAGGGCCTTTTTGGATAAGCCAATCTTCGCGTCCCGTTTCAATAAGTTATGCCTTGGCTATGAACTCTAATTAATACCGAGCAACTTTTAAACGATCTTGTGCTAGAAGCTAAGTAACCTTTTAAATCGTACAACCTTATTTATTGCAAATATATATATTAACAAGTGATGGGAGAAAAAGCTCATAACTAACTCACATAAGTTAATGAAAGAATACCGAACTTATAATTAACTCTATCATCTCTCGTTCTCCACAATTTAAAATCTCAAGGAATGAGACTCGTGGATGCTTAGCCTAATAAACCAATTAAGGTCCATATGGTTAAGGATACTAGCTAGAGTAAACTCGGATAAGTAAACTCGGGTTGAGTCAAAATATTCACGACGGGCCTAATATATCAAAGATATCTAAACTTATTAAAACCATTTTATTTATTTATTTATTTTATTCTTGAAACTAGAAAATATAAATATGATGCAAAGAAAAGAAAATAAAAGAAAAATACTACAAGGCCAAAATAGATCAAAATTTTGAAAAACGTTGAAAATTTTTAAAAATTTTCCGGTTAAATGGGGTCAAATTCATGGGAAAGGCCACTAAAATTTCGATAGAAATCCCCCTACACTTAATATAAACATTGTCCTCAATGTTTAAGCATGTGGGAGAATAAACTCCCCTACACTTAGGACATTGAGTACGTTGTTTAAAATCGAGCTAAGGAAAGGACAACTAAAGTGATTACATTTATTCGTTTTATTTATATACAAGATTGAATCACAATAGCAAAAACTTATCGAAGGAACCGGGTACACGGGTAACACGGGAACACGGGTCTCGTCAAAAGTACCAAAAGTGGATCATTAAAGCACATGTCCCTGCACAATCACAACACACAAAACAAACAACCTACTTGGCTCCCCCTACACTTATTGGTGAAAATGGGTGAAAGGTAAAAAGGTGGAAAAGGGTAAAAAAAATCTAACCTAGTTATACGATGCTTGATTTTTAATCACGAGTCTCTAGCTCGACTCGAATTTCCCGAATGTCATCATTCAAATGGGAAAATCATGGAACAACCGAGATTTCCAAGGGAGGAAAATCTCTCCATGATAAAGGTGAAACAAAGTCATACAAGGCATACCCCATGAAAATCCACCCGGGTCAAACACATAATTTCCATCACAAAAGGAAATAAACCCCGAGGTGGTACGCAAGTCATAGAAAAGTGGGGTATCCTTAGGCAAAAGTCTCTTACTAGGAAGGGTAAGGTGGTATGGCAATGAAAGCACAAAAGTCTCTATTCTCGGATCAAACACCGATTCCTTAACGGGAAAATAGTAAGAGGTAGTGACATTTAAGCTCAAAATATCATCAAAATCCATAGTGGGAAAGTCATCCTCTTCCAAACTTGATGTGAAAACATAAGTATCGTCGGAGTCATAGGAAAACTCTTCCTCATGAGGAAAATAGGTATTTAGAAAGATATCTAAATCCTCCTCAAATGGAATAACCTCTAAAGTAGGTAAGATCTCTAAGAGTGGAGGATCCTCCTCAATAGTCATGACTTCTAAAATTGGAGTATAGAAGTCAAAAGGAGTCTCCATGGAAGAATCACTTATAGAGATATGAGGTGCATTAAGATCATGGGGTGGGTCATTAAAGTTAATGAGATCACTTAAAGAAGTGTCATCATCGTAGGTATCAAAGATTGGGGTATCATAAATGGGTGGGTCAAAAGACGAGTCGTCTAAGCCGAAGATAGTGTGATCACTTGAAGAAGTGTCATCACTATAGGTATCAAAAATAGGAGTTTCAAAATTTTGAGGCTCTAAGGGAAGGAATGAGTTTATCACAAAATCATTTTGAGTAGACTTTTCAATTCCAAAAGGATTAATAAAAATCTCTTCATTATCACAATTAAGAACATCAATCATATTGACCGACTCTTTTCCATTTGATTTTGTTGTGATTTTTCCCATTTTAAAAACTTGTTGTTCATCACGAACCCTAAGAATTAACTCCCCTTCGGCTACATCAACTAAGGCTCTTCCGGACCTTAAGAATGGTCTACCAAGTATTAACGGAATACGAGGATCCATCTCATAGTCGACGACGACAAAGTCCACGGGACAAGTGAATGTACCGACTCGAACAAAAACATCTTCGGCAATACCCACGGGGTATGCGAGAGTTCGATTAGCTAACTCTAAAGTCATACGAGTCGGTACAAGGTCGGGTAATAACAATTGTTTCCAAACCGAAAGTGGCATAAGATTGATGCTAGCGCCGAGATCCGCTAAAGCCATACAATCATCGATTTGAGGAAACGAGCAAGGTAACACGAATCGTCCGGGATCTCCTAGATTTTCGGGAAGCTCTTTGAGAAGAACCATGGAACAATTCTCATTTAAACGGGTGTTCACGAGCTCAACCATTTTTTCTTTCTTATTAAGCAAATCTTTAAACATTTTGACAAATTTTGGCATTTGAGCAAGTGCTTCAATAAGGCTTACGTTAACATTTACATTGGAAATCATTTTCAAAAAATTAGAGACATGAATGTCATCTTTGTTGAGCACTTTAGTCTTGCCTAACCTAGATGGATAAGGAATATTAGGCTTAGGTTGAGAAGGACTCGCTTCTTGAACAACCGTAGGAATAGGCTCTTTCGGCAATGGAGGACTAGAACTAGGAGTGGTAGTGGGAGGAATCACCGGAGGGGGAGTAGGATTACTCATTATGACCTCCGGGCCTTGTCTCTCCTTTATGGGCGAAGAGATGGAAGGTCCCACTAAATTGGCTCCACTTCGAGTATTGATAGCACTCACATTAGCACGAGGGTTAATCTCGGTATTGGATGGTAAGGCACCTTGGGGTCTAAGGGTTTGCAACATAGTCAAAAATCTCTTATCGTTGGACTCTTGCATTTGTCTAGTAGATGCTTGCATAGCTTGCATGATTTTCTCATGTTCGGTCAATTTTTATAGAACCAAGTCCATTTGAGGGTTTTGCATATTCATTTGATTGAACCCTTGATTATTAACCCCTTGATGAGGAAAACCTTGGTTTTGATATTGAGATTGAAAACCGTTGTTATTATAAAAACCTTGGTTATTTTGAAAATCTTGATTTTGACCACTAAAATTCCCTTGATTAGCATTCCCTTGAAAATTACCCATTTGAGGACCTTGGTTCCTATTTTGGTATTGGGTATTTTGGGCGGGTGGGGGTGGTCTTTGAGGTGCTACAAAACCGAGGGGAGCCAAATAATTAGTACTCTTGTAAGACAAATGGTTAACATCAACATTAGGTTTAAATTGAACCCTCTCATTAGCATTAAAAGCACAAACTTGTTGTTGTTGATTATAAACCTTGTCACAATTGAAATATGAATGTGGTCCACCACAAGTCTCACACGTTTCACTATTATCTTTCACGGCATGCACATGTGTAATGAGGGCATCGGTTCTTAGAGCAAGGGTTTTCACAATTGAAGTAAGCTCCTTAATTTGATCATTCACCTCATTATTACTCGTACTAGCACTTGCCATATTAGCCCTAACACTTTTGGTTTGCACTTTTGCCTTGTTCTCAATAATGGCCCAAGCCTCGTTCATGGTTTTCACAAGAATATTGCCCCCCGCGGCACTATTAAGTGAGTCTTGGTCATTTAGAGTTAAACCATTGTAAAACGTATTTATTTGATGCACTTTGGTGAAACCGTGTTGTGGACATTTTCTCAAAAGCTCTTTAAATCGATCCCAAGACTTACTAAAAGTTTCCCCATATTTTTGCTCAAAATTGATTATTTCATTTCTTAAAGCGGTGGTCCGTGATGGTGGGAAAAAGTAATTAATGAACTTGGTCTCTAAGTCAATCCATGTGGTAATACTTTGGGGTGGTTCCTTATCAAGCCAAATCCGGGCTTGTCCCTCGAGGGAAAAAGGAAAAAGTTGTAGGCGAACGGCCTCTTGTGGCACCCCATTGTATTTGACGGTATTAGCTAATTGGATGAATCGTTTGATATGAGCGTGTGGGTCATCATTAGTACGACCTAAAAATGGTGTAGCGGAAACCATTCGAATAAAATCCGGTTTAAGTTCAAAATGATTAGCTCCAATGGTCGGCACCACAATCGCGTCATCGTTTCCTTCAACGTGAGATTGAAGAATCTCAATCATTGGTCGATTATCCGTTGCCATCGTTATGTCGAAAGCTCGATTCTCGGGATCGGCTTGAATGACGGTCTTTTTGTTTTTCTTCTTCTTCTTTTTGGAAGAATTAGAAGTATTTGGTACACCACTCGGTATGTATGTACGCGCGCGAGTGCGCATACAATTAAAACTTTGGAATGAGGTAGGTGACCTCGGTCGACTTTGAGAGGAAAAGGATTTTCCCTCTCGAGGAGCAATAGTAAAAAGCTACAAAAATATATACTTAAATACTAATTGAGTCGGCAAACCAATAATCGGTCGTCCCTCTCAATATACGCACAAGCAAGCGGGGAAACGAGGTGGCACAAAGCACTTAAAAACCTTTTTCTTTAGACGGCCTTTTATAGCACGTCGCCTTATACCCACCTTATAGTTTGTATATGTCGAGTTCAAACGTCTTACTAGTATTTATCTATTTTGCCTTTTTATTTCGTTTAGGATTCGACTACAATAGTTAGGTGATGAAATCCCAACTAAGGCTTATTTGAAAAGTAGGTAAATTATTGTGCTACGTAATATATTATAGTAAAAGAAAAATCTTTTTGTATTCTTTTAGAAAAATATATATTCACAATAAAAACGAAAGAAATCGAACTAAAAATTTAACACTAATACGTAATATTTTTGGTGTAATACTTTTAGGAAAAAGTATTACTTTTGGATTTTTTAATTTTTTGTGGTGCAATTCTTAGGAAAAAAATTGCTTTTGTGATTTTTTAATTTTTTTTGTATTTTTAAATTTTTTGATTTTTTTGTGTTTTTGATTTTGTTGCAAGAAACGTACGTTCAAAAAGAACTGATCCCAAAATCCAAACGTCTTCACGAAAAAATCGTCAATCGTACGAGCGAAGCGGCAGCGGCGCCATTTTGAAACTAGGGTTTTTTAGTCCTTTTTAAAGTTCGTTTTTCCTCGACTCGACTCGAATTGATTTCCGGTTTAACGTTTTGACTTAACTTGTTTTTGGTAATGATATATTTGTATTTATAAGCTAAAATTTATTTTAAAAATAAACTATTTAATTATCTAATTTAAAACTTAAATAACTTTGAAAACTAATTTAAACTAATTAAAAATAATAAACTATTTTAAAATTTAATCTAATTTTAAAAGCAAATTTAAAATCTTATTATAAAGTCTATTTTTAACTAAAAGTAAATTTAAAAAAAAACTAATTTAAAAAAACCAATTAAACTAATTTGAAAACAAAATAAAACTAATTAAAAATGTAACTAATTTAAAAATAAAAGTAAAGCTATTTAAACTAATTTGAAAGTAAATTTGAAATAAAAATATTTAAACTAATTTAAATTTAAAAATAAAAGTAAATCTTATTTTAATAAAATGAAAACAAATTTAAAGTTATAAAAGTAAATAAAAATATTTTTTATCTTTTTATTTTTTTATAGAAAAATTGAATTTAAATAAAACTTTTTAATAAAACTAACTTTAATTTAACTAATCTTAATTAAATAACCTGCCAACTAAACTTAAAGTCCCTATATTACTTTAACGTTTTGAAACAATACACAAAAAGAGTGATAGATCAAGTGATAATGCTGTTGGTATGTTGTACGCGAGGTCGAGGGTTCGAACCCCTCGACAGACAAAATTTTTGATTAATATTTCACTTTTTGGAATTTTATTACAGATAAATTGAATCTATATATATGAGAATAGACAAAAACAGTAATATCAAATAAGCTTAAAACAATACCACAAGCAGGAAATAAGCAAATAAGCTAGGCAAATAAGCTAGAACAAAATAAAACTAATAAGCATTTATAAACTAAATAAGCTAATAAAAAAATAGATAAGCAAGAATTAAAATGAGCAAGACTATTAAGCAATTTGAAATAAAACAAATTCCTATGGAACTAATAGCAGATCTAAACATCCAAATACAAAAGCAAAATAAAAAAAACAAGCAAAATAAGCAGTGAACTAAAGCAAGCAGACATCAATTTAAACAAAATAAACAAATAAAACAGATTTAAACACCAATCTATTCCTACCAACAGAAATTTAAACAAACAAAAGCAGATTCACCAAACGAATTTAAACAAGAACAGATTAAAACAAATAAGCAATTGATGTTAAACTAAATGAAAACTTAAACAAAAACAATTAAAGGAGATTAGATGGAACCTTGTGATGAAACCTTTGAGCCGTAGGTTGGCGCTGAACCACCTCAATAAACCGAAACACCACCTTCTTTAATCAACCGGTATCACCACTATAGCTTTATCTCCTCAAATTCTCGAACCAGTATTATATATATATATATATATTTTTTTTTTTTCTTTTATATGAATAATGATAAATGACGAGAACAGTATCAATTAATATAAAAACAGATTTAAATAATTTGAGATAAAAACAGTACGGGAAATAAAAAATGGAGACACGAAATTAAATTAAACACTAATTTTTCATTTATATAAAATCAAGATTACAAGTGCTGAAATTAAAAATTACAAGATTTAAAACTAAAACCCTAATCTAATTTACTGAAAATAAAATTAATAATGAAAAAGCTATTGATTACATGGGAATAATGAGGGTTTTATAGGAGAACCCCGAACCTTCTAGGTTCCCCTTGGTGCACACGTTCTTTAATCTTGGCCCTTGATTCATCAATCTTCTTCTCTCTCTTCTTTTTCTTCAAATCAAACGGATGAAATTTATTTGTGAGTCCGGATTGCCATGCTGTCCATGATTTGATTGGTGGGTTCATGATGTGAGTAATCACAACCAATCAAAGGCAGGAATAAGGCCACGTCAGGATGAGAGAGGAGTATCATACTTGGTGGATTGATCCGAAAATTGGGGGGAATTAATCCCTTGGGTGTTAATTACCCATTGTGGGTAAAAGCCCCAATTTTGGTGGATAATTTCTTGGTGTAAAAATTAGGGTTTGAGGAGATGTTATATGACTGCGTGTGTTTTTAGGGGGAGAGAAGTGGTGGGTGAGCTGTAAAACTTGTGTGTGCTTCGTTTATAACGAAAAGTGAGGGGTTGGGTAAATACTTGTTATTTATTTGGGTGAGTGATGGATGGGATTACACGTGGGTGAAAGGGTGAAACGGTTTGGGTGGGGGATTTATTTAACTTGGTGTTGACTGCCCCAAAACGAATTCGTTTCATTTTTTTCATTGTTTCATGGGCTAAAGGCCCAAATGTGTATTTACTCCTTCCGTTCGTTAAATGAAATGGGCTTGGCCCAAATGCCTCATATGATCTTTAAATTTGATAAAATGGGCTTTATGATTCAATTGGAAAGATAAATTTCTCCAAATGGGCTTTTAGGCCCATTTACCCAATGTGGGACCCACTAAGCTCGTTTTCTCGATAAATGATGAAATTTGCTAAAGTTGAGCTTGATTCCGACTTTCTTGATTATTTCTTCAAAATTAAGTCGGCTTTGTCGGTTTTCGTGATCTTGGCACACTTTTGGTCTTTAACTTCGTTTTTTGTCTCTTTCTTGGACCTTTTTTCGACATTTGACCGTGAAATCCCGTGTTTTCTCTTCTTTTGATCATTTGTACCTATTTATTACATAAAACACAAAACCACGCGTAATTCCGACATTTAAGATGCAAAACACATGATTAGGTCTTGTTTTTCCTTGATTTTAGTGGCAAAAGGATAAGTGTTTACACACTTATTAAAACACTAGCCCAACTTTTCTTAGAATTTTCGTTGGAAGAAAGAACTAGTTTGTTTTTGTTTATGATATACACGACCTATAAAAACAAATCCAATTCCATTTGTATAAGAAAAACAAATTGTAACAATCAATAATTTTCAGACTCATTAATTTACAGTTTTACCCCTTGACCTTTTTAGTTCGTCAATTATCTGCTTGATTTACTATTTACCCAGGAAGTTTTCCCGTGATATATAAAAAAGTCTACAGATACATATTATCAATAGACTATGCTCGGTCTACTTTCGGTGAACACTACATGTGTTAATTAACCTCGTTACGTGAAGGTCAATGATTTTGTGATAATCTTCGAGATCTTTCGTTAATTGGAAACAAGTGCTTAACCATCAAGTTTTTACTTGTGTGAATAGGTTTTTGTATGAATTACAAGCATTTTAGTTTTCGTCATTTTATTTATGCATTTAATTAGTATAATAATTATTTTTATAATCATACGTGCTAATTGAGTTATTTATTACATTACGCTTTTAATCGTATCGTCATCGTTTGTACGTTTCACCACCTTTTGCATGCATGTAAATTAACAATTTTCAATAAATGTAATTATGATTTATTTGCCTAACAATCCTAATTATACTTTTTTACTAAATAACCATTTTACATTGAGTTATTTACTCCCATCATTGATAAAAATTCAAATTCAATTCTCCCTTTCTAGCTCCATTTTTCACCACTACAAACAACCTCACATAGGTTTTTAGAATCCTCCTTGATAACATTATCCATGTTTTGTGTTGAGAATAATATTAGTAATGGTTTTATAGTGTATTACCGGTATTAATATAGTTTTAATATTGGTAGTGATATTATTAGTGCTGGAAGTGTTTGGGCAAATTTGGCCAAAATGGACATGGTCAAATCTTAATGTTGGTTGTGATACTTAATGCTGGTAAATGATAGAGATTGAAGACGCGTATTATATTGACAGAAAATATCCTTGTTGTGATAAGGATTGAAGGCATATTAATTTTCATAAGAAAATATTTTGTGTATATCTTCTTTGTTTTTAAAAGATTACTTTGTGCTTATCATGTAAAGGACTCCTTGTACTATAAAAGGAGGTCAGGGGTTTAGGTTGAGATATATCATTCTCACGTCTTCATTATTAGCTTTAAGGTTTCTATAACCCTAGTACTTTTACAAGAAGTACTCGTATTATTAATGTTAAAGATTTTGGTGAATTCTTTGTCACATATAAACTGTTTAATCTTCATAATATACAATAGTAGATTCCGCATAATCTTTGGTAGTCATTCAGAGTTTCTCCTTAGACTTAGTAGGTTTTATTCTACTAAGTCTAGAACTACAAGCTAGATTTAACAAGATCATAAGGGATCAACAAGTGGTATAAGAGCTTGTTGAGAAGCTTTGAGCTTGAAGGTTATTCAAGAATTCTCTTTAACTAAAGAGATGGATTCAGAGGCTACACAACCTAACACAATGAAAAAGGTTCCAATCATCAAATAAGGAGAGTTTGAAGAATGAAAATTCAGATTCACTCAGTTTGTACAAATGTACAGCTGGGATCTCTGGGAAGTCATTGCCCATGAAGGCACGCACACCAAAGCCTGGTACTTCTACAACAAAAATCACTTAGGATGAAAAGAAGAAAGGATCAAACGATATGAAAGCCATAAGTATAGTTATGCTAGCTATACGAAATGAGCACATTCTTGATTTTCTACAATATAAAGATGCCAAATCAATGTTTGATGCTTCTATTCTTAGATTTGGTGTTAATGATTCCATAAAGAAGGCAAGAAAGCACTATTCAATTCAATGTTTGAAAACTCCAATACGAATGACTCAGAATTTCATAAATTTATTTATAATAGACTCTATGAGATTGTGAGTAAACTCATCATTCTAGGTGGGAAGGTTGAGCAAGAAGACATCTATGCTAAATTTCTTAGAAGCATGCCAACAGAGATGGCTACAGAAGTGTCCATCTGGGAGAACAATGATATTGACTAGGTCAATATTGATGATTTGTATAATCACTTCAAAGTGGTTGAACAAAAATTTAAAAGAAAGGCAGGATCATCCTCAAATGCCACTTATCTCGCATTTATATCTAATCAGAATAATGACATTAATTCTGGTGGGATGGTTAATGCTACTAGTGTATCTAAAAATTATGTTAGTACTTAACTCAATGATGCTTGATTAAGTGATGACGCTATCTATGCATTTTTGTCTAACTACAAGAATGTTCCTGAGATAGTTGCTGGTGATCTTCAGCAACTTGATTATGATGATTTGAAAGAGCTGGGAATTAAAAATCAATTGGCTTTTCTAAGTATGAGAGCAAGAAGGTTCCTCAAGAGAATAGGGAAGCAAATTTATTCTTAATGCTGGTGACAAGGTTATTTTTTATAAGTCAAAAGTGGAGTGCTATAACTGTCACAAGAAAGGTCATTTTGCATAAGAATGAAGAAGTGCAAGCAGCAAGCCACAGGAAAGAAAAGTAACTGTTGAAGAACCCTCTTCAAAGACATTGATGGTCATTGATGACACTGGTACTGACTAGGAATTGGGGAATGGAGAGGATACTAAAAAATATAACGAATTACAAAAGTATTATGATAATATTACTAGAAAATATCACTCTTCTGAATGTGATGTAACTAATTATAAAAGAGGGGTGGTAATGTTAAAAGAAAAAATAGAATGCTATAAGGAACAAGAGAAGGACATAAAAGATTCTATTACTATTCTTAAAAGGGAAATAGTTGCTCAAACTCTTGAAATTACTGATCTTAAGGAGAAACTAGAGGCTAGTGAAACTATTAAACTTGAAAATAAATTAAATTTAAAACTTTTGATAATGCCACAAAAAATCTAGAGAAGATGATTGGTAATCAGGTTCCTGAAAAGTGCAAATAAGGATTAAGATATAATGGTGATTACCATGTTGTTGAACCTCCACTTGTTTACTTTCCTTCTTTGGAAGATTTAGCGTTCACTCGTCTTCCACAATTCCAACGTTACAAGGAACCTGAGTTTGATCGTATTAAGTTATTAGAAGTAAAAAGGTTGATAATGACATCTCTGTCACTCCTAGTGTTGAATCTCCACAAAATACATTTGTCACCAACACTAGTACTGAAGATTGTACTCCTAAGTTCGATAGCTCTAATAGTACTATCTCTCAAACCATTAATAAGATAGGGAAAAGGTTGTTGTTGAAAATACTAGAAAATTGAATTTTAAACACCTAAATATAAACCTATTATAAAACTGTTAAGTATGTTGAGATTATAGGGTTAAACAACCTAGAGGGAATCAAAGAAACAAGAATAATAAAAAATCTCAACAGCTAGGAGAAAGGTTTGTTATGTATAACAAAATATGCTACTTATGTGTGAGCTTTGATAATTTAAAAGCTAAATGTGGCCTTAACAATAAAGATGGGATGGGATATGAAAGATCAAACAACAACACTAGGTGTGATCATGCTAGTCATGCTAATACTAGTTGACAAAAACTAGTTAATCCTGGCAGACCTTCTACTACTTTCAACCCAAGAACACATTTTGGCTATACCAAACCAAGACCATTTGTGACTCAATCTAACATTAGAGGACCAACTCAAAGAAAAACAGCCTTAAACGTTCAAAATACAAATTAAAAGTTTATTACTGTTAGACCAAAATTTAATTCTAGTAGTACAAAATTTAATTCTACTGAATCAAACTTTAATGTTGATTTCAAAAAGATAAATGTTGGGAATAAAATGTTCAAAAACTTAGCCTGACAGACTTCTAGCTAGCCAGGAGTTTTCACGAGCCATTGTTAGAGCAATGTGTAGGCTGATACTTAGCCACTGATAAGAAAACTTCAAGCCATTGATGGCTTTGCATGGATCATCATGAATGTTATTCTAGAATGATATATACAAATATGTTATTTACTTTAGTTATCTTTGTATATCTTCCTAATTTAGTTGGTCAATTGCTTATTGTACAAGGCTCCTTAATCTATAAAATGAGGTCGGTCTAGATATCGGTACACACTTTTATTATCTTTCACATACATTGAGTCGATCATTGTAAGCTTTAAGGTTTTGCTAAACATTAACACAAGTTCAGTGTGTTAGTATTTGATAATATTAAAGTTCAAAAGTTTGGAAAAACTTTGTGTTTGTGTTCTTTACCTAGTTGTTATATTCCGCATAACACTTGGTTTGTCAATCAAACAACGTTTCTCTACGTACTACTCTTGATTTGTCTCAGGTAGTAGCTAAATCGATCTAACTTTAAGATCAACAAGTGGTATTTAGGAACTTTGATCTTAAGAACAAAACCCTTACAAAATCCTAATCACACTTTCCTAACTCTAAATGATGTCTATTGTAACTAAAAATTCACCAAACCCTACTCACCTAACTAGCAACATCAAATTTCCAATCCTTGACCCTAACAACTTTGAACTATGGGAGTTTATAATCAAACAATATCTCATGGTGGATCACTACATACTATGGGAAATCATTCAGTTCAGAAATACCTTCAAACCAACTAAAAAGACGACTAAGAAACTAGTTAATGGTGTGGAAACTAAAGTTAAAGATGAGTATTCTAGATCAGTAGTAAAGGACACATCTGCTGAAGAAATTGGTCAAAGAAAGATATGAAGGCACTCAACTGTCTTCAATTAGCACTTGATTAGAAGCAATAATTCAATTTTAGGAAGTATAAGTTTGCTCAAGAGTTATGGATAGCAATCAAGAAAATGTTTGGTGGTAGTGAAGCCACTTTAAAGAAAAGAAGGAAGAAGTTGACTAAGGAGTTTTATGCTTTCAAAGCTTTCTCAAGTGAGAAACTTAGTGATGTCAAAAGTCATTTGCATGATCTCACAAGCAAGTTAGAGTTTATGGAAGTGAATTTAAATAACAAAGAGATAAATTCCACGTTTCTGAATAGTTTTTTAGAAGCTTGGTATGTACAGGCACAAGGATGGCTGATAAAAGATGATCTTATGGATAGAGATTTTGATGACATCTAAAATCACTTGAAAACTATGGAGGCTGATGTCTTGAAAAGGAGTGAAGCTGCATCAGGATCAAACTCTAGAAATGTGGCTTTTGTTTCTAACAGTGGCTACTCTCCTTCTGACAGTGGGTATTTATCTCATGACAGTGGGTATATATCTCATGACAGTGGGAAAGATTCTCATAGTGGAAAGAACTTAGTCTCCACTTTATCTACACAGAATAACCATTCTACTAGTGAACACTAGAAACCTGCTGGAATTGATCTGGATACTGTATATGCATACATTGCTATCCTGCCACATGGTTCTCTAGTGATCTATGAAGATCTTGAACAAATTGCTGACTCAGAGCTTGAAGAGATGTATATCAAGTGCAATATGGCCCTTAGCAGCATAAGAGCCAATAGATTCTACAAGAAGTATGGTAAAAAGATTACCTTTAAGAATTCAGAGTCTGTTGGGTTTGATAAGTCCAAAATTGAGTGATATAACTATCGTAGAATGAGACACTCTACAAGAGAATGAAAGTCACCAAGAAGAGACGATGGAGGAAAAGTTTCCAGAAGCACAATTAAAGTTGAGGAAGCTGATTCAAATGTCATGGTTGCTATGCAAGGCACTGATGGAGTAGGATGGGATTGGAGCTTCACGGGAGAAGAAGATGAGGTGAATCAAGCCTTGATAGTAAAGGAGGAAGCTGAACAAGGATCTGTTCAATTTGCTCTCATGGCCAAATCATCTTCTTCATCATCAGACAATGAGGTATATAATTAGACCTATTGTAGTAAAGGATGTGGTAAAAACACTAAGGCTCTTCAAAGTAATGTTCAAACTTTAAATGAAAACCTTAAACAAACAGAATCTAACCTACATAATTATAAAAGAGGGCTTTCACAATCTAATGGTAGGTTAAGTGAGTATAAGTAGATGGAACTTGACCTTAAAATCAAAATCTTGGAAAGAGACTTGAGATTTAGCAATGAGTCTAATGCTATTCTAAGAACTAGGATAGATGAGGTCACTAAATCTATGGAAGACATAGACTTTAAAATTAAAAAAGTTTGAAAACGCTAGTCAAACCCTAGAACAGTGCATAAGTGACCAAAGAGACCCTAAAGATAGGTCTGGGTTAGGTATGGATAAAAAGGAATATGTTGATGCCCCACCTCCTGTTGGTGATTTAATGAGGTTTCTAAGGGTCAAGACTTGTCATGGACTGGTCTTCCTAAGTTTCAAACAAACCTGAATCTTCTGGATCATCTTTGGTTGACCTCATGGAACTTAGAGAGTTTCAAAAGAAACATATAGATATAGTACAATGAAAAGCTAATAACCCCTTCCTTTTTGTTAAAGGAGGACCTGAGACCTCTGAGTCAAAACCTATTATGATCATTAATCTCATTGATGGAAATCTTATTGACCTTGGTTCCCCTACCAAAAGAAAATATAGTGTCAAATATAATGAAATGTATAGGAAACCTAGTACACCGATAAGAAACCAAAGAAGTTAGAATAGGATGATGAATGATAGATTTGGGACCAGATTTGTGCAAAGCAAGAAAGCTTGTTATACATGTGGGAGCTTTAACCATTTAGCTCATAATTTTAACAGTGGCCAAAACTTTGCCCAGACCTCTCCCACTGTTGACCATACACCTCTTGTCCACCCTAGGCCATATGCTGCTAGATCTGCACATTTCTTTACCAAAGCAACTAATTCTTATGGCCTAAGACCCTTACAAAGGACCATGACATCTCCCAACAGATAGTGGGTTCCCTCTGTTAACCCTAGGATACCCATTGTCGGGGTAAATTCACCCATAGACCAAGGTTTGGCATTGTCATGCCTAAACTAGCTGCCGTCAGGCCAAATTTTGCCCCTGTTAGAACTTTCAATGCCAAAACAAATATGGGTACTAAGGGACAAGGTGTTAAAACCTCAACTCATTTGACTTGGAAACCTAAACAAAACCAGGACTCCTCATTCAATGGTGTATCAATGACCTACAACATATTTAAATATCTTGATACACTCAATAGATCCAAGTCTGAAAAGAAGCGGCTTTCAAAAGAGGACTTTACCGCTAAACCTATTGGATCAAATTGGGTGTTTAGAAACCAAACAAATGAGAAAAGCTTTGTGATAAGAAACAAAGCTATCCTAGTTGAAACACTAGGTAGATCCAAGTCTGAAAAGGCTTGGATCTCAAAAGGAAACTAATTTGTTTTCTTTATGTGCAGGGTATCCTACAACATGTATGGGAAGATAAAGGATATTGGGATAGTAGATGCTCAAGGAACATAACAAGACATCAAGTGTACTTAGTAGACTTTGTTCCAATTCATGATGGTGACACTGTGTTCTTTGGAGGTAGTAAAGGTACCATCAGTGGTAAAGGTACCATTATTACTAATAATTTGAGGTTTGATGATGTTTTTCTTGTGAAAGAACTTAAGTATAATCCATTTACTATGACACAAGTGTGTGAAAACAAGAATAAAGTTCTTTTTACTAACATTGAATGCCTTGTTTTGAGTAAAGAATTTCAGATACCTAGTGATGAATATGTTGAGTTTAGGACTCCTAGACAAAAGGCCACGTATGCTATAAATGTTAATGGAATTAAACATCAACACAATGAAACATTTTTAATTGCTAGGGCATTAGTGATTGAGAGTAATAAGTGGCATAGAAGGCTAGGTCATTTGAATTTCAAAGCCATGAATAAGTTGGTTAAGCATAATCCAGTTAGAGGTTTACCCTCTAAAGCTTTTGAGAATGACCATACTTGTGTTGCATGTTTGAAAGGCAAGCAGCACAAGGCATCTTGCAAGTCTATGACCTTTTACTCTAGTTCTAAACCACTACACTTGCTTCATATGGATTTATTTAGACATACATCAGTGGCTACCATTATTCATAAATAGTATTGTTTAGTAGTCAGTGATGATCATTCCAGGTTGTAGAAACTAGAAGGGGGGGTTGAATAGTTTCTCTTCGATTGGTGACCAAATTAAAATTACTTTTAATTTGGTTTGTATCAAAACTATCTTTTACATGAGGCTAAGTTGCATAATGATTAGGTTCAATTCAAATGCACTAGCAAAGATAATAGGTAAGTGTAATGATAATGAAATAAGTAAAGAGTAAGGAAGGAGACAACCTAGTGGGAAGACACCAAGATTTATAGTGGTTCGATAACGAGGCTCTATCCTCGTTTCTACTCCACTCCTCGAGTACACCTACTCGAGATTTCCACTATATCCACAAGCTCCCTTCTCGGCGGAGAAAACCTTACATCGTTGCTTACATTATATTTCGACACTAAGCTAAATGTCGAGACCTAATCTTTAGCTAGGACCAATCTACACAACGTTGCCTACTTCACAATTTAACGACACAAGGCTAGATGTCGAGTTCTAATCTTAAGGTAGAACCAATCTTCACGACGTTGCCTACTTCACCATCTTACGACACAAGGCTAGATGTCGAGTTCTAATCGAAAGCTAGAACCAATCTTCACGACTCTTCACTTTGAAGCTAAGTGAGAACTTGACACAACACAACTACTAGTCACTTTATAGTTTAGTGAGAACTCACAAGACACAACCACATCACTTTATAGTTTAGTGAGAACTTCTAATCAAATCTATTACAACTCAACTAGACTTATCCAAGTACACACATGTATCTTGGATTTACACAACACAAATCCAAGCAAACACATATGCAATGGATGTACACAACAAATCCAAGTATCCACAAATAACTTGGATGAACACAACTAGTCCAAGTATTCATAAATACATTGGATTGACCTAAAACAAAAAGGGTATCATGATGAATATGACTAGCTCATAGATTCATCTTTATCACAACACTAGTGAGTGAGTGATCTTCTCATTGGAAAAGGTAAATGAGGGGATCAAGAGGATAATCATATGTAAACATCCTTAACAATTTAAGTGATCATTTACTAATGATTACGCTATAGAAAATAGAAAGAGGGTTGAGAAAAACGTCCAAGAGGCTTACTGGAAAATGAGATTTGACCCACTATTTAAAGGAGACAAAGTATAACGGATCTATAACGGTTAGCTGTGCGCGGTACCTTATCTCACCCCGCGGTTCCATATCGCTAAGGAACCACGTAGGTACTTAAGGTATCGCCACTAGACTACGCTCCGTTTTTTGTCTTTTAGTGGGGTGAGAATATCTGAGGTATTTGAAACCTTCAAAGGATATTCTAACAGCATTTGGAATATGCTATTTTCAAATTTTCATTTTCCATTTTAATAAAACATTTTCTAAAAAAGAAAGTTTATTAAAAAGTCTTTTGTCATATTAACAAAAGTGAGTTTTAAGGATAATCATTTTGATGATCACTAAGTATGATTAAGAAAGGTTAGTGATATGATTATTACCTTGATGATAGTGTTAGTTAAATAATTCATTTTGTGTTTTACACTAAATGTGTTGTATGGTTTGTTGTGATCAAAACTAAGAAAGATTAATTAACACTAATAATGTTTTTAGGCATCACTTGCATTAACAATCTCCCCCTTTTTGATTACGACAAACAATAAACTCATTTACGTAGAAACACAAAATATGGAATTATTAACTAGTTTATCACTATCATTTCTCCCCCTTTGTCGTAGCAAAAAGGTTAGCACAAGTCTTTGAAGAACATCGAACTTTGCTAGTAGCTCCCCCTTGGTGGTTGCTCCCCCTTGCATGGGGCACCAAGTTTGTGAGCTAAGGTGACATGCTACACAAAGGTTAGTAGAAAGGAAAGAAACATCAATGTATATATGATCACTACCTACTAAGTAACTTGAGAGGGAGAGAGAGAAGAAATCTCAAATTAGAAGCAAGTATTTTGCTAAGTATGTCCAAAGAGGTAATTGAAAAAATCAAGCTTCAATCCGATGAAGATGATAAGCTTGTCAATGGGTTAAAGTTTAGAATTGATGGAATCACCCATAAGCAATTGTAAAAATTAACCATGATCAACTCAAAATAGAACTAATGAAATAACACACAAACAACACAAAGGTTACATAAAAGAAAAAAACACAACAAAGAAGATAGTCATACACACAATATGAGTATCTAAAAGCAATAAATATGGAAAATAAACCACTAAGCATAAGCTAGTCTAATAGTGATATTTTCCAAGATTGCTAAAAAATAAAAGACTAAAAAGATGACGATGCATCATTCGAAGTTTTGTCCACCGGAACGAAAACTTGAATAGGAGGTCGAGTGAGGAGGAATTCAAGAAAATTTAACTTCTCATACACATGAGCAAGTTCAATTTGTTGAAATCGACAACAAGCACACGAGGATCCATGATGCAACACAAAATCGTTTGATGGGGGTATGGCATCAAACTTAGGGTTTGGTGGTGGTGGGGTAATGGGTTTGGGAATGTTTTCACAATGCCTTGTGAGGTTAGGGAAGGTTGAAAGGTCATTGAGTTGAGGGGTGTTGAAGGATTGTGGTGGTGGGGGAACATTTTCTTTAGCTCCGGTGATGGGGTTTATGGTATAAGTCTCATTCCAATACTTGATTAGAGAGAAGGTAGGGTTTATGGGTGGTTTGGACGAAGATGGTTCATTCTTCTTAACCCAAATAGGTCGAACCGAGATTTTTGGTTTCTTTAAAAGCTTGGATGAGGAAGCTTTGGGTGAGTGGGGTTGTGACAAAGAAATGTTAAGGTTAGGAATGTAGGAGTTAGGCATTGTGAGAGTGTGAGAATGAAATCTCAAGGTTATGTGAGAATGAATTCTCAAGGTTGGGAAGGTGTGAGAATGAAATCTCAAGGTTGTGTGAGAGTGAATTCTCAAGGTTGGGAAGGTGTGAGAATGAAATCTCAAGGTTGGGGTATAAGTAAAATGTAATCAAGGTAAGAATTTGAATACAAAATGTGAAGTGTCAAGGAATGTTTAGTCAATTTGAGTAAACAAGGAATATTGACAGGGTATAGGGTTTTAAAAGTTTTGACCAAAAATTCGTCAAAAACTGATTTCTGCCCGCGGTACCTTAAAGGGACCGGCGGTTCCTTAGCACATAAGGAACCGCGAGACTTTATTGAGCCGCGTCCAGTGGACATGAAACCATGTTTTTCCAGGTTTTTGGGAAAAACTAAGACTTTTTCAAAAAGTTGCAAATCTTGGAATTTCACCTCTATTAGCACCAAATTATGCTAGGGTTGCATAAAGCAACACATTCACAAAGAACGTCTTGACAAAGGGTGACAAAATAATTTAGATATCATTTTGAACCAACTTTAGTCAAGTTTTTAGAGGTTGTGATAGATTTAAGTTCAATTTTAATTTCAAATTAAAGTTGATTAATGTGCACATCAGGATAGAAACACACAAAGCTAAATCCATAGATCAACAACATGAAACATTCATGAAGGAAGCAAGTACAATGACAAATAAAACTAACTAATACATAGCTAGCTTAACATTAAATCTAGATAAGTAGTCTTCTTTGGCTTGGTTTTGTTGAAAACTCTTATTAAGAAAACTCCATCATTCATCTCCTAGGAGGAGGCATGGAGAACAAGGCAAGCAAGAATTCTTGCAACCTCCTATGTAGTCCATACATATCCATCCTAAGGTTATGGATGATGTAGTGGTTGTAAAGATAACATGGACAACTAGGACCATGTGTTTGTTGAAACCCATAGTATGGATCACCCAAAAGAAGGGAAAGTGGAACACCCAAAATTGGAATGTTTGAGTTGGGTGGAGGTGGAGGAGGCAAGTTCTCCAAGGGTGAGGTGGGTGAGAGTGGAGGCATGTTCCCTAAAGGGGAAATGGGTGAGTGTGGAGGTAAATTCTCCAAGGTTGGTGAAATGGGTGAGTTATGAGGGGTAAATGGTGAAGTCACCAAGGTATCATCAAAGTCATTCATAAAGGGAATGCTTTGGAGTGGTTGTGTATTCACATCCAAGGGTGCACTTGGAGTGAAGGGTGAGGTAAACTCATTCATTCTAGAGTGGAATGAAGAGGAGGTAGAACCAATAGAATGGTTAGTACCATGGGTGGAGGAAGTCTTGCATGGAGCAAGAGGTGGGGAAGGTGATGAAGAAATGAGGATAGGAACCATCTCATTCTTAGGTGTGTGGAAGGGTGAGGAGTTAGGCTTGGCTACCTTAATCCTTATTTTGAGTGTTTTCTTTGGGGTGGAGGACTTGGAAGTGTTTGGGGTTTTGGTAGAAACCATGGTTGTTTAGGGTTAAGGGAGGTATGTTTGATGTGTGAAGAACATGGCAAACAAGGTCGGTTTAAATGGGTGAGGGGATGATCCAAACTAGTAATGGGTTAAAATCATTTTAGGTGAATAATGAATTTAGGTAAGCTAGTTTAGGAAATGTGCAGTTTATTACTGAAAATCATGCAAGGTTTACACAGATTTAAGAAAAGAGTGTAAAGCAAAAGATGCTGTCGTGCACAGTGGCCGGCGGTTGCTTATCTGAGACCGGTGGTACCTTATCGATAAGGATCCGCGGGTCGATATGGAACCGCGACCAGAGGGCTTTCAAAAGTTTCCCATCCCAGTTTTTGATAAACCCAGATTTTTACCAAAAGATTCACAAGCCAAAGTTAACTACAGATCATAATCTAATAAGCTAACTATCATAAGGCATGCACAAAGCTATGTAAATCACAAACATCATTGCATAAGCAATAATTAGGATCAACATAAATAATAATCCAAACATGTAATCATAAGTTAATACACATCCAACATAAAATATAATTGTTCAACATTACATGTTTACCAACATATATTCTTTGAAATACTTCAAAGCTTTCACCTTCTCTTTTTGCCCAATCCCTTGATCATATTCCCCAAGAACTTGAAACCCTTCCTTGAATCAACCCGGTGTTCATGCAATTCAACTCAAGTCCTAAGGTTTTCACGGTAAAGATGCTCCATGTTAAGATCTTCCGGTATTTCACTAGAGGAGTAATGAGGTGGGGGAGCTAGGTCTTCAAATTCATCCTCGAATGGGCTTGAGGATGGATGGGAATTACTCGAAGAGTGGAAATGAGAACTAGTATCGACGCCATCACTTGTTGGCATATCGGTGTCCTCATAATCCGGCTCTTGATGATTGGATTTTCGTGAACCTCAGTCACTTCTAGGCTTTCGTTCATATACCTCTTGAATAGGTAACATAACCCGTTGAACCGGGTGAAAGCGAGAAAGATCGAGATGAGGAAAATCTTCACCAACCCTTCTAAAAAGGCGAGTAAGAAGCATAGCATAGGGAAGGTTTGTTTTGGGTTTGGAAAGAGCATAATTTATACGTCGAGCGATGTAGAATGCTAAGTTGTACTCGGTTGATGTAAAGATGCAAAACAACATATGCACCATACACGCCGGGATATGATCTCGGTTTCCACCAAGACAAAACACATTCTCCCTAAGGATGTTAGCCCATTGGACCATGAAGTCCTTAAGGTCGCTTGAGAGCACTTCATAGCGATTCACATTTCGCACATTAGTATGAAGGCTTCTCATAACGTTTCCATCACGCTCCTTCGAGATGATATCAAGGATGAAATTTAGATCAACTTCGGTGATGTCATCTAAAGGTTTATCGTTGGACTCCACGAGAGCATCAAGTCTCCATTTTTCCGTAAAACGACAAGTGCCTCTATATGGCACACCAAGAATATCACCAAAATCATCGAGGGAATATTGAATGATTTGATCATTCAACATGAAGCGAATAAAGATTTGGCCATTGATTTCGAGCATGGAGTAAGTGCTAAAGAATTCAAGAAGAAACAGGGGATAAATTTCTTCGTCTATGAAGAGCAAGCAATCAAATCCAATATGCTCAAACATAGAGTTGATATATCTATACCCCGTTATTCTTGTATCTACAACCCTACCCTCATGGAAATTTCGAGTGGAAAGGGACGGAAAAGAGTTTTGAAGTTGAGGGGAAGCATAGGTTTGGGAAATGTCCGGCATATAGTTTCTAGTGAATTGATGATCTTTTTGATATTGAGAAGGCATGATTAATACCTAAATAAACACAAGAAAATATTTCTCCAATCACTCATATGAAAAATAAAATCAAAGATAAAAAATATGAGAATGTGTTATATCAACTTCTTGACAAACATAGGATTGAATCCATATCATTCTCATGTTCACAATGTGTCTATTCCATCATTAACCAAGAACACATGATCTATGTTAGATCAACAATGAATTAGAACATTGGTTTTTCAAAACAAGGTTTTTTTAGGTAAGCATTAACAATATCATTACCTACTTGTTCACGGGTTCATCTCAAATCCATCTTATAACCAAAATCATTTAGCCAAAATTCGGATTTGTTCTACAAGTGGGTTTTAGTGAAATCTTAATGAATATGAACCTAAGGAATCATAGTAAAATAACCATGTCAAGCCACATTCCTATTAAGGTTTTAATTCAATTTTAATTTTAAAAATCCCCAATTATGAAAAGATGAACCCTAGAACAAAATAGATGAAATTGAAAGAAAATACTTACAATTAATTGATGTTAGATGAAGGATGAGTGAAACCCACAACTTGGAATCAATTAATTTGAGTGATTGAAGGTTTTGGAAGCTTCAACAATGGTGGAAAACAAGAAACCCGTCGGCTGTGTGTTTTTGGGAGATAGAGGGTTTGGTTTGAAAAAGAATAAAATACTCAAACTGGCGCTCTGACAAAAGTTTCTGCCCGCGGTTCCTTATCGATAAGGTACCGCGGGTTTAAGCCGCCTAGATAAGGAACCGCCTACAGAGGCAGGTTTTTATCTATGAAAAACGCCAAATTTTGAAAACCAAGTTTTTCTAAAATACTTAAAATTAAATCATGAGCCTTTTAGAATATCATTGGATCATCATAACACTAAGCAATATGCCTTAACGAAGGATTACGAGTTAAATCAAGATCGAAAAGAACCGAAACGGGCAAACGACTACTCGTAGCAAAACGGTAAAGTGGAGAGAAGTCAAGGGAAGTGAATCAAGACTAGGACCAATGCTCAAGGGATTAATGACAATCTTCAAATAGTGGTAACGAAGAGCTTGTGTCATAAATAGTGGTTTAAGACGTGCCTTTCCGGCGAAACGTTAAACGGCTTTGGTAATGAATAAGCACAAAGCAATTATTCAAGTATAGACTAAGATCACTTTAAATAATAGTCTTAGTCTAAACCAAAATATGAGCAAGGTATTAATTCACTTTCTCTCCCACAAAGGGCATACTAACCGTATGGGTGCAAACCATGGAAATCATGCTTGATACTTTAAGCTTCTACTAACTCACTCTACATCACCATAGTGAGTCAAGTATCCAAGAAATGAAGGTTTGAGAGGATAAAGGAAAAGAAACACAAACCACAAATAAATGTTAAGGCAAGGATGCCGAGAACAAGCACATAGTCAAGTAATGATCAAAAGAATGATCAAAGGGCGTGTGGAAGAACGAAAGCGTACCTTGGCCACAAAGAGCAATCCATGAAGGAATAAGTGCTATGCCCAATCAATGACTATGATGAGTACTAAGTCTTCAAGGACTAGTATCATTCCCAATCATCTTGGTATCATCATTCAAAGATGTTAAAGATCAATGAAGATGAGTCTTCTACAAGTTCAAGTAACTCAATCCACAACCAATTAAGTGATTGATCTTCATGAGTACCTACACAAAGCAAGATGCAAACTAGTAGATACATTTCAAGAGTATATCTAAAATGCATAAAGGCTACTAATATTAAGTGAGATGCAATATTATCAATTAAAAGACCTATTTTCAAAGAAAACATAGTTTTGACCAAAGAGAAACTTTAGTATAACTTGACCTTCTAATTTGAGGAGACAATGGATCGATCCAAGTTTCAAAGTACAATATACTTCAAAGATCTTGAGTGACCATCGCTCTGATACCAATTGTAGAAACTAGAAGGGGGGTTCAATAGTTTCTCTTCGATTTGTGACCAAATTAAAATTACTTTCAATTTGGTTTGTATCAAAACTATATTTTACTTGAGGCTAAGTTGCATAATGATTAGGTTCAATTCAAATGCACTAGCAAAGATAATAGGTAAGTGTAATGATAATGAAATAAGTAAAGAGTAAAGAAGGAGACAACCTAGTGGGAAGATACCAAGATTTATAGTGGTTCGACAACGAGGCTCTATCCTCGTTTCTACTCCACTCCTCGAGTACACCTACTCGAGATTTCCACTATATCCACAAGCTCCCTTCTCGGCGGAGAAAACCTTACATCGTTGCTTACATTATTTTCCGACACTAAGCTAAATGTCGAGACCTAATCTTTAGCTAGGACCAATCTACACAACGTTGCCTACTTCACAATTTAACGACACAAGGCTAGATCTCGAGTTCTAATCTTAAGGTAGAACCAATATTCACGACATTGCCTACTTCACCATTTTACGACACAAGGTTAGATGTCGAGTTCTAATCTAAAGCTAGAACCAATCTTCACGACTCTTCACTTTGAAGCTAAGTGAGAACTGCACACAACACAACTACTAGTCACTTTATAGTTTAGTGAGAACTCACAAGACACAACCACATCACTTTATAGTTTAGTGAGAACTTATAATCAAATCTATTACAACTCAACTAGAATTATCCAAGTACACACATGTATCTTGGATTTACACAACACAAATCCAAGAAGACACATATGCAATGGATGTACACAACAAATCCAAGTATCCATAAATAACTTGGATGAACATAACTAGTCCAAGTATTCATAAATACATTGGAATGACCTAAAACAAAATGGGTATCATGATGAATATGATTAGCTCGTAGATTCATCTTTATCACAACACTAGTGAGTGAGTGATCTTCTCATTGGACAAGGTAAAGGAGGGGTCAAGAGGATAATCATATGTAAACATCCTTAACAATTTAAGTGATCATTTACTAATGATTATGCTATAGAAAATAGAAAGAGGGTTGAGAAAAACGTCCAAGAGGCATACTGGAAAATGAGATTTGACCCACTATTTAAAGGAGACAAAGTATAACGGATCTATAACGGCTAGCTGTGCGCGGTACCTTATCTCACCCCGCGGTTCCATATCGCTAAGGAACCGCGTAGGTACTTAAGGTACCGCCACTAGACTACGCTCCGTTTTTTGTCTTTTAGTGGGGTGGGAATATATGAGGTATTTGAAACCTTCAAAGGATATTCTAACACCATTTGGAATATGCTATTTTCAAATTTTCATTTTCCATTTTAATAAAACATTTTCTAAAAAAGAAAGTTTATTAAAAAGTCTTTTGTCATATTAACAAAAGTGAGTTTTAAGGATAATCATTTTGATGATCACTAAGTATGATTAAGAAAGGTTAGTGATATGATTATTACCTTGATGATAGTGTTAGTTAAATAATTCATTTTGTGTTTTACACTAAATGTGTTGTATGGTTTGTTGTGATCAAAACTAAGAAAGATTAGTTAACACTAATAATGTTTTTAGGCATCACTTGCATTAACACAGGTTTACTTGGACTTTCTTTTTAGGTGAAAAAAGTGAAACCGGTGAGACACTAATGAATTTTATCACCAAAATAGAAAAAAGAACATGTCATGAGGTAAAAATTATAAGGAGTGGTAATGGTGGTGAGTTTAGAAACAAAGTCTTCGATGAATTATGTGTTAAGAAAGGGATTACTAGATAATTTAGCACAACTAGAACTCCACAGCAAAATGGTGTAGCTGAAAGGAGAAATAGTACCTAATCGAGGCAACTAGGACCATGTTGGCACATGTTAAGCTGCCCAGTGCTTTTTGGGCTGAGGCAGTTAGCACAACTTGCTATGTGCATTATAGGGCACTTATAAACTAATCTCACAACAAAACCCCATATGAGTTGTTTGTAGGAGAGAAACCCTTGATAGATTTCTTTAAACCCTTTGGTTGTCATATTTAATTCTAAATAATATGGACAATCGGGTAAGTTTAAATCTAAGGGTGATGAGGGGTACTTTGTTGGGTATTCATTGAACAACAAGGGATATAGGGTCTACAACAAGAAAACCAAGCTAGTAACTAATAATCTTCATGTAGAATTTTTGAAGAATAAGCCTAGTGATACTAAATCTGGTCCTAATTGGTTGTTTGACTTAGAACCCTTGACCAAATCTATGAATTATGTGCTTGTAACTAACCATGCAGATATCTGGTTCTAATTGGTTGTTTGACTTAGAACCCTTGACCAGAAGTGAAAGCAATAAACATGGATTTATTACCAATATTCACAAGAAGCAGGATCATGCCTTGATACAAGATTGTTTGTTTTCTTGTTTTCTATCACAAGCAGAGCTTAAGAAGATTTTTGATACTCTTAAAGATGAAAGATGGGTTGAAGCAATGCAAGATGAGCTTCACCAGTTTGCAATACAAGATGTTTGGGAGCTAGTTGACTGTCCCATACATGTTAGGCATATTGGAACACGTTGGGTTCTTAGGAACAAGAAGGATAAAAGGGGCATTGTGATCAGGAACAAGGCTAGATTGGTTTCTTAGGGGTACACAAAAGAAAAAGGTATTGATTATGAAAAGTTTTTTGCACCTGTTGTCAGGATTGAAGCAATAAGTATTTTCCTTGCCTATGCTTCATGCATGGGATTCATTGTGTACCAGATGGATGTGAAGTGTGCATTCTTGTATGAAACAATTGACGAGGAGGTGTATGTTATGCAGCCTCCTGGTTTTTGAAGATTCATAGTATCCAGACAAGGTGTATATAGTGAAAAAGGCTATGTATGGCCTTCATCAAGCCCCTAGAGCATGGTATGGTACATTGTCCAAATATCTTCTTGACAATAAAAGGGACCATAGATCAAACATTGTTCACTAAGAAGAAAGGAGTTGATTTTCTTCTAGTTTAGATCTATGTTGATGATATCATCTTTGGATCTTCCAATCAAGAGATGAGCACAAAGTTCTCCAAGTCATGACGGATAAGTTTCAAATGAGTGCAACGGGAGAGATGAATTTCTTCCTTGGTCTTAAAGTTCAACAAAGAAAGGATGGAATCTTCATAACCCAAGATAAGTATGTGGCTGAAATTTTTAAAAATTTTGGGTTCACTACTAATGAGAAATGGGCTAGCACTCCTATGGACAGAGAAAACCCATGGAGAAAGCTTGGAGAAGGAAAAGAAGTGGATGTCAGGCTTATAAGTCAATGATTGGCTCATTGATGTATTTCACAACCTCTAGACCTGACATCATGTTTCTTGTATGTTTGCTACTGTATATCACAACCTCTAGTACTTAAAATTTAAAGTAGAAATAGTAGTATTTATAATTACATATTACTATGACAATATATGATATTTAATATTAGAGGACATATTTATAGTTTAAGTATTGTGATGCCTTTTCCTACGAAAATATTTATATATAGTCAAAAATTTAGAGTTTTTTTGTAATTTGTAGATCAAAATATCGTAAACATGAAAATAAGTGTGATATGCTTACAAAATAGATCCGAGACATGGACATCGTTAGGTCTTGAAGTGAAGTTGCGGTTTTAGTAATTTGTTGTTCTGTATACTAACTTTAATTTTGTATTAAGGGGGCCACATCATAAATGTGGCACAGGGCTCGAAATTTATGAGACGGTCAGCCTGTAGTGGGGCCAAGAATCGTTCATGACGCTTCACAAGAACGAGGATCAGTTAGTCGTGTGTCGACTGACAGAACAAAAGCTTGGTATCAGAGCTGGAGATCACCTCGTGGAACTAGAGCAATTGTAGAGGCCTCCAATGATAAAAGGTCTCCAAATTGATAAGCATGCATTAGTATTTATATCATATTATGTGTGTTGTAATAGAGTTTTTAAACTTGAATGTGATGATGATGAAGAATATATAAAGTGAGGAAGAAAATGAAAATGAAAGAGAAAATTATTCTCTTAGGATTTGTAATTAATTCGTATAAAGAAAAACTACTATCTTTTTTATATAAAAGATATTATTCACTTGTTTGAACCTTTTACGGATTTTTATTTTTCAAATTTATTTTTTTGTTTTTAAGTTTTGTTTTCTTATTTTGAACAAGAAATTTATGACTAAACTTATTTAGTAATATCAATAAGTTTTTATTTTGGGATAATGGTTAAGCTTTTTATGTAAGTTAAAGGGTCTCACTTGTAGTTTTGCACCGAGCCTCCAAAGCAATGGGACGGTGATACGACCCTCTCGGGTAGTATCACATAGATAGCACCACTTCAAGCGTGTGCTTGCTCCATAAGAATTTGATATGAGAAGACCAGAGTTTATTTAACTTTTAACTTGATTGATTGATTACATTAAGAACAATAGCATGGTATTTATAAAACATAATAATGAAACCCTAACCCTAAGATAGATAGTAATGGCCCGTTCGGCCCGACCCACACAACCTCGGGTGTATCATTCCTGACTCCTTCGAATCCACCTTTCCCTCAAGGTGATGTCTTGAAAAGCACACTTGATTCCGGGATCCCATATCCTAATCATACCGCAACCTCGCCTTTCACTATCGTGGTTACCATGCCTTCCGCTATCACAAGCAACGCCCTTTTTCCTCTTCCGCCTTCTGCTAGCTTGGACATAACACAATACTATTCTTCTAACTTCCGCTGCCCAAGCTTTCCGTCTCCCACTCCTCGAGTTCTCGTGCCTTTTATTACCGCGTCCAATACCTTTTTTCCGCTTTCGCCTACTGCTAACTTGGACATATCACAACACCATTCTTCCACCTTCCGCTACCCAATCACTAATACTCCCCACTCCTTCAAAATCCACCTTGCCCTCAAGGTGTCACAAACAAGAATATGCCAATTGGGAGTCCGACAACCATTCCCACACATTCGGTTGAACAAATTTGTAGATGCACCCATTATCTATGGCCTCGTGAACATCACCGATACCAATTCTTTCCCATAGCTGACGAACTCGCGAACTTTCATGAGCGACCAAATAAGTGAGTATAGGACTAAACCCATTATCCCCTAATTCCTTATTTAGATTAAAATTTATTTCATCTAAACGATCATCAAAACTAGCCAAACGATCATCAAAACTACAACCTCCAACCTCTTCCACACTTTCTTTATTTTCTAAAAATTGGCCAAACTCACTAGAAACTTTCATGCCTTCCATATTACTATGACCAATATCGAAAACACCATCTAGTGCGCCACTAACCTCATCAACACCAATATCTTCATCATCATATAAGGACCCTTTAATCACACGTGAAACTTCTTCACTTGGCCATGATAGAACGTATCTAGTTTCTCTTCAATGCTAAGCTTTTTCTCTTCAATTGTCGCCAAACGAGCTTCCATTATACGGGCTAAGGAAAAGGCTACTCCTAAATTTGCAGGCGCCGATCTTGACAGACCCTCTCAATGAAAGCATCAATTGATACGACCCTCTCGGGTAGTATCAGGATAGTCGCACCCCTTCAAACGTGATGCTGGCTCCTTAAGAATAAGATGAGAAAACCAGAGACATTTATTTGTTTAACTTAATATGATTACATTAGGAGACCTTAAATACTAGTTATGAGATAAACATAAAACATAAAAGATACTAAAGATATATCATAAATAAATAAAAGATATGATGATGCTTGTGCATATCCAGGCGTATCATTCCTCACTCCTTCGAATTCACCTTATCCTCAAGGTGATGTCTTGAAAAGAACTATTGATTCTCGGGTTCCAAATTCTGAGACGTTTACTAATCATTTGCACGCTCACCTTCAACTTGTTCTCTAGCTTGAGTAGTAACAATTTCTAGATTGCTACTCTACACTCCTTCCATTCGAATGGAACAAATAACGTGACACTCTCGGACGATTCATCAACAACAAGTCGGGATTCACTAATCTCAGTTTGCGCTTCCCTAACCATAGACGGCTTCGATTCACCAACAATAGGTTGCGATTCACCAATAATAAGTTGTGATTCAACAATAATAGGCTGTGATTCACCAACAACAGGCTGTGATTCACCAATAATTGGTTGCGGTTCACCAATAATAGGTTGCGGTTCATTTGACATGATAAAACGACATCAAATATTTCTTCAATGTTAAGATTTTTCTCCGCAATCACTTCAAAGCGAGCCTCCATTATACGGGCTAAGGAAAAGGCTTCTTTTAAAGTCGTAGGCCTTAACCTTAAGAGTGCACATTGTAAAGAGTGCACATTGTAAAGCTGGTTTAAGCCCAGATGTATAATAACATTGAAGTAAATCTTCAAAGATCCTCGTTGCTCGATTTGCAAGTATCACAAACGCACTTTCATATTCGGTCACCGCACCCTTATGCAAGAGCGTAGATAGTGCGTCCCGATCGATGCTCCGTGATGTCATAGCAAATCGAAAAATAATAAAAATAAAAAAATATTCTTTTTATTTTTTTCGGATGAACAATAACACATGTGAACAGCAACACGATGAACAATACACAAATGAACAGTACTGTAAATAGTACTCAATGAACAATGTTCGATGAATAGTATGTACCGATGATGAACAGTGCCGTCGATGAACAATATTTTTTTATTTTTTATGATTAGAATGTTAGATCAAAAATCTTCTAACGAGTTGAGGGCTCTTAATAAAAGCATCAATTGAATGAAAGCATCAATTGATACGACTCTCTCGGATAGTATCGAGATAGATAGCACCATTTTAAACGTGTGCTTGCTCCATAAGAAATTGAGATGAGAAGACCAGAGTTTATTTAACTTTTAAGTTGACTAGGTGAGTACCCGCGCATAGCGGCGGAATTACATAGCGACGAATATTCAACGAAGCACGATATTGTGGTAACATCAAACTGTAATTGAAAACAAACGAAAATGGAGAATTGACCTTGACTTTTGAATATTGTTATGAAAAAGTAAACAAAAATGGAGCGTGGCTTTCTATAAGCTGAAAAGATATCTAATCGAACAGATACTTATCATCTGAGAAATAGCGCCTCAATTTATCACGTGATATAATCTCGGCCTCAATTTACCCGTGGTGATTAGATTAAGAAACAAATATGGTCCAAACTATAAAGCTAAATATCAATTATGTTTCCTTTCTGTGATAAAGTGTAGAATCATTCAAGAAACTCTCCTTTGTATCAATTAATTCATTTTTTCTTCAATAATTTAAAACATTATACAAAACGAGTAACGAATGTCTTCAAAATGTCATTTTGTTCATGCGTATTCAGTCACCCATTTCCGATGTGTTTGATGGAAAAACACAAAATATTGTGTTTAGAGTTTATGTTATAGAGAATAAAGATTTAGATACTTTAGTAATTTATATTGATTGATATACTATATTTAAAATAATATGATGATTTTACAATATAATTTTTTAATTTGGAAACATTGTTTAGTTCAACTGAAAATTATGAAATTTATTTATAAAATTTGACATTTTGTTTGGAAGATCGTTAGTTTTAAATGAAAATATTATGTGTAGAGTTTATTTTATGGAGAAGATTTGTCAATTTTAGGAATTGATGTTTGTATATTATATTAATGAAGATTTTAAGTTATAACTTTTAATTTGGAACTACTGTTTAGTTTGATTGAAGATTATGAAATATAACTTTGAAATTAGACTTTTTGTTTTATTTTTATTTGGTATGTTAAGAAATGATTATAAGATTGGTTTAGTGAAATGTTATAATAATGAATACATGGATGATGGATCATGAAAATCAATTATAGTTTAAAAAATGCCATATATGACCATGAACATGTAAGACATGAATCAATATATTAAAATGAAAACGATATTGATAATTCGTAACAAGAAATGAAAGGCGCTAGTTTCGATTTTCGTGAAATAAAAGAGTGGGAACTGCCCACGCGTTGCGGCGGCCGGGCAAGTTTGGGGCTGTCATTTATTTTTTTTGAACAACGGAAACTAAGGTTCTGAGAGGCTGTTAGTAAGTTACAAGGTTCTAGTGTATCACAGAACTCTCAACAACATTTCAATATTAACAAATTAGAATATTAATAATTCAGATTACATGTGTAACCAGATATGTGATGAGATATATAGAGATAGATTTATATTACATTTTACATCATCATTATACATAATAATGTCATCATCTGTCAATGATCAAACTAATTTCCTATTACATAGGTGACAACAGACCAAAGAACAAATATCAAAAGAAAAATAGTACATATATGGAAAGAAGTGTATGATAGAGAAGCATGAGCCAATTGTCACGAAATCCTAGCTCCAAAAATCCTGTAAAAACAATCACGTGGTTAACTTTTTTTTGGTTATCTATATCTAGGGCCTAGGGGATGCCCGTGATTGCATTTTTTTTTCTGCTTTTGCTTCTAATTAAATGTTATGATTACTGATTAGCTAGTTAGAAATAAGATTACTTGTTTGTTAAAAAAACTCAGAAGAAATAACATTTGTTTACTAAATCTGAATGAAATTAATAGAAAAAGAGATGAGATTACTTGAAATTCATGTAAAATAAGCATTTTTTGACGAAAAGAAACAAAACTGGTCATCTGCTTTAGAATAAGCAGTTAAGATATGAAATCTGAAACACCTAGATCTCCTCTATTTGGCAATGAAATGCAGGTAAAAGCAGATTAAAAAAACGCATTCTGTTACTTGAAATTAGGTAGTTGAAATATGCAGTTATGGATGATGAAAAATGGTTAAAAAGAGCAGTTAAGCAGAAAAATGATGTAATCGAAAACACCTAGATCTCCTCTATTTGGCAATCAAATGCAGATGAAATGACTAAAGAACAAATCAAAAGAAATACATAATGAAATGTGATCAAAAAAAGCTTGTAGATTCATATTATAAAATTTATACACAACCGAACCGAACCAATCGATGATGAAAAGAAGATAAGCCTTAGATCAACGAAAACATGTATGTATAGAAGAGAAATGCTTACGGCTAATAATGACCAGATTGATTGATCGCTTGCTTGCTTGTTGAATACTGTAATCGAAAAAATTAAAGATTAATCTAGGTATTGTCACCCGACCTTGGTCTGTCTGTCTTGTGTATCTTTGCAAATGAGAGAATAGATTTATGGAGGAGTTACCGAATCAAGCGGAACACGTTAGTTTTTCAACACTTCACGATCTTAAAAACTCCAACACAGAGAGAGAAAGACTTTTTCTTTGTAGACCGGCCCAACATAGTGCTTGTAATCATGACATGCATATGGTGCTCAAATACAGGAATCAACTGAAGTCTTAGGAAAAATAAGTACTAATCTTGAATACATTAGCTACCAGTATTCGTGAAGATCTGCATCCTTATAAATAGGCACACCAATCCTTCAGGCGTTGACCAATTATTTTCCATATTGTACTTGATTTCAAAGTCCTGTAGAGATGGCACCAAAAACATTTCCATGTTGAAAACTGTCAATAGGAACATTTTCCGCACTTTTTAAAACAATAGTTGCTCAGGAGCTAACACGCATATTTGTATAAACATGGTGCAAAGCCACTGTTAGAATTTTGTGGTTACTTTTTTTCCTATTCTCATCAAGTTGTTTGGATGACAACTTCAGAAGGCATTTTTGAATAATTTTTTTTACAGCAGCCCATAAGGGCCGTTTGGATAGCCAACATCAGCGGTTACTTAGCGTCGGACATATGTTATTAAGATCTCTTTGAATACCTTATTTTCAGAACCCATTTCGGTTCCTTGACAACCTACTTTATATAAGGAAGTGAATAATAATGCACATATACTCTGACAAATACTTGCACACAGTAAAACCTTATTATCATAATCTATTTTACTTAGCTGCCATTTTTTTTCCTCAAAGCCTCAACAAACTTGCTAAGGTTTGTTCTAACATGAAACAAAATGATATAAAAATTACGATAAAATCCTTTCACATATTTGGTATGAAATAATGGTTTAGCTGGGAGGACTCGATCATGATCACGTGAGAGTATATCGACGCATCCATATGAAAATTTGAGATCGCATAAAAACTGATATTTATTAGAAGCTGAAGTATTTTTTAAATACCAAACTGAATCATTGTTAGTTCAAAGGCTATCCAGCCACGTGAATAAGTGCACACCATGCATGATGTGGAATTTGGTTGTATAAAATTTGAAGTCTGCACGCCTTATCATGTGAAGGCGTAACTTTGTTTGTTTATTGATAAATCATGAGCTACATGTCGATAGAAAAATGGTTAATATACGTGTCTAGTTAATTTCGTCGATCGCATATCCCTAAAGTCATCCGTTTTACCCCGCCTATTGTACTGTATACTTGATTATCCTGTCTAAAAAATAAACACTAACCATGTAACCCAACATTTTTAGGCGCAATCCATCTGGTTCAAGCTCCAGGCCTGTGGTATCCGTTGTCCATTAATGCATTTGCCACATACCTAACTGAGCCTTACTTACTCTGCCTATCAAAGAACCTGCGCTATACGCCAATGCCATCTGTGATTAAAAAAAAAGTTACTTAGTACTCATATTTAATACAATGGTGTTATATCCTTTTGTTTATTCACCAACTATTGATACCTGAACTATAGGCAGAGTAGGCAAAGCCAGATGAGAACAAACATGGTCAAAGAACCTCTCTGATCTCCATGTACACAACTCGACGTCTTCTCTTATCAGCGTTTGACGTTTTGAATTTGGATGTTTTGACAGTAGCAGCATACACCTATGAATTATTCAACCGTGAACCTAAGAGGCAAGCATAACTTACTAATATATACTATAAGTTGATAAAACTAAACCTCAACATTTACAAAATCAATTGTAATGCAGTAAAATATGAAACAAATCTCATATATTATTAACATCATTAGCTACTAAGTACTAAAATATATAATATAAGATTATACCAGCAAAGATCCTTAGTAAAGGAAATCAGTTTTCTGTTCCCAAATCCATTTGTTCACACGACTGGTGATAACCTGGATACCTGCATAGGTAACCGAATAATTTAGTCAGTATCTCGTGGCAAACCTATATAACAACTAATAAAAAACAAATAGGCCCATGCATTTTTAGCAATCCAAAAAACCATGTGAAGTAATGAAACGATCATTTAAGGTACTCAACTTCAGAATCAAAATTGTATATGTATTAACCTCACAATCAAAATTTCAAATGTATTCAAGTTGTTTGGATTCTCTAAAACAACTTTTGTGTGGCTGTATATCATATTATGATAATTTCGTCAAAACAAGTAAAACATAAAAGCAATTCAATCAATAGTTATCATGATATAAGAAACCAATTATAACAATACCTCATATCTGATATTATAGTCTTTAACTCAAACATTGATTATTAGTTGCATCTGCGTCTGGATTAATAACTCAATATCGGAGGTGTCATAAGTTAATGTAAAATGTAGTAAAAAAGACATTTAGAAAAAAACGCTTACCTTCGGCTGAAACATAACTCGGTTAGCTATGTTTATGTTGATGGTTGTACAATTAAGAACACCACTTAGTAGTACTTGAGGGGCAACACGAATCATCATATGTTGCATCTTTTTCCTGTAAAAATAATCCAAAAACAAAATCAATTCATGAACAAATCAATCATCTCATATTTGATCAATTCAATTAACAACCCAATAGAAAAAAAATGACATGGTATTTATAAAACATAATAATGAAACCTTAACCCTAATAGATAGTAATGGCCCGTTCCCCGACCCACACAAGTGTATCAGACGGCCCTGCTTGGTATGCGTCATTTTGATGTGCATGTCTATTTCTTTGGGTGGTTATGCTTGTTGTAATTTAAGTGTGTGAAGACAAGTCATTTAAAGATGAATGTGTCAATTCGTGTGATGAAATGCGGAAGTTAGTTGATTAATGGATTAGATTTTGGCATTAGGGAATGGGTTGTGAAACTTGTGATAGATTTTGGCATTAGGGAATGGGTTGTGAAACTTGTGATAGATGCAAGTAATTGGACTCACTGTCTACGTGTATTTAAAGCTTATGTCCTATGGGATGTTTTGCTTATTGAAAAATTCTAATTATTATTTTATTTTTTTTCGGGTAACCATTGGTTTCAACATTTTGGCCGACTAATCCATGGGGTTTGAATCCACCACCACACATACACAAACAAGGTAAAACTTTTCCCTTTCATGAGGTTGGCGTCACTACTTCAAGATTATTTGCACCTAGAAGGAAGTGAACTTGAACTTGAGACCTCACATATTTTGAAGAATTGAAGTGATAGCTACAAGCCCTTTTGCCACTACGCCACCACCCTGAGTAGTTCAACTCTAATCAGTTTTGAGGTTAAATGCAACCGTCTTTACCTTTAAATGTCAAAATGAGCCTTTCTGTATGGGGAATTGGGGTGTTTGATTTTCCTGTTGTTAAACTAAATACACTTTCTTTTGGTGTTGAGGCTTGGCAGAATGAGTATTTCATGAGATCGAGCTAAGCATACGAGATTATGAATTGGATCATTATGGAGTTGTGAACAGTGCTGTATTTGCAAACTATTGTCGACATGGTGAGTATTTGATGTACATAATTCACATTGTTATTTGTTGAAATCACTCGCTACTATCGCCAAAAGTTGTATTACGCTACGAGATATGGCAGTTATAAATTGTTCTCTGCATGTAATGACCCAAACTTTGTATCATTGTGTAGGGGGCATTGCAGACGATGTTGTTGTATCAGATACGGGAAGCAATTCTGGGAACTCTGCAAATAGAAATATGAACCACTATGGATTAAATGAGGATACCATTGTGATTTAGAGCTGTATCCGGAGTACATCAGGCATCTAAAGAAGTTCATCTCAACAGCTGAAAATCACTGTCAGGTACGCACATCAGTTCAAGAAGGAGCACAGACCACCATTTTGAACAGCCAACAAGGAGCACTGATGTATTTGATGCATCAAGAAAGAGCACATCTAGAATAGAGAAACGAAGGAAAAGTATGGAGAACCGAAAGTTGAAAAGCTTGAAAAGATGAGGATGTCGTTTGATCAAATGGAGAGGTCAGGAAGAAGAAAAAGCGTTGATCATCATTCTTACAGGGCGTTCATGACTGCAAATGAAATGGATTGGGGCGTTTAGATGAGTTGCAAACTCTGTTGACTTTTGTGTCTTTACTTTTTGTGTGTGGCAGCAAGCACTGTCACTTTATTAGCTACCTGTGCATATCACATATACAAGTTGGACTAACTCGCTGGATATGGCATGCGCTCAACTTAGCCTTTGATTTGTATGTTTGTCTGCACGTCAAAAGGAGGAGAATTTTATTAGGCTACCTTTGCATTTTCTAAGCACGTGCTTTAATAAAATGTTGCATTGGTTTATATGTATGCTGAGTTTATGAACTTTAGCTTTTAAATGCTCATAAACATATTAGAGGTATAGCTTATCGACCCTCTGTGAAGAAGCCAATTATAACTTTATCTTTTGCGCCAACAAGCATCGCTTGCCGCAACAAATGATAGCCTCTATGAAGAAACTGCACACTAAGAGTACAAATACTATTAACTTTTGTGCTGCAATCTTTAACCTTTACTTTTATTTACTATATACGACGACACTAAGTTCTATAATTAATAGGAGAAGGCTAATTGTAAAGTTTGCCAATATCTTCTGCTCGCAGATCAAAGGGAAAAAAGGAAACTGATGCTCTTAGAGATGGAACTAAAAGAAAGTGCACAGCTACATAAAAAAACCTAGTGAAAACAGCACATACGGATTTATCATTAGAGAAGGTAACTGGGACGTAAATATTTGATGCCTTTTTTACAATAAGCCATTCCAATTATAATGCTGATTGTAATGCAGGTTAATCTGTAAGAGAACCCCTTTCACTCGAGGAAAAGCGAAGGAAGGTGGTTGAAAAAGAGCTAAGCAGTTGTAAAAATGTGTACCCATAAGTGAAGATGACTTCGAGGTATTGTGAGAACGAACTTAATTAATAATTGTTAAATGGAAGCTTTTGACCCAATTCTGTTTATAAACGGGTCAATTAGCGATGCTTTTTTTTTAATCTCAAATTGGTCTACCGGGTGAGCAAAATAATAGTTAAAACTGAGGATTACAGGTGCACAGATGTATATTTTTTTTAATCATTTATCATGATTATTTTTGATGAAATTATTCATATTTAGTAAATATTTTTGACACACTAATCATTTGTAGATAATTGGACTAAAAGTGTTTTTAGTCGACGTGCTGCGACCTCTCATGTTTAAAGTTTCAGAGGCTAAGAGACCATCCATGAAAGAAAACAGGATATGCAAATGGCGCCCCTTGAGATTACATAACTCAAACTCTTTTCAGCGAACCACTATAGCTAAGATATGCGAAGAGATATGTTTGAACCCCTATATAATGATCTTATTAACCTTATAAATTCTGTAGATTAAAGCTTGAATCCATATATTTGTATTAGCGGAAATTAACTAGAAATCTTCGCTATCTGTAGTTGACATTATTGAAATCTGCTGATTTATATGTCCAAACACACGCTGTGAAAGCCGTGCAAACCTTGCTGCAGAAGATATATTTATGCCGTTAGGAATGGTAACTCAAAACTTTGTAGTTAAGTATGTATTTAGGCTGCAATTCTAAGCTTCAACACGATGTCCATGCAGCAACGTGCTGGCAACCCTAACCTTGTTGTACACTCCTGAAAGAAAATTGCATCGCCTTTCATGATGATGCAAAGTCCAGCTAACTAGAAATGCTATGCCCTTTCTGTACTTCTGAAAGAAAATTGCATCGCCTTCCATTATATATATAGTGAGTTAGTGACATTAATTTAATTTGAGGAATTCACAGACGTGAATAAGATTTTTTTTGGCATTCGTTCTTTTGACATTTGAAATTGCAGGCAACTTTTAGCTGTGAAAAATTTGAAATTTTGTTATTAGTCAGGAAAAATATGCACCCTGTGAATTTATCCTCAAGCCTTACTCTAACAAGCTAAAAGACATTATGGTATAAACTTGTTAACAGTTATTAGGTTCCTTGTTTCATTTGTAGGTTCGATCTTTATCTCATCAAACGACTATGTTGGAAAGCACAACCTTGTGTTAGTACTTAGTATATTCAGCTCAACTACTATTTAAAGATTTTTTTCATGTTAAATAAGATGGCTATATTTATCTAAATTAGAGAAGCGCTTACATTTATACCCTTAATAAGTACGAATATTTGATGACAGTTTCGGAAATGTTGAGACGTTGAGGGTCTCTTGATTATTTTCTGATGACTCATTCATGATTGTCAAGACTTAGTTTAGATCTTTTCACCAACTAGGCTTGATTCTAAAACATTTACTACTTTTGTTTTCTTCAATTATGATCTCTTTCCTTGCTGTCTTGGTTCTAAATACTCGGATTACCAAAATATTAAACTCTTTAGGCCCCACTTAGTTTGAAAAGTATGCAAAATTGTAAGAAACTTGCGCTCTTGCAGTTTCACACCTTTGTTTACACTAATAGAAAGTTAAAACAACCGAAAGGTTCATCCTGTAATGTCTCTTTAGATCACGATCAGATCAGGTTGAACCTTTATAGTATTCTAGTGTCACTGGCACACAAATGCTTCCTTAGCCCCACTGCACTTCCTTTTAGTATTTTTTAATGTTGAGTACTCATTGGTAGCACTTGCTTTTATATGATTCTGCAAATGATTTTAGTGGCTGACCCATGTCTTTAATTTGCATATTGCCTTACCAAATTTATATAAATAACCTCTTAATTGTCCGTTCGTGTTAGGGTTTATTTATGTTATAATACGACCTTTCACTAGTATGACAGGATTTTTATTGGACTTTGATGGTATTTATTATGCTCTCTAGGGATCAGTATCTCCATGACACTTGAAGAATTACGTTTTCTTTTTCAGCAAAGTTTGCGTTGTTGGTGTCATTATGATAGGTTAATAGTAGAGATGATGGCAAGATGGGAAGGTAGACATTTTAAGTAATGGGTCAAATAGAGAGTGGCTTCTAATGGGTCAGGTTATACTCTTATTCGTGGTATGGATTAAGATGGGTAGGTCTCAGTTGGATCGACTCACTAACAATATTTCCCTTCCCTTTTAAGAATAGATGGTATAACTAATGGACGAGTTAATCGTGGTTACAAAAGTTAAAACTATTACGATAGTAATTTAAATCTTCTAAGAAAACAGTTTAGGAGGCTGAGTATTAGTATTTGAATTTTAGTGACTTTCAGCCGATTTGACCAATTCCCTTTCTAGCTTTATTTTTTTTTATCCAAACCCATTTGATCATTTTTCAAATAAAACAAAATCTGACTCGACCCATACTGGGAATTTAAAACTCCAGTTCATTGCAGTGATAATGTCTTTTGACACAACTATAGCTAAGTAGCTCATAGATAAAGGTTCTGAGTACCTAATTTGAGCTTAGGGACTATCTTCAAAGAGCGTCCAGGGAATTAAGAATATCAAATTTTTAATGTTTATTATTATCATGAGACAAAGGTATTGAGTACCTCATTAGTTAATCTAAAGGCATCTACTGAGTACCTCATTAATCTAAAGAAGGGAAAAGGCTGAAAGTGTCTTTATCTGCTTTTTCCTTTGCTTGATTCCCACTACCTGCAGTGTGCAGATTAGGAAAATACTAGATTACATCTTTCAAGCTTAATAGTTCTTTGTGCAATTTGCATTTTCACAACTTTAACAAAAACTATTAGTACCATACAACTCAAAAATGCATCCGGGACTTCGGGTCCACAATGTAATCATTCTTTCAACATCCTATCCTTCTTATATGTAAACACTGAAGTTCTTTTCCCTCCCCCTTACACCCTCTCCTACTAACACTGCTTAATGTCGGCAATTGGGCCAGATACCGAGAGCAAGAGAACCACCATCTTTTGTGAACTTAAGGCCTGCAAAAGGGCTGATTGCAATGGAACAAAGTTTGCAGGAACTTGCAGATTTCTGCCACAAAGGTCAGAGGTGTCACCCGTAAAATACTTTAAACATCTAGGTGATAAGATGATAGCATTTGCTCGGTTTATTGCTGCTCGAAGAAAAACTACTACTAAGGTGACTTCGTCTGCAACGCCAAAACAACCCAAGGGAACTCCAATTGATTCTCAAAGAGCAGAAGCTATTGATGACTGCATTGAGTTCATCAACTCCGCTTCTTCCTTAACTAGGTCGAACTCCGTTTCTTGTTAAACTCTTGTTTCCTTATGATCTTAAGATTCAGTTTTATGTTCGGTCAGTGTAATCCATGTCGATGCTGTGTGTTATTTCGACATCCAATACTTGGCCAGATCTTGTGATTATCAGTGTCTGTTTAGTTTGATGTAAAAATGTTAAAAGGAATCACATGTTTTGGTTTATTAAGGTACAATGACATGAATGTCATGGCTGTTTCATGTGTTTCGTACCAAATTGCTTGGGACATGCTTGGCCTACTTGTAATGCAATGTTTGTTGTTTAGACAATGTACGTATAGAGTTTTGGGTTCGATTTATGTTACATCTAATTTGAGATATCTATTATATCTAAAGATTCAGTTCTATCATTGAATGGCAGTAATGATGCTACTTTGCTTTACTGTTTTATGCTTCAATAACCCTCAAACGAAACCTAAGACATACAAACGGTTTGCTGTTTTTGAAGTTATTACTCCAGCATCATATGAAGAGATACAAACGATTTGCAGTTATCAAATCATTACTCCAGCATCATATGAAGAGTTGTTGGAGTTACATCGCTCATGAGTTGTATAAATTGAATACATGACGATCATTCATTCATAAAAACGGCCAAAAAATAATACAATATCTTCATCTTTTGATAGCTATTCCATTATGTCCAAAAAGGTCGTTGAGGGAATGTCCATAGAGCATAAACAGCCCAATGCTGAATTGAAAACGTGTGTGGACATAAATAAAATTGTTGGTGAGCCCAAAGATGGTGGCATAAGCAAAACTGTTGGTGAGTCCAGTAATGGTGCTCAGCCTACAAAAGAGTTGTTCTTGGACGATCTTTCTGTTGATGTTACAGGCACAATTATAGTGATGCTATGTAGAATGTGGGATGTGACTACAACTATGAATCATTATTTAAGCACCGATTTTGTGGTTTCTGATGCAGAGGTATATATGTATATTAATGTTATACGTTGTAGATTATATTAAATCTTACTGTCTAGATGATATGAAATCTTATCAATTGTGTAGGGTCGTGTAATGCACTACAGCGCTAAATCAACCACTAGCTCGCAATTTCATTAAGTTAAAAGAAGGGTTTGTTTATTCAATAAAAGATTTTGTCGTAAAGAAGAATAAGGATAGTTAATGTATATTCAAAGATCATGAGTTTATGCTTGAATTTGATGGTTCAACATCTATAAGAAGGTCTTCTGTTAAGCCCGTTGGCTTTGTGAGGCATCCACTTCAATTAGAAGAACTCAGCAAGCTGGAGCCTACAGATGGGAAATAATTGATGGGTAATATTTTTTTTCATATGTTTTTTAATTGTAATTTTTATTCTGCTTTTATTCATGTATCAGTTTGTTAATTGCAGATGTTGCTGGATATGTCACAAATGTTGGCAGAACTAACCATTTAAAGACAGGATCAAAAAATCTTGACTTTTACCTTTCTGATGGCAGGTTAGCATAATCGTGTCTATTTGTAACTATCTTGTGCGTTATTCAGACTATAATCAAAATTGCTTTTATTGAAACAGGAACTTACAAAACTTACAGATACGTGTGACACTCTGGGGAAACCTTGGTGATAATCTGATAGAGAAGAAGACCAAACATTCTGGCCTGTTTCTAATTGTCGTGACCTCAGTTAATGCTAAAATATACAATAGTAAGCAAGTATTTATTTTTCCTAATATATTATGCATTTTCAAACTATGGCAAACATGCTTAAATCTTTTTATTTACCTTTTAGATAAGCTACAACTATCAAGCAACTCCTCCACGCTTTTGTTGGATGATCTTCAAATTCCTGTTTTGAAAGATCTAAAAAGTCACATTCGGTAATTAAGCATGGAATATTTATTTTCATGTATACACTATTGCATGTATGGCATATTGCCTAGAAATGGAACTTTAGAGAATCTATTGATAAGGGCGCGCAACAAGAGAAATGATGTATATTGCTTCCTATTAATTTTTACTTATATTTAGATGACAATTAATAATAAAATTATCTTGCTTTCATTACAGATCGCAACCTTCCATTGCCGGGTCATGATTTATAATATTAGGACAAGCAAAGGGTGGAACTTTCCTTACTGCGGTAGTGACACTTGCAAGAAGGGTATAACTCGAAAGGATGGAGGATTTTGGTGTGATGCGTGTTGCAAAGCTGTAGAGTATCCAATTCTAAGGTAAGTATTAGTTTAGCAATGAATTGTCTTGCAACTTAAAGAAGTTGTTAATTAAATGCTAATAAAATTGACTATGCATCAATCAGTTATAGGTACCCGGCTTGAATTGGATGTATCTGACAAGACATCAGCTACAGTGATTGTATTTTTTGATGAGGTTGCTAATCAATTGGTCAAATGTACCGCTGAATCAATATGTGAGTTTGAGAATGAGGTATCATGATATTGTTTAATTTATAATTCATTGAAGTATAGTATACTACTTACTTTTGTATACACGAGGGTAATGGTGAGCACAACTTACCCCAAGCTTTATTGAAAATCATTGGTGGCATCCACAATCTGGAGCTTAAATCTCACTCTTACTTTGAACATGAGAATTGTGAAAGTTTTACATGTTGGAAGATTATTCCGGATGAGGTGATGGATAATACTGAAACTTCAGCCACTGATGCTCCTCCCTCTAATGCTCCTTCTCCTTCTAAGATTGTTAAGTCTTCAAGGTTGAAGAGTTTGGCAAACCAACCATCCGTATCCACACCTGCCAAAAAATCAGAGAATAAAAAAGCTAAAAGGTTAAACATATAAAGGAATTTTACAATAATTACAATATCAGTTTGAAGAATTATTATTCACATGTTATGCTTCTTTCTATTGTTACAACATTCAACTGGATGATACAGATGATGAAGCCACATCCATTTATGATTAAAATAAGGATGTTGATAATGCCGACTCTCTTGCCAACTCTCTTGCCAACTTTCTTCCAGTATCAAATCAAAGGAGAAGGTTTATCTTAAAAATCCTTTCGCATATTTTGACTCTAACTTTGTATTTAACTGATTAAATTTTCTCTATTATTCTTTCAAGAAAATGCTCTATGCTTCAGAGTCGGAATAGATGTTGTTATTTGTTTCAAGAATGAAACAATAGAAGAAACTTCTTCAGGATGAGCTTTAGGGAAATAAAACAAAAACTTGAATTATTTTTGTGTTTTATTTGTTTTTAAGAATTTTGGGATATTTTTTGTTTTTTGGAACTATTTTTGTTTTTTGTTCGATTTTGGTATGATCATCATGTTTTTTATCATGCAATAAAACTCAAGGAATTTAACTGCATCAGCTAAAACTAAAGAAGGTTTATCTCAAAAATCATTTTTCATATTTTGATTCTATTTTTTTAATTAACTAATTTATTTAAGTGTATTATTCTTTCATGAAAAATGATCTATGACTCCGAGATGAAGTAGATGCTGTTCTTTGTTTCAAGGATGAAACCATGAAGGAAACTGCTAAGAGATGAGCTTTTAGGGAATAGAACAGAAACATGAAAAATGATATATGACTCTTAGTTGAAGTAGATGCTAATCTTTGTTTCAAGGATGAAATCATGAAGGAAACTACTTAGAGATGAGCTTTTAGAGAATAAAACAGAAACTTAATTACTTTTGGTTTTTATTTTGTTTTTAAGAATTCTAGAAGTGAATTTACCTATCAACTATTTATTTTTGAGTTTGACTTTTGTATGATCCTCATGTTAATGTAATTTTAATTTCTGACTTACTATTATCTTAATTATGTTTCTTCCTAATTACTTTATCATTCAATAAAATTAATATTCATTAAGATGTATTTAAATCTATAGTTTCATATTCTCAACATTAATTTAAAAATTATAACTCTACTATCATTGAATTACTATATATATAAGTTGTGATTCCTACCTTAGCATATTATCTAAGCATGTCAACACAAACACCTAATTCATACAGCAAAGAGAACAAGGGTCAAAGCTTAGTAGGAGTTACAAAAACTATTAACAATCATGATGAAAATGTTGCACCAGTTGGTAGAAGAATCATATTGCCTTCGAGCATGAAAAGTGGAGACACATATGAGTCGCTTATCAAAGACTCAGTTCTTCGCAAGCGTCGGAAGCTCAACATAGAAGACCCAACAACTTTATAGACTATAAGCCAAACTGAATTAAATTAGAAAAGCTCATCGCTGTTATTTTATACCCATTTTCTAAATTGAATAAATCCGGTTTGTTTCAACCATGTTTCCTTTGTTTCTTATATTAGTTACATCTGTTTATATTCTTATAACTGTAAAAAAACAACATCTGGCAACAATTATGTATGGCATAAATCTTGTTTGTTTCAACCATGTTTCCTTTGTTTATTATATTATTTGCATCTGTTTATATTCTTATAACTACAAAAAACAGCATCTAGCAACAATTATGTATGGCAATTATTTAAATAAGTTTGTTCAATTAACAATCCAATAAATTAAGTTTTAAATTAAGTTTGTATAATTAATAATCTTATAAATAAAGCTTTTATTTTCACAATAAATATGATAATTCAGTTAAATAATTACAAAGGTCAAGTATTGAATAGGTTGAATTACAAAATGCAGATTTTAAAACTCAAGCATCATGTTCATGTAAATCATCTTATAATTTTGAAATCACTATCAATGAAGGTATGTTTAAATTTATTTATTTCATATATTAAGTTTTTTTGTCTACATAAAATTCTGTCTATGCTAATCAAATAGGAAGACAGCCTAACACTAGCCATATACCCTCTTTATCGAACATGCTTAATAATTTCATCACAATTTAATCGAAAGCAACTGTCATGCGCGATGGAACCGTGTAGAATTACTGTGGTCTAGCTATAACAAACAATGCTATTCAAAAAGGAGGTAGAGGAACCAATTTATTTATCTATTCAATAGTTTTATGATTTACATGTACTATAATGCATAAATGTAAGCACGCACACTACAACTTACAACCAATCCTAATGTAAGACAGAGGCATATAGGAACCCCTTCTACATGCAATAAATCATTAACAATAGCAGGTATTTTATTTAGATACATATTTTCATTTAAAAAACAATTAAAAAATAATACCTTTATTCATTTATATATTCCATACATGTTGTCTCCAGTAACCTCCCGTCATCGAACACCTAGAAGGGTACCAAAACAAGCAGGGTTAACATCTAAAGGTGACTTTTATTTATATTAGAAGTTCAAATAGAATATCCATTTATAATTTAAATAACAGTCTAACCTTCAATATACATCAATCAGGAGTTCCCGTATCCTATAGTAACCTTGGACTTCCATCCTATCAATGTCGGAACTGCCATGCCAGGATGTGGTATGAAGAAAGATAATAATAAAAGTCATAGAGCTGTCAATCCAACATTTTCTTTATGTTGTCAAGAGGGAAAAATACTTTTACCTAAATTCAAAGAAACACCACCACCTTTAAACTACCTCCTTGACTTTGCTAATCCTGCTACATCAAAATTTAGAGAACAAATCAGGATTTATAACGGCATGTTCTGCTTTACATCATTTGGAGCTAGAATAGATCATGAAATAAATAATGGAAGGGAGGGTGTATACATTTAGGATAAATGGGCAAAATTATCATCGTTGTAACACCCCATTTTGGTAAATGGAATGTCATGCGTGATTATGGCGTGTCATCAAAGCATGCAAGGTACTATGTAGTAAAACATACATGACCATACGGAAAACCGGAATCAAACATGGGTTCCCAAACATAAGCCCAAACATAAATAAAGTAAATGAACTAGGAAAGACTAAACAAGCATAAGTATATGGGTCAAAAAGGATAAGAAGTCTATGGCAGCTTACATCTTATGCAATTCCTCCAAATGCTCGAGTCCGTCCTTGGGTACCTACCATTTTGAAACATGGAAAGGAAAGTAACGGTTGAGCTTAACGCTCAGTGCACGGATATACGACGTAGTATGAATGGCTGAAACATAACTAAGACTAATAGCAGTGAAATAATATAAGTTCTAAGAAATCTGGATTCATGTTCATAAAACTGGTTTTATAGTTTGAAAAGACTTATGTTTTTATATGAAAATTGTATTAATTAGCCAAATAGCCCATATATGTCATGAGGTTCCACCGTGCATGAATACTTGGAGGGGAGATCTCGTCATGCAGTTAGAGGGGTTGCCTCTAATTAAATAGTCTGGGTACGAGGGATCAGCTCCTAGTGAAGGATGCAAGGCACACATCGCATTCACTCTGATAATACTAATAAACATGTAACTAGGATGAACCCATACGCCCCACATGATAATATAATATAATGGCGAAAACTGAAAAGGGACGCCATGAGCAATCACTTCGCCGTGGGGAAGTCATAACACCGGTGCCTCCAGTGTTATGGTTATGGTACCTCCATAACTAGGTGACACTGGTCATGCATGTATATGACTTAGGCTCTTAATCTAACATAAGTATCAAACATATAGAACAAATACTGGGAAAACAGTTGGCTGCAGACGGGGAATCCTAATAAGGAAGAATGTCCATACTGAAAGGACGAGAAATCCGTACCTTAAGTCCAGTGAATGAAGAAGACGAACGGAAGAGAGTCCTACTTCGATCTCACTAATGCTACATAAGTAGTAGACGTGTATAAGTATCCTGATTACTGAGTACGTAACTGGTTTTATATTATGTCTTAGCTCATTTTATATGTTCATGTCTTGTTTTACTGATTTTAACGTTATGCTGTGTTTATCATGTATTATGTATATTCTGATTAAGTATTACTTGCATTTCTTGAATTATTATACTTGTTGTGTAATAATAAGTAACTTCCTAAAAATAGCAGGTTTCCTAAAATAGAAAGTTTCCAAAAATAGAAAGTTTCCAAAACTAGAAAGTTTCCAAAATAGAATAACTGCTTAAAATAGATTAGTTTCTAAAAATAGAAAGTTTCCACAAATAGTAAGTTTCCTGAATTAGAAAGTTTCCATATTTAGAATTAAGCTGGATTAATATCATAAGTCATGTAGTTATAGTATAGTTTATTAATAATATTCTGTTCATTAAATAAACTATAGGTTATATAATTTAATTAAATATAAGCATGATTTTAATTAAATTAACTAATAATTAACTAAATTCTTAGGTTAAAAACATGTATTATTTAATAATAATAATAACCTAAGTTTCATGTTTAATTAATTTAAATATAAGTCATGAATTAATTAATTTAATTGTCTTGTAAAAATAATACACTTGTTAAATTAATTAGACTTGTAAAAATATTCATGAATGATGAGACTGCTTTTATACATAGTCTCATCGTCCAAAAAGGGCTTTAAATGCATAATATATCATCAAAAATGCCAAATATATGCTTGTGTTTGTTACTTGTGTATTTTAGGTACGGATACTGAGGAAATGACAAAAGATCATAAAGAACATGCAAAAACGAACACGGGAAAAGAAGCAGCACAATGAACCGGACCCAAGTGATGATTTTCCAAGAATAAACCTTGAAGATTTGAAGACTATACAAGAAGGGTCCTCTAATATTGAAGAATTAACACTTTAAACCCTTGTATATTCATAATTACAAGTTTGGTCTTTGAAGTTTGTCAAAATTGCAAAAAGGACCCTCCACTTTGAAGAATTGGCAAGTTTAGTCCCTCATCAAAACTAAATTGTCAATATTGGTCCTCCTTATATTCAAACATACCATGAAGACCTTCAAAGTCCAAAAATGTGCAAGATCAGTCCTTCAAATATCAAAGAAATACAAAACAAGTCCTTGTGAAAAGTTTTGTGGCCAAAATAGAAGTTTTAAAACTTCATTAACAAATGATTTCAACTTTTGGCTATTTAAATGGCAAGTGAAAAGAGAAAGAGAGATGGGGGACTAATCCTGGCCGACACACTAACTTACCTAGACCAACCATGGGTTGACACCTCACCCCACTTACTCTCTCCACCAATCAAAACCCTCCCAGCCTCTACATCACCATCCCACTAACCCGTTTAATTAACTATATTTTCAAAATATACTTAATTAAAGAAATGGCGCCTAACACTTTCTTAATCCCAAAAACAAGATCAAAATCTATGTTCATCAGCCAAGAACACGAATTGGGAGTTTTTGATTAAGCAACAATTAACCCTTAAGCCTCTCCAGATTTATGATTGAACACATGCTTAACAAAACCCAAACCCCACTTTGGTCCCCCCCCCCCCCATCACCCAATAAGGTTACACGTGGCTCCCCTGCTCACTCTTTATTCGTCTTCAACATACAGCCAAAACCAAAAGTTCCATCCAATGACCAAAGGCTTTTTCTTGGTCCTTACACATCATTGGACATCTAGGATTGCTCCAAAATAACTCAGCATCAGCAAAATAACAAGAACTCTTCACATGATAACCAAAGTTCAAAATTGTTAGCCGTATATTTTATATAGTCAAACAAGAATGTAATAGGTCATCTTAGTCGTTATTGGTCATGTATTGTAATAGGTTAGTCGGGAAAACCGGGCTTGGACTTTAAGCTAATATTGTCTAAGTTAGGGGCGTAAGCCCAAGACTAAGCCAAGCCCGGCCCAAGGAAACAAAGCCCACGGCCCAAAAGGCCAAGGGTATATAACCCTCTTTCACATGTGAAAGAGGGTGTTGGTTCATTTCATTAAACACATAGTTTTAGTGTAAACCTTCCACTTCTCTCTCTACTTTCTCTTTCTACTTTTCTTCTCTTTCTCTCTCTAAGAATCTTGTGTTATGGATTGATTAGGAACAACATTTGGTATCAAGAGCCTATAGTGGATAGGTGATTGAAGATTCGTGTGGTTTGTTCTTGAATTTTCGTGGCCTTTTTGATCCATATCTCACGTCCCATATCTTTTTTTTGTGTTTTTATGGTCTTTTCTTGATACAAATCATCTACATACTAGTAGTAGTGATTTAGGTATCTTGGTTTTGGCTAAAACACAAATTTTTTGGATCAAAAGTTGCGAAATTTCTTGTTTTTCTTCATTCCGAAATTCTAGCAAAACTTCCATCGGAAAGTACAATTTGTACTTGGGCTTCCATCGCAATAACCTTACCATCGGAAAGGGTTTGGTTCTACATTGCGATCGTTGGATTTTATTACTTATTCCGATCTGGCATTCCGATCGTACTTTGCGATCTGAATTCCGACGGGTATAAGGAAGTACTTTTTGTCGTTACTCTGCTTGAATTTTGTAAGCCACTTTGCGATCTGAACATTGCGATCTGAGTATTCCGATAGACTTTGCGATCTGAGCATTCCGATAGACTTTGCGATCTGAGTATTCCGACAGGCTTTGCGATCTGAGCATTGCGATAGAGCATTCCGATCTGAAAGTGCATTGCGATAAGACATTCCGATCTGAACATTGCGATAGAACATTCCGATCTGAACATTCCGATGGACATTTCGATGGATATTTTGTTTGAGTAATTTTTAGACTTAGCCACTATCTAGACTAGTTTCGGAACGTAGTTTACACGAAGATTAAAAAAAAAAAAAAAAAAAAAAAAAAAAAAAAAAAAAAAGAGTTAAAATTTTTAGGTCAGGTAAAATCAAATTTTTTCCCTACTAGTTTTTGGCTATTTCTAACTCAAATTCAAAATTTGGCGATACAAAATTTTTCGGCTTACCGTTTTGTCAGACTGAGGAATTTAATTGTCGGACTGAGAAAAAATTTTTGAATTTTCGGAATTTCAATTTTAACCACACATCATCACAACAAATCCACTAAGATCTGCAATTCATCCACAAGTATTCACCATGTCTAACAACAACATCAACATTGCAACTGCTAATCAAATTCGTTTGGAACAAGGTGGCAACGGTAACCCACCTGTGCTCACTGCCGGTTGCTACGTTCAATGGAGATCTCGTTTTCTTAAATTTCTCGATGGAAAAGAAAACCGAACTGCTCTTCGTCACTGCCTTGAGAACCCACCTCCAGGTTTTGAATTCAAACCAATTACAACACAGGCAGAGGATGGTACTTCATCAACTATACGAGCAATGGAGGATTTTGACACATGTTCTGCTGAGAAAAAGAAACTCCTCCAAGCTGAAGCTGATGCTGTAAATTTCATACTCACTGGAATTGATAATGATATCTATTCCACAGTTGATGCATGTCCTAATGCTATGGAAATGTGGAATGCAATTCATCGATTGAAGCAAGGTGAGTCAATCAATGTTCAAGATCTCGAGACTAATCTACTTTGGGAGTTTGGAAAATTCACATCTGAAGACGGTGAATCCATTGACTCATATTACTCGAGATTCTACAAAATGATGAATGAGCTTGTAAGAAATCAGTGCACCATCTCAAATCATCATGCCAATGTTCAGTTTCTACTTCAACTCAAACCGGAATGGCAAAGGTTTGTGACTTTGGTCAAACAAAGGGAGGATATCAAGACTATATCTTACCACAAACTTTATGATATCTTGAAACAACATCAGAATGAAGTGAATGAACTAAGGGCTGAAAAGGCAGAACGGTCTGCTAATTCTATTGCTTTTGTGGCTGCTACTTCAACAAAACCCGTTCCCCGTCAACAACCACCTACTCATTCCTCAAAGTCATCAAGCTCATCCACCAAACCTCTAGCTGTTGCTAAACACAAAGCAAAAGCAATTGTCCCCACTCCACCTCCAAAGTATGACACCGAGTCAGATGGAGACAGTGATGATGAACAAACTTCAAGGGACAAGAAGATTGAAGAACTCATGTCTTTACTCACCACAACTTATAAGAAGATCTACAAACCTACCAACAACAACCTCAGATCATCATCCAATGCTAGATATAAGGAAGTTGATCATGCACCTAGGTATGATCGTGATGCTAGGTATGATAATCAGAGGATGCTGAATCAAGTTGGGGCTAGAGATACTGTAGGCACTCCGGTGGTGCAGAAGACTGGGATTCAATGCTTCAACTGCAAGGGATTTGGTCACATGGCTAGGGAATGTAAGAAGCCAAAACGGGTTAAGGATTCGGGATATCACAAGGAAAAGATGTTGCTGTGTAAGAAAGAAGAAGCAGGTATTCCACTCACAGCAGATGAAGTTGACTGGCGTGATGACACTGATGATGAAGCCGATGATCAAGAGTTAGAGGCACATTATGTGTACATGGCAAAGATTCAAGAAGTGATCCCAGAGACTGATGATACTTCTGGACCCATCTATGATTCTGAGCCACTTGAAAAGGTACCATCACATGATAACTATAATGTGTTTGCTAATGAAAGACGGCATCCTGAGCAACCCGAAAGCATTAATGACACATATGTAATGGACACGGAGGATAGCAATATCTCTACGGATTCACAGCATATGTGTAATGATGACGGAAAAGCTGTTCAGGATACTGACTCAGATGAGGACCGTGATTTGCTTGCGTCTATTATTAATTCTTTAAAACGTGAAATTGATGAAAACAAAGAAGCTAATAAACGTTTAAAGCAAGCAAACACATCCTTAGCCGAGGAGATAGACAGGCTTAAAGAGTGTGATTATGTAAAAGAAGCTGATCGACGGGTTGCAATAGCTAATGGTTTGGTATATGAACGTAAGGTGCTCAACGAACAATATTGTTCTGAAGTAACACACGAAATTCATATGTCAAAACAGAAGATATCGGAACTTGAAGAACAACTGCTGCTACATAAACTCCAAATTACTGAATTAGAGTCGGTTAACAAAGAACAAACTGAGCTTTATAAAACTCGTGAAGAAAAGGATATTGAAAAAATTCTTGCTTTGGAAAAGAGAGTCGACACGTTAAACAACATTGTTTACAAAACGGGTCAGTCTATTCAAACTATGAATATGCTCAATAGAAATATGAAAACGAGTTTTGTCAAGCCTGAATATCTCAAGAAAGCTCAAAGTACCAAGCCTGCTCTTTATGATATCGGTTGTTATGTTGATAATCTTGCTCTTATGCTTTCCCCTGACTGCGACGAAATCATTCGTCAACAAGAAGAAAGTCGATCAAACTTAAGTGATTTAATAAACCTTTCTGATTCTAACAATCATATTAAGTTTGTCCCTCAAAAAGAACTTTCAAAAGAACAAAAGATGTATAATAGTGTTCCACCACCAAATGATGAACCACAAAAGAAAGTTTCTTTAAAAAGGAGTTTCAAAAAGCAATCAATTTTGTTAGAAAAGCGAATTTTGGATGAAAAACGTAAATGGGATGAGAAAAGCAAAAGTGTTCAGCAATTTGAGTTTATAAAACAAGGGGTTTTAAATTTGTACAAAGGTGTCGTCGACTATGAAAAAGTTTCTAGGGATACCATTTGGAATATTAAACCTAACCCACAAGTAGAAGTAGTCATTCAACAATGCATTGTTCCAACCATTGATGATCTTTCAAAAAATGTGGAAATGTTTTATAATGCTCTCACTGAGGAAATGTTAACTGATTTAAGCTATGTCAAATCTCTTGAAGATGAAGTTGATTTTCTTCAAATTAAATTAAAGACACAAGAACACCAACTTTCTAACGAAATTGATCGACTTTCTAAGGAATATTTTTATGCTGACCATATGAATGCTATACTTGGTGTGTATACCGATCTTGATCAATATTGTCATGTAGCATGTCTAGTGTCAGAATCGGACGCGAAATGTCGCAATCTTGAAGTAGAGCTTTCAAAACAAATTCAGTCATACAACAAACTTTCGAAAAGCTTTTCTCAACTTGAGAAACACTCCATTTCTCTTGAACTTGCTTTACAAAAAGGTGAAAAATCTCATAATCATAAAAAGTGTCAAGAAATGTCAGCTTCTTCGTTTCGTCTACTAAATGAAAAAGATTTCGAAATAAATGATTTGAAAGCTCAGCTAAAAGAAAGGGACATTGCCATTAGTGAGTTACAGAAACTCATTGAGAAAATGAAAGGAAAGTCTGTTTTGGGTAAACCATCTGCCGTTCGTCAACCGAATGCGGTTAAATGCCCTAAAACATCTATTTTGGGACAACCCCCACAGACTTTGCCTAAGATAGGAAATGATAAGAGCACTAATGTGATAGCACCTGGAATGTATAAGATGAACACTAGGTCCACTCAAACTGGAACAACGCAGTTACCTCAGAAAACTAGGAAAACTAATCAACGTGTGTCTTCTTCTACAGGAGTAAATCCCACTACTAGTGTTAGCGGACCACAGCTTAAGAGCACTAGAATTGAAGATAGAGTCATGCCTAACAATATTCAAGGGAAGAAGAATGAAGTAGAAGATCACCGTAGGAATTTTAAGTTTTCTAAGAATAAAACGTCTGTAACTGCATGTAATGACAGTTTAACTGCTAAGACCTCGAATGTTGAATTTGTTTGTGTTGAATGTGGCAAATGTGTTCGTACTTTCAATCATGATGCTTGTGCTCTAAATCATAATGGCGTGAATGCTAGAACTAGGAAGCCTATTCGTATGCCCACTAGTACTAGTAAACCCACAAGAACTTTGAACCAATCCACTGAGCAACCACTTAAGAAACTAAGTGCGTTAGAATCCACTACTCTACGTAAACAAAGCAGGTTAAAGAAGCTTTATGAGAACATGATTAGGACATGTACACGGGGGTATTCAAGATTTACACCACCCGGATACAAATGGGTACCTAAGACAATCCCCATTCTAATTGGGTCTATGAATGTTAGCTTGCCTTTAGAATCTAGGTCCACTACTATTTTGGAACCCGTTTCTATCAAGGGCTCCCATTTGTCAAATGCTACATTGTCTTCTAATTCTTCTGCAGCTCGTCGAACTCATCCTATTCATAATGGACTCCGGGTGCACAAAGCACATGACGGGCAATCTCAAGCTTCTCATTAACTTCGTGGAGAAGTTTCTGGGTACGGTACGGTTTGGAAATGATCAATTTGCACCGATACTCGGATATGGAGACTTGGTTCAAGGGAATATCACTATAAAACGGGTTTATTACGTCGAGGGACTGAATCACAATTTATTCTCGGTTGGTCAATTTTGTGATGCGGATTTGGAAGTGGCTTTTCGGAAATCTACTTGCTATGTTAGAGACTACGATGGGAATGACCTTCTTACAGGTTCTCGTGGTTCTGATCTCTACACAGTAACTCTTCAAGACACATCTTCAACAAATCCAATTTGCTTAATGGCTAAAGCATCATCATCTCAAGCATGGTTATGGCATCAACGATTGTCTCATCTCAACTTTGACACCATCAACTTGCTTTCGAAGAATGATATTGTGACTGGTCTTCCTAAGTTGAAATTCGTCAAAGACCATCTTTGTTCTTCTTGTGAGTTGGGGAAAGCAAAACGAAAGTCTTTCAAAACAAAGACTACCCCAAGCTCAAAAGGACGATTGGAACTTCTACACATGGATTTATGTGGTCCCATGCGTGTAGAGAGTATTAACGGGAAAAAGTATATTCTCGTGATTGTTGATGATTACTCTAGATACACATGGACTTTCTTCTTAAGGTCCAAAGATGAAACACCAGAAGTTCTCAAAAACTTTCTCAAGATGATACAACGCAATCTTCAAGCTCAAGTCTTAACCGTAAGAACGGATAGGGGTACTGAATTTTTGAACAAGAACTTGCAATCTTACTTTCAAGAAGAAGGCATCGAACATCAAACGTCTATTGCTCGAACTCCTGAACAAAACGGCGTTGTCGAAAGACGGAACCGTACTTTGGTTGAGGCTGCTCGAACAATGCTTTCTGCTTCAAAATTACCGCTATTCTTCTGGGCTGAAGCAATTGCAACTGCCTGTTATACTCAGAATCGTTCTCTCGTTATCCCTAGACATGAAAAGACACCTTACCACATCATCAATGGCAGGAAACCTACTGTAAAATTCTTTCACGTTTTTGGATCTTTATGCTACATCCTTAAAGACGGTGAGAATCTCGACAAGATGAAAGAAAAAGGTGATGCATGTATTTTTGTGGGGTATGCTACATTGTCGAAAGGATATCGGGTCTATAACAAGAGAACAAAGATCATTGTCGAAACAATTCATGTGAACTTTGACGAATTGCCACACATGGTACTTGATCACAACAGCTCAAGTCCCGCACCTCAATGTCCAGCAATGGCACCTACACACAACAGTGTACGTCCCGTGCAAGAATGTCAAGAAAACACTCCTACAGCAGACTCGACGGATATGACACAAATGAATGAGTTGGTTGATTTATATGATCCAATGTTTGATGAATATTACTATGGAAACAATCAAGTTGTGTCAAAGCCTTCCGCTGTCAATACTGCTGATGCACCATCACAAAGTCAACAAGACACAACTGCATCTACTTCAGCAACCGTTGCTCAAGAGACAATTCCAGTGGATACTCAAACATCACCAACCGTCAATGCTGAAGGAGAAAACAACAATCAAGCAGTCGATGCACAACCTGACAATGAAGAATTTATCAATCCGTTCGGTACATCGGTACACGAAGTCGGAGAGTCTTCTACTCAACATGTTGATCCGTCCAACATGCATACATTCTACCAACCATATCCATCCACTCACCATTGGACACGTGATCATCCATTGGTGCAAGTAATTGGAAATCCTTCACAACCAGTTCGAACACGCAGACAACTCGAAACCGATGGCGATGTGTGTATGTATGCACTCACCGTGAGTTCAACTGTACCTACAAACATCAAACAGGCCATGACTGATCATGCGTGGATTGAATCAATGCAAGACGAAATTCATCAGTTTGAACGCCTAAATGTTTGGGAACTTGTTGACCGACCCTATGGAATGTCAATTTTAGATTTCAAATGGATCTGGAAAAACAAACTGGATGAAGAACAAACCATCATCAAAAACAAATCTCGTCTTGTGGTTAAGGGATACCGTCAACAAGAAGGCATAGACTACGATGAATCATTCGCTCCAGTCGCTCGTTTGGAAGCAGTCAGGATATTCCTTGCTTATGCTGCACATAAGGGCTTCACGGTTTTTCAGATGGACGTCAAAACAGCTTTTCTCAACGGTCATTTGAAGGAAGAAGTGTATGTGAATCAGCCGGAAGGATTCGTCGATCCTCATCATCCTGACAAAGTCTATCGTCTCAAGAAGGCTGTATATGGACTTAAACAAGCTCCAAGGGCATGGTACGAAGAACTTTCAAACTTCTTGGTGTCCAAAGGATTCTCCAAAGGTTCTATTGATCCTACTCTCTTTACTAATAAATATGGGGATGACATAATGCTGGTGCAAGTTTATGTTGATGACATTATTTTTGGTTCTACGAACCCAAAACTTTCAAAACGTTTTGAAAAATTAATGCACAGCAGATTTGAAATGTCAATGATGGGGGAGCTAAAATTCTTTTTAGGCCTCCAGATTAATCAATCCCCACGTGGTATCTTCATTAACCAAGCTAAGTATGCTCAAGAGATACTTAAAAAGCATGGTATGACCTCATGTGCTCGCGTTGGTACACCATTGTCGACCACATCCCTAGACGCTGACTTGTACTCATATCCCGTAGATCAAACGCGATATCGCAGTATGATCGGGTCACTTATGTACCTTACAGCCAGCAGGCCTGATATTCATCATGCCACATGCTATTGTGCACGATATCAAGCCAGACCTACTCAAAAGCACCTCAAAGAGGTTAAACGGATCTTTCGGTACCTTAAGAATACCATTCACATGGGACTCTGGTATCCGAGGGAAACCGGTTTTCATCTAACGGCTTTTTCAGATTCTGATCACGCAGGTTGTCTTGATAGTCGTAAAAGCACTTCTGGTAGCGTACAATTTCTAGAGGAAGACAAGCTTGTCAGTTGGTCGTCAAAGAAGCAGGATTGCACTTCGCTCTCATCAGCTGAAGCTGAATATGTGGCTCTATCCGCGTGTTGTGCTCAAGTCCTCTGGATGAGAACTCAACTCACGGATTATGGCTTCCACTTTGATAAAATACCTATGTATTGTGACTCAAAGTCGGCCATAGCCATATCTTGCAATCCGGTTCAACACTCCCGCACCAAGCACATCGATATCAGATATCACTTCATCAAGGAACAAGTGGAACGCGGCATCGTGGAATTATACTTTGTCAGAACTGAGTACCAGCTGGCAGACTTGTTTACAAAAGCTCTATCGAAAGATAGGTTTGCGTATCTCGTTGGCCGTCTTGGTATGAAGTATATGACTCCAGAAGACTTGGAGGTTTTGGCAAATGAAGCTGCTTGATATTCTCTCACAATGACTTCTAGGCGCATCACAGCTTAGAACTCGGACCTCAACTAAGGAAAGTTTATCTCGGACGATAACTTATCCTTCTCAACGAGAAATTCATCTTTCTCGGTCATGATCTTCTCATAAAAACATTCAAAGTTTTTAAGTTCATGAAAACGATTTCTAAGTAAATGTCAGCTTAGAACTCGAACTTCAACTTAAGGAAAGTTTATCACGGATGATAACTTATCCTTCACAACGGGAAATTTATTTTTCTCGGTCATGAGCTAGTCACAAAACAATCAAAGTTTTGAGCTCATGAAAAACGGACCCGAAAGGGGAGTGTACGTTTCAGTGCGCTTTCCCTAATCAATAGAAGAGAAGTCTTCTATCCTGATTATTTTAAAACCGTTGAACACAATTTTTCAAGAATTTCTCAAAAGGTTTTTCTAAATCTTTCAAAATTGTGTGTTCAACACTCCCTTCCTCATAAGTGGTTTTTATATCTCAAAATTGTCATATGTTATTTTGATCAATTTTTGAGGGGGAGCGTTTTAAAATCAAGCCTTTTAATGTTGTTGGGTACATCTCTAAAATTGTCATATTTTATGTATCCAACACATTCCGAAAATGATATGAAATTGTCAAATGTAATATATTATATCGGAAAAAGGCATCTCAACTCCGTACCTCAACATATTCTGTGGTGTCGTTTTTCTAAAAATTTTGTCAAATTTTGTCTCAAGACACACATATATTGTTGAGGGGGAGCGACCCGACTGAACATGTTCCATGCTTCATACGTGCACACATGTTTCTCTCCCAATCGGTTTTCAGAAATTGTCATATTTTTAATCATTTAGTATCTCTAATATGATGTTTTTATATTAGAGATAGGGGGAGAAAATGTGATTAAAATGTAATATATCGCAACATGTGATCTTAAAGACTCAAGTGCAACTCTTTCCTTCACATGCCAAACTATTTCGTATATCGATGCATGTGTGTAGGGGGAGCTTTTCGGAAATGAAAAACTTTCAAGTGTTAAAAGTTTTGATTTTTATCAAACACTTTGAATGGTTTTCAATGGTTTATGGTTACGATCTATACCCAAAACAACCTACTATCCACGACGGAACGATGGAGTCAAAAGGTAGTTTAGGATAGGAAACTAAGTCCTATGATCCAACCAGAACCGGAGGGATCTACCCAAGGACATTCCATAGCTAGAAATAGTTGTCCTTAGGAAAGATGGAGTGGAATGAAGCTGAATGCGGACCAAGTACTTAAGTTAGCACTGGAACAATCACAACAAGGTGCTAATGATGACGTATTGGTAAGCATTGAAGGAGTTGAATATTCTATGCAACTTAGGTAGAAACCGGGTTAACACATCTTTTGAAGACAAGTGTCATGGACCCAGTGATGCGATGCACAACCCTTCCCCAGCCATTCGAGTTTCTCTCAAAAGAAACTTGTCTCATTGTCACGGAGATCAACACGTATCTATTGACTTTCTCACTCCGAGTCAGTTAATATTGAAAAGGTGGCAGTCTGCTCCAGCCTCCGATTACCAAAATGCACTTATTGAGTCTAGAGCCAATCGAGATCTATCTATCATCTCATTAGGACACAATCGAGTCCTACGCATTATCCTTGTGATATTGCCAGAACATCTGAGTGATACGATTCACAATGAAGATGGAAATCCTGCTTGAGCCAGCATCAAACAAGCTCATGGTAGGTAACTTGTGCGATTTTACACGAATCAAACTTGTGAGAACTGGAAAGCAACTAAGTTTTGATTCTTAATTGATTCAAACTTGATTCCAGGTTTCTTCGCAAAATCCATGTGATCTTGCCAGAACATTCAGAGTGACACTCATTAGTGTTCACAGTGACGAATGGAAATCCTTCCAGTGTCAACATCAAACAGCACTGCGGTAGGTAACTCGCAAGATTCTCTATGAATCAAGCTTGTGACAAACTGGAAAGCAACAATGGTGCGATTCTTTTAGAATCAAACTTGTTCCAGGAAATCTGAATTGACGACTCTAATCAGACGGATAACTTATCCTTATGATTCACTCTTTACGTTCGCAGTCTGCTTTGAGACGGTCGAGTAAAGAGAACTGGCTACTACCGCCGGGAAACCCTGTCAAGAAGGTTCTTAATCGAATCTACCTGATCACAGGTACGGTATTTTAATACCGTTTAACGGTCTTCACCGACCGGAGGTAAAACGCTACCGAGTTAGGATGAAATGTTCAAAGCCATTTTATCCGTGTCTATATATGTTGCTGCATATCAAGAAGGTGGCGTAGCTGTGCAACCGATGTCGATTCAGAAGTCACAAGAGCACGAGATGGCGATAATCAAGATACCTAAGAACGTAAGAATGAAATAGGTCATCTTAATCACAAGGAGTACAGATGAAGATCTCAAGCACTCAAAGTCAAATGACAAAGGCTCAAGATAAAGATCACGAAAGCATGAAGGAACAAAGCTGTTACAAACAAGATCATGACCAAGATACAAGACCAAAGCAGGAAGATCTCCTCTACAAGAATGTATTCACTCAATCATCTTATGCTTTTTAAGCTTTTTAAGATGACCGATACATTGGGGGAGATTGTTAGCCGTATATTTTATATAGTCAAACAAGAATGTAATAGGTCATCTTAGTCGTTATTGGTCATGTATTGTAATAGGTTAGTCGGGAAAACCGGGCTTGGACTTTAAGCTAATATTGTCTAAGTTAGGGGCGTAAGCCCAAGACTAAGCCAAGCCCGGCCCAAGGAAACAAAGCCCACGGCCCAAAAGGCCAAGGGTATATAACCCTCTTTCACATGTGAAAGAGGGTGTTGGTTCATTTCATTAAACACATAGTTTTAGTGTAAACCTTCCACTTCTCTCTCTACTTTCTCTTTCTACTTTTCTTCTCTTTCTCTCTCTAAGAATCTTGTGTTATGGATTGATTAGGAACAACAAAAATCAGTAAGGGCAATATTGGAAGTTTACCACTTAGGGGTTTACTTTATTTTCAGTATCTTAGGACTTCTTGTAGCCTATATAAGGCCTTAGTATCACCACATTAGTTCTTGTTCTTAATTTTACTCTTGTCAAGCCTTGTAAAGCCATTTTCTGAAATTTATAAGATTGCGGTATTGTGTTGTGATTTAAAACTGAGTTCCATTTATTGTTATTGTGTTAAGTAGTTGTATTTTCACGTTTTTGTACTTAAACAAAACCTTAAACAAGTCCAAGATAGCCTATAAGCCCGTGAGTCCGTTTGTTCTTGCTTGGGTCAAGAATTTGGCTTGTGCTTTGGTGAGGATTGTTCATTGAGGTGTTTCTTTAAGTGACATAACTCACAATTCACTAGCTTGAACAATATTGGAAGTTGGTATACGTTTTTATCTCAAAAATCTGTCAAGTGGTTTGCTAAGAGCTTGTGGTTCAACAAATTTCTTATTTGAGCTTAAAGGTGATCATAGACTCCTAATCTTGGTTGATTAAGGGGTGGTGAGGCCTTAAAGGAAGATTCAGGCCTTGTGGGAACCTAAGTCTTGCATAGACTTGACCATTTGTCACCTTATTTTACTCTATTTCTGTTAAACTAGGCTCAAGCCTTTGGCTGAGCTTGTTTGTTGTTCTTAGCAGGGGCAAGTTGGTTCTTGTTCTTACTAGCACCTCAGCTCATTGATTCCGAGGTGTGGATGTACATCTTGGAGGTTTGAATTCTTAAAACTTCATCTTTCTGATTAACTATTTGTGTTCTAAGTGATTTTGTGATTCTGCTTGTATAAGTGTGTTTTTATGCTTGCAATTTGGTTCTTGAATCATATGTTGTATGTTATGATGCTTATTTGGGCTTGAATCAATCTTGAGAAGACTTTTACTTTGTTAAAGTTGATTTTAAAAAGTTAAAAGGGTGTTTGGGATTGACTTTTGGTTCAAGTTTGTGTGATTCTGAGTAGGTATTGTGTTGTTGTTTGAGTGTGTATCTGATATTGAGGTATTTGTGTTCTGATATATGCAAAATTTGTGCCTTGAATCACTAAATCAAAAAATTAGCTATAAAATCTTGAAAATTTGTTGTTTTGCTCTGAAATCTTGTGCACACCTAGTTTTCATGTTAACCTAGGGCTAGCAAGTGTTAAATAATTGTTATTGCAACCTATGTGATAGATCTGAGGCCTTGAATTTGGATTTTGTGTCAAGTAGATCAGCAAACCTTGTTCTTGTGTTCATCATTGTTCATCAGTAACTGCTTTTGCCTAGATCTTGTTCATTTGTTGGATTTGTTGGATGAAATGTGTTAATCTGTGTTTCTTTAAGTTATATTGAACTTGTGTATGCATTTGGTGGTTTGTGGTTAGCTTTGACTAGCTTAAAAGTAGCTTATAATCATCAGATCTGCTTATTACTTGTCTGGAACACATCTGGGCAAAGATTGAATTAACTACACTGATTGGCTGGGTGTTTTTGTGATTATTTGCTTGTTATTGACTCCTTGTGATTCACTGATCACAAGGGTGCCTTGATTGTCCAAAAAGACCAAGTGAAACTCTCTAAAATTTAAAGTCAAAAAGTCAAGGCAGTGGGAACTCCTTTCCCCTTCTTCTAGCCACTGCTAGTTATACTTTGTGTTCAGCTTATTAATAAGTCAATCTAGGTTATTCTAATGTGCAACAACTTATTTTTTATAATAGGTCTTAATCTTTTGAGCTTATAAGTGATTCTAGATGTTTACAGCTTTTGGTTTTAAGTTTTTACTAGAAAACGACTATTTTGTCTTTTTCAAATTCAGCTTATTGCTTATTTCAGCTTATTGAATGTGCTTATTGGAAAAATTTTTGTTGATTAAGCTTAGTTAAGCCATTTGTAACTTATTGCAACTTGAATCAGCTCTTGAAATAGTCTAGAACTCAAAAGCGACTATTTTGTCGTTTTGTGAAGAGGGCTTTGGCTTATTTCAGGCTTATTCCTTGAGCTTATTTCAAGTTTCTTTTTGCAAATAGCTTAATTAGGTCAAGAGAAGGACGTGGGTAAAATCTTAGCTTATGGCATCAGCTTATAGCTTAATGGGCCAAAAAGCCCATTAAGAATATGCTGTTTTGAAATAAGCTAGCTTAAGCTCATTTTCAGCTTTTGGGCCTTTGGAAAATTGTGTTTAAAATCAAAATTTAAGCTTGACTGGAGCTTTTGGGCCATTTCTGAGGACGTTTTCTAATTGGGCCCAATATTAAGCCCATTAAGGATCTGTTTGGGTATTTGGCCAATTTGAAGGCCCAATAGGGGCATTTTTGGTACTTCAAGTTCATTTTTTTTAATTAGGTTAAAATAAACTAGTTTGCAAGTTTTTAGAATTTTTTATAATTTTTGGATTTTTAATATTATTTTAATATTATTTTATTATTGTATTTCAATTTTCACATTTTTGGACTTTTTATATTTTTCTTAGGTTAAATACATTAAGTTAGAAATTTTACAATTTTTAGAATATTTTATTGTCATTAGATTAATTTTTAGAATTATTTTAAGTTTTAATAGTTTTTAATTGTTTTTAAATAGGTTTTATTAATTTTAAAATTTTCAAAAATAGTTTTAAATTTAGTTAAGTCATTTTAGAGGTTTAAAATTGAAAAAAATCTCATTTTGGGTTTTTCTTTAATTAAATTGATTTTTTGGGCTTTAATTAGCATTACAAAATTATTATTTAATTAAATAAAAGGTTTGAGTGATTTTTGATTTTTTGTAAACTCTAATTACATTTTTTAGGATTTATTTCAGTTTTCTAGGAATTTTTAGGGTAAATTTTTAATTTTGCCAGCTTTTTACGGTTCTACGTGTACGACTTTTCGTCTTAGTTTTAATCCATAATCGTAACCGTCATTCTCTTCTAAATCTCTTTTCTTCTTTTCTTTTCTCATCAATATAATCACAAAAGTTAATCAATTCTTAGCACAACACACTTGCCTCCTTGGGAAACGAACTTGAACTTCATTGGTCATTAGTGCTTGGTTTTCCTAAACCGACACTTAATATTTTCTCTATTTTGCTCTCTTTTCCTAAAGAGTGTAAAAATACTACATCATTTTGGCGCCGCTTCCGGGGAGGCGTGTTGTGTTATGATTTGGAAATTGATGTTTTTATACTAACCATAAATAGTATTTGTATTATTAGCACTCTACTAATACGTATTATCGGTTTTTCGTTTTTTGTGTGAATACTATTACTATATTGTATACGTAGAACAATAAATTCACAAGTACTCCAAAAGTGTTAAAACACAACCTTGATTGGGAGGTCATTACTCAATCATTGTACTCGAATCTCAAACAAGAAAGAAAAGGCAAAAATAGATAAATACTTTCGTGAAGCTCGATTTTGAAAAATACAAACTATAAGATGGGTATAAGGCGGGTATTATAAAATATACCCTAAGGAAAAAGGCTCTTAAGTGCTTCGCGCCGCCTCGTTTCCCCGCTTGCTTGTGAGTATTTTGAGATTGAAAGCTAATCGAGGGTCTTGCCGCCCAAAGTATTATTAAGTATCATATATACTTTCTTAGTTTCATTTGATTAAACCCTCTTGAACGTTTTGGTGTTCCACCAACGTTCTAAAGTCATCGAAGGCGTTCACTTCAGGTGATCGTTTTCATTCCTTGAGGCTTCTTTAATCAAGAGATTTGATTAAGGAGGAGATTTGTAGATTTTGGTCTACTTAATACAATTCCAAAATCAAAAAAAAGTAAAAACAATCAAAAACCACAAAAAAAATTGATTGAAAAAGTTAAAAACACCAAAAAGAATCTTCTTTGCTCATCCCCACGTTGTACGTGACGTTTATGCAAACTCGTAATCAAGCAAGACGTGCACGTAAACGTCGTAATCGAAAGGAAAACACACCAACAGCTTCTAGTGAAGAGACTCCAAGTGAGGAACCTATTGTAGAACAAGAAGCTATCATGGCTAATCGTACTATGATGGAGTTGCTTCAAGCACCCACCGAGGGTTTTGGAGAGGCCATTGTGATTCCTGCCATCCTTGCAGAGAACTTCGAGATCAAGACGGGTTTAATGTCTATGCTTCAAGCCAACAAGTTTCGCGGACACGAAAAAGACAACCCACATTATCACATTAGGCAATTCAATCGTCTCACCGCGACAAGCAAGTTTAAGGATGTACCCCACGATGCCATTAAGATGATGTCGTTTACATACTCGTTAGATGGACCCGCCAAGATATGGCTCGAGAAAGAACCCCCAAATTCGATTTTGACATGGGGTGATCTTGTTTCCAAGTTTGTGAATCAATTTTTTCCACCATCTAAAATAACACATTTGAAAAATGAGATTTCACGATTTACTCAAAGGTCTAATGAGAGTTTTTCAATGGCTTGGGAAAGGTTTAAAGAAATGTTACATGAATGTCCACACCATGATTTTTACGAATTGCATCAAAATGACACTTTTTATAATGGGCTTAATGATCATGAACGAGATTACTTAAATGCCGTCGCGGGTGGTAATTTTTGTGCAAAACGACCGATGAGGCTTTAAAAATAATTGAGAATAGGTCTAAAGTTTATAGCCCTCGTAACACACTGAGTGTTGCCACTATGGGTTCGTCATCATCGTCTCGTAACATGAGTGCCTTGCAAGATGAAGCAAATGAGGAGAATCGATTTTTCGATAGGTTTTCGACTCTTATGACTCATTGGAAAGCACAAGATGCTTTGAATTCCGCATCGGTTAAAGCGGTTGCCAAGAATTGTATTTCGTGTGGTGGAGCTCATGATTTTTCCGAGTGCATTACCGCGGATGGTAACACTTCGAATGCTTACGTAGCCACGGGAACTTATAACCAAAACGGTCAAGGTTCCCGCCAAAATCAAGCTCCACAAAATCAAAATGCTAACAACTATCGAAACAACAATCAAAATGGTGCTTATCAAGGAAATCAATGTAACTTCAACAAGGGTAATTATCAAAGTGGAAATGGGAAAATTTCAAACCAAAACCAAAACCGTGATTTTCAAAATACCACACAAGGTTTTCAAAATGCTCACACTAAAAATCTTAATGGAGAATTTTTAGAATATGAAAAGGCAAACGACGCTAAGTTTGATAACATGCAACGTGAGATAATTAGTGATGAGATGACATTTATACATGATCTCATCGTTTTTTTCGGGCTTTAAATGCATAAAAATGTCATAAAATACCATATATATGCTTGTGTTTGTTTACTTGTGTATTTTAGGTATGGATATCGTGAAAAAGACAAAAGATCACAAGATACAAGGAAAAACAGACACGAGAAACGAAGCCGTACAAAGAACCGGGCCCTAGATCATGAAATATTCAACAAATATCCTTGAAGACTTGAAGATGTGCAAGTTTGATCCTCAATAAATGAAGGAATGACACTTAAAACCCTTGTATATTGATAATTACAAGTTTGGTCCTTTAAGTTTGTCAAAATTACACAAATGGTCCTTCAACTTTGAAGAAATGGAAAGTTTAGTCCCTCAACAATTCCAAATTGCCAATTATGGTCCCTCATGAAGTCAAAGTTATATTGAAGACCTTCGAAGATCAACAAAGTCCAAAATCAGCCCTTGAAATATCTCAAAATGGCAAAATAACCCTTGATTCCTTTTTTCCAAAGTTTGGTGCCAAAACTGCCAAGTTGTGAAAGTTAAAAACAAAGGAAACACGTTTTGTGCCAAAATAAACTTGCTATACAACTTTCCACAAAAACAAAGGACCAAAAGTGACAAGCTGAAACTTCAAATCCCTAAACACGCGGGTAACACTTACTGTTTGGATTTTTACCATCAAGAACACAACTTTTACCCAGGATTAAAAGGAAGGAAAACAAAGGGGAAAACAAAATTGGCTATACCCACGTGTGATTCACATCACCTCAATCAAATCCCACAACAAAAACCTTAAATCCTACTACCAGAATGATACCCCCATTCCCACTCACAACACGACACCTGGCATTTGATCATGACCTGGCAAAATCAAAGGCCTCAAATCATTACCTGGTCACTAAGCACTCAACAAACATCCAGGATTCACCCAAACTAGCTGGCAACACACCTAGAAGATTCTGCAAGGAGAGAATAGGAAATTCAGTTGCTAGGGTTTGTGAATAGTGTTAGCCAGGCATTTGCCTATAAAAGGAGACCTCAACATGTGAGAGTCCCTTTGTTCCAGTTTTAGGCTATTAAATCTTTGTAATTCCTTTTTAATTAATAAAATTTGATTTTCTGAATTTTGAAAAATCTCTTTTATAATTTGTTAAAAGTTGGTGTTAGAATAGCCTGATTCTGAGTTCCATATTCATGTTTGAAGGTTTTTGAGGCAAGGTTTTAAGTGATAAGGCTTGTGCTTCAAAAATCAGAAAGTTTGGTTTATTTTGATCTCACTTTTGTGGTTTGTTCTTCTTAGCAGCTTAGAAGCTGGTACTTGTTCTGCTAGTACCTTAGCTCAAACAATCCAAGGCCTGGATGTAGGTCTTGGAGGTTTGCACCTTCTTCCCTTTTCATTTCCTCTTCAAGTTTCTGAATATTTGTGATTTTTGTTTGATTGTTCTTGAATCTGTGATATTGTGGTTGATTATTGTTAATCTGGCTTTGTTTGATGTTTATGAGGTGTTGTTAGTCTGATTTGTGGGTGAAATCTGGATAATACTTTGAAAAATTGTGAAAACAAATTTTTAAGGGGTGTTTGGGTTAACTGCATAAGTTGGAATTGTGGTTTGTTAAGAGGTGGTTTTGTGTTTGCAAGTATTGGTATCCGTTTATTGGGTGCTATTGTTCATATGTTTTCAGGTTTTGAGGGTTTAAACACCTAGATTCATAAAATAGGGTATAACATCTTGGTTACTTGGTAAAATTGGCTAGGATTTTGAGGACACCTAGATCTAAGCTTAGGCTAGGGCTAACAAGTGCTAAACCTTAGTTAATTACACCAGGAGAAGAGATTTGACTGCTTGAAATTGGATCTAGTGTCAAATAGATCAGCAAACTTGTCTGCATATTGTTCATGTTCTTATCAGTAACTGTTTATGCTTTTATGATTCAGTGTTTGATTTAAGTTTATTTGTGCTTATTCATAGTTAATATAGCTTGTGTATGCATCCTGTTAAGTTTGGTTGGCTTATTCTTGCTAAATCTGCTTATTAAGTGCATAACTGCTTATTTCCATGTCTGTGCATGATCTGGTGACTGTTTGATCATTTGTGGCTTATTGTGTGAACCAAATTTGGATTTTCTTGTTGCTATTGACTCCTTGTGATTCACTGATCACAAGGGTGCCCTTGTTTCCAATTGAATCAAACTGAAACTCTCTAAAAAGCTTGGTCAAATAGTCAAAGCAGTGGGAACTCCTTTCCCCTGCTAGTTACCACTGCTAGTGTAATTTTGGTGTCAGCTTATCAATAAGCTATAATAGCTTATTTTAACCAGCAACAACTTGGATTTTGTAATAGGTGCTCATTATTTGACCCATTTGTTCATACTGGAGCATTTGGTGGGTTGACTTTAGGGTTTGACTAGAAAACCAACTTAATTGACTTTCTCATAAGTGCTTATTGGCTTATTCTGGCTTATTGGTTTTGCTTATTGGAATTTTGCTGATTGTTTTGGCTTATTGAGTCCATTTGTGATCTTTTGCAAGTTGAATCAAGTCCTGAGGTGCCTTATTTCTCAAAAACGACTATTTTGTCTTTTAGTGAAATTATACTTTGCTTATTTTTGGCTTATTGAGTGTGCTTTTTCAAAATTTCTTTTTACAGATCTTATAAGCATCCCAAAAGAAGGTTGTGTGTCAAATTAGAGCTTATGGCATTAGCTTATTGCTTAATGGGCTAAAAAGCCCAATAAGAATAAGTTGTTTGCTTATTAAGCTGTGATAAGCTCACATTCAGCTTTTGGGCCTTTAGAGTTTTGTGTTTAGAATCAAATTTTGAGTCTGATAGGGCTTTTCCAAGTCAATTGGGCCAAGTTTGACTTTTTGGGCTAAAAAGCCCATTAAGGTTGACTGTTTTTGGTTTTGGCCCATTTGAGGGCCCAATAGGGGTATTCTGGTCATTTCACTTTTATTTTTTGTTTATTTAGGTTAAAATAAATTAGTTTGCAAGTTTTTAGAATTTTTTATAAATTTTGGATTTTTAATATTATTTTAATATTATTTTATTATTATTTTTCAAATTTCACATTTTCCAACTTTTTACATTTTTCTTAGCTTAATTACATTAAAATAGGATTTTAGCAATTTTTAGAATAATTTTATCACTTTTAGATTATTTTTTATAATTATTTTAAGTTTTAATAGTTTTTAAATCATTTTAAATAGTTTTTATTAGTTTAAAAATTTCTAAAAATAGTTTTTAATCTTTTTAAGTCATTTTAGAGGTTTACCAATTGAAAAATACTTATTTGGGCTTTTTGATAATTTATTTGATTTTTAGGGCTTTAATTAGCATTTAAAAATTTAATATTTAATTATTGAAAAGGTTTGAAAAAGTTTTGATCATTGGTAAACTCTTAGTTTATTTATTTTGATTTTTGGTGAATTTTTGGTAATTTTTAGAATTAATTTTTATTTTTGTAGTTTTTACGGTTTTACGTTTTGTCGTCATAGTATTATTTTCACGTCTTCGTCATCTTCTTTTCTCATCCCCTTCTAAACCAATCATTAATCACAAACATTTAACAAGTTTTTCACACACATACACCTCCTTGGGAAACGAACTTCATTGGGTCATTAGTGCTTGATTTTCCTAAATCATCACTCAATACTTACCGCTCATTTACTCTCTTTTGTTTTCCTAAACAAGAGGTGTAATTTACTACAATCATTTAGCTTAAGATCCGAGTTGAAAAACGAGCTTAAAAACGAACTTGCTAGTGAATTGAAGAGTCATGCTAATAAAATGGAAGGAAATGTTCAACGTCTCCAACAAAATCAACAAAAAATGAAGCAAGGTCAACATGAAATTAAGCAAGAGTTGTTAAAAGCGGATGCTAGGCAATCTAAGTTTGAAGATCGAATGGGAAAAATGTTTGAAGCTATCATGTGTAAAACTTCTTCTTCGGGTGGTCTTCCTTGTGATACCATCGTAAACCCGAAAGGATAACTGAAGGTTATTACTAGTGGTAAAACTTTCAAAGAACCCATTTCTCGTCCAAGTACTTCTACGAAGAAGAAAAAAGAGAAAGAACCCGAGGTGGTGGTTGAAAAGGAGCAAATTCCAAGCCCACGAAGTACCGCTCAAACCACACCTACGGTTGAACCAATACCAATAGTGGAACCCGAGATTCCAAGGCCGATGCCTATGCCCCAACCCACACCACCCTTACCTTACCCTTCAAGACGAAACAAGGAAAAGGCACAAGAACGAAATAATTATCAATTTGAACTTTTTATGAAGATGTTTCGTGACTTGCATTTTAATATAAGTTTTGCCGACCCCTTGGTCATGATGCCTTGATTTGCCGCAAACTTCAAAAGTATGTTGAATAACAAAGAGAAATTGCAAAAGTCATCTAGTTGTTCTTCGGTTTTTCTTAGCCGCATACCTCAAAAACTCGGTGATCCCGGTAAATTTTTAATCCCATGTGCAATACAAGATATGGAGGAATGCTACGCCTTGGCCGATCTTGGTGCTAGTATAAATTTGATGCCTCTTGAGATTTTTAAGTCGCTCAATCTTCCTAATCTCACTCCTTCAAGAATGTCAATCGAGATGGCCGATCATTCTACGATTCTAGCTTATGGAGTAGCCGAGGACGTCTTCGTGAAAGTTGGAAAGTTTTACTATCTCGTGGACTTTATCGTTGTTGACATTCCCATCGATCCTAAAGTTCCTCTAATTTTAGGTCGATCATTTTTGGATACCTCGAGAGCACTTATCGATGTGCATTCTAGGAAAATCACTCTATGTTTCAATGAAGAAGAACTCGTCATAAATGCAACTCAAAACTCTACGCTTTCTCATGTGTATTCTATCACGTCTTTGAACAATGTTAATCCCATAAAAAACATTTGCAAAAGAATTTCAAAAAGAGTTTTAGGAGTTGATGATAAAAACGATTTTCCATCCCCTCCACCGAAGGAGGTTAAGGGTGTTAAGCCTACGTCTCCAATCACGAATGATTCTTCGGATGATGAATATGTTGACCCCGATGGGGAAGTTTTCTTTGTCGACAAACGTTTTGAGAACTTACCACCACCAAAGCCAAAACGGTTTTCAAATGTGAGAATTTTTAGTGTGACTAACATCGTTTTAGAAACACCAAATATTTTTGACATAATCAAGTCGAGTTTTCATAAGGATAGTTTAAAAGATGAAAAAGGAAAATATTTTGAATTGGATTTAAAAGATTTTTCTACAATGCTAACTCCGTCATCACCTCGTGTTTTGAGTGCTACAAGCTCGTCTTCTCCTTTTGACGATGCTATGTGTGGACTTAGTGTGGGGGAAGCCCCTTATGTTCCCTCCCCATTCTCCACCGAGGACGAGATATTTGATCCCGGAATTGCTTATAAAGGGAAATCTCGGTCTTCCATCGATGCAATAAATGGAAAATCTTTCTATTTGATTGGTGCGAGTCTACCTCGAGTAGCTCATGGTTTTTGTGACTTACCCATTGTCCCACCCTTCTATTTCTTCTCATCTATTTTCTTTAAACCCTTTGGGTTTGTGTTGACACATGATGAAGTGGCGTTGATTTGTTTATCCAAGGAAAATGAGAACGCCATTTTCGACCCCGGTATTTTGCACCATCAAAGGACTTAGTCCTTAATACCGGTTGTTTTTGGGCCTTGTTTATCATGTAAGACCCACCAAAAATTGACCATACCATGATTATCCCTAAATGATCACATTTATAGGGGATTCGAGTCGAGCTTTTGACTCGGTTATCAAAAACAAGGTGCCTCATGGGGGAAACCCATGCTTATCCATGTACATATTATCGCATTCTAATTAGTTTAATGTGAGGGGATTTGTGCCCTTCCAACCTTTGTTCCATGGTTGTTTGTGCATTGTGGTTTTTAGATGATCATGATCTTCACGATTGGATCCTCTCGTGTTCATTTTATGGGAGCACTTGATCGTTTGCTTGGAATAATTCTCAATATCCATGATATATCCTTTGATGTTCTAAGCTTAGGTTTTTAGTACACTTCATAAACGGCTTTAAATTTAACGGTTACACCCTTTCCATGCTAGATTATGCATTCGACTACGTCTCTAGTATGGGGGTTTCCAACCCTTAGACTCGAAACATTGAGGAAAATGTTTAACTTTAGTATGGGGGTGAATAGATACGTGCCTTGCCAAACCTTCACGCTTTCCAAAGTTTATCTTTTTGTTTGTCGTTTTGTTGCAAAATAAGGCTAAAAATGGCCAAATTTTAAATTTTTTTCTCATGTTTTATAAGTATTTGAAGACACGAATGTAGATTTTCCGATAGCGAGAATATGAGTAATTTTTGACTCGACCGTGCGTGTTGAGCACTTAGCTTCGATTCCTTAACTTTATATTAGGCTAAGTCTCTTAAATGAGGACGAGAAATGATAGAGTTAATTATAAGTTACTATGTTAAACGTAGGGTACTCGTATTCTTTCAAAAACTCATGTGTTCTCGTTATTTGCTTATTCTCCCTTCGCTTGTAAATATTTTTTGCTTAATAAATATTGACTTAGCGGTTTTGTCTTGATTGTTGGTTTCTAGTCTTTTCTAGTAGCTTCCATGTAATTAAATTGGGAATACATTATGGTATCGCCAGCGTCACGGTTTTGAAGTATTGGCAACCCGAATAACCGAAAGCTTCACCCAATAATAAGATTTCAAGTGCTCACCTAAATCAAGCAAAAAATTTGAAGCTCACAAGGCCGAAAAATCTATGCAAAATTGAAAGTGAATCAAGCCTTAATCTTTGAAGCTTTAAAGATCCAAAATTCGCCTTTGCGTGAGGATACACGTCTTTGGCCACAATAAACACCTCATGGCGAGGTTAAATAAAAGGCAAGGCAAGACCGAAATCATAATAGAAGCTTCATGGCGAAGTTGAATAAAAGATGGAGGTAAACCTATGATAATAAGGCCCTTCCATTAGGGGGCATATAAAAGTCTTGGTAATAAGTCTCATGTTCAAAACCGTTATAAAACCGTGTTTATCGATCCTTCTTGTTGGCTTAATTTTTTGACATCGTTGTCTATTAGGAGGGGTTATTAATTTGATGGTCTTGGTTACACCGTTGGGACTCTATTTTTAGACCTAAATCTCTATTATCGCATAAGTCAAACAATGTATCCTCGTGAAACATTCAAGACAAAATAAAATATAAGAGATACAACTTAGGAAAATGGGAGGATAAGTACGTGATTAGGGCATATGAGTAGTGTTAGCATTACTAACTAATAATGACAATGATCTCGTTGCACGCTTGGCATGGAATTGGGGTGAAAATCGAGGACGACAAAATTATTTCTAACGAAGCATTCACGTGTTCTTGTTCTAAGTACCTAAACATCCCATTTTGCGATGAAAATCATACATTATGTCTAAAACGCAAGTAGAAGTAATAGTAGTAGTGTAGCTAGTTTATCATTCAATAAAAGTGAATAAAAATGAATTTTGGAGGTGCTACGATACTTTATTCTAGCATTGCGTGAGGGCACGATAATGGTTTAGTATGGGGAGTGATGAAACTACTTTTATACATAGTCTCATCGTCCAAAAAGGGCTTTAAATGCATAATATATCATCAAAAATGCCAAATATATGCTTGTGTTTGTTACTTGTGTATTTTAGGTACGGATAATGAGAAAATGACAAAAGATCACAAAGAACATGCAAAAACGAACACGGGAAAAGAAGTCGCACAATGAACCGAACCCAAGTGATGGTTTTCCAAGAATAAACCTTGAAGATTTGAAGACTATACAAGAAGCGTTCTCCAATATTGAAGAACTGACACTTTAAACCCTTGTATATTCATAATTATATGTTTGGTCCTTGAAGTTTGTCAAAATTGCAAAAAGGACCCTCCACTTTGAAGAATTGGCAAGTTTAGTCCCTCATCAAAACTAAATTGTCAATATTGGTCCACCTAATATTCAAACATACCATGAAGACCTTCAAAGTTCAAAAATGTGCAAGATCAGTCCTTCAAATATCAAAGAAATACAAAACAAGTCCTTGTGAAAAGTTTTGTGGCCAAAATAGAAGTTTTAAAACTTCATTAACAAAGGATTTCAACTTTTGGCTATTTAAATGGCAAGTGAAAAGAGAAAGAGAGATGGGGACTAATCCTGGCCGACACACTAACTTACCTAGACCAACTATGGGTTGACACCTCACCCCACTTACTCTCTCCACCAATCAAAACCCTCCCAGCCTCCACATCGCCATCCCACTAACCCGTTTAATTAACTATATTTTCAAAATATACTTAATTAAACAAATGGGCGCCTAACACTTTCTTAATCCTAAAAACAAGATCAAAATCTGTGTTCATCAGCCAAGAACACGAATTGGGAGTTTTTGATTAAGCAACAATTAACCCTTAAGCCTCTCCAGATTTATGATTGAACACATGCTTAACAAAACCCAAACCCCACTTTGGTCCCCCCATCACCCAAGAAGGTTACATGTGGCTCCCCTGCTCACTCTTTATTCGTCTTCAACATAGAGCCAAAACCAAAAGTTCCATCCAACGACCAAAGGCATTTCTTGGTCCCTACACATCATTGGACGTCTAGGATTGCTCCAAAACAACTCAGCATCAGCAAAATGACAAGAACTCTTCACATGATAACCAAAGTTCAAAATCAACAAGGGCAATATTGGAAGTTTACCACTTAGGGTTTTACTTTATTTTCAGTATCTTAGGACTTCTTGTAGCCTATATAAGGCCTTAGTATCACCACATTAGTTCTTGTTCTCAGTTTTACTCTTGTCAAGCCTTGTAAATCCATTTTCTGAAATTTATAAGATTGTGGTATTGTGTTGTGATTTAAAACTGAGTTCCATTTATTGTTATTGTGTTAAGTAGTTGTATTGTCATGTTTTTGTACTTAAACAAAAACTTGAACAAGTCCAAGATAGCCTATAAGCTTGTGAGTCCCTTTGTTCTTTCTTGGGTCAAGAATTTGGCTTGTGCTTTGGTGAGGATTGTTCATTGCGGTGTTTCTTTAAGTGACATAAGTCACAATTCACTAGCTTGAACAATATTGGAAGTTGGTATACGTTTTTATCTCAAAAATCAGTCAAGTGGTTTGCTAAGAGCTTGTGGTTCAACAACTTGCTTATTTGAGCTTAAGGGTGATCATAGCCTCCTAATCATGGTTGATTAAGGGGTGGTGAGGCCTTAAGGGAAGATTCAGGCCTTGTGGGAACCTAAGTCTTGCATAGAATTGACCATTTGTCACCTTATTTTACTCTATTTGTGTTAAACTAGGCTCAAGCCTTTGGCTGAGCTTGTTTGTTGTTCTTAGCAGGGGGAAGCTGGTGCTTGTTCTTGCTAGCACCTCAGCTCATTGATTCCAAGGTGTGGATGTACATCTTGGAGGTTTGAATTCTCAAAACTTCATCTTTCTGATTAAATATTTGTGTTCTAAGTGATTTTGTGATTCTGCTGGTATAAGTGTGTTTTTATGCCTGTAATTTGGTTCTTGAATCATATGTTGTATGTTATGATGCTTATTTCGGCTTGAATCAATCTTGAGAAGACTTTTACTTTGTTAAAATTGATTTTAAAAAGTTAAAAGGGTGTTTGCGATTGACCGTTGGTTCAAGTTTGTGTGATTTTGAGTAGGTATTGTGTTGTTGTTTGAGTGTGTATCTGATATTGAGGTATTTGTGTTCTGATATATGCAAAATTTGTGCCTTGAATCACTAAATCAAACAATTGGTTATAAAATCTTGAAAATTTGTTGTTTTGCTCTGAAATCTTGTGCACACCTAGTTTTCATGTTAACCTAGGGCTAACAAGTGTTAAATCATTGTTATTTCAACCTATGTGATATATCTGAGGCTTTGAATTTTGATTTTGTGTCAAGTAGATCAGCAAACCTTGTTCTTGTGTTCATCATTGTTCAACAGTAACTGCTTTTGCCTAGATCCTGTTCATTTGTTGGATTTATTGGATGAAATTTGTTAATCTGTGTTTCTTTAAGTTATATTGAGCTTGTGTATGCATTTGGTGGTTTGTGGTTAGCTTTGACTAGCTTAAAAGTAGCTTATAATCATCAGATCTACTTATTACTTGTCTGGAACACATCTGGGCAAAGATTGAATTAACTGCACTGATTGTCTGGGTGTTTTTGTGATTATTTGCTTGTTATTGACTCATTGTGATTCACTGATCACAAGGGTGCCTTGATTGTCCAAAAAGACCAAGTGAAACTCTCTAAAATTCAAAGTCAAAAAGTCAAGGCAGTGGGAACTCCTTTCCCCTGCTTCTAGCCACTGCTAGTTATATTTTGTGTTCAGCTTATTAATAAGTCAATCTAGCTTATTCCAGTCTGCAACAACTTATTTTTTATAATAGGTCTTAATCTTTTGAGCTTATAAGTGATTCTGGAAGTTTACGGCTTTTGGTTTTAAGTTTTTACTAGAAAACGACTATTTTGTCTTTTTCAAATTCAGCTTATTGCTTATTTCCGCTTATTGAATGTGCTTATTGGAAAGCTTTTTGTTGATTAAGATTATTTAAGCCATTTGTAACTCATTTCAACTTGAATCAGCTCTTGAACTAGTCTAGAACTAAAAAACGGCTATTTTGTCGTTTTGTGAAGAGGGCTTTGGCTTATTTTAGGCTTATTCCTTGAGCTTATTTCAAGTTTCTTTTTGCAAATAGCTTAATTAGTTCAAGAGAAGGACGTGGGTAAAATCTTAGCTTATGGCATCAACTTATAGCTTAATGGGCCAAAAAGCCCATTAAGAATAAGCTGTTTTGAAATAAGTTAGCTTAAGCACATTTTCAGCTTTTGGGCCTTTGTAAAATTGTGTTTAAAATCAAATTTTTAGCTTGACTGGAGCTTTTGGGCCATTTCTGAGGACTTATTCTTATTGGGCCCAATATTAGGCCCATTAAGGATCTGTTTGGGTATTTGGCCCATTTGAAGGCCCAATAGGGGCATTTTTGGTATTTCAAGTTCATTTTCTGTTTAATTGGGTTAAAATAAACTAGTTTGCAAGTTTTTAGAATTTTTTATAATTTTTGGATTTTTAATATTATTTTAATATTATTTTATTATTATATTTCAATTTTCACATTTTGGACTTTTTTTATTTTTCTTAGGTTAAATACATTAAGTTAGGAATTTTACAATTTTTAGAATATTTTTATTGTCATTAGATTAATTTTTAGAATTATTTTAAGTTTTAATACTTTTTAATTGTTTTTAAATAGTTTTTACTAATTTTAAAATTTTCAAAAATAGTTTTAAATTTAGTTAAGTCATTTTAGAGGTTTACAATTGAAAAAATCTCATTTTGGGTTTTTCGTTAATTAAATTAATTTTTTGGGCTTTAATTAGCATTAAAAAATTATTATTTAATTAAATAAAAGGTTTGAGTGGATTTTTGATTTTTTGTATACTCTAATTACATTTTTTAGGATTTATTGCAATTTTCTAGAATTTTTATGGTAAATTTTTACTTTTGCCACTTTTTACGGTTCTACGTGTACGACTTTTCGTCTTAGTTTTAATCCATAATCGTAACCGTCATTCTTTTCGAAATCTCTTTTCTTCTTTTCTTTTCTCATCAATATAATCACAAAAGTTAATCAATTCTTAGCACAACACACTTGCCTCCTTGGAAACGAACTTGAACTTCATTGGTCATTAGTGCTTGGTTTTCCTAAACCGACACTTAATATTTTCCCTATTTTGCTCTCTTTTCTTAAAGAGTGGTAAAAACACTACATCAATGAACCGAACCCGTATAATTAACTAATTAAACATATCGTGAACCGGACCCGTATAAATTACTAATTAAACATGTCATGATCCGGACCCGTGAACCGGTCCGAACCAAATCGCCCAAAAATAGTGGCAAACTGGTTGCCCCTGCTTTCGGCATGCTGCCACTGGCTGTGTGCCGATGGTCTTGCTTCTCGGTTAGCCGCTGACAACACAAGGGTTCCCACCGGCTGTGTGCCGGTGGCCCCTGCTACCTGCGCCTGCGGTTCCCCCTGCTTGCCTAAAATAGCCACCGGCTTAAGCCGGTGGTGGGGCTGTTGCTGCCGAGACCAACCAAAACCACAAGGACACCCCCGACGCGAGTCGATGTGCCTTGTACCTGTTGCCGACCGAACACCAACACCACCAAGACCTAGGTCTTGGTTGGTGGTGCGAACCAAACAACGCCGAAAGCCTTGTGGCTCTCGGTTTGTGTGGCGGCCGACATAAACAACCCAAAACACGCTTTATTAATTTACCCACCATGGTTTTACATGTTTACTAATCTTGTTTAATTATTCCCATGATCACATGTTAATAAAAACATAAAAAGAATTAAAAAGAAAGGTTTTCGGATTACCAAAACGCGTGCAATGAATGGAGGATGAATACACGAACACACTCCTAGAATTCTTAGCTAAAAATCAAACCAAACACCCTCTTGTTGTGATGACGCCGCCGGCCAGAGAGAGAGGCAAGAGAGATTTAGGGTTTTTAGTTTTCTTGAAAATATTTTGTGAATGAATGTTTACTATAATTGTTATTTAGTAAAAATAAGTTGTGGGCTGGGCCCCTCTCTTTCCTTGTGTCGCGGCTATGAGGGCCCACCAAGGGAAACCCGAAGCTTTTTAGTGTCTATTTTATTACGTGTTTGTGTGTTTGTGATTCCGTGTTACATTTAATTATTCGTGTTATTATAATTACTTGTACGTAACAATATTTATCGTATTAATAATATACGTAAATACTTAATTATATGTTCGTGATTCTTAAGTTCATGATTTCATGTTCGTGATTATAATTATTATTGATAATAATTATTGTGTATTAACATGTACTTAATAGTTGTCGTAAAATTATACGTACATAACTTCTGAAATTTCTAATCGTGACACGTGTTCATGCTATAAAACGGAAGTTTTTAAATGTACGTACGTTACTAATTGTACTGTTCATAGTAAATACATGCAGGTTTTACAACTCTTCCCCCTAAAAAGAATAATTTGTCCCCGAATTATAGATACATAACTGAAAAAACATGAACGCAACATGACTGACAAGGACATTGAACGTGACGTTCCTGGAAAGAACATAACTGAATTATGGAATGATGAGATGATTAAATCCGGATGGACTCGTCCGTTTGCAAGTGACTTCCCTCTCGGAACGGTTCCTCCACAATATCTTGACATAAATGATAAATCTTGGTCCTCCTGACCTTGACTTGAAAATACGTAAGAGCTCATGGTTATCAACGTAAGATAGATCCCCTGAATTTGATCGAGGGAATAAGGATTAACGTGAAAGGGTAACTGAAATGTTATGATGCAAAATAACCCAAACTAACTGATAATAGTAACGTCTTAGCAATGATGCGCAAGACATACTGAAACGTAGTAAGTGAACAATTGTGAACGTGATACGTGAACAATTGTGAACGTGATACGTGGAGATATGGTGAGTGTAAAACGAGAAAACATATGGTGATCAATGATAGTGTAACATATCGTGAACGTGATATGAGAAACGTGGAATGAACATGACATGTGAAACATATCGTGAACATTGAATACGACGGCGGTAACGCCAAACGCTATAAGGTGAGACGTGGAATGTGACGTGAAACGTATATCTAAGGATAGAGAGTTATACTAAACTTGAGTCTGGTCTCTCAAGTTCTTGCAAAACTTCCCGGAACAAAAATGAACGTAAAATCGTAAGCCAGGATACGATCATGAACGTGAATAGTGTCATGAACGTGAGTGTGAAAGCAAGTCGTGAAATTAGAACAAGGACGTAAACGTAAATAAGGAGCACAAATGCGAACCTTTGTCTAGCCTGATAGCCGAGGGATTACCAAGTGATCGGATGAGCCTTGGCTGGAACATGTCCGATCAATCCGCTGGCTTTGAAATCCTTGCGGATGTAAGGATTCTGTAGACTTGTTCAAACTGTTGACAATAACCCAGATAGCATCATGCTTCTTCTGAGTTTGCGTTAATCTGGTAACCAAAATCCATGGAGATCTTGTCCCATTTTTGTTCACAATTTCTAATGATGGAAAAACATCCTAGTCTGTTGGTGTTCTATCTTAGCCTGTTGGTATGTCAGGTACTAGATATGAACGTAACTGTATCTTGCTTTGTAGAAACTTGATACATAGAAGTTTGCGAAACTATGAGTCTCCGAAATTAGACTTCTCTTAGCGTAGGATTTTCTTGGAACACCTAACGTAGTGTAGGGTTCTCACCTTTACGCATAATCTGAGTCATGGTAAGATTAACCATGCAAATCCATGTGATCCAGCGTGTCACTGTAATCAACCAGAATTTATATTGGAAAATTTTCAAAGTGAAATTTATCCTATCGTAGAATTTGCAACATAGTGAAAATATGGTCTTCCTGCTCTTCTCTAGACTTAGAGAAAATCAGGCTGTCCTTGATGAAAACACTGATGAATTTGTTTATGAGTTCATGGAAACTCAATTTATTAAGTCCATAATGCTGCTAGAGCATTTATGAGACTAATACAAAATCATGAATCTAGCATGACCGAGTCGTGTACGAATAGCAGTCATGGAAATGTCCTGCTCTTTCACTCGTCACTGTTGGCAGCATGATCGTGAATCTGATCTTGGAAAATTTCTTAACACCTTAAAGTCGATTAGACATGTTTTCAATACGTGGAGGAGAATAACGGTTATGAATGGTGATTTGTTTAAATCGACGGTAGTCGACTGATACAAGGTTTTTACCTAGTAAGAAAGTTCGTTGATGTATGTCTAATCGAATTGATCCTGGTTAACTATGTGACTCAGTCGTTCTTTGGTGAAACAAATAGTTGTGTCGTTGTAGTAATTAAAAAGTGCAAAACTTAAAACTAAATGACGTTAAGATAAATCTAAATCTAATTTAAAATAAATAGCGAGTAATTAAAACGTGACGAAAATTAAAAGGCACTAAAAGTAAATGGGCAATTAAAGTAAATAACGCACACTTAAAACTATCTAAGGCAAACTTAAAATGCAACTAAAACTTAAAACTAAGGCAAGGCTAAAATAAATCTAAGGCAAGTAATCTTAAAGTGAGACTAAGGAAAAAGGCGGGAAAAATAAAGCTTTAAAATTAAAGAATTAAAAACAGAAACTTATAAGAACCTAAAAACAACTCATTCGGAATAATCCTTCGTTCGGAATAAATCACTCGTTCGGAATGTCACCTTCGTCCGGAATAATTTCTTCTTCACTCGGAATATTTACCAAAACCCTTGATCCGGAATAAATTCTTTATTCGGAATATGTCACTTATCCGGAATAAATCCTTCACTCAGAATATAAGCCTTGGTTCGGAATGTTTTGCTGACCCGGAATAAAGTCTTGACTCAGAATAAATTCCGAATGAACTCAAACTCCTTGATTCGGAAGATGTTCCGAATGAACAATCCCAAATCCTTCGTTCGGAATATATTCCGAATGAACCACCACTGATCCGGAATATTTTGTATTCCGAATGAACAACACTTGATTCGGAACTTTGAATCTTCCGAATGAAGGTGTTGATCCGGAATAATTAATTATTCCGAATAAAACTCCTTGATCCGGAATACTTCCTCAACCCTTGATTCGGAACTTCCTTGGTTCGGAATATATTCCGAATGAACTCAAAATCCTTGATTCGGAAAATGTTCCGAATGAACAAACTTGATTCGGAATAAATGATGTTCCGAATGAACAACCTTAATTAGGAATGTCAGCTTGGTTCGGAAGGTTCCGAATAAAGACTTTGATTCGGAATGTATGGTTTGGTTTGGAATATACACTGGGAATCCACAGTAACTGGAAAACAAGAAACGCGAAGAACAAGGAAACAAAAAGAAACACGAATCTAAACCAATCTAACCCAAATCAACCAAAAGATTAAATCAAACTAATTAATAAACATCTACTAATCATAAACAAACAATCCAAATCAACAAAACTAACAATAATGATCAAAATAATCAAAACCCACTTAATCAATTTAACAAAAACTCAAGAACATGAACATGAACAATAAACATAAAGATTAAAGATAAAAGAAAGGTAGATAGGAGATGAACAATAAAAGTAAAGATTGACAAGAATTAAAATGAAACTTACTTGAAATTAAAGGTATTTAAGGTGCAAGACAAGTATTTAAATTGACATGAAATTAAATGACAAGGTAATTAAATGGTGGAAGACTAATTGTCACACTAAGCCAACAAGAGAAAATGAATACACTAATGATCTATTTATAGGGGAGATTAGGGAGGTGCTTAGGAAGCTTCCTCCCCTCTTTCTTCTTTTCTTAATTGCATGATTAAGTCCTTGTCTTCTTATCTTTTGACTTTAACGACTTTGTCTCGGGATTCTTTAAACTCGTCTTGTAATTCTTCAATAAATTAGACTCGAGTTCTTCGGCTTTTGGTAAACTTCCGTCTTTTGACTTCTTATTCGATAAATCTTCAGAATTGGTCTTGGACTTCCGTTCTTTTCGCACTCTTGATTTCTTGACTTCGTCTTTCGTCTTTTTCTTCGATAAAAGCCCGCGAATGCCCGTGTTTTCTCCCCTTTTCCCATTTTTGTCCTAAATCACAGCAAAAACACAAACCATGCATAATTCCGACATTTACGACATAAAATACACATTTTGGCTCGGTTATTATTGTAGTTAAGTGGTAAAAAGGATGGGTGTTTACGCACCTATCAAATCCCCTACACTTGACCATTGCAATGTCCTCATGCAATGCATTAGTTACAAAGCACGTTTACATTTTTCATCACAATCAATCATGTTGGCCTTTATTAAAGAGATAGAAAATTATAAACATTCAAAGTAAAGAAATAAAAAACATACCTTCGGGTTTTGGAAATGTCATGAATGATCATCATTCTCAAGTTTTCACTTTCTCCCAACCAAGCTTAAAAACGAGATCATTGTTATTATAAGTTAGCAAACCAACACGAACTCATGTGGGCCAATTATTTACTTAGACTCCCTTATTCCTAGGTGTATCTCTTATATTTTGTTATTGTCTTGAATGATCACGAGGATGCATTGTTGACTTATTTCGATAGTTATTTAGGCTGAAAATAAAGTGAACGATTTAATTAATAGTTAGCTAAAGGACAAAATATTTTAAAACTGCTTCTCGGGACCTCATAAAGTTCATATCTTGGCATAACTCGTTTCGCGATTTGTGACCTTTCTCGGACCGATATTTGGCAGCGACTTCATACTTCAAACCTTGAGAGACGTTCATGAAATAATGGTCTTCTCTTCATAATAGGAATTTCTTCACTTGAAGTTTTGAGAGATTCTTCATACTCGGACCACGACTTCTTCATCTTTCTCCAATCTTTATTTTGGACTTTGATATACAACGATTCGCCTTCTTTTTGGACTTGGATCTATTTATCCTCATACCTTGTTAGGGCCTTTTTGGATAGACTTCTCCATGACTTTTGGGGAGTTTTTGCTTTTCGTCGTGTGTCTCAATCCTTCATAATGATTTTCGATAAATGATTCTTCACATCACTTTTGGATCTTTAGCAACAAAATGTAGCCCTCATGCCTTGTTAGGGCCTTTTCGGACTCGCCAATCTTCGCATCCCGCTTCAATAAGTTATGCCTTGGCTATGAACTCTAATCCATACTGAGCAACTTTTAAACGATCTTGGGCTAGAAGCTAAGTAACTTTTCAAATCGTACAACCTTATTTATTGCAGATAAATTTATTAGCAAGTGATGGGAGAATAGGCTTATAATTAACTCACATAAATTCACGAAAGAATACCAAACTTATAATTGACTCTATTATCTCTCGTTCTCCACAATTTAAAATCTCAAGGAATGAGACTCGTGGATGCTTAGCCTATTAAATCAAAGTTTTGGGTTTTCGAGTCGCCTATAGGATCTTGCAAACTCTTAGACTTTTTCAAGTTTAGAAATCGCATTTTAAAGTTTCCTTGATAAACGACTCTCTAGGATCAATTATAGGAACTTGCGAAAAGTTCTTGTTCTTAACCCGTGAGAGTTAAGACTTTCGCGTTTTATAGCTCCCTATATAAAAGCCTAGCAAAACTTGACTTAAACACGTTAAGGATACTAGCTAGAGTAAACTTAGATAAGTAAACTCGGGTTGAGTAAAAAAAAATTCACAACGTTTGAAAATTAAAACCACTTTATTAAAATTTTATTCTAGCAAAGAAGGAAAAATAACTATACAAAGGTAAAACTAATAGGCCAAAATAGATCAAAAATTTTGAAAAATGTCATAAAATTGATTTTCCGGTTAAAATGAGGACAAATACAAGGAAAAGACCACTTAACTTTGATAGAAGTCCCCCTACACTTAATATAAACATTGTCCTCAATGTTTAAGCATGTGGGAGTAAACTCCCCTACACTTAGGACATTGTGCACGTTGTTTAAATCTTGCTAAGGAAAGGACAACTAAAGTGAATCTTATTTTAATATTAGAAAATATAAAATAGTGAATCGAAAAGAGTTTAGGATAGAACCGGGAAAATGGGAACACGGAATCACGGGTCGTCAAAAATCATCAAGAGTGGATCATTGAGCGCTCGAATCCCTGAATATGAGAAGAGAGGAAATAGCAAACACCAACGGGTCTCCCCTAGACTTAGGATAAAGAAAGCTAAAAGATAGATACATGGGTTGCCTCCCAAGAAGCGCTTGATTTTTGATCACCGAGTCGTGAGCCTGACTCGACCTTGATTATCATAGGAAGAAGCATGAAAAATATCCACCGGGATCAAAGACATAGCTTTCGTCCATCAAATAGCACAAGCTTAAGGCTAACAAGGCAAGCCAAAGAAGAATAGGCAAGGTTCCCTTAAGCAAAGATGGAGCACGGTGGTAGCAAGGGTGAAGAGGTGCAAGCATATCTTCAGTAGGTCCAAAAAAATTTCCTTTTATTTCATCAGACGGATACCGAGATGGCTGAAGAATATCGATACCGGGGTCGAACACCTTTTCCTTTAGGGGAAAATATGTCACACCCCACCATGGCGGAATATGGGGCGCGACGTATGGATATCATCACAACATGGCGTGTCTATAGAGATAACTATATGAATTAAGAAATGTCATAAAATGGAGACACAAAGTCATGACAATATCTCATCAGACTCAGGAGTCTAGGTAAGTAGGTAACAGTCCTACCGCTTACCCAAGACAAACAAATAACATAACCAAACAAATATATGTGTGCCACTGTATTACTTATTAAAAGAACAAATAAAAACTAAGAAGGAAACGGGGATTCTCCTTCTATATGCATTCCTAAGCTTCTCCAATCCTAGCCACTTATGTTCTCATGCTTAACCATAGTATCACCTGAAAGAGACACTAAAACACGTCAACATAAAGTTGGTGAGAGTCATAGGTTTAGACTCCAACGCTAAATCAATTACAAGCTGTGAATAACAACCATCAACACAATAACATATGGACAATGTGCTACAATGATGTATTAACAACTGGCATTCAAGATCAATCATTCCAAACCAAAATCCAAGGCTCCTACCTTGCCAAACAACATCATGGTACCATAGATGATCACACTATGTACCTATCCCAAGGCCACTACCTTGTCAAACCACAAGGCCACTACCTTGTCAAACCATAATAACTGAGACGGCACGTGTCCCCCGATCCAAATCATACACAATCAAAAATCACATAGCAGTTAATCACATAATGTACACACAAGTCCATCTCAAATCACAAACACATTCACAGCATCAATTTAGAAAATAACTCAACACAGTGTCTCTTCCATCCCATCTGGAAGTCAAAATCAATATTAAACATGGGACTATGAAACTCACCTGATAGCTTCTTCACAAGTCCTCACATTAGCAACAAGCTAACAAACCAAAAACACGAAATCAATACACGAACCAATCACTAAGATGGCTCATCAACCTATGATGGACATCTAGTCTATTCCCATATAATTACCTCATTGTTAAGCTCTAATCACCCCATTACCCTTCCTTAACAATTCCCTAACTTGGTTAAGTTTAATAGCTATCCCGTTCATAATTTTATACAAAACAGTCCCAGTTTTAGGTCTCAAAACTTTAAGTCAAACGTCCACTTAAACATACCCACGGTTTCTGTAAAAGGAATATTCACACTTTTAGACATTTTAGCTAAAACCTCCCACTTGCTCTAACCTTAAAGCTACTGTTAAGGCCCAGATATATGTGTATATATTGCTACCTATCCAGAATTCACTGATTTTAAACGTATGAAAAGTTCATTACCATTAGAGGGTCTTACCCTAAACCACAATCTTATCCCAAGTGCAGATCCTTACTACAATATATAAACCATCTCTCATGTTCGTGAGAAGATCCCAATGCAACCCTAAGTACCCCAAACAACCCAAAACTTAAAAAGAAAACAGGCTGAATTCAAAACTGTTTTGACCTCCGACTGTTGTAACCTGTTTTTGACCCACTTCCCGACCTCCAATTTAGTTCTCGTTTCTTGATTTAGAAAGCCTACTCAATTACCTATCCGGGGCTAGTTTGATCGCATCTTGAATGTTCCTAGAACTCGAGATATGATCAAAACAATAGACTCAAAATTCTGCCCAATTTTTAAAAACGGGTTTTAAACAAATTGATCTAATTAATCACCTATAACCCTTCTAATACAAGCCCTAGATTATATGATCATCATATTATGATTAATACATCATTAATCTACTGTTTTTATATAAACCCTAACCCTTAATCTATCATAAGAATGATTAATTAAACATAAAAACAATTTAATTAAAAAGGTTAATGAAGGTTTTTACCTTAAATCAATGGAAGATGAAGAAAACCTATTTTTTTTGAAGAACCCTAATTCTCCTCTATGGAACCCACGAATTTTTCTTTGTCTCCAGGGATTTATGTTTTTTTTATTTATTAGATAACCTTATATAGTGTACATAAAATCCTAGTCCAAGTATAACACCCAACTTTCCTTTTTTTCCCTTTTTCCCTTTTTCTCTTTCTTTGGTGCGTCTAAACCGACCCAAACACCCAATAAATTCGTTTTTTTATTTTTATTATTTAATATTATGTTAATACTATTACCTTAATTTTCCTTAATTTATTTCAGATCCTAAAGCTTCCAAAACCTCGAAACCGTAAAACTAGTCAAATTTACGCGTTTTACCGTAAAAGACGTAAAATATACACTTTTATAAAAAATCTCAAATTTTGAAATAAAATTTATAACTAAGTCCTAAATGACTTAAAACCATCCCGAAAAATATTCATATGGATAATTACCTCACCCGAGACCTCTAAATACTAAACCGTAAATCCTAAAAAAAATACTATTACTATAATACTTCTACGTATACGTAAACACCACAATATCACCATTTTCATTTCATAGTCACCACTTGTGAGCTCATGAACATGAAATAACCGTTCCTCGATTTACTTATGAGTACTCTATACTCATAAACGATAACCACACCAACCTCGTTCACACAAAATAAACACGTAAACACACAATTCAAGTAAGCACACATAAAATAACCTAAAAGTAAGTCCAAGTGACAAACCCAAAACCACGGTTGTCACATCACTCCCTCCTAATAGAAATCTCGTCCCGAGATTCACTCCCAAACTCAAACTTATTCTCAGCAAACAAACGAGGATGCATATCCCTGATAAAACCTTCACGTTCAAACGTGAACTCAGTTTACACGAAAATAATCTCAACCAACAACACATGAGCCTTAACCGTCCGCGAGGAAACTTATCAAAACCATAAAGTTATGTAACCAACCTAACTAAATCTCGCAACTCATCAAACAAGAACTGTCTTGAAACCAAGTTAGGAGCCGTCACATAACTCAACGGGTTTAAAACTGTCACCCCGATTTCAGTCTTACTCATAAATACCATAAATCAAAACTCATCAGAATATAACCACGTATAATAAGGTCTAAATAACTCTCAAATTCCTTCCCAACTCATCTCTATGTTAACCCCCCAAGTGTTCATTACCACAAAATACCCAAAACACGAGTTTAACCCATGTTGTCCGAAAATTAACCTTGAACTCAACACTTGTACAATTAATTCGACCAAGCTACTGACTTGCAACTACGAAACTTTCTGAATATTTGAAAAATATGTTCCGAGTAAATAATTTTAGGCTTTTGAATCACCCAAAAACCTTTAAAAACGAATAAGTTATGACCAACGATTTTTCTCAAAATCTGCCTAGGCATTAGCGACAGTTTCTGACAGTTAGCGACATATTTTGACAGTTTAGCGACAGTTTCTGCCTACTCCGATTTATACAAAAAAACGATTTTTAAACCCTAAAACCCCTCATTAATTACCAAAACTAGAACCTAATTTATTTTAATTCAAGAAAATTAATACTCTATTAATTACATGATTTTAACATATTTCACTAAATAAGAACAAAATTTTTAACTTAAGAACAATAACTTTAGGTGATCAAAACCAAAATATTTTAAAATAATCGAGTCATGCTTAAATGTTAAAGAATTTATATTCCAACTTATTTGAAACATGATCCCGACACTTCCTTATTTCATCGACTACCAACAACTATATTTTTTTCAATTTGCAAGTTCTATTTTTTTACCATGTATAACTCGAAACAAAAGACATCGTTACCCCAAAAAGAAATCTCCACCATCTCAAAATCCTTCACGCCAAAAGTACCATACAAACAAACACGTGAAATGAAGAACCGAGAAATGCGCTACTACAGAAGTTGAACATCTCAAAGACAAACGAGCTAGCAACCATCCCAAGAATACAACCGGTAAGTAGAAAATAATTTTACATACATAGGCATAAGCGTACATACACTCAAATCCATCCAACATATACTATATAAGCATATATTAACTCTCTTTCATGCAATCATACTTGAAAGTCCAGTGGTGTTGTGGCACATATATAATTATGTAGGCCTCCATAATTATACATGTTCCCTTTCACCAATGTACTCCCTCCTATAATGACACTTATAAGAAATTAATACTACACATAACACATAATCCAACAACTCACAAGCACATAACCACACAAGATAAGATCCAAAACCCCATGTATCAAAATAACATAGCCAATGCACGAAACACATAAACTCGTAGTCCAGCTGAACCAGCGTAGACAAAATTTAAAATGTATAAAGAACATGAAAACATAATTAAGCGAAATCCAACAATGACTAGCGTATACGACCATGGTTCCACCCGCACTAATCAAAACTCGTAAAGAAAATAACATGTAGTTAAGTATGAACCATAGTAGTTCATAACCTAACAAATACTGCGAAAATAATATTCAAACACATCAATTACTATAAAATGCACACATACTCCTATGACGCCTATATGCAGGGACCCTTAAGCGATAGATTAGGCTACACGACTAGGCAACCTAATTCTCTATAACCATTGGCTCTGATACCATTCTTTCACACCCCACCATGGCAGAATATGGGGCGCGACGTATGGATATCTTCACAACATGGCGTGTCTATAGAGATAACTATATGAAATAAGAAATGTTATAAAATGGAGACACAAAGTCATGACAATATCTCATCAGACTCAGGAGTCTAGGTAAGTAGGTAACAATCCTACCGCTTACCCAAGACAAACAAATAACATAACCAAACAAATATATGTATCCCACTGTATTACTTATTAAAAGAACAAATAAAAACTAAGAAGGAAACGGGGATTCTCCTTCTATATGCATTCCTAAGCTTCTCCAGTCCTAGCCACTTATGTTCTCATGCTTAACCATAGTATCACCTGAAAGAGACACTAAAACACATCAACATAAAGTTGGTGAGAGTCATAGGTTCAGACTCCAACGCTAAATCAATTACAAGCTGTGAATAATAACCATCAACACAATAACATATGGACAATGTGCTACAATTATGTATTAACAACTAGCATTCAAGATCAATCATTCCAAACCAAGGCTCCTACCTTGCCAAACAACATCATGGTACCATAGATGATCACACTATGTACCTATCCCAAGGCCACTACCTTGTCAAACCACAAGGCCACTACCTTGTCAAACCACAAGGCCACTACCTTGTCAAACCATAATAACTGAGACGACACGTGTCCCCCGATCCAAATCATACAAAATCAAAAATCACATAGCAGTTAATCACATAATATACACACAAGTCCATCTCAAATCACAAACACATTCACAACATCAATTTAGAAAATAACTCAACACAGTGTCTCTTCCATCCCATCTGGAAGTCAAAATCAATATTAAACATGGGACTATGAAACTCACCTGATAGCTTCTTCACAAGTCCTCGCATTAGCAAAAAGCTAACAAACCAAAAACACGAAATCAATACACGAACCAATCACTAAGATGGCTCATCAACCTATGATGGACATCTAGTCTATTCCCGTATAATTACCTCATTGTTAAGCTCTAATAACCCCATTACCCTTCCTTAACAAGTCCCTAACTTGGTTAAGTTTAATAGCTATCCCGTTCATAATTTTACACAAAACAGTCCTAGTTTTAGGTCTTAAAACTTTAAGTCAAACGTCCACTTAAACATATCCATGGTTTCTGTAAAAGGAATATTCACACTTTTATACATGTTAGCTAAAACCTCCCACTTGATCTAACCTTAAAGCTACTGTTAAGGCCCAGATATATGTGTATATATTGCTACCTATCCAGAATTCACTGATTTTAAACGTATGAAAAGTTCATTACCATTAGAGGGTCTTACCCTAAATCAAAATCTTATCCCAAGTGCAGATCCTTACTACAATATATAAACCATCTCTCATGTTCGTGAGAAGATCCCAATGCAACCCAAAGTACCCCAAACAACCCAAAACTTAAAAAGAAAACAGGCTGAATTCAAAACTGTTTTGACCTCCGACTGTTGTAACCTGTTTTTAACCCACTTCCCACCTCTAATTTAGTTCTCGTTTCTTGATTTAGAAAGTCAACTCAATTACCTATCCAGGGCTAGTTTGATCGCATCTTGAATGTTCCTAGAACTCGAGATATAATCAAAACAATAGACTCAAAATTCTGCCCAGTTTTTAAAAACGGGTTTTAAACAAATTGATCTAATTAATCACCTATAACCCTTCTAATACAAGCCCTAGATTATATGATCATCATATTATGATTAATACATCATTAATATACTGTTTTATATAAACCCTAACCCTTAATCCATCATAAGAATGATTAATTAAACATAAAAACAATTTAATTAAAAAGGTTAATGAAGGTTTTTACCTTAAATCAATGGAAGATGAAGAAAACCTAATCTTTTTGAAGAACCCTAATTCTCCTCTATGGAACCCACGAATTTTTCTTTGTCTCCAGGGATTTATGTTTTTATTTATTTATTAGATAACCTTATATAGTGTACATAAAATCCTAGTCCAAGTATAACACCCAACTTTCCTTTTTTTCCCTTTTTCCCTTTTTCTCTTTCTTTGGTGAGTCTAAACCGACCCAAACACCCAATAAATTCGTTTTTTTTATTATTATTTAATATTATGTTAATAGTATTACCTTAATTTCCTTAATTTATTTCAACTCCTAAAGCTTCCAAAACCTCGAAACCGTAAAACTAGTCAAATTTACGCGTTTTACCGTAAAAGACGTAAAATATACACTTTTATAAAAAATCTCAAATTTTGAAATAAACTTTATAACTAAGTCCTAAATGACTTAAAACCATTCCGAAAAATATTCATATGGATAATTACCTCACCCGAGACCTCTAAATGCTAAACCGTAAATCCTAAAAAAATACTATTACTATAATACTTATACGTATACGTAAACACCACAATATCACCATTTTCATTTCATAGTCACCACTTGTGAGCTCATGAACATGAAATAACCGTTCCTCTATTTACTTATGAGTACTCTATACTCATAAACGATAACCACACCAACCTCGTTCACACAAAATAAACACGTAAACACACAATTCAAGTAAGCACACATAAAATAACCTAAAAGTAAGACCAAGTGACAAACCCAAAACCACGGTTGTCACAAAATAGCACTCAGGCTCAATAGAATGTGAAGATGATCCGCGAAGAAAATGCACAACCTCGTCCTCAGAAGGTGGACAAAGAGGTGTTAAATCATACGTGCTGCGGATGTTGGTGTCGTCCGGTTGCTTCTCCTTTGAAAGAATTCTTCAAATCCAAAGTAGGATCAAGACCATAATCATCAAAGTCTAAAGGAGGTGCATCAATCTCATGAGGGAAGTATGTATTAAGAAAAGTAGAGAAGTCTTCCTCAAATGAGTAGTCATCCAAAGTAGGAGCAAGTGATGGCGGAGGATCTTCATCATGAGAAGAATCACTCGAAAGAGTATCGGCCTCATCAAAATCATCATATGTGGGCATGTCGGGATACTCGGAAGTAAATTCATCATAATCATCCGTATCTGAGCTAGAATCATCATCATAAGCATCAAAGATCGGTGGAGAATCATATATGGGTGAAGGTTCCAAATTGGAGAGAGAATCATCCACATCATCTTGAAAAAGTGGATTATCAATGCAAGACTCGAATAGAGGATTGTTGTAAATGACAAAATCATCGAGCACATTAATCATATTCGCTGATTCTCATCCTCCAAAGGATTTGCTTGTAAGCTTCCCCATTTCAAAAACTTGTGCATCATCCCTGACTCTTAAAATGAGCTCACACTTATCCACATCAATTAAAGCTCTACCGGTTCTCAAAATTGGGCGTCCAAGTATTAACGGAATACGAGGGTCCATTTCATAATCAACAACGACGAAGTCGACCGGAAAAGTGAATGTGCCAACTTTGATGAACAAATCTTCGGCAATACCAACGGGGTAAGCGAGAGTGCGATTGGATAGCTCAAGAGTCATTTTGCTGGGTGTAAGGTCGGGAAATGATAACTTTTTCCAAACACTTAAAGGCATCAAATTAATACTTGCCCCGAGATCGGCTAAGGCAGTAAATTTGTCGGTTTGGTTAAAAGTACATGGGAGCACAAAACGACCGGGATCTCCAAGTTTCTCCGGAAGTTCTTTAAGAAGGACGGCAGCACAATTTTCATTCAATGGAGTATTAACAAACTCGGCCATCTTCTCCTTCTTACTAAGCAATTCCTTAAACATCTTCACAAATTTAGGCATTTGTGCTAGAGCTTCAACAAGGGCAAAAGTGACGGTCATTTCCGAAACTTTCTTCAAATAGATTGACACTTGAATGTCATCCTTGGTGTGCATTTTGGCCTTGCCTAAGCGAGATGGATAAGGAATCTTGGGTTTATAGGTGGAAGGTGTAGGTGTTGCAGGAAAAGGTTGAGATGTTGAAGGTAGGGTTGGTGGAGGATTCTTGGTAGGTACTTCGTCATGACGAGGCGGAGACGGTAATGGTGTACTAATACTAGGTGTGGGAGGAGTAGGGATAAATGGTGGTGGAGGAGGTGTAGATGATGGGGGCGGAATAGGTGGTCCTGCTATGGTAACTCCACTAATGGTAGTAATAGCACTCACATTCGCTCGCGGATTGGTGACGGTGTTTGAAGGTAGAGAACTCGAAGTAGAAGGTTGAGCGGTGCGCAAGAAACTAGCCATCATATTCTTTAAATCATTCGTTTGATTGTTGAAGGAGGATTGGATATTATCTCGAAGCTCGGATCTAATGTCATTCCCTTTCTTGGTGATATCCCCTTTCAAGTTGATAATTTGGCTCTGCAGATTCTTGATTTGCTCTCCTTGGGTTCTCATTAATGCTTCAACATCTTGATTCATGGGTGGGGCTTGTTGAGCGGGTGGGTGATAAGGATTAGAAGCTCTAGGTGGGATTTGATTGCTTCTAGTGTAATTGTTGTTGGAGTTTTGGTTTTGAGGAGAAAAAACCGGGTGAAAGATAGTTGTTGGACCGGTAACTTAGCAAATTTCTATCCCCATGAGGTCGAGCTTGGTAATTTTCCGGTGAATAATTACCGTAAGTCGCATACACATTTTCCGGATTTCCTTGAGTAGAAGGACAATCAGTGTATGAGTGAGAACCGCCGCATGTCTCACAAGGATTGGCTACTGCTTTAACTTGTTGTTGGTTTGTAGCGAGGAGCAAGATATTTTTGTTCATTTCGGCCATCATGCGGGTGAATTCGGTCATATCGGGGTTTGCTGAAGTAGAAGAAACATTGACTCTCGGGTTGTTCCTTGAAGAAGCGGAGGAATCCTAATTTTTGTGGTGAGTAGTCATGTTCTCAATAAGCTCTCTACACTCCTCGGGTCTCCTTTTCATAAATGTGCCACCGGCGGCTGCATTAATCGTATCACGATCTCGAAAAGTCAAACCGTTGTAGAAAGTTTCAATTAAGGTCACATGGAGCATGTTTTGGTTTGGACAACATCGATCAAAACATTATATCTTTCCCAAGCATCAAAGAGAGATTCATCGGGTTCTTGCATTAAACTGCTGATTTGATTGCGAAGGCTTGTGACCATGGATTGTCACACCCCACCATGGCGGAATATGGGGCGCGACGTATGGATATAATCACAACATGGCGTGTCTATAGAGATAACTATATGAAATAAGAAATGTCATAAAATGGAGACACAAAGTCATGACAATATCTCATCAGACTCAGGAGTTTAGGTAAGTAGGTAACAGTCCTACCGCTTACCCAAGACAAACAAATAACATAACCAAACAAATATATGTGTGCCACTGTATTACTTATTAAAAGAACAAATAAAAACTAAGAAGGAAACGAGGATTCTCCTTCTATATGCATTCCTAAGCTTCTCCAATCCTAGCCACTTATGTTCTCATGCTTAACCATAGTATCACCTAAAAGAGACACTAAAACACGTCAACATAAAGTTGGTGAGAGTCATAGGTTTAGACTCCAACGCTAAATCAATTACAAGCTGTGAATAACAACCATCAACACAATAACATATGGACAATGTGCTACAATGATGTATTAACAACTAGCATTCAAGATCAATCATTCCAAACCAAAATCCAAGGCTCCTACCTTGCCAAACAACATCATGGTACCATAGATGATCACACTATGTACCTATCCCAAGGCCACTACCTTGTCAAACCACAAGGCCACTACCTTGTCAAACCATAAGGCCACTACCTTGTCAAACCATAATAACTGAGACGGTACGTGTCCCCCGATCCAAATCATAAACAAAATCAAGAATCACATAGCAGTTAATCACATAAGTGTACACACAAGTCCATCACAACCCATAAAAACATTCACAATATTATTTACAAATAACTCAACACAGTGTCTCTTCCATCCCATCTGGAAGTCAAAATCAATAGTAAACATGGGACTATGAAACTCACTTGATAGCTTCTTCACAAGTCCTCGCACTAGCAAGAAGCTAACAAACCAAAAACACGAAATCAATACACGAACCAATCATTAAGATGGCTCATCAACCTATGATGTACATCTAGTCTATTCCCGTATAATTACCTCATTGTTAAGCTCTAATCACCCCATTACCCTTCCTTAACAAGTCCCTAACTTGGTTAAGTTTAATAGCTATCCCGTTCATAATTTTACACAAAATAGTCCCAGTTTTAGGTCTCAAAACTTTAAGTCGAACGTCCACTTAAACATACCCATGGTTTCTGTAAAAGGAATATTCATATTTTTATACATGTTAGCTAAAACCTCCCACTTTCCCTAACCTTAAAGCTACTTTTAAGGCCCAGATATATGTGTATATATTGCTACCTATCCAGAATTCACTAATTTTAAACGTATGAAAAGTTCATTACCATTAGAGGGTCTTACCCTAAACCAAAATCTTAGCCCAAGTGCAGATCCTTACTACAGTATAGAAACCTTCTCTCATGTTCGTGAGAAGATCCCAATGCAACCCTAAGTACCCCAAACAACGCAAAACTTAAAAAGAAAACAGGCTGAATTCAAAACTGCTTTGACCTCCGACTGTTGTAACCTGTTTTTGACCCACTTCCCAACCTCCAATTTAGTTCTCGTTTCTTGATTTAGAAAGCCAACTCAATTACCTATCCAGGGCTAGTTTGATCGCATCTTGAATGTTCCTAGAACTCGAGATATGATTAAAACAATAGACTCAAAATTCTGCCCAGTTTTTAAAAACGGGTTTAACAAAATCAACCTCATTAATTAACCCTAACCCCTCTAATTACAAGCCCTAATTCATGTAATCATTATAAAATCATTAAAATACAGATTTTTATTAAAACCCTAACCTAAATCCATCATAAGATGATTAAAGAAAACATAAAAACAATTTAATTGAAAAGGGTTTTGAAGGTTTTACCTTTAGATCAATGGAAGATGAAGAAAACCTAATTTTTATGAAGAACCCTAATTCTTCTCTTCTTTAGTCGACTATAAACACCAGGGGAAAAGAAAAATTCGTTTGGTATTGTGTATATTGTTCCTTATATAGCAAAACAATCCTTGTCCAAGTAAAACACTTGTTTACTTTTTTCCTCTTTTCCTTTTTTTCTTTCTTTTTTTTACCGACCCTACCCCTCAAAATTCGTTTTTTATTTCTTTTTATTATTAATATATGTATTAATAATATTACCTTAATTTACCTTAATTTATTTCAGCTCCTAAAGCTCCCAAAACCTCAAAACCGTTAAACTAGTCAAATTTACGCGTTTTACCGTAAAAGACGTAAAATATACACTTTTAAAAAAAATCTCAAATTTTGAAATAAACTTTATAACTAAGTCCTAAATGACTTAAAACCATCCCGAAAAATATTCATTTGGATAATTACCTCACCCGAGACCTCTAAATGCTAAACCGTAAACCCTAAAAAAAAATACTATTACTATAATACTTATACGTATACATAAACACCAAAATATCACCATTTCATTTCATAGTCACCAATTGTGAGCTCATGAACATGAAATAACCGTTCCTCGATTTACTTATGAGTACTTCTATACTCATAAATGATAACCACACCAACCTCGTTCACACAAAATAAACACGTAAACACACAATTCAAGTAAGCACACATAAAATAACCTAAAAGTAAGACCAAGTGACAAACCCAAAACCACGGTTGTCACATCACTCCCTCCTAATAGAAATCTCGTCCCGAGGTTCACTCCCAAACTCAAACTTATTCTCAGCAAACAAACGAGGATGCATATCCCTGATAAAACCTTCACGTTAAAACGTGAACTCAGTTTACACGAAAATAATCTCAACCAACAACACATGAGCCTTAACCGTCCGCGAGGAAACTTATCAAAACCATAAAGTTATGTAACCAACCTAACTAAATCTCGCAACTCATCAAACAAGAACTGTCTTGAAACCATGTTAGGAGCCGTCACATAACTCAACGGGTTTAAAACTGTCACCCCGATTTCAGTCTTACTCATAAATACCATAAATCAAAACTCATCAAAATATAACTACGTATAATAAGGTCTAAAGAACTCTCAAATTCCTTCCCAACTCATCTCTATGTTAACCCTCCAAGTGTTCATTACCGCAAAATACCCAAAACACGAGTTTAAACCATGTTGTCCGAAAATTAACCTTGAACTCAACACTTGTACAATTAATTCGACCAAGCTACTGACTTCCAATTACGAAACTTTCTGAATATTTGAAAAGTATGTTCCGAGTACATAATTTTAGGCTTTTGAATCACCCATAAACCTTTAAAAACGAATAAGTTATGACCAAAACGATTTTTCTCAAAATCTGCCTAGGCATTAGCGACAGTTTCTGACAGTTAGCGACATATTTAGACAGTTTAGCGACAGTTTCTGCCTACTCCGATTTATACCAAAAAAAAAACGATTTTTAAACCCTAAAACCCCCCATTAATTACCAAAACTAGAATCTAATTTATTTTAATTCCAGAAAATTAAAACTCTATTAATTACATGATTTTAACATATTTCACTAAATAAGAACAAAATTTTTAACTTAAGAACAATAACTTTAGGTGATCAAAACCAAAATATTTTAAAATAACCGAGTCATGCTTATATGTTAAAGAATTTATATTCCACCTTATTTGAAACATGATCCTGACACTTCCTTATTTCATCGACTACCAACAACTATTTTTTTTTCAATTTGCAAGTTCTATTTTTTTACCATGTATAACTCAAAACAAAAGACATCGTTACCCCAAAAAGAAATCTCCACCATCTCAAAATCCTTCACGCCAAAAGTACCGTACAAAAAAACACGTGAAATGAGGACCCGAGAAATGCGCTACTGCAGAAGTTGAACATCTCAAAGAGAAACGAGCTAGCAACCATCCCAAGAATACAACCGGTAAGTAGAAAATAATTTTACATACATAGGCATAAGCGTACATACACTCAAATCCATCCACCATATACTATACAAGCATGTATTAACTCTCTTTCATGCAATCATACTTGAAAGTCCAGTGGTGTTGTGGCACATATATAATTATGTAGGCCTCCATAATTATACATGTTCCCTTTCACCAATGTACTCCCTCCTATGATGACACTTATAAGAAATTAATACTACACATAACACATAATCCAACAACTCACCAGCACATAACCACACAAGATAAGATCCAAAACCCTATGTATTAAAATAACATATCCAATGCACGAAACACATAAACTCGTAGTCCAGCTGAACCTGCGTAGACAAAATTCAAAATCTATAAAGAACATGAAAACATAATTAAGCGAAATCCAACAATGACTAGCGTATACGACCATGGTTCCACCCGCACTAATCAAAACTCGTAAAGAAAATAACATGTAGTTAAGTATGAACCATAGTAGTTCATAACCTAACAAATACTGCGAAAATAATATTCAAACACATCAATTACTATAAAATGCACACATACTCCTATGACGCCTATATGCAGGGACCCTTAAGCTATAGACTAGGCTACACGACAAGGCAACCTAATTCTCTATAACCATTGTCTCTGATATCATTCTGTCACACCCCACCATGGCGGAATATGGGGCGCGACGTATGGATATCATCACAACATGGCGTGTCTATAGAGATAACTATATGAAATAAGAAATGTCATAAAATGGAGACACAAAGTCATGACAATATCTCATCAGACTCAGGAGTCTAGGTAAGTAGGTAACAGTCCTACCGCTTACCCAAGACAAACAAATAACATAACCAAACAAATATATGTGTGCCACTGTATTACTTATTAAAAGAACAAATAAAAACTAAGGAAACGGGGATTCTCCTTCTATATGCATTCCTAAGCTTCTCCAATCCTAGCCACTTATGTTCTCATGCTTAACCATAGTATCACCTGAAAGAGACACTAAAACACGTCAACATAAATTTGGTGAGAGTCATAGGTTTAGACTCCAACGCTAAATCAATTACAAGCTGTCAATAACAACCATCAACACAATAACATATGGACAATGTGCTACAATTATGTATTAACAACTAGCATTCAAGATCAATCATTCCAAACCAAAATCCAAGGCTCCTACCTTGCCAAACAACATGGTACCATAGATGATCACACTATGTACCTATCCCAAGGCCACTACCTTGGAAAACCACAAGGCCACTACCTTGTCAAACCACAAGGCCACTACCTTGTCAAACCATAATAACTGAGACGGTACGTGTCCCCCCGATCCAAATCATAAACAAAATCAAGAATCACATAGCAGTTAATCACATAAGTGTACACACAAGTCCATCACAACCCATAAAAACATTCACAGGATTATTTACAAATAACTCAACACAGTGTCTCTTCCATCCCATCTGGAAGTCAAAATCAATAGTAAACATGGGACTATGAAACTCACTTGATAGCTTCTTCACAAGTCCTCGCACTAGCAACAAGCTAACAAACCAAAAACACGAAATCAATACACGAACCAATCATTAAGATGGCTCATCAACCTATGATGGACATCTAGTCTATTCCCGTATAATTACCTCATTGTTAAGCTCTAATCACCCCATTACCCTTCATTAACAAGTCCCTAACGTGGTTAAGTTTAATAGCTATCCCGTTCATAATTTTACACAAAATAGTCCCAGTTTTAGGTCTCAAAACTTTAAGTCGAACATCCACTTAAACATACCCATGGTTTCTGTAAAAGGAATATTCACACTTTTATACATGTTAGCTAAAACCTCCCACTTTCCCTAACCTTAAAGCTATTGTTAAGGCCCAGATATATGTGTATATATTGCTACCTATCCAGAATTTACTAATTTTAAACGTATGAAAAGTTCATTACCATTAGAGGGTCTTACCCTAAACCACAATCTTAGCCCAAGTGCGGATCCTTACTACAGTATATAAACCTTCTCTCATGTTCGTGAGAAGATCCCAATACAACCCTAAGTACCCCAAACAACCCAAAACTTAAAAAGAAAACAGGCTGAATTCAAAATTGTTTTGACCTCCGACTGTTGTAACCTGTTTTTGACCCACTTCCCAACCTCCAATTTAGTTCTCGTTTCTTGATTTAGAAATCCAACTCAATTACCTATCCAGGGCTAGTTTGATCGCATCTTGAATGTTCCTAGAACTCGAGATATGATTAAAACAATAGACTCAAAATTCTGCCCAGTTTTTAAAAATGGGTTTAACAAAATCAACCTCATTAATTAACCCTAACCCCTCTAATTACAAGCCCTAATTCATGTAATCATTATAAAATCATTAAAATACAGATTTTTATTAAAACCCTAACCTAAATCCATCATAAGATGATTAAAGAAAACATAAAAACAATTTAATTGAAAAGGGTTTTGAAGGTTTTACCTTTAGATCAATGGAAGATGAAGAAAACCTAATTATTATGAAGAACCCTAATTCTTCTCTTCTTTAGTCGACTATAAACACCAGGGGAAAAGAAAAATTCGTTTGGTATTGTGTATATTGTTCCTTATATAGCAAAACAATCCTTGTCCAAGTAAAACACTTGTTTCCTTTTTTTCCTCTTTTCCTTTTTTTCTTTCTTTTTTTTACCGACCCTACCCCTCAAAATTCGTTTTTTATTTCTTTTTATTATTAATAGATGTATTAATAATATTACCTTAATTTACCTTAATTTATTTCAGCTCCTAAAGCTCCCAAAACCTCAAAACCGTAAAACTAGTCAAATTTACGCGTTTTACCGTAAAAGACGTAAAATATACACTTTTAAAAAAATCTCAAATTTTGAAATAAACTTTATAACTAAGTCCTAAATGACTTAAAACCATCCCGAAAAATATTCATTTGGATAATTACCTCACCCGAGACCTCTAAATGCTAAACCGTAAACCCTAAAAAAATACTATTACTATAATACTTATACGTATACGTAAACACCAAAATATCACCATTTCATTTCATAGTCACCAATTGTGAGCTCATGAAAATGAAATAACCGTTCCTCGATTTACTTATGAGTACTTCTATACTCATAAATGATAACCACTCCAACCTCGTTCACACAAAATAAACACGTAAACACACAATTCAAGTAAGCACACATAAAATAACCTAAAAGTAAGACCAAGTGACAAACTCAAAACCACGGTTGTCACATGGATGGTGGAAAGTAGTGCGATAAAAAGCGTTGAGTCATGTCATCCCAAGTATGAATAGAATTCTTCGGGAGACGATCAAACCATTTCTCGGCGTGGTGTGATAAAGTATGTGGGAAGAGTTGTAGGCGAAGAACATCCATTGTGGCACCGGGCAACTTCATGCTTTGAGTGATTGTAATGAATTTGTCGAGGTGTTTGTTGGCATCATCATCAGGCATTCCTCGAAATGGATTAGTTTGCACTTGCTGAATAATGTGGTGCTTCAACGAAAACTCCGAAGCCGTGATTTGCATCGGCGCAATCGGTCCTCCTCGTCCAAACATGGTAGGTTGACAAAGCTCCTCCATTGTCCGAAGATCGGGCTGTGGAAGAACATGGTTGTTATTATTGAGGTGCGGTGGATTATTGTTGTTGTTAACACCTTCCATAGCTAGATCTTCAGGAGTCTCGGGCTCTTGATAAGTAGAAGATCTAGTACGCATACACCTACAAAGGCAAAAGAAAACAATACCAAACACAAAGACAATATATATACACAATAAAAATAAAATCTTTTTGGATTTTTTGTGAATTTTTAATTTTTATGGATTTTTAACAATTTTTAATTATTATAGTTTTTTTGAAATTTTTAAGTAAGAAAAATAACGCTCACGAATGAACGGATCCCAAAAAGCAACGCGTCTCTCACAGAAAACCGTTAATCTTTACGAAAAGAGCCGGCAGCGGCGCCATTTGATACAAGGTTTTTACCTAGTAAGAAAGTTCGTTGATGTATGTCTAATCGAATTGATCCTGTTTAACTATGTGACTCAGTCGTTCTTTGGTGAAACAAATAGTTGTGTCGTTGTAGTAATTAAAAAGTGCAAAACTTAAAACTAAATGACGTTAAGATAAATCTAAATCTAATTTAAAATAAATGGCGAGTAATTAAAACGTGATGAAAATTAAAAGGCACTAAAAGTAAATGGGCAATTAAAGTAAATAACGCACACTTAAAACTATCTAAGGCAAACTTAAAACGCAACTAAAACTTAAACTAAGGCAAGGCTAAAATAAATCTAAGGCAAGTAATCTTAAAGTGCAACTAAGGAAAAAGACGGGAAAAATAAAGCTTGAAATTTAAAGAATTAAAAACAGAAACTTAAAAGAACCTGAAAACAGCTCATTCGGAATAATCCTTCGTTCGGAATAAATCACTTGTTCGGAATGTCACCTTCGTCCGGAATGATTTCTTCTTCACTCGGAATATTTACCAAAACCCTTGATCCGGAATAAATTCTTTATTCGGAATATGTCACTTATCCGGAATAAATCCTTCACTCAGAATATAAGCCTTGGTTCAGAATGTTTTGCTGACCCGGAATAAAGTCTTGACTCGGAATAAATTCCGAATGAACTCAAACTCCTTGATTCGGAAGATGTTCCGAATGAACAATCCCAAATCCTTCGTTCGGAATATATTCTGAATGAACCACCACTGATCTGGAATATTTTGTATTCCGAATGAACAGCACTTGATTCGGAACTTTGAATCTTCCGAATGAAGGTGTTGATCCGGAATAATTAATTATTATGAATAAAACTCCTTGATCCGGAATACTTCCTCAACCCTTGATTCGGAACTTCCTTGGTTCGGAATATATTCCGAATGAACTCAAAATCCTTGATTCGGAAAATGTTCCGAATGAACAAACTTGATTCTGAATAAATGATGTTCCGAATGAACAACCTTAATTAAGAATGTCAGCTTGGTTCGGAAGGTTCTGAATAAAGACTTTGATTCGGAATGTATGGTTTGGTTCGGAATATACACTGGGAATCCACAGTACCTGGAAAACAAGAAACGCGAAGAACAAGGAAACAAAAAGAAACACGAATCTAAACCAATCTAACCCAAATCAACCAAAAGATTAAATCAAACTAATCAATAAACATCTACTAATCATAAACAAACAATCCAAATCAACAAAACTAACAATAATGATCAAAATAATCAAAACCCACTTAATCAACTTAACAAAAACTCAAGAACATGAACATGAACAATAAACATAAAGATTAAAGATTAAAGAAAGGTAGATAAGAGATGAACAATAAAAGTAAAGATTGACAAGAATTAAAATGTAACTTACTTGAAATTAAAGGTATTTAAGGTGCAAGACAAGTATTTAAATTGACATGAAATTAAATGACAAGGTAATTAAATGGTGGAAGACTAATTGTCACACTTAGCCAACAAGAGAAAATGAATACACTAATGATCTATTTATAGGGGAGATTAGGGAGGTGCTTAGGAAGCTTCCTCCCCTCTTTCTTCTTTTCTTAATTGCATGATTAAGTCCTTGTCTTCTTAATCTTTTGACTTTAACGACTTTGTCTCGGGATTTCTTTAAACTCGTCTTGTAATTCTTCAATAAATTAGACTCGAGTTCTTCGGCTTTTGGTAAACTTTCGTCTTTTGACTTTTTCTTCGATAAATCTTCAGAATTGGTCTTGGACTTCCGTTCTTTTCGCACTCTTGATTTCTTGACTTCGTCTTTCGTCATTTTCTTCGGTAAAAGCCCGCGAATGCCCGTGTTTTCTCCCCTTTTCCCATTTTCGTCCTAAATCACAGCAAAAACACAAACCACGCATAATTCCGACATTTACGACATAAAATACACGTTTTGGATCGGTTATTATTGTAGTTAAGTGGTAAAAAGGATGGGTGTTTACACACCTATCATCGACACATAATCTCATGTTACCGTCGTTATCCTTTCAAGGTTCTTCTGGAATGTATGGGAGGATTTTGGAATAATCGGCTAGTTATGCGTAAAAGGAACTTCAGTGGTCGTGTCTTAACTGACAGCTAGAAAATTTCAGCAACCATGGCTAACAAAGCACGTGCTTGTAAAGCATAGATATTTTGTACAGATTTTCTTGATAGAAAACCATGTTGAATGTATTCAGGAGCCTGAACATTACTGTACATAAGCATGAATCGTAGCATGATGTGTTGTTCGTAGTCTATAATAAGGATTAAATTCAACTCGCATCTGTCCGGGTAATGCGTTAACAACTTGGATCTTATCATTAGGTTGAAGGAAAACCTTCGTATACATGGGTGATACGAATGGCGTCCTTTATGGCCATGAATATATGAAATATGGGTGCAAGAAATGAAAGTGTCATCGAGCAAACGTGACAGTTCTCACTGATACGCCGGTGATGGTACTGAAATTCTTGTGGCCTGGTTAATACTTGGCACCACAAAATGGATATACCCTTTGGAGGGTACCCTGAATTTCTTGAGGTGTTCCAGAAAGACGTGCCTATGACATGTGTCTTGACTCGTGTCTTGAGAAAAAGTGCCTATGACATGTGTCTTGACTAATGTCTTGACATGTGTCTTTAGCAAAAGTACGTGAGACATGTGTCCCTAGGTGTAAAACGAATAAAATTGAAACTCTTAGGTTATTATGCCAGAATTAGCGGATCGGTTGGACTACTGACCCTTGCATTTCTGATCACGTCCGTGGCCAGAGCTTCTGTTGCGATTGCTAGGATAGTTGCTGTCACAGTAGTGGTTATTATCATCTTGTCTGTCAGTTCCATGACAGTCATTCTCATGACTGTGGTTCATGTAACTATTCAGCGGAGTGGTCGGCTGGTACCGGTTCTTACTCATATGACTGAATCGACAACTGAATAACGTGTGCCATGTAACTAAGAATTTGGGACAATGATTGATAGAAATCATTTGGTGGTGAAGCATCTTCTCGTCCGATCGCTTTGATTTAACTCCTTTGTCTTCGGCTTGTAAGATCTCCAGGTTTGTGATCAGCATCAGCATCTCGTAGCGTCTCTAAAATAATCAGCAGCATCAACTTCGTAACATCTCCAAGTTATGAGCGGCATTAGCAATCTAGTAGAGCATCAACAAGTGGAGTACACCTGAGATGATTTAGAATCGACAAGCGAATAATCGAAGTATTGCAAGTGAAATACACATGGATTACGGTATGTATAATACACATGGCATATGGTACATGGAGTACCCATGGAATGCACATGAAATGATTGGTATGGGGTCGATCATCTGACATGATTTGAAAGGAAACATAATTGGTTGAACGGTTAGAAAACCATCAAGACAACCTGGCAACATGAAGACGAAATCATCATGAAGAAACATGAAACAACTTAACGTGAAGGAGTATATAACATAATCAGCATGAAAATGAAGTTAACCATGATAGTATGAAAACATACTTGACATAAAGATATAGTAACGTATGAGGGGACATGAAAAAAAAAATTATGCCAATAAATCATGAGAAAAATTTTATGCATAACAACAGTGCGTGAATGAATGATGCAGCTTATGATAACCTTTATATGCGCGAGGGTAAACGCCAATGGTCAGTTTACCCAAAACAAAAGACATGGTGAGGGGACGCCTATGGGTCAGTCCCAAAGTTAAAAGTTTCGATAAAAGCACATGCGGCTAAATAGGTCCAGTCCTGTACCAACCGTTACTTAGTCATAAACCTGCGACAATGATACATGGAATAAATGTGTGAAACTCAGCTGCCAAAACTTAACAAAAATTTTTTATGTGACCAATTATGAACTACTGGGGTTCAGTCCACATTAGCCAAAATTCACAAGGAACATCATGCATGAAACAATGACACGTAACTAAGTATGGATGACGGTTGTTCATCCATATTAGTAAAACAATACCGATGAAAAAATCATGGTTAAAACAACAAAGTGCTGAAAACATCAATACGTGGAATAACAAGCGTTGACTTAGGAAGCTTCTAGTGACTACCCACTAGTCACAGGTCGCCTTTTAAAGCCTACAAGTCGAAGTCGTGGCTCTGATACCATAATTGTAACACCTCATTTTGGTAAATGGAATGTCACACGTGATTATGGCGTGTCATCAAAGCATGCAAGGTACTATGTAGTAAAACATACATGACCATAGGGAAAACCGGAATCAAACATCGGTTCCGAAACATAAGCCCAAAACATAAATAAAGTAAATGAACTAGGAAAGACTAAACAAGCATAAGTATATGGGGCAAAAAGGAGAAGACGTCTATGGCAACTTCCATCCTATGCAATTCCTCCAAATGCTCGAGTCCGTCCTTGGGTACCTGCCGTTTTGAGACACGGAAAGGAAAGTAACGGCTGAGCATAACGCTCAGTGCACGGATATACGACATAGTATGAATGGCTGAAACATAACTAAGACTAATAGAAGCGAAATAATATAAGTTCTAAGAAATCTGAATTCATGTTCATAAAACTGGTTTTATAGTTTGAAAAGACTTATGTTTTTATATGAAAACTGTATTAATTAGCCAAATAGCCCATATAGGTCATGAGGTTCCACCGTGCATGAATACTTGGAGGGGAGACCTTGTCATGCAATTAGAGGGGTTGCCTATAATTAAATAGTTTGGGTAGGCGGGATCAGCTCCTAGTGAAGGATGCAAGGCACACATCGCATTCACTCTGATAATACTGATAAACATGTAACTAGGATGCACCCATACGCCGCACATGATAATATAATATAATGGCCAAAACTGAATAGGGACGCCATGAGCAATCACTTCGCAGTGGGGAAGTCATAACACCGGTGCCTCCAGTGTTATGGTTATGGTACCTCCATAACTAGGTGACACTGGTCATGCATGTATATGGCTTAGGCTCTTAATTTAACATAAGTATCAAACATATAAAACAAATACTGTAAAAATAGTTGGCTACAGACGGGGAATCCTAATAAGGAAGAATGTCCATACTGAAAGGACGGGAAATCCGTACCTTAAGTCCAGTAAACGAAGAAGACGAACGGAAGAGAGTCCTACTTTGATCTCACTAATGCTATATAAGTAGTATACGTGTATAAGTATCCTGATTACTGAGTACGTAATTAGTTTTATATCATGTCTTAGCTCGTTTTATATGTTCTTGTCTTGTTTTATTGATTTTAACGTTATGCTGTGTTTATCATGTATTCTGTATATTTTGATTAAGTATTACTTGCATTTCTTGTATTATTATACTTGAAGTGTAATAATAAGTAACTTCCTAAAAATAGCAGGTTTCCTAAAATAGAAAGTTTCCAAAAATAGAAAGTTTCTAAAATAGATTAACTGCTTAAAGTAGATTAGTTTCTAAAAATAGAAAGTTTCCAAAAATAGTAAGTTTCGTGAATTAGAATGTTTCCATATTTAGAATAAAGCCGGATTAATATCATAAGTCATATAGTTATAGTATATTTTATTAATAATATTATGTTCATTAAATAAACTATAGGTTATATAGTTTAATTAAATATAAGCATGATTTTAATTAAATTAAAGTGTATAAAATACTTAGGTTAAATCATGTATTAATACTATATTAATATAACCTAAGTCATGATTATTAATTAATTATATGTCATGTTTAATAATTAATTAATACTATATTGTAAAATAATTAACTAAATACTTAGGTTAAAAACATGTATTATTTAATAATAATAATAATAACCTAAGTTTTATGTTCAATTAAATTAATTATAAGTCATGAACAAATTAATTTAATTGTTTTATAAAAATAATACACTTGTTAAATTAATTAGACTTGTAAAAATATTCATGAACCGAACCCGTATAATTAACTAATTAAACATATCGTGAACCGGACCGTATAATTTACTAATTAAACATGTCGTGAACCGGACCCGTGAACCCGTGAACCAGTCCGAACCAAATCCCCCAAAAACAGTGGCAAACCGGCTAAGCCGGTTGCCCCTGCTTTCGGCATGCTACCACTGGTTGTGTGCTGGTGGTCTTGCTTCTCGGCTAGCCGCTGCCAACACATGGGTTCCCACTGGCTGTGTGTCGGTGGCCCCTGCTACCTGCGGTTCCCCCTGCTTGCCTTAAATAACCACCGGCTTAAGCCGGTGGTGGGGCTGTTGTTGCCGAGGCCAACCAAAACCACAAGGACACCCCCGACGCGAGTCAGGGTGCCTTGTACCTGTTGTCGACCGAACACCAACACCACCAAGACGTAGGTCTTGGTTGGTGGTGCGAACTAAACGACGCCGAGAGCCTTGTGGATCTCGGTTTGTATGGCGGTAGAGACAAACAACCCAAAAAAACCCTTTATTAATTTACCCACCATGGTTTTACATGTTTACTAATCTTGTTTAATTATTCCCATGATCACATGTTCATAAAAACATAAAAAGAATTAAAAAGAAAGGTTTTCGGATTACCAAAACGCGTGCAATGAATGGAGGATGAATACACGAACTCACTCCTAGAATTCTTAGCTAAAAATCAAACCAAACACCCTCTTGTGGTGATGATGCCGCCGGCCAAAGAGAGAGACAAGAGAGATTTAGGGTTTTTAGTTTTCTTGAAAATCTTCTGTGAATGAATTTTTACTATAATTGTTATTTAGTAAAAATAAGTTGTGGGCTGGGCCCCTCTCTTTCCTTGTGCCGCGGCTATGAGGGCCCACCAAGGGAAACCCGAAGCTTTTCTCGTGTCTATTTTATTACGTGTTTGTATGTTCGTGATTACGTGTTACGTTTAATTATTCATGTTATTATAATTACTTGTACGTAACGATATTTATCATATTAATAATATACGTAAATACTTAATTATATGTTCGTGATTCTTACGTTCATGATTTCATGTTCGTGATTATAATTATTATTATAATTATCGTGTATTAACATGTACTTAATACTTGTCATAAAATTATACGTACATAACTTCTAAAATTTCTAATCGTGACACGTGTTTATGCTATAAAAGGAAAGTTTTTAAATGTACGTACGTTACTAATTGTACTGTTCATGGTAAAAGCATGCGGGTTTTACAATCGTATTGGTTCTCTACTTCCGCAAGAAGGCACCAGCCAAGATATGCACAACTTTATTTTTTTAATACACAAAATGAAGCCAAGAACCGGATGTCTACTTTTCTAAACAACGAGACAGGTGATGAGGTGAACGCAACAATTATAGCAGACTTGAAATCCATGTTGGACAGATTAAGTCCTATTGCAAAAGCATTCCGAATGGCGCGCGATTGGTGCCATTCTCATGAATCTGTCAATTTTGAATTACACCTTCTTACTGACCAAAAATCTACAAAGCAATACAACACCCCAACTGTGTCTGAAGTAGCAGCGTTGATCACAAACGATTTTGGGGATGGTGAGCCTATTAGGGATATTGTTATCAATAGTAAACGTGAAGGCCCCAGAAGAATCTCAGAGTTACATCCATCCTACATGGCACTACAATATCCACTATTATTTCCCTATGGTGAAGACGATTTTCATGAGAAGATTCATTACTATAACAACTAGGGTGCACGAAAACAAAGATAGGATTTGTGACAATGAAAGAATACTACGCATACATTATTCAACAGCGTGCTAACCAAGGCAATACTTTGCTCAAAGGCGGGCGCCTTTTTCAACAATACTTGGTTGATGCTTTCACTTTTGTTGAGGAACAAAGACTCAAATGGTCGAGAAATAATAAAGATACCCTGCGAGTCGATATCTATCATAGTTTGAATGATGTCGTTACAAGAGGAGAACGAATGCATCCGGACTTTGAAGAAGAATAGTTTTGCTCTCAAGCTTCACGGGAGGCCCAAGATATATGATGCAAAATTATCAAGATGCGATGGCCTTATGCCAAACATACGACAATCCTGACCTATTTATAACTTTTACATCAAGTCCTAAATGGCCAGAAGTTGCGGAAATGTGGCTGATATTCCTGGACAAAAACCACACAATCGTCCGAAAGTTGGAACTCGAGTTTTTAAAATGAAACTCACGAAAATGTTAGATGATCTGACCAAAAAAGAAATTTTTGGCAAAACACGTGCAGGTAATATATTACTTCAAATGTTGAATCAATATGATACTTCCGCGATAAATACTAAATTGTGCTAATATGTTGAAATTATTTATGTTATTGAGTTTCAAAAGAGAGGACTCCCGCACGCACATATACTACTATGGCTTGCAGAAGAATGTAAATGCAAAACGGCAAGTCAACTTGACGATATCGTATCAGCTGAAATGCCATGCCCAAAACAGGATCCAGATGGATACAAAGTTGTCACAGATTTTATGCTGCATGGACCATGTTGTAAAGGTACGACATGTAACACTGAGGGATAGTGTTCAAAACGATACCCAAAGCAATTTAATGCGGAAACAATACTTGATGATGATGGTTACCCGGTTTACCGTCGAAGGGATTCAAAAGTTACTACTGTTAAATGAAAAGTCACATACACAAACCAAAATGTGGTGCCTCACAATCGATATCTGCTGCTCAAATATCGGGCCCACATCAATGTTGAATGGTGCAACAGGTCAAAATCAATTAAGTATTTATTCAAATACTTAAACAAAGGTCCGGATCGAGCTACAATTGTTGTTTAACATAACATTCAACGCAATGGTGAGGGTGAACCATATCAGGTAATGGTAGTTGATGAAATAAAATTTTATTTATGTTGTCGATATTTAGCTCCATGTGAAGCTGTATGGCGGCTATTCTCTTTTTATATTCACTATTCCTACCCATCTGTAATGAAGCTGAATTTTCATCTACTAGAGCAAAATGCAATAACATTGTGTGACTCCCAGAATTTACCAGCACTACTTCAACGAGAGGAAATTAAAACCACCATGCTCATAAAATGGTTTGAATTAAACAAACGAGATAAGGATGCTCGAAAACTGACGTACGCTGAAATTCTAGAACACTACGTGTGGCATGAACGGGAGAGGATGTGGAAACCTCGAAAGCAAAAAAAATGCATAGGCAGAATCTATTATTCAAACCCATCATCAGGAGAACGTTACTATCTCAGAATGTTGTTGAATGTTGTCATAGGACCTAAAACGTTTAAAAAAATGATGACAGTTCACAACACATTATATTCAACGTTCAAAGAAGCATGTTTTGCATACGTCCTTCTCAATGATGATAAGGAGTGGACACACGCTATACGAGAGGCTCGATTATGGGCATTAGCAACACAACTACGAGATTTATTTGTTACAACATTACTTTTTTGTGATGTGAGCAGACCTGTCAACTTTTGGGAAGAGAATTGGGAAGCATTGTTGGAAGATATTTTGTTGAACAAACAAAAACTTTACAAATATCATGATCTACAAATCTCAGAAAAACAAATTAAAAATTACTATTTAGTGGAGATTGAATCCCTGCTTAATCGAAATGGCCGATCATTAGCAGATTTCCAGGATATGCCGCGTCCGGATATAAGTTTGCTAACAACTATGGATAACCGTTTGATAAGAGAAATAATGAATTTTGATATGAAAGAAAGCAAAGTAGAGCATGATAAGCTTCATTCTCAATTAAATCCAGAGCAAAGGGCCATCTACGAAGAACTTATTGATTCTATAAGTAGAGAGAAGGGACAATTTTACTTCGTGTATGGACCTGGAGGAACAGGAAAGAATTTTTTATATAGGACACTCATATCAAGGTTACGATCAGAACGTAAAATTGTCCTTGTTGTTGCTTCTTCAGGTATCTAACTCCGATTTTTTTAATAAAATACTTTATACTACTTAAATGATAAATATCTATCGTGTTGTTCTGTAAGAAACTCAAAACTAATATGAGCTTTTAAATTGAGCCAGGGATTGCTTCATTTCTCCTACCGGGCGGGAGAACAACTGACAGAAGGTTCGTGATACCACTTAAATTAATGGAAAATAACACATGTGGTATCAAACAAAACACGCATTTGGAAAAATTAATGCAGTCTATGGAGTTGATTATTTAGGATGAAGCGCCTATGACTCAAAAGTATGCATTTTAGGCATTAGACAAGACACTGAAAGATATATTGGGGTTTCAGAATTAAGGAAAAAGAAATAAAATGTTTGGAGGAATAATAGTTTTATTAAGAGGCGATTTCAGGCAAATTTTACCCGTTATACCCAAAGCAAAAAGGCCTAAAGTAGTGCAAGCATGCATATACCAGTCAGTTTTATGGAATTCTTGAAAAGTGTTTACTCTTACACGCAGTATGCGAGTAAATGAATGTTCCTCATCAGGCGAGATAGATAGAAGCAAACAACAGTTCAATAAATGGGTTTTAGATGTAGGTGATGGGATTTTGCCAACAAAAAAAAAGAAGCAGAAGAAGAAGGAACGTGGATAGAAATTCCAGAGGATTTCATTCTCCAAGCTTCCAATTATCCTTTGGAACAGATTGTCAATCAATCTTATCCTGATTTTGAAGCTAGGAGAAGTGATGAAAAGTAAACTATATAAGAGAGCGTTCAATTCTAACCCCTCGAAATGATGATGCTGGCGAGATAAACAACTATATGTTAAAAAAGCTGCCAAGTGAGAGTGTTACTTACAATAGTGCTGATGAAGTGTGTAAGGGATCTACAGACACCTTATATCAACACCAACAATACCCTATCGAGTTTCTAAACTCTTTACAATTCCCAGGCATGCCACCTCATGAATTAAATTTGAAAAAAGATATGCCTATTATGCTTTTGCGTAATGTAAATCCAAGCATGGGATTATGCAATGGGACACGACTGATAATAACTGATTTGGGTCAATTTTTCAGTCGCGCCCAGATTCTTACGGGATCAAACGTGGGGGAAAGTGTTCTTATCCTAAGAATAACTCTCACATCTACGCAAAACCAGTGGCCATTTATAATGAAACGAAGGCAATTTCCTATCAAGCCTTGCTATGCGATGACTATAAACAAAAGTCAAGGGCAGTCACTCAACTATGTAGGTGTTTATTTACCCAGCCCTGTTTTTAGCCATGGTCAACTCTACGTAGCACTATCTAGAGTAACTTCACCAAAAGGACTAAAGATTTTAATGACTGAAGATGAAGATCATGAGCTAAAAAATCGAACACGAAACATCGTTTTCAAAGAAGCTTTTAAAAATCTATTATAATAGTTTGCTTATTGATAACAAACTGTATCCCGTAACATTTCAAATAAAATTATCTTCATTTTGAAAAAATTCATAGTTATATATTTGTCCATTTCTTTTAATTACATGTTGCTATTAGATAAATCAAATACAACCCTAATTTGAAAGAGGAAAAAACAAAAATTAGTTAAAGCTAAAAAGAAAACAAACATGTTTTAAACTTCTTCAATGATTCAATAAAAAAACCTGCAAAGAAAATACCTAATTTTATTTTCAAAAAAATAGAATTAAGAAAACTGATAAAGACGAAATAAAATAATAGATGCTCATTTTCAAAATATTAGATATAAGAAAATTAATAAAGAAGAAATGAAAGGATAGATGATGTTTTCAGTTAAATAAAACGACAGTTACATCTATCTAACGAAATAAATAAATTTAAGTAGGAATGTTTGTTTCCATGAATAATGTATAAGATGTTTGGAATAACAAATTAAAATCACAAGAACGACGGGATGTTTGGAACAACAAATAATACTTTCAATAATGATAATGCAAAAATTAAAATCACAAGAACACAATTTTTAAAACATAATTAGAAACAAGATTTCATATTCCATAATCATTACATAATTAGATTTCATATTTCATAACCATTCCAAGCTTACAAGTTCATACCCAAAAGACAAAAACATTGATTAAAAACAAAAGATTGCTACATAATCATTTTTTTAACAACCCCAAAAGAAACACTAAAGATAAAAGCTTAATCAGAAGGGTCCATCATCTGAGATTGAAATTGGAGGTCAGTCAAGCGAGTCCTAGACCTAGCCAACATTCCATTCAAAGCAGCAAGCTTCTCAGTTTCAGTATCACATAACTCCCTCAAATAAACTAAACTTTCCAAATCAACTTCAAGTTTTTCATCTTTATTTTCAAACTCAAAAATCATTAAACCAATCCTAACCAAATTATTCTTCACATTTTCAACTTGACCCCTCAACACAGTAGCGAAGATTTTCTCATTAACAAACATTTGATTAAAATAAAAACCCATGATTTTTCTAGTTTTAGTATGACCACAAATGTCCTTGATTTCTTTCAAAATCAAATCGGATGAAATTGGATTTGCCATTGATTAAAGAGAAGTTTAAGATGAATAACAAATTTATGGTTAAAAACAATACCTAATTAATGCGAATGTGCCCTTTCGTTAATCTTGGAATTGCCCTTTACTGTTGCAAATTGATAACGGAAACCTTTGGAGTCGTCTCGAACAAGCAGAATGTGTCAGTGTGTGCGTTTTTTATTTAAGCTAATGTTTGGTTTTGTGTATTTTTTACATAAATAAAATTTAAAACAACATTTGTTAAAACCCCTGTATTATATCATATTAACAGCCTAAACCCTTATAAAATACAAAGTTAACATAAATATTTAAAAGTAAAAAATTAAGTAAAAAATTTCGAAATACTAAATTAGATATACTAAATTAGAAATACTAAATTAGATATACCAAAATTTTACAATTTGTTTAATAGCAGCAAATATCATGCCCCCAAGAAGAGCAACCCACACCCCCTTAGTGCAACGCATGGGTTCCGGATGCCTCATTATTTATTAATTATCAAAGGAGTTAACCAAAGAGTAATTAATATCTTCCTTTCCAGGCCTCTTAATCCAATTCTGCTAAGATACAGTTCATTGATTAACAATTGTATTATGTTGATTCATCTTTGTTTTAAACCGATCTTGCTGCTATTAATTGTGAGGGGTATGGGCTTGGGATTTTCACTCCCTATATTCACTATGATCAGTTGGTTTACCAAAGTTTGGATTGACCTTTGATTTGATGTACGTACATTTTTTAATTGATTCGATGTTGTTCTTTTGATTGTTTTTTTATACGGTTTTGGTTAGGGTTCTTATCGCCCATATCCCTATTTTTTCTCTTTTTTGATCCTACTGATCTCCCTTCAATCTAAATATTGTGTTCATTTATTATGGCTAATTTCATATCTAAAGAGGATAACGTGATTCGTTATCCAAATCAATTTTTGTCACTAATTTCCTTGAGAATTTTGGGCCTCGAGATCTTTGGAGCCTTTGTCAGACTTACGGTAAGGTTGTTGATGTAATCATCCCTAATCGCAAATCAAAATCAGGTAAGAGTTTTTGGTTTTGTTTGCTTTATAAAGGTGGATGATATGGAACGTCTCATTAAAAATCTCCGTACTCTTTGGGTGGGTCGTTTCCACTTATACGTCAATGTTGTTCGTTACAAGCGACCTAGCAAACTTAAACCCAATTCTCCAGTGCATAATTCCTCCTCGGTTTCTTATAATCTTAAGGTGTCTTATGCGAATGTAGAAAATAACACCAAACCCTTCAATAGATATTATGTCCTAGATAACCCCTCGTTGGTACTCGATGATGATTGTGGAATTGTAGGAGATTTCTCCAGGCATGTGATGGGAAAGGTGAAAGGTTTTCATTCTATTAATAATATTAAGGTGATTTTTTATTAAAGAAGGTTTTGCGGTATTTAAATTTCATACCTAGGCGGTTTTTTGGTTATGATCAAGCTAGAGAATGTGGAGACGCAGCAAGAATTTTTATAGCACATTGGAGTTAAGTCGTGGTTCCAAGTGCTTCAGTTAGCTATGCTGGAGTTTGTCAGTAACGAACGAATTGTATTGGTGGATGTTGAAGGTATTTCTTTAAATGTATGGTCCTCATCCATGTTTCATAGAATTGGTAAAAGATGGGGAGATGTTATGGATGTTGAGGAGTCTACAGGACCGACTTATGCTCGCAAACGCTTTTGTATCAAAACTAACTTGGTCGACAATATTTTGGAATCTTTCAAAATCACATTTAAAGGCAAAAAGTTATTGGGTTTGACCCAAGGAGTTGTTCACTTGGTCTCCATGTTTTCTTGAATATGGACACGGTGCTCTCTGATGACGAGGAGGTTGATAGCCAAGATGTTAACAAAAAGTAGGGTATGGAAGATGAAAGTGACGAGGAAAGGGTACCTGATACAATTTTTGAAAAAGTTCTTCATTTTCAAAATATTACTTATGATGGCATTCATGTAGAGTAGGCGGATATTAAACAACAATCTGAGGAACCATTTGGTATTTATGATATGCTCAAGCAAACACTTAATACCAATGAAGGAGGTTCAACTTCTTCCCTACCTCACCCACCGGGGTAGACACCAGCTCCATCCCATCAGGAGAAGTCATTTGATGGATTTCAAAATCAGAATGATGTGTGTAAACCATCTTCTAATCAGGCCGACCCCCCCCCCCCCCCCCCCCCCCCCCCGGGTTTCGCAAAATCAAAATATGGGTAATCTATTGGAGAGTCTTCAGATGAGTTCTCTACTAATGTTCATTCTTGTAAAATAATAAGCAGAGGTTCCCTTTTGGACGTGTTGGAAGATATTATTAAGGTTGGTAACTCCATGGGCTATGACTTTGGAGGGATACGCAAACATATTGAACGTATTATTGGCTCATAAGGAGAGGCAGAAGGCTTTAAATGAAGTTTCTTTCTCTTAATATTCAAGGTCTTGGTCATAAGTCCAAAAAGGAGTGGATTAAGGAGTTGACTTTTAAACATAAGCTTAATTTTCTAGCTTTACAGGAGACAAAATTGGAATGTATTTCCATCATGGATATTCGATTTATGTGGGGTAACTCAAATTTTCAATACGCTTCTATCGAATCGGTAGGCTCTTCCGGAGGTATTTTTTGGAACAATCTATTTTCAAGAAAGAAGGGGTCACGATTTCTGATAATTTTATTGCGTTATATGGAACATGGACTCCTACAAATACTAAGATTTTAATTATTGTGATTTGTGCTCCACAATCTCCTAGTCTTAAACATTTACTTTGGGATTGTATTTCAGTTTTGATTAATAGATGGGATGGCGAGAGTATTGTCTTGGGGGATTTTAACGAACTAAGATCCGAGGAATAAAGTTTTGGGTCTATCTTTAGTCCATCTTGTGCTCATTCTTTTAAGCATTTTATTGCTTCCTCGGGGCTTGTAGACGTCAAGATAGAGGGTTACTCTTTCACATGGTCACATCCTTCGGCTTCAAAAATGAGCAAGTTAGATCGTTTCTAGGTTTAGGATGGTATTTTTTCCATTTTTCCATCCGTCTATATTGTTTGTCTTGATCAACACTTGTCTGATCATAGGCCTATCATTCTTAAAGAGATACAAGCTGATTTTTGACCGATTCCTTTTCGCATGTATCACTCATGGTTCAACAGAGAGGGTTTTGATGATATGGTTCGTAGTACCTGGCAATCCTTTTCTCATAATGATTCAAATCGGCTTATTAGATTCAAGAAAAAGCTACAAGATTTGAAGAATGTTATTCGGGTTTGGATTAGAGACACGAATAGTTCGAAGGAGGGGGGCTAAAAAGATTCTTTTAAATCAATTGGTGGAGATTGATCTAGATATGGATAATGGGGTTGTTTCTGATGATCTTCTTCTTAAACGGTTAGAGTTATCTAACAAATTGTTTGATGCTAAACAATTGGACATTAAAGATGTGGCTCAAAAAGCGAAAGTGAAATGGGCAATTGATGGGGATGAAAACTAGAATTTTTTTCATGGCATCATAAATAAAAGGTACGCTCAGTTGGCCATCCGAGGCATTTCTGATAATGGTGTTTGGCATACTGATCCGGCTTCAGTAAAACTTTCGTTCTTCAATCACTTCGCTAATAGATTTAAACATCCAATCGATACCCGGTTCAAACTTAATATGGAGTATCCTAATCGTTTAAATCCTGATCAAGTTGAGGACCTAGATAAACCGATCTCAGTTGATGAAATTAAAGACGTGGTTTGGATTGTGGCGAGAACAAGTCGCCTGGCCCGAACGGATATACTTTTGAATTCTTTAGACACTTTTGGGACTTCATTAGTACTGATCTATGCGCGACTATTACTTATTTCTTCGATATTGGCAGCTTCCCGAGAGGTGGTAATTCGTCCTTCATCGCCTTAATTCCCAAAGTGTTGGACGCAAATTTGGTAAATGATCTTCGGCCAATTAGCTTAATCGGTAGTGTTTATAAAGTGGTTACTAGGATTCTTGCTAAACGATTATCGACTATTATTGTGAGTCCTGTATCATACACACAGTCTACTTTTTTCAAGAATACGTAAATCCTTGATGGGACTTTTATTTTAAACAAGGACCTAGCTTGGTGCAAATCTAAAAAGAAGCAAGCGTTAATTTTAAACTGGATTTTTCCAAGGCGTATGACTCTGTTGGATGGGATTTTCTCATTGATGCTCTCTAGTCTTTTGGTTTTAGCTCCAAATGGTGTTCTTGGATTCTTATTAATGGGAGTCCTACCATGGAGTTTCCGATTGCCTGTGGCCTTAAACATGGTGTGTAAAACCCGCCTTAAAAGTCCACGAACATTATTTACGAACAATCACAACTTTAATTTAAACGTTTCGTAACTATTATTCAGATAATAAATAACAGTATAAATTCAGATATTACGAGAATATTATTTATTCAGGAAATAAATAATTCACGTCAGAATATATTCACGAGGATCAATGTACGAACATGTACGCAACGTTTACAGTCTCAGTTTTAGTTAAAATCGTGACGTGATTAAATATTCAGAAAATAATTATTACTAGTAAATAATTATATACCAGCTATTCAGTATTACGTAAGTGTTGCAGTTATTATTTTATTCATTCAGGAAAATAAATAAATACATGACGGATTTATAACGAACACGCAAATTAAACGTTACGAAACGAAAAGAAAACAATAGTGTATATGTGTAAATGGGTTGCGGTGTTATTACAAAAAGAAAGGAGAATGGGGTGAGGCCTATTTCTTTGTCTAGACCGGTTTAAAAAAAAAGGACGGGGAGTGTTTTATACTTAGACATGCAACATGAAATAAAACCCTAGTAGTAAAAAAAGGAGAGCCGTCGTTTTCTTTTGTTTCCTTCTCTGTCTTCTTCCTGCCGACGAACAAACAACAAGAAACAGGAATCATTCACGAATTTAGTTCAAGAATCGAGATTGAATGTAATTGATCCCTGTCACGCAAATCAAGTATCCGTGAAGTTGGAGTCGACCCTTAAGCTTTCATTCTTATTTCATTACTGGACACGAGGTACGGATTTCCCGTCCTTCAGTAAGGACTTCTTTCTATGCATGATTAGAATTCCCCGTCTGCAGCCAAATGTTTTTCCTAGTATATGTTTTAAGCTTATCAATAATCATTTTAATAACTAAATATATTGCCTGAGCTTTATATACAATCATGACCAGTTTTTGTACTAGTTACGGAGGTACCGTATCCATGAAACTAGAGGCGTCGGTGTCATGACTCCTCTACGAGGGAGTGATTTCACGCAGCATCCCATTTATTTCAGCTTGGCCATTTATCAGTATTATCAGCGGGGCGTATGGGTGCATCCTAGGCTATCAGTTTAAAGTTATCAGGTGAATGTGGTGTGTGCTCTACATCATTCACATTGGATTTTATCCCTCCACCCAGCACATTATTTAGAGGTCACCCCTCTACAGCTTGACGAGGTCACCCCTCCAGTTATTCATGCAACAGTTGTTACAGCACATGACCTATATAAGCTCTTGGCAATTAAAATACAATAAATGCATGTTTTTCAGATTTTGTAGATAACAGTTCAGCTTTATTATTTATTAATCAGACTTTTTAGATTATACACAGATTTCCGTTGTAACTTTACTTACTAGTCTTACAGCTTCAGTATTTTATCATTTGTTTCATTTCAGTATTTCTTATCATGCTTTATATCCGTTCATTGGGCGTTATGCTCAGCCGTAGTTCCTTTCATGTTCTAACGGCAGGTACACCAGGATGCTCTTAGGATTCTAAGAGCATGTGTGTTTGGATGGAAGCTATCCAGACTTCTTACTTTATGCACTTGTTACATTATTCTACTTATTTGGACTTTGTTTCGTCCTTTCCTTCAGTATTTACTTTTCATGTTTTGAGCTAATGTTTGGATTACCGATGTTTGATTCCGGTATTTCCTTTATGGTCAGTTAATGTTTTAGGACATTTACCTTATGCTTTGATGACACGCCATAAATACACGTAACGGTCCACTTATCCAAGTGGGGTGTTACATTTATGGTATCAGAGCTGTAGGTTCGACTTGTAGGCTCTAAAACTTGACCTATAACTGGTGGGTAGTCACCAGGAATTTCTTAGATTTTGGCGTTGTTATCTTTCATATTTATCATGCATTTACCATTCAGTTTTCTTTAGTTAGCAGTCAGTCTTCTTAAAGTTTTGACTAAGTAAAAGGTTGGTACATGACTGGCCATATTTAGTCGCATGTGCTTTTCTGCAAATTTTCATTTTGGTGAACCGACACATAGGCGTTCACCCTTGCCCGTTCAGATTTTGTATTGGTAAACCGACCCGTAGGCGTTTACCCTTACTCTTGACAGATTCATTTTTCAGTCGAATGTTATTAGGTGAATTGAACCATATGCGTTCACTATTTCTCAAGTCATAGTTCATGCTTTTCAGTCGAATGTTGTTTTGTGAACCGTTCCATAGTTGTTTACCTTTGTCATATCATGACATTTTATAAAATTTTGACAAGTATGGATTGGACTACAGCCAACCATATTTAGTCCCAGATTGTAAATTTCTATACATGACAGTTCTCGTGAAATTTTGACAAGTATGGATCGAACCAGAATCGTCCATACTTAGTCACATGTTTTCTTCTTTAAATTTTGTGGATTGAATCATAGCCGTCCACATCAGTTGATGTTAAACTTCAGTTGATTATACTTTTATGTTCTTTGTAACAATCAAGTTTTCATACCCCCACGTGGACGTCGTTTTCATGCTGATTAAGTTCTTGTCTCCATATGAGGATTACGTTTTCAGCAAGGTGATTATGTCTTCATGCTAAGATACAGAAGGGCTACAGTAAAAAAAATCTTGTTTTCATAATAAATCATGTCTGGTCTTCACCAGTCATGTCTTCATACTGACCATTGTTGCAATTCTGTTTAATCATATTCTTGAACCTCTATACAATCAGCATTAAGTCTATACAGGAATTACCAAGCTATCATGTTACCTATTTCAGTTCAGTTTACTACCGTTTAAATCAGTTTATCTTTTGATCATGTCAGAAAATTGACACCAGTATCGATCATCCCATAAAATTTCCACCAGTGCCATGTACATTATTCCTTATGTACCCCATGTACAGTGTCCCAGTTATACTCCATGTACAGTATTGCATGTGTATACCACGTATAGTGTCTCAGATATGCTCCATGTGCAGTATTCATTTTTACTTCATGTACAGTAGTCCAGGTCTACTCCATGTACCCTACTCCATGGATATTGCTAATCGATCATCAATCATCTCAGGCGTTTCCACTTGTCGATATTCTACAGATGCTGATGTTGTTTATACTATGAAGACTCTTCAAAAAAAGGACGAAAATTACAAATTTGAAATTCCTGACAAGAATATAATTCAACCATCAGACGCTACCATACATTCCATGCTTTTACTTCCTCGGTTAAGATGTCACACGTCACACAACCATATTTTCATTTAGAAAAGTGGGAACCGGTACCCAGCCGGCCATTCAACAGAAATAGTTACATGAATCACGGTCATGATAATGACCGTCATAAAATTTACAGACAAAGCAGTAGTGACAACCACCGTGCTAATAATTAATCAGTCAGTAATCATCGGAACTCCGGAACGGACGTGACCAGAAATACAGAGGTCAGCAGTTTAACCGGTCCGCCAACCCTAACAGTTACCAGAAACTCTTAACCTTATTCAGACTCACCTACTAAAAACACATGTCAAGACATCAGTCAAGACACAGGTCCTAAGTATCATTTTGGTAGACATATGACAGGATACCAGTCATGATACATGTCATACTAATATCTTCTCAATGCACGATTCAAGACTCATAATTCCAGTATGCCTACTCAACCAGGTCCTCAAGAATTCAGGGTACCCTCCAAAGGGGTATACCGTTTTGTTATACCACGCATAAATCAGACCCTTACAATTTAGTTACCGCTACTGGGTATTATTCAGGTTAGACACACAGTATTCATTCTATGAGATTACAGACTAACACATTCACTGAAAGTCATCACGTTCACTTTACGTATTCCTATGTCAGCTTTATCTTAAATCTGATATTTACCTACCTCCCAGCCAGAAAAGACTCCGCAATACCACCCATATTTATAAAGGTTTTTCTTTTCAGTTAACAATGAGATCCGTCTTAATAATTCCTAAATATATTCATTATGTTTGCTGCCGAAAAATCAGTACAAATTGTTTGTGCCTTACAAGCGCGTGACTTATCAGTCCATAGCTACAAAGACTTTCTAGCCACCAGTTAAAATCCACTTGTTAAGTTCTTAAAATTTATGATCAGCATATTTTCCTTCTTCAGCATTTCCAGAAGTAATTGAGAAGATGTTCAAGAAATTCCTTCCTAACCACGAGACAGAATTTAACATCAAGCTTGTCTCAAGAACAGAACCTGTTTTCAAAACTCTTTATTCTAGGGATTCAGCTAAGTTAAAAGAGTTACAACAATTGTTGCAAGAGTTACCGAAACGAGGCTATATTCGCCCTAACGCACCACCAAGAAGTGTACCGTTTCTGTCTATCAGAAAGAAAGCCGGGTAACATGATATCATATATCGATTACCGAAAATTTACAAGATCTCCATTCATAAACGATACTCATTCCACGAATAGAAGGTTACCTGACCTGCTACAGTGTCTTAAATATTTTCTAGAACAATTCGTGACCATGCCACCAACCGTGGTGAAAGAAGAACATGATGTTTGTCAAATTGCTATTGAACACGCTATAGTCTCTCTAAAAACTTTGACCTATACGTTTGAGCTCCCTAATGCCCAGCTATAGTATGAAATTTATGAATAAATTTTTTTTATGACTTCACAGATAAAATCGTCAGTATGTTCTTTGATAACATCCTCATCTCCTAAATTCTGGAGAAAAACATGATAAATCTTTTCACGATCCTGCAGATTTTCTTATAGGTGAAAATTATATACGCACTTTTCTAGATGTGAGTTCCAGATGAACAAGGTGGCATTTCTAAGCCACCCTATTTCAGCACAAGAAATTTCAGACAGTCCTGCGAAGATGAAGGCCATCAACAGATGGTCAAGATCGACGCCTGTGACTAAAGTACAAAATTTTCTAGAACTCAGTTGACTGATACCACAGAAATTACGAAAAGTTCCCACGATTAGCCTTCTATGGCTAAGCTTACGCATAAAGGAAATGACCTACACTAAAATTTTGTATCACATAAGATCATACTCTAGGATAGATCTATCTTACCCAGACTCAAAATTCTTTCATGACTATTCACCCAGATTCCACCAGCATGTACCATAATCCCAGGAAGAATTTTAATAGAAGCAGTATAACACAATTGATGCAGCTATGTTCATATTTGGATGCCTGACATACCTCAGGTTCAAGATAGGACACCGACATGCTAATGAGTTATTACAACCATTAGAAATTTCTGAACAGAAATGAGATAAGATTCCATGGAGGTTATTGTCAATTATCACAGACTCAGACGAAGCATGATGCTATCTAAGTCGTTATTAACCAGTTAACCCAGCCTACACATCTTCTTTTATCCGAAATGATTACGCAGTAGCGGACCTGCAAAAAAATTCAGCAATAAATCGTACGATTTCAAGGTATTCCATCGACCATCATATCAGACAGAATTCATGTTCACGTTCACGTTTATTTTCACTTTCACATTACGTCTCATTCGCAGTATGATGCTATTTCAGTTCATGTTTTGTGCTATCTCATGATTTAAATTCACGATACGCATACATGACGTCGTTCACGTTCAGGTTCGTGTTCTATCTCAGTGTATACGCTCCAAGTCTTGTACCGAATTTGGCTACAGAAGCTTTGAGAAAACCATACTCAAGTTGAGCATAACTTTTCCATACCCAGGCAGACGTTTCACATCTCAAGATGTATCGTTTGGCATTCCTTCCTCAGTCAACATACGTTCATGATATGTTCTAGTATTACGTTCACGGTATGTTTCACGTATCACTTTCATGGTATACTTCATGCACAACGTTTCACATATAATCGCGAACCACGTTTACAATTTCTCACGTAGCACGTTCACAATTGTTCACGTAGTTCGTTCCTATATATTTTCAGCAGCTTATTCAGATATATAAATGTTAACTTTTCAGGACATTTGTACGTACTACTTCATGTATCTTACATGTTATGGCTTTTCATTCTATCAGATTCAGAAAATCCATCATCAGTATGGAACCAGAAACTTTTCAGCATCGTCAGGACAGGGTCATCGAAACCAAGATTTTCATTGTTCTTGGATCTTTGAAGGAGTCATTTCGAGCGGGATGCCACTCGAGACGGATGAGTCCATCCGGACCTCTCATCCTTTTTCCTTTAATACATCGCTTAAGCTCTTTCAGTCATGTTATGTGCCATGTTCTCTTTAGTCAGGTCACGCTATATCCCTTTAGCAACATTATGTTCTATTCGAGGCCGAATTATCCTTTCAGCTTACATGTCTTTTCAGCTTACGGGTTCTTTCAGTTCTTATAAACTACATCAGCTTATTATCCTTAATTCGAGGACGAATTTCTCCTTTTTAGAGGGGAAGAATTGTAAAACCACAGCATTATCGCATTCTTAATTCGGGGACGAATTATTTTCTTTAGAGGGGGAGAATTGTAAACCCCCCTTAAAAGTCCACGAACATTAATTACGAACAATCACAACTTTAATTTAAACGTTTCATAACTATTATTATTCAGATAATAAATAACAGTATAAATTCAGATATTACGCGAATATTATTTATTCAGGAAATAAATAATTCACGTCAGAATATATTCACGATGATTAATGTACGAACACGTACGCAATGTTTACAGTCTCAGTTTTAGTTAAAATCGTGACGTGATTAAATATTCAGAAAATAATTATTACTAGTAAATAATTATATACTAGCTATTCAGTATTACGTAAGTGTTGCAGTTATTATTTTATTCATTCAGGAAAATAAATAAATACATGACGGATTTAAACACGAAAACGCAAGTTAAACATTAACGAAACGAAACGAAAACAATAGTGTATATGTGTAAATGGGTTGCGGTGTTATTACAAAAAGAAAGGAGAATGGGCTGAGGCCCATTTAGACCGATTTAACAAAAAAGAAAGGACGGAGAGTGTTTTATACTTAGACATGCAACATAAAGTAAAACCCTAGTAGTAAAAAAAGGAGAGCCGTCGTTTTCTTTTGTATCCTTCTCTGTCTTCTTCCTGCCGACGAACAAACAACAAGAAACATGAATCATTCACGAATTTAGTTCAAGGATCGAGATTGAATGTAATTGATCCCTGTCACGCAAATCAAGTATCCATGAAGTTGGAGTCGACCCTTCATCTTTCATTCTTATTTCATTACTGGACACGAGGTACGGATTTCCCGTCCTTCAGTAAGGACTTCTTTCTATGCATGATTAGAATTCCCCTGTCTGCAGCCAAATTTTTTTCCCAGTATATGTTTTAAGCTTATCAGTAATCATTTTAATAACTAAATAAATTGCCTGAGCTTTATATACAAGCATGACCAGTTTATGTACTAGTTATGGAGGTACCTTAACCATGACACTAGAGGCACCGGTGTCATGACTCCTCTACGAGGGAGTGATTTCTCGCAGCATCCCATTTATTTTAGCTTGGCCATTTATTAGTATTATCAGCGGGAATTATGGGTGCATCCTAGGCTATCAGTTTACAGTTATCAGGTAAATGTGATATGTGCTCTACATCCTTCACATTGGAGTTGATCCCTCCACCCAGCACATTATTTAGAGGTCACCCCTCTACAGCATGACGAGGTCACCCCTCCAGTTATTCATGCAACAGTTGTTACAGCACATGACCTATATAAGCTCTTGGCATTTAAAATACAGTAAATGCATGTTTTCATATTTAACAGATAATAGTTCAGCTTTATTATTTATAAATCAGACTTTTCATATTATACACAGATTTTCGTTGCAACTTTACTTACCAGTCTTACAGCTTCAGTATTTTATCATCTGTTTCATTTCAGTATTTCTTATCATGCTTTATATCCGTTCATTGGGTGTTATGCTCAGCCGTAGTTCCTTTCATGTTCTAACGGCAGGTACACCAGGACGTTCTTAGGATTTACTTTTCATGTTTTGAGCTTATTTGGACATTGTTTAGTCCTTTCCTTCAGTATTTACTTTTCATGTTTTGAGCTTATGTTTAGATTACCGATGTTTGATTCCGGTATTTCCTTTATGGTCAGTTAATGTTTAGGACATTTACCTTATGCTTTGATGACACGCCATAAATACACGTAACGATCCACTTATCCAAGTGGGGTGTTACATGGTGATCCTTTGGCGTCTCTACTTTTCATCTTGGTTATGGAAACCCTTCATATTTTGGTTACTAGAGCGACTAACGAAGGTGTCTTCAAAGGCCTTCACATTCGTGATTCAGTGGTTATCTCTCATTTGTTCTACGCGGATGATGCCGTTTTTATAGGAGAATGGTCAGACGAAAAACTGAGGAACCTAATAAGAATTCTCAATTGCTTCCAGCTTGCTTTGGGTTTGAAGTTAAGTATTCTTAAAAGCCAAGTAATGGGTGTTGGTGTTCCTCCGGAGGCTGTTAATCACGGAGCTTCAACTATCAGATCTTCAATCATGAATCATCCTTTTAAATATCTTGACATTACTGTGGGAGATCATATTTCTCGTCACTCGACTTGGTCTAACGTAATTCAGGAAGTCCGATCTAGACTTTCAAAGTGGAAAGCCAAAACCATTTTTATTGGTGGTAGATTGACGCTCCTCAAAGCGGTTTTAGGTTCTGTTCCGTTATACTTTATGTCCATATATAAAGCCTCTAAAGGAGTTCTTCACGAGTTGGAAAATAATAAATTTTTCTTAGGTACGGATTCTTGTGACAAGAGAATTAGTTGGGTAGCTTGGGATAGAGTGTTGGCGTCTAAGCATAAGGGAGGTCTTGGCATATCGAGTTATTTTTTCCTTAATTGAGGCCTTCTACTCAAATGGGTATGGTGGTTCTTTTCACAAGATGGTTCTTTATGGTCCCAAGTTATTTGTGCTATATATGGGTCTTTCTTAGAGGAACACTCTCGTAAATTCCTTTCATGTTGGAACTCCATCCTACGAGAGGTATGTTTTCTGTCTTTGAAAGGTTTTAATTTTATGTCTTATTGCAAGATTCGAGTGGGGGATGTCATTTCCACTAGATTTTGGCTTGATACTTGGCTTCTGGATCAGCCTCTTAGTATGAAATTTCTGCGTATTTTTGCCTTAGAGAATGAAAAATTAGTTTCTATAGCCATCAAAAGAGGTGCTCCTTCTCTCAACGATTCTTTTAAAAGACAGGTGCGGGGTGGTGTTGAAAGTCAGCAATGGTCGAAGTTGTTTTCTTTATACGGATCGTTTATTTTTTCTTCTTCCGTAGATCGTTGGATTTGTGACCTAAATGGTGAAGGTATGTTTTGTGTGAAAGACATCTATCTGACCCTTGATGACTTGTTTCTACCTTCTTCAAGCAAGGTTACTGAATGGGTGAATTGTGTCCCGATCAAGGTAAATGTTTTTGCGTGGCCTGCTCGTCTTGACAGGTTTCCGACTAGAGTGAATCTTGCTAATAGAGGAATCTTGTTGGACTCTGTTTCATGTCAGTTATGTGGCTTTTCTCAGAAAATGTTCAGCATGTGTTTTTCCAATGTGAGTTTGTTAGTTCTTCGTCAGGAAAATATGCAAATGGTAGAATATGAACTGGACGGATGCCAAGTCTTTTGCCGATTAGAATTCTTGGTTTGCGGGTATTCAGATGTTGGGCAAGACTAAAAAATTGTTGGAAGGACTTTTCCTTATTGCATGGTGGTATGTCTGGTCTTTCCGCATTAAGTTGATATATGATGTTTCGGTCCCGAAGTGTGTCATGGTGTTTGATGATATTTTCTTGGTTTCATTTCTTTAGTGTGTTAAACGTTGTTCTAGTTCTATTTCTCAGGATTTTTGGTTTAACAACTCGTATTTAATTTCCTTGTAATTTTTCTAGCATCTTGCTAGTTTGCTTAATAAAGTTGTTGTTCAAAAAAATATATTCTCTTCGTTCTATAATTATTATCTACACATAAAAAGATATTTAAAAAAAACATTATTGTTACATTTTTTATATAAAATCCTAGGTTTACTTTAAGTAAAAAATCATTTAATTTTTTTAATAATAATTTAAATTGATAGTAATATATTAAATTCAAAGATGAATTTCATATCTAATTTTGAAGTAGACAATTATTTTATAATAGATGTAATATTTATAAAAATAAACATTGTTGATATTAATAGATCTTAATTTATAGGTGGCTTGGTCGAATAAATATATAAATTTAGAAGTAAACAATTATTTTATGATGGATGTGATATTAAAAAAATGAACTTTGTTAATTTTAATAGATCTTAATTTATTGGTGGCTTGCTTAAATAAATATTACAACAAAAGGATGTATTTAATATGTTATAGACTATTAGTTGTGTTGGTGATTATGTTTGTACAAAGGTAAAAGCTATGTATTATCCACGAATTTTTCATTTTGTCCATGATTAACAAATGAACTCTATTAAATACCAGATTACCCAATGTATTTACATTTTTGTGTCAAAAATCACCCTTTTGACAACCAGGTACTGGGTATAATATCCATGTCATTTTTTTTCCACGTTCCAAAGAAAGAAAAAGGTGATGAGGTGGCGAAATTGGATGATGTGTCAAAATATGATTGGACAAAAACGAAATTGGATGATGTGTCAAAAGATGATTAAACAATGGTAGTCTGGGAAAAGACCAGATCAGACCATCTCCGAACCTTGGTGGTTGGACGGATCTAGTTTCTAAATGTAACAATGGTGGTTGGAAAAGAGCAGATCAGACGACCATGATTGTAGGTATTTTACACACTTTTAGGAAAAAGGCGTAAATGCGGTAAGTATTAAGTGTCGATTAATGAAAATCAAGAACTAATGACCCAATGGTGTGAAAAGTTCGTTTCCCAAGGAGGTTTATTGTGTGTGAATAACTTGTAATGATTTTGGATTAATATTGAGAAAGAAAAAGATGAGAAGAGAGAATGACGGATATGTTAAAATTAAACTACGACGACGAAACGTAAAACCGTAAAAATAGACAAAATAAAAACTTGCACTAAATATTCTCAAAAAATTACAAAAAATAACTAAAAATCCAATTAGGGTTTACAAATGATCAAAACTTTTTCAAACCTTTTATTTAGTTAAATATTAATTTTTTAATGCTAATTAAATCGCTAAAAATCAAATTAATTAATAAAAATCCCAAATAAAGATTTTTCATTTGTAAAACTCTAAAATGACTTAATTAAACTAAAAATAATTTTTCCAAATTTTTAAAACTTTTAAGGCTATTTAAAATGAATTAAACAAAAATAAAAAATTAAAATAATATTAAAAATTCAAAAATTATAAAAATTTATAAAAACTTGCAAACTAGTTTATTTTATACTAATTAAACAGAAAATGAAAGTGAAATTACCAAAATACCCCTATTGGGCCCCCAAATAGGCTAAAAACAAAAACAGCAAGTTAATGGGCTTTTTAGCCCAATAAAATTCAAACTCAACCAAATAAACCAAAAATCCTCAGTCTGACTCAAAATTCAATTTTAAGCATAAAAGTCTAAGGCCCAAAAGCTGAAAGTGAGCTTATCACAGCTTAAATGACCAACAGCTAATTCTTAATGGGCCAATAAGCCCATTAAGCTATAAGATAATGCCATAAGCTCTGCTTAAACACACAACCTTCTATTGAGATTCTAAACCCTTTTGCAAAAAGATATTTTGAAAAAGCTCAAGTAATAAGCCAGAATCTTGAAAAGAACTTTTTCTCAAAACAACAAAATAGTCGGGTTAGAGATCTAGAGGGTTTCAAAAGCTGATTCTTTTTGCAAAAGCTCACAAATAGCTTAACTACGAATAATCAAAAAGAAAAATCACAAAAAGTCAAATAGAATAAGTTGTAGAAGCAAATAAGCTGGCTGAAAAAGCCAAATAAGCTAGTTTCCTAGCAAAAGCTAGTTTCCTAGCAAAAGCTTAACCAAATGAGTTGAAACCTTTCAATATTAATAATAAGCTGAGAAAAATGACACCTATAGCAAAAACCAAGTTGTTGCATGTACCAAAAAGAAGAACTGAAAAATAAGCCAAAATGTGCTTATTTAACCAAAATTCAAAGTGTTCCAAACTTAACCAAATTGCCAGGACTTGTTATAGAGCTTGTTATGAGCAACTTTTGTGAAGGAATAAAGGCTGAATACTTTTGAATCAAGAGGCCAGTTAGCCAAATGATTTCAGTTTTGGTACAAATATGGCCAATAAGCCAGTTGGCTTATAAGCACTCAAACAGGCAATCCAAATAGCCAAATAAGTTCACAAGCAGCACAATAACAAAAGAAAAGCAACCAAATAGCAGGGCAAGCATTAAACAATCAAATGCAAGGCATAATAGAGGTGGTCACTTTGCTGATGCAAATGACCACTTCAGCCAACTTCTATAAGCCCTGGCTCACACAATAAAACACCAAATTCAACAAACAGATATAGCATAGATAGCTTATCACATAAACTCTTCCCAAACCAAAAATCAGAATCTGAATCCAACAAACAAATATTTTATAGCTTCTGATGTGTTTGACCAAATTCAAACCAATTTTTGCAGATTTTTCCAAAACTTGCAAACTCTTTTCCAAAACTTAAGAGACTTATCCAATGACCAAAACAGGTAAGAAATAGCTTGTTTAGTGTATAAAAAAACCCAAAGAACCAAGGGCACAAGGCCACAAGGCCTTTTGATCCCAAAATCCAAACAGACTTGTTTTAGTCCTATTTCAAACAAACTTTTGATTTTTACAAACAACCTACTGATTTTATGATCCTAATATCTCAACTAGATGACAACTAGCAGATCTAAACAAAAAACTTGCAGTAAAAAACATAAGAACAAAAAATCACATGGCATCAACACATAGCAGATTTGAAACAAAAATTATAAAAGAGAGAAAGGGATAGAGAGTGAACCTATCCTCCACAACTTCCTAGGAGGATCAGTAATGCTCCTTGGACCACTCTCAACAGCTAGAGATTGACGAAGGTACTTGGACAAGGAAGATGATATTAAACCTTGGCTGATGGTTCAAAGCAGAACCTCAAGGCCTTGATTCTTCAACACAGTGAACAAACAATCCAACCAAAGGTTGATAAACCTTCACAAGATTGGTGTCAACAAGCTTGCAAGAGCTTATAGCTTTTGGTTGGGGTTAGATCAGTCAAAAATAACGAAACAGAACCAAGGATTTGAAAATTTTTCAAACTTGAAAACCTTTTCAAAACTAAACGTGCTTCAATCCAAAGATCAAAACACCTTCAAAACATAAAATGGAACTCAGCTTCACTCTTAAACAGCACCAACTTTCAAAAACATAAAAAGGAATTACAATTTTTTCAAAATATCAAACTTTTATAAATTTTAAAAAGGAATTACAATGTTTAAGAGAAAAACTGGAACAAAGGCTCTCTCACAGGTTGAGGAGTCCTTATATAGGACTAAAGGACTATTCTAGAATGCTGAAATACATGAAACCCTAGCTAAGAATTCTCAAAAATACCCTTGAGTCGTTTGTTGTTGATGAGATGTCCAAAATGATCTTGAGCGTTCCTTTTTGCCTTTGGGACCAAGTATGAGCTGAGGGTTGTTGATTTTGCCACATAGGATTACTTGTTCTTTGGCAATACTTGTAAACTATGTTTATTCAGCCCAAAAAAAGATTTCCCTTTGTTAAATAACTTTCCAAATTCACACTTTGGCCACAAAACTTTGTATCAAAGGTTATAAGGACTTGTTTTGAACATTTTTGGATATTTCAAGGGCTGATCTTGTATTTTCTTGAACTTTGAAGGTCTTCATTGTATGTTTGACATATTGTAGGAACATTGTTAACATTTCTTTAATCTCGAGGGACTAACCTTGCCAAATCTTCAAAGTTGAGGGACCTTTTGGTCATTTTGAAAAACTTAAGGGACCAAACTTATAATTTTTAATATACGAGGTTATTAAGTGTCATTTCTTCTTTGATGAAGGATAATTCTTGAACATCTTCAATACTTCAAGGTCTTTTCTTTGAGAAATCATAAACTAGGGCCCGGTTCATTGTGCAGCTTCGTTTCTCGTGTTCGTTTTTCCTTGTTTCTTGTGATATTTTGTCTTTTTCACGATATTCATACCTAAAATACACAAGTCAACAAACACAAGCATATATATGGTATTTTGATGACATTTTATGCATATAAAGCCCGAAAAGAACGATGAGATCATGTATAAATGTCATATCATCACTCCCCCATACTAAACCATTGCCGTGGCCTCACGCAATGTTAGAATAAAGTATCTAAGCATCTCCAAAATTCAATTTTATTACCCTTTATTGAAAAGTAAAACTTGCTACAATACTACGAAGATATGTAAATACATAATGTATGATATTCATCACGAATGTGACTTTTAGGGTCAATGAATAAAAACAAGTGAATGTATTATAAAGTAAGTTCGTCATCCTTGATTGTCATACATTCCATGCTAAGTGCAAAAACGAGATCATTGTTGGTACAAGTCACAATGCTAACACTACTCATACGTCCAAACTGTGTAATACTTTTTCTCCCCGCATCCCTAGTTATTAGGAAAAGAAAAGGTATCTAGACTTTTTGTAACTATTTTTCATGGATCACAAGTGATTCATATTGACTTATTTGGGTATTTATTAGTCCGAAAATAAAGTAGCACGATTTAATCGATACTTAGCTAAAGAACAAAATCTTTTAAAACGGCTTGTCGTAATCTCCTTAAGTTCATATCTTGGCATAACTAGTTTCACGATTTAAGACCTTTCTCGGACCGATATCCGGCATGTACTTCATACTTCGAATCTTCGGAAGACGTTCTTGAAATTAAGGTCTTCTATTCCTATTTTTGGAATTTCTTCACTTGACGTTTATGAGAGATTCTTCATACTTAGACCACGACTTCATCATTTTTTTCGATCTTAATTTTGGATTTTGATATACAACGATCCGCCTCCTTTTAGGACTTGGATATATTTATCCTCATACCTTGGCTTAAAAATGCGCGCATCATTGCGCAAATTGCACGCATCAATGCGTTGCATTCAGAATTTCGCATCAAGGTGCCTAATGCATTGCCATTCCAGAATGCCTTCGCATTAAGACGCAATTTATCGCATTTGTGTAATGCTAGCAATGGTAGCAATTGTCGCAATCTAATACTTCGGTCATTTTTGTAAAATTTTAACCATTTAAAAGAAACCTACATATTTTAATGGATTTTTTAAATGTAAGACTTGTTAGAAAAATATCTAAAACAAAGACAATAAGAAATGTATTGTATCTTGCATTTTGCTAAGTGTTTTTTTGTCAAGTTTTAGTGTCAATTTATTTGTTTTACAAGGGATTCTAGGCCTAGTTTCAATATTCTAGTAACTTTTTTTATAACTTTATTGCATTTAATTGGTACTTCAATAATTTTTGTACTTTTTTATACTAAACGCATCACGTCTAAATTGCACTTGCAATCGCATCACGCAATGGATTTTGGAACCTTTAGCGCAATGGATCGCAAAACGCATTTTTATACCAAGCTTGTTAGGGTCTTTTTGGATAGACTTTCTCCATGATCTTTAGGGGAGTAATTGCTTTTCGTCGTGTGTCTCGATCCTTCATATTGATTTTGGAATAATGATTCTTCACATCATCTTGGATCTTTAGCAACAAAATAGAGCTCCTCATGCCTTGTTAGGGCCTTTTTGGAACTTCACCAATCTTTACGTCCCGCTTCAATAAGTTATGCCTTGGCTATGAAATCTATTCAACCACGAGAAACTTTTAAACGATCTTGGGCTAGAAGCTAAGTAACCTTTCAAATCGTACGACCTTACATAAGAGTTTTTGAAAGAACATTTTCATGTTCTACGTTTAGCATGATCACTTGTCTAACTCTATCACATCTCGTTCTTCACTATTTAAAGACCTCTAATTAAAGAGACTCGTGAATACTTAGTCATGCAAGTCAAAATTAAGCCAAATTTGGATTAGCTTCATTAAGACTATATTAAATCGAAGTTTTGGGTTTTTGAGTCACCTATAGGATCTTGCACTTTCTTAGACCTTTTCATGTTTAGAGAATGCATTTTAAAGTTCCCTTGATAAGCGACTTTCTAGGATCAATTATAGGAACTTGCGAAAAGTTCTTGTTCTTAACCCGTATGAGCTAAGACTTTCGCGTTATAAAGTTCCCTATATAAAAGTCTAGCAAAACTAGATTCAAACGGGTTAAGGAATGTAAAGGGCTCCAAAAATCCCATCAAGTCAAAAATTAACTCTTATTCTACCGATCGGAAAATATACATTTGTGTCTTAAAAACACTTATGAAAACTAAGAAAAAATTTTAAATTTGGCCATTTTTAGCCTTATTTCAACAAAACAAAATAAAACAATGAAAGTTGGAAAACGTGAGGGAGTAGCAAGGAAAGTATCTATTCACCCCCCATACTAAAATTAATCATTGTCCTCAATGTTTAGAGTCTAAAGGTGGAGCACCCCCATACTAGGGACGAAGAGTCGAATGCTTAGGATCTAACATGGAAAGGGTGATCAACAATATATCTAAAGCCATTTATGAATTATGCTAAAGTATAATTGCTAGAACAATAAAGGATATGTCATGGATTCTTGAAAAACTCTTCAATCAAACGATCGAGGCTCACGTAAATGAACACGAGAGTCTTCAATCATGTTGATGATGATGATCTAGATAACACATTCACAAACAACCACGAGACAATCGAGTTGGAAGGGCACAAATCCTCTCTCATTAACTACATTAGAAAGTGATAATATATACACGGATAAGCATGGGATCTCCCCCACGAGGCACCTCGTTTTTTATTACCGAGTCATGAGCTCGACTCGATCCCCTCAACGCTAATTATCATTGGGGAAGGTGACTTGGTTGAGGTCGTCCAAAGAAGGGACTTCCCCACGGAAGTAGTGCTTAAGCCTGTGTCCATTCACTTTGAAATTAGGACCATCATTTTGAGCTATCTCAATGGTCCCATAAGGAAACACTTGTGTTATGGTGAACGGACCCGACCAACGAGATTTCAATTTCCCGGAAAATATCTTCAAACGAGAGTTAAAAAGTAACACTTGACCACCAACGTTAAAACCCGGTTTTTAATCTTTGAATCATGAAACTTTTTAGTCTTTTCCTTAAAAATTAATGAATATTCATAAGAATTATCTCTTAATTCATCCAATTCATTAAGTTATATTTTCCGGTGATCTCCCGCGGTCTTCAAGTCACAATTGGCATGCTTTAGGGCCCAATATGCCTTGTATTCCAATTCATTAGACAAGTGGCAATTCTTTCCATAAACCAACTTATACGGAGTACAACCGATAGGTGTCTTATAAGCGGTGCGAAAGGTCCATAAAGCGTAATCAAGTTTGTCAGACCATGAAGCACGGTTTTCTCCAATCGACCTTTCTAAAATCCTCTTCAAAGCTCGGTTTGAAACCTCTACTTGCCCACTCGTTTGCGGGTGATAAGCCGTAGAAAGACGATGTGTAACCCCATATTTCTTTAGAACCTTTTCGAATTGGTCATTACAAAAATGGGTTCGACGATGGCTTATAATGGCACGAGGGGTTCCAAACCGAGAGAATAGTTGCTTCAAAAAACTTCACTACCACACGAGAATCATTCGTAGGCAAAGACTTAGCTTCCACCCACTTAGATAGGTAGTCGACGGCGACGAGGATATACTTGTTACCATGAGACGATGGGAACAGCTCCATAAAGTCAATGCCCTAAACGTCGAAAATCTCACACACTTGAATTATATTTTGCGGCATTTCATACTTTTGAGAAGACTTACCTTGACGTTGGAAAGAATCACACGGCTTCACAAGCGCTTGTGCATCACGGTATATCGTAGGCCAAAAGAAGCCGGCATCGAACACTTTCTTATCCGTGAAGTTAGCACCGTGGTGACCACCCGTGGGTCCCTCGTGACAAGCTCTAAGGATGTTAGAAGCTTCAGTACCAAAGACACAACGTCAAACTAGTTGATCCGCACAAACTCGAAAGAGATAAGGGTCATCCCAAAAATAGAACTTGACGTCACGAAGAATTTTCGCTTTTGTTGTGTCGTCATACCCTTGATTATGAAGTTGCCCGCATGGTAATTTGTAATGTTGGCAAACCATGGGGTGTTGTCCTTAGAATTCACCACATCGAGAGTCTCGAGAGGAAATATTTCGGTGATTTCCTTGTTGTCGAACTCATTCTTGTGAGGATCTTCTAAACGAGAGATGATCGGCCGCTAGATTCTCGACTCCTTTTTTGTCAAGGATGGTGATATCAAATTCTTGGAGAAGGAGAATCCAACAGAGAAATCTCGGCTTAGCATCAAGCTTAGAGAAGAGGTACTTGATAGCCACGATGCTTTTCGTCAAGACGAGATAAGGTCGGAATTTCTCAAAAGCATACACCACGGAAAGTAGTTCTTTTTCCGTTGTAGTGTATTTCATTTGAGCCTCGGTCATCGTCTTGCTAGCATAATGGATAGGTCGAAAGTGCTTTTCATGACGTTGCGCTAAAACGGCCCCAATTGCATAATCACTTGCATTGCACATGATTTCAAAGGGTAATTCCCAATTAGGAGCAACAAGAATGGGAGCTTCGGTAAGTTTCCTCTTAAGAGTTTCGAAAGCTCGAACACAATCCTCATTGAAGTTAAAAGGAGCATCCTTCTCGAGAAGGTGTGTCATAGGTCGAGTGATTTTCGAATACTCTTTGATGAAACGACGATAAAAGCCCGCGTGGCCTAGGAAACTCCTAACTCCCTTAACGGTTTTGGGATGAGGTAACTTGGTGATGATGTTTATCTTAGCTTTATCTACCTCAATCCCCGCTTTCGAGACCTTGTGCCCTAAGAAGATTCCTTGTTTACACATAAAATGACATCTATCCCAATTAAGCACAAGGTTGGTTTCTTCACAACGTTTTAACATTTTCTCGAGATTGGATAAACACGACGTGAACAAATCACCAAACGCCGAAAAGTCATCCATGAATACTTCCATCGACGTCTCGATCATATCTTGAAAAATAGCCATCATACACCGTTGAAACGTTCCCGGTGCATTAAAAAGTCCAAATGGCATTCTACGATAAGCAAACGTTCCATAAGGACACGTAAACGTAGTTTTCTCTTGATCACGAGGATCGATAGGGATTTGAAAGTAACCGGGGAAACCCATCTAAAAAGAAATATAAGTCATTTCCCGCAAGTCGCTCCAACATTTGATCCATGAAGGGAAAGGGAAAGTTGTCTTAACGAGTGGCGTCATTTAACTTTCGGTAGTCAATACACACCCTCCAACCGGTCACAACACGAGTGGGAATTAACTCGTTGTTTTCATTGGGCACAACGGTCATTCATCCCTTCTTAGGTACACAATGGATTGGGCTCACCCATGGGCTATCGGATATAGGATAAATCATTCCCGCGTCAAGAAGTTTTAAGACCTCTTTTTTAATGACATCATGAATTTTGGGGTTTACCCTTCTTTGATTTTGAATTGCGGGTTTGTAGTCCTCCACCATTAAAATCTTGTGAGTACAAAATTTTGGATCAATACCCTTAATGTCAGAAATTTTCCACGCAATTGCCCCTTTATGAGCTTTAAAAATAGTCAAAAGTGCGGATTTTTCATCATTGGAAAGATCTTTCGCAATAATAACCGGCAACTTGTCATCACCTTCCAAGAATGCGTATTCAAGGTGAGATGGAAGATCTTTCAATTCAAGGATTGGTGGATCCTCGATTGATGATTTTTGTTCAACACTCATAACTTCCATCGGCGGAAGAATTGGTGGAATGAGAGTATCATTACCAATAATCACCTCATCTTCATTGTCGATTTCATTCAAAATAAAATCGCCTCCTTGGAATGGAGTGAGATTTGGTGTAGAATTAGCAAGAATCGGATCCATAATAGTGGGATTGCCACTTGACGAACTATCGGAAAAACCTAACACTTCTTGTGAAAACTCATCGCAAACTACATCGACTAAGTCAATGTGGTTGATGGTAGCAATTGCATAAACATGAGAAGGTGTAGAATTTTGAGTATCGTTTATAACAAGTTCCTCTTCGTGGAATCTCAAAGTTATCTTTCTAGCATGAACATCGTTAAGTGATCTCGAGGTGTCTAAAAATGGACGACCTAAAATTAGAGGAACTTGAGGATCCGCGGGGATGTCAACTACGATAAAATCAACGGGATAGTAGAAACTTCCCACTTTCACGAAAACGTCTTCGGCTACTCCACATGCGAGAATCGTAGAATGATCGGCCATCTCTATAGACATGTTCGATGGAGTAAGAGCCGGAAGCGATAGCGATTTCCACATGGAAAAAGGCATCAAATTAATGCTCGCACCAAGATCGGCCAAGGCGAGGCATCCTTCAATTTCTTGAATATCACAAGGAATGAGAAACTTTCCGAGGTCACCAACTTTTTCTGGTATTCAATTAAGATAAACCGAAGAACAATTAGATAGCTTTGAAAGCTTTTCCTTATCGTTCATCATACCCTTAAAAATGGAAGCGAAACGAGGCATGTATAACAACGGGTCGGCTAAACTCACATTAAAATGCACTTGTTGAAACATTTTTATAAAAAGCTCAATTTGTTGTTTATTACGTTCTTGCAATTTCTCCTTGTTTCGTCTCGATGGGTAAGGTAAGGGTGGTGTGGGTTGGGGCATATGCATCGGCCTTAGAATCTCGGGTTCCATAATTGGTATTGGTTCAACCGTAGGTGTGGTTTGAGCGGTACTTCGTGGGCTTGTAAAATGCTCCTTTTCTACCATCACCTCGGGTTCTTTCTCGATTTCCTTCTCCGTAGAACTACTAGGACGAGAGGTTGGTTCATTGAAAGTTTTATCACTACGAGTAGTAATAACCTTCATTTCTCCCTTCGGGTTTGCAATGGTGTCACTCGGAAGACCACCCGAGGAAGAGGTTTTACACATGATATCTTCAAACATACTAGCCATTCGATCTTCAAATTTAGATTGCCTTTTATCCGCTTTTAACAACTCTTGCTTAATCTCATGTTGACCTTGTTCCATCTTTTGTTGATTTTGTTAAAGACGTTGAACGTTTCCTTCCATTTTATTAGCATGAGTTTTTAATTCATTAGTGATAGGTGTGTAAACACCCATCCTTATTACCACTTAAATACAATAATAACCGAGCCAAAACGTGTATTTTATGTCGTAAATGTCGGAATTATGCGTGGTTTGTGTTTTTGTTGTGATTTAGGACGAAAATATGAAAAGGGGAGAAAACACAGGCATTCACGGGCTTTTATCGAAGAAAAAGACAAAATACGAAGTCAAGAAATCAAGAGTGCAAAAAGAACGGAAGTCCAAGACCAATTCTGAAGATTTATCGAAGAAAAAGTCAAAAGACGGAAGTTTACTTAAAGCCGAAGAACTCAAGTCTAATTTATTGAAGAATTACAAGACGAGTTTAAAGAAATCCCGAGACAAAGTCATTAAAGTCAAAGAATTAAGAAGATTAAGGACTTAATGATGCAATTAAAGAAAGAAGAAAGAGGGGAGGAAGCTTCCTAAGCACCTCCCTAATCTCCTATAAATAGCACCCATTTTCATTTCATTAGTTTTTGTTGGCTAAGTGTGACAATTAGTCTTCCACCCTTTAATTACTTGTTCTTTAATTACATGTCATTTAATTAATTGTCTTGCACCTTAAATACATTTAATTTCAAGTAAGTTTCCTTTTAATTATTCTCAATCTTTACTTTTCTTGTCAATCTCCTATCTACCTTTCTTGGTTTATGTTTAATCTTTATGCTTTATTGTTCATGTTCATGTTTTTGATGATTTTATTGATTTGATTAAAGTGGGTTTTGATTATTTTGATTAGTATTGTTAGTTTGATTGTCTTGGATTGATAGGTTAGTGTTATTAGATCATTTGTGGTTAGTCTTGCTTAATCTTTTGGTTTGATTTGATTAGATTGGTTTAGATTCGTGTTATTTCTTTTCTCCTTGTTCTTCGTTTCTGTTACTGTTTCCCAGATTATTCTGGATCAAAGCACTTATTCCGAATCAAGGTTTGGTTGTTGGTTATTCCGGATCAAGCTGTTAGTTCTGAATAAAGGTACATTCCAAGTGAAGAATTTGTTCCGAATCAAACACCTTTATTCGGAATATCATATATTCCGGATCAAGGGTTCATTCGGAACATTCCGAACGAAGGTTTTGAAGATTTGTTCCGGATCAGCAGATTATTCCGAGTCAAGGGAAAGTATTCCGGATCAGCGAGTTCATTCGGAACATTCCGTGTGAAGGAGTTCATTCAGAACAATCCGAATCAATTAGCAAGTTCGTTTTTAAGCTCGTTTTTCAACTCGGATCTTAAGCTAATCATTTCACGTTACATGTTATCAAACTTAGCATTATTTGCCTTAGCATAATCCAAAAATTCTCCTTGAAGATTTTTAGTGTGAGCATTTTGAAAACCTTGTGTAGTATTTTGAAAATCACGGTTTTAGTTTTGGTTTTGCACTTGCCCATTGTTCCCACTTTGGTAATTACCCTTGTTATAGTTACGTTGATTGCCTTGATAACCACCACTTTGATTGTTGATTCGATAGTTGTTAACATTTTGATTTTGGGGAGCTTGATTTGGGCGGGAACCTTGGTCGTTTTGGTTGTAAGTTCCCGTTGCTACGTAAGCACTCGAAGTGTTACCACCGGCGGTAATGCACTCGGAGAAATCATGAGCTCCACCACAAGATATACAACTCTTTTCAACCGCTTTAACCGTTGCGGAATTCAAAGCATCTTGTGCTTTCCAATGTGTCATAAGCGTCAAAAATCTATCGAAAAACCGAGTCTCCTCATTTGCTTTATCATGTAAGTTATTCATGTTACGAGATGATGACGATGAACCCATAGTGGCAGCACTCGGTGTGTTACGAGAGTTATAAACCTTAGATCTATTCTCGATAATCTTTAAAGCTTCATCGGTCGTTTTGCACAAGAAATTACCACCCGCAGCGGCATTCAAATAGTCTCGTTCATGATCTTTAAGCCCATTATAAAAAGTATCAATTTGATGCAATTCGGAAAAATCATGGTGAGGACATTCATGTAACATTTCCTTAAATAGTTCCCATGCCATTGAAAAACTTTCATTAGATCTTTGTGTAAACCTTGAAATCTCATTTTTCAAATGTGTCGTCTTAGATGGTGGGAAAAATTGGTTCACAAACTTAGAGACGAGATCACCCCATGTCAAAATTGAATTTGGCGGTTCTTTCTCGAGCCAAATTTTTGCGGGTCCATCTAACGAGTATGGAAACAACATCACCTTAATGGCGTCATGTGGAACATCCTTAAACTTGCTTGTTGCGGTGAGACGATTAAAATTATGTATGTGATAATGCGGGTTGTCTTTTTCATGTCCGTGAAACTTGTTTGCTTTTAGCATCGACATTAAACCCGTCTTGATCTTGAAATTCTCCGCAAGGATGGCGAGAATCATAATAGCTTCTCCAAAACCCTCGGTGGGTGCTTGAAGCAACTCCATTATGATACGATTAGCCATGGTGACTATTGGTTCTACAACGGGTTCGATAATTGGAGGTTCTTCTTCAATCAAAGGATCTTGATTTCCTTCCTTTTGACGACGTTTGCGAGCTTGTTTTGCTTGATTACGAGTTTGTATAAACGTGACGTAGAACGTGGAGGTGAGCAAAGAAGATTCTTTTGGGGTTTTTGTTGATTTTCAATTTTTTTTTTGTTTTTGATTGTTTTTATTTTTTTTATTTTGTGTGTATTATGTAGACAACAATCTACCAAATCTCTCCTCGAATCAAACTCTTTATTAAAGGAGCCTTAAAGAATGAAAACAATCACGTGGAGTGAACGCCTTAGGTTGAATTTAGAACTTTGGTGAAAACCAAATTGTTCAAGAGGGTTTAATCACAAAGAAACCAAGCAAATATATATGATACGTAATAATACTTTGGCGACAAAACTCTCGATTAACCTTTAAGATCAAATACTCACAAGTGAACGGGGGGAATGAGGTGACGCGAAGCACTTAATTACCTAACTTCCATTTAACGTCCTTTTATAGCACGTTGCCTATCTATTCACGTTAAAGTTCGTATTTTTCAAAATCGAGCTAATAGAAACTATTTATCTATTTTTCCCTTTTTCTTTTTTGTTTGAGATTCGAATAAAATAATTAGGAGATCAAATCCCAATTAAGGTTGTGCTTTCACACTTTTGGAGATATTCTGGATTAATTGTGATACATATACAATATAGTAATAATAATTCACAAAGAAAACGAAAAACCAATAATACGTGTTAATAGATTTCTATTTAACACAAATACTATTTATGGTTAGATACTAAAAACAAGATTGTTCAAATTAATCACGACACACCTCCCCGGCAGCGGCGCCAAAATGATTGTAGGTATTTTACACACTTTTAGGAAAAAGGCGTAAATGCGGTAAGTATTAAGTGTCGATTAATGAAAATCAAGCACTAATGACCCAATGGTGTGAAAAGTTCGTTTCCCAAGGAGGTTTATTGTGTGTGAATAACTTGTAATGATTTTGGATAAATATTGAGAAAGAACAAGATGAGAAAAGAGAATGACGGATACGTTAAATTTAAACTACGACGACGAAACGTAAAACCGTAAAAATAGACAAAATAAAAACTTGCACTAAAAATTACTAAAAATTACCAAAAATAACTAAAAATCCAATTAGGGTTTAGAAATGATCAAAACTTTTTCAAATCTTTTATTTAATCAAATATTAATTTTTTAATGCTAATTAAAGCCCTAAAATCAAATTAACTAATAAAAAGCCCAAATAAAGATTTTTCAATTTGTAAAACTCTAAAATGACTTAATTAAACTATAAAGTATTTTTCCAAAATTTTAAAACTATTAAAACTATTTAAAATGAATTAAACTAAAAATAAAATATTAAAATAAGATTAAAAATTATAAAAATTTCTAAAAACTTGCAAACTAGTTTATTTTAACCTAATTAAACAGAAAATGAAAGTGAAATTACTAAAATACCCCTATTGGGCCCCCAAATAGGCTAAAAACAAAAACAGCAAGCTTAATGGGCTTTTTAGCCCAATAAAATTCAAATTCAACCAAATAAGCCAAAAATCACCAATATGACTCAAAATTCAATTTTAAGCATAAAAGTCTAAAGGCCTAAAAGCTAAAAGTGAGCTTATCACAACTTAAATGACCAACAGCTTATTCTAAATGGGCCAATAAGCCCATTAAGCTATAAGCTAATGCCATAAGCTCTGCTTAAACACACAACCTTCTATTGAGATTTTAAACCCTTTTGCAAAAACAAATTTTGAAAAAGCTCAAGTAATAAGCCAAAATCTTGAAAAGAACTTTTTCACAAAACGATAAAATAGTCGGGTTAGAGTTCTAGAGGGTTTCAAAAGCTGATTCTTTTTGCAAAAGCTCACAAATAGCTTAACTAAGAATAATCACAAAGAAAAATCACAAAAAGTCAAGTAGAATAAGATGTAGAAGAAAATAAGTTGGCTGAAAAAGCCAAATAAGCTAGTTTCCTAGCAAAAGCTTAACCAAATGAGCTGAAAGCTGAGAAAAATGAAACCTATAACAAAAAACAAGTTGTTGCATGTACCAATAAGCAGAACTGAAAAATAAGCCAAAATGTGCTTATTTGACCAAAAGTCAAAGTGTTCCAAACTTAACCAAATTGCCAGGACTTGTTATAGAGTTTGTTATGAGAAACTTTTGTGAAGGAATCAAGGTTGAATCCTTTTGAATCAATAGGCCAGTTAGCCAAATGATTTCAGTTTTGGTACAAATATGGCCAATAAGCCAGTTGGCTTATAAGCACTCAAACAGGTAATCCAAATAGCCAAATAAGTTCACAAGCAGCACAATAACAAAAGACAAGCTACCAAATAGCAGGGCAAGCATTAAACGATCAAATGCAAGGCACAATAGAGGTGGTCACTTTGCTGATGCAAATTACCACTTCAGCCAACTTTTGTAAGCCCTAGCTCACTCAATAAGCCACCAAATTCAACAAACAGATATAGCACATATAGCTTATCACATAAACTCTTCCCAAACCAAAAATCAGACTCTGAATCCAACAAACAAAGTTTTTATAGCTTCTGATGTGTTTGACCAAATTCAAACCAATTTTTGCAGATTTTTCCAAAACTTGCAAACACTTTTCCAAACCTTAAGAGACTTATCCAATGACCAAAACATGTGACAAATAGATTGTTTAGTGTAGAAAAAACCCCAAGAACCAAGGGCACAAGGCCACAAGGCCTTTTGATCCCAAAATCCAAACAGACTTATTTTAGTCCTATTTCAAACAAACTTTTGATTTTTACAAACAACCTACTGATTTAATGATCCTAATATCTCAACTAGATGACAACTAGAAGATCTAAACAAAAAACTTGCAGTCACAAACATAAGAACAGAAAATCACATAGCATCAACACATAGCAGACTTGAAACAAAAATTATAAAAGAGAGAAAGGGATAGAGAGTGAACCTTTCCTCCACAACTTCCTAGGAGGATCAGTAATGCTCCTTGGACCACTCTCAACAGCTAGAGATTGACCAAGGTACTTGGACAAGGAAGATGATATTAAACCTTGGCTGATGGTTCAAAGCAGAACCTCAAGGCCTTGATTCTTCAACACAATGAACAAATAGTCCAACCAATGGTTGATAAACCTTCACAAGCTTGGTGTCAACAAGCTTGCAAGAGCTTATAGCTTTTGGTTGGGGTTAGATCAGTAAAAAATAACCAAACAGAATCGAGGATTTGAAAAATTTTCAAACTTGAAAACCTTTTCAAAACTAAACATGCTTCAATCCAAAGATCAAAACAACTTCAAAACATAAAATGGAACTCAACTTCACTCTTAAACAGCACCAACTTTCAAAAACATAAAAAGGAATTACAATTTTTTCAAAATACCAAACTTTTATAAATTTCAAAAAGGAATTACAATCTTTAAGAGAAAAACTGGAACAAACGCTCTCTCACAGGTTGAGGAGTCCTTATATAGGACTAAAGGACTATTCTAGAATGCTGAAATACATGAAACCCTAGCTAAGAATTCTCAAAAATGCCCTTGAGCCGTGTGTTGTTGATGAGCTGTCCAAAATGATCTTGAGTGTTCCTTTTTGCCTTTGGGACCAAGTATAAGTTGAGGGTTGTTGATTTTGCCACATAGGATTACTTGGAGGCTAAGTCGTGTGATGATTGTCTAAGAGGGAATTGGGGGTGGGGTCCATGGTGATGTGATGGGTGAGTTCAAGTATGGGATGTAATCATGTGAGGGTTAATTAATTTTTGGTGAAGGTAATTTGGAATAACCCTTTGTTTGGTAAAAGTAAAATCTGGGTTCATACGGTGAATAGTGGTAGTGTTGGATCCGAAAAACTTGGGAATTATTTGTTTGGCGCGTGTTTGTAGTTTGAATGTTTGGTTGTGGCAAAAACAGTCCTTGTTCTTTGGCAATACTTGTAAACTATGTTTATTCAGCCCAAAAAATGATTTCCCTTTGTTAAATAACTTTCCAAATTCACACTTTGGCTACAAAACTTTGTATCAAAGGTTATAAGGACTTGTTTTGAACATTTTTTGATATTTCAAGGGTTGATCTTGTACTTTCTTGAACTTTGAAGGTCTTCATTGTATGTTTGACATATTGGATGACCATTGTTGACATTTCTTTAATCTTGAGGGACTAAACTTGCCAAATCTTCAAAGTTGAGGGACCTTTTTGTCATTTTGACAAACTTAAGGGACCAAACTTGTAATTATTAATATAAAAGGGTATTAAGTGTCATTTCTTATTTTATGAGGGATCATTCTTGAACATCTTCAATACTTCAAGGTCTTTTCTTTGAGAAATCATAAACTAGGGCCCGGTTCATTGTGCGGCTTCGTTTCTCGTGTTCGTTTTTCCTTGTTTCTTGTGATCTTTTATCTTTTTCATGATATCCATACCTAAAATACACAAGTCAACAAAGAAAAGCATATATATGGTATTTTGATGACATTCTATGCATTTAAAACCCGAAAAGAACGATGAGATCATGTATAAATGCCATCTCATCACACCACGGACCACTAACCAATTGCTATCTCCAACACCAACCACTATCAATTTTCTACCGCCATCACTTCACTAGACGAGATATGCAAATCTTGATTTCTTATAGATCTTGAAAGTAGATGTTGACATACCACAATTAAAATCAACTTTGTAACAAAAACATGTCGGGAACACAAGCACTTGACAAACCCTCACCATCACTCTAAACCCTCAAAACCAACATGGCTTAACCTTCTTCACCTTTCGATCATTCTCTCGATCTAGGTGATTTTTTGTATTTTAGCCACAAAGGAGGAAGTAGGAAAAATCATCTCCTCTTAGCTTGTAACAACAACAATCATATCCTGATCTGGATAGTTTTTGTTCTCCATTCGGCCGACAAAAGCTATGGAAGATGAAGCAAATTTTCATCTTCTTCCTTTAGTTCACTCAGTCTTTTTAAGAGAATGATCAAGCCACTCATACCAACGAGCCTTACAACAGCTTTAAAGATCTATTTTTAGTGTTTTTCCAAACATAACTTTTTATCATTATCTTTATCTTTGCAAACTACTGTTTTAAATCAAGTCAAGAACAAACCGTAATTAATTGAAGAAGATAATGGATTTTGATTTGGGTAGCTGATGATGGTGGGTTGTGATGGTGGGGGCGTGGGTAAAAATGAAGCTATGTTTCTGTGGTGGGGCAAAATCAAATATAAATGAAGTTATGTTTTTATGATGGGCCAAGATCAGGCATACATACAATTACAACCCATAAATTTCACATCTATGCTATGTGCTATGATTATATGAGTTTGAAATTTGGCTAGAATTTTTGCTTTTTATACCTTACTTGGTAAGATGACTTGTTTCTCACAACCTGAACTGCCACTTCAACATATTTCTATATGTTGGAAATACAATGTATATATATCAAGTCTAAGTTATAAAAATGATCTAATAAGTTCAATATTAATAAGAACATCTCAAATGTAACCATGATGCCCTAAATTCCCTTAGAAACCCTAGAAACCCTATAATCAAGAGTGATAAACTATGAATGGATAACACATAAGAATAAGTAATTATAGATTATAAACAAGTTATAAACAATACATTAAAGAAATAATACCTAAGAATAGTAAGAACAAACCATACAAAGCTAAGTACAAGTAATTATACATAATAGTCTAGATCACCACCTAGAAACTCTAGGTAAACAACGGTTCAATCAATATAACTACCTAATATCTATGTACAAGTATCAAAAATAATATACTAATTATAATCTATCATATAAAGGAAATTTAAACGATCATAAAATACTAATATTCACTAATCCAAAGCTAATTACAAGTTAAGACCTAGTAAACAAGATTAGCATATAAAATCCATTATACATTGAATTAGAGTCTAATATTTCGCCATAAATTATCAAACTCAACTATGTATCATATTAATATTATACATTTATTTCAAGTTAAGTTACAAGTTGATAAAGCATAAGGTACAAGTTATCAAAGTAGAGGATCTTAAGCTCCCATAATTATCCCTAGATTATGATTAACATATACAAACCCTAAAACAAAAAATATAGAATCCCTATAATTCATAAACATACTATATAAGCCCTAGAATAAGTGTTTATAAAGGTACAAACACTAATTACCCAAGATAGAAAGTCATTACGATTAATGACCTAAAAACCCTAATATTAAGAAATCTACATAGAATCAGTACCTAGTCATTTTGGACAAGTCTATAAATGTTTATAGGACTTCATTAAGGTTATAAGATTATAATAATACAATGTAAAAGTACCCTAAAGCACAAGGTACAAGATTTTAATGCATTGGCTTGAAATTAGGTCAAAATGAGTATTTTCACCCTTTAGACATGTTTACCTAGAATAACTTAATAAAACCAATGTAGGAACTTCATGAACACATTAAGGACAATTTAGGATGTATAAATTGAGTTTAAATCAGTAGCTAATTTAAGAATAATCACTTTTACTAAGACTTACCCATAAATCATTAGAAACCCTAACCCGCCTAAGTTTTCGTCCCATTTTCACATCAAACCTTTGTTAAACTTCAAACCAAACACCCAAACTTCTTAATTATAATGTGCATACCCTAAATAAACCCTAATAAATCACTAATAACTTTCCTAAACCCTTAATCACCAAAATTACAAAGTTACAAGTTACAAGCCCTAATTTAGGACCCGGTTTAGGTTTTTCCCTCCAAAACATATTCAAAACCATTTGCCTCCCAAATTTAAACTTAGGATCAGTACTAATAGATATTTTGAGATATTTTTAAGTAGGTGATGAACCTACTTAAATTTGCCACATCCTTGTTCTAATCCCTTATATGCCGTGACATGTTTTTAACCATAAACCTTAGATATTTTTCATCCTAGACTCTAGGACCTTGCATAAATATCTTCTAGGAACCCTTGGTCACTAAGCTACATAGAATTACACGTTTACCCCTTTACCTAGGAGCCTAAGGGTTGGAAAAAGTAAAAATAGGGGCGAAATGCATTCATAAGAACTTGCACCCCGTTTCTCTTTTACCTCCTACCCATTATACATTTCCACTTCTATATACATCCTAAGTCATGTCCCAAGACCAGAAACCAAGTCTAGAAAGTAGCCATTGAAGCTCTTGAAGCTTTGATAGCAAGTAGTGTTCATAAGAAGCCATCTTGGAGCATCCTAGGTAATTTCTATGTTAGCTATGCTTTGATCTTGTTATAATGATATATTAGACTTCTTATAATTCCAAAATAATGTTAAAAATATAATCTAAAAGAAACTAAGTCATTTGATCATTTTAAATGAAAGTTATAAGTTAAAGATGTCTTAAAACCCTAGTTTTGTAATCTACATGAAATAATAAGCCAAAACCCATTTCAAAAGCTATAATTTTTAAGAAATGTTTTTATTATGATTATAAACATGTTTTGAAACTTTTTTTTAAATCCTAGATCATTTGGTCCATTTTTGAGGTTGTTATGTGATTTTTACAAGTATAGGGACTAAAACTGTCATTTTTGAAAATATTTAACATTTTGGGTCAAAAGTGTCATTTTATGAAATTTTAATCTATAAGAATAAATTTTGGAAAGTTTGAGGTCCTAAGGTTAAATATCGAGGGTTTATATGCAAATACTAAAACTATATATGTTAAGGGTTAAAAGTGTAATTTTACCAAAATATAACAAAAAGGGCTATTTTTGCCAATTTTGAAACTAAAGAAGATTAATTATAAATATTAGGAATTAATGAAATTATCATGTTAGTAGGGAGCTTTATACAAAGAATTTCCATCTCGCTCCACAAACGTTTATAGAATGGCTTCTAAGTATAATGGAACGAACAATGGTGATAGAATTACGACCAAATATTAATAAAAGAATATATAACCAACACTTAGCAATATTAAACTAAAAGTCAAATACTTGATACTATACACAATGTATTAATCCAGGTTTGTGTGAGATCAAGTTGTTGTTTATGAGACCAAGTTGTGGTTTGTATGATCAAGCTGTCTATATGTGAATGAAATATATATGGCTATAGCTCGGATTCTGTGGACATAACGTGAGTTCATAGCCATATTTTTAAATACTTTATAAATGATTTGAAAACCCGTGAGGGGGATATGTGCTAAACATGGAATACAAGTGTTTTTGGTATGCTTCTCAGACATAATTATTGACACTATGTTTACTTGTTGCCGTTAAGAGTCGCGCTTGCTAGCAGCTGATGGTTCCTACCTAGGCTAAACAGATATGCTTTATGTTTCATTTTAGGATAGTCCAGCAAGCTTCCTACTAAAGGGCACTTTGTTGGGTTTTCCTAATAATGTCTAGTCGCGAGGTCATGAGCTAGTGCAATAATAATAAATTGTTTTATGTGAGCGAATAATAATGTAGCTCAGGAAAAAGGATCTTGTATTAAATTTATTTGAAAGCTATGAATTCACTCAATCTTTGTGTTGACTTTAAGCGCATATTTCAGGATAATTATGACTGATAGTATGTAGCAGCACGAGGATGGCATGAAGAGGCACAAGCTTGAAATTATTATCTTAGATTTTGAGAACCTCATATTGTAAAGCTCTGAAATTTTAATGATATATAAAGAAAGTTGATTTTGCCACTCTTTTTTGAGTTGTTTTCTATTATTATGACTTGTGTTCTATGAAGTAATACCCCAAATCTATGTTTCACTACGAAAAGGTAAAATGGGGGTGTTACAGATTGGTACTCAGAGCCATGGTTATAGAGAACAAGAAATAAAATCTTGACTATAACTACTTTAAAAAAAATTCAAGAAAGTCATTTGTGCCTATGCCAGTGCTGCTACAAGAATAAGGTAATATTATACCAATACTAGTACTGCTACTCTTAGAACAATGTGTAATACCATGATTAAATGTAAGTATAAATATTATACTTATAAGTACATATGTTTAAGTATATGTAATATAATATGAGTAATATATATAATAAATTAAGATTTATGGACGTCTCCAGAAATATGTATTCCTATCTTCCTCCCATTATCATCTTATCGGATTCTCAAGATGAGTGTTCTACAAGTGTTCCTAATAAGTTCCCAAAGTATATTTCCAATCTCCTGATGAATAACCCTTATGATACTTCAGAAAATACACCCAAAGATCAGAAAATCCCAAAAGCCATTTTACCCTTTGATGACAACCCCTATATGCAAGTTATACGAGCATATAATGAAGAAATAGATTTTACACCTCGAGACCAAAATTTTCCACCACCTTACCCTATTTATATACCATCACCTATATCTGAAAACTTACCTAAAAATACTTATGAACAACAAATTAAAGATATCCTATCCTATATGAAAGAACTTCCTCTCAAGCGTATTGAAGATCTTGAAGATAAAGTTGAAGGACTTCAGAAAGGCCAAAGAATTATACAACGAGATTTTGAAAAGTTAGAAGGAGATTTAGAAGAAGCTAAAGCCAAGTTGTAGAGAAGACAAATGATACAAGATGAAGAGATTATTCAAGCTCGACTGAAGATTTTTACTCTTAAGTTAGTCATTAAGGAAATTTAAATTAGACATCGAACCGACATATGAAATCTTTTTGATGCCATCAAAGAACTCAAGAAGAAGAGATGAAAACATTAGGCTAAAAGTTGTAAATACTTTCAACTGTATGTCTTTTCTTTTATGTTAACAGTGAAGCTTGTCTTGTAAGTTTAAACAGACAAGTTGTTAATAAATAAAATTTGTGTTTCTCATCTTGTCGTTTCATATTTATTCTTGAGAAATAAGAAACACCTATTTCTTGGTTTTCTCACAAGTAATTATGAATAAAATTGCGTTAATTCTAGAAATAGCATATGCTTAGTAAAGTATATATTTTTGGAATTTCCGTTATCTTCTATGATAGTATAGATTATCAATTGAATATAACCCGCATGTTTGAAGAAAGAGTAAGGAAACTTCCCAAGTTTTCTAGAAGTATTCTATTCTCGGCTTTTGTCTATCAAAAGGTTATTTTAATAAAAATATATGATATGTAAAAGAGAAGCTTGTTCTGTAAGAAGAGTTTTTACATATTCCGTTATATTCCTCCATTCCATATCATGGAAAAATATGTTACTATTATGTATGAGTCATAGCTTTATTAATCCGTGGTAAACTTTGAAATTCTATTTCATAGTTGGATTTATTATCCTAGATATGAATAATAATCAACATAGTAAGTTTCCTATAAACCTAAAGATATACCTTGTGTTCACTAAGCATTTATATGTATCCATATACATATGCGACAGATGTTTTCCTGATATGAGTATACCTTGGATTCTGAACTATTTCTATTCTTTCCCTTCATTCAAAACCCTAAAAGTGTTTGACGAAGAATTGACAATGATGTGGCTGTAATCCTACAAGTGCAAATTGTCAATAAAAATTATTATCCGGAAGAAGACTCGAGGACTAGTTAGTTTTTGATATCCAAGGAAGAAAAGATGCTATTAGTATCACCCGTTGGATTAAAAGAGCCAATTTAGTTTCCTATCGTATTAATCGTATTTGAACTTATAAAGTGAAGCTTGCTATAAGAAAATATCACTTCGTCAGTTATCTTGGTAATTTCTTTATGCTCAACCCATTGAGATAAAAGGAGTAACTAAGATCGCTTGATTAAATTTCAAATATTTCTTATCGAAAAGATGAAAGAAGAAATCCGCAATCTAATGATAAAAGGAATTAACCTCGAGACGTACACAAGGAAATTTCAAGAGTTAGATCATATTCCATAGAAATGATAAAGATTTCATCAGAAGATTTTATCATTGAATTTTGTCATGAAATTTAATCTGAAATTCTATTTAAAACTCCATTAGAAGATTTTTCTAGAAAAAATTATTAAGGAATTTTATCGAAGATTTTGAAAAAAAAATTACCACTTCCAAAATCCCAATATATTGGAAAAAGTCATTTACCTCTACCCAAAGAGTTAATGGACAAGGTAATTAAGCACAATCCTATGCAAAAATCGGAAAAATCTTAAGCATAAATTCAGCAGTGAAAGAACATCTATAAAAACTCACGTAAACTAGAATCCAATCTATGGTCAATATGATGGAAATTTTCTTCTGTGTAAGAAATGCACCTTGCATCACACATAAATTTGCACCATCTGGTATCGGATTTTCAACATAGTAGATCATTGGACTAGGATTTGTAAGGGAAAGTGGCCTTATAAATCATATGATTAGAAGGATTATTCTGTATTTTTAGTGAATAAAATATCATCTTATATTTTAACGTCGTTCGTCACTAGAAAATCGTATTCTAAGATATCATATACATAATGTCTTACATACGCCAACGTAAGAACGAAATATAAGGGTATAATAAAAATATTAAATACTAGAAACATTTTCCTATATTCGTGTTATGACAGAAATTTCTAAGTTAGTGATTTACATTCTGTTTATTTGATTGAATTAGGACGCTTCTTCAGTCAAATGAATAAATTTAAATCACTAAATTTATGATTTCCTCCTTGTAAAAAGTTGGGCGCATCTTTATGGTAGTAAGAATTTATAAATGGACTTAAGAATATTCGATATAAGACAAGTATAGACCTAATGAAACGTTAAAAATACTAAGTAAGATATTACGTATATTACTATATAGTATATTGGAAGATACGTCAATGTTCGTCTAAAATTTGGATTGTGTACATACTTGGAAGTTGAAGTATTCCATTCAACTCGAAAAAACTCTAAAATCCTTATATTATTAAGTCATCCGACTTACTAGTACAACCTAAATTTCCTCCATGGAAATAGGAAAGAACAATGAGGATTTTGTTACTTCAAGTAGACATGATGTCATCCAAATCATTGTAAATTTAGAGCTGCAGGATTTATTCCTATTTAGGAAATTGATAATATGGAAACTCTGACAAGATTATATGTGAAATAATCTGTTAACATAGAGTATCAATATCTATCATCTAAGATCGTGACGAGTGTTTCACATCCTGAACCTAAAAGTATACTAAAGATTTGTGTGTTATACTTAAATAAGTATACTATGTGTTAAGTGGAAGAACTATCCAAATACTAAACTACATACTCCATGTATTTGTTATAAGTTTTGGAAAGAACACTTACCATTGGAAAAATTTTCCCGTGTAACAATAGTTTTCATGCTAGAATTTAAGCAATACTATTTGAAGCACTCTATCGAAAGAAATGCCATTTACGTATCTGTTGGGCTAAGTTGGAGATTTTCAACTTATGAAACCATAATTAGTACATGAAACTATTGGAGATATTATATTAGAATGTAGCTTCGTAGAACGTTGAATTATGTTAAGTATCTATTTGAGAAGGATGTTTTCTCTATCAATTACCCGAATTGATTTTGAAAAATGCGATAATCAATTTAAGATTTTGAATTGAGCAGTGACATATTGACTTGAGATCCCAAAGAACTCAGTAATAATCACAATCTTTTTCGTATTTTGGAATTTAAGGACGACTTATGTGATTAACTGGCATGTTTTCAATATTTCATTTAATATTAAACTAAATTCTTATGATGTAATAAAATGATTTTGATCCTTAAAATATGAATGATATTTCATATATAACCATTTTTTATGATAGAAGAGATTGATTTAAAACTAAATACCAACAGTAAAGTATTTTCTTGATATGTGAATAAAATTTGAACACCTAAGAGCTATGTTTACACTTGATATATTATGTTACCTTTATAATCTCGGGACGAGATTTATTTAAGGGGGAGAGACTTTGACAACCCATAAATTTCACATCTATGCAATGTGCTATGATTCTATGTGTTTGAAATTTGGCTAGAAATTTTTGCTTTTCATACCTTACTTGGTAAGATGACCTTTTTCTCACAACCTGAACTACCACTTCAACATATTCCTATATGTTGGAAACATAATTTATATATATATCAATTTTAAGTTATAAAAGTGATCTAATAAGTTCAATGTTAATAAGAACATCTCAAATGTAACCATGATGCCCTAAATTCCCTTAGAAACCCTAGAATCCCTATAAATGAATTATAAACTCAAGAATGATAAACTATGAATGGATAACACATATGAATAAGTCATTATGGATTATAAACAAGTTATAAACAATACATTAAAGAAATAATAATACCTAGAATAATAAGAACAGACAATACAAAGCTAAGTACAAGTAATTATACATAATAGTCTAGATCACCACCTAGAAACCCTTGGTAAACAACGCTTCAAGCAATATAACTACCTAATATCTATGTACAAGTATCAAAACAATATACTAATTATAATCTATCATATAAAGGAAAGTTAATTGATCACAAAATACTAATATTTACTAATCCAAAGCTAATTACAAGTTAAGACCTAGTAACCAAGATTAGCATATAAAATCCATTATACATTGAATTAGAGTCTAATATTTTTCCATAAATTATAAAACTCAACTATGTATCATATTAATATGGTAAATATATTTCAAGTTAAGTTACAAGTTGATAAAGCATAAGGTACAAGTTATCAAAGCATAGGATCTTAAGCTCCCATAATTATCACTAGAATATGATTAACCTATACAAACCTGTTAGCCTCAAAATATTGAGTCAAACAAGAATGATCGGTCATATGTTTATTATATATCATATATTAGAACGTTGTAATAGGTAGTATATTAGTCGTGTATTACGGGCTTAACTTTAGGTTAAAGTTCATTAATAAGTAACTAAAGCCCAAAAGGAAAGCCCGACCCAAACCATATAGTCCATAAAGAAGCCCGCATGTGGGTGGACTATATATACCCTTCCTAGCATGTTAGGAAGGGTGTTGGTTCATTGTTTTCTCTCACTTCTCAATCTAACATTCACCTAGTTCCAACCATTTTGTCTCTACTTTCTCTCACTACTTTCTCTCTCTAGAATTCATCTTCTTCATCTATTTTCTTTCTTTAATTCATATTATATCATCTAAATATATGGGACAACAATTGGTATCAATCGCCATGGGGTAGATTTGTGATTGGTTGTGTTGTTATTTGATTCGCAAGATTTAATCTCTTTCTCATCTCACGAATTTAGTTTTTGTGTTTTCGGTGCTCTAAATCTTGATACACATCTTGATAGGTGTGTAAACACCCATCCTTTTTACCACTTAACTACAATAATAACCAAGCCAAAACGTGTATTTTATGTCGTAAATGTCAGAATTATGTGTGGTTTGTGTTTTTGTTGTGATTTAGGACGAAAATGTGAAAAGGGGAGAAAACACGGGCATTCACAGGCTTTTATCGAAGAAAAAGACAAAAGACGAAGTCAAGAAATCAAGAGTGAAAAAGAACGGAAGTCCAAGACCAATTCTGAAGATTTGTCGAATAAAAAGTTAAAAGACGGAAGTTTACTAAAAGCCGAAGAACTCAAGTCTAATTTATTGAAGAAAATACAAGACGAGTTATTAATCCCGAGACAAAAGTCGAAGAATTAAGAAGACAAGGACTTAATGATAATTAAAGAAAGAAGAAAGAGGGGAGGAAGCTTCCACTAAGCACCTCCCTAATCCACTATAAATAGGATCCTTAGGCTTTCATTTTTTCTTGTTGGCTAAGTGTGATAATTAGCTCTTCCATTTTAATTACTTGCACATTTAAATACATGTCATTTATATAATTGTCTTGCACCTTAAATTCATTTAATTTCAAGTAAGTTTCCTTTTAATTGTTGTTAATCTTTAGTTTTATTGTTCATCTCCTATCTACCTTTCTTGGTTAATCTTTAATCTTTATGCTTTATTGTTTATGTTCATGTTCTTGAGTTTTTATTAAATTGATTAAGTGGGTTTTGATTATTTTGATTATTATTGTTAGTGTTATTGATTTGGTTTGATTAGTATTTGTTAGTTGATCATTAGTGATTAGTTTGATTTAATCTTTTGGTTGATTTGGATTAGCTTTGTCTAGATTCGTTTCTTTTTTGTTTCCTTGTTCTTCGTTGTCTGTTATTTCCCCAGGTTATTCCGAATAAAGACAAGTTATTCCGGATCAAGGTTTTGTTGTGAGTATTTCGAATAAAGAACTTATTCCGGATAAGTGACATATTCCGGATCAGTTTGTTATTCCGGATCAGAGCAACATTCCGAACCAAGCAAAGTATTCCGGATCAGTGATATTCCGAATAAAGCCTGACATTCCGAATCAAGGGATCAGACAATTATTCCGGATAAAGGGCGTTCATTCGGAATAACATTTATTCCGAATCAAGGTTGTTTATTCGGAATAATTAATTATTCCGGATAAAGCTTTTATTCCGAACGAGGGTTATATTCCGGATGAACCACATATTTCGGATGAGTTGTTTATTCCGGATGAAGGAGTGTTATTCCGGATGAACCATTATTCCGAGTGAACTTATTATTCCGAATCAACAGATATTCCGAACGAAGACATCATTCCGAATCAATCATTCTGGATGAGCACATGTATTCCGAATAAGTAATTATTCCGGATGAGTAGGTTATTCCGCATGAGTGATTTGATCTGATTATTCCGAACGAAGCTTTGTTATTCCGGATCAAGGGTTTTGTCAAGTTATTCCGAACGAAGAAGAATTATTCCGGGTGAAGGTGACATTCCGAACGAGTAATTATTCCGAGTGAGGTATTTTTAGTTTATTTTAAGTTTTTGTTTTTATGTTTGAATTTTTAAGCTTTACTTTTCCCGCCTTTTTCCTTAGTCGCACTTTAAGTTTACTTGCCTTAGATTTATTTTAAGCCTTGCCTTAGTTTAAGTTTTAGTTGCGTTTTAAGTTGCCTTTAGGATAGTTTTAAATTCGCGTCATTTACTCTTAGTGCCTTTTATTTTTCGTCACGCTTTAATTTCCCATCATTTATTTTAAATTAGATTTAGATTTACTTTAAAGTCTCGCACTTTTATTTTTCAACAACGACAAATATTTTTCTTAACCAAAGACAACTGAGTCGCACTTAAACCAGTAATCAATTCGATTAGACCAACACAACGAACTTTAATTTTCATACTGGTCAAAAAGCAAGTATTAAATGGCGCCGCTGCCGGCTCTTTTCGTAAAGATTAACGGTTTTCTTTAAGAGACGCGTTGCTTTTTGGGATCCGTTCATTCGTGGGCGTTATATTCTTGCTTTAAAAAAAATTCAAAAAACCCATAAAAATTAAAATTTGTTAAAAAAATCCATAAAAATTAAAAAATTTTAAAAAATCCAAAAAGATTTTATTTTCTTTATAGTATATATATATTCTCTTTGTGTTTGGTATTGTTTTCTTTTGCTTTTGCAGGTGTATGCGTACTAGATCTTCTACTTATCCAGAGCCCGAGACTCGTGAAGATTTAGCTATGGCAGGTGTGAACAACAACAATAATCCACCGCACCTCAACAATAACAACAAAAATGTTCTTCCACAGCCCGATCTTCGGACAATGGAGGAGCTTTGTCAACCCACAATGTTTGGACGAGGAGGACCGATTGCGCCGATGCAAATCACGGCTCCGGAGTTTTCGTTGAAGCATCATATGATCCAGCAAGTGCAAACTAATCCTTTTCGCGGATTGCCTGATGATGATGCCAACAAACACCTCGACAAATTCATTACTATCACTCAAAGCATAAAGTTGCCCGGTGCTACAATGGATGTTCTTCGCCTTCAACTCTTACCACATACTTTATCACACCACGCCGAGAAATGGTTTGATCGTCTCCCAAAGAATTCCATTCATACTTGGGATGACATGACTCAACGCTTTTTGTCGCGCTACTTTCCACCATCCATGGTCACGAACCTTCGTAATCAAATCAGCGGTTTCATGCAAGAACCCGATGAATCTCTATTTGATGCTTGGGAAAGATATAATGTTTTGATCGATCGATGTCCAAACCACAACATGCTCTCTGTGACCTTAATTGATACTTTCTACAACGGTTTGACTTTTCGTGATCGTGATACGATTAATGCAGCCGCCGGTGGCACATTTATGAAAATAAGACCCGAGGAGTGTAGAGAGCTTATTGAGAACATGACTACTCATCACAAAAACTGGGATTCCTCCGCATCTTTAAGGAACAACCCGAGAGTCAATGTTACTTTTACTTCAGCAAACCCCGATATGACCGAATTCACCCGCATGATGGCCGAAATGAACAAAAATATCTTGCTCATCGCTTCAAACCAACAACAAGTTAAAGCGGTAGCTAATCCTTGTGAGACATGTGGCGGTCCTCACTCATACACTGATTGTCGTTCTACTCAACGCAATCCGGAAAATGTGTATGTGGCTTATGGTAATTATTCACCGGAATATTACCAAGCCCGACCTCAAGGGGATCGAAATTTGCTAAGTTACCGGTCCAACAACTACCTCTTACCCGGTTTTTCTCTTCAAAACCAAAACCCCAACAACAACTACAATAGAAGCAACCAAATCCCACCTCGAGCTTGTAATCCTTATCACCCACCCGCTCAACAAGCCCCACCCATAAATCAAGATGTTGAAGCCTTTATGAGAACCCAAAGAGAGCAAATCAAGAATCTGCCAAGCCAAATTATCAATTTGAAAGGGGATATCACCAAGCAAGGGAATGACATCAGATCCGAGCTTCGAAATGATATACAATCCTCCTTCAGCAATCAAACGATTGATTTGAAGAATATGCTGGCTAGTTTCTTACCCACCACGCAACCCTCTACTTCGAGTTCTCTACCTTCAAACACCGTCACCAACCCGAGAGCGAATGTGAGTGCTATTACTACCCGTAGTGGAGTTACTTTAGTAGGACCATCTATCCCACCCCCAGTTACACCATCTACACCTCCTCCGCCACCATTTATCCCTCCTACTCCCACCCCTAGTATTAGTACACCATTACCGTCTCCGCCTCGTCGTGAAGAAGTACCCAAGATGAATCCTCCAACAACCCCACCTTCCACCTTTAACCCTTCAACATCTCAACCTTCACCTTCCACACCTCAACCACCCAACCCCAGCATTCCTTACCCTTCTCGACTCAACAAGGCTAGAATTTTGACGAAGAATGACATTCACGTCTCCAACTTTTTGAAGATGCTTTCGGGAATGAAAGTCACCTTTACCCTTGTTGAAGCTCTTGCTCAAATGCCACAATTTGTGAAGCTGTTTAAGGAATTGCTTAGTAAGAAAGAGAAGATGGTCGAGTTTGTTAACACTCTCTTGAATGAAAATTGCTCTGCAATCCTTCTTAAAGAACTTCCGGAAAAACTTGGAGATCCCGGCCGTTTTTTGCTACCTTGTACTTTTAACCAAACTGACAAATTTACTGCCTTAGCCGATCTCGGGTAAGTATTAATTTGATGCCTTTAAGTGTTTGGAAAAAGTTATCATTGCCCGACCTTACACCAACGAAGATGACTCTTGAGCTTGCAAATCGCACTCTCGCTTACCCCGTTGGTATTGCCGAAGATGTGTTCATTAAAGTTGGCACATTCACTTTTCCGGTCGACTTCGTCGTTGTTGATTATGAAATGGACCCTCGTATTCCGTTAATACTTGGACGCCCATTTTTTAGAACCGGCCAAGCTTTAAGAGATGTGGATAAGTGTGAACTCATCTTAAGAGTCGGGGATGATGCCCAAGTTTTTGAAATGGGGAAGCTTACAAGCAAATCTTATGGAAGAGAATCGACGAATATGATTAATGAGCTCGATGATTTTGTCGTCTACAACAATCCGCTATTCGATTCTTGCAATGATAATCCACTGTTTCAAGATGATGTGGATGATTCTCTCTCCAATTTGGAACCTTCACCCATATATGATTCTCCACCGATCTATGATGCTTATGATGATGATTCTAGCTTCGATGGAGATGATTATGATGATTTTACTTCTGAGTATCCCGACATGCCCACCTATGATGATTTTGAGGAGGCTAATACTCTTTCGAGTGATTCTTCACATGATGAAGATCCTCCGCCTACATCACTTGATCCTACTTTGGATGACTACTCATTTGAGGAAGACTTTTCTACTTTTCTCAATACCTACTTCCCTCATGAGAGTGATGCCCCTCCTTTGGACTTTGATGATTATGGTCTTCATCCTTCTACGGATTTGAAGAAAATTATTTCAAAGGAGACGACACCGGACGACACCAACATCCGCATCACGTATGTTTTAACACCTCTTTGTCCACCTTCTGAGGACGAGGTTGTGCATTTTCATAGCGGATGTTCTTCAAATTCTGCTGAGCCCGAGTGCTATTTTCCCCTAAAGGAAAAGGTGTTCGACCCCGGTATCGATATTCTTCAGCCATCTCAGTATCCAGCTGATGAAATAAAAGGAAAGATTTTTGGACCTATTGAAGATATGCTTGCACCTCTTCACCCTTGCTCCCACCGTGCTCCATATTTGCTTAAGGGAACCTTGCCTACTCTTCTTTGGCTTGCCTTGTTTGCCTTAAGCTTGTGCTATTTGATGGACAAAAACTATGTATTTGATCCCGGTGGATGTGTTTCATGCTTCTTCCTATGATAATCAAGGTCGAGTCAGGCTCACGACTCGGTGATCAAAAATCAAGCGCTTCTTGGGAGGCAACCCAAGTATCTATCTTTTAGCTATCTTTATCCTAAGTGTAGGGGAGACCCGTTGGTGTTTGCTATTTCCTCTCTTCTTCTATTCAGGGATTCGAGCGCTCAATGATCCACTCTTGATGATTTTTGACGACCCGTGATTCCGTGTTTCCGTCTTCCCGGTTCTATCCTAAACTCTTTTGATTCACTATTTTATATTTCTCAATATTAAAATAGGAATCTTGTTAGTTGTCTTTTCCTTAGCGAGATTTAAGCAACGTGCACAATGTCTTAAGTGTAGGGGAGTTTACTCCCACATGCTTAAACATTGAGGACAATGTTTATATTAAGTGTAGGGGGGGACTTCTATCGAAGTTAAGTGGTCTTTTCCTTGTATTTGTCCTCATTTTAACCGGAAAATCAATTTTTCGACATTTTTCAAAATTTTTGATCTATTTTGGCCTAGTAGTTTTTCCCTTTGTATAGTTATTTTCTTTCTTTACTAGAATAAATTTTAATAAGTGGTTTTAATTTTCAAACGTTGTGAATCTTTTGACTCAACCCGAGTTTACTTATCTAAGTTTACTCTAGCAAGTATCCTTAACGTGTTTAAGTCAAGTTTTGCTAGGCTTTTATATAGGGAGCTATAAAACGCGAAAGTCTTAACTCTCACGTGTGAAGAACAAGAACTTTTCGCAAGTTCCTATAATTGATCCTAGAGAGTCGTTTATCAAGGGAACTTTAAAATGCAATTTCTAAACTTGAAAAAGTCTAAGAATTTGCAAGATCCTATAGATGACTCGAAAACCCAAAACTTTGATTTAATATGCTAAGCATCCACGAGTCTCATTCCTTGAGATTTTAAACTGTGGAAAACGAGAGATGATAGAGTCAATTATAAGTTTGGTATCCTTTCGTGAATTTATGTGAGTTGATTATAAGCCTATTCTCCCATCGCTTGCTAATAAATTTATCTACAATAAATAAGGTTGTACGATTTGAAAAGTTACTTAGCTTCTAGCCCAAGATCGTTTAAAAGTTGCTCGGTATGGATAAGAGTTCATAGCCAAGGCATAACTTATTGAAGCGGGATGCGAAGATTGGCGAGTCCGAAAAGGCCCTAACAAGGCATGAGGGCTACATTTTGTTGCTAAAGATCCAAAAGTGATGTGAAGAATCATTTTATCAAAAATCAATATGAAGGATCGAGACACACGACGAAAAGCAAATACTCCCGTAAAGATCATGGAGAAATCTATCCAAAAAGGCCCTAACAAGGTATGCGGATAAATAGATCCAAGTTCTAAAAGGAGGCGGATCGTTGTATATCAAAGTCCAAAATAAAGATTGGAGAAAAATGAAGAAGTCGTGGTCCAAGTATGAAGAATCTCTCAAAACTTAAAGTGAAGAAATTCCTATTATGAAGAGAAGACCATTATTTCATGAACGTCTCTCAAGATTTGAAGTATGAAGTCGCTGCCAAATATCGGTCCGAGAAAGGTCTCAAATCGCGAAGCGAGTTATGCCAAGATATGAACTTTATAAGGTCCCGAGAAGCAGTTTTAAAAGATTTTGTCCTTTAGCTAACTATTGATTAAATCGTCCCACTTTATTTTCAGCCTTAATAACTATCAAAATAAGTCAACAATGCATCCTCGTGATCATTCAAGAGAATAGTAAAATATAAGAGATACACCTAGGAATAAGGGAGTTTAAGTAAATAATTTGTCCACATGAGTTCGTGTTAGTTTGCTAACTTATAATAACAATGATCTCGTTTTTAAGCTTGGTTTGGAGAATGTGAAAACTTGAGGATGATGAGTATTCATGACATTTCCTAAACCCTGAGGTATGTCTTTGATTTCTTTACTTACTTTCTTCCTTTGAATGTTTATAATTTTCTATCTCTTTAATAAAGGCCAATATGGATTGATTATGATGGAAAATGTAAAACGTGCTTTGTAACTAATGCATTGCATGAGGACATTGCAATGGTCAAGTGTAGGGGATTTGATAGGTGTGTAAACACCCATCCTTTTTACCACTTAACTACAATAATAACCAAGCCAAAACGTGTATTTTATGTCGTAAATGTCAGAATTATGCGTGGTTTGTGTTTTTGTTGTGATTTAGGACGAAAATGTGAAAAGGGGAGAAAACACGGGCATTCACGGGCTTTTATCGAAGAGAAAGACAAAAGACGAAGTCAAGAAATCAAGAGTGCAAAAAGAACGGAAGTCCAAGACCAACTCTGAAGATTTATCGAAGAAAAAATCAAAAGACGGAAGTTTACTAAAAGCCGAAGAACTCAAGTCTAATTTATTGAAGAAATTACAAGACGAATTGTTAATTCCGAGACAAAAGAGGGGAGGAAGCTTCCACTAAGCACCTCCCTAATCCACTATAAATAGGATCCTTAGGCTTTCATTTTTTCTTGTTGGCTAAGTGTGACAATTAGCTCTTCTATTTTAATTACTTGCACATTTAAATACATGTCATTTATTTAATTGTCTTGCACCTTAAATTCATTTAACTTCAAGTAAGTTTCCTTTTAATTGTTGTTAATCTTTACTTTTATTGTTCATCTCCTATCTACCTTTCTTGGTTAATCTTTAATCTTTATGCTTTATTGTTTATGTCCATGTTCTTGAGTTTTTATTAAATTGATTAAGTGGGTTTTGATTATTTTGATTATTATTGTTAGTGTTATTGATTTGGTTGGATTAGTATTTGTTAGTTGATCATTAGTGATTAGTTTGATTTAATCTTTTGGTTGATTTGGATTAGCTTTGTCTAGATTCGTTTCTTTTTTGTTTCCTTGTTCTTCGCTGTCTGTTATTTCCCCAGGTTATTCCGAATCAAGACAAGTTATTCCGGATCAAGGTTTTGTTGTGAGTATTCCGAATAAAGAACTTATTCCAGATAAGTGACATATTCCGGATCAGTTTGTTATTCCGGATCAGAGCAACATTCTGAACCAAGCAAAGTATTCCGGATCAGTGATATTCTGAATAAAGCCTGACATTCCGAATCAAGGGATCAGACAATTATTCCGGATAAAGGGTGTTCATTCGGAATAACATTTATTCCGAATCAAGGTTGTTTATTCGGAATAATTATTTATTCCGGATAAAGCTTTTATTCCGAACGAGGGTTATATTCCGGATGAACCACATATTCCGGATGAGTTGTTTATTCCGGATGAAGGAGTGTTATTCCGGATGAACCATTATTCCGAGTGAACTTATTATTCCGAATCAACAGATATTCCGAACGAAGACATCATTCCGAATCAATCATTCTGGATGAGCACATGTATTCCGAATAAGTAATTATTCCGGATGAGTAGGTTATTCCGCATGAGTGATTTGATCTGATTATTCCGAACGAAGCTTTGTTATTCCGGATCAAGGGTTTTGTCAAGTTATTCCGAATGAAGAAGAATTATTCCGGGTGAAGGTGACATTCCGAACGAGTAATTATTCCGAGTGAGGTATTTTTAGTTTATTTTAAGTTTCTGTTTTTAAGTTTGAATTTTTAAGCTTTATTTTTCCCGCCTTTTTCCTTAGTCACACTTTAAGTTTACTTGCCTTAGATTTATTTTAAGCCTTGCCTTAGTTTAAGTTTTAGTTGCGTTTTAAGTTGCCTTTAGGATAGTTTTAAATTCGCGTCATTTACTCTTAGTGCCTTTTATTTTTCGTCACGCTTTAATTTCCTGTCATTTATTTTAAATTAGATTTAGATTTACTTTAAAGTCTCGCACTTTTATTTTTCAACAACGACAAATATTTTTCTTAACCAAAGACAACTGAGTCGCACTTAAACCAGTAATAAATTCGATTAGACCAACACAACGAACTTTAATTTTTATACTGGACAAAAAGCAAGTATTACATCTCCTACATAGTTGTGGTAGGGATTTGGTTGCTTTGGTTTGGGAAAAATCATGTTTTTTCTTGGCGAAAAATCTCATTTTTTACCTAAAGTTTCGGAAAAAATACCCACATTGCGACAGAAAACCCTTGCCTTCCTTCGCAATACGCTAGGGTTTATCATTCCGATTGAGATTGCGATTGGCAGTTATTGCGATTGAAGATTGCGATTGGTTATTGCGATTGAAGATTGCGATTGGATATTGCGATTGAAGATTGCGATTGGATATTACGACTGACATTGCGATAGGAATATTGCGACAGGGTCATTGCGACAGGGGTCATTGCGACAGGGTTATTGCGACAGGGTTATTGCGACAGGGGTCGTTGCGATAGGATATTGCGACAGACATTGCGACAGACATTGCGATGGGACAACATTGCGATGGGACAACATTGCGATGGGATATTGAGATCTGTTAAGCCAAATTTTGTTCGAGTATTTTTTTAGACTTAGCCACCATCTAGACTAGTTTCGGAATATCGTTTACACGAAGATAAAAAAAAATAAAAAAAAAACAGAGTTAAAATTTTTCCATCAAGTAAATTCAAATTTTTTCCATACTAGTTTTAGGACATTTCTAGCTCGATTTCAAAATTTGGCGATCACAAATTTTTTTGGTCTACCGTTTTGTCGGACTGGGGAATTTATTGTCGGAATGAAGAAAAATTGCAATTTTCGGAATTTTAACCACAACAACAATCACATCAAATCTACTTAAGATCCATATTCACTTCATCATTTCAGAGAATATTCAGATGGATTCTACTGCCGAATATCGTGTGACGAACAACAACATAATGGTGGCAGGTAACAAAGAAAGACCACCAATGCTTGTGTCGGGTCGATATGATCAATGGCAATCCCGTTTTCTACGTTACCTTGACACAAAACCTAACAGTGATGCTTTAAGGCAATGCATTTTGGAAGGACCCTATAAACTCTCAAGGATCCAAGTTCCTGCAGTACCAGCCACAGACACAAGTGACGCACAACCCGCATATGAACGTGATGAAAAGAGGACCGACCTCACCCCAGAGAACCGTGCGTGGTTTGATGCAAAGAAGGAAGCAATATACTTAATTCTCAGTGGAATTGGAGATGATATTTACTCTAAAGTTGATGCTTGCCCTACTGCTCAAGAAATGTGGACGGCTATTGAAAGATTGCAACAAGGTGAATCACTTAATAAACAAGATGTGAAAACTAAGATGTTTTGGAACTTTGGCAAGTTTACTTCAAAGGATGGGGAATCAATTGATTCTTATTTCTCCCGATTCTACCAAATGATGAATGACATGACCCGAAACAACTTGCAAGTTTCCACCATGCAAGTCAATGTCCAATTTCTATAGCAACTTCAACCAGAGTGGACACGGTTTGTCACCTTCGTGAAACAACAACAAAAGTTAAACGAAGTTTCATATCACAAGCTCTTTGACATTTTGAAACAATTTTAAAATGAGGCAAATGAACTTCGAGCTGAACGAGTTGCAAAGATTTCCAATCCACTTGCTTTGGTGTCTACCACTCAACATTACCCAGATTATCACTCTCGTACTTCAAAGACCTACTCTACTCAATCATCATCACCACGATCATCCATTGTCTTCAAGTCACATCCTCCAACACGATCCCGATGCAAAGAAGTTGCAAGAGCACCATCACCCACACCTGAGCAATCATCCGAAGAAGACAGTGATGAAGAAGTAGCTCAAAAGGATAGGGAATTCAAGCAACAAATGGCTTTCATTATGAAGCAATATAAGGAAATTCTACAAACCCACCAACCATAACCTTCGAACATCTTCAAACCCGAGGAACACCCATGCACAGAGTCCTCCAAGGTATGACACACGAAGACGTGCTGAGAGTCCTCCAAAGTATGATCGACAACCTAGGTATGATAATCAGAGGGTGGCTACTGTTGTTGGAAATAGGGAAACTGTTGGTACTCAAGTTGTGCAACAAAGTAGGATTCAGTGTTTTAACTGCAGAGGTTTTGGGCATTTGGCTAGGGAATGCAGGCAGCCAAAGAGGGTTAAAGATTATGGTTATCATAAGGAAAAGATGCTGCTGTGCAAGAAAATGAAAGTTGGAATCAAGTTATCAGCTGAGGAAGGAGAAATGCTTGACGACACAGATGATGAACTCTCCGACCAAGAACTCGAGGCACATTATTCATACATGGCAAAGATTCATGAGGTCCTTATCGTCACTGAAGAAAACAATGGTCCTATCTTTGATACTGAGCCAATTGATAAGGTACAACAAGATGATGAATATAATGTGTTTGGTGATACACATGAGCATAGTGATCTACCAACAACAATTACTGACACGTGTATGATGGAAACGGTTGATAGCAATACCACACCCGATACATCAGACATGTACAATAATGAGTTTGAGGATGATCAACATGCAAATGAGTATGATGACGAGGAGCGTGTCGCGCTTGCTAATTTAATTGCTAGTTTACAAAAAGATGTCAATGAAAATAGAAAGAGTCAAAAGCATTTAAAGAAGGCAAACGCAGCGCTCACTCAAAACTTTGAAGAATGCAAAGCCGCTCTTATAAAATCTAGTGAGACTATTGATAGTTATAAGGCTGAGCTTCTTCAAAAGACCAACGAGCTTGAGGGGTACAAAAGTCGTGTCATCAACGTTAAAAAGGACGATTTTGAAAATAAATACAATGAAGCTCTTGCTTTGTTAACTAAAGAAAAACGTCAATTTAATGTTTTATTAAGTGATGAACGTCAAAAAATGTACCTTGCCACAACAAAAGTTAATGAACTTGAACAGAGGCTTTCTATGAACACCACCGATTCTACTAAAATTCTTGACGAAAAGAAACAAGAGGTTGAAACAATAAAACAAGATTTCAAAATTAGACAAAGCAAAGATACTGAAAAAGTAAAGGATCTCGAAGAACAAGTCGATTTTTTGAAAAAAGTTGTTTATAATACACATGAATCTATTCAAACCGTAAGAATGATAGCACCTCGGTCGTTTTCAAGGGTCAAACTAGCTTTGCCACCCCCAAGTACCTCGAACAAGCTCAAGCTGCGAACCCTCACTTATATCTTGATGAGTCCGAATGGACTGATAATGACTGCCCAGTAGCTAGCCTCGATAGTGAAGAGACGTCCCTTTGGGATGAGGAGAGTAGATCACCAGTCAATAAAGATTTTGTGAAACCATATAACTATGCTTATCTAAACAGTCTTTATGGCCTTTTCACTCCACAAAAACAGAAGTCTCGTGAGGAATTCTTTTTACAATGCAAACAAAGAAGAATTCAATGGAAAAAGGCTTTTGCCACTAAGAGGAAAACTAATGTTTTTAAATATATTAACTATTTGCCTCTAGATGCTTCTAAAAGAAAAAGTAGAAAAACACTTGGTTTTCTTAAACACCACGTTGATAATGTTCAATCAATTGTTGAATGCGATTGGGAAAAACGTCAAAAGGATAAGTGGAAAACCGAGATTCCTCACGACATAACTGTGCTTGTGAAAGAACTTTTAATACCAAATACGAAGATAATAAAAGAACATGTTCTTGAGTTTGAAAATTTGATTCGGTCTGAAATGTTTGACGATTTGAAATATGTTGAGTCTCTTGAAAAAGAAATTGATGAACTTCAAAATGACAAATCAGAATTTTCAAACGAATATGATCTACTCTTAGAAGAATGTCTCTCCAAAGATATTTTGTGTGTTACTCTTCAATCTTGTGCTGATATCGATGAATATTCTGATGTTGCATGCAAATATCTTGACAAAATCAAAGAATGTGAGCGTCTTGAACTTGAGCTTTCGAAACATAAAGAAAATGTTGATAAAAAGGCTTTTGAGTTACTTCAACACAAAACTGATTTCCTTCAAAAACATTGTCATTCTCTTGAACTTGCTTTGCAAAAAGACGTTGGTCGTTTTTCACATGATAATAAATTGCAAGAAAAACTTTCCCAAATGTTTCGAGAAATGAATGAACATAATTTGGAAATTAAAGGGTTGAAAGCTCAGTTACAAGACAGGGACAGAGCGATAGCGGAGTTGCAGAAACTCGTTGCTAAAATGGGTGGGAAAGTCGTGGAACCTAGCATTAAGTAACCTTTTGTAAGACAACCAAACGCTCAAAAAGTAACTAGACCCTCTGTCTTGGGAAAACCATCTGTTTTCTCTAATTCTGCATTTGCAAAACATGCGTTTGCCCCCAAGACGGATGGGAAGGATAGGTTACCACAAAACACTCCCAAAACACATATTCGATCACAAAGCATTAAGAACACAAATGTGGTTAAACCAGGGATGTATAGATTGGCCACTAAAGCTACACACAACAAAGAAAGTCCATCACCTCATACCTCTAGAAACACTAATAGACGTGTGTCTTTTACTACAGGAGTAGTCCCCACTGATAGTGTTAGCCGGCCCCAGCTTAAGAGCACTCGCATGAATGAAAAGGTTTGGCAAACCAAAAGTCAAGGGAAGATGAAGACAGTAGAAGACCACCCTAGGATTTTCAATGTTTCTAAGAATAAAACGTCTGTAATCGCGTGTAATGACGATATGAATGATTCGACTTTGAATGCTTTGAATGTTAAGTTTGTTTGTGTGAAATGTGGAAAGTGTGCTAATGCTAATCATGCTATGTGTGTTTCGAATAATGTCAAAGGCGTAGAAACTAGACCTAAGAAGCAAACTGTGATGCCTATTAGTGCTAGAAAACCCAAACACAAAGTGAACCATTCTGGTGCAACCCCCTAAGAAAAGTATTGCATTAGACTCCACCACTAAGAACCCTAGAAGCAGAATTAGGGAATTATATGAGTCTGCTAGCAAGCCTTGGAAATGGTGGTTTGCTAATCAATGTCCTCCAGGATATAAATGGATGCCTAAGGTTAGGATAGAAAATGTGACTACTTGCGTTAGTGTGACTCTAAGTGATGAAACTAGGGAAACTAATGAATCGGAAACCACAACTAACATGGAATCTAATTTAGCAAATGCTCCATCGTGTTCTAATTCTTCTACAGGTGATCGAAATAATTCTCTTCATACTGGACTCCGGATGCACGAAGCACATGACGGGGAATCTCAAGCTTCTATTTAACTTCGTGGAGAAGTTCCTGGGTACGGTCCGATTCGGAAATGATCAATTTGCACCGATCCTAGGATATGGAGACTTGGTTCAGGGGAATATCAGTATCAAAAGGGTTTACTACGTCGAAGGGCTCAATCATAATCTTTTCTCGGTTGGTCAATTCTGTGATGCGGATTTGGAGGTTGCTTTTAGAAAGAAGACATGTTTTGTTCGTGATTATGCTGGGAATGACTTACTTACCGGAACACAGGGTACTTATCTCTACACTATTTCACTACAAGACTCCACATCTTCAACTCCAATCTGTTTCATGCCTAAAGCTTCAACGACTCAAGCTTGGTTATGCCATCAACGTTTATCTCATCTTAACTTTGATATCATCAACTTGCTTTCCAAGAAAGATATTGTGCGAAGCCTTCCTAACTTGAAATTCATCAAAGATCATCTTTGTTCTTCTTGTGAGCTTTGTAAAGCTAAACGGAGTAGTTTCAAGACAAAGACTACACCAAGCTCTAAAGGACGGTTAGATCTTCTTCATATAGATTTGTGTGGTCCCATGCGTGTTCATAGTATCAACGGGAAGAAATACGTTATGATAATTGCCGATGACTACTCAAGGTACACATGGACTCACTTCTTGAGGTCCAAGGATGAAACACCAGATGTTCTCATCAGCTTCCTTAAAGTAATACAACGTGGTCTTCAAGCTCAAGTTAAAGTGGTTCGTACTGACAGAGGTACAGAATTTTTGAATTCAAAACAGAGAAACTATTTTGAAGCCGAAGGAATTAAACATGAAACATCTATTGCTCGAACACCCGAACAAAACGGCGTTGTTGAAAGACGAAACCGTACTTTAGTTGAGGCTGCTCGAACATTATTATCCACTTCAAAACTTCCACTATACTTTTGGGCCGAAGCCGTGTCAACCGCATGCTACATACAAAACCGCTCCTTAATTATCCCAAGACACGAAAAGACACCATATCACATAATTAATGATCACAAACCTTCACTCAAACACCTTCATGTTTTTGGATGTACGTGTTACATTATTCGAGATGGTGAAAATCTGGACAAGATGAAAGAGAAAGGTGATGCATGCATTTTAGTGGGATATGCAACTCAGTCTAAGGGATATAGAGTATACAACAAGAGAACAAAATTGATAGTCGAGACTATTCATATCAGATTTGATGAATTACAAGAAATGGCACTTGAACAAAACAGTTTAAGTCCCGATCCACAACGACAAACGACTTCCGTTCACAACCGCACGGAACTCGGAACTCAAGACCACAGCAATGAACCGTCAAGTTCAACGCTGGTTCCAGAAAATATTCCTAGAGCTGATATGACAGTCGACACGACAATTGAAGAGTTGGAAATGTTATATGGACCAATGTATGATGAATATTTCACGGGGGAGAAACAAGTTGTATCGAAGTCTTCTGCTGTCACTCATGATAAGAATGATGATATCGATCATTGTCAACAAGAGGATACAACTTCATCTATTTCAACACGGGTTGCTGCAGATTTACCTCCTCAGAATATCACATCCACAATCGCTCCTACAACATCCACAACTATTGTCATTGCTCCAGAGAACACAAATCAAGCAGACAATGCATTATCTGACGAAGACGAATTTATCAACCTATTCGGTACACCGGTACACGAACCTGGAGAGTCTTCTACTCGCCATGTTGATCCGTTAAATATGCATACATTCTACCAACGACATCCTTCAACACATCATTGGACCCGAGATCATCCTTTGGTTCACGTAATTGGAAACCCTTCACAGCCTGTTCGTACAAGACGACAACTAGCAACCGATGGCGATGTTTGTATGTTCGCACTCGCCGTGAGTACAGCTGAACCGAAAAACATCAAAGAAGTCATGGCTGATAATGCATGGATTGAATCGATGACGAATGAACTACAACAATTTGAAAGACTTAAAGTCTGGGAACTTGTTGACAGACCATACGATGTGATTCCTTTAAATCTTCGTTGGATCTGGAAAAACAAGATGGATGAAGAAAACACGATCATCAAGAAGAAAGCTAGGCTAGTGGCTAAGGGGTATGGCCAGAAAGAGGTAATTGATTTTGACGAATCATTTGCACCAGTAGTTGGTATGGAAGCGGTCAGGATTTTTCTTGCTTATGTTGCACATAAGGGATTCACTGTCTATCAAATGGACGTAAAGACGGCGTTTCTTAACAGTCGTTGGAAGGAAGAAGTCTATGTCACGCAGCCGGAAGGATTCGTTAATCCTCATTATCCTGACAAGGTGTATCGTCTCCACAAGGCACTATATGGACTCAAGCAAGCTCCAAGGGCGTGGTACGACGAGCTCTCAAAAATTCTGGTATCCAAAGGTTTCTCAAAAGGTTCCATTGATCTAACTTTGTTCACTTATAAATATGGGGATGACATTTTGCTTGTGAAAATTTATGTTGATGACATTATTTTCGGGTCTACAAACCCAAAACTTTCAAAATGGCTTGAAAAAGTAATGCACAACAAATTTGAAATGTCAATGATGGGCGAACTAAAATTCTTTCTAGGAATTCAAGTTCACCAATCCCCAAGTGGTATCTTTATAAACCAAGATAAGTATTGTCAAGAGATAATCAAAAAGCATGGTATGACTTCATGTGACCCCGTTGGGACACCTTTATCAACCACATCGCTAGATGCTGACTTGGAGGGATTACCCATAGATCAAACGAGATATCGTTCCATGATCGGGTCCCTCATGTACTTGACAGCAAGCAGACCTGATATTTCACATGCTACATGTTATTGTGCACGTTATCAAGCACGACCCACTAAAAAGCACCTCAAGGAGGTTAAACGGATCTTTCGGTGCCTCAAGAATACCATTCATTTGAGACTCTGGTATCCGAGGGAAACCGGTTTCTTTCTAACGGCTTATTCAGATTCTGATCATGCAGGGTGTCTTGATACACGAAAAAGTACTTCTGGTGGTGCACAATTTCTAGGTCAAGATAAGCTTGTGGGATGGTCTTCCAAGAAGCAGGATTGCACGTCACTTTTATCAGCCGAAGCGGAGTATGTGTCTCTATCTGCGTGTTGTGCTCAAGTTCTTTGGATGAGAACACAACTCACGGATTATGGATTCCACTTTGATAGAGTACCTATGTACTGTGACTCAAAGTCGGCCATAGCCATCTCCTGCAATCCGGTACAACATTCCCGCACGAAGCACATCGATGTCAGATACCACTTCATAAAGGAACAAGTTGAAAAAGGTATCGTTGAACTATACTTTGTTGGAACGGATTACCAATTAGCCGACTTGTTTACGAAAGCTCTATCGAAAGATAGGTTTGAGTACCTCGTTAGGCAAATTGGTATGAGATGTTTGACACCAGCAGACCTGGAGATTCTGGCAAAGGTGCCTGCTTGATTTATCTATCAAACATCAACCTGTAAATATCTTTGAAAAAGAAAAATAAAAAAATATAAAACATATAAAAACAAAACACAAATATAAAAAATCTTTCAAAATCCAAAAATATTCTTCTCGACATGTCTTTTAGTATCGATAATATGGACGTGCCTAGAAATGTCGCTCAATAACGACACGGGTGTGTACATAAAGCTCGAATGAAAGTTATAAATATTTTTCAAAACATGTCATTTCCTCTTTTAATAAAGTAATTTGTCTATTTTGGACAATATTTCCAAACAAAGGGTAGAGCAATCTATCACGGGTTGAGCTTGTCATAAAACATTCAACGTTTTGAGCTCAACACAATGGCTTGTAATCACTTTCAGATTGTAACCCGATTCTATATTCACTAGGGAGTGTACGATTTCGTGCTCTTACCCTCAGCAAAAGAAGAGAAATCTTCTTACACTTGAGTGGATTCGTCAAGACATTCAAAGTCTATGAACTCAAGTTTATGCTTTAGAAAAACCTCTTCAACAAAAAGAAATAGGATTTTTCAAAAAGCGTTGAACATAATTTTTTCAAGAATTTCTCAATGATTATTCAAAATCTTTCAAAAATTGTGTGTTCAACAAACTCCCATCCTGAAAAAGCTAAATGTGGATCATATCCTCACAATGACAATTCAATTGGATCAAATTTTTGAGGGGGAGCATTTTAACTTCATGCAATGATTGACACATCTTTCTCCCGAAGATTTTCAAGACTATTTTTCCAAATATATTTTAATCAAATTTGGTATCTCTAATATCAAAAGATTTTATATATTAGAGATAGGGGAGAAAATGTGATTAAAATGTGATCTTATATAAGACTCAAGCACTTTAACTCTTACCTACAAGTGCGAAACACTTTCGATTATCAATGCACATGTGAAGGGGGAGCATTTCTGAAACGCCAAAACTAGCAAGGTGTTAAATGTTTTTCAAACACTTTGTTAGAATTTAAAGTGGTTTTCATGGTTACGATCAAATACCCACAACATCTTTAATTCACGACGTTATTGGTGTCAAAAGGGTGGTTAGGTTTAAGTCTTATGATCCAACCAGAACCGGAGGGATCTTCTCAGGGACAATCCAATAGATTATTAGAAGTCCTTAGGAAAGATGGAGTAGAATGTGAACGTAGCTGAATACCGACTAAGTACTGATGCTAGCACTGGAACAATAACAACAAAGTGCTAGTAATGATGTCTTGGTAAGTATTGAAGGGGTTGAAGAATGAAAAAGAAATGTAAGGATAAAGGGTCTAAAGAAAGAAGCCCTCCATACAACTTAGGCAGAAACCGGGTCAACACATCATGAAGATACACATCATGGACCCAGTGATGTAATGCACAATCCCTTACCTAGCTACTCAGGCTTCTCTCAAAAGAAGTTTGTTTTATTGTCACGGAGAACAAAATGACTTCTATTGACTTTCTCACTCCGAGATAGTTGATATTGAATAGGTGGCATCTGCTCTAGCCTCCGACCACTAAAAGTGCACAAATCGAGTCTAGAGCCAAGAGATCAATCAAATCTCGTTAGGACACACAGATGAAGATCAAGAGAGTCCTACGCTATATCCTTGTGATATTGCTAGAACACTCAGAGTGATACTACTTAGTATTCACAATGATGAGTGGAAATCTTTCCAGTGTTATCATCAAACAGCACTGCGGTAGGTCATATGTAAGATTCTTTATGAATTGAACATGTGTAAAACTGAAAACCAACAGTGGTTTTATTCTGAATTGATTCAAACTCGTTTCAGGTTTCTACGCAATATCTTTATGGTCTTGCCAGAACATTCAGAGTGATATTCATTAATATTCACAGTGACGAATGGAAATCCTTCTAGCGTCAACCTCAAACAGCGCTACGGTAGGTGACTTGTGAGATCCTTATGAATCAAACTTGTGTCAACTGTAAAGAAACAATGGTAAGATTCTTTACGAATCACACTTGTTCCAAGAATTTGAATTGACTACATTAATCAAGCGGATATTTATCCAATTGATTCACTCTTTATGTTCGCAGTCTTGCTTTGAGACGGTCGAGTAAAGAGAACGGCTAGTACAGCCGCGAACTTTGTCAAGGAGATTCTTGATTGAATCTACCTATCACATGTACGGTATTTAATATCGTATAACGGTCTTCACCGACCGGAGGTAAAACGCTACCGATTTAGGACGAATGTCAAAGCCATTCAGTCCGTGTCTATGTTTTGTCTCGAGAAGGTGGCGTCACGGTGTACTCAGCAAAGTCAAAGATTCAAAACCACATACTCATGCCTAAAGACATATTCAACAATTAATAGTGTGAGCATGTGGATGAAGACACAAGATCACAAGATGGCAAAGACAAGTCAAGGATGATTTGAAGATCTCAAGCTTAAAGACAAAGTCGAAAGACAACGACAAATGCTCAAAGATCACAGCATGAAGGAACAAGACTACGATTACACGTTCAAGACTCATTTATGGCGAGATTAGTAATCTCAACAAATTTCTTAAATGAACAAGGTTTATCACCTCTCATTGGGGGAGATTGTTAGCCTCAAAATATTGAGTCAAACAAGAATGATCGGTCATATGTTTATTATGTATCATATATTAGAACGTTGTAATAGGTAGTATATTAGTCGTGTATTAGGAGTTTAACTTTAGGCTAAAGTTCATTAATAATTAACTAAATCCCAAAAGGAAAGCCCGACCCAAACCATATAGTCCATAAAGAAGCCCCCATGTGGGTGGACTATATATACCCTTCCTAGCATGTTAGGAAGGGTGTTGGTTCATTGTTTTCTCTCACTTCTCAATCTAACATTCACCTAGTTCCAACCATTTTCTCTCTACTTTCTCTCACTACTTTCTCTCTCTAGAATTCATCTTCTTCGTCTATTTTCTTTCTTTAATTCGTATTATATCATCTAAATATATGGGACAACAAAACCCTTAAACTAAAAATATAGAATCCCTAGAAGTCATAAACATACTATATAAGCCCTAGAATAAGTGTTTATAAACGTACAAACACTAATTACCCAAGATAGAAAGTCATTAGGATTAATGACCTAAAAACCTTAATATTAAGAAATCTACATAGAATCACTACCTCGTCTTTTTGGACAAGTCTATAAATATTTATAAGACTTCATTAAGGTTATTAAGACAATGTACAAGTACCCTAATGCAAAAGGTACAAGATTTCAATGCATGGATTGTAAATTAGGTCAAAATGAGTATTTTCACCCTTTAGACATGTTTACCTAGAATAACTTAATAAAACAAATGTAGGGACTTCATGAACCCATTAAGGACAATGTAGGATGTATAAATTGAGTTTACATTAGTAGCTAATTGAAGGATAATGACTTTTACTAAGACTTAACCATAAATCATTAGAAACCCTAACCCGCCTAAGTTTTCTTCCCATTTTCACATCAAACCTTTGTTAAAATTCAAAGCAAAGACCCAAACTTCTTAATTGCAATGTACATACCCTAAATAAACCCTAATTCATCACTAATTACATTCCTAAACCCTTAATCACCAAAATTACAAAGTTACAAGCCCTAATTTAGGACCTGGTTTAGGTTTTTCCCTCCAAAACATATTCAAAACCATTTCCCTCCCAAATTTAAACTTATGATCAGTACTAATAAATATTTTGAGATATTTTTAAGTAGGTGATGCACCTACTTGAAGTTGCCACATCCTTGTTCCAATCCCTTATATGCCGTGACATGTTTTTAACCACAAACCTTAGATATTTTTCATCCTAGACTCTAGGAACTCGCATAGATCTCTTCTAGGAACCCTTGGTTACTAAGATACATATAATTACACGTTTACTCTTTTACCTTGGAGCCTAAGGGTTGGAAAAAGTATAAATAGAGGCGAAATGTATTCATAAGAACTTGCACCCCGTTTCTCTTTTACCTCCTACCCATTCTCCATTTCCACTTTTATATACGTTCTAGGACATTTCCCAAGACCAGAAACCAGGTCTAGAAGGTAGCCATTGAAGCTCTTGAAGCTTTGATAGCAAGTAGTGTTCATAAGAAGCCATTAAAAGCCATTTTGGAGCATCCTATGTAATTTCTATGTTAGTTATGCTTTGATCTTGTTATAATTATATATTAGACTTGTTATAATGCCAAAATAATGTTAGAAATATAATCTAAAAGAAACTAAGTCATTTGATCATTTTAAATGGAAGTTATAAGTTAAAGATGTCTTAAAACCCTAGTTTTGTAATCTACATGAAATAATAATCAAAAACCCATTTCAAAAGCTATAATTATGAATAAATGTTGTTATTATGATTATAAACATGTTTTGAAACTTTGTTTTAAAATCCTGTATCTTTTGGTCCATTTTTGAGGTTGTTATGTGATTTTTACAAGTATAGGGACTAAAACTGTCATTTTTTAAACCATTTAACATTTTGGGCCAAAAGTGTCATTTTATGAAAGAATAAGTTATAAGAATAAATTTTGGAAAGTTTGAGGTCCTAAGGTTAAATATTGAGGGTTGATAATGCAAATACTAAAACTATATACTTTAAGGGTTAAAAGTGTAATTATACCAAAATATAACAAAAAGGACTATTTTTGGCAATTTTCAAACTAAAGAAGATTAATTATGAATATAAGGAAGTAATTTATGTATCATGTTAGTAAGGAGCTTTATACAAAGATGTTTCATCTCGATATTACGTTTTGACTGAGTGGTTTGGTTTACGATTTAAAGTGCCCTCGCTCCTCAAACATTTATAGAATGACTTCTAAGTATAATGGCTCGAACAATGGTTCTAGAATTACAACCAAATATTTATAAAATAATATATAACCAACACTTAACAAAATTAAACTAAAAGTCAAAGACTTGATACTATACACAATGTATTAATCCAAGTTTGTGTGAGATCAAGCTGTTGTTTATGAGACCAAGTTGTGGTTTGTATGATCAAGTTGTTTATCTGTGAATGAAATATATCTAGTTATACCTCGGATTCTATGGACATAAGGTGAGTTTATAGCCTCACTTTTAAATGCTTTATAAATGATTTGAAAACCCGTGAGGGGGATATGTGCTAAAAATGAAATACAAGTGTTTTTTGTATGCTTCTCAGATATAATTATTGACACTACGTTTACTTGTTGTCGTTAAGTCCCTTTTTAATCGTGGACCACTAATCATTTAATGAGCGCTACTATTGTGAATAGTACTATTGTAGACTAACATCTCCTATCTAGGCAAGTCGCGCTTGCTAGCAGCTGATGGTTCCTACCTAGGCTAAACAAATATGCTTTATTTTGCTTTTTAGGATAGTCTAGCAAGCTTCTTACTTAAGGGGAATTTGTTGGGTTTTCCTAATAATGTCTAGTCGCGAGGTCATGAGCTAGTGCAATAACAATAAATTGTTTTATGTGAGCGAATAATAACATAGCTCAAGAAAAAGTATCTTGTATTCAAATTATTTTAAACCTAAACAATGAGTCAAATGGCGCAGTAACTGTTGGAAAATATTGTTGGCAAAATAACTTTTGACCAACTTTAGACACAATTATGTATATGTATGTATCATATATATTAGTGATAATTTATAGGTTCGCTTTCTCCTTGAAGAGAGCTTCGCAATGAGCCTTTATGTGTCCACAATGAAGGTGATGTGAATGAGATATCGTGTCTTAAAGTTAGGCATTTGGTACCATGCTTAAAGATGAAAAATAGTTTATTTTTTGTCCCACATCGGTGGGATGAGTAAACTAGAAGGGAGTCTATTATATATAAATAGAGGCCTAATTCCATAACTTTTTCACACATCAAATCAATAAGTATTATTATTTATTTCGAACATATGGAGTACGCATCTGTAAAGTTGAAATTCCGGGTAGTTTTGTTAAGTCCGACAGTACAACTTACTGTTTCGGTTGTTGTACCCTGGGAAACAGACAGCGAATCTGTTTTAAGGGAAGCGTGTTAAACACGTGCCTCAGCTCTTTAGTGTTAAGCGTGTCTAACACGTATCTCGACTTGCTGGTGATTTAGTAAGTCTTTTCTTTATTTTATTGTTTTATTTAATTATCGTTTATAACTATGTCTATGTTTGCTTTTCTGTTATTTATATTCTGTTATTTAGTTTATGTTAATTTAATTAATTTTATTTATTTGATTTATGAATAAAAGTGTTACAGTTTCCCTACAGTCTTAAAACAGATTCAGTGTAACAGAATTAAACACTTTTTTGCTAAAATCATATTAATTTAAATAACAGATTTTTATACAAACTGTATTCCCTCGAAACCAAGATTGTGTTTCTTTGGGAAATCAGTTTCACGTAAACAGAATTTTAATTAATAGATCTGGTGTTACAGATCTATAACTGATATTTAAAAAACAATTTATCGTATTAGTTTGTGTTGAAATCATGATGAGGCTATTTCTAAACTGATCGTTTAGTTGTTTATTACATATGTTAGAATCTTAACCTAGATTTAATGAAGCCACGATTGAGTTTCTTTAAATCAGATGTGGTACAAGTTTGTATAAACCATGTCGAGTTTATTAGATACCATATTGTTTTAATAGTTCTTAACTGTATTTCGTTAGAATATTGACAACTTTACTTGTGGTAACACAATTGTGACCCTAGTGAATCTTGTAAATGTAATTGGTACGCCAATTACAGCATGATTAGAATCATGGTGAATTTAGATTCATTGAAACCAAGTGGAGTTTCTTTGACACAAATCTCATAAAAGATAAGTTGCTGTTTTATGATATTATTAGAACGTATTCATTGATCTCATAAAATGCAAGCTCTTATTGTATTAGACCTTTGAAACGTGTTCAATGAAATCAAGAAGAATTTCTTTGAAACAAGATGTTGACAATGGTATGAGTTATCATTAAATATCTGATTACATACACTATTTTTATTAAACTAGTGGAAGAGTTTGTTTGACTTGTGTAATTCATTGTAAATTGGGTCGATTTTAATTAAAAACTAGATATAATTCTTGAAACCTTTTAGAGTTTATAGATATATCTATAGAAACCTTGTCGAGTTTAAAGGTAAATCTATAGAAACCTTGTGGAGTTTCTTTAGAAGAATGGATCTACTGAAACCTTGTTAAGTTTCATTGTAGAAATAGATCATGTGAAGTTAAGATCTTATGAATTAAGATTGACAACATAATATTACATATGTGTTTTTTGGTAAAATATTATGTTATAGCTGATATTTTCTTTAATTGTTTAGTCGAAAGACTTCTTTTAAAGTGGGTTTTGTAAAACGGATCTTACAAAACGTTTGCGTTTTAAACAAAAGTCGATGTAATTCGCTTTTGGTTAAGAAACACTATGTGATTTAGCACGTTGTTAATAGTACCAAAATTAGTGTCAACTAAATCATGGGACCTCTTAATAACATTCGGAATGTCACGAGTGACATCAAAAGGGATACTGATACTTACTTGTATGGTAGATGCTTTGAAGCATTCAGAAACTTGTTGTGCCATAACTATGTGTTATATGGTCTGAATGACATGAAAACTAAGTCCATGATGGAATCCAACCATAGCCCTAATGGTGCATTCCCACTTCAGTATCGTGTCATGTATATGGTGATAAGAGTTTGATTAACTCTTATAATGAAGTTGAGAATGGAGAGAACGAGTTTGAGCAACTCTTGAAGGCCTACTAAATCTAAGGATTTGGTAAATGAAGGATTAGATCTATTGATTAATGGTGGAAATGGGGAAGGAGGAAGATGAAGTGTAGAGAGAGAAAGGAGAGGGAAGGAAAGTAGAGAGAGAAAGTAAGATTAGATTAATGAAAGTGTAAATGAATGAATGACCAACCCCCTCCTAACATGCTAGGAGGGGTATATATATAGCCCACCCTACATGTGGGCTATATGGACTATATACTTACAAAGTGGATCACGAGCCCATTACATAATTATCGTTGGAGCGACCGATCCTTCACAAATACGTAAAACGTATTTCCAACAATCTCCCCCTAAGGGAGGTCGCTCCAAGTTACAAAGTTCTAAATATACTATGGCTCGTGATCTATGCTAATAATGATGTGACCGAGACTTTCTTTGGGAAAACACATTTCCAACAATCTCCCCCTAAGGGAGGTCACACCATTTTACAAAATCTTAAACCTAGCATCTATGCTTGAGTCTTCGATCTTGTTCTTGTGAATATGCTTGAAGTGATCTTTGACTTTAGTTCTTGAGCATGTTTCCTTGCCTTGACCTTGTGCATTCATCACTTGTGAAATTTGCCTAGTTGTGACTTCATGTTCCACATACTTATACCTTTAAATTCTTGAAAGCTTCAGAGTTTGATACAGCGGAAGACTTGACCTTCAGACTTTCTTGAATTTGTTGAAGTACTAATTGTATGTAGTATAAGCATGTGGTAACGACTTCTTCTGGATTGTACACCGCAATGCCACCTTTTTGTTACACTGCATAAGACAGTTAGCAACAAAACATATACACGGATGAAATGGCCTTGAACATTTCATTCTAATTTGGTAGCATTTTACCTCCGGCCGGTGAAGACCGTTGGACGATATTAAATATCGTACTTGTGGCAGGTAGTTTCAATTAAGAACCTCCTTGACAAGATTTCGCGGGTAAACCCGTTCTCTTTACTCGACCGTCCAAAGCTGACTGCGAACGTAAAGAGTGAATCATTTGGATAATATTATCCGCATGATTTGAAGCCGTCAATTCATGTTCCTGGAACAAGTGAAATTCAATTAAGAACCGCACCATCGTTGCTTTCCAGTTGTCACTAGCTTGATTCATATAGAATCTTGCAAGTTACCTACCAAGTGCTGTTTGATGTTAACACTAGAAGGATTTCCACTCGTCACTGTGATCAATAAAGAGTCACTCTGAGTGTTCTGGCAAGATCATATGATAATGCGTAGAGGCCTGGAACGTGTTTAAATTCATTTAAGAATTAAACCACTGTTGCTTTCCAGTTATCACAAGTTTGATTCATAAAGAATCGCACAAGTCACCTACCATGAGCTTTTTGATATTCGCTCAAGAAGGATTTCCATCTTCATTGTAAATACTTTCGTATTACTCAGATGTTCAGGCAAGATCATGAAGATTTTGCGTAGGACTCTTAAGAACTTTCTTACTTTTCACAGTGTGTGAAGAAGCAAGGAATAATGAAAGTGTGTCCTAATGAGATATTTGATGATCTCAAATGGCTCTAGACTCGATCGTGCATTTTGGATTTTTAGTGATCGGAGGCTGGAGAGGAGTGCCACCTTTTCAATACCAATTTATTCGGAGTGAATAAACCAGTAGATAATGTGTTGATCTCCGTGTGATTAAAACAAATACCTTTTGAGAGATATTTGAGTTAGCTGGGAAGGGTTGTGCATTGCATCACTGGGTCCATGATGTCTTTCTTCAATACCGAGAATCATTAGCAAAAATGATCTCAATAGCATATGAATTGACCCGGTTTCTGCCTAAGGTTGTAAGGAGGGCTTCTTTCTTTACACCCTTTATCTTTACAATTCTTTTTCATTCTTCAACCCCTTCAATGCTTACCAATACGTCATAACTAGCACCTTGTTGTGATTGTTCCAGTGCTAACTTAAGTACTTGGTCGGCATTCAGCTACGTTCACAATCTTTCTCCATCTTTCCTAAAGACTACTATTTCTAGCTATGGAATGTCCTTGGGAAGATTCCTCCGGTTCTAGAGAAATCATTGGACTTTAACCTATCCTACCATCCTTATGTCACCACAATCGTCACCGTCGTGAATAGAGATGTTTTGGGTAAGTATAAATCATCATGAAATCCATTCTGAAGTGCAAATCCATTTTGCTCCCCCTTAACATATGCTACGATATTCGAAAACATTTCGCACATGTCGGGATGAGCTAACACGTTAAGTCAAACCATTTGTGATTGATCATATCCCATATTAAATCACATTTTCTCCCCCATATTAAAAATATTAACCCAATCGATGTTTTTAATATCAATTGATTTAATAGTATTTTAAGAAAATTTGGGAAGAAAAATGCAAATCCAATTATCTTCATGATTTGAACAAGCTCCCCCTCAAATTAATGAGGGTGTACTTGAAACGTAAATTAAATACCTTTTAAACACAAGTGTAAGGTATTTATTACGTGCAAAGATCAGATATAATAATGAATTCACAAGATTAGCAATGTACGAGGTTGGACCTGAATAATGGAGAACAGCATATGAAAGAAGCACATGGTTCTTGTTCACGAATGTTGGTCGCCTCGTCACGTCCCCGAGAAAATTAATTCTCGTTGTTGAGTCAAAGCTTTCCGGTGAAATGCTTGACTTGATTATGAAAAGCGGGTTGCTATCTGAAATAATAGCAAACCATTTTGAGCATGTTTTAAATGTTTTAAACTTCTGCTCGAACTTTATTTACAACCCCGTGTCATTATTGAATGACATTTCTAGGTTCGTAAATATTATCGATTCCAGAAGACATGCTCTTTTTATCAAAACATTTTTGAACACACAATTTTGAAAGATTTAGAAAAATCTTTGAAAAATTCTTGAAAAATTGTGTTCAAAGTTTTGAAAACCAATTACTTGAGCTTAAGATTTGGAATATCTTAGGAACGAGCTCAAGTCCGAGAAGTTGTAAACTTCTCGTTGTTAAGGATAAGTTTATCATTGGCGATAAACTTTCCTTTTATCTGAAGAACGAGTCCTAAGCTGACATTTACTTAGAAGTCGTGTTCATGAGCTTGAAAACTTTGACTGTTTTAACGGAAAGCTCATGACCGAGAAAGGTGAATTTCTCGTTACGAGGAAAAGTTCTCTTATTTAAAAGATACACTTTCCTTTCTGAGCTTAAAACTTCGAATGTTTTAATACAAGCTCATGACCGAGAAAACTGAATTTCTCGTTATGAGGATAAGTTTATCATTAATGATAAACTTTCCTTTATTTGAAGTACGAGTTACAGTCTGACATTTAACTGTAAGTCATATACACGAGCTTAAAACCTTTGAATGGTTTTAATGTAAGCTCGTGTCCGAGAAAATTTAATTTCTCGTTGTAAGGATAAGTTTATCATCGGCGATAAACTTTCCTTTATTTGAAGCACGGGTTACCATCTGATATTTAATGATAAACCATAATGCATGAGCTTAAAAACGTGGAATGTTTTTGATATAAGCTCATGCCCGAGAAAAATGAATTTCTCGTTTTTAGGATAAGTTTATCATCGGCGATAAACTTTCCTTTCTTTGATGATCGAGTTATAGTCTGTGATATGACTATAAGTCCTTGATTGCAGCTTAACCATGAATCCCCTGAGACATTTGTTTCTCTGATATCTGCTTCTTCAGCAACCAAACTCTAAGAGTGTCCTTAGTTGAACGGGATACAACGATTGGACCGCTTCGTTCTTTTGGAACATCAACTTTGGTACCTGCATTCTCATTAGAAGTTTGTATACTTTTGCATGGGTTAGAGATATCTATTTTTGAAGCACGTGGGGGTTCACAGTTGGCTTTACTTGTGTCAGAGGTGGCCTGAGGGGATGATTCACTTGTCTTAGTTGGCAAACGTTTCCTTTTATAGAAAATCTTAAGTTCAGGCTTAAGTGATGTATCATCCTTTGCAATTTTCTCCCTAGTAGTCTTCGTAGAATCAGAGACTATCCTAGTTAAAGGGCACTCGTTTCCTACAAGAGTAAAAGTTCTACCAGTGGGGCGCCACATTTTACCAATGGGTTTGATTTTAGCGACCCACTGGGATTTAAGTCTAGCACGGGAGTTCACCTCATCAAGTAATTTCTTGACACAAGCATCATGATTTGCCGTAAAGACACATTTTCTACATGTTTTACAAGTAGCATATTTCATGTCTGAATAATTCCTAGATGATTGATCGATGCTCCTAGAAGATGGCATGCTACGGTTAGCAGTGTTGGGTAATCTAGAAGGCATCTGACTAGGTTTGAAATTGCTATCTCTTACATGTGTCTTTTGCTTAGCTTCCCTAAAACCAGGTTTATGGCAAACGTCATTTGAACTAGTTCTAGACGTGGTCTTGGTATTTTTAGGGAAACTAGAGGCAATCATATGATTTGGTCTTGCTAAAGCTGGAGTGATCACATAGGGCCTAGTTGCTGGAGTGACTGGTCTAGAAAGATGAACCAAATCAACTTGGGAGGCAAACCGCGGTCTCGAGGATTGTGGTCGCTCGGATCTAAATGCAGTAGGTTGTCTGACAATCGGTTGTCTGACGAACTGATTTGTAGGCGGTTTCCCCAAGATTGATGGTTTTTCAAGCTTAGTATCCACACTAGGTCCTCTAGTTTTCCTTAACTCGTTTTTCAACGCAGCTATAGCAAAAACCTTTTCCTGAACTTGAGCTTTTAAGGTCTCATTCTCTTTGAGCAATTCATCTTGGGATGCCAACTTAGATTCAAGCAACTTAATTTGTTTCAAAAGATTATCCTTTTCAGCTTTAGAATCTAAAACTATTTGATCCAATTTTCGTTCAAGAACAACGTTTGACTTTTCAAGTTTTTCAAAATATGTTTCATATTTCTCCGTTTTCTTTGAAAATTCAATTTTGGCATCCTCAAGCTCTTTGGATTGCTGAGCGAAAATGGTTGCAAGCTCTTCAGACCTAGACACAGAATTGGTTAATGAAGCAGTCGTAAAACTATTAGCAGGATTGTTAATTAGCGCATTCATTTCAGACAACATATGAAGAATATTATCTGTACCTGACATGCTACTTGGTTCCCGTTTTCCTCCTGATTCTTTTCTCTTGTGGCTGCTTCTTGTATCGTCTTGCAATATATGCAATTTTCCCTCTTAAAAACAGCCTATTCGGAAAAAAAACAGCCTATTCGGGAAAAAAAAACAGCCTATTCGGAAAAATAGCCTATTCGGAAAAACAGCCTATTCGGAAAAACAGCCTATTCGGAATATTCAGCCTATTCGGAAAAACAGCCTATTCGGAAAAACAGCCTATTCGGAAAAAACAGCCTATTCGGAAAAACAGCCTATTCGGAATATTCAGCATATTCGGAAAAAACAGCCTATTCGGAAAAAAACAGCCTATTCGGAAAAACAGCCTATTCGGAATATTCAGCCTATTCTGAAAATACCCTTATTCGGAATAAACTCTATGCAGAATAACCCTTATGCGGAAAAACCCCTATTCGGAATGTTTTCTTCAATTCGGAATATATTGGCAATTTGGCTTATTCGGAAAAACTGTTGTCTATTCGGAATGATGGCAATTCGGAATATTTCCTAATTTTGGCTATTCGGAAAATTGGTGTCTATTCGGAAAAATTAGCTATTCGGAAAGTTTTTGCTATTCGGAAAAAACGGCTATTTGGAAAAAAATTCTTCTATTCGGAAAAATTCTTCTATTCGGAAAAAATTCTTCTATTCGGAAAGATTCTTCTATTCGGAAAGTCTATGCGGAAAAATTTCTTCTATGCTGAAAATCCTCCTATTCGGAATCCTATTCGGAATAAACTTTCTATGCTGAAAATCCTCCCTATTCGGAATCCCTATTCGGAATATTCTGGAAAAATAGTTTCCGAGACTTAAAAAGTAGCTATTAACTCCGATTTTTGATCCAAAACCACAAAAAGTTTTATGATTTTTACCAAAATAAGCTAAACCCAATTCTTATCAATCAATCCCAATAACAAAAACACCAAAAATAACAAGATTCAAGAATGATTTTTTCTAAAGATCACTAATTGATTCAAAAACTAAAAAAGCAACACAATCAATTGAAGGGGTTTTTAATCAAATCAATAGATAAAAAAAACGCAAATCCTAAGATTTAACCATGGCTCTTGATACCAATTGAAGGTCTACGTAATCTAAGGATTTGGTAAATGATGGATGATCTATTGATAAGATGGTGGAAATGGAGAAGATGAAGATGGGATGTAGAGAGAGAAAGGAGAGGGAAGGAAAGTAGAGAGAGAAAGTAAGATTAGATTAATGAAAGTGTAAATGAATGAATGACCAACCCCCTCCTAACATGCTAGGAGGGGTATATATATAGCCCACCCTACATGTGGGCTATATGGACTATATACTTACAAAGTGGATCACGAGCCCATTACATAATTATCGTTGGAGCGACCGATCCTTCACAAATACGTAAAACGTATTTCCAACAATCTCCCCCTAAGGGAGGTCGCTCCAAGTTACAAAGTTCTAAATATACTATGGCTCGTGATCTATGCTAATAATGATGTGACCGAGACTTTCTTTGGGAAAACACATTTCCAACAACTCTCCAACTACGAATATCAAAGGAAAAGAAGATGTGATTCACATTTGGAAAAGACACTAAGTTAACCAACGCTGTGTGTGTTGGAGATTCATAGGAATCTTATGTCCGGATGGTTACTTAATGAAATTTGACTTTCATATGTGTTTGAATCAAATAAAAATTGATTTAACGAATAACATAAATTTAATGCATACGGGTTATGCTTTTAAAATGGTTAAGTTGGTTATCTTTTATAATGGTCATTTTAAAATGTATGTTATGACTTACTTTGACATGTTTTAAATTTTTACTCAACATGTTGTCTAATTAAACCAAATTGGATACCCATTTTTGCATTGACACGGATTACAAAATCAAAACTTACATTGAAGCCAAATTGATAAGTCTTTTCTCTTGGTTGAACAGAAATAACCAAAAACCTTGATATGACTCACATGGTGTTATGTGAGTTGGAATTGATACCTAATAAGGTAGAGAGTATCATGTACTTCATCATATTGGCTGAATGTGGTACAAAATATTGCTATTTACACTTACTTGAGAGTAAGGATATATACAAGCTTGATCTACATACATAAGTTAAGAACCAACTTATTATCGATAATAAGGTGATTCGAAGTTATTGGATGTGAATATGTGTCTCCATTTCTAAATTTTTATGCTAAACTTAGAATAAGACACATATTCATTGATCTTGATATAGAAAAGAATCATGCCTTTGAAGAAATGGTTTAATGCCATATTCTTAAGTCCAGGTTTAAGCCATGGCATGTGGGGGAAAGCGATTATATCGATTGCTTATCTTTTAGATAAGATCCCTTGTAAACAAAATAAGATACTTCATACGAACTATGGATGAGAAGAAAGATATCTTATAAGTACTTACAAATGTGGGGGATATCTAGCTAAGATATCCGTATGAAATTCATGTCTCGAAAGATTGGACCTAAACCCATGGATTGTATGTTCACATGATTTGTTATGAATAGCAGTGCTTATCGTTTCATTGTACATGAATAAAAAATAGACATATTAATGGATTTAAGGAATGATTCATTCTTCGGAAATATATTCCTTGTTTACGAAGGAAAATAAAAGATCATCTAGAATAGATGACGAGGTTGTCCAAGGTCAGAGAAAACGAGATGATATTGATCTCATAGAAGAGAGACAAGATTGACCCAAGTAGAGGTTAAACATATAAGAAACAAAATGGCATGAACCGAGAGATTGGTTAGATTTGGTTTGTGTTTCTTTTATGGTAAAAAAAATGAAAAAATGAGTCTACTTCTTACTGAGAAGCAGTAACTTCTTTGAAAGGGTATCAATAGAAAGAAGTCATTAAAAGTGAAATAGATTATATTTTTCAAAAGAAAAATTAGAAGCTCGTGGATGTACCTTAAGTTGTAAACCACTAGGCTATAAATGGATCTTCAAAAAGCAGATAAAAGTCAATGTCACCATTGACATGTGCAAAGCAAGATTAGTAATCAAAGATTTAGACAACAAGAAGGACTATCTTCCTTTGATGCTTACTCGCATGTTACACGAATAACCTCAATTATGATGGTACTTTATTTCCACATTAAGAAATTTTGAAAGTTTCTTATGTAGATGTGAAAAAGTTATTTCTAAACAGGGATTTAGAAAAGGAACTATACATGAACCAGCCTAAGGGTTTCATGGTTCCTATGCTAGAGAGAAAAGTTTGAAGGCTAATTAAGTCATTATATGGTTTAAGACAAGCTATAAAACAATGACATCAAAATTTTTGACCATATCATGTTAGAATGTGGATTCAAAATTAATGTATGTATGTGTGTTCAATAGTAAATACATACTCTTGTGTTTATGTAGAGATGGTATACTTATCACTAGAAGTGATAACGAGATGAATAATATCACTAAGGATATGTTGGAGTCAAGATTTGACATGAACTTCATTAGTTATTCGGTTTGTTTTGAACCCATATGGATTTGTTTTGAAGTTAAACATTAAGATAACAATGTTATTGAGAGGTTCAATGTGGGGGATTCCATCCTAGCTAGAGTCTAGTGACATCTTTGTAAATCTTTTTGAAATAGATGTAAATGTGTTGTCCATTTTGAATACTCAAAGAATATTGAGCATCTTATGTGTCTAATGAAGTGTGTATGATCTGATTTTGAACTTATAATCAGGGAAGCAGATATATTAGTAATTCAAGTGGGGACCATTTGAATAAGTATTACTTGAGTACTATGATACTAATAATATTGCATTATGGAAGATATCCTACTACTATCAAGTGATAGAGTAATGCAAATATAGATTCTTACATATAAGAATCAAGATCTACTAGAGCGGATGTATTTATCCTAAGTGGAAAGCTATGTCTTAGAAATCTTGAAAGTATTTCAAAGAGACAATTATAGCTAAATCTATGATGAAATATAAATTTATTATTTGAGATAAATTTATAGAATATGCAGGAAAGTTTACGCTAATTCGTAAAGGACATACCAAGATGGCGTATACCGGTAACGACCATGTTTATAAAGTGTGATAGTCATTAGAATTTGACAGAGCTCATATCACAAGTGTAAAACCGTAAGTTGAGACATATCCATCATAGATTGTGATTGTTGCGACAACTACTCAGAGTTATCACGATTGACTACGTAACGTCAAAGAATAACATCGCGGATCCGCTTACGAAAGGCTTAAGCAGAGAGTTAGTTAGTGAGTCTTCTAAAGGAATGGGACTAAAGCCCTTGAAGGAATGAGTTTCTACGAAGTAAAACCTAACCTACTTGACTGGAGATCCCAAGATCTGGGTTCAATATGACAACCTAATCATATAAATATGGGAGAAGTCACGTCAATGTGGGAGAGTTACTTAATATAGTAACTTTCCTAGTCCATTCCTAGAACAATGTGACTTATTAAGAGGTTAAACATATGGCTTAAATGATTCAGGATGAAATCATAAAGCATGATGATTCAAAATGAAATCATAAAACATATGTTTTTAATGATTCCAGATGAAATCACCTATGTGAGAGAGAAGTAGGGGTCGCTTCGAAGGAAATTATGGGGGCGCAATTTCTAAGAGCTCTTGCAGAACCAGGCTAGTGTTCATGACCATAACGAACACGACTATAAGGACTTGACAATGTCAGGGAGAGTCTTGTGTGTGTGTGTGTGTATTTCGTCTACGTAAACAGAGGCTAAGTTCAAAGACACCGCGTCTACTTAGACCTAGGAGACTAAGTGCATCTCACAAGGGAAGGTTCAAAAGGTCACACCTACCTATCCTAAGCAAGATTCAACTGTTGGAATTTTATTGAAACTTTTGTGTATTACAACCGATCTCTATTCATGTGGGGGATTGTTGGAAAATATTGTTGGCAAAATAACTTTTGACCAACTTTGGCCACAATTATGTATATGTATGTATCATATATATTAGTGATACTTTATAGGTTCGCGTTCTTCTTGAAGAGAGCTTCGCAATGAGCCTTTATGTGTCCAAAATGAAGGTGATGTGAATGAGATATTGTGTCTCAAAGTTAGGCATGTAGTACCATGCTTAGAGGGAAAATAGTTTATTTTTTGTCCCACATCGGTGGGATGAGTAAACTGGAAGGGAGTCTATTGTGTATAAATAGATGCCTAATTCCATAGCTTTTTCACACATCAAATCAATAAGTATTATTATTGACTTCCAACATATGGAATACGCATCTATAAAGGTGAAATTTCGGGCAGTTTTGTTAAGTCCGACAGTACAAATTACTGTTTTAGCTGTTGTACCCTGGGAAACAGACGGCGAATCTGTTTTAAGGAAAGCGTGTCAAACACGTGCCTCATCTCTTTAGTGTTAAGCGTGTCTAACACGTATCTCGACTTGCTGGTGATTTAGTAAGTATTTTCTTTATTTTATTGTTTTATTTAATTATCGTTTATAACTATGTATGTATTTGTTTTTCTGTTATTTATATTATGTTATTTAGTTTATGTTAATTTAATTAATTTTATTTATTTGATTTATAAATAAAAGTGTTATAGTTTCCCTACAGTAACATGCACTTAACCAAGGTTACGTCCGCCTAACGTGCCTCGAGGCGTTACTGCATCTGGTCTTGTGCAATTACATTCCTCACTAATGCATCCACATGTTTCTTGATTATCATTTCTGATGACGTATAGTCGCCAAGCCGGGTCTTGGACCCGGCCCACGGGTACTACCCGCATCCGGCCCATCATGAATGGGTTGGTGTTATTTGAGCTTATGGGCTTGAATGAACAGTGTTCGCATAAGATGTGTGCAGCCCACGGCCCGGCACGACCGATACAGGGTTAGACAAAATCACAATCTTATTAGGATTGGGATTTACCCCAAAGTATAGGATATACACTCACCATAACTGGAAGATAACAATCAAACTAATTATGGCACTTATCCTTCGCTTGGGGCCGAAGTATCGGTGACAGTCCACTATGGTTTCACCGCCTATATAAGAAACCCCCAAGGGTTCCACAAAGGTATCACATTCTCTATACTCTCAACCTACAGCCGATTCTTAACCCTAAATCGATTACTTACTCTCACGCTGGAGTATAATCGTGGGACACGTGCCCACGGTAAGCTTAACGTTTGTTGTTTTAGTGTGCAGGATCTCAGCAAGACATTCACTTGGTGCAAGAGCCGGAGCCCAGCCTGCCCGAATTAAGCCTAATTCGGGTCAAGCAAGGATCATCTAACTTTTGTATCAAAAATTTGGCGCCATCCGTGGGACCCATACACTAAACAAAACTCATTCTCAATCTCAATCTCTCCCAATGACGAAGGGACACTTTCAGGGAAACCTAAGGAACACGAATCTTAGGAATCGGAAGTCCGCAGGTGATGGGGTAATCACCTCCGCCCAGCCTCAGGGTAGACAAGCAGGAGGGACAAATAATCGAAACCCGTTTCAGTCTATCGGTGGGGCAGGCACGTCCTATAATACCCCAACACCAACCATCACTTTGGATAACCCCGATCCGGGAGCTGCGCCAAAGGCCCCTACCAAGGAGCCGCAAAAGCCACCAGTGGTCGAGGCAGAATTAGAAGTTGGTTCACCTGATGACCAGGACCTCGAGCGCGTACTTACACAAAATTTTGACAGAATCATGCCAGGCATCTCGGCAAGGTTAAATCTGGGACGGAATCTCCAGTCCAGACTTAACTTTGGAAGCTCCGCGCACGGTACTCCCCCTCAAGCTAGGAAGAGGGGAAGGAAGACACGAGCTCATGAACAGCCTTTCTTCGAGGAAACCCCTCGACCACGGAATGTGTTTGAGCGCATAGGGGATCGCATCATGCAAGAATTGCAAGAAGCTCATGAAGATGGGGATAGATCCGACGGCTCCATTGGACGCCCGGTGTTGGAAACTCCCATGGACAATCGCCGCACAAGTGTGTGGCGTAGGATAAACTCTGGTGGGAAGGAAGCTCCTTCTCACAAAAGTGGCCATTATAGAGGTGGGGCACCCCCCCCCCCCTTAATGACCCTTCGGGGGTTTGATTCGGATGACCATCCCCCCAGACATCGCCGACCTAGGTATTCCTCACAACCACCATCGGACGATTAAGGACGCTACGGTGATCCCTATTATCGTGATGAAGAGGAGGAAGATCTCTCCCTTCCTTGGTGCGACGACAGGGAGGACGCCTTCACCCTCCGCATAAGAAACTACTCTGAGGAAAAGAAGAGTCGTATGCCGGCGTGCGTTAAGACCTACGATGGTTCTGGTGATCCGGATGATCACCTAAAAGTGTTTGATACACAAGTTAAAACTGAACGATGGTCGATGCCTATATGGTGCCAGATGTTTAATTCAACCTTGATTTGCAATGCCCGCGACTGGTTTGAAAATCTCCCTCACCGGAGCATTGATAGCTTCGGCGAACTACGTACCGTGTTCAAAAACAATTAAACTCAGCGGAAGAAGTACAATAGGGATCCGGTCTCATTGGCAACCGTCAAGCAGAGGCCCGGAGAGTCTACCGAAGACTTCACAGAGCGTTTCAACGACGAGTGTACACGTACCAAAGCATGTCCAGAAGTTCTCAAAATTTCTTATTACATGCACGCCATAACTGACAAGGAGCTAATCAGGCACCTTAATGATAAACGCCCGGAGAAGTTTGATGAACTCATGGATAGGGTTCGGAATTTTGTGGAGGGGGAGACCGTGGTTGCTGCGGCTTACCCTACAAAAGGGAACCACGGCTACCGATCAAACGATCAGCCTAAAAGGCAATTAGGTGGCCAAAGTAACTCTGGCAATGGGAGGAGTCTGGATTACAAAAACCAATAAAAAGGAGGACAGTTGGATGACAAATTCACCCCTCTAAAGATGACTTATCAGGATATTTTGCTAACAGAAAGAGCAAATTTTTCCAAGACCTCTCCCGATGACAACTCAAGTTGATCACCATCAAGGCACTTGCTTCTGCGAGTTCCATAATGACAAGGGTTACGGCACGGAGGAGTGCATCCAGCTCAAGAAGCATATAGAGTCTCTGATTAAATCAGGCAATCTCAAACACCTAGTCATGGATTGGAAGGATGGGAAGGATAACAAAAAGTATGACAAAAAGGATTCCCACAAAGACAAGCCTACAACAATTGATTCCAAACTTAGATCGATTTAGCTTGTGTAAACGAGATTAAATCAAGTTAAACACGTAGAGAAACTTTTTTGTGTATAAAACAATTTATGTATTATGCGGAATTAATACTCAAACAAGAACACACAAACAATTGTAAAACAAACTTTCACTTGATTGATTAGAACAAACTTGCTTACATTGAAAGTGCTAAACGTATGAAAACTTATATGAAACAAAACCTAAAGGTCTTCTTTTATAGACATAAGAAGCCTTGTACAAGAGTCTACGTATCAGCTATTCTAGGTAAAGATAAATATAGAAAATACATTGGTGATCCTATATTTACAAGAAACAAACTAGAAACATAATACGCATAGAAAAAATCTTTCTATCAGTGCTTGACTTCAACCTATCAATGCTTGACTTCTTCCTGTCAACGCTTGATCTGTCAACGCTTGTTTTCTTCTTATTAACGCTTGTTTTCTTCTTGTCAGCGTCCAAGTGTACTGGCTACATTTTATTCCCAACAATCCTCCCCTAAACTTGATATCTACTCTAGTAATCAAGTTTCTGAATAAAAATTAAGAACTAGGAGGAATCTTACAAATCTTATCATATTGGTAATAAGCATGCCTAATCAAAGCTTTGGCCACGTCACTTGAATAGTCAATCTCCAGCTGTGTTGTCTTCATCTTGTCCAAAACTTCTTTTGACATGGGATACTCAGCATCTACAAGAAGATACTCAGCAAACTCTGTAAAGCTCAAATAATACACACCAGCAGCTGAATACAAACGCCGTTGAATTCCACTGATATCATCCTCAAGATCCTTCCAAACAGGATCTTCTTCTTCTGGTGCACACATTCTCTTGAATGTTGACAAAAGCTTTATTCCATTGACTGAAGTAGGTGCTTCAGTCTGATACTTGGCCATCAACAACCTCCAAAGGTCTGCCAAGTCTTCCTATCCATACTTGCAAAGAGAGACATAAGAGTAGTAAATATGTGTACCTCTTTCCCATATCTGCCAAGCATCGAAAACCCACTTGCATCTTCTTTATAGCTAATGATAGGGTTTCTGGCATCAAGAGGTAACACTTGTACCATATCTGAAGCTTCCATGGGTGAGAGCTTAATGCTCCTTCTAAGAACAGCTTCACTGGGAACCACTTAATTTAAATCTTTAGGAAACTCAAGTGGAACTCCTTTCTTCAAGGCCTTGGAACAATCATTGCCTTTTGAATCTCCATCTCTTCTACAAGTTCTTGTTTCCTTTCATCTGAAAGAAGTCTAAGAGTATTCATTTCTTGCACTCTTGCCCAAATGGGATAAGCCTTGTACTCCAGTTCTTCAAAGAATAATCCCTACACTTTCTTTAAGGTCCATCCAGTTCCATGACATCTGAGTAACATGTAGTAAAGCTCCCTTCTATCCCTCTTCAACAGTGAGAAAACATTGCTAGCCTTATGCTTCAGAATTACCTTGCAGTCTCTTTGAACTCTTAGAAGAATTTCCAAACCCCAAATTTGATCTGATATAGTTAAATCTGGATTCTCCATAATCCTATTCTCCCAAGCATGGTACATCTGAGCAACTTCTGGCATATCATAGTCTACTTGCAATTTTAACTCTCTAAGCTTCTCTCTTGCCAAGTCATCACCATATTCAAGTCTTTCTGGTTGTTCAATTATCATAACACTTGAATCTGAACTCCCTTCATCACTTCCTTCTTGTTCCTCTGAAGTAACAACAAATGGTGATTCACCAACCTTCTTCATTTCTTGTTCCACAAGTTGTGCAGCCAACCTTGAATCAAACTATACTTGTGCTGCATTCTTTGGAACTTCTGTTTCTACCATGATTCCTTTACCCTTATCTAATGGATCAATGATGGGTAAAGATGATAATGGTACCTGTGAAGACACTTCTTTGATGATAGCTGATGACTGGAATACATCAACCATATCTGCAGGTCTGTCAACGCTCAAATTTTGTGTGTCAGCGCGCAACTTACTCTTGTCAGCGCTTGGTGTGTCAGCGTCTAAAGTTTGCTTGTCAACGCTCACCTTACTTGTCTCAGCGCCTCTTGTGAACTGCTCCATCATTGCTATAAAAGACAAGTTCAAGTTTGTAGGAGTAACCAAAGATGTATCAAAACCTGGTTGCTTCTTCAATTCAGTGAAGGCTTCAGAAACACCCAAAGATTCTCCATCATGTGAGCCTTTGTCACTCACATGGATCTGCTCATCCTTCCCTTTGGAAGATTCCTCCATACCACGCCTAGTGTTAGCATCCTCCAAAATGACAATCCTCTCCCTCAATTGCTTGAGTTCAAGGCCTTGTGTATTGACTATTTGTACCAGGTCTGCATTTTGCTTTTGCAAGCTAATGCAGACAGCCGTCAATTCCATCATTGTGTATGGTTCCAATCTGCCCTCCTCTAGAATGGGTATTTGACCTCCCAAAGTAGAGTCATGGGGCATGGATGAGGTCTTAAAGATGTTAGGACTGGCTTGGCCTGCATCTAAGCTAGCACCAATAGTCCCAGCCTCATCCATAGCACCAACCACACTTGTGGTGGTGGTTCTCTCTGCAACATGGCTAGGACCACTAGAGGAGAACACTCCAGTAGTACTTGGGCGTTTAATCAACCTATATTCAGGGGGTGTAGAAGATGATGTGGATTGGGTGGTAGTTTGAAGGTTAAGGGGTGTTTGGGTCTATGAAGGAAAGGTGTCAACGTTTGGATTACTGGTGTCAACACCAACATTTAATGTGTCAGCGTTGAAGGATTCTTGGTCAATTTCCATGTGTTAAGGTGAAGGCAAAGGGTCTGGTATTGGGTCAAGTTGTGGTTGTGGGTCAAGTTGTGGTATTGGGTAATTCACGGTGAGGGGGTGAGTTCATCTGAATAAAAATAACTTTCTTTTGCATAGGGATCTCATAAAAATCATCATGATCCCTTATGCAGTACCTTTATTCATAAAAAACCATTTGTAAAAATCTGGGATAAGCCAAAGTCATCTTATTCCCCTTGTTTTTACACATGCCATCAAAAATTAGTTTTAAAAAATTATACTTTTGCCCATTTGTAATGCACACAGTTTCACTAGCAATTGATCTGTTAATTTCATTATGTGCAGTACATTTGGGACTCAAACATTGAAGGATGACATGTATGAGGTACTTCCAGGCTGGGGTAAATTCTTGTTTATGATATTTATTTAAAGTACCCTCATCAGGGAAAGGATACCTCAAAGCCCGAAGTCCTTGTTCTATCTCATTAATGGGGAGAGTGGTTATACCATCTGCATCATTAAGATGCAAAGCCTGGCAAACCAAGGCTTCAGTAACCACCCAAGTACACCCATGAACAATAGCTGTTAATGTAGTCACGTTATTAAGCGTTGAGGAACTAACATTGTTCCAAAACTGTTTAATATGAGTGACAGGGATGAGGGGAGCATGAGAAAGAGCATACCTAAGAGGAGATGCATTCAAATACTCCACCATCTGAGTGTATTGTGGAAACAAAGTATCATCAGCTTCCAAATAAGCAATCATGTTGTGCTGACTGGTGAATCCCAATACCAAGTCACTTGGTTTAAACTTTGGTGCCATTGTTGAAGAAAGCTGTTTGTGAAAGATTGATGAAAGATGAATTATAGGAGAAAAAGTGTTAGACAAGAATATGATAGTACCCTGTTTAAAAATAGGAGCCAAATATATAGGAGAGATAGACACATGTGATTGGTCAAAAATAAGGCAAGTATTTTCAAAATATAATGATGAAAATATTGAAAAGAAAATAAGTTATCTTGTGCATTAATTAAAAGTTATCTACTCCCAAAATTACGGCCCCAAAATTCGTCAAAAATAACAACTGGGTAGGTCCCAATGAGTTTCAACGGTCAAAAATAACCCATCAACGCCCAATGGCTATATTCTTGTCAACGTTTGCAAAAGCCATGTCAGCGTCTAAATTGGTCACAACAACGCTTGGAAAAATATTTGTCAGCGTCCAAAAATAAAAGTAATAAAAATGAAAAAGGACCTTAACAAAGTAACTTATCCTAGTGAAGATAACCTATAAACTGAAAATTATTATAGGGCGGCAAGCACTGTCCAATTATGCACACTTGCTTATGCAAGATAGACATAGCAGTCCTCTAGTGTCCCTTGCTAACCAAAATTCTTAACAATTAAGTTATCTTATAAAATTCCTTGTAACTCCCAGGTAAACCCATTATAAATCATTCCCAAGTCTCCCAACAAACCACATCCAATTCTAGGCCAAAAAGGTCTTGGCAGCATGCATAGTATATCAACTTTGCATGCTACAGTGCCTCATGAGATAGAAAACTAACTCATACTCACCTGTGGACACAATCTATAATTGTGATAAGAGTATTATAAGAATACCCAAAAGTCCTAAAGGTTCCTAAACCCCCCCCCCCCCCCCCCTTAAACTGTGATACACAAGTTGCCAAATAATATGCATGTAAATAAAAATTTATGTCAAGATAGGAATATAAATATTCCAACCATCATCCATAAATTGAAACATGCTCCAATGATTCTCCAAGGATCCATAAGCAACTCTGTATCCAATGGTACAATGCTAACAACACCTGCACACTTAGATCAAAAACCACAAAACTAACATGTTGTTGACAACGTCACGATAACACTTATCAGCGTTAAGATAACCTTTGTCAGCGTTAGACAAATATAGTGGAAAATCTAACTTTTCAAAAAGACCAATAACAATGCATATCCTGTACATACTTTTACAATAAGACCCCAAAACACATATTAAGTGTGATTGATCATTCCAATACTTGTAACCAAGTATTGAATCCTTCCAGTATCAAAAGGTTTAGTTAATAAATCAGACACATTTTCTTCTGTGTCAACCCTATCTGGTTGTAAACCCTTTTCAAAACAATCTCTTATAAAATGATGTATAATTTTATGTGTTTTGTTTTAGAGTGATGTACAGGATTTTTAATAATGCATAAAGTATTGTTATTGTCTATAAAAATCTTGGTATGCATGAAATTATACCCATAATCCAACAGCTGGTTCTGAATCCATAAGACTTGTCCACAACAACCAGCTGTTGCAACATACTCTGCTTCAGTTGTAGAATTGGCCACCACTGTTTGTTTCTTGCATTGCCAAGATATCAACCTACTCCCAAGAAACTGACATCCACCAGTTGTGGATTTTCTATTAAATTTGTCACCAGCATAATCACTGTCTGAATATGCAATAAGCTCCAATGGGAATCTTTTGGATACCATAATCCCAAGTCTGTATAACATCTAAGGTATCTAAAGATTCTCTTGACATCATGAAGATGACACTCTTTGGGAGTCACTTGGTGGCGTGCAAATGCACACACATCAAACATAATGTCAGGTCTTGAGGCTGTGAGATACATCAATAAACCAATCATTGATCTATAGTGCCTGACATCCACATCTTTTCCATCTCCAACTTTTCCCCAAGGGTGTTCTCTATCCATAGAAGTATTAGCCCTTTTCTCATGTGGAGAAAAGCCAAACTTCTTCAAGATTTCTGCTACATATTTATCTTGAGAGATGAAGATACCATCTTCTTTCTACTGAACTTGTAACCCTAGAAAGAAGTTCATCTCCCCCATTGCACTCATCTTGAACTTGTCTGTCATAAGCTTGGAAAAGTCTTCACTCATCTTTAGGTTTGATGATCCAAAGATGATATCATCCACATAAACCTGAACAAGTAAGACATCCTTACCAGTCTTCTTTGTAAATAAGGTCTAGTCTATGGTGCCCCTTTTGAATGTATTTTCCACCAGATAGGTGGACAATGTGCCATACCATGCTCTTGGGGCCTGATGAAGTCCATACATAGCTTTCTTGACTCTATACATCTTATCTGGATGCTCTGAATCTTCAAAACCAAGAGGCTGCATTACATAAACCTCCTCTACAATTGTGCCATAAATAAAAGCACTCTTCACATCCATTTGATAGACAGTAAAGCCTATGCAGGAAGCATAGGCTAGAAATATCCTTATAGCCTCAATCCTTGCAACTGGTGCAAAGAACTCCTCATAGTGTATCCCTTCCTCTTGTGTATATCCTTAAGCCACTAAACGTGCCTTGTTTCTGACCACAATGCCTCTTTCATCTTTCTTGTTTCTAAGAACCCATCTTGTCCCAATAGGTCTGACATGTCTAGGACAATCAACCAACTCCCAAACATCCTGTATAGAAAATTGGTGAAGCTCATCCTACATTGCTTCCACCCAACTTGGTTCTTTGAGAGCATCAAAAATCTTCTTGGGTTCCTGTTGTGATAGAAAACAGGCAAACAAACATGCTTGAACAAGAGGGGTATCAACCTTCTTGTGTATATTGGCAATAAATCCTCCAAGATTCTGATGAGATCTTCTAGTTTGAACAGGAGACATCACATCACCAATAATTAGAGAAGAGGGGTGATCCTTCATTGTAGAAGTAAGAACTCCTCCCTCAAACAGTTTGTTGTCTTTAATCTCATCTTCCATGTTACCAATATCTTCTTCAGACTCTCTTCCATCAATATCTGTATGAACCTCTTCATTTCTGCTTGAAGGTTCACCTTGTTCAAAATTGGAAGAGAAAATATGGTCAAAAGAGTTGTCAACGCCTGAACCAAGGATGTCAGCGTTTGAGCCATCAACGCCTGAAATAGAGTTGTCAACGTTTGAGCCATCAACGCCTGAATTTGTCTTGTCAGCGCCAGATTTTCCTTTGTTAGCGCCTGAAAGACCATGCATGTTGTTAACTGGTGATACTTGGGGACCACCATTTTCCTTTCCAGTATGGGTGACATACTCAAGTATGGGTGATGACTTGTCTGCTTGTGATCCAACCTCTTCATTAAGTATGGGTGATGACTTGTCTGCTTGTGATCCAACCTCTTCATTAACCTGTGTACCTGAAACATCAACAACTGGTTCTTCCACAACACTTGAAGTTACCTTCACAATGTTTGGATTAGTAACAGGCATATAATTCAAAGTCCTAGATAGAGTTTCCAAGTCAAATAACCAATTTGGACCACTTTCAGGATCACTAGGTTTACTTTCTAAAAACCTAACATGTAATTTTCAAGTATATGTTTTTCCTTCTTAATGTAAACCCTATATCCTTTACTCTGCATTGAATAACCCATGAAGTAGCCTTCATCACCTTTATCACTAAATTTACCTAAGGCATCACTAGTATCCAACACAACTACATGACAACCAAAAGGTTTAAGAAAACCAATATTAGGTTTCCTTCCCCAAAGTAACACATAAGGTGTTTTGTTACAAATCTTGTTGACTAATGCTCTATTCTTAACATAACAAGCTGTATTCACAGCCTCAGCCCAAAAAGCAATGGGAAAGTAAGCATCAGCCAACATAGTCATGGCTGCTTCAATGAGGGTTCTATTCTTTCTCTCAGCAACCCCATTTTGCTGTGGGGTTCTGGCTACACTAAACTGTCTAGTAATCCCTTTCTTGGCACAAAAATCATCCAATAGCTTATTTCTAAACTCACCACCATTATCACTTCTAAGCATCTTAACTTCATTACCAGTTTTCTTCTCAATTTGGTTAATAAAGTTAATTAAAGTATCAGCAGTGTCACTTTTCAAAGCTAAAAAGAAAGTCCAAGTAAACCTAGAAAAATCATTAGGGATGACAAAACAGTAAGATTTACCATTCAAGCTTTCTATATTAGTTGGACCAAACCGGTCCATATGCAGCAAGTGAAGTGGTTTAGAACTGGAGTGCACATGTTTAGACTTAAATGAGACCTTGTGTTGTTTGCCTTTAAGGCATGCAACACAAGAGTGGTCATTGTGGAAAGCCTTTTCAGGCAAACCATCAACCAAGCCATGTCTCACAAGCCTGTTTATTTTAAAGTTAATGTGCCCTAGTCTCCTGTGCCATAGATTACACTCATCAATTGAAGGCTTAGCATAAAGACATGACAAGTTATTATTCATCCTAATCTCATTAAGATTCACATTATAAATGTCCTTATGCCTAGGTGTCCTATAATCAATGAATTTCTCATCTGGTATTTTAAAATCCTTGCTCAACACCAAGCATTCAGTATCAGTGAAAAGAACCTTATTTTTGTTATCACAAACTTGTGATACACTAAAAAGATTATAGTCAAGTTCTTTTACCAGAAACACGTTTTAAAAACACAAATTGTTGGTGAGAAGAGTTCCTTTGCCTGTGATAGTTCCATATCCTCCTCCAAAGTAAACTTTATAACCATCCTTAATGGGAGTGAAGTTTATGAGATAATCTTCCTTCCCAGTCATGTGCCTGTTGGGAATAAATTAAGGCCAGATCACTTGAACGCTGACAAGAACAACTCAAGCGTTGACAAGAGCAAAGTGAGCGCTGATAGCATAAGCGTTGACAAGTTAAAGTCAAGCGTTGACAGATTGAAGACAAGCACTGATGGAAGATGTGAGCTACACGTTTATTATATTCTAGAATACTTCTAGTAAGGATAGAGACGACAATGTATTTTCTATGTTTATCTTTACCTAGAATAGTTGATTCGTAGCTTATTGTACAAGACTTCTTGTTCTGTAAAAGAAGATCTTTTAGGTTAATGTTTAATATATAAGTTTTCATAAGTATTCGCAAGTTAAACTCTTTCATTGTAATCAAGTTCGTTTATTCTAATACAAGTGAAAGTTTGTTTAACATCTTTGTGTTTTAGATCAAGTGTTAATTCCGCATAACACTTTGTTACTTTATTCATAAGCAAAGGTTTCTCTACGTGTAGTACTTGATCTAATCTCGTATACACAAAGCTTAATCGATCTAAGTTTGGGATCAACAAGTGGTATCAGAGCTTGTTGAGAAACTTTTGATCTTTAAGTAACGCAAGAACCCTAAAACACCAAAAACCCTAAAAACCCTAAAATTCTCAAAACCCTAAAAACATCATGTCTGGCACAGATCAACCTGCTTCTTTGCTACAAAACAACTCCTCAAACCCTAGTATCAAAATTCCCATGTTTGATGCCAGGAACTTTGAGCTTTGGAAGTCCAATTTTGAGCAATATATAGCTATTCATGACTACACTCTTTGGGAAATTGTCGAATATGGGAACACATTCGACAAAGCAGCAAAGATTGCTGCTGCAATTGCCACAAGGACAGCTGTTCCTAATTGTCCTGAAGCTGATAAGATGGAAAAGCCTGGAGATGGGAGAGTTGTAGCTGTTGAAGATATAGCCAAGAAGAGGGTGGACATGAAAATCTTGAACATCTTGAAACACGCCCTAGGTCATGAGAATCAGCACAAGTACAAACGCTTTGAGTCTGCAAAAGAGCTTTGGGAAGCTCTTGAAGTAGCACATGGTGGCAATGCTGACACAAAAGAAGAAAAGAAGAAGCAACTCTTGCATGAGTATGCTGTCTTTAAAGCTCAACCCAATGAAAATCTCAGCAGTGTGAGAAGTAGACTTCTTGACATCACAAGTCAACTTTCCTTCATGGGAACACAGATTGATGACCCTGAATTGAATGCTACTTTTCTCAAAAGCCTTGGTGATGTATGGAAGATTGAGACAAGATCCATTCTTGTCAATAATACCCACAAAACCTCCAGGTTTGATGACATCTTCAACAAACTAAGACTGTTGGAGAATGAATGGCAATTGGATAGTGATAATAAATCTTCCAGTAGCAACATGGCCTTCTTCTCACAAAGTGAAGGCCAATTTGATTCCATGAACTTCTATGGACATTCAGCCCCTGGATCTCAATGTGTCAACGCTGGATCTCAGTCTGTCAGCGCTGGATCATATCCTGTCAACGCTTTGTACTCAAGCGCTGACACACACAATCATGGCGCTGATAGAATTAAGCCTGCTGGTTTTGATCTAGATACTGTGTGTGCATTCATTGCTTCTTTGCCTAGTGATTCAAGGATTACATATGAAGATCTTGAGCAGATAAGTGATGAACAATTGGAAGAGATGGACATCAAGTGGACTATGGCTCTTGTAAGTTTAAGAGCAAACAGGTTTAATAAAAGGTTCAAGAAGAAGATGACCTTTAATGCTAAGGATGTTGCTGGCTTTGACAAATCCAAGGTTGAGTGCTACAACTGTCATAGGATGGGGCACTTCATGAGGGAATGTAGATCTCCAAGAAGATCTGATGCTGGTAAGCCTTCAAGCCAAATGGTTAAGAGCCCAGATTCCAAGGCCATGGTTGCTGTTCAACAAATTGATGGAGTTGGAGAATGGGACTGGAGCTGGATGGCTAAGAATGAGGAAGAGGACAGAGCTTTGGTTGCTGAAGTTAAGGAAGAGCATGCTGAATATGCTCTCATGGCACACTCCTCCTCTTCATCAGATAATGAGGTATATGATGATGCTTTCTGTTCTAAGGGTTGTCGTTTAAATACTGAAAAATTAAATCAAGAGATAGTTAAATTATTAGATGAGGCAAGTACTGAAAGATGCAAAGTATCTAATTATCAAATTGCTCTTACCCAAACAGAAAAGACAGTAGCTGAGTATAAGAAAATGGAGTTTGATTTAAAGGATCAAATAAATATCTTAAAACATGAGTTACATCAGAGTAAAGATGTTCAAGATATAGTAAATAGGGTTAATCTTGATTTGATAGCTCAGTTAGAGGAGGCAAACAAAAATAAAGATAATGTGAGTCTTAAAATCCAGAGATTTGATAAGGCCACACAATCCCTAGGAGAGTGTGTTAGTAAACAGAGAGACTCTAAGGATAAGAGTGGGATTGGGATGAAGGATTATACTGGTGTTCCACCACCAGCTGGGGATTTCTATGGTGTCCAATCAAAGGACTTATCTTGGACTGGCTTGCCAGAATGCCAAGAGGAGGAATTCATTCCTCCACCTAGAGTGATTTCCCCAGTTGAGGAATACAAGCAAAAACTGACTGACCTAGATGAGTGGAAGAAAGCTAACCACACCTTGTTTGTTAAGGGAGGGTTGTTGTGTGAAAGTCCAAATGAGCCCACACCAAACATGATACCAATTGTGGAGTCCTATGATCCTAAACCTATTAAGATCACACACCCTACCACTGGAAAAGCTGTTGACCTTGGCCCACAAACTGTTAGAAAACCTAGTGTTAAGTATGCAGAGATGTATAGGAATACTAGGTCACCAAAAAGCCAAGTTAGTAACCATGGAACAGGCTTCTTTGCTTCTAGACCTAAGACTATGTCTAGAAAAGCTTGTTACACATGTGGTAGCTTCTCACATTTGGCATACAAATGTGTCAACGCTTCCAATGTCAACGCTGATAGGAACCATTTCAGCGCTGACAAAAGTCAACATAGGTCAAACACTGTCAGACCCAATACCTTTGTGAACAAAAGTTCACAAGTTGTTAGACCAGCCCCATTCTTTTCTAGAGGGTCTAACACACAAAGCCTAAGACCTTTTCAAAAGTCAAACACTTGGTCAAACAGGCAATGGGTTCCTGTAGCAAACCCTAGGTTCAACGCTGATAAGAGCAACCGGGGCGCTGACAAGAGAAATTTCAGCGCTGATAGAAACACTGCCAAACCTAGGTATTTGCAACCACAGGGAAATAGGTCTAAAGCTTCTACTAGCTTAACATGGAGACCAAAACAAGACCAAAACCCTAATTCTACTGGTATTTCTATGACATGCAACAGGTTTCATTATATTTCTAAGGCATTGTCAACACCAATTGGGGTTAACTGGGAATTTCATTCAAACAGGGATGAAAATGGGGTTGTTATGAGAACCAAGTCTGTTCTTGTTGAACAACCAAATGAATCCAAGTCTTCCAAGGCTTGGGTTCCCAGAGAAAACTAATGTGTTTTCTTTATGTGCAGGGCATTCAGAAGAAGATCAATGATTATGGATATTGGGATAGTGGATGCTCAAGGCACATGACAGGAAAGGAAGACTATCTGACCAATTTCTCTCCTATTCAAGATGGTGATAAGGTATACTTTGGAGGGGGCTACGACACCATCACTGGAAAAGGAACCCTTGTCACCAACAATCTACGGTTTGAGAATGTCTTCTTGGTAAAAGAACTGGATTATAATTTGTTTAGTGTATCACAAGTGTGTGACAACAAAAATAAGGTTCTTTTCACAGATACTGAGTGTTTGGTGTTAAGCAAAGATTATAAGCTCCCTGAGGAAAAATATATAGATTTTAGAACACCAAGGCATAAAGACATATATAATGTGAATCTTAATGGAATTAAGATAAATAATAAAATGTCATGTCTGTATGCTAAAGCCTCAGTAGATGAAAGTAATCTTTGGCACAGGAGATTAGGGCACATAAACTTTAAGAATATCAATAGACTTGTGAGGCTTGGTTTAGTTGATGGTTTGCCTGAAAAGGCTTTCCACAATGACCACTCTTGTGTTGCATGTCTTAAGGGCAAGCAGCACAAGGTCTCATTCAGGTCTAAACAGGTGCACTCTAGTTCTAAACCACTTCACTTATTGCATATGGACCTCTTTGGTCCAACTAATATAGAAAGTTTGAAGGGTAAATCATATTGTTTTGTTATCACTGATGATTATTCCAGGTTTACATGGACTTTCTTTTTAGCCAAGAAAAGTGAAACTGCCCAAAGTCTGATTAATTTCATTACCCAGATTGAAAAGAAGAATGGTAATGAGGTCAAAATTATTAGAAGTGACAATGGGGGTGAGTTTAGAAATCAGTTGCTAGATGATTTTTGTGCCAAGAAAGGGATTACTAGGCAGTTTAGCATAGCTAGAACCCCACAGCAAAATGGGGTTGCTGAAAGGAAGAATAGGACCCTTATTGAAGCAGCCAGAACCATGTTGGCTGATGCCCACTTTCCTATAGCCTTTTGGGCTGAAGCTGTTAACACAGCTTGTTATGTTCAAAATAGGGCATTGGTCAACAAAATACATAATAAGACACCTTATGAGTTACTTTGGGGTAGGAAGCCAAATATTGGCTTTCTCAAGCCTTTTGGTTGTCATGTAGTTGTTTTAGAAACTAGTGATGCCCTAGGTAAGTTTGATTCAAAAGGTGATGAAGGCTACTTCATGGGTTATTCAGTGCAGAGTAAAGGATATAGAGTTTACATTAAAAAGGAAAAACGTATACTTGAAAAGGTACATGTTAGGTTTTTAGAAAGTAAACCTAGTGATCCTGAAAGTGGTCCAAATTGGTTGTTTGACTTAGAACCTTTATCTAAAGCTTTAAATTATATGCCTGTTACTGATCTAGACATTTTGAAGGTAACTTCAAGTGTTTTGGAAAAGAGAATTGGTAATTTTTCAGGTATACAGGTTGCTAAGGAGGATGGACCACCAGCAGCTAAGTCATCTCTCACACAAGAATATGTTACACTTCCTATATGGACAGATGAGTATTATGCTGCTGCTACTGCTGCTAGGAAAGATAATGGTGGTGTTCAAATACCACCAAATACAAACATGCATGATTCTTCAGGCGCTGACAAAGGGAAATCAAGCGCTGACAAGACCAATTCAGACGCTGATGGCTCAAACGCTGACAACAACAGTTCAAGCGTTGTTAGCCCAAGCGCTGACAAACAAGGTTCAGACTTTGGTGACACCTTTACACAGCTTTTCTCTTCCCATTTTGAACAGGGTGGACCTTCCAATGTTCATGAAGAGATTTCTGTTGATCAAGAAGAATCTGAGGAAGAAGATATTGGCAACATGGAGCGTGAAGTTGAGGACACCAGACTTTTTAAAGGAGGAGTTCTTACTTCCACAGCAAAGGATCACCCCACATCTCAGATCATTGGTGATGTTATGGCTCCAGTTCAGACAAGAAGATCCCATCAAAGTCTTGGTGGATTTATTGCCAATATACACAAGAAGGTTGATACCCCTCTTGTACAAGCATGTTTGTTTGCCTGTTTTCTGTCACAGGAAGAACCCAAGAAAATTTTTGATGCTCTCAAGGAACCAAGTTGGGTGGAAGCAATGCAGGATGAGCTTCACCAATTTGCTATACAGGATGTTTGGGAGCTGGTTGATTGTCCTAGATATGTGAGACCAATTGGGACAAGATGGGTTCTAAGGAACAAGAAGGATGAAAGAGGTATTGTGGTCAGAAACAAGGCACGTTTGGTAGCTCAGGGATATACACAAGAGGAAGGCATAGATTATGAAGAAGTCTTTGCTCCAGTTGCAAGAATTGAAGCTATCAGAATTTTCTTAGCTTATGCATCTTGCATGAACTTCACTGTTTATCAAATGGATGTGAAGAGTGCTTTCCTCTATGGGACAATTGTTGAGGAGGTATACGTCATGCAACCTCCTGGTTTTGAAGATCCTGAGAATCCAGACAAGGTTTATAGAGTGAAGAAAGCTATGTATGGACTTCATCAAGCCCCAAGAGCATGGTATGGTACCTTGTCTACATATCTGGTGGACAATGGATTCAAGAGGGGCACCATAGATCAGACACTATTTACAAAGAAGAAAGGAAAACATGTGTTGCTTGTGCAGGTCTATGTTGATGACATCATTTTTGGGTCTACTGATCCAAAAATGAGTGAGGAATTTTCCAAGCTCATGACAGATAAATTCAAGATGAGTGCAATGGGTGAGATGAACTTCTTTCTAGGTTTGCAAGTTCAGCAGAAAGAAGATGGTATCTTCATCTCCCAAGACAAGTATGTAGCTGAAATCTTGAAGAAATATGGTTTTTCTCCACATGAAAAGGAGGCTTCCACTCCTATGGATAGGCAACACCCTTGGGGAAAAATTGGAGCTGGAAAGGATGTGGATGTTAGGCACTATAGATCAATGATTGGATCATTGATGTATCTTACAGCCTCAAGACCTGACATCATGTTTGCTGTGTGTGCATGTGCACGCCATCAAGTGACTCCCAAAGAATGTCACCTTTTTGCTGTGAAGAGAATTTTTAGGTACCTAAGATGTTATCCAGATCTTGGCTTGTGGTACCCAAAAGATTCTCCATTGGACCTTATTGCATATTCAGACAGTGACTATGGTGGTGACAAGTTTGATAGGAAATCCACAACTGGTGGATGCCAATTTCTTGGGAGCAGATTAATATCTTGGCAATGCAAGAAACAAACAGTGGTGGCTAATTCTACAACTGAAGCAGAGTATGTGGCTGCAGCAGCATGTTGTGGACAAGTCTTATGGATTTAGAACCAGCTGTTGGATTATGGGTATAATTTTATGCATACCAAGATTTTTGTAGACAATAACAGTACTTTATGCATTATTAAAAATCCTGTACATCATTCTAAAACCAAACACATAGAAATTAGACATCATTTTATAAGAGATTGCTTTGAGAAAGGTTTAATACAACCAGATAGGGTAGCCACAGAAGACAATGTGGCTGATTTATTAACTAAACCTTTTGATGCTGGAAGATTTCAATATTTGGTAACAAATATTGGAATGGTTAATCTTACTTAATATGTGTTTTGGAACCTTTTTGTAACAGTATGTACAGGATAATGCATTGTTATTGGTCTTTGTGATGATTTAGATTTTCCACTTTATTTTTCTAACACTGACAAAGGTAAATGTAACGCTGACATATTGTCAAGTGTTATTTTGCCGTTGTTAGAGATATTATTGTCTAACGCTGACAAGAGTTCCTTCAACGCTGTTAAGTGTTGTCGGGACGCTGTCAGCAACAAATGTTAGTTTTGTGGTTTTCATCTAAATGTGTAGGTAGGTGGTAGCTTTATGCCATTGGATACAGAGTTGCTTATGGATCTTTGAAGAGCTATTTGGACATGTTTTTGTTTATGGATGATGGTTGGAATATTTATATTCCTATCTTGACATAAATTTTTATTGTTCATATATATATTTTGAGAACTCATGTATCATAGTTTGAGGGGAGGTTTAAGGAACCTTTAGGATTTTTGGGTATCCATATGATACTCTTATCACAATTCTAGATTGTGTCCACAGGTGAGTATGGGTTAGTTTTACTAAACCATGAGGCACTGTAGCATGCATAGTATATCAACTTTGCATGCTGCCAAGACATTTTTGGCCTAGCATTGGTTGTGGTCTGTTGGGAGACTTGGGAATCCTTTTGATATGGGTTTTACCTGGGAGTAACAAGGATTTTATAAGGTAACTTGGTTGTTAAGAATTTTGGTTAGCAAGGGACACTAGAGGACTGTTATGTCTATCTTGCTTATGCAAGTGTGCATAACTGGACAGTGCTTGCCGCCCTATGATAATTATCAGCTTTTGGTTATCTTCTCTAGGATAAATTACTTGTTAAGGTCATTTTTCACTTTTTAAAACAATTTTATTTTTGGACGCTGACAAGATTTTTCCAAGCGTTGTTGTGACCAAAATGGACGCTGACATGGCTTTAGGCGAACGTTGACAAGATTATAGCCGTTGGGCGTTGATGGGTTATATTTGACCGTTGACAATCAATGGGACCTACCCAGTTGTTACTTTTTGACATATTTTCAAGCCGTAATTTTAGGAGTTGTTACTTTCATTAAATGCATGAGATAACTTATAACTTTTTCAATATTTTCATGATTAGTTTTTGAAAATCTTTGCCTATTTTTGGGCCAATCACATGCATTCATCCACTCCTATAAATTTGGCTCCTATTTTTTAAACAGGGTATCTATAATTCTTGTCTAACACTTTTCTCTTATCAACCTTCATCTTTTATACTTCAAATTAACAGCTTTCATCAATGGCACCAAGATTTAACTCAGCAGAATTGGATTTGGGGTTCAAGTCTCAACACAACATGATTGCTTATCTTGTTGCTGATAATACTTTGTTCCCTCAATACACACAGATGGTGGAGTATTTGAACGCATCCCCATTAAGGTATGCTCTTTCTCATGCACCACTCATTCCAGTCACACATATTAAACAGTTTTGGAACACTGTCAGTTCCTCAACAGTTAATGGAGTGACCACATTAACTTCTATTGTTCATGGGAGATCTTGGGTGGTTACTGAGGCCTTGGTACGCCAGGCCTTGCATCTTGATGATGCTGATGGTGTAACCCTTCTTCCCATATCTGAAATAGAACAAGGGCTTAGGGCTTTGGGATACCCTATTCCTGATGAAGGTACTCTTAATAAGTACCATAAGCAGGAATTTCCCCCAGCCTGGAAGTACCTCATTCACATGCTCCTTCAATGTTTGAGTCCCAAATGTACTGCACACAATGAGATCAATAGATCCATTGCAACTGCTATTGTGTGTATTGCAACAGGGCAAAAATATAACTGGTCTAAAATGATTTTTGAAGGAATGTGTAAAAACAAGGGGACAAAAATGACTTTAGCTTATCCCCGTTTTTTGCAAATGATTTTTGATGCTCAAAGATATTGTTCAAGGGATCACAATGATTTTTATAAGATCCCTGAACAAAAGAAAGCTATTTTTACCAAGATGAATTCACCACCTCATAGAGACCTACCTTTAATCCCAGCCATGCTTGCTGTTATTGCAGCAGCACAACCCCAACCAGACCCCCAACCTCATATTGACCCTCACCCACAACTTGAACCTATCCCTGAACCTTTACCTTCCCCTGACCAAATGCAAATAGACCAAAATCCCTTTGACGCTGACACATCTAATGTGGGCGTTGATGTGCCTATTTCCACCGCTGACACCCAACCATCACAATCCCAAACATCCCTTAACCAACCCACATCTACACCTTCTTCTACACCATCGTCCACACCACCTGAATATAGGTTGATTAAACGCCAAAGGACTGTTGGAGTGTTCTCCTCTGGTGGTCCTAGCCATGAAGCAGAGAGAACCACCACCACAAGTGTGGCTGGTGACCTGGATGAGGCTGGGACTATTGGTTCTGGCTTAGCAGCTGGCCAAGGCAGTCCCACCATAATTAAGTCCTCATCCATGCCCAATGAACCTGACTTGGGAGGTCAAATCCCCATTTTGGAAGAGGGCAGACTGGAACCAATGACGCTTTTGGAATTGACGGCTCTCTGCATTAGCTTGCAAAAGCAAAATGCAGACTTAGTACAATTGTCAGTAACCAAGGCCTTGAACTCAAGGAATTGAGGGAGAGGATTGTTGTTTTGGAAAGTGTTCATGCAAAGGGAGGTATGGAGGAGTCTTCCAAATGGGAGGAAGATCAAAGAAATCTGAGTGATAAGAGCAGTCAAGATGGTCAATCATTGGATATTGCTGAAGCTCTTACTACTTTGAAGGAACAAACAGGTTTTGATACGTCCTTGATCTCTCCAACCAATTTAAATTTATCATTTACAGATATGTTGAGGGAGGTTACACAAGGCGCTGAGGGAAAATATTTGAGCATTGACAAGACAAGTTTGGACGCTGATAGGAGTATTTTGGGCGCTGATAGAGGAAATTTGGGCGTTGACAGATCTGCATATGGAGGTGATGTATTCCAGTCATCATCTATCATCAAAGATGTTCCTACTCAGGTATTATCATCTACCCTACCAACAATTGCACCAACAGATAAGGGTAAGGGTAAGTTGGTAGAAGAAATTGTTCCAAAGAATGCAGCTCAGGTTGAATTTGATAGAAGATTGGCTGAGCAAATGATGGAACAAGGTGAAAAGGAAAAGTCACCATTTGTTGTGACTTCTGAAGAAGAAAGTGATGGAGCTAGCTCAGATTCAAGTGTGATGATTGTTGAACCAGAAAGACTTGAGTATGGTGATGAGCTTGCTAGGGAAAAGCTGAGAGATTTAAAGTTGCAGATTGATTTTGATATGCCAGAAGTAGTTCAGATGTACAATTCTTGGGAAGAAAGCTGTATGGATAATCCAGACTTGACCATTTCAGATCAGATATGGGGTTTGGAAATTCTTCTTAGAGTTCAGAAGGATTGTAAGGTGATTTTGAAGCACAAGGCAAGCAACATTCTCTCTGAGTTGAAAAGGGATAGAAGGAAGCTCTACTTTATGTTGCTCAAATGTCATGGAGTTGGATGGACACATCAGAAGCTGAAGGCTTTGACATTTGATGAGCTGGAACACAGGGCTTATCCTATTTGGGTGAAAGTGCAAGAAGAAAACACTTTCAGACTTCTTTCAGATGAAAGAAAGGAGCAACTTGCAGAAGAGATGGCAATCAAGAAAGCTATGATAGTTCCTAGACCAGTAAAGAAGGGATTTATTCTTGAGTTTCCAAAAGATATGAATCAATTATATCCAAGTGAAGCAGTTATTAGAAAGAGCCTCAAGCTCTCCCCATTAGAAGCTTCAGATATGGTGCATGTGTTACCACTAGATTCCAGGAATCCAATTGTAAGTTATGATGAAGATGAATGTGGATTCTGGAAAATTGGAAGATTTGGCAAGGAGGTACACACTTTTACCACTCTCATATCTTTATTTGCAAGTTGTGATAGAGAAGACTTGGTGGACCTTTGGAGGTTACTAGAGACCAAGTATGAGGCTGAAGCACCAACTTCAGTCAATGGAATAAAACTTTGGACCACATTCAAAAGAATGTGTGGGACAAAAGAAGAAGATCCTGAAATATGGAAGGATCTTGAAGATAACCTCAGTGGTCTTCAATGGAGGTTATATTCAGCTGCTGGTGTATACCATTTGAGTTCTACAAAGTTTGCTGAGTATTTACTTGTAGATGCTCAGTATTTCATATCCAAGGCTGTTTTGGAGAAGATGAAGGACACCCAGTTGGAGATAGACTATACAAGTGACGTGGCAAAGAATTTGATCAGATTTATTTATTACCAATATGATAAGGTTTGTCAGACTCCTCCAAGTTCTTAATGTTTATTCAGAAACTTGATCATAAGAGTGGATATCAAGTTTAGGGGAGGATTGTTGGGAATAAATTAAGGCCAGATCACTTGAACGCTGACAAGAACAACTCAAGCGTTGACAAGAGCAAAGTGAGCGCTGATAGCATAAGCGTTGACAAGTAAAAGTCAAGCGTTGACAGATTGAAGACAAGCACTGATGGAAGATGTGAGCTACACGTTTATTATATTCTAGAATACTTCTAGTAAGGATAGAGACGACAATGTATTTTCTATGTTTATCTTTACCTAGAATAGTTGATTCGTAGCTTATTGTACAAGACTTCTTGTTCTATAAAAGAAGATCTTTTAGGTTAATGTTTAATATATAAGTTTTCATAAGTATTCGCAAGTTAAACTCTTTCATTGTAATCAAGTTCGTTTATTCTAATACAAGTGAAAGTTTGTTTAACATCTTTGTGTTTTAGATCAAGTGTTAATTCCGCATAACACTTTGTTACTTTATTCATAAGCAAAGGTTTCTCTACGTGTAGTACTTGATCTAATCTCGTATACACAAAGCTTAATCGATCTAAGTTTGGGATCAACAGTGCCTAGAGCATCCACTATCCCAATAGCCATAATCATTAACCTGCTTTTGAATGCCCTGTACATAAAGAAAACAAATTAGTTTTCTTTGGGAACCCAAGCCTGAGCAGACTTGGATTCATTTGGTTGTTCAACAAGAACAGACTTAGTTCTCATGACAACCCCTTGTTCATCCCTTTTTGGATTAAACACCCAGTTAACCCCAATTGGTTTTGTGATGACCTTTGAAATATAATCAAATCTGTTACAGGTCATAGAAATCCCATCTGAATTAGGGTTTTGATCTTGCTTAGGTCTCCATGTCAAGCTAGAAGAAGCTTTAGACCCCTTTCCCTGTTGTTGCAAATATTTACCATTATTTGGTCTGGCAACGTTTCTGTCAGCGTTTGATTTGGTCTTGTCAACGCTGAAATTACCCTTATCAGCGTTGAACCTTGGGTTTGCTACAGGAACCCATTGTCTATTAGACCATGTATTGGTCTTTTGAAAAGGTCTTTGTCCATAAGTATTAGACCCTTTAGTAAAGAACGGAGCTGGTCTAACAACTTGTGGACTTTGCTGAACAAAAGGTTTAGGTTTGACAATGTTTGACTTTTTGTCAACGTTGACCTTGGAAGCGTTGACACACTTATAGGCTAAATGTGAAAAGCTACCACTAGTATAACAGGCTTTTCTAGACATAACTCTAGGTCTAGAAGAAAAGAAACCTGTTCCATTATCACTAATTTGTCTTTTTGGTGACCTAGTATTTCTATACATTTCTGCATATTTAATGCTAGGTTTTCTAACAACGTTTGAGCCAAGGTCAACAGTCTTGCCAGTGATTTGTTTTGTTACTTTGATAGGGGTAGACTCATTTGGGCTATCACTAAGCATGTCACCCTTGACAAACAAGGTAGAGTTGGCTTTCTTCCATTGGTCCAAATCAGTCAACTTCTACCTATATTCTTCTACTGGGGTAAGGACTCTTGGTGGAGGAACAAATTCCTCTTCTTGGAGTTCTGGTAAACCAGTCCAAGATAAGTCCTTTCTTTGGATACCATAGAAGTCCCCAGCTGGTGGTGGAACACTAGCATACTCTTTCATCCCAATCCCAGTCATATCCCTAGAATCCCTTTGTTTACTAACACATTCTCCTAGGGTTTGTGAGGCTTTATCAAATCTCTGAATTTCAAGATCTACATTATCCTTATTCTTGATAGCCTCATCTAACTTAGCCTGTAATTCAGCATTGACCCTCTCCATGATGTTTCTAATATCAGTACTAGCATTTAAATCATGTTTTAAGATATTGATTTTATCTTTTAGGTCAAGCTCCATTTTCTTATACTCAGCTACAGTTTTTTCAGTTTGAGTAAGAACAACTTGATAGTTAGACAACTTGCATCTTTCATTACCCACATCTGTTGACAATCTTAAAACCTCTTTGTTAAGTCTTTCAGTATTTAAACGACAACCCTTACTACAAAAAGCATCATCATATACCTCATTGTCTGATGAAGATGAGGAGTGTGCCATGAGAGCATAGTGAACATGCTCTTCTTCTTCCATCTCAGCAACCAAAGCTTTATTCTCTTCCTCATCCTTAGCCAAATAGCTCCAATCCCATCCAACACCATCAATTTCTTGCATTGCAACCATGGCCTTGGGATCCTGAGCCTTAACAATTTGGCTTGAGGGTTTTCCAGCATCAGATCTTCTTGGAGATCTGCATTCTCTCATAAAGTGTCCCATACGATGACAATTATAACACTCAACCTTGGATTTATCAAATCCAGCAGTGTCCTTAGAATTAAAAGTCATCTTCTTCTTGAATCTTCTATTCCATCTGTTTGCTCTTATACTTGTAAGAGCCATATTCCACTTTATGTCCATCTCCTCCAAATGCTCATCACTTATTTGCTCAAGGTCCTCATAAGTAATCACTGAACCATTGGGCAATGAAGCAATGTATGCACACATAGTATCCAGATCAATACCAGCAGGCTTAACTCTTGGTGAGTCAATTTTGTATGTGTCAGCGTCTGAATGTGAGGCGTTGACAGGATATGATCCAGCGTTGACACAGGTTGATCCAGTAACTGGGTGCATGTATGACTCCTTCTGATCAAATTGACCTTCACTATGTGAGAAGAAGGCCATGTTTCCATTTGTAGACTTACTTCCATGATCCAAAAGAGTTTCATTCTCTATCAGCCTCAGTTTATTGTAAACATCATCAAAAGTAGAACTTTTCTGAGTGTTATTAGCAATTATAGACCTTGCCTTAATTTTCCATGCGTCACTAAGGCTTTTAAGGAAAGTGGAGATGATATCAACATCACCAAGCACTGTTTCCATGAAGGATAGCTTGCTTGTGATGTCCAGAAGTCTGCTTCTCACACTACTTAGCTTCTCATTAGGTTGAGCCTTAAAAACAGCATATTCATGCAAGAGTTGCTTCTTTTTCTCTTGCACAGTATCAACATTACCACCATAGGCAACTTCAAGGACTGCCCAAAGATCTTTTGTAGACTCATAGCTTTTGTATTTGTGCTGATTTTCTTGTCCCAAAGAGAGTTTTAGAATGCTTAGGGTTTTCATATCAACCCTTCTCTTTGCTATATCCTCAGTTGAGACAGCTCTACCATCTGCAGGTTTTTCTCTTCGTTCCTCTTCAGTAGAACCTTGAATAGCTGTTCTTGTAGCAATGGCAGCTGCAATCTTTTGATCCTTATTGAATGTGTTTCCATATTCAATAATTTCCCATAGAGTGTAGTCATGGATTTGTAGATATTGCTCAAAGTTAAACTTCCATAGCTCAAAATTATCTGGGTCTAGCATGGGAATCTTGATGTTGTGGTTTGAGGAGGAGGAGTTTGCTTCTGGGGTAGACATGATGTTTTTAGGGTTTTGTGAAAATTAGGGTTTTTGGTAATTTAGGGTTCTTGTGTTCTTTAGATCAAAGTTTCTCAACAAGCTCTGATACCACTTGTTGATCCCAAACTTAGATCGATTTAGCTTGTGTAAACGAGATTAAATCAAGTTAAACACGTAGAGAAACTTTGTTGTGTATAAAACAGTTTAGGTATTATGCGGAATTAATACTCAAACAAGAACACACAAACAATTGTAAAACAAACTTTCACTTGATTGATTAGAACAAACTTGCTTACAATGAAAGTGTTAAACGTATGAAAACTTATATGAAACAAAACCTAAAGGTCTTCTTTTATAGACATAAGAAGCCTTGTACAAGAGTCTACGTATCAGCTATTCAAGGTAAAGATAAATATAGAAAATACATTGTTGATCCTATCTTTACTAGAAACAAACTAGAAACATAATACGCGTAGACTAAATCTTTCTATCAGTGCTTGACTTCAACCTATCAACGCTTGACTTCTTCTTGTCAACGCTTGATCTGTCAACGCTTGTTTTCTTCTTATCAACGCTTGTTTTCTTCTTGTCAGCGTCCAAGTGTACTGGCTACATATTATTCCCAACAACAACCATATATATGATTCAATCATGGCAACACCACACGGAGCAGAAAGTTAGTCCAAAATTTTCACGCGGCAAGGAAATCTCGTTCCCTCCTATCACGGCAAGCAACGTGGCTGATGCACCTCTCACGCTTGAGGTAAGCATTGGAACCCACAACGTTCGTCGTATGTATGTGGATGGAGGATCATCGGCGGAAGTACTCTACGAACATTGCTTCGTAGAGCTACGACCAGAGATCAAAAGCCAATTGATGCCGGCCACGTCGACGCTCATTGGCTTTAGTAGAGACACTATCTGGCCAATAGGACAACTACGTCTACTGGTAACCATTGGAGATAAAGAGCATTCCACCATGGCGTGGATGAACTTCATGGTGATATGTTCACATTATCCGTACAATGGTATTATTGGATGACCAGGTATCCTAGCCATACGGGCAGTCCCGTCCACGGCACATGGCATGCTTAAGTTTCCGGTTGAAGGGGGAATTGTCACTATTTACAATTCAGTCACACCGGCATCCGAGTGCCACGTCGTAACAACACCAGTCCAGCCAGTTCCTATAAAGGAAGGATCACCACCCCCCCCCCCCTAATTGGAAGGTGGTAATCCACCCTGAATATCCGGAACAAGAGGTGGCTATCGGGGGAACGCTCTCCAAAAAAGGGAAGAATGCCATGTGCTCTCTCCTAAAAGCAAACCTTGGTATATTCGCATGGGAGCCAAAGCATATGACGGGCGTACCGCGTTCGATAGCTGAACATAAGCTTCAAATCCGCCTTGGATATCCACCTGTTAAACAAAAGAAGCGCGGCCAAGCACCAGAACGCAGCCAGGTAATACTGGACGAGGTACGAAAGCTGGTAGACGTAGGAATTATGCGCGAGGTCTACTACCATGAATGGATTTCTAATCCGGTCATGGTCAAGAAGCATGACGGGAGCTGGCGCATATGTGTGGACTTCACATACATAAACAAAGCAATCCCACGAGATTGCTATCCGTTACCAGAGATTGATTGGAAGGTTGAATCCATATGTGGGTACTCTTTTAAATGTTTCTTGGACGCATATAAAGGATACCATCAGATCCAGATGGCGGAGGAAGACGAGGAAAAAACAGCGTTCCACACCTGTCAGGGCGTGTATTGTTACACTAAAATGCCGTTCGGACTCAAGAACGCGAGCGCCACATATCAACGACTTGTTGATAAAGCCTTCAACTCGCAGATAGGCCGTAACCTTGAAGTCTACGTTGACGACTTGGTTATCAAAAGCCATACGGAGGATGAACTCTTCCGCGATGTCCAAGAGACATTCGACACATTGAGAAAAATCAACATGAAGCTGAATCCCAAAAAATGCACGTTTGGAGCAACCGAAGGAATGTTCCTTGGATACATGATTAATCCGAACAGCATCAAGCCTTGTCCGGAGAAGACGGACGCCGTGATAAAGCTTCCATCCCCTCAGACACTCAAAGAGGTGCAGTCACTTAATGGAAAGCTGGCCGGTCTCAATAAGTTCCTATCAAAGTCAATAGAAAAATCAATTCTGTTGGAAATACGTTTTACGTATTAAGAAGGATCGGTCACTCCAACGATAGTCCATGTAATAGCTCGTAGTTTAGTTAACTTTCTTTATTTATCAAACAAGAACACGCCTAGCCTACAACATGTGTAGGCCGGCCCAAAAGTAAGCCCAAGCCCATGACAAGGGCTTGGGTATATAAACCCTCTCCTTAGATGGAGAGGGTGGTGTGGTTAATCATTTTTCACATGGTTTACTCTTGTTTCTCTCTCTAGAATTGTGTTTAATCCACCATCTCTCTATCTCTTTCTCTATCTAAAACATAAGCAAGATTTACACTTCTACAAATGATATCAGAGCCATGGGATGAGTGTATAGTTTTTGTGTTTTTGTTTATAGAAATTCGTGTGTTTTTGACCCCTAATCCCACGTCCAAATATTTTTTTGGTGTTTTTTGTGGTTTGATCTTCACCAACATCATTTACATGCACGTATTAGTGATTTGGGTTACTTGGATCGCTCAAAAACGCAAAATTTTTTAGTGTTTGGATTCATTTTTGGCATCAAAATTCGTATTTCTTATAGTACAATTCGTATTCCTTGTTCTTCGCAATTTTCGGAATATCTGGAACAATTTCGCAATTGTTTGTTCTATTGCTAAATCTTGCACAATCTGCCTATTGCGGAATTGATCTTTTCAGAATATTGCGAATTCTTGGCTTAATTGCGGATTTACACCATTGCGAAATTGTTCTTTAAAAGTTGCGGATTCTTGCACTTGGTATAATTTCGCAATTATCACTCTGTTGATTGCGAAATCTTCAATTTTGAAGAATTGCGGAATTGTCATTCGTATTGCGGAATTGAGTGAAATTTGTATTGCGGATTTGTGTGCAACAAGAATTGCGGAATTGTGTAGCTTCAGTAATTGCGAAATTGAATCCAAACTTGATTGCGGAATTGTATTGCGGAATTGTGTGACTTATTGCGGAATTATCAACACAGAATTGCGGATTTGTTCTATTTTGAGTGATTGCGAATTTGAATCAAATCCACAAAGGGATTGCCAAATCATTGTACCTTATTGAGGAATCTTCACATTGCGAAATCTTTGGAACTTTTCACGATTTTTTTCAAGATTTTCGAATTGCAGTGGAATTTTTGGTTTCTCACGAAGACAATTTTAGGGGATTTTAACATAGTTTCTCGACTTCAACACACGACAACAAGCACATTTACTTTCTCTCATTGTTTGATCATTGTTTGTAAATCTTAACTTATCGAAATGGAGTACACATCTCTTACGGATAAGTCCATCCTCTCGGGTACGGATAATCGTCCACCAATGTTGGAGAAGTCTATGTACGAGGATTGGACTTCCCGAATGGAACTTTATATGTTGAACAAGGAGAATGGACATCTTATTTGGGCATCGGTGCTCAATGGACCATTAGATTATGGTACAGTGATGGAAGGTACGACCACTCGTCCTCGCACAACGGGTGAATTGACTGGAGATATGAAGATACAAGATAAATGTGATAAGTATGCTACAAACATCATTCTCCAAGCCCTTCCTCCAGATGTCTACAAACTCGTCAGCAAACATAAAGTTGCCAAAGAGTTATGGGATAAAATTCGGGTTCTAATGCAAGGCACCTCGTTAACTAAACAAGAATGAGAGTGTAAGATTTATGATGCGTTTGATAAGTTTGCCTATGTGCCAGGGGAGACTCTCAATGACTACTATCTGAGATTTACCCTATTGTTGAATGAGCTTAATATCTATGGCATGGCAATTCCTACCTTTCAATTGAACACCAAGTATTTGAACACTCTTCCTCCAGAATGGAAAAAATACGTGACGGATGTTAAATTGGCTAAGGACTTGCATAACACCAATGTGGATCAACTTCAAGCTTTTCTTCAACAACACGAATGCCATGTGATCGAGGCTCGGTTGTCTACACCTCAAGTTCATGATCCACTTGCCATGTATGCTTCTCAACAAAACATGGCTTATACTTATCAGCAACCATCATACTTGCAGCAACCACCACCACACAACTATCAGCAACCACAACAACCATCTTTTCAACCACTAATGATGCCACAGCAAGCATATCAACAAAGTGTTCATCAACAATCTTTTCCACAGCAACCAACATATCAGACATCACCATCACAAGCCAACACTTCTCCAATGGGCTATACTCCTCAACAAGGATATTTTCTAATAGAAGCACAACCAGCACAAGCTTTCTACTCTAATGAACTTCCACCAATCCAAGCACCGGTCTTTACTCCAAATGATACGCCAGCTGATGTTCTAAACCATCTCACAGCCTACTTGTCAAAACTTGTTGCAACTAGAGGATTTCCACCAACAAACAATCAGCTCCGCACCTCATCAAATCCTCGCAACAAGCCACTGTTCAAGATGGTCAAGTGACGGTGCAACCTTTTCAGGGAAGGCAAAATTCATATGGACCTCCTACAAGGACTGGGAACAATCAAGCTGTGAATTCTCAAGCTAGTGGAAATGGGAGTCCTATTGGTCCTAAGAAGGTTGTGACTTGCTACAATTGTCGAGGACAAGGTCATATGGCTAGGGAATGCACTCAGCCGAAAAGGAGAAGGGATGATGCATGGTTTCGTGAGAAGATGTATTTGGTTGATGCTCAATCTAAGGGAAAGATTTTGGATTCAGAGAAGTTAGCATTTCTTGCAGACCCAGGGGCAGCAGATACTGAAGGCATTGCAGTCGTTTCTACTTCTAATGCAGCTTATCAAGCAGATGACCTTAACGCATATGATTCTGATTGTGATGACATTCACTCTGCCCAAGTTGCTCTCGTTGCTAATCTCTCTCACTACGGTTCTGATGTCATCAGTGAGATACCAACCACATCTAATAATATTGATGATAACCAACATCAAGTTGGGCATGAAAATGACAACCTCGAACAGCATTCGGGAACTAGTAATTCAAATGATGTGGTACCCAAACCTACACATTTGAGTGAACCTCAACCAAATGCTACGACGGGTATGGAATCTTATGCTCAACATGATTTGGTCATGGTGCCTAAACATATTATTGATCAAATGCATATGGCACTCAGACAATCCGTAGATACGAATTCCACCCTAACTGCTGAGCTTGCGTTGCATAAAGAAAAGGTCAAAACTTTTGAAATGGTCCCTCAAGAAGAGAAAATAACATGTTTTGAATTTGACCAATTACGTTTTGAAAAAATTGAACACTTGAAAGAAATAGAATCATTAAAAGCTAATCTTTCTAATGAATTAAAAGCAAAAGAGTCGGTTGTCAATGATTTTTAGAAACTTAAAATGGATTTCGAAACTCTCGAGTCTAAAAAGGTTGAATCGGAAATTAATGCTACCAAACTTCTTAAATTTAAAGAATAACAGCTTTTAAAACAATACGCTTCCACATAAAAGGTTCATATTTTAACTAAATCATTTAAAGAACTTGAACTTAAGCGTCTTCAAGATTTACCACCTAATCCCGGTTATGCAAAACAAGCTCAGGAATATATTCCCGGTCTTTATGATATGACCATAATTGGCAAATCGAAAGAAGCACCTTATGTTCGTAGTACTGAGAAGACACAATCACTTGCGGATGAAACTCATTCTAAAATGCTTTCAAAATTCCATACAATTGATTATGATCAACACAACAAAGATCAATTTTCGAAAAAGACACGCATTCGCTTACAAAAGGAATTAGCAGAATTAACAATTCTTGTGCCCCAAAGTTTGTCAAATGAAAACCTTCCTAGTACGTCTCCTACACTTGTCAAAAAGGATTTAACGAAGTTAATCCCACCGGTAAGTAAGGCGTCCATTAACTTAAATGCGGTTCACCAACACTTAGCCGATTTTGACAAGGTCATTTTGGAACGTACGACGGCCACAGCCATAACGGAAGGTGAATGGAACTTTGAGCACACTAGAGCTGCGTTTCGAGATGAAATTGTTCCGTTTGTAGACAATGTTAAAGCTTGTCTTCGTAATATTGATCAAGATTTGTTGTTGGAAATAGAAGAAGTTAGACGTGTTTTCAATGAAATGGAAGATGCTTATGAAAACAGTTTACTTGAAATAGAACGGGTTTCATGCCAAAATGATTTGCTTCTGAAGCAAGTGATGTCTCATGATATAGTTTCTGTCTGTGTGAATAAAAGTGTTGATAATGATTCTATTGTGCATAATGTTGAATCTGTGGATAATGTGGTAGATAGTACTTGTCACGAATCTGACGCTAAATTTTTAAAGCTTCAAGACTCATATTCTTCGCTTTCAAAACGTTTTGATGAGATTCAAACACATTGTATTTCGCTTGAATGCAAGCAACAATTTATTCAAGAAATCTTTGAAACGTCATTCGAAGGTGTTAATATTGATGATGCAAACTTTGAAAAGAATTTTCGACTGAATTTACAATCAAAACAGCGTCAGCCAAGTGACAAAGTTGCTAAATCTTTGCCAATAGGAATAGAGAAATCTAAGGAGCTTAACTGTGTGAAGGTACTTGAGGCCGCTGAGAATTTTAAACTTGATCTAGATAATCGAGTTTCCAAGATTTTGTCCAAAGTTGATAACTTAAAACAGAAAAATACACGACTCTTCGATTCAGTAAAGCCCGCATGTGTTGATACCACTACACAGAATCAATCATTGATTGAACAATTGAATCGAAAGTCGATGGAAATATCTGATTTGAGGGAACAAATTTTTGATAAGAATCTGGTCTTGGCTGAGTTAAAGGAAACACTTCGTACTCTAAAAGGTAAGAATGTTGTGGATAACGCAGCCACTGTCTCAGCATCGTCCTCTAGTGCAATCAAAAGGAACCTAATAGTCGTCACACCACTTAACAAGGGCCCTAGGACTAAACCATCTCAAACTTTGGTCACTAAAGATAAGGCGGAATCAAAACCAGCTTCTAATATTCCCGTGTTACCTTCTACATGAGTAAGCACCACTACTAAGGCTCAAAGATCTAAGCTTAAACGAAACAAGAAGAATGATAGGATCTTGCCCCCATCTAGTAGTCAAGTGAAGAAGAAAGTAGAAGCCCATCCTAGGAATGTTATTTCTGTTTTGAATAAAAAGAATCATGTAGCTAAACCTAAAGGCTCTGCGGTTGTGCAGCGTTCTAAGCCTACTGTGAATTCTAATTTAAAATGTTGGAATTGCAATGAATGTATGTTTTCTAGTCGTCATGATTCTTGCCTTATTGACCATGTGAATGAGATGCATGCCCGGAAAAATGGATTAGAATGGAAACCGACTGGGAAAGTGTTAACCCAAGTTGGTTGGATGTGGCACCCCACTGGTAGAACTTTCACTATAGTAGGAAATATGTGCCCTTTAACTAGGATCACTCCCACTACAGCGAAGAAAGCGTACCCTTTAACTAGGAGTACCAAGGCTACCAAAACATAAGTGTGTCCTTTAACTAGGAACACTGACACTACTGTAGGAACCAAGTGCCCTTTAAATAGGTCTACTCCCACTGTAGTGCCCGCGAATAATCCAAAACCTAAGAAAGTTGGAACAGTAAAACCTGTTAGTGCTAAAACCCACATTAGAAAACGCAGGAAATCTAAGGGTCTTAAAAATGTTAGCAATTCTGATAACTCTATATCTATATCAGCTAACACTCTGGAACCAATAGTTTCCAATGCATTGTCTACTGTTGTTATTGAAAACAGGTGGTCCAAATTGTTCTCTGGTATTTGGACTCTGGTTGCTCCAAGCATAAGACCGGAGATCGCTCTCAGCTCAGAAATTTCGTCAGCAAGTTTCTTGGTACGGTTAGATTTGGAAATGATCATATTGCAAAGATAATGGGTTATGGTGAATATCATATTGGGAATGTTATAATTTCGAGAGTGTATTATGTGGAAGGTCTCTGTCACAACTTATTTTCTATGGGACAATTTTGTGATGCAAACCTAGAAGTTGCTTTTCGAGAGCATACCTGCTTCATTCGTAATTTGGAAGGGGTTGATTTATTGAAAGGTACTCGAGGGAATAATTTGTATACTTTTTCTCTACAAGACATGATGGTCGCTTCTCCCGTATGTCTTCTCTCCAAAGCATCGAAGACTAAGTCATGGTTATGGCATCGACGGTTATCTCATCTTAACTTTGACGCTATTAATCACTTGGCGAAAAACGAACTTGTTCGTGGTCTTCCTAAACTATCATTTCACAAGGATCATTTGTGTTCCGCGTGTACAATAGGGAAAAGCACTAAGAAATCTTACAAACCCAAGACGGAAGACACCAACCAAGAGAAACTTTATCTGTTGCATATGGATATTTGTGGACCAATGCGTATTGAAAGTCTTAGTGGCAAAAAGTACATCCTCGTCATTGTCGATGATTACTCTCGGTTTACATGGGTGAAATTTCTTAAAGCAAAAAATGAGGCACCTAAATTCATCATCGGATTTCTCAAGATGATTCAAGTGCGTCTCAACACTACTGTCCGACGCATTCGTACAGATAATGGAACCAAATTTGTGAATCAAATTTTGCGTGACTATTATGAAGAAGTTGGCATTTCTCATGAAACATCCGTTGCTCGCACTCCACAACAAAACAGTGTCGTTGAAAGGCGAAATCGCACACTTATGGATGCTGCTCGAACGATGTTAATTTACGCACAGGCTCCATTGTTTTTATAGGCAGAAGCAGTATCTACAGCAGTGTACACCCAAAACCGGTCACTAATTCGTAAACGCCATGGTAAAACACCTTATGAGCTTCTCCATGGAAAAGTACCAGATTTATCATATCTTCATGTATTTGGTTCTCTTTGCTATCCAAATAATGATGGTGACAATTTGGGAAAACTTCAACCTAAGGCTGATATTGGTATTTTCATTGGTTACGCACCCGCAAAGAAGGCATACCAAATCTACAACCATAACTCTCGCAAGATCCTCGAAACTATGAATGTTGATTTTGATGAGCTGACAGGAATGGCTTCTGAGCAAAGCAGCTCTGAACCCGCACTTCATGAAATGGGACCCAGTTATATTAGTCTGGTCTTGTCCCAAACAACCCTACTTCATCATCATTTAAACCACCTACTAGGAAGGAATGGGATACGTTGTTTCAACCGTTATTTGATGAATTCTTTACTCCTCCAAGTATTGTTGCTCCAGAACCTGAAGTAATAGCTCCGGTAACCGAAGTTGTCGCTCCAACAACCGTTGCACAATCAGATACATCTGCACCTACAATTGGTCAAGATATACCTTCAACAAGTAATTCTCAACCAACACATGTTTCAACTACCCATGTCATGCCTACTGATGATGAAGAGGATGATGATGATCACGATTTGGAATTCGCTCAAATGCGTGAACTTCCATTCTTTGGTGTACCAATTCCCGACCCTAATCAAGCCGGGTCGTCCACCTCAGAGGAAGTTGCTTCTACAGTTTACTCCAATCCACGGATTCGTAAACATGACAGAAAGTGGACAAAGGATCATCCTATAGATTCTATTATTGGTGACCCTAATCGTCCGGTATCCACACGAAGTCAATTACAAGAAAGTGCAATGTTTTGTCACTTTGATGCTTTTCTCACTGAAGTTGAACCTAAGACATGGCAACAAGCTTTTACTCAATCCTGTTGGATAGAAGCTATGCAAGAAGAACTTAACGAATTCATACGTCTTGAAGTTTGGGAACTTGTCCCATGCCCGGATCAAGTGCAATTACTCACTTTGAAATGGGTTTACAAGGTGAAACTCGATGAGTTAGGCGGAATTTTGAAGAACAAAGCTAGACTAGTAGCTCGTGGATACAAGCAATTATTGGGCATCGACTTTATGGAATCCTTTGCACCTGTTGCCCGTTTGGAAGCTATTCGACTATTCCTCGCTTATGCAGCCCATATGAATATGATTGTCTATCAGATGGATGTGAAGACGGCATTTCTTAATGGTGAACTCAAGGAAGAGGTCTATGTTCAACAGCCGGATGGTTTTGTGAATCCTAATTATCCTAATCATGTGTATAAGCTTAAGAAGGCTCTCTATGGGTTGAAGCAAGCTCCTCGCGCATGGTACGATCTTTTGTCACAATTCCTCATTACGCAAGGCTTCGCAAAAGGCAAGGTGGATCCCACGCTGTTCATTCAGAAACGAGGTAAAGATATGATTATGGTACAAATATATGTTGATGATATTATATTTGCAGCCTCGACCCAAACTTTATCCGACGAATTGAAACTCATGTCTTCCAAGTTTAAGATGTCAATGATGGGCAAGATATCATTTTTCTTAGGTCTTCAGATATCTCAGAGTCCCAGAGGCATCTTTATCAATCAATCCAAGTATGCCCTTGAATCGCTTAAGAAGTACAAGATGGAATCTTGCGACCCCGTGGATACTCCAATGGTGGAACGAACTAAGCTTGATGCAGATCCACATGGAGTTGCCTTTGATCCGACACTTTATCGTGGAATGATCGGTACACTTCTGTATATCACAGCCAGTCGACCTGATCTTCAGTTTGCTATATGTATGTGTGCCAGGTATCAAACTAGGCCTACTGAGTTACACTTAGCTACTGTTAAAAGGATCTTTCGATATCTTAAAGGAACCATTAATCGGGGACTTTGGTATTCGAAGGACTCTTCTATTGCACTAATAGCATATGCAGATGCGGATCATGCGGGTTGTCAAGATACAAGGCGTAGCACGAGTGGAACTTTGCAACTACTAGGAGATCGACTAATCAGTTGGGCATCGAAAAGGCAGTAAAGCACTGCAATTTCAAGTACGGAAGCAGAATACATAGCTATGTCCGGTTGCTGTGCTCAAATTCTTTGGATGAGATCGCAATTAACCGACTATGGTTTAGGTTTCAACAAGATTCCGATGTACTGCGACAACAAAAGTGCAATTGCCTTATGCTGCAACAATGTTCAGTTCTCCCGGTCGAAGCATATTGACATTCGCTACCACTTCATCAAGGAGCAAGTGGAAAATGGAGTAATCGAGCTTTACTTTGTCCGATCTGAGTATCAATTGGCGGATATTTTCACGAAGGCTTTAGATCGCGCTCGAATTGAATTTTTGGCCGACAAGCTAGGAATGAGAACCTTCTCGCCTGAGACTCTAAAGGAACTGGCAGATGAAGCGAAAGAATAGTGGTGGTAAAACTATTCTCCGTATCCTTGGTGATCATATGTATATATTGTTTATATTTTTATCCACAAAAGCAAAATACAAAAATAAAAAACCATATAAAAACCATAAAAATTGAAAAATTCATAAAAGATCCAAAAATATTTTCACTTTATTTTATCAAAGGCATGTCTTTTGGTACGATAATATTTACGGCCTTAGAAATGTCGATTAATATTGACACGGCGCCATAAATAGAGTTCGTACAAAAGTTGTAAATATTTCATAAAACATGCCCTTATGTCTTGTAGTTATTTCAGACTGCAACCCGGTTTTCATATTAAAGTCAAGTATTTCTTATGAAAGCTTTGGCTCACAACGGGAATTAATTTTCTCGGGCAAGGTTTACTTTTAAACCTTGTAAGGGATCAAGTTTACTTTATAACTTGGTCTAACACAAATCTATGTACGTCTCAGTGCATTTATTTGTCAAAACAAGAGAAGTCTTGTTTTTATGAAGTTATCATCTCTACAACCATGCTATCTACAATTCGTATCTACATACTCGACAATGCGACTACTCAGCCGACGACTACAGCTGTAAAACCCGCATGCTTTTACCATGAATAGTGCCCTTAAGATCGTACGTTCTAGATTAAAACTTACCTCATGTAGTATTGATCACATTCATGTGCTAATAATCAAGCAAGTGCATACGTGTATGTCATGACAAGTATCGATTACGTACGACCCCATGATAAACAGTTAATAATATATCACGTGAACATAATTAAATCATGAACACCATTTAAAATACTAACTAAAATAATTACGTAAATACTTATATAATATTTACGAGCGTTAAGTTTACGATAAACGACACGTTAAAAGAAACAGAAACACGTTAAACACGAGCACGTTTAACCACGAACGAACACGAAACATCGGGACACGAGAAAGGTACGGGTACCCCATGTGGGGCCCCCATACCCACGGCACACATGCATGAAATGGGCTTAGCCCATGGACTTTTCAAGTTAAGGGGGGTAAAGTGTTAAACATGTTTTCATTTTCATTTTACAAGAAATAAACTAAAAACCCTAAAAAGAGTTTTCTCCTCTCCTTTTTGCCTCCTTTGTGCCGCCACCTATACACCATCATAAGGGGGTGTTTGATTGATTTTGATCTTAAAAACAAGTGTTAGAATACGTGTTTGTTCATCCTTTTTCCAAGCTACATAGTGGTATACCTTTCTAACCCTTCTTTTTAATTCTTTTTAATTCTTTTGATCTTTGATTATTTTCATGAACATGTTATTATTTTTCTTATGAAAACAAGATAATTAATCATTGATCTAACATGTTTTGATATTAAATAAAATCAAGGAATGATTTAAAGGGGTGTTTGTTTCTAGCCGCCTAGCAAAACAAACCCGAGGGGGGTTTGGTTTGCTATTGCCGCCACCACCAAGACCACAATTGGTCTTGGTTGGCTCATGTGGGACCCACGGCAGCAAGGGGACACGTGTGCCCCGGGTTTGGCCCGGGGTACGGTGTCGAATTCATACCCGGTTCACGGTTCGTTGGTTAAAATCATGATCTATGTTACATGTAATTTTCATGAATCATGAACTTAGGATATAATTAATTAATAACATGAAATATTAATTAAATCATGACTTAGGTTATTTTAATTATTAGTTTATCATGACAGTAATTTAACCTAAGTATTTTATGTTATAAGTTATAATTAATTAATTATTAAAACATGCCTATAATTAATTAATTTAGACATGACTTAGGTTATATTATTATTAATAATAATACACATGTTAACCTAAGTATTTTCATTTCATTTTAATTATACATGTTATACTTTAATTAAAATGCTTAACCTATAGTTTAATTAAAATACATGAAATAATAATTAAACTATACACTATATCATATGACTTAAGTAGTAAGCTTATAACACTTAGACTTATATGTTAGCTTATATAATCAGCTTAATTCTAATTATGGAAACTTCTATTTATAGAAACTTAATTAAATAAGGCAACTAATCTAATTATGGAAACCTTCTATATATGGAAATCAATCTAATTCAGGCAGCTAACCTAATCATGACAACTTTCTATATATGGAAACTTATTTAATTAAGGCAGCTGATCTATTTTTGGAAACTTTCTATTTTTAGAAACTAATCTATTTTAGGCAGTAAATTCTATTTTTGGAAACTTTCTATTTTTGGAAACTTTCTATTTTTGGAAACTTTCTATTTTTGGAAACTTTCTATTTTTGGTAACTTTCTATTTTTGGAAACTTTCTATTTTTTGGAAACTTTCTATTTTTGGAAACTTTCTATTTTTGGAAACCTGCTATTTTTGGAAAGTTACTTATTATTATACAGTAAGTATATTAATACATGAAACACCAGTAATACTTAATCAGATAAACCAGAAATACAAGATAAATATAGTTTAAGGCTTTAAACAGTAAACCATGACCTAAAACATACCAAATCAGCTATAACAAGACACAGAACCCAGTACGTAATCAGTGAATCGATACTTATACACGTGTGTATTCATGTAGCATTAGTGATCCAGAAGTAGGAGTCTTTCTTCCGTTCATTTCACTGGACTTGAGGTACGGATTCCCGTCCTTTCAGTAGGGACATTCTTTCCTTATTAGGATTTCCCCGTATGCAGCCAACTGTTTTCCCCAGCATTTGTTTTATTGTTTTGAACTGCTTATGTTAATTTTAGCATAAACTATAGCCATATACAAGCATGACCAGTTTCACCTAGTTATGGAGGTACCATAACCATAGCATTGGAGGCACCGATGTTATGACTTCCCCACGGCGGAGTGATTGCTCGTGGCGTCCCTTTTCAGTTTGGCCATATTATTATATCAGTCGGGGCGTATGGGTGCATCCTAGTTACATGTTTTATTCAGTTTATCATGGTGAATGTGGTGTGTGCCTTGCACCCTTCACAAGGAGCTGATCCCTCCTACCCAAATCAGTATATTGATTAGAGGCATCCCCTCTAATCAGCATGATGAGGTCACCCCTCCAAGTATTCATGCACGTGACCTTTTCATGACCTATATGGGCTATGGTATTTATATGTTAAAACAGTTTTCACAGGTTAAACATAAGACTTTTCAAACTATAAAACCAGTTTTCATGTTACTTAACCAGTTTACTCAGTACTTAGTCTTCCGCTGTTATATGTTACATGCTTATCCTATATCATGCTTTATTGTACATCCGTGCACTGAGCGTCTTGCTCAGCCGTTTTCCTTTTCATGTTCCCAAAACGGCAGGTGCTCAGGGACGCTCGTAGATCTGAAACGTAGGTGCATATGGATTGGAAACTTTACTGTCTTTCTTTACTTTATGCATTTCCTTTACTTTGATACAGTTGCTTTGGACATTGTTTCGTCCTTCCTTTTACAGTATTTATGTTTGTGTGTGATGAGCTTTACTTTGGGATACCGATGTTTGATTCCGGTATTTCCTTTTACGGTTGAATAATGCTTAGACATTTATCCTGGTATGCTTTGATGACACGCCATGATATGCGTAATATTCCATTTCCAAAATGGGGTGTTACAATTATGGTATCAGAGCCAAGGCTTCGACCTGTAGGCTCTCAAATATGACCTGTGATTAGTGGGTAGTCACTACGGTCTTCCTAGAACTGACAGTTGTTTTCATGCATTCATCATTTTTTTTAAGCATACATATACATGTCATTGTTACAGGGTTTTTGACTAAGTAATGGTTGGTACAGGACTGGCCCTATTTAGTCGCATGTGTTTTATCGAAACTTTTAGATTTGGGACCGACCCATAGGCGTCCCCTCGATATGTCTTTTATTTTGAGTGAACTGACCGAAGGCGTTCACTCTCGAGCATCAAAAGTTTTCATAAAACTGCATCATGCATTCATACAAAGATTTTCTTGCATAAAATTTTTCTCGTGAAATTTTGGCATAAAATTTTTCTTTTATATATTTTATGTTTGAACTGTTAATCATATGTTTATGTTATACTGTCAGATGGTTCTCACACGCGAGCAAGAGCAGCTCAATGCTGCGATTCAGGCTGCCATGCAAGCCTTACTTCCTCAACTGAGGAATGACATTCGTGCTGAAGTCCAAGCTGCGAATAATCAGCAGCCGCAGAATCAGGCACCTCCTCCTCCTCCTCCCCCAGTGACTCTAGCAGTATGGTTGGAACGATTTAACAAGCTCCGTCCTAGAGCTTTTGAAAAGACTGATAGCCCCAGCGATGCTGAAAGCTGGCTGACTCACATTGAGAAAATCTTCAATGCTATGGGATGTGACCCCGCCTTCAAGGCAAGATTGGCGTGCTACAGGTTTGAAGGCGATGTACTCAACTGGTGGCTAGCTTTGACACAGTCAGAAGGAGGTGATGAATGGGTCGCTGGTTTGACATGGGCCCAATTCAAGGAGAGAGTGATGGAACAGTTCTTTCCTAAGGCAGAGCAGGACAAACTCAAGCGTGAATACCACGGGATACGTCAGAGACAGGGCGAGAATAGCAATGAATTCATGCAGCGCTTTCTTCGCCTTGCTGGTTTTCTAGGAGCAGCGGCTGGTACTCCTGAGGAGCAGGCACACCATTTCAGGTGGGCACTTCGCACCTCGGTTGCGAACAATCTAGTATGTGCTACGTTCAATACGGTAGCACAAGTGGCTGACGCAGCAAGAAAGCTTGAGATGTTGCAGGAACGTGATGAGTTCGGGGAAGCAGAAAGACCCGACAAGAGGTAAAACATTTCATGTTCTAGCGTTAACCAGACCGCATCCTATCGTCATATGTTCTATAATCATCTCTTAAACTGTATCTTCCAGGCAGAAAACTGGGGACCGGTCTCAGCCGGCTACTCAGCAGCAGCCCAATCAGCCCAAAGGAAACGGTCACTCTAACGACCGTTCTGTTGTGGAAAGGCGCAGCGGTAATGACAATTACCGTAACAATGCGGGACAGTCCAACAACAGCAGGTCCTACTATTTACGCATCTTCTTATCATTTCATGTTATATCTCTCATGCTGACACTATGTTAATCTCTACCAGGAACCACGGTAACGGAAGGGACTAGAACCACAGGGGTTCTCAGCCCAACCGTTCAGCTAACACTGGTAAGCATCTTACGACGTTTACGTCCTATACTCGTGCATATACCTTATTCTTAACACGTTTTGTCATCAGCAGGCCCTCAGCAAGCAAGAACTCCTGCTGGAGGATTCACTCATCCTCTTTGCAGCACCTGCCATCGCAGACACCCTGGCCCATGTCGTCGTGACTCCGACGCGTGCTACAAGTGCGGCCTCCCTGGCCATCGTATGAGAGATTGCCGTAAGGGTGAAATGGAGGGTACTTCGGGTCATGCTGATACTAAACCGCCTCCTACCACTGGGCGTGTCTACACGACATCGCGCGATCAGGCAAACAAATCTACAGGTACCATTACTGGAATTTTGTATATGTACGGCCAGGCTGCATGTGTTCTTTTCGACACGGGTGCCACTCATTCAGTTGTTTCCACTACTTATGCTAAGAACATCAGGACACTTCCCTTGCCATTAGAAACTAAGCTTACCATTTCCACGCCTCTGAGGGACTCTGTATTAATAACTCATGTATACAAGAGTCTTCCTTTAGAGTTTGACGATAAAGTTCGTGCAGTAGATGCACTTCCTCTAGACATGATTGAGTTTGATATGATTCTCGGCATGGATTGGCTATCCAAGCACCATGCTACCATAGACTGCCACTCTTATCGAGTGATCTTCGGCGACATTAATGCACCAGAGTACATCCATAACGGGTTCATACCCGGACGGTCTGTACAAGTCATATCTACCTTGCAAGCACGTGCATTACTGTCACATGGCTGCGAAGGTTATCTCGCTACGGTTCATGACATGGATGCTGAATCCCCATCGATTCAGGATCAACCAGTAGTTTCGGAATTTCAAGACGTCTTTCCAGATGAACTTCCAGGCATACCACCTGCAAGAGAAGTGGAGTTCAACATCGACCTTGTTCCAGGAGCGGAGCCAATCTCTAAGGCTCCGTATCGTATGGCTCCCATAGAGCTAAAAGAACTGAAGGACCAATTGCAGGAACTTCTTGAACGAGGGTTCATTAGACCGAGCGCATCACCATGGGGCGCACCGGTCTTGTTCGTTAAGAAGAAGGACGGCAGCATGCGACTTTGCATTGACTACCGTGAACTTAATAAGATTACCATCCGCAACAGATATCCACTGCCACGTATAGACGATCTGTTTGACCAACTTCAAGGAGCCAAACACTTCTCAAAGATCGATCTAAGGTCAGGCTACCATCAGCTAAGGGTTAAAGAGCAGGATATTGCCAGGACTGCTTTTCGTACCCGCTATGGCCATTATGAGTTTGTAGTCATGCCATTCGGCCTGACTAACGCTCCAGCAGTATTCATGGATCTAATGAACAGAATCTTTCATGAATTCCTTGATAAATTTGTCATTGTATTCATCGATGACATATTGATATTCTCAAAGTCCACGGAGGAACACGAAGATCATCTCCGTACTGTACTACAGATTCTTCGTCAGAAGCAGTTGTATGCGAAATTCTCCAAGTGTGAGTTCTGGTTAAACAAGGTGGCGTTCTTAGGTCACATTGTATCAGCAGAAGGGATCACTATGGACCCAGCGAAGGTTGAGGCTATCACTAAATGGCCAAGACCAACATCAGCGACAGAAGTCCGCAGTTTCTTAGGCTTAGCTGGATATTATCGAAGATTCGTGGAGAACTTTTCTCGGTTGGCATTGCCTCTCACCAAACTGATGCGGAAAGGAGAGAAATTCGTCTGGACGGAAGATCGAGAGAAGAGCTTCGAAGACCTAAAGCAGAAGTTAGTATCTGCACCTATTCTTACTCTCCCATCTGGTACAGGTGGATTTCAGATCTATAGCGATGCATCGGGGAAGGGACTGGGTTGTGTTCTCATGCAACATGGGAAAGTGATCGCGTATGCTTCACGGCAGCTTAAGCGCTATGAAGAAAACTACCCTACACATGACCTGGAACTTGCTGCAGTGGTGTTCGCATTAAAGATATGGAGGCATTACTTATACGGAGAATCATGCGACATTTTCACGGATCACAAGAGCTTGAAGTATATCTTCACACAGCGAGAATTGAACATGAGACAAAGGAGATGGTTGGAACTGTTGAAGGATTATGATATTAACCTACAGTATCATCCCGGGAAAGCTAATGTAGTAGCAGATGCACTCAGCAGAAAGTCCGGAATGATAAACGGCATTGAGATCAAGGAACAAAACATAAGGGACTTGGAGCGGCTTGACATTGAAATCATGGTACGTGGGCAGCACGGATACTGGGCGAATCTTACAGTAGAACCTGAGTTACTGACTAGGATCAAGGAAGCGCAGAAGGATGATGGAGAGATTTGGGCGATAATTCAGAATTTGGAGAAGCAGACAGAATTCAGAATGGACGCAGACGGTATCGTTTGGCAGGGCACGAGACTTTGTGTTCCTGATAATCAAGAACTCCGGGAAGCATTGTTAGCTGAAGCTCACAGCTCCCCATTTTCTATACATCCTGGGTCGACAAAAATGTACCATGACATCAGACAGCACTTTTGGTGGAGTGGTATGAAACAGGATGTAGCCACGTATGTCTCCAAATGTCTTACCTGTCAGCAGGTTAAGATTGAACATCAGCGATCTGGCGGTCTCCTTCAACCGTTGGATATTCCAGAGTGGAAGTGGGACAAAATCACCATGGATTTTGTTACCGGTCTTCCGCCTACCAAGAAGAAGCACGATGCTATTTGGGTCATCGTTGATCGACTCACCAAATCAGCTCATTTCTTACCGATACGCAAGGAAGATCCGGTAAGTAAACTCGCAGATACGTACAGAAGGGAGATCATGAGACTCCACGGCACTCCCTCCAGCATCGTCTCAGACAGAGATCCTCGTTTCACGTCGCGATTCTGGAAAGGTCTGCAAAAAGCTTGGGGTACACAACTTAAGCTGAGCACAGCCTTTCATCCTCAAACGGACGGACAATCGGAGCGAACAATTCAGACATTGGAAGATATGTTAAGGTCGTGTGCGTTGGAATGGACAGGTGATTGGGACGATTACATCTGTTTAGTCGAGTTTGCATACAACAACAGCTGGCACGCAAGTATCAAATGTGCTCCTTTTGAAATGTTGTATGGCAGAAAGTGTCGCGCTCCAACTTGCTGGGATCAAGTGGGAGAGCGAACACTCGAAGGACCAGAGATTATAGAAATGACCAATGAGAAGATTGAGGTAGCTAAACAGAAACTGCAAGAAGCACGATCACGTCAGAAGTGTTACGCCGATAAGCATCGTAGGGACATACATTTTAATGTGGGAGATCACGTCTTCCTCAAGGTTTCGCCGGCACGTGGTGTTAAACGCTTCGGGATCAAAGGAAAACTCAGTCCTCGGTTCATCGGACCATTTGATATCGTTGAACGAATCGGCGAAGTATCTTACCGATTGGCGTTACCTCCTCAGCTTTCGCACGTGCATAACGTGTTCCATGTGTCCTTACTCAGAGGGTACAATTATCATCCCCTTCACATGGTTCAGTATCCACTGGAACAGATACGTGAAGATCTCACGTTTATAGAAGAACCCGAACGAGTACTCGACAGACAAGAACGAGTCATGAGAAGGAAGACGATTCCTTTCGTCAAAATCCTTTGGAGGGACCATACCGAGCGGGAAGCCACTTGGGAAACAGAGGAGTCTATCCGGGCTTCTTACCCTCACTTCATATTTTGAGTTCGGGTATGTCACTTCTTTTCAGCTTACTTTATCTATAATTCGGGGACGAATTATTCTTTTTAGGGGGGAAGAATTGTAAAACCCGCATGCTTTTACCATGAATAGTGCCCTTAAGATCGTACGTTCTAGATTAAAACTTACCTCATGTAGTATTGATCACATTCATGTGCTAATAATCAAGCAAGTGCATACGTGTATGTCATGACAAGTATCGATTACGTACGACCCCATGATAAACAGTTAATAATATATCACGTGAACATAATTAAATCATGAACACCATTTAAAATACTAACTAAAATAATTACGTAAATACTTATAATATATTTACGAGCGTTAAGTTTACGATAAACGACACGTTAAAAGAAACAGAAACACGTTAAACACGAGCACGTTTAACCACGAACGAACACGAAACATCGGGACACGAGAAAGGTACGGGTACCCCATGTGGGGCCCCCATACCCACGGCACACATGCATGAAATGGGCTTAGCCCATGGACTTTTCAAGTTAAGGGGGGTAAAGTGTTAAACATGTTTTCATTTTCATTTTACAAGAAATAAACTAAAAACCCTAAAAAGAGTTTTCTCCTCTCCTTTTTGCCTCCTTTGTGCCGCCACCTATACACCATCATAAGGGGGTGTTTGATTGATTTTGATCTTAAAAACAAGTGTTAGAATACGTGTTTGTTCATCCTTTTTCCAAGCTACATAGTGGTATACCTTTCTAACCCTTCTTTTTAATTCTTTTTAATTCTTTTGATCTTTGATTATTTTCATGAACATGTTATTATTTTTCTTATGAAAACAAGATAATTAATCATTGATCTAACATGTTTTGATATTAAATAAAATCAAGGAATGATTTAAAGGGGTGTTTGTTTCTAGCCGCCTAGCAAAACAAACCCGAGGGGGGTTTGGTTTGCTATTGCCGCCACCACCAAGACCACAATTGGTCTTGGTTGGCTCATGTGGGACCCACGGCAGCAAGGGGACACGTGTGCCCCGGGTTTGGCCCGGGGTACGGTGTCGAATTCATACCCGGTTCACGGTTCGTTGGTTAAAATCATGATCTATGTTACATGTAATTTTCATGAATCATGAACTTAGGATATAATTAATTAATAACATGAAATATTAATTAAATCATGACTTAGGTTATTTTAATTATTAGTTTATCATGACAGTAATTTAACCTAAGTATTTTATGTTATAAGTTATAATTAATTAATTATTAAAACATGCCTATAATTAATTAATTTAGACATGACTTAGGTTATATTATTATTAATAATAATACACATGTTAACCTAAGTATTTTCATTTCATTTTAATTATACATGTTATACTTTAATTAAAATGCTTAACCTATAGTTTAATTAAAATACATGAAATAATAATTAAACTATACACTATATCATATGACTTAAGTAGTAAGCTTATAACACTTAGACTTATATGTTAGCTTATATAATCAGCTTAATTCTAATTATGGAAACTTCTATTTATAGAAACTTAATTAAATAAGGCAACTAATCTAATTATGGAAACCTTCTATATATGGAAATCAATCTAATTCAGGCAGCTAACCTAATCATGGCAACTTTCTATATATGGAAACTTATTTAATTAAGGCAGCTGATCTATTTTTGGAAACTTTCTATTTTTAGAAACTAATCTATTTTAGGCAGTAAATTCTATTTTTGGAAACTTTCTATTTTTGGAAACTTTCTATTTTTGGAAACTTTCTATTTTTGGTAACTTTCTATTTTTGGAAACTTTCTATTTTTTGGAAACTTTCTATTTTTGGAAACTTTCTATTTTTGGAAACCTGCTATTTTTGGAAAGTTACTTATTATTATACAGTAAGTATATTAATACATGAAACACCAGTAATACTTAATCAGATAAACCAGAAATACAAGATAAACATAGTTTAAGGCTTTAAACAGTAAACCATGACCTAAAACATACCAAATCAGCTATAACAAGACACAGAACCCAGTACGTAATCAGTGAATCGATACTTATACACGTGTGTATTCATGTAGCATTAGTGATCCAGAAGTAGGAGTCTTTCTTCCGTTCATTTCACTGGACTTGAGGTACGGATTCCCGTCCTTTCAGTAGGGACATTCTTTCCTTATTAGGATTTCCCCGTATGCAGCCAACTGTTTTCCCCAGCATTTGTTTTATTGTTTTGAACTGCTTATGTTAATTTTAGCATAAACTATAGCCATATACAAGCATGACCAGTTTCACCTAGTTATGGAGGTACCATAACCATAGCATTGGAGGCACCGATGTTATGACTTCCCCACGGCAGAGTGATTGCTCGTGGCGTCCCTTTTCAGTTTGGCCATATTATTATATCAGTCGGGGCGTATGGGTGCATCCTAGTTACATGTTTTATTCAGTTTATCATGGTGAATGTGGTGTGTGCCTTGCACCCTTCACAAGGAGCTGATCCCTCCTACCCAAATCAGTATATTGATTAGAGGCATCCCCTCTAATCAGCATGATGAGGTCACCCCTCCAAGTATTCATGCACGTGACCTTTTCATGACCTATATGGGCTATGGTATTTATATGTTAAAACAGTTTTCACAGGTTAAACATAAGACTTTTCAAACTATAAAACTAGTTTTCATGTTACTTAACCAGTTTACTCAGTACTTAGTCTTCCGCTGTTATATGTTACATGCTTATCCTATATCATGCTTTATTGTACATCCGTGCACTGAGCGTCTTGCTCAGCCGTTTTCCTTTTCATGTTCCCAAAACGGCAGGTGCTCAGGGACGCTCGTAGATCTGAAACGTAGGTGCATATGGATTGGAAACTTTACTGTCTTTCTTTACTTTATGCATTTCCTTTACTTTGATACAGTTGCTTTGGACATTGTTTCGTCCTTCCTTTTACAGTATTTATGTTTGTGTGTGATGAGCTTTACTTTGGGATACCGATGTTTGATTCCGGTATTTCCTTTTACGGTTGAATAATGCTTAGACATTTATCCTGGTATGCTTTGATGACACGCCATGATATGCGTAATATTCCATTTCCAAAATGGGGTGTTACAACAGCTCTTTCGATAGAACACGGGTCAACAATTGAGGGGGAGCAATTGTCAAGCATTCAGACTCTTCGATGCCGAAAGTGCCAAGCTCACTAATTGGTGTCAAGACAACAATACCAATCGTACATGTGGTGTCAAGAGATGACTTCAGACGTGACGAGGCGACCAACATATGTTGACAAGAACCATTTGATCTTATCATATGATGTTCTCATCTATCAGGTCCAACCTTGTCAATTCTTTTCTAATATGGTGAATATGTGATCATGTTACAAATCGGTATCATATCTCATATGTTTGATATCATGAAGAAAAAATGGACTTGCACTTTTCTTCCCAAACCATTTGTTAAAATTTCATTAAATCAATTGATATTAAAAACATCGATTGGGTTAATATTTATAATATGGGGGAGAAAATGTGATTTAATATGGGAAATTATCAAAAATGGTTTGGCTTAACGTGATGGCTCATCCCGACATATGCGAAATGTTTTCGAATATCGTGGCATATGTTAAGGGGGAGCAAAATGGATTTGCATATCAAAAATGGATTTCATGGTGATTTATACTTACCCAAAACCCATTTATTTCACGATGATGAAGATTGTGGTGACATAAGGATGGTAGGATAGGTTAAGTCCTATGATTCTTCTAGAACCGGAGGAATCTTCCTAAGGACACTCCATAGCTAGAAAAAGTAGTCCTTAGGAAAGATGGAGAAAAGATTGTGAATGTAGCTGAATGCCGACCAAGTACTTAAGTTAGCACTGGAACAATCACAACAAGGTGCTAGTTATGACGTATTGGTAAGCATCGAAGGGGTTGAAGAATGAAAAAGAATTGTAAAGATAAAGGGTGTAAAGAAAGAAGCCCTCCTTATAACTTTAGGCAGAAACCGGGTCAACACATATGCTATTGAGATCATTTTAATGATTCTCGATATTGAAGACAGACATCATGGACCCAGTGATGCAATGCACAACTCATCCCAGCTAACTCAGATATCTCTCAAAAGGTATTTGTTTTAATCACACGGAGACAACACGTTATCTATTGATTTATTCACTCCGAATAAATTGGTATTGAAATGGTGGCACTCCTTCCAGCCTCCGATCACTAAAATCCAAAATGCACGATCGAGTCTAGAGCCATTTGAGATCATCAAATATCTCATTAGGACACACTTTCATATTTCCTTGCTTCTTCCCACACTGTGAAAAAGTAAGAAAGATTTTAAGAGTCCTACGCAAAATCTTCATGATCTTGCCTGAACATCCGAGTAATACGAAAGTATTTACAATGAAGATGGAAATCCTTCTTGAGCGAATATCAAAAAGCTCATGGTAGGTGACTTGTGTGATTCTTTATGAATCAAACTTGTGATAACTGGAAAGCAACAGCTGTTTAATTCTTAACTGAATTTAAACACGTTCCAGGCCTCTACGCAATATCTTAGTGATCTTGCCAGAACACTCAGAGTGATACCTTAGTGTTCACAGTGATGAGTGGAAATCCTTCTAGTGTTAATCTCGAACATCACTTGGTAGGTAACTTGCAAGATTCTATACGAATCAAGCTCGTGACAACTGGAAAGCAACGATGGTGCGGTTCTTAATTGAATTTCACTTGTTCTAGGAACATGAATTGACGGCTTCAAATCATGTGGATATTATTATCCAAATGATTCACTCTTTATGTTCGCAGTCAGCTTTGGACGGTCGAATAAAGAGAACGGGTTTACCCGCGAAATCCTGTCAGGAAGTTACTTAATTGAAACTATCCGTCACGGGTACGATATCTAATATCGTCCAACGGTCTTCACCGACCGGAGGTAAAATGCTACCGAATTAGAATGAAATGTTCAAAGCCATTTCGTTCGTGTCTACTTATGTTGCGGCGTTTGAAGACGGTGGCGTTGCGGAATCCAAGAAGAAGTCGTCCCCGCATGCTTATACTTTATGCACTTATTACCTCATCTAATTCAAGAAAGCCTAAAAGTTAAGTCTTCAGCTGTATCGAACTTTGAAGCTTTCAAGAATTACTAAGGTATAAGTATGTGGGACGTGAGGTCGCGAAGAGGCGAAGATCTCAAGTGATGGATGCACGAGATCAAGGCAAGAGATTAATGCTCAAGATTGATATCAAAGTTCACATCAGCATGTTCACCAGAAAAGAAAAAGAAAAGAAGGACGAAGACTACGAGCTCAAGACAAGCATAGTATGCTAGGTTTATTTAATTATTGTAACTTGGGTAATGCCCTTGTTTGGAGTGACCTCCCTTAGGGGGAGATTGTTGGAAATACGTTTTACGTATTAAGAAGGAACGGTCACTCCAACGATAGTCCATGTAATAGCTCGCAGTTTAGTTAACTTTCTTTATTTATCAAACAAGAACAAGCCTAGCCTACAACATGTGTAGGCCGGCCCAAAAGTAAGCCCAAGCCCATGACAAGGGCTTGGGTATATAAACCCTCTCCTTAGATGGAGAGGGTGGTGTGGTTAATCATTTTTCACATGGTTTACTCTTGTTTCTCTCTCTAGAATTGTGTTTAATCCACCATCTCTCTATCTCTTTCTCTCTCTAAAACATAAGCAAGATTTACACTTCTACAACTTCCTTTATTTAAAACACTCAAGAAGTGCTTAAAGAAAGGAGACTTTCGCTGGACAGGAGAGGCGGAGGAAGCATTTGGGCAGCTCAAGCAACACCTAGCGGCTCTCCCCATGTTGGTCTCCTTGCGACCTAAGGAGGAACTAATCATGTACTTATCCGCTACGTATGGAGCGATAACCGCAATCCTCATGACTGATCGGGATTCGGTCCAGACTCCGGTCTATTTCATAAGCAGAGCGCTACAAGACCAACCGATAAAACAGGGATTCGGTCCAGACTCTGGTCTATCTCATAAACAAGTGATCTCCAAAAATGGAGAAATTGGTCTTATCATTGGTTTATGCCGCAAAAAGGTTATGCCGGTACTTCCAGGCGCACCCAATAGTGGTAGTCACAGACCAACCGATAAAACAGGTGATCTCTAAACCAAACATAGCAGGAAGAATACAAAAGTGGAGCGTCCTGCTGGGGGAACACAACATCTCCTATAGACCGAGGACAACCATCAAAGGCCAAATTTTGGCAGATTTCATAATTGAGAAGCCCGAGGAGGACGAGCTAATGGTGCAAAAAGAAGATATCCTACCGGAACCATGGGTTCTGTTCACTGATGGATCTTCTTGCATGGACGGATCAGGGGTTGGCCTCATACTCACAAATCCGGAAGGAATAGAATTTACCTACACCTTGCGCTTTGAGTTCACAGCCACGAATAATAAGGCAGAATATGAAGCATTGATTGCGGGTTTAAAAATCGCCGCTAGGATGGGAGTCTGCAACCTTGAAGCCTACGTGGACTCATGGCTTGTCACGAATCACATCCTAGGTGGGTACGATGCTAAGGAGGAAAACAGGGTCCAACATCTGGAGAAAGTCAAGTCACTCATCGCCAGTTTTGGTAAGTTCTCTATCAAGCAGGTGCCACGAGGCGAGAACAAGAAGGCGGACGCTCTTAGCAAGATCGCGTCTACTAGTTTTGCCCATCTATCCAAACAGGTTTTGGTTGAAATACTTAAGGAGAACTCCATTACAGGAGGGGAGATAGAGACCATAAACTATCTAACTAATGAGACCCTTCCAGAGGACGAAACGGAGGTGTGACGCGTCAAAAGGAAGTCACAACATTTCAAACTCCGATATGGCGTCTTATATAAGCGTTCCTTCCTACAGTTGTGGTTGTGATGCGTTGGGCCACGCCAAGCTAGCTATGTGATTAGTGAAATACATGAAGGGTCGTGCGACATGCACGCAGGCCCTATATCAGTCGTAGCACGAGCTCTACGCACAGGATACTATTGGAAAACTATGCATCGGGACGCACGTGACATGATTCTTAAATGCAGTGATTGCCAAGTACACAGACCAGTACCGCGACATCCGCAACAAGAACTAACACCCATCACATCCCCATGACCATTCTACAAGTGGGGAATTGATATAGCAGGTCCTTTTCCTGTTGCCGCAGGGGGAGTTAAGTTCCTGATCGTAGCTATGGACTACTTCACTCGCTGGATATAAGCTAAGGGGGTCGTAACGATCACGGGCAAACAGGTAAAAAATTTTGTTTGGGAAAATATTGTATGCCGTTTTGGTTTGCCAGGAGAGATCATTTCGGATAATGGAAAACAGTTCGCGGACAATCCGTTCAAACATTAGTGTGCAGCGTTGAATATCAAACGGCGCTTCGCATCAGTTAAACACCCACAGACTAATGGTCTAGTGGAGCGGGCGAATAGAATCCTAGGTGAAGGAATAAAGGCGCGCTTAGATGAAAGAAGCGCCAAATGGGTGGACGAACTGCCACATGTCCTATGGGTACATAGGACAATGATCAAAATAGGCAATGGGGACACTCCATTTGCGCTGGCCTATGGAACCGAGGTTGTTATCCCATCAGAAATTGGGATGCCAACAATCCACACGGCGGAGGTTAACCTCGTCACAAACGATGATCAACTCCGGGTAAATCTAGACTTGTTAGAGGAGAAAAGGGAGATAGCAGCCATTGATGAGGCTAAATCTAAGGCACGTATGAAAGCTTATTACGACTCCAAAGTCAAGGGTGTTTCCTTTCGACCGGGGGATTTTGTCTATCGTGCTAACGAGGCAAGTCGTGCGAAGAGCACAGGGAAACTTGGTCCAAAGTAGGAAGGGCCGTATTAGGTCACGGAAGCTTAGGGGCTAGGCGCGTACAAGTTGCGTGATATGGATGGACGTGACTTAGATCATAAATGGAATATTTGCAACCTTAAAAGATGCTACCTCTGAAAGGCTACGGCCTCCGCATGAACACTTCACTGTAGTCAACTTCAATAAAGATCCATTTATTTTTTGCTTTTATGTTTTCTAGGTTCTATTTGTCTTAGGATTTTAATTATCTTAAAAAAATCGTAACCGTTATAATGAAATGTCGTGGTGCCTAGCTAGCTCCACGGCCTGTTCTTGTGCAAATTATGGTCTTATGTGTCCTTAAATTGTTTGTTATTCTCTAGTATGTTATTTATTGTTCATATGCATTCATTCATCCGTACATGTACTATTCGCTCCCAGGCGGGGTAAGAGGATTAAGTGAACCTAATAATTCAACTTGTCGCATAAGAGGGATGCAACCCATGTGACGTGGATCATGTATCCTTACTAGATACCTTATTCAGAAGACGTTGTAATAAGTTCCCACATGACGTACTTACATAGTACCGGACATGATAAAGACACACAGTGCACGTCTAGTAAATTATAGACTTTGTTTTATTCTTAATCAGCCGTGACACGTCATGCAAACAGATACATGGTATCTACGAATAAATACAAGTTTCAAATAAACAAAAATTGTCGTGAACACCACGGACACATACATATAATATTCTAAGTGTTCAAATAAAGGTTACACAGAAGTGTCATGGACATCAACGGACGAATATACATTACAAATACAAGTGTTTAAAAGCTACAGCTACTGAAGCACGTCCTACATAGGGGGGCACTTGCTTATCTCGTTCTTCTCTTCGGCTAGCCAAGAAGAGAATGCTTCACCATGGACTTCTTTCTTGTTGCGGGCCTGAACCGCGTTCGCCTCAAGCGTCTCACCCTAAGTCTGTTCACCAGTCACAATCCTCATGACGTCCTCATAAATAGGTAGGGTCAGCTGGCTGGGGAAAGGCACGAGATGGGCCTGGGAGTCCTCCTCACCTTGTGAGCACGCGTCCAGATACAGTTTCTCCATGATTTCCTCATTGGACACGTCCTTTACAGCCTCAAGCTCGGCCAAGAAAGGATAATCCAAGTCCCTCATAGCGGCCATGGATGCATTCATCTTTTCCGCTGCCCCTGGGTTAAAGTAAGCATGCCTGGTGAAGTCCTATTTCCTGCTTATTAGCTCGGCGGCCATGATCATACCTTCGTGTCGGCCACGGTCAATGCCGTCCGACATGAGATCGGCAAATTGCTGAACAAACTAGGGAGCCTCCATCTCCTTCTTGACAGCCAGACGCGCCCCATGACCCACCATCCATCTACGACCAGCAATGGCCGTAAGTAGTTGGAGGCACAACACATCGTCACGATCCGTGACAAGGGCGTCCAGCTCAGCGTCCTTGTGGGAAGAAGTCTCAAGCATTCTTCTTTCCAGCGCTGCCTTCTCCTCAGCAAATTCACCCCTCAAGGTCTCCTCACCCTTGACCAACATCAGTACCTCCTCTAACTCCTTCGAGAGGACGGATGCTTGGTCAGCTGTGGTCTTTGCCAACATTTTGGCTGCGGCACCTATGAATGTTATGCTAAGGTTAGAACAAAGCATGCATAATTTGGACGCGGGCATAAAATAATATATTTTATAGATAAATACCTTAGTTTTTTAAGCCTCGAGTTGGGCTTCAAGCTCGGCAACACGGTTGTCATGAGCAGTGGCGTGCGCGACCTGTTCTTTCATGGTCGCCTCAGCTACAGCAAGTTGGGATTGAAGGGTCGCAATCAAGGATTCATGCTTCTCGACCATCTTCTCCCTACGGCTATTCTTTCTCTTTAGGGACTCGACATGCTCAAGGGCGGCCTCGAACCTCACCCGCATTGATTTGCCCATGGCCATCTGATGCACAAAGGCATCATTGTATTTGTCCACTAAGTCATGATGACTTAGTTCATTAATATCCCTCACATGGCCGAGAGGAATACAATGGTCGAGGTAGTCCCGGCACTCTCCCGCGTCCCTCATCCTATCCTTAGTGGATATGTTCCACTCGGGGTTAAAACGTGGGGAAGGGCCGGACACATGAGCTTCCTGCGAAGTCGTGGCGGAAGTAGATGGGGAACCTTCCTCGAAGGCTGGGCCAGATCCAGGTGCCGAGGCTTGAAGTATAGGTTCTTTCTCCTTCCTTGTCTCTGTGACTGGCACGACACCAGCTTGGTCATCTCTGCGAAAACATCGTAATTAACATAAGTATCGTTACAAGGCACGCGCCTTTCACTTGTGACAAAAACACAAAAAAACATATGAGGAAGACTTACAAGTTTGTCTTCTCCAGCTCTGGTGTAGAAGAAGGAACCTGCGTGACCGGCTTAACAACCTGGGCTTGCACGGTTCGGGCTATGCGGACATCCTGCGCCGTCCCCGGGACATGGTTGGTACTTTCACCAGATTGGTAGAGGGGATGGTCTTCACGCAGTTTCATGGCCGGGGCATTGTGCTCCCCCACTTCAGCATCGGTTGTCTTTCTTACCCTCTTAATTTTTTTTTTGGTGCGCCTGAGGGTGGGCAGTTCTTCTTCTTCTTCCTCAGAGTCTTTTTGAACTTCCTCCTCATCTTCCTCGCCCATCATTCGGGCTAGGCAGGAGGTGGTTTTCTCAATGTTATCACCCTGCTCCTCGTCATGAGCATGGGTGGTGGTCTTAGGCCGTGAGGAGGGGTCATCACCAGTATCCAGCAGACGCGCGTCCCCGTCTTTATCATCAAAATCTATGGGGAATCTCAGAAGGGTCGTCTCTTCCTCGTCAGATTGAGGATCGGGTACGGCCGCCACGGGGACGGTCACGTCCTTGGTCTTTTCGAGCAAAGGAAGCTCGTTTTCTCGAATTGGGCGCATTCTCTCTGGAATGGTTTTAGGGTCTCCCTGACGTAAGACTCCAAAGAACTTCATCTCTGTAAAACAAGCGGTATGTTAGTTACGGACTACTCACTTACATGTCTTTAAAGATGAATATGTTACACCTACCCTGGCCTCGACTTCTCCAAAATGTGGGGTATCTATTCGACGGACCGTAATAATTACGGCTAATGCCTAAGAGGCAAAGGAATGATTCGTGTAAACCTCTGTGAAAACCCGTTCTATTTCTATCTATTTCTTGAACATGTTGGGCATTGTATGTACTGGCATGAGGAAGGAAGTCGTGGCGTATTTTGTTTTTATATATAAATTCGGTCAGCCACACTACAACGTCAATGAAAAAGTAGTGGTCGTACAAGTTTTTTAGTGAGTCCATAACCTTGTTATAGCTCACAGGGTTGTTTGGAGACCGCTTCTTAAAAGAAAGCCAGCCATTCACCAAGTTTGGAAGGTAGAACACCCTAAACAACTCTACGGTTGGGGGGATGTTTCGAGCACGGCATAAAATTTCGAATTGGCTTATCTTACACGCACCTATGTTGTGTAATTGGGTGATATGTACATCATAGTACCCTAATAAATCTATAAGAAACCTGGTGAAAGGGATGCGGTAGTTAGCCGCATCAAAAAGGCGAGTGTACAGACCTATCTTCCCTTCCCTGGCACCGGGAAGAGAGGGATGAAGGCTGTCACGAATATAATAATCAGAGCAACACTCGCTTAGTTTTACTTTCGTCATCACATTCAGCACGGATCCAATAGTGGGATTGTTCCTAGCCATAATTTATTGAAATGAAGAAAGGCGCGGTATTCTAACCTGCGTGTGTGACGATCCGTGCGAGAGAGAGTGGTGATTGGAAGGAAAGCGTTAATGGCGAAAAAGCAAAGAAAACTGTGTGTCACACACAGCCGCGTGGGCAGCCTATTTATAGGGTTGCCTCGAGAGTAGTGGTCCATTATGTTAGCGCCACGTGTCCTCCACTAACCTAAATCGTGTTGCTAGGGGAGAAGTGGCAAGTGAAGAGTTAGGCGGGACCCACGGGTCAGTTCGGACTCAGAAGTTGCGCCGCTCGAGGTACTGACTGATGCACTTTGTCAGTCAACATGTCGGATGAACAGTGCAATATGTCGGGATATGCGGTCATACATATGACCATATGTAATGTTTCATTTATTTTGTCTCGGTCGACACGTTCGGCTGGGATACCATTTATTGAAACATAGGACTACATTTAATTTGTCTTGGTCATCACGTACGGCCAGGATACAGTTTTCAATTCAACATTTCAAATGTTCTTTTCTTGGTACGTCTGAAGGGCATTTATTAGTATAGATATTACGCCTACGGCTGTAAGAACTAGACTGGGGGGGACATGATGACGTATAGTCCCCAAGCCGGGTCTTGGACCCGGCCCATGGGTACTACCCGTATCCGGCCCATCACGAATGGGGTGGTGTTATTTGAGCTTATGGGCTTGAATGAACAGTGGCCGCATAAGATGTGTGCGGCCCACGGCCCGACACGACCGGTACAGGGTTAGACAGAATCACAATCTTATTAGGATTGGGATTTACCCCAAAGTATAGGATATACACTCACCATAATCAGAAGATAACGATCAAACTAATTATGGCACTTATCCTTCGCTTAGGGCCGAAGTACAGTGACAGCCCACTAGGGTTTCACCGCCTATATAAGGAACCCCCAAGGGTTCCATAAAGGTATCACATTTGTTAATGCAATAATGCCTAAAAACTTTACTTGCATTTTTCGGTCTCGCTTAGTTTTGATTACGACAATATGTAAAAACAAGCATTTACCAAAACAACAAAAAACGAATTCTTGAGTTCAAGTATTTTACATTTTACCCATTTTCACTTAAGGTATGAATAAACAAGTACTAACCTTAATCAAGTGATCAATTGATTTAATCTTTTCTTAAAACTCACTTTTTATTAAGTGTGACAAGTTTTTAATTAAACTTTCTTTTTAAGAAAATGTTTTATTAAATTAAATATTTGAAAATTTGATAATGGCATATTCTTTTTTGATTTGGAATATTCTTTCAGGATATTTTATAATCAGATAAGACCTCCACCACCAAAGGACAAAAAGGGAGCGTAGTCTAGTCCGGCGGTTCCCTAGCGCCTAGGCGATTCCTTATCGATAAGGTACCGCGTGCTGAGATAAGGAACCGCGGGCAGATATAGCCGTTGGCCCTTTTTCCTATAAATAGTGGACCTTTCTCAGATTTTCAATCCACCTCTTTTGCACACAAATTTCCAGATTCAAACATACTTCTTAAATCACTCAAATTCTTGATCATTTGATTGATTACTACTTGTTTAGAAGTGAATCTATCTCATCCATCCCTTCCTCTTCAAGTGCAAAGAGAAGAACACTATCATTGTGAAGTGTTGAGTCCACCACCAAAGATCCTTTGTAGATCAAATCTTATACATTTGTTGTTGTGTAATAGTTGTGAAGATCCAAGTAGTTGTGTCTATTTGGAAGTTATGTATGTACTAAGTATAGTTGTGTAGATTGGTCCTAGCTACGATTAGGGCTTGACGTTTAGCTTAGAGTCGGAAATTGGTTAAGCGACGTGTATGGTTTTCTCCATCATAAGGAGCTTGTTGTGTAGTGAACTCTCGAGTAAGGAGTACTCGAGGAGTGGAGTAGGAACGAGGAGTAAGCTTCGTTTCCGAACTACTATAAATCCTTGGTGTTTGGTTTGATCTTTCTTTACCCTTAACTCTTTACATTCTTTATTCTTTGTGCATATATATTAGTTAGTATTAGTTTAAGTTACACTATCATTGTTCATAATGTGCATAAGAATATTCCACTTATTTCCTTTAGTCTAAGTTTTTGAAAAATGATTTTTTTGAAAACCATCATTTAACAAGTAAATATAAGAAACTATTCAACCCCCCCCCCCCCCCTTCTAGTTTCTACAATTGGTATCAGAGCGGGTTGCTCAAGTATTTTTAAAGTATATTGTATTTTAAAACTTTAATCGATCTATGAATTCCAACAAGTACCTAGAAGGGCAATCTATGCAAAGACCACCACCTTTTGAAACCGATAGTTTTATTTATTGGAAAAATAGATTTGAGACTTATGTGAAATCAAAAGATTTAGATCTTTGGCATGTTATTACCAATGGTGATTTTTTACCTTATCAATTTAATGAAGTTTCTAAAACAAAGAAATTGGTCACTTTTGACAAAGCTAATGATGATACTAAAAAGAAACTTTCAAAAAATAATGAGGCTAAAATGGTGATTTATAATGCTTTACCTAAGAAAGAGTATGAAAGAATTTTTATGTGTGAAACCGTTAAAGATATTTGGAACACTCTTTTAGTAACCCACCAAGGTAATAGCCAAGTCAAAGAAAGCAAAATGGATCTTCTTGTCCAACAATATGAACAATTTGTCATCTTAGAAGATGAAGCTATTGATAGTGCTTTTGCTAGATTTAACACTATTATTACTAGTCTAAAAGCACTTGATGAAGGTTTTTCTAGCAAGAACAATGTTAGGAAGTTTCTAAGGGACTTACATCCGAAGTGGAGAGCAAAAGTCACGGTGATCGAATAATCGAAAGATCTCTCAACTTTATCACTTGATGAACTCATAGGAAACTTGAAGGTTCATGAGATGATAATTTTGAAGGACTCGGAATTGGTGAAAACCAAGAGTGAAAGAAAGTCTCTTGCACTTAAAGCCAAGAAGGCACAAAGCGATCATGATAGTTCCTCGGATAGCGATGACGAGGAGTATGCATTGGCGGTGAGAAATTTCAAGAGGTTCTTCAAAAGATGAGGTCAACACGTGAGGCGACCCAACAATGATAAGAAACCATTCTCAAAGAATCGGTTTGCCAAGAACGAAAAAGGTGATAGGAATTGCTTTAGATGTGGTGATCCAAATCACTTCATTAGTGAGTGTCCAAAGCCCTCACGCTATAAGAATCACACAGCATTCGTTAGTGGTTCTTGGAGCGATAGCCGTGAATATGTTGATGACAACCCCAAAGAGGAGAAATGTATTATGGCTCACACTTCTAAAGAAGGTACATTTCAAAACCGAATATTGTAGCAATGATAGCTACACCTTAGATGATATGAATTAGAAGGCCAATATGATAATTTACACAAACTTAGTCTTAAACTCATAGAAAAGAACAAAATCTTAAAATCAACCAAAATTAAGCTTGAAAATGAGATTAATGAACTTAGGGAAAAATTAGCCAGGCTTGAGAAAAATAAAGAAGTTGATGTAGGTTGCGTAAGTTGTGAGAAACTTAAATTAGAGAATGAAGATCTCAAGAGCACCTCCATTAAACTGGAAAAGTTCATGAAAGGAACTAGTGCTCTTGATGATATGTTAAATAAACAAATTCATTCTAAGGAAAGACTTGGTGTAGGTTTTAACTCAAATAAAGCATCAACAAGTGAACCTAAACAAGTCAGATTTTCAGAAAAACCATCTGCTATACGCGGTCCCCGATTGTATGGGGCGGTTCCTTATCACTATGGAACCGCCGCCATAGATAAGGAACCGCGGCCAGAAAGTGTTTTTGATGAAAATCTTGAACTTTCTGAAAAGTCAAATTTAGGTGAACATCCTAAGCATCTTATTGTTAACAAAGTCAAATTACACATACTTTACGACAATGCCGTTAATAAGTTCTATAAGCCTTTGATTAAACCTCTAATTGGAAATAAAAGTTTATCAAGACCATCTTCTACTCCTCCAAGAGTAGGGAATGAGTCTAGGCCTAGAAGTAGTACGACAACACCTTGAAGAGATAGTCAAAACAATTCACGACCTAGAAGTAAAACTCCAACACCTAGAAAGAATGACCACAACTCTAAACCAAGATCAAATACACCTAGGAGAAATAATGAACAACAAAATAGTTATATGAATTATTATCCTCCTCCTTTTTGTTCCCCATGGGGAAACCCTCCTCTATTCATGCATCCTAACCAAATGCAAGGGATGTTTGGAACTAACAATTTTGGACCCATGAGATATTGGGGACCAAATGTTTGATCGTGTATGTTGTTACCTAGATATTCTTGGGAATTGATTCGGAGCCCGACGAGTGGATTAAGGATAGTGGTTGTTCTAAACACATGACGGTTAATCGAAGTTTGTTCTCGCGGTACAAAGCATATGATGGAGGTAACGTCACATTCGCTAGTAGTCTACGTGGTAATATCATTGGCAAAGGTACGGTTTCTCTTGACTCCATGACTATTGAAAATGTTGAGCACGTAGATAATTTAGGGTTTAACCTTTTAAGCATAGGTCAAATTTGTGACAATAAGTGTAAGGTCATCTTTCCCGAAAATGATAGTGAAATCGTAAAAGATGGAAAGGTCATTGGAAAAGGTGTTAGAAAGAATGGGCTTCATGTCATGAATGTCAATAAGAAGTCAAAAGACAACATATATCTTGCGACTATAGATGATAGTTCTACTCTTTGGCATAGGAGATTAGGTCACGCTAATATGTGTCTAATTCAATCTTTAGTCTCTAAGGAGTTGGTAAGACACCTCCCCAAGATGAAGTTTGATAGTCACTTTTGTGATGCTTGCAAAGTTGGAAAGCAAGTTCACTCAAGTCACAAAGCCAAGAATTTGGTTTCAACCTCTCGGTGCTTAGAACTCCTACATATGGATCTCTTTGGACCTACCGCCATACGGAGTTATGGAGGTAACCTTTATACCCTAGTTATAGATGATGACTACTCTAGATTCACTTGGACTAGATTTTTGGCATCTAAGAATGAAGCTTTCGATCATTTTGAAATCTTTAGTCGAAGAATTCAAAATCAACTAGGATGTCCAATTGTCTCTGTTAATGCAAGTAATGCCTAAAAACATTATTAGTGTTAACTAATCTTTCTTAGTTTTGATCACAACAAACCATACAACACATTTAGTGTAAAACACAAAATGAATTATTTAACTAACACTATCATCAAGGTAATAATCATATCACTAACCTTTCTTAATCATACTTAGTGATCATCAAAATGATTATCCTTAAAACTCACTTTTGTTAATAAGACAAAAGACTTTTTAATAAACTTTCTTTTTTAGAAAATGTTTTATTAAAACGGAAAATGAAAATTTGAAAATGGCATATTCCAAATGCTGTTAGAATATCCTTTGAAGGTTTCAAATACCTCAGATATTCCCACCCCACTAAAAGACAAAAAACGGAGCGGAGTCTAGTGGCGGTACCTTAAGTACCTACGCGGTACCTAAGCGATATGGTACCGCGGGGTGAGATAAGGTACCGTGCACAGTAGCCGTTATAGATTCGTTGTAAATTTGTCTCCTTTAAATAGTGGGTCAAATCTCATTTTCCAACAACCCTCTTGGACGTTTTTCTCAGCCCTCTTTCTATTTTCTATAGCATAATCATTAGTAAATGATCACTTAAATTGTTAAGGATGTTTACATATGATTATCCTCTTGATCCCCTCCTTTACCATGTCCAATGAGAAGATCACTCACTCACTAGTGTAGTGATAAAGATAAATCTATGAGCTAGTCATATTCATCATGATACCCTTTTTGTTTTAGGTCAATCCAATGTATTTATGAATACTTGGACTAGTTGTGTTCATCCAAGTTATTTGTGGATACTTGGATTTGTTGTGTACATCCATTGCATATGTGTTTGCTTGGATTTGTGTAGTGTAAATCCAAGCTACATGTGTGTACTTGGATAAGTCTAGTTGAGTTGTAATAGATTTGATTAGGAGTTCTCACTAAACTATAAAGTGATGTGGTTGTGTCTTGTGAGTTCTCACTAAACTTTAAAGTGATTAGTAGTTGTGTTGTGTGAAGTTCTCACTTAGCTTCAAAGTGAAGAGTCGTGAAGATTGGTTCTAGCTTTCGATTAGAACTCGACATCTAGCCTTGTGTCGTAAAATGGTGAAGTAGGCAACGTCGTGAAGATTGGTTCTACCTTAAGATTAGAACCCGACATCTAGCCTTGTGTTGTTAAATTGTGAAGTAGGCAACGTCGTGTAGATTGGTCCTAGCTAAAGGTTAGGTCTCGACATTTAGCTTAGTGTCGGAAAATAATGTAAGCAACGATGTAAGGTTTTCTCCGCCGAGAAGGGAGCTTGTGGATATAGTGGAAATCTCGAGTAGGTGTACTCGAGGAGTGGAGTAGAAACGAGGATAGAGCCTCGTTGTCGAACCACTATAAATCTTGGTGTCTTCCCACTAGGTCGTCTCCTTCCTTACTCTTTACTTATTTCATTATCATTATACTTGCTTATTATCCTTGCTAGTGCATTTCAATTGAACCTAATCATTATGCAACTTAGCCTCAAGTAAAAGATAGTTTTGATACAAACCCAATTGAAAGGAATTTTAATTTGGTCACCAATCGAAGAGAAACTATTCAATCCCCCCCCCCCCTCTAATTTCTACAATTGGTATCAGAGCGATGGTCACTCAAGATCTTTGAAGTATATTGTACTTTGAAACTTGGATCGATCCATTGTCTCCTCAAGTTAGAAGGTCTAGTTGTACTAAAGTTTCTCTTTGGTCAAAACTATGTTTTCTTTGAAAATAGGTCTTTTAATTGATAATTTTGCATCCCACTTAAGATTAGTAGCCTTTATGCATTTTAGATATACTTTTGAAATGTATCTACTAGTTTTCATCTTGCTTTGTGTAGGTACTCATGAAGATCAATCAATTTATTGGTTATGGATTGAGTTACTTGCACTTTTAAAAGAATCATCTTCATTGATCTTTAACATCTTTGAATGATGATACCAAGATGATTGGGAATGATACTAGTCCTTGAAGACTTAGTACTCATCATAGTCATTGATTGGGCATAGCACTTATTCCTTCATGGATATCTCTTTGTGGCCAAGGTACGCTTTCGTTCTTCCACACGCCCTTTGATCATTCTTTTGATCATTACTTGACTATGTGCTTGTTCTCGGCATCCTTGCCTTGATATTTATTTGTGGTTTGTGTTTCTTTTCTTTTATCCTCTCAAACCTTCATTGCTTGGATACTTGACTCACTATGGTGATGTAGAGTGAGTTAGTAGAAGCTTAAAGTATCAAGCATGATTTCCATGGTTTGCACCCATACGGTTAGTAGGCCCTTTGTGGGAGAGAAAGTGAATTAATACTTTGCTCATATTTTAGTTTAGACTAAGACTATTATTGAAAGTGATCTTAGTTTAGACTTGAATAATTGCTTTGTGCTTATTCATTACCAAAACCGTTTATCGCATCGCCGGAAAGGCACGTCTTAAACCACTATATATGACACAAGCTCTTCGTTTCAACTACTTGAAGATTGTCATTAATCCCTTGAGCATTGATCCTAGTCTTGATTCACTTCTCTTGACTTCTCTCCACTTAGTCGTTTTGCTACGAGTAGTCGTTTGTCCGTATCGGTTCTTTTCGATCTTGATTTAACTCGTAATCCTTCATTAAGGCATATTGCTTAGTGTTATGATGATCCAATGATATTCTAAAAGGCTCATGATTTAATTTTAAGTATTTTAGAAAAACTGGATTTTCAAAATTTGGCGTTTTTCAGAGATAGAAACCTGCCTCTGTAGGCGGTTCCTTATCTCCGCGGCTCAAACCCGCGGTTCCTTATCGATAAGGTACCGCGGGCAGTAACTTTTATCAGAGCGCCAGTTTGAGTTTTTTATTCTTTTTCAAACCAAACTCTCTCTCTCCCAGAAACACACAGCCGACGGGTTGTGCCTTTTCCACCATTGTTGAAGCTTCCAAAACCTTCAATCACTCAAATTAATTGATTCCAAGTTGTGGGTTTCACTCATCCTTCATCTAACATCAATTAGATGTAAGTATTTTCTTTCGATTTCATCTATTTTGTTCTAGGGTTCATCCTTTCATAATTGGGGATTTTTAAAATTGAAATTGAATTAAAACCTTAATAGGAATGTGGGTTGACATGGTAATCTTACTATGATTCCTTAGGTTGATATTCATTAAGATTTCACTAAAACCCACTTGTAGAACAAATCCGAATTTAGGCTAAATGATTTTGGTTGAATGATGGATTTGAGATGAACCCATGAACAAGTAGGTAATGACATTGTTAATGCTTACCTAAAAACCTTGTTTTGAAAAACCAATGTTCTAATCCATTGTTGATCTAACATAGATCATGTGTTCTTGGTCAATGATGGAATAGACACATTGTGAACATGAAAATGATATGGATTCAATCCTATGTTTGTCAAGAAATTGATATAACACATTTTCATTTTTCGTTTTCCTTTCTATTTTTCATATGAGTGATTGGAGAAATATTGTCTTGTGTTTGTATTTAGGTACTTAATCATGCCTTCTCAATATCAAAAAGATCATCAATTCACTATAGATTATATGCCCGACATCTCTCAAACCTTTGTTTCCCCTCAACTCCAAAACGCTTTTCCATCTCTTTCCTCTCGTTGTTTCCATGAGGGTAGGATTGTAGACTCAAGAATAGCGGGAGATAATTATATCAACTCTATGTTCGAGCTAATTGGGTTTGATTGTTTGCTTTACATAGACAAGGTAATTTATCCCTTGTTCCTTCTTAAGTTATTTAGTACTTACTCCATGCTTGAAAACAACGACCAAATCTTTATCCGTTTCTTGTTGAATGGTCAAATCATTCAATATTCCCTCGATGACTTTGGTGATATTCTTGGTGTGCCATTTGAAGGCACTTGTCGTTTCACGGATAAGTGGAGACTAGATGCTCTTTTGGAGTCAAACAACAAACCTTCAAATGACACCATCGAAGTTGATCTAAATTTCATCCTTGAAATCATCACGAAAGAGCGTAGTGGAAACGTTGTGAGAAGCCTTCATACAAATGTGCGAAATGTGAATAGGTATGAAGTGCTCTCAAGTGACCTTAAGGATTACATGCTCCAATGGGCAAACATCCTTAGGGAAAATGTGTTTTGTCTTGGTGGGAACCGGGATCATATCCCGGCTTGCATGGGGCATATGTTGTTTTGCCTGTTTACTTCCACCAAGTACAATCTTGCACATTATATCGCTCGACGTATAAATTATGCTCTTTCCAAACCCAAAACAAACCTCCCTTATGCTATGATTCTTACTCGCCTCTTTAGAATGGTTGGTCAAGATTTTCCTCAACTCGATCTTTCTCGCTTTCACCCGTTCAACGGGTTATGTTGCCTATTCAAGAGGCGTATCAACGAAAGCCAAGAAGTGACCGTGGTTCGAGAAAATCCGACCATCAAGAGCCGGATGAGGAGGACACCGATATGCCACCAAGTGATGGTGATGGCATCGGTCCTAGCTCTCATTTTGACTCTTCGAGCAACTCCCATCCATCCTCAAATCAATTCGAGGATGATTTTGAAGACTTAGCTCCTCCTCCTCACCCTTCTAGGGATGTTCCTGAAGATCTCAATATAGAGCATCTTTATCGTGAGAATCTTAGAACCCGGGGAGAATTACATGAACACCGAGTGGAGTCAAGAAAAGGGTTCAAGTATTTGGGAAAGATGATCAAGGGTTTAGGAAAGAAAAGGAGGTGAAGACTTTGAAGTTTTGTCAAAGTTTGGATTTGATGGTTAAACATTTGGTTATTAACACTTTGGTTTAGTTGTTTATTAACTTGTGTTGCATGCTTGGATTACCATTTATTTTGATCCTTAATGTTTATTATGCCATCATGTTTGTGTTTTACATAGCTTTGTGCATGCCATATGATAGTTAGCTTATTAGATTATGATCTGTAGTTAACTTTGGCTTGTGAAACTTTTGGGAAAAATCTGGGTTTATCAAAAACTGGGAAGGGAAATTTTTGAAAACCTTCTGGTCGCGGTTCCATATCGACCCGTGGTTCCTTATCGATAAGGTACCGCCGGTCCTAGATAAGGAACCGCCGGTCACTATGCACGACAGCATCTTTGCTTTACACTGTTTTCTTAATTTTGTGTAAACCTTGCATGATTTTCAGTAATAAACTACACATTTCCTAAACTAGGGTATCTAAATTCAGTATTCACCTAAAATGATTTTAACCCATTACTAGTTTGGATCATCCCCTCACCCTTTTAAACCCACCTTGTTTGCCATGTTCTTCACACATCAAACATACTTCCCTAAACCTTAAACCACCCTAATCAACCATGGTGTGTACCAAAACCTCAAACACTTCCAAGACCTCCACCCCAAGAAAAACACTCAAAATAAGGGTTAAGGTAGCTAAGCCTAACTCTTCACCTTTCCACACACCTAAGAATGAGAATGCTCCTATCCTCATTTCTTCATCACCTTCCCCACCTCTTGCACCATGCAAGACCTCCTCCACCCATGGTACTAACCACTCCATTGGTTCTACCTCCTCTTCATTCAATTCTAGAATGAATGAGCTTTCTTCACCCTTCACTCCAAGTGCACCCTTGGAAGTGACCACACAACCTCAACCAATCTAAAGCATTCCTTTTGGGAATGACTTTGATGACTTATTGGTGACTTCACCATTTACCCCTCACAACTCACCCATTTCACCAACCTTGGAGGATTTACCTCCACACTCACCCATTTCCCCTTTGGGAAACATGCCTCTACTTTCACCCACATCACCCTTAGAGAACTTGCCTCCTCCACCTCCACCCAACTCAAACATCCCAATTTTGGGTGTCCCACTTTCCCTTCTCTTGGGTGATCCTTACTTTGGGTTTCAACAAACTCATGGTCCTAGATGTCCATGTTGTCTCTACAACCACTTCCTCATCCAAAACCTAAGGATGGATATGTATGGACTACATAGGGGTTTGCAAGATCTCTTGCTTACTTTGTTCTCCATGCCTCCTCCTAGGAGTTGAATGATGGAGTTGTCTTAATAAGAGTTTTCAACAAAACCAAGCCTAAGAAAACTACTTATCTAGATTCTATGTTAAGCTAGCTATGTATTAGTTAGTTTTTATTTATCTTTGTACTTGCCTCATTAATGAATGTTTCATGTTGTTGTCTTATGGATTTAGCTTTGTGTGATTCTATCCTTTTGTGCACACTAATCAACTTTAATTTGAAATTAAAATTGAACCTAAATCTATCACAACCCCTAAACTTGACTAAAATTGGTTCAAAATGATATCTAAATTATTTTGTCACCCTTTGTCAAGACATTCTTTGTGAATGTGTTGCTTTATGCAACCCTAGCATATTTTGGTTCTAATAGAGGTAAAATTCCAAGATTTGCAACTTTTTGAAAAAGTCTTAGTTTTTCCCAAAACCCAGGAAAAACATGGTTCAAAGTCCTCTGGACGCGGTTCCTTAAAGACCCGCGGTTCCTTAGTGATATGGAACCGCCGGCCCCTATAAGGTACCGCGGCCAGAAAGTGGCTTTTGACGATTTTTTGGTCAAAACCTTTAAAACCCTATTCCCAGTCAAGATTCCTTGTTTACTCAAATTGACTAAACATTCCTTGACACTACACATTTTGTATTCAAATTCTTACCTTGATTACATTTTACTTATACCCTAACCTTGAGATTTCATTCTCACACATTCCCAACCTTGAGAATTCATTCTCACATAACCTTGAGATATCATTCTTACACTCTCACAATGCCTAACTCCTACATTCCTAACCTTGACATTTCTTTGTCACAACCCCTCTCACCCAAAGCTTCTTCATCCAAGCTTTCAAAGAAACCGAAAATCTCAGTTCGACCCGTTTGGGTTAAGAAGAATGAACCATCTTCGTCCAAACCACCCAAAAACCCTACCTTCTCTCCAATCAAGTATTTGAATGAGACTTACACCATAAAACCCATCACCGGAGCAAAAGAAAATGTTCCACCACCACCACAATCCTTCAATACCCCCCAACTCAATGACCTTGCAACCTTCCCAAACCTCACAAGGCATTGTGAAAACACTTCCAAACCCTTTACCCTACCACCACCAAACCCTAAGTTTGATGCCATACCCCCATCAAACGATTTTGTGTTGCATCATGGATCCTCATGTGATTGTTGCCGATTTAAACAAATTGAACTTGCTCATGTGTATGAGAAGTTAAATTTTTTTGAATTCCTCCTCACTCGACCTCCTATTCAAGTTTTCGTTCATATGGACAAAACTTCGAATGATGCATCGTCGTCTTTTTAATTTTATTTTATTTTTAGCAATCTTGGAAAATATCACTATTAGACTAGCTTATGCTTAGTGGTTTATTTTCCATAGTTATTGCTTTTAGATACTCATACTATGTGTATGACTATCTTCTTTGTTGTATTTTTTTTAACCTTTGTGTTATTTGTGTGCTATTTAATTAGTTCTACTTTGAGTTGATCTTGGTTAATTTTTTACAATTGCTTATGGGTGATTCCATCAATTCTAAAGCTTTAACCCATTGACAAGCTTATCATCTTCATTGGATTGAAGTTTGATTTTGTCAATTACCTCTTTGTACATACTTAGCAAAATACTTGCTTCTAATTTGAGATTTCTTCTCTTTCTCCCTCTCAAGTTACTTAGTAAGTAGTGATCATATATACATTGGTGTTTCTTTCCTTTCTACTAACCTTTGTGTAGCATGTCACCTTAGCTCACAAACTTGGTGCCCCAAGCAAGGGGGAGCAACCACCAAGGGGGAGCTACTAGCAAAGTTTGATGCTCTTCAAAGACTTACGCTAACCTTTTTGCTACGACAAAGGGGGAGAAATGATAGTGATAAACTAGTTAATAATTCCATAGTTTGTGTTTCTACGTAAATGAGTTTATCGTTTGTCGTAATCAAAAAGGGGGAGATTGTTAATGGACGTTTTTTTCAATCCTCTTTCTATTTTCTATAGCATAAGCATTAGTAAATGATCACTTAAATTGTTAAGGATGTTTACATATGATTATCCTCTTGATCCCCTCCTTTACCATGTCCAATGAGAAGATCACTCACTCACTAGTGTAGTGATAAAGATGAATCTATGAGCTAGTCATATTCATCATGATACCCTTTTTGTTTTAGGTCAATCCAATGTATTTATGAATACTTGGACTAGTTGTGTTCATCCAAGTTATTTGTGGATACTTGGATTTGTTGTGTACATCCATTGCATATGTGTTTGCTTGGATTTGTGTTGTGTAAATCCAAGCTACATGTGTGTACTTGGATAAGTCTAGTTGAGTTGTAATAGATTTGATTAGGAGTTCTCACTAAACTATAAAGTGATGTGGTTGTGTCTTGTGAGTTCTCACTAAACTTTAAAGTGATTAGTAGTTGTGTTGTGTGAAGTTCTCACTTAGCTTTAAAGTGAAGAGTCGTGAAGATTGGTTCTAGCTTTCGATTAGAACTCAACATCTAGTCTTGTGTCGTAAAATGGTGAAGTAGGCAACGTCGTGAAGATTTGTTCTACCTTAAGATTAGAACCCGACATCTAGCCTTGTGTCGTTAAATTGTGAAGTAGGCAACGTCGTGTAGATTGGTCCTAGCTAAAGATTAGGTCTTGACATTTAGCTTAGTGTTGGAAAATAATGTAAGCAACGATGTAAGGTTTTCTCCGCCGAGAAGGGAGCTTGTGGATATAGTGGAAATCTCGAGTAGGTGTACTCGAGGAGTGGAGTAGAAACGAGGATAGAGCCTCGTTGTCGAACCACTATAAATCTTGGTGTCTTCCCACTAGGTCGTCTCCTTCCTTACTCTTTACTTATTTCATTATCATTATACTTGCTTATTATCCTTGCTAGTGCATTTCAATTGAACCTAATCATTATGCAACTTAGCCTCAAGTAAAAGATAGTTTTGATACAAACCAAATTGAAAGGAATTTTAATTTGGTCACCAATCAAAGAGAAACTATTCAACCCCCCCCCCCCCTTCTAGTTTCTACAGTCTCTATTAGGACGGATCATGGTAGGGAATTTGATAATGAAGTGCAATTTGGTGCCTTTTGTGAAGCTCATGGTATTACCCATAACTTCTCGGCTCCTCGCACTCCACAATCAAATGGGGAAGTTGAAAGGAAGAATAGTACCATCCAAGAGATGAGTAGGACGATGTTAAACGAGCAATCTTTGCCTCAAAAGTTTTGGTGCAATGCCGTGGACACATCGAATTATATTCTCAACCGAATTCTTATTCCACCTTTCCTAGGAAAGACCCCCTATGAGATTCTTAAAGGTAAGAAACCCTCATTGGAATACTTTAGGGTGTTTGGAAGCAAGTGCTTTATCCTCAACACCAAAGACTACCTTACCAAGTTCGATCCAAAGTCTTACGAAGGTATCTTTTTAGGTTATTCCCAAACTAGCAAAGCCTACATAGTCCTCAATAGAACCTCGGCCGTAATTGAAGAATCACTTAACGTAACTTTTGATGAAACCCCTCCTTTAACCAAGACACCACCATTGGTTTATGATGACTTGGATGAATTAGAAGTAGTTAAAGCCAAAGAGGTTAGAAAAATAGGAGTTTAAGACCTTAGTGTTGAAAAGGAAGTAAACATTAAGGAGTCTAAGGATCATACTCTCAATAATATCATTGGTGACTTAAATAAAAGGACCCTAAGATCTCAAGTCCAAAACCAAAGCAACTTCTTTTGTTTCGTCTCCTTGATTGAACCAAAGAATGTTAAAGAAGCTTTGACGGATGAGTGTTGGGTCATTGCGATGCAAGAAGAAATGAATCAATTCGTTGCTAATGATGTTTGGGAACTTGTTCCTCCACCTAGAAGTTCTACCATTATAGGAACCAAATGGGTATATAGGAATAAGCAAGATGAGAATGGTGTTGTGTCTCGTAACAAAGCTAGACTTGTAGCACAAGGCTATAATCAACAAGAAGGGATTGATTATGACGAGACATATGCACCGGTAGCAAGATTAGAATCCATTAGAATCCTTTTATCCTACGCTTGTGCCTTAGATATTAAGCTTCAACAAATGGATGTAAAGAGTGTGTTTCTTAACGGTTTGATCAATGAGGAGGTATATGTGGCTCAACCTCCCAGCTTCATTGATTTTGAGAAATCGGATCATGTTTACCGGCTTAAGAAGGCACTTTATGATCTTAAACAAGCACCCAAAGCTTGGTATGATAGACTTAAAGCGTTTCTTGTTAAACATGAGTATACCATGGGAATGGTAGACAACACTCTCTTTATAAAGAAGAAAGGTTCTCACCTCATAATCGTGCAAATATATGTTGATGACATTATATTTGGCTCAACTTGTCAAGAATTGTGTGATGACTTTGCCAAAATCATGCATGATGAGTTTGAAATGAGTATGATGGGAGAACTTAACTTCTTTTTAGGACTCCAAATTAAACAAATGGACGATGGTATTTTCTTTAGTCAATCTAAGTACGCTAAAGAAATGCTAAAGAAATTTGGATTAGAAGAATCTAGACCAATGAAGACCCCAATCGCCTCGGATACTAAACTCACCGTAGATGATGATTGTGAGTCGGTAGACAACACCAAATATAGAGGTATGATTGGTAGTTTGTTGTACCTAACGGTAAGTCGACCGGATATCATGTTTAGTGTTTGCCTTTGTGCTCGCTTCTAAGAGGATCCCAAAACCTCTCACCTTGAAGCGGTTAAGCGTATCTTCCGATACATTAAGGGCACTATACATTTAGGATTATGGTATCCTAAAGGGACCGGCGGTGGGCTCAAACCCCGTGGATTAGTCGGCCAATGAGTCGGAAATCACGGTTACCAAAAAAAAAGGGACCGGCGTAAAAACCATTGTCTACGCGGACTCGGATCATGCGGGGGACTATGTGGACCGGAAAAGCACTAGTGGTGTTTGTACCTTCATGGGTTGTTGTTTAACTTCTTGGTTCTCCAAGAAACAAACCGCTCTTGCGATATCCACCACGGAAGCCGAGTATGTGAGTGCCGGAAAAGCATGCCAACAAGCTCTATGGATGAAGCAAGCGCTTATTGATTACGGGATTTGTCTTGATGATGTTATCATCATGTGCGACAATAAAGGTGCTATAGACCTTAGCAAGAATCTCGTGCAACATTCGCGAACCAAGCACATAGAAATTCGTCACCATTTCTTAGGGATAATGTTCAAAAAGGGAACATTTCTATAGAGAAGGTACCCTCCGAGGATAACTTAGCCGACATCTTCACTAAGCCACTTAAGAGGGAACCTTTTAATTACTTGCGTCTAGGTCTAGGATTAATGGAACATATTCCTTAATTGCTTTCCCTTTATTAAGTCTCTTATTTTCTTTTGAGTCTTTTATCACTTTGAGTCATTGAGTCTCCTAAACACTTCTTGAAAATCTTCTCTTCTCCTTTTCAAAATCCTCAAAGTCTCTTTCGAAAATGGTCAAGAAATGTTTTGACATTGTTAATTCAATCTAAAAACATTTTTCATAGATTCTTGCTATTAATCTCGAGCTTACATAATTCATATGTATGATTCTCTCAAACATAGCAAGAACAAGTGATATGAGCTTAAACTCATATCCTTTTATCAACAAATAACCCTAAAACATGAAGCAAAATACCAATTTATTTGGCAAAAACAGTGTTATGTGGTATGTTTGTGTTTGTGTGCACTTGTGTAGGTAAAAAGATACATTTCCAAGCAAACAAGGAAAAATCAAGCTCAAATGGATGAAAAAGACAAAGAAGGATCAAAAGTGACAAGACTTTGAAGTACAAGGACCTATCTTGACAAGTTGTAAAAGTTGAAGGACTAAAGTGCAAATATTGTAAAAAGTCAAGATTCAAGTCAAACTTGGTCAACTCAGTCAAAGGACCATTTTGTTCAAGAATCAAAGTTGAAGGACCAAATATGTCAAAAGAATGAAGATTCTAGCTTAAAACAATAATCTGCCAAGTTTAAGGGCCAATTCTGCCAATATTGGAAAGATATTCATTGTTTGATCCATGTGATAACAATCTAGCCAATGAGAGAAAGGAAAAGGAAGCACACGGATTGAATAATTAATATCCACTCAGCCGCCTCACATTTATTACCCAATCCCAACAGTTCAATCCGTGTGACCAAAATTCAGCCAATTAAACACTGACACGTGGCATCTTCTTCAAAGGAAAAATTTACCAGGATCGCGTTTTAGCTACAAGCAATTTCATGGAAAGTTTTCAACACCAAACTTGATCGTTTTGAAGAGATAAACACCATGGTGCCAATCAATTAACATGAAATCAATCAATGAAGAAAACCCCAATTCCTTGTTCATACCTTCAAAATGCAATATGCAGAATTCTCCACGTGGCAAGCTGGGATTGGTTCTGACACGTCACCAACCCCAACAAACTCTTCCTTCATGTCTATAAATAGCTAGATTAGACCTCATTTGTACTTGTAGCCTAGTTTTGTAAAACCACATAGTTCTCTAAATTTCTTTCCCTTTCCTTCAATTCTACCCTAGCTACTCAAGAGTCTGACAAACTCTTGAGTTAGTTAGTTAGTTACTAGCTTCTAACAACCTTGTAACCGTTTTTCCATTAATGAATTTTGAATTCAAGCTTTCCCGCCAAAATTGTTCTTACCATTCCTGATCAATTCTTGCTGCTATTGGATACTATTGTTGCTGTTAAGTGTTTGTTATGATCATTGATGGATCATAACTGACATTGAAGGAGTTTGATTGCTATTTGATCAGAATTCAGTCATTTCCATAGTTTTTGAAGATTTTCAAGCAGATTGATGATTCCTATTGATTAGATAGCAGTTATTGTTGATTGATTGATTCCTAGTGATAAGGTGGTGGTTATCACTAGGCTAAGAGAGCTCAGCGCTCCTCTTCTTCTCAAAGGAATTCTACGATAGGTTTTAAAGTCCTTGTTTCAATTCCTCTCAATAAGTCATATGCATGCTAATTTTTCCTAGAGTAATTTTGAATGTTGAATGATGAAAGTTGTCTGAAGTTGCTATTTGATTGATCTTTGTTAGTTTGTAGCTTAATTCTGTTACTTGTTCTTTGAATTTGATTTAGTTTCTAGTTAACTGCATTAATTCAGCAAGTTTTGGCCTTGTAGTTTGATTGTATTGCTAGTAGAGTTAAGTGCTTGTAACCTTCTTTCAAACCTTACATTCTGATCATTGAATCTAGCTAGCTATAGATTTTCACTCAGTTTCCTTTCAAAATCAAAAAGTCTTTACAAATTTTCATAAACATCAGTAAAGGAGTGTTTGGGAATAGCTAAAAAATAGTTTTCAAGTTTTGAGTTTTGGATTGTTAGAGTTCATTTGCAATTAATAAGTAGTATTAAAGAGTTTTCAGTCATTTACAAGTCATTAAGAAGGTCAAACAGGCAAATGGCACATAAAAAGTTTGGGTTAGCCTTGTGCATTTTAGTCATTTAGAAACTTATCATATTGATTTGATTAGAACTCATTCAAAACTTAACGAAATTTCACCAAATTTGTTCTCAGCTTTAGCTTACATCATATAGAATCAGATTCCAAAAGGATTTTGTACAGTATTCTATAAGCAGTTAGAAATAAGCAATTTTCAGATAAGCAGACTTAATGCAAGTTTCTGTAACTTGTGAACTGAAAATCTGTATCTCCTTTTCCTATTCATAAACTTAGCAATTTTTCTTCACAAATCCCATTAAGTAGTTGAGTTACATGATTTTTGAGATTTTTAGCTTTTTGAAAAAAAGTTGGTCAACGCTTGGTCAACATAAGCTCATTTTTAGCTTAATTCAGTTTTAGAGCTTATTACTTGATGAAAAACGTTCTAGTTTGATTTCCCGTTCCTTAAATCAGTTGCTTAATCAGTTTTAATAGAAAAATCAAGTTGTGACTGATTAGATTTGGCTATAGCTTATTTTGTGCTAATTGATAAGCACTCATTTGCTTATTTCTCATTTTTAGCAAGTTTCCTTGGACACACATAGCTTATTTGAGATTTGAAACGTTTTGCAATTTGTCTCATCAAATTTGGTTGAGTATTAAGCTCAAACGAGTTTATTTTCTAGTTTGTCCCGTTTTAGCTTATAAAGTTTTGGAAATTGCCATTTGGTCCCTAGTGTTTTAAACAGTTTGAAAATCTGGCTAAAGTTCCATGTTTTTAGGGTTTGCAAGTGTTTAGTCCCTATAGTTTGAGAAGTTGTTAAATTCAGTTAGATATTTGTTAGTTTGTTACACTTTTGGTTAGTTTGTTATAAAATTTGCATTTTTGATCCTTGTAGTTAACAGTTTTACACTTTTAGTCCCTAGAATTGTTAGAACTTACATTTCAAGCATTTATCTTTCATAGAATTTACAATTTCAGTCCCTTTAGTTTCATATTTTACATTTTGAGATTTACTTGAATAAAAACGTGGTATTTGCAATTTGTTTTACATATACGTAGGTAATATTTTTCCGTTTTGCAAGCATTTGTTGAATTAGCAAATAGATTATCCAAGCAAGCTTAACAACCAAGAACAATTAAAAACCCGATATTGGTTGGACTTTCTATTAGCAAGAACTGAGAAAAAACGAACTGCATTATACTCAATTTCAAATGGCGCCGCTGGCGGTTCCTTGACTACACGAGAGACTATCGATTGACGGTTTTCATTGGCTTTTGGGATCCGTTCACTTTGTGAACGTTATTTTTACGTATCATAAATCAAAAACAAATAAAAAATCAAAAATATAAAAATACATAAAAACTAAAAAATTAACAAAACAATTCTTTTCCTAAAGAATTGACCAAAAAATAAAAAAATCCAAAAAGCAATCTTTTTCCTAAGAGATTGCACCCAAAAATATATATTATTGGATTCTCTCGGTTTTTATGTACATATAGTATTTTCTCTTAAAAACTCATAAATACAAAAATATTTTCCATATATTATTATAAGTAAATACGTATACGTATAAGAACAATCAATTTACATATCTTCCATAAGTATTGCCGAGGCAATACACCGTGTTGAGGGGCGTTCCGGTCCTTGACACGTGTATCGATCAAACAAAATAAAGCAAGAATAGATAAATACTCTCAATAAGCAACAATTCGAAGAATACGAACATTTAAGTGAATAGAAAGGCGATGTGCTATAAAATGCCATCTAAGGGTCAATAGGTACTTAAGTGCTTCGCGCCACCTAACCCCCCGTTCACTTGTAAGTATTCTAAGAAGGAAGGCTTCATTGAGGGTCTTGCACCCAAAGTAGTATATACATATATTGTTATTTTCTTGTGGATATTTAATATTGAAACTCGAAGAGCATAATCTATTTCTCTTCAAAGTCACACGAGAGCTTCTCTCTCATTCCTCGTATTGAGTTGCATGCTCACTCGCGGGCGTGCACAAATACCGATTGGTGTACAACCTCTTCCTCCGAAAAGGAAGAAAAAGAGAAAGAGTAAGACCACCATCGTCCACCAAGCCGATCACGAGAATCGTGCTTTGACACCACCACAAGAAGCCATGGCTATTGATAATCGCACTTTGTATGAACGTATGCAATCCAACATTCATGGATATTCTAGTGCCATTAAGATTCCCGACTTTCCCGCTAATACATTTGAGCTACATACATCTATGATCAATATGGTTGCACTATCACCTTTCCTTGGTAAACAAAATGAGGATCCTCATGCTCACCTTAAGAGATTCCTTTCACTTTGCAATACCATTAAGCATAATGGGGTTCCACATGAGGTCATTAGGTTGATGTTAGTGTCATTTTCCTTAGAGGGGAGTGCTAAGCATTGGTTAGACACCCAACCACCCGATAGTATCACCACATGGGATGGTTTCACCACTAAGTTTTTGAACAAGTTCTTTCCTCCACAAAAGACTATGGCTTTGAGGACTTTAATTATGAGCTTTCAACAAAAACCTAGTCAATCCTTTAGTGATGCTTGGGAAGAGTATAGTGAGTTGTTGAGGCGATGCCCTAATCATGGATTGGATCAAGTTCACCAAATAAGCCTCTTTTATGATGGCCTTAAAGCTCACCACCAAGATTCACTCAATGCTTCTGCGGGAGGGAATATTCTTCTTAAGACATACCAAGAGGCTGTGGACATCATTGAGACTAAAGCAATGGTTCAAACAAACAATCAATTTGAAGAAAGGGTTCATGTTATCCAAAACACTTCTCAAACACCTTGTGATAACCAATTCCTTAAATATCACCAAGAGATCCTTCAACAAGTCAAACAAGGACAACAAGAAATGACTCAAGAGATAGTTCAAGCCCTTAAGACCGTTTCATTGAACAATTCCTCAAATAATGTGAATGCCATCACCATTTCTTGTGTTACTTGTGGAGGTCCCCATTCTTATGAACAATGTGATAAGGTGCAAGGGTATCAAGGGGAATGCTATGCTTACCAAGAGGAACACCGTGAACACTTCAAGCCTAACATCAATCCAAATAACCTTTCTTACAAATCCCAAAATTACCTTACTCCACCCGGCTTCCCACCCCAACCACCCACCCAAATTCCACAAAATACTCCTCAAATTTTAGCAAGGAATCAAGGGCAAAGACCACCATACCAAGGAAATAACTACAAGGCACCCAATCAATTTCAACCTCAAGCAAATACCTTTTATCCACCACAACAAGGATTTAATCAATCACTTCCATTTATTCCCAATCAAGCATATGCTCCAATACCAAATCAAGCTTACCCTCAAGTTCCAAATCAAGGATATGGAATGCAAGAGACTCAAGAGTATGTTGACAAGAAAATGCGTGAAATGGAGAAAAGAATGAGTGACCAAATCAATAGGGTTTTAGTGGCGGTAACTCAAAGACCACAAGGGGCTTTACCTTCTAACACACAAACAAACCCTAGGGCCAATGTCAATGCTATTACAACAAGGAGTGGAACAACAACAAAGGATCCTTCACCTCCTAAACCTACTATTGTTCAACCCACTTGTGCTCCTACTTGTGACAAGCCTTCTACTTCTACTCCACCTCCTCAAAATGCTCCTATTCACTCAAATACACCTTATCAACCACCTCATACTTCTCCTTTACCTTCCACACTTCCCAATGAAGAAGCTAACAAAGACAAATCTTCCACCACAACACCTATTCCACCTACACCAAAGCCTACTCTTCCATATCCTTCAAGGTTGAAAAAGGACAAGTTAAAAAACAAGGATGACATCCAAGTCTCCAATTTCTTAAGGATGTTCAAGCAACTCAACATCAACATATCCTTTGCGGAAGCTCTTGCTTATATGCCAAAGTTTGCTAAGATGTTCAAGGATTTGATCTCAAACAAAGAAAAATTGGTTGATTTGCCCAACACATCACTTAATGAAAATTGTTCCGCGGTGTTACTTAAAACCTTACCAACAAAACTTGGAGATCCGGGGCGCTTCTTGATACCTTGTAATTTTCCCGGTGTTGAAAATTGCATGGCTTTGGCGGATTTAGGGGCGAGCATAAATCTCATGCCTTTATCGGTTTGGAAACAACTATCTCTTCTCGAGCTCACTCCCACTAGGATGACTCTTGAACTAGCCAACCGAACCATAGCTCACCCCGTAGGAATAGCGGAAGATGTGTTTGTAGGTGTGGATAAGTTTACCTTTCCGGCCGACTTTGTTGTGGTCGATTATGATATGGATCCTAGAGTGCCTTTGATTGTTGGTAGACCGTTTTTGAGAACGGGTCGTACCTTGATAGATGTGGCGGAAGGAGAATTAATTATGAGAGTAGAAGATGAGAGAGTGGTGTTTAAGTTAGGGAAAGTTAGTGATAGAAAAGAGGTTAAGGAATCTAGACCTTGTGAGACTATTAACATTGTGGATGTGCTTGATGAAGTGTGTAATGAACACTTTCATGATGCTTGTAAGAGTGCTAGTGATGAGATACCCCATGTTGAAACCGTGGCCTCAATTGCTCCCTCTTTAACACCTTTTGGAGAGAGTGATTTCCTCTTGGAGGAATTTGAGTCCAACTTTCTTGGTGATGATGATTCTCCCATTAATTGGGAAGAAGATATTCTTACGATCCAAAAGTTGCTCAATGAGGACCCTATTCCTTCTCCTATTCCACAAGAGATTACCATTGAGGAACCTTCCATAGTTAAACCTTCCATAGAGAGTCCACCTCCCATTGAACTTAAGGAACTTCCATCCCACTTAGAATATGCTTTCTTAGAAGGAAAAGACCAATTACCGGTGATTATTGCTAAAGAATTGAACGAGGATGAGAAAGAGCAACTTATTGAAGTTCTTAAGAAACATAAGAAAGCTTTAGCATGGAAAATATCCGACATAAGGGGAATTGATCCACATTTTTGTACTCACAAAATCCTTATGGAGGATGATTATAAACCCGCCATTCAAAACCAAAGGAGAGTTAATCCAAAAATCCATGAGGTTATTAAGAAAGAAGTGATTAAACTCTTAGATGCGGGTATGATTTACCCCATTTCCGACTCTCCATGGGTTAGCCCGGTTCATTGTGTTCCAAAGAAGGGTGGAATCACCGTGGTGCCTAATGAGAACAATGAGCTTATTCCTACGAGACTTGTGACCGGTTGGAGAGTTTGCATTGATTATAGAAAACTCAATGAGGCAACTAGGAAAGACCATTTCCCGCTTTCCTTTATGGATCAAATGCTTGAACGCTTAGCGGGAAATGAGTACTATTGTTTTCTTGATGGCTTTTCGGGTTATTTCCAAATACCCATTGACCCTAAGGATCAAGAAAAGACCACATTCACTTGTCCCTACGGTACATTTGCTTATAAGAGGATGCCTTTTGGCCTATGTAATGCACCGGGGACGTTTCAAAGGTGCATGATGGCGATTTTCCATGACATGATAGGGCAAACCATGGAGGTTTTTATGGATGACTTTTCCGTATTTGGAAACTCCTTTAGCTCATGTCTCACCAATCTTGAGAGAATGCTTAAGCGTTGTGAGGAAACACGTTTGGTGCTTAATTGGGAGAAATGTCACTTTATGGTGAAAGAGGGGATTGTTTTAGGACACAAGATATCCAATAAGGGATTAGAAGTTGATCGAGCTAAAATTGATGTGATTGCTAAGCTTCCCCCACCCACCTCGGTTAAAGGTGTGAGGAGTTTCTTAGGTCATGCGGGATTTTATAGGCGCTTTATATAAGATTTTTCTAAGATAGCTAGACCGATGACTCACCTCTTGGAGAAAGAGGCTCCTTTCATTTTTGACCAAGCTTGTTTAGACTCTTTTGAGACTCTTAAGGAAAAATTGACTAAGGCTCTCGTTTTGGTTTCTCCAAATTGGGAATTACCTTTTGAGCTTATGTGTGACGCTAGTGATTATGCGGTGGGGGCCGTCTTAGGACAAAGAGTTAATAAGCATTTTCAACCTATACACTATGCGAGTAAAACCATGACCGGTGCACAAATTCATTACACTACCACGGAAAAAGAGTTGCTTGCTATAGTATATGCTTTTGAGAAGTTTAGACCATATCTCGTGCTTTCCAAAACCATAGTGTATACGGATCATTCCGCTCTCAAGTATCTTATGACAAAACAAGATGCTAAGCCTAGGCTTTTGAGATGGGTTTTGTTGCTTCAAGAGTTTAAGATAGAAATTCGTGATAAGAAAGGGGCCGAGAATTTAGCGGCGGATCATTTGAGTAGACTTGAGAATCCTTTTCAAGGAGATTTCCCACATCAAGAAATCAATGAATCCTTTCCATTAGAGGAGCTCATGTCTATCTCTTCCCAAGAGGATGCCACACCTTGGTTTGCGGATATCGCAAACTATCTTGTGGGCAATGTGCTTATTGAGGGTCTTACTTACCAACAAAAGAAAAAGTTTCTTAAGGAAGTTAAGTATTACTTTTGGGATGATCCATATCTCTTTAGGCAATGTGCGGACCAAATCATTAGACGGTGTGTAGATGGGCCCGAGGCATTTAAGATCTTAAAGGCGTGTCATAAAGGACCTACGGGTGGACATTTTGGGCCTAACTACACCGCCAAGAAAGTCTTCGATTCTGGTTACTATTGGCCTTCCATTTACAAAGATTCCCAAGAGATGGTGAAATTTTGTGATGTTTGTCAAAGACAAGGAAAAATTACACAACGTGATGAGATGCCACAAAATTTTATCCAAGAGTGTGAGATATTTGATGTATGGGGAATAGATTTCATGGGACCTTTTCCATCCTCTAAGGGAAACAAGTATATACTTGTGGCGGTGGATTATGTGTCCAAGTGGGTGGAGGCTAAAGCCTTACCTACTAATGATGCTAGAGTGGTTGTAAAGTTCTTGAAACAATTGTTTGCTAGATTTGGTGTACCTCGGGCCATCATAAGTGATCGTGGTACGCACTTTTGTAATGATCAATTCACGAGAGTTATGAAGAAATATGGAGTGAATCATAGACTTTCTACCGCGTATCACCCTCAAACAAATGGTCAAACCGAGGTCACAAATCGTGGTTTAAAGAGGATTTTAAAGAGAACGGTGGGAGAGCATCGAGCTTCTTGGTCGGATAAGCTTGATGATGCTTTGTGGGCGTTTAGGACGGCTTTTAAAACACCAATTGGTTGTACTCCTTATAGGCTTGTCTATGGAAAAGCGTGCCACCTCCCATTTGAGTTAGAACATAAGGCATCTTGGGCTCTCAAGTGGGCTAACTTTGATTTAAACCAAGCCGGTTCACATAGGAAAGATCAACTCAATGAGATGGATGAGTTGAGAGCCAATGCCTATGAGAATTCTTTGCTTTACAAGGAAAAGACTAAGAAATTGCATGATGCTAAGATCAAGAATCGTGAGTTCAAAGTTGGAGAGCCGGTTCTCCTCTTTAACTCAAGATTGAAGCTTTTTGCGGGCAAGCTTAAGTCGAGATGGTCCGGTCCATTCACTATTGCTCAAGTGTTTCCATATGGAACTCTTGAGTTGTCCCAACCCGATGGTCCAAATTTTAAAGTGAATGGTCACCGTGTTAAACATTACTTTGGGGAGGACATTTCTGTTGAAATGGTCCAAGAGGTCCCCATTTTCCCCATGAATTAATTCATTGAGGGACGAGTCGAGCTAGAGACTCATTAACTCAAGCATCGTATAACTAGGTTTAGAGTGTTGTAGGTTAGAAATAAAGGCATAGACTTGGAGATAAGTGTAGGGGCGACCTTCTTTTGTCTTCATGATTGTTTGTAGGGTTGCTCACTCATTTCATGCTTTGGAGCTTATGGAGGAGGCCCTTGTATCCGGTTCACTTCGTTACTTTAGTGAATTTTCATTGACACCTTGTGCTTAAACATGATTTCACTAATAGTTGTCCTTTCCTTAACTTGGGTTAAGCAAAGTCTATTCATTGTCATAAGTGTAGGGGAAGTTTTTACACTTCCATGCTCTTAAACATTGAGGACAATGTTTAGCTTAAGTGTAGGGGGGTCTTCTATCGAAGTGACTTTACCTAGAACTTGTCATTGTCTTGCATGATAACATGGAAAAATTGAAACATTTTTCAAATTTTTGATCTACTTTGTCCACCAAAAATATGCATTCATAATTTTTGCATCAATCATTTTTCATTTTGTATATCACATTTGCATCGTATATATTCTTTTATTTTTCATCAAAAATATATAAAAAGGAAAACAAAAATAATAAAATATGGTTTTAACAAGTTTAGACTTCTTTGACATATTAGGCCCGCCATGGATATTTTGACTCAACCCGAGTTTGCTTATTTTAGCATTCTCTAGCTAGTATCCTTAACCATGTAGTCCTTCATTGGTCTATTAGGCTAAGCATCCACCAATTTCATTATTTGAAATTTTAAATTTGTGGAGAATGGGAAATGATAGAGTTGAAGCAAGTGTAAAAGGGCTAGATAGACTTCATGGCAATTACTTGTGGCTAAACCCTTCTCTTCTTGACCTCTATTTTCTTCGCATGTATATAATTGTTAATAAATAATCAAGTACGGTTTCAATTGGTTTGTAATCTCTTATGCATTTTTGGCTAATCATTTATGGTTGATATGAGTACGTCTTAAGATTCTAAGTTAGCACGTTTTATGTGTACTAGACTTATGTCATGCTCCATATTTAGCGGGTGTTTTTCCTTTTCTTCTTTTCAAATTTCTTTGTGAGGAATAAAGAAAAATAAGAGCGGCTTATGAAAAAAAATGAGTGGCTAGAAAAAAAAAAGAAGAAAAAAAAATAATAATGCAAGACTCCCAAGAGGGGCAGTGTGGTGTTAATTATAGTGACTATTGAGTTCCAATATTACCTTGACGGGTTGCGGGGATTCAATAGATTGCTCCAATCCAATATTACCTTGACGGGTTGCGGGGTTGAAGATCCAAAGTCTCAAAAAGATGGCGGATGTAAATTATTGTGTGAGTTTTATTTTCTTTCCTTAGCGAGTGTGTAGCTACTTATGAAAGCATGACATGAGGATTTTACACATAAGGCGAATGACTTATTACTCTTGAAACGGACTTGTATTAATTGTGAGCGGTTTTTCAAGTAATGGATGAGAAGATTACTTAGGATTAAAACCGTGCTTCCTTATTTTTGGATTTTACACTTCTTATACTTCACACTTGAATAATGACAAATTTGCCCAAAAGCAATTTGCTCAAATAATAACCGGTTTCGCATTTAATTGTCATGAATAAGTTGATGCACTTTTTACTTGTGAATGCAATGATCCCATTTTTAAGCTTGGTATGGGGAAAGTGAAACTTGAGGGTGATAAATGTCCATGGTACCCAAGCCCTAATCTAAGCCATTGAATTATTTATGAGTTATTTCCATCAAAACCATTTCAAGAAAAATCAAAAAGATATAGATAGAATTGTATTTTGATTCATTGCATTATTGAAAGTCAAAATCATACATCATTTAGTTTAGAGTAGCATAGATGCATCTCATATGGCCAAGGTGGATTAATTATGAGGAAAATGTAAACTTGAGCTTTAATATATAATATTGCATGAGGACATGACAATGTTCAAGTGTAGGGGAATTTGATATGAGCTTAAACTCATATCCTTTTATCAACAAATAACCCTAAAACATGAAGCAAAATACCAATTTATTTGGCAAAAACAGTGTTATGTGGTATGTTTGTGTTTGTGTGCACTTGTGTAGGTAAAAAGATACATTTCCAAGCAAACAAGGAAAAATCAAGCTCAAATGGATGAAAAAGACAAAGAAGGATCAAAAGTGACAAGACTTTGAAGTACAAGGACCTATCTTGACAAGTTGTAAAAGTTGAAGGACTAAAGTGCAAATATTGTAAAAAGTCAAGATTCAAGTCAAACTTGGTCAACTCTCAAGTCAACTCAGTCAAAGGACCATTTTGTTCAAGAATCAAAGTTGAAGGACCAAATATGTCAAAAGAATGAAGATTCTAGCTTAAAACAATAATCTGCCAAGTTTAAGGGCCAATTCTGCCAATATTGGAAAGATATTCATTGTTTGATCTATGTGATAACAATCTAGCCAATGAGAGAAAGGAAAAGGAAGCACACGGATTGAATAATTAATATCCACTCAGCCGCCTCACATTTATTACCCAATCCCAACAGTTCAATCCGTGTGACCAAAATTCAGCCAATTAAACACTGACACGTGGCATCTTCTTCAAAGGAAAAATTTACCAGGATCGCGTTTTAGCTACAAGCAATTTCATGGAAAGTTTTCAACACCAAACTTGATCGTTTTGAAGAGATAAACACCATGGTGCCAATCAATTAACATGAAATCAATCAATGAAGAAAACCCCAATTCCTTGTTCATACCTTCAAAATGCAATATGCAGAATTCTCCACGTGGCAAGCTGGGATTGGTTCTGACACGTCACCAACCCCAACAAACTCTTCCTTCATGTCTATAAATAGCTAGATTAGACCTCATTTGTACTTGTAGCCTAGTTTTGTAAAAACACATAGTTCTCTAAATTTCTTTCCCTTTCCTTCAATTCTACCCTAGCTACTCAAGAGTCTGACAAACTCTTGAGTTAGTTAGTTAGTTACTAGCTTCTAACAACCTTTTAACCGTTTTTCTATTAATGAATTTTGAATTCAAGCTTTCCCGCCAAAATTGTTCTTACCATTCCTGTTCAATTCTTGCTGCTATTGGATACTATTGTTGCTGTTAAGTGTTTGTTATGATCATTGATGGATCATAACTGACATTGAAGGAGTTTGATTGCTGTTTGATCAGAATTCAGTCATTTCCATAGTTTTTGAAGATGTTCAAGTAGATTGATGATTCCTATTGATTAGATAGCAGTTATTGTTGATTGATTGATTCCTAGTGATAAGGTGGTGGTTATCACTAGGCTAAGAGAGCTCAGCGCTCCTCTTCTTCTCAAAGGAATTCTACAATAGGTTTTAAAGTCCTTGTTTCAATTCCTCTCAATAAGTCATATGCATGCTAATTTTTCCTAGAGTAATTTTGAATGCTGAATGATGAAAGTTGTCTGAAGTTGCTATTTGATTGATCTTTGTTAGTTTGTAGCTTAATTCTGTTACTTGTTCTTTGAATTTGATTTAGTTTCTAGTTAACTGCATTAATTCAGCAAGTTTTGGCCTTGTAGTTTGATTGTATTGCTAGTAGAGTTAAGTGCTTGTAACCTTCTTTCAAACCTTACATTCTGATCATTGAATCTAGCTAGCTATAGATTTTCACTCAGTTTCCTTTCAAAATCAAAAAGTCTTTACAAATTTTCATAAACATCAGTAAAGGAGTGTTTGGGAATAGCTAAAAAATAGTTTTCAAGTTTTGAGTTTTGGATTGTTAGAGTTCATTTGCAATTAATAAGTAGTATTAAAGAGTTTTCAGTCATTTACAAGTCATTAAGAAGGTCAAACAGGCAAATGGCACATAAAAAGTTTGGGTTAGCCTTGTGCATTTTAGTCATTTAGAAACTTATCATATTCATTTGATTATAACTCATTCAAAACTTAACGAAATTTCACCAAATTTGTTCTCAGCTTTAGCTTACATCATATAGAATCAGATTCCAAAAGGATTTTATACAGTATTCTATAAGCAGTTAGAAATAAGCAATTTTCAGATAAGCAGACTTAATGCAAGTTTCTGTAACTTGTGAACTGAAAATCTGTATCTCCTTTTCCTATTCATAAACTTAGCAATTTTTCTTCACAAATCCCATTAAGTAGTTGAGTTACATGATTTTTGAGATTTTTAGCTTTTTGAAAAAAAGCTGGTCAACGCTTGGTCAACATAAGCTCATTTTTAGCTTAATTCAGTTTTAGAGCTTATTACTTGATGAAAAACGTTCTAGTTTGATTTCCCATTCCTTAAATCAGTTGCTTAATCAGTTTTAATAGAAAAATCAAGTTGTGACTGATTAGATTTGGCTATAGCTTATTTTGTGCTAATTGATAAGCACTCATTTGCTTATTTCTCATTTTTAGCAAGTTTCCTTGGACACACATAGCTTATTTAAGATTTGAAACGTTTTGCAATTTGTCTCATCAAATTTGGTTGAGTATTAAGCTCAAACGAGTTTATTTTCTAGTTTGTCCCGTTTTAGCTTAAAAAGTTTTGGAAATTGCCATTTGGTCCCTAGTGTTTTAAACAGTTTGAAAATCTGGCTAAAGTTCCATGTTTTTAGGGTTTGCAAGTGTTTAGTCCCTATAGTTTGAGAAGTTGTTAAATTCAGTTAGATATTTGTTAGTTTGTTACACTTTTGGTTAGTTTGTTATAAAATTTGCATTTTTGATCCTTGTAGTTAACAGTTTTACACTTTTAGTCCCTAGAATTATTAGAACTTACATTTCAAGCATTTATCTTTCATAGAATTTACAATTTCAGTCCCTTTAGTTTCATATTTTACATTTTGAGATTTACTTGAATAAAAACGTGGTATTTGCAATTTGTTTTACATATACGTAGGTAATATTTTTCCGTTTTGCAAGCATTTGTTGAATTAGCAAATAGATTATCCAAGCAAGCTTAACAACCAAGAACAATTAAAAACCCGATATTGGTTGGACTTTCTATTAGCAAGAACTGAGAAAAAACGAACTGCATTATACTCAATTTCAACAAGATAGAATCATGGAGGATCATTGTGTCGTGACTTAAGGTCTTGTCTTACACACCTCCTACATCGATTATTTAAATCCATGCATTTTGGTCAAATCCCTATTTGGTGAGTTAGTATGTGTTCTCTTTGTCTATCTTTGCTTTTAAGCATATCCCTATGATAAGTTAGACTAGAAAAATAAGATTTGCTGAAAAATCTTCCTTCGCCACCAAAACACAGCCTCTGTAGGCGGTTCCATATATGAACCACGGTCCCTTATCAATAAGTAACCGCCGGAAGCAATAAGGAACCGCGTATAGTGCTTCCTTTTTTGGGTATTTCTGAAATTCCAAATTTGTTCCAACACTTTTGAGAATCTTTGCTTCAACCCATTGACCACCCCAAAAATACCTTGATCCTTCCCTATTTAACCATAAGCATTTTGCCATACTTCACATCCCAAAATGTCTTATTCTCCTAATGAAAGCCTTTATTCTCCTCCATTTACCCCGATTGCTTTCAATCCCAACTCACCCAAGAACACCTTCAATCCAAATTCACCCAAGAACACTCTTAATCACATCTCTCCTACCAAGAATGTTGATTGTGGAACATCTTTTCTTCCACCACAACCCTTTAATGTTCTTCCTCCTTCTCATGATAATGTCATGCACCATGGGACATATTGTCATTGTTGTCAATATCAACATCTTGCTATGGCACACATCTATGAGGAGTTGAGCTACATCAAGAGTCTCTTAATCAAGCCTCCTCTTCACTTTGATTATGAGATCTCCACCAAGCCACCACCACCACATTCCGCCACTACCTTGTCTTTCATATAAGCATTGGTTGCTTATCCACAAGACACCCTATTTAAGCAAATCTTATAATTCTAGATTAACTAGGATTAGATTTATGCTTTTGGCTTGTTTCCTCTTTCATACATCTTTTGTATGACTCTTTTTATTTTATATGACTTTACTTGGACCTTACTCTTTGTGTTTTCTTCTCTTTTTTTTTGGTGTGACATATAGCTATCTCTTGTTGGTTGTTTCTTTTGTTCAACTAACCCTTCTATGTATCTTGTCACCATACCTCGATTCCTCGGTGCCCCAATCAAGTGGGAGTAAGCACCAAGGGGGAGTCTTTGCAAAATTCGTCTCTTCAACACCGACTTGTGCAACCTTTTTGCTTCGACAAAGGGGGAGAAATGAATAAACTCGTCTTCGAAAATCTTGTTTTTGTGTGATTGATTTTATGTATTGTCGGAATCAAAAAGGGGGAGATTGTTAATGCAATAATGCTTAAAAACTTTACTTGCATTTTTCGGTCTCGCTTAGTTTTGATTACGACAATATGTAAAAACAAGCATTTACCAAAACAACGAAAAACGAATTCCTGAGTTCAAGTATTTTACATTTTACCCATTTTCACTTAAGGTATGAATAAACAAGTACTAACCTTAATCAAGTGATCAAGTGATTTAATCTTTTCTTAAAACTCACTTTTTATTAAGTGTGACAAGTTTTTAATTAAACTTTCTTTTTAAGAAAATGTTTTATTAAATTAAATATTTGAAAATTTGAAAATGGCATATTCTTTTTTGATTTGGAATATTCTTTCAGGATATTTTATAATCAGATAAGACCTCCACCACCAAAGGACAAAAAGGGAGCGTAGTCTAGTCCGGCGGTTCCCTAGCGCCTAGGCGGTTCCTTATCGATAAGGTACCGCGTGCTGAGAAAAGGAACCGCGGGCAGATATAGCCGTTGGCCCTTTGTCCTATAAATAGTGGACCTTTCTCAGATTTTCAATCCACCTCTTTTGCACACAAATTTCCAGATTCAAACATACTTCTTAAATCACTCAAATTCTTGATCATTTGATTGATTACTACTTGTTTAGAAGTGAATCTATCTCATCCATCCCTTCCTCTTCAAGTGCAAAGAGAAGAACACTATCATTGTGAAGTGTTGAGTCCACCACCAAAGATCCTTTGTAGATCAAATCTTATACATTTGTTGTTGTGTAATAGTTGTGAAGATCCAAGTAGTTGTGTCTATTTGGAAGTTGTGTATGTACTAAGTATAGTTGTGTAGATTGGTCCTAGCTACGATTAGGGCTTGACGTTTAGCTTAGAGTCGGAAATTGGTTAAGCGACGTGTATGGTTTTCTCCATCATAAGGAGCTTGTTGTGTAGTGAACTCTCGAGTAAGGAGTACTCGAGGAGTGGAGTAGGAACGAGGAGTGAGCTTCGTTGCCGAACTACTATAAATCCTTGGTGTTTGGTTTGATCTTTCTTAACCCTTAACTCTTTGCATTCTTTATTCTTTGTGCATATATATTAGTTAGTATTAGTTTAAGTTACACTATCATTGTTGATATTGTGCATAAGAAGATTTCACTTATTTCCTTTAGTCTAAGTTTTTGAAAAATGATTTTTTGAAAACCATCATTTAACAAGTAAATATAAGAAACTATTCAACCCCCCCCCCCCTTCTAGTTACTACAACATTCTCTATACTCTCAACCTACAACCGATTCTTAACCCTAAATCGATTACTTACTCTCATGCTGGAGTCTAATCGTGGGACACGTGCCCACGGTAAGCTTAACGCGTGTTGTTTTAGTGTGCAGGATCTCAGCAAAGACATTCACTTGGTGCAAGAGCCGGAGCCCAGCCTACCCGAATTAAGCCTAATTCAGATCAAGCAAAGACCATCCAACTTTTGTATCAACAATTTCAAAAATATTCTATAAGGTCGCAATGTGTCAACTCCCAGTTATCTACCCAATCTTTTTCCCTCATACTTTCCAGTATATGAATGTTCGATTTTCTTTACCTTTGTCTTTAAATCTTCAATATTTTGAACTTCAACATCAACAACATGGTAAATACCTCATTTTCGTACCAGTAACTCCCAAATCCAAAATTGTATCATTAACTTCAAAAATCGAATATTTATTAGTCTATTATGAATATCATAATTATTTGATTAATCAACTTTATCATCTTTAGCAAATCCTTTGATATTAGAGAGTTTATCTTGATCGAGTTGTCTAGTGTTTCCAACGATAAAATTCAATTGTAAAAATAGAGGTATCAACGTAAAAATATGTAAAACAAACATCTAAGACTAGAGGAGTGGCACACAACTAACTCACCGCCACATCAGCGTCACCTCAGTTTTTTAACATACTCATTACAACTCACCCAAACTCTCCACATGAGGTAAGGACACTCACCTAAACTCACTATAACTCAATACATATCACTCCCACCTTTTTATTAAATATTTTTTATTCATATAATTTATTAAAATACGGGTACATCTATACTATACTATTAAAACAAGGTTTATGCTGATGTCATTTTGTTATTGTGTCCTTATATTACTGGCTCTTTTTTAGAAATCTGATGTCATAACCCACTAATAATTTTTTACTAAAAAATCTACTTGATCTATTAAATTTTGTCATAAATATTTAATAAAACTTAATTATCTAAATTTAAAAAAAAACTTCTTCAAACCACTTAACCAGGCATGCACCTGGGAATATGGAATAGTTGCTATTATTGGCTTAAGTGACGGTGCACACAGAAAATACCGATACATGTAAAAGTTGAATCAATCTCATTCCTCTCTTCTTAATTTATATTTGGCTTGAATCAAATATAATTTTTGAAAATTTTACCCATCTTCTTCCTCGATCGACTCTTCCCGATCAGTTTTACGTCTTAACAAGTGTTCGAGGTATTTTTCTTGCTTAAATAATGATTGTATTTTTTTTGTTTCTTCTGTGTGTTGCTGTGCACTTAATCAAGGAAATATTTTTGTACAAATCGCCTTTTAACTTTATTTCTCTGTTTATATGATATGGAGAGTGACCATAAAGTGTTTGATGAAATGTCCTACCAAAAATTTGTACATTTGTGTTTGTTTGGTTTCAATGGTATTACAACCTTTGTGAATATGCGTCAACTAACAAAAAACATATCTTTTAACTTTAAAAATTTATAAATTAGAGATGTTGCAAAAATACCTATGTAAAGATGTGAAGTTGATATATGTAGTTGTTTTGTGTTATGAAAAGTGGTATATGAGACGTGTTTCTGTCATTTTGTTGTTTTTTGAAGTTGAAGTAGCTAGATGAATTACTAAGGTCATGGGAAAGTTTTCCACCACTTACGAACAACTAATGGATAATATTGTTCAAGTTATATTGCCTTTGCGCAATCAAATCACTTATTCTTTATGTTCACTTATGTAGCAGGGAGAGACCTTGGTGTGCAACACTAAAATATTTGTAGTCATGATGGGCTGAAGGATAGAAGATATATAATTTATAGGTACCTTCCTTATAATGATTGTTTGAGCAAAATGTTAACGATACAAGTTTCCAACCATTTTGTAGCAGCTTTGAATAATATTGAATAATTTTTACCCATCTTTTATACTATTTCGTGTTACTTGATTGGATTGTATTTTCGTACTACAATAGCATTTCGCTAATCTTTTATAATGTTTAACTATACAACTAATATTTTTCTGAATGTTTAATTTTGTTGGTTACACAATGGACATGCACAGTAAAACGAGGATGCACACAGTGGAGTTACACTTTTTGCAATGACTGAAATTTCCTTAGGTAAGGAAGAAAAGAAAATGTCACGAAAGATGGTACTAAAGTTGTAAAGCAGCATTGGTAAGGTGAGTCGAAATGAAACTGAATGATTTTTGAGTAATTTTCTTAGTTAAGCGAGTCTATCGCTACATTTTAAAAGTAATGACTTGAAAATGCGAAAAATTGATTATAATTATATTGTGAAGTGTTGTATTTAAGCGGTATGTAACATCAGACATCACTTTCAAAACAATGAGTTTATAGAAACTACATAAACTAGATATCAAGTATTTAATTTTCATTCTATTAAGTAAGTTATATGGACAAACCCACGGTCAGGACTAAAAATTTGGTATGCTGCCAGGTGTACAATGATTGTAAATCGTATTCCATCTTTTCTTTTACAGATCCCAACGATTGGGTTTGATATAAATTGGAACGAGTGTTCACTGATGGGAGTAAAACTATCATCGACGATAGGGCTCAACTGTTTCAACTAAGACGAAAAGAAAAGAAAAAAGGTTTAAGAGTTTTATCAGCATTGTACAAGGACCCTACAACTAAACAAAATGTATCTAACATGTGGTGAAACATAAGGTATGCTCTTGGATTATCAATCCTTCTAATTTTATTCTTTGATGTGTTGGTTTTAGGATCCTTATAATTTGAAGTATTCATGTCTTCGCTGTTATACTTATGACTTTCTGTTCTACGTTTAGGAGGGTTGTTGAGACCAATGTGATATTTATACGATGAATCTTGGACAATTTTACAATATGCAATGATTATGCTCGATGAAATGCACATTATATTTGTTTGTTTGAGTCACTTTTGTCTTAAATACTTGGCCACATTTTTAAAATCCTGCATTTCTAAGCAGTGTTAGGGTCGTCTTAAGTGGTATTAGGGTTGTAAGGAGTTTTTTGGGTCGCTTTAGGAAAGCTTGACCGCAAAGCAAAAAGAAGTTTATGAAACAATACTATCTGATGTTGAGAAAGAATGAGGGGTATTTTTCTCTATGGTTATGATGGTAGTGGTAAGACTTTTGTCTCAAAACTTTATCTGTATCACTGCACTCAAAAGGTGAAATTGTCCCTAATGTAGCTTGCTGTTGCTTTGCGACTGAAATAGTTGTTCCTACATATCCTTCATATTGTGCAGTCATATTGGTCCTACGTGTTCTAAAACTTGTATCTTAATGTAACTATGATTCTTCTGATGACTTCACTTACAATCTATTTCTATTTATTCCATTAAAAGAGGATTTTTGATGATGAAATTTTGCCAATGTGTCATGCTGTAAATGGTCCTTTAGAAAATTGATGATGTCATTTTATTTTGCTGTTTTTTTATAATTTTAAAGAGTAAGAAAACTAATAAAGTACTCTAAATAATTTTGATTGGGTTTCTTGTGAGGCTGTGATTTTTTTTTCTTACACCAACTTTAAATTCAAATTGGTAATCAAAACTATATCCGTGATTCTCATGGTTGATTTAAATCAGATCAGGTGGGGCTTCGCTAATTGATCAACATTTTTAAGGAGCGATATTTACATTTTCTACAATTCTTCCATCAATCCTACGGTACATCTTTTTTTTCTCATTCACTTTAATTAATCTATGGCAATTTGCAAGCAACTGGGTATTCATTTACAAAAGTAATTAATGTTATGCACATTAAGTGTTTGATGAAATGCCATTTTCATTTTTTCTTGAAGCCACCTTTATTATTATATCTGCTAATTTTTTTATAAATATAGGTTTAGATTACGGTTGTAACAATTATTATTCCACATTTAACTCTGATATTTCATATACGAAGTGGTGATGGATGCTTAATGATGGAGAACTTTTCAGGTTTGTTTTCTTTTCACCATTGTTTTGCTTGATAACTATCAGTGTTTTAGTGTATTGATTTTTGGTACAAGTTAATTTGTAAGGGGGCGTTTGTTTATGCTTATTTGATTTGGGCTTATATTCATAAGCTAAGCTATTTTTACTCTTAGCTTATGAAATATAAATCAAAATAAAACAAGCTCATAATCCCACAAATAAGCTCTAACACACTATCATTATGGTCATGTTTGTCAGTTCTGTTGCTATTGAAGTTAATTTGAGTTTTTTTTTTCAAACTGATATTTTGTTTTCTGTTCTTTTTTATATGATTGTGGTTACCGTCATTATGCTGGTCTTTGTGATTCTGGTTTTTAGTCTATGGTTGGTTGACAAGTTTGACTCGGTTTTGAAGTTTTATGTAGTGTGTCTAAAGGTTGGTTTGGGTCTAATAATTCTGCATCAGTGTTTCACACCTCAAGGTTATTTATGTTTGTGTGAAATTTCTCCACTTATTAAGTTCATGATAACACCCGATATCTTATTTAAATCGAAGTGTTTTCATACATGCATTCTGAAAGTTTGTGTAGACACTATATATTTGGCTGAAACTTGACTAAGAACTTTTCCTTTTGGTCTTTTAACACTATTATTTGCTACTGTTCATATTACTAACGAAATAGTAACATTTTCATTTGGTCTTCTCATGAGGCTCTTAATGGGACGCTCACAATCATTCTGCAAAACAAGTTAAAATATAAAATATGTTTTATCTTACTTCATCAATCTACACTCCTCTAAGTCCTAACCGGAGATCATTTGTCATTGCGGCCATAAATGTTTTTAGGTTATTTGGGTTCGGATTTCTAATTTGCGGTCTGTTTTAAATGTTTTTTTGTTTTTACGTTTCAAATATTTGCAAGAGGAGGATGTAAAATATGTCTGTTTTGAGAGACTTTGTGCGAAAATATATTGAGAAGGCAATTAGTTTGTGATGTAAGTTGAATGTGAATTATAAGTTTTGATGTCAAATTAACTAAGCATGTGTTTAGGATTGCTTATTGAAATGCATTATTTTGGTAATAGATATCATGAAGCACCCTTTGAGCAAACATAATGGCGCCGATCTGCATCACACATTGACAAGGTTAGTAAGCTATGACTTTTTTAGTGAGCTATGACAAATGCATTATTTTGGTAATAGATTATGATATTTTTTTCTTTTTGTTCGAGCCCTACATAGAAACTGGGAACCAACTATTTATTACATTTCAAAAAACTTCTTTAACATATTGCTACGACTTAATAATCGCACTTGATAGTTCGTATGTTACTTAATGAATGATATAAGACTGAACCGTGCATTAGTCAAAGTTCAAATTCTCCTCTCTTTAGATCAAACTCAATTAAGAAGTAAGAGAGAATCGGACTTTCAACGGTATTTAGAACTGATCCTAAACACTTGGAAACCACATTACAAAGTAACTTTATATATTTACTTTTGTGATACATTATTTTCTAAACTTAGATGAAACAGTCCGAAGTATGAACATACAAGGTGTTTGCTAGAATCTTGGATTACCTTTAGCTGGTGGTCAAAAGTTAGTTTGTTAAGGGCATGATTGTTTTTTTTTTTTTGAAATAGAGTTATAGGAGGGGTTCTTAAAAACAAGTTTATAACACGGGTGTTTACTAAAAAGTGTTCTATGGTTAGTTGTTGCATGTTTAGCAATCAATAGGAAACTCTAGAATTTGTTGTAACTTACCACCTTATAGTTGCATGTCAGCTCGCTAATTCCATTTGTATACGGGATGGTTGCCGATATTTGGCATTGCCTCAAGTGAAACGAGTGTCCTTTTGATCATGTGTTGTTGAACTTATCGAAAAAACGATGATGGACACAATACATGGCTGTTTTTTTGGCCACTGTTTATATATCTTTTGTAATTGTAATAGCTGTTTATTTCAGATGAAGATGAATTACAAAGAGGCAAATAAAAAATTAGGTGATTGATGCCTAGTAACCTTGAGCAGACAGGTGTGTCCGTTGAAAATGAAAATGTTGGTTGATGTGATATTAAACTTAGGGATATTTACTTTGAATGGTGAAGTAATTGAAGACCATGCCTATGATGGACCAAGTGAATTTGTAGACAAAAAGATTACCAAAGAGGTGGATTAAAGTGCTGCTGTTTACTGTATTCTTTTTAAGTCTTCTCAAGTTGATTTTATAAAGGTAACTTTAGGAGAAATAGATCTGCAAATATGGCTTCAAAACACCATGTTGTATAGAAGCCAATGTACTTTTGACTTTGGTACAGTTCATTAGCCAAGTTATCAAGCTTAATGCATTCTTATTCTTATTTATGTATAGTGCATTATAATCATAAGTTTATTGAGTTAAACTTTAGGCTTTCAAGCCCATTAGATTGTTGAGTACAACATATTGAAAAGGATTTGATAAGGGTTTGACACATGAAGTTCAAGTTCCTTTTAACGGATCAAATACATGTCAAACTATTTCTATAAATTACATGTCAAACTATTTCTATAAATTGTTTTCCGAACCGTAACATGATTAATAACTAAACGTGTAGTATTATTGTTTAGCCGCAAGTTTTAATCAAATAAAATTCTTTTAATTGACCATTTAAAATAAATAAATTAAGACCGCCCGTGTAATACACGGGTTTTAAACTAGTAGAAAATTAAAACACGGTAGAAAATTTAAAAACGATACATATGGAATTTAAAAACAACAATAAAAAAATTTAAAAACATAATAATTTAAGCATTGGTAGACAAATGTTCGATCAAATCTGCTCGAAGGTTATAATGTTCTTGCGAAGAGTTGATATGCCGCATAACTTGATGAATGTGTTTTTGGGTTTGAAACACATCGTCCGGTTGAATTTCTTCTTCTAGGAACCATTTAGGAGATATTGCATATCTTTTGAACTTTCGAGTCATATTATGTAATATGATGCATGTGTACATCATATTCAGGAGTATTTCTTTTTGAAAAGCACGTGCAAGATTGACTAATATTGTAAAACCTGCATGCTTTTACCATGAATAGTACCCTTAAGATCGTACATACTAGATTAAAACTTCCCTTTTATAGTATGATTACGTTCACGTATAATAATTTTAAGTATTATGTACGTGTTAGAACACGATAAGTATTTATTACGTATAACCACACAATAATTATTCAAACAATAATTAATCACGAACATGCGATCATGAAATCATGAACGTAAATTAATCACGAGCTAATATTAATTACGCATATATATTTATTACGAACACGAATAAATATATTAAGTCATGGTTAATAATTAACGAGAACACATAAAACACGAACACGATAAAACATGAACGAACACTAAAATAATTAGACTCGGAAAAAGGTACGGGTTACCCTAAATGGGGCCCCCTACCCGCGGCTACACCAAGAGGATGGGCCAAGCCCATCTAATTTCTACTAACAAGGGGTTAAGGTAAAATCTTTTAGTCATTTTTCACATTACAGGAAAAATAACAAAAACCCTAATCTTGTTCTTCTTGCTCCTCTTGGCCGCCGACTATATATCATCAAAATGGGGTGTTCGGTTGATTTTTTATCTTGAATTTTGTGCAAGCATTCGTGTTTGTTCATCCTCGTTTGATCCACGCATTCGGTATAACCTTTTTAATCCTTTTCTTTTATGTTTTGATTTAATAAATTACATAAGATCATGATGTTTTAAAAAACTAAATAAAAACATTTATTAAACATGTCTATGATTATGGGGTAAATCAAAATAAAGGTTTTTAGCGGTGTTTGTTCTAGCCGACGCGTAAACCGAACCCCCAAGGGGTCTCGGTTTGGCTTATGAACCACCACCGAGACCTCATGGTCTCGGTATGGTGGTGTGGGTCCTACGGCAGCAGCAAACAGGGGGGAACCCCGACTTGGTTCGGGGTATGGTGTTGATTACGGGTCCGGTTCATGGTTTCTAGTCACGGTCCGGTTCATTGTTTATGTTAAGGGTTATGATTTTAATAATTATATGTTAAAAAATTAAATTAATAAAGCATGACATAATTAATTTAATAAACATGACTTAGGTTATAATTTAATTATTAGATCATGAATTTTTAACCTAAGTATTTATATTTTCTAGACTTTATAATTAAATAATTATTAAAACCATGACTATAATTAATTAATTAACATGACTTAGGTTATATTATTAATAATTAATAATACATGTTTTAACCTAAGTATTTAACTTTATTTAATTAAAAACATGATATATTTAATTAAATACTTTTAACCTATAGTTTATTTAAATTACATGTAATAATTAATAAACTATCCCTTATATCAATATGACTTAGAATAATAATCAGAAAACACTTAAGCTTATATAATTAGCTTATTTAACCAGCTTATATCTATTTAAGGAAACTTTCTATTTTTAGAAACTTATTTAATTAAGGCAGCTAATCTATTTATGGAAACTTTCTAATTTTAGAAACTCATCTATTTTAAGCAGTAATTCTATTTTTGGAAACTTTCTATTTTTGGAAACTTCTATTTTTGGAAACTTTCTATTTTTGGTAACTTTCTATTTTTGGAAACTTTCTATTTTAGGAAACCTGCTATTTTTAGAAAGTAACTTATTATTACACAGTAAGCATAATAATACATGAAATACAAGTAATATCTATTTTAGGAAACCTGCTATTTTTATAAAGTAACTTATTATTACACAGTAAGCATAATAATACATGAAATACAAGTAATACTTAATCAGAATAGACAGAATATAAGATAAACACAGTTTAAAGCTTAAAACAGTAAAACATGACATGAACGTATAAAATAAGCTAAGACATGACATAAAACCAGTTACGTATTTAGTAACCAGATACTTATACATGTATGTATTTATGTAGCATTAGTGATACAGAAGTAGGACTCTCTTCCGTTCGTCTTCTTCGTTCACTAGACATAAGGTACGGATTCCCGTCCTTTCAGTATGGACATTCTTTCCTTATTTGGATTTCCCCGTATGAAGCCAACTGTTTTCCCGTAGTATAAGTTTATATGTTTCATTTGCTTATGTTTAATTTAGAATACCTATAGCCATATACATGCATGACCAGTTTCACCTAGTTATGGAGGTACCATAACCATAACACTAGAGGCACTGGTGTTATGACTTCCCCACGGCGGAGTGATTGCTCGTGGCATCCCTTCAGCTTTTGGCCATATTATTATATTTATCATGTGGGACGTATGGGTGCATCCTAGTTACATGATTTTCAGCAGATTACTCAGTGTGAATGTGGTGTGTGCCTTGCATCCTTCACAAGGAGCTGATCCCTCCTACCCAAACCAGTATATTAAATTAGAGGCATCCCCTCTAATTTGCATGATGAGGTCACGCTCCAAGTATTCATGCACGGTGGATTTTCATGACCTATATTGGCTAATGGTAGAATATGTTAAACAATTTTTATAAGATAAACATAAGGCTTTTCAAACTATAAAACCAGTTTTACCAAGACTTAACCGGGTTATTCGGGACTTAGTTTCTTCCGTTGTTATATGCGTATATGCTCATATTGTTCATGCTTTATTGTACATCCGTGCACTGAGCGTATTGCTCAGCCATTTTCCTTTTCTATGTTCCCAAAACGGCAGGTACTCAGGGGCGCTCGTAGACTTTAAGCGTACGTGCATATGGACTGGAAGCTTTCTAGCCTTTCTTTACTTTATGCATTATCTTTACTTTGATACTCTTTCCATGGACATTGTTTAGTCCTTTCAATTACAGTACTTATGTTTGTGTGTGATGAGCTTTACTTTTGGACTGCCGATGTTTGATTCCGGTACTTTCCTTTTATGGTCATGTAAAGTTTTAGACATTTATCCTTGTATGCTTTGATGACATGCCATAATTACGCGTGACATTTCATTATCAAAATAGGGTGTTACAGTTATGGTATCAGAGCCAAGGCTTCGACCTGTAGGCTCTCAAAATATGACCTGTGATTAGTGGGTAGTCACTATGGTCTTCTTAGAACTGACAGTCGTTTTCATGCATTCATCATTTTTATGCATACATATATATGTCATTGTCGCAGGTTTATGACTAAGTAATGGTTGGTACAGGACTGGCCCTATTTAGTCGCATGTGTTTTATCAAAACTTTTAAATTTGGGACCGACCCATAGGCGTCCCCTCGCCATGTCTTTTATTTTGGGTGAACTGACCATAGGCGTTCACTCTCGAGCGTACAAAAGTTTTCATAAAACTCCATCATGCATTCATACAAAAAAAAATTCTTGCATAAAATTTTTCTCTTGATTTATTGGTATAAATTTTTTTCATGTATATATATTTTATGTTTTGATCTGTTTAATCATATGTTTTATGTTATACTGTCAGATGGTTCTCACATGCGAGCAGTAACAACTCAATGCAGCAATCCAAGCTGCAATGCAAGCTTTGCTTCCTCAACTGAGGAATGACATCAGGGCTGAGGTTCAAGCTGCCAACAATCAGCAGCATAACCAAGCACCTCATCCTCCTCCTCCAGTAACATTGGCAATATGGCTGGAGAGATTCAACAAGCTCCATCCTCGAGCTTCCGAGAAAACAGATAGCCCCAGCGACGCTGAAAGCTGGTTGGCTCACATCGAGAAGATTTTCAATGCTATGAGTTGTGACCCCGTGTTCAAGGCGAGGTTGGCATACTACCGGTTCGAAGGCGATGTGTTAAATTGGTGGTTAGCATTGAAGCAGTCTGAGGGAGGTGACGATTGGGTGACTGGTTTGACATGGGCTCAGTTCAAAGATAGGGTGATGGAACAGTTCTTTCCCAAGGCTGAGCAAGACAAGATCAAGAGGGAGTACCATGGGATCCGACAGAGAGCTGGGGAGAATAGCAATGAGTTTATGCAGCGCTTTCTTCGCTTAGCTGGTTTCGTTGGTGCAGCAGCAGGTACTCCGGAAGAGTAGGCACATCACTTTAGGTAGGCTCTTTGCACATCGGTCGCAAACAATCTGGTGTGTGCTACGTTCAACACTGTAGCACAAGTGGCCGATGCGGCACGTAAGCTGGAGATGCTGCATGAGAGAGATGAGTTCGGGGAAGCTGAGAAACCCGACAAGAGGTAAACATTCGTATTCAAGCGGTGACCAATCCATATTCTTTCTATATATGTCAATTATTCATCTCTTTAAACTGTATCTTCCAGGCAGAAAACTGGGGACCGGTCTCAGCCGGCTACTCAACAGCAGCCTCATCAGCCCAAAGGAAACGGTCAGACTAATGACCGTTCTGCTATGGATAGGCGTGGCGGTAATGATAATTACCGTAACAACGCTGGACACTCCAACGGCAGCAGGTCCTAATACTTACGCATTTTCTTATGATTTCATGTTATAACTCATAATTCTGACACTTTATCAAATCTTCCACCAGGAACCATGGAAACGGTAGGGACCAGAACTAGAGAGGTTCACAGCCTAGCCGTCCAGCTATCACTGGTATTCAATCTTACGATTATTCGCATTGTCCTTTGTACCCTATTATCATGTCTCATGTAAAAGGTTTTATCAGGTCCTCAGCCAGCCAGAGCACCTGTTGGAGGATATACTCATCCTCTTTGCTCTACTTGCCACCGTAGGCACCCAGGGCCATGTCTTCGTAACACCGACGGATGCTTCAAGTGTGGTCTTCCTGGCCATATCATGAAGGATTGTCGTAAGGGCGAGATGGAGGGCACATCCGGACATGCTGATACCAAGCCACCTCCTACCACTGGACATGTCTATACGACATCTCAAGACCAGGCCAACAAGTCTACGGGTACCATCACTGGAATCTTGTATATGTATGGTCAGGCTGCGTGTGTTCTATTTGATATGGGTGCTACTCACTCAGTCATTTCTACTGCCTATGCTAAGAACATTAGGATGCTTCCCATGCCACTAGATAATAGACTTACTATTTCCACGCCTTTGAGGGACTCTGTATTAATCACCCATGTATACAAGAGTCTTCCCCTAGAATTTGACGATAAGGTTCGTCCTGTTGACGCACTTCCGCTGGACATGAATGACTTTGACATGATTTTGGGCATGGATTGGCTATCCAAGCATCATGCTACCATAAACTGCCATTCAAATCGAGTTATCTTCGGTGATGTTAATGCACCAGAGTACATTCACAACGGGTTTATACCCAGAAGGTCTGTACAAATTATATCTACCCTGCCAGCGCGTGCACTACTATCACATGGCTGCGAGGGTTTTATAGCTACGGTTCACGACATGGATGTTGAATCTCCATCAATTCAGGATCAACCAATAGTGTCGGAATTCCAAGATGTATTTCCAGAAGAACTTCCGGGCATACCACCTGCACGAGAAGTGGAATTCAATATCGAGCTTATTCTAGGAGCTGAACCGATCTCCAAAGCTCCTTATCGCATGGCTCCTATTGAGTTAAAGGAGCTGAAGGATCAACTGCAAGAACTTATAGAACGAGGTTTCATTCGACCGAGCGCATCTCCATGGGGCGCACCGGTCTTATTTGTTAAGAAGAAGGACGGCAGTATGCGTCTTTGCATAGACTATCGCGAGCTCAACAAGATTACTATCCGGAATAGGTATCCATTGCCGCGAATAGACGATCTGTTTGACCAACTCCAAGGGGCCAAACACTTCTCCAAGATTGATCTTAGGTTAGGCTATCATCAGCTACGGGTTAAGGAGCAGGATATCGCCAAGATTGCTTTTCATACCCGCTATGGCCACTACGAATTTGTAGTCATGCCATTCGGCCTGACCAATGCTCCAGCAGTGTTCATGGATTTGATGAACAGAGTTTTCCATGAATTTATGGACAAGTTCGTCATTGTCTTCATCGATGACATCCTGATTTTCTCAAAGTCCAAGGAGGAACACAAAGACCATCTTCGTACAGTACTACAGATTCTTCGCCAGAAGCAGCTGTATGCTAAATTCTCCAAATGTGAGTTCTGGTTAGACAAGGTGGCATTCTTAGGTCACATTATATCAGCAGAAGGAATCACTATGGATCCAGCGAAGGTTGAGGCCATTACTAAGTGGCCGAGGCCGACATCAGCAACGGAAGTCCGCAGTTTCTTAGGCTTAGCTGGCTATTACCGTAGGTTCGTGGAGAACTTTTCCCGCTTAGCACTACCATTGACCAATCTGATGCGGAAAGGGGAGAAATTCTTCTGGACTGAAGAACGAGAGAAGAGCTTTGAAGACCTAAAGAAGAAGCTAGTATCTGCACCTATTCTTACTCTCCCATCTAGTATGGGTGGATTTCAAATCTACAGTGATGCATCGGGGAAGGGACTTGGCTGTGTTCTCATACAACATGGGAAAGTGATCGCGTACGCTTCACGGCAGCTTAAGCCTTATGAAGAAAATTACCCTACGCATGACTTGGAACTTGCTGCAGTCGTGTTTGCATTAAAGATATGGAGGCACTACTTATATGGAGAATCATGTGACATTTTCACGGACTACAAGAGCTTGAAGTATATCTTCACTCAACGTGAATTGAACATGAGGCAGAGGAGATGGTTAGAGTTGTTGAAGGATTATGACAATAATCTACAGTATCATCCCGGAAAGGCAAATGTAGTAGCAGATGATCTTAGTAGGAAGTCCGGAATGATCTATGGCATTAAAATTGAGGAGGAAATCATAAGAGACTAGGAGCGACTAGACATCGAGATCATGGTACGTGGACAGCATGGTTACTGGGCTAATCTTAGAGTAGAACCCGAGTTACTCTCTAAGATCAAGGAAGCTCAGAAAGATGATGGAGAAATCTGGGCGATAGTTCAGAATTTGGAGAAACAGACGGAATTCAGAGTAAATGCAGATGGTATCGTATGGCAGGGCACGAGACTTTGTATTCCTGATGATCAAGAACTCCGGGAAGCCTTGTTAGCTGAAGCTCATAGCTCCCCATTCTCTATACATCCTGGTTCGACTAAGATGTACCATGACATCAAGCAGTACTTTTGGTGGAGTGATATGAAACAGGATGTGGCCACTTACGTCTCCAAATGTCTTACCTGCCAGCAGGTTAAGATCGAGCATCAACGATCTGGCGGTCTCCTTCAACCGTTAGACATTCCAAAGTGTAAGTGGGACAAAATCACCATGGATTTTGTTACTGGTCTTCCGCCTACCAAGAGGAAACACGATGCAATTTGGGTTATCGTAGATCGACTTACCAAATCAGCTCATTTCTTACCGATCCGCAAGGAAGATCCGGTAAGTAAACTCGCTGATACATATAGAAGAGAGATCATGAGACTCCACGGTGCTCCATCCAGCATCGTCTCAGACAGAGATCCTAGTTTCACTTCGCGATTTTGGAAGAGTCTACAGAAGGCTTGGGGTACAAAACTTAAGCTTAGCACGGCTTTTCATCCTCAAACAGACGGACAGTCGGAGCGAACGATTCAAACATTGGAAGACATGCTGAGGTCATGTGCATTGGAATGGACGGGTGATTGGGACGATTACATCTGTTTGGTGGAGTTTGCATACAACAATAGTTGGCACGCAAGTATCAAGTGTGCTCCTTTCGAGATGTTGTATGGTAGAAAGTGTCGCGCCCCAATCTGCTGGGATCAGGTTGGCGAGCGAACACTTGAAGGACCAGAAATCATAGAGATGACCAATGAAAGGATCACAGTAGCTAAGATGAAACTTCAGGAAGCACGGTAACGTCAGAAGAGTTACGCCGATAAGCATCGTAGGGACATACATTTTAACGTAGTAGATCACGTCTTTCTTAAGGTTTCGCCGGCACGTGGTGTTAGACGCTTCGGGATTAAAGGTAAGCTCAGTCCTCGTTTCATCGGACTATTTGATATCATTGAACGAGTCGGTGAAGTATCTTACCGGTTAGCATTACCTCCGCAGCTTTCGCATGTACACAATGTGTTTCATGTGTCCTTACTCAGAGGGTACCAGTATCATCCCCTTCACATGGTTCAGTATCCACTGGAACAGATACGTGAAGATCTCACTTTCATAGAAGAACCCGAATGAGTTCTTGACAGACAAGAACGAGTCATGAGAAGGAAGACGATTCCATTCGTCAATATCCTTTAGAGGGATCATACCGAGCGGGAAGCCACTTGGGAAACAGAGGAGTCTATCCGGGCTTCTTACCCTCATTTCATATTTTGAATTCGGGTATGTTCTTCTTTTCCAGTTTACTTTATCTATAATTCGGGGACGAATTATTCTTTTTAGGGGGAAGAGTTGTAAAACCCGCATGCTTTTACCATGAATAGTACCCTTAAGATCGTACGTACTAGATTAAAACTTTCCTTTTATAGTATGATTACGTTCACGTATAAGAATTTTAAGTATTACGTACGTGTTAGAACACGATAAGTATTTATTACGTATGAACACACAATAATTATTCAAACTATAATTAATCACGAACATGCGATCATGAAATCATGAACGTAAATTAATCACGAGCTAATATTAATTACGTATATATATTTATTACGAACACGAATAAATATATTAAGTCACGGTTAATAATTAACGAGAACACATAAAACACGAACACGATAAAACACAAACGAACACTAAAATAATTAGACTCAGAAAAGGTACGGGTTACCCCAAGTGGGGCCCCCTACCCGCGGCTACACCAAGAGGATGGGCTAAGCCCATCTAATTTCTACTAACAAGGGGTTAAGGTAAAATCTTTTAGTCATTTTTCACATTACAGGAAAAATAACAAAAACCCTAATCTTGTTCTTCTTGCTCCTCTTGGCCGCCGGCTATATATCATCAAAAGGGGGTGTTTGGTTGATTTTTGATCTTGACTTTTGTGCAAGCATTCGTGTGTGTTCATCCTCGTTCGATCCACGCATTCAGTATAACCTTTTTAATCCTTTTCTTTTATGTTTTGAGTTAATAAATTACATAAGATCATGATGTTTTAAAAAACTAATTAAAAACATTTATTAAACATGTCTATGATTATGGGGTAAATAAAAATAAAGGTTTTTAGGGGTGTTTGTTCTAGCCGACGCCTAAATCGAACCCCCAAGGGGTCTCGGTTTGGCTTATGAACCACCACCGAGACCTCATGGTCTCGGTATGGTGGTGTGGGTCCCACGGCAGCAGCAAACAGGGGGGAACCCCGACTTGGTTTGGGGTATGGTGTTGATTACGGGTCCGGTTCATGGTTTCTAGTCACGGTCCGGTTCATTGTTTATGTTAAGGGTTATGATTTTAATAATTATATGTTAAAAAAATTAAATTAATAAAGCATGACATAATTAATTTAATAAACATGACTTAGGTTATAATTTAATTATTAGATCATGAATTTTTAACCTAAGTAATTATATTTTCTAGACTTTATAATTAATTAATTATTAAAACCATGACTATAATTAATTAATTAACATGACTTAGGTTATATTATTAATAATTAATATTACATGTTTTAACCTAAGTATTTAACTTTATTTAATTAAAAACATGATATATTTAATTAAATACTTTTAACCTATAGTTTATTTAAATTACATGTAATAATTAATAAACTATACCTTATATCAATATGACTTAGAATAATAATCAGAAAACACTTAAGCTTATATAATTAGCTTATTTAACCAGCTTATATCTATTTATGGAAACTTTCTATTTTTAGAAACTTATTTAATTAAGGCAGCTAATTTATTTATGGAAACTTTCTATTTTTAGAAACTTATCTATTTTAAGCAGTAATTCTATTTTTGGAAACTTTCTATTTTTGGAAACTTTCTATTTTTGGAAACTTTCTATTTTTGGTAACTTCCTATTTTTGGAAACTTCCTATTTTAAGAAACCTGGTATTTTTAGAAAGTTACTTATTATTACACAGTAAGCATAATAATACATGAAATACAAGTAATAGTTAATCAGAACAGACAGAATATAAGATAAACACAGTTTAAAGCTTAAAACAGTAAAACATGACATGAACGTATAAAATAAGCTAAGACATGTCATAAAACCAGTTACATATTTAGTAACCAGATACATATACACGTATGTATTTATGTAGCATTAGTGATACCGAAGTAGGACTCTCTTCCGTTCGTCTTCTTCGTTCACTGGACATAAGGTACGGATTCCCGTCCTTTCAGTATGGACATTCTTTCCTTATTTGGATTTCCCTGTATGCAGCCAACTCTTTTCCCGTAGTATAAGTTTATATGTTTGATTTGCTTATGTTTAATTTAGAATACCTATAGCCATATACTTGCATGACCAGTTTCACCTAGTTATGGAGGTACCATAACCATAACACTAGAGGCACTGGTGTTATGACTTCCCCACGACGGAGTGATTGCTCGTGGCGTCCCTTCAGCTTTTGGCCATATTATTATATTTATCATATGGGGCGTATGGGTGCATCCTAGTTACATGTTTTTCAGCAGATTACTTAGTGTGAATGTGGTGTGTGCCTTGCATCCTTCACAAGGAGCTGATCCCTCCTACCTAAAGCAGTATATTAAATTAGAGGTAGCCCCTCTAATTTGCATGATGAGGTCACCCCTCCAAGTATTCATGCACGGTGGATTTTCATGACCTATATTGGCTAATGGTAGAATATGTTAAACAGTTTTTATAAGATAAACATAAGGCTTTTCAAACTATAAAACCAGTTTTACCAAGACTTAACCGGGTTATTCAGGACTTAGTTTCTTCCGCTGTTATATGCTTATATGCTCATATTGTTCATGCTTTATTGTACATTCGTGCACTGAGCGTATTGCTCAGCCGTTTTCCTTTTCTATGTTCCCAAAACGGCAGGTACTCAGGGGCGCTCGTAGACTTTAAGCGTACGTGCATATGGACTGGAAGCTTTCTAGCCTTTCTTTACTTTATGCATTATCTTTACTTTGATACTCTTTCCATGGACATTGTTTAGTCCTTTCAATTACATTACTTATATTTGTGTGTGATGAGCTTTACTTTTGGACTACCGATGTTTGATTCCGGTATTTTCCTTTTATGGTCATGTAATGTTTTAGACATTTATCCTTGTATGCTTTGATGACACGCCATAATTACGCGTGATATTCCATTATCAAAATGGGGTGTTACAAATATAGCCCATTGTTTCTTTAAAACACCAATAGCTCTTTCCACATCTTTTCTTGCGGATTCTTGTTTTTGCTTATATAAAATCCAATTGTGGTCATCGTTTGATGGTTCGGGAATTGTTTTAACAAGTGGTGTCAATTTCGGATATATCCCATCAACAAGATAGTATCCCCATGGATAGTGTACACCGTAAGCCACAAACTCCACCTCTGGTGCTCGTCCGGTTTTCAAGTCGTTAAATAAAGAGGACTGATATAAAACGTTGATGTCGTTGTTCGACCAGAAACACCAAAAAATGCATGTCATATCCATAAGTCCTCCGACGCCACAACTTCAAGTAAAATGAATGGATTTGATCCATGATCTCGTCTAACATATTGCCCTTTATAGGCAGTTGGACAACTGAACCACTCCCAGTCTGTACAATCAAGACTTCCTATCATCCCTGAAAACCCATGCTTTGCTTCATGATGCGCATAAAGTTTCTCAACATCAGTACGTGGGTTTCCTCATATACTCAGGCCCGAATATTTCCATAACAGCACTACAGAAATGATCAAGTGATTCTCGAGAAGTTCTTGGGCTCATTTGCATATAGTCATCTAGAAAACCAGGAACGACGTCGTATGCCAATTGACGAATTGTCGATGTACACTTTATCAATGTCGAAATACCTTCTTTTCTGGTAGAATCAACATAATTACGAAAGTATGCAGAATGGTGAGTCACTTCACTAACTATCCAGTTGAAAAGGGGGCGACCCATTCGAAAAACCTTCCTGAACTCTCTCTCTCTCTCATTGTATCGTGGTGTCGCTGAAAAAAAAGACGCAACTAACCGATCATGAGCACCTATTCAGCCTCTAGTTATGACGTTTCTTTGTAATCGATTAGCAGTGCGTTTTCTCTTAATAAACTCTAACGCTTTTCTAATAATACTCCACTTGCGTTTCGCTGCGACTTCTGATTTTTCAGTAGCAAAAAATAACTCGTATTCGTCGATATTTCCCATTTTTTTAGTGATTTAGGGAAAATGTGTATGAATTGTGTATGAAATGTGAATGCGTGTTTGAAAAATATGAGTTTTGATAGGTATTTATAAGTAAAAAAGGGTACTGAATTTTTTTTTTTAATATTAGAATACGGTTAAAAAACATGTAGGGCCTACAAGTTAAAACTCACGCTGGGTGAGTGTGGTATAATTTTTTCTCTGTTACGACTAAGTCGCGCGCGACTTGTGAGCAGTAGGGGTGAACACTCGCGCGCGAGTTAGGGCACTCGCGAGTGGCTTGCATGCCGCTCCCTTAGCCTAATAACATTACAAATGCACATAACAACAAAAATTTTATTAAACAAATTCTAAATCATGCACTTAAAACTGATTAAAACATTACGTGTATAATAACAATTTAAAAAACACAATTATTTAGTCACCTAAGACGTGAATGTATGAATTCCAAACAAACAATATTAGTAGGAAAAAAGACATACTAAGCTAACGATGTGGTGGGTACTTGTTTAGACATAGTAGCTGATCGTTGAAGTAGTAGTATAAATAAGACTATGGTCTATGAGGATTAATCTTTCTCTAGGGTAATAATGAAGAATGTTCAAGTTGTATGTTACTAGAGATGAATATTTTTACGTTTTATAAAAGCAAAGTAATTCTCGAGTTTAAAGGGGAGGTCTTTTTCATCTATACTAAACTACTTTTAATCATATAGAAAAGTAAATTGACGGTGGACTCGTAGGGGTAAAACACCTATTTGATTTCTCTAACTTATTGTCTTGCCACCCTCGTTAGCGTAATGTGAAGTATATTCCTAATTTCGCAACGAGTTGGTCAAGTTCGCTTTCTACGTGAAAAACTACATGACGCGCCCTCTCAATAGTAAATTTAAGCGCTTATGCTAATGTAATACAGTACCTTATGACTAGTTTTCTAACGCTAACATACACTCCACTAACAAAAAGCAATAATATTAAAAATCAAAACTATATTTCATGCAATAATAAACAAACACAATCAAATTTTTCCTAACATATCAGTAGGAAGAAAAACACAACTAATCTACAATACAGACATATTAAAACGATTAATGAATAGACCATGTAACTTCAACAATAAATCATGTGACTATGCAAGTACATAAGGGTTAAGGAACTCTAAAATTCGTCTACTATCAGTAAATCATCTAAATCGTCTACTATCGTTGCAAACCTGGTTAAAAGTGATGTATTTATTAAATGTTTTATTATGCTTTCAAAAGATTAAGAATATAAGGCAATGATGACACTATCTCTCCTTTTTGTTCATGGTATTTTTTATATATTCCTTTGCTTAAAAAATTGTTTAATAACAAGTATCATATTAATATTCCATCGAAAAAAACATGCATTTTAATAAAAATAACACTTTTCATATTTTTTACAAAATAATAATTTTACTTTTAAACAATTAATTTACAATTTTTTTATTATTTATAATTATACTTTCTAGTAAAAGTAATATTGCAAACTTAATTTATATTTTTTATTTATTTTTGAAAGTAAAATATTAATTTAAAATGTTCTAAAATAATAAATTGAAATATAATATCTCTTAAATCATTAATCGTTATACAAAAATAACATGTGACAGATAATACGTGAATATTTGTATTACTTATTAAAAATAGAATAAGAGTTCATTTTGTCAACAAATAGGTTCTTTCTTTTAGTTATATCGTGGACTCGCATTTACCGTTTAAAAGTAATACTATAATACTTTTCCATCTTACAAATAATGCTTATAAACAAAAGATTTTAAAAATTATGAAATATACAATTAAGGTTGGTTTTGATTATAAAGTGTCATTTATATCTTTGTAGTTAGATTTAAGTTCATTTAAAAACTAAATTGTATTTGGATATCAAGGATTAATTTCTACTTTCTATATCTATTTTAATCCAATTGATAATATCAAACAAAAATACATTTTCAACTTCTTTTTTTTAAAATTAATATCTCTTAAACCATTAATCGTTATTCAAAAATAACATACTGTTAGGAAGAGCATTTAATTATCTTTCTATAAATATTTTATATGATATACTTTCGACAGATTTTTTCCCCATTTTTTTCATGTTTTCGAAAATTATCATATATTATACGAATATCATATATGATGTAACACCAGAATCATATATGATATAACTTATCATATATAATAAAAATCAATATCGTATATTATTTAACACTGTTATCATATATGATGAAACAGTATTATCATATATTATAAATCACGTAAATTTTAACAAGAAGGAAAAAAAATTTCTTTGAAAGTATATATCATAATGCATATTAGTAGAAAGATAATTAAAAAAAAATTCTTCTTCGTGATGGTATAATTATTTTCGTTTAACACTTAACGGTTTATAAAATATTTAAATTATAAAAAATATATAAAAAAAATTAAATATATTTAATCTCATTTATTAGATTAAAATGATATGAATGATTAGTCGGATTAGATAGTCCCTTCATATCTAAAAAATATATATTTTTTTAATCCAAAATAACTACTTGACACATATTAATGCCACATATTTATGATTAAACTATCTCATCTTATTCAACATAAAGCAACCTCGTGTTAAATTAGGGTACTACTAATACTTCTTTTATTCACCAAAAAGGTAGAAAAAATACTTTTGCTTTTTTTCCCCTTATGTTTTCAGTTTAATGCAGTTTTTTTATTAGTTTATGTTTCGTATTTTTGTCAGTTTAATACTTTTAACATGTTAAACAATATATTTTTATTCTAAACTTTCAGTTTCATAATTTTATAACATAAACAAAATTATAAAAATAAATATAACTAATAGCTCGACCAGTTAAATTAAGATAATATGTAAAAGGGTAAAAAGCTATAAAATATCATCGTACTTATTAATTTGTGCTGACTTTAAACACTTACTAATTACTCTTGTGACTTTACCATTTTACTTTCAAATTTGTTCCGACTATACCAATTTAAAGGTAAAATGACTATATTACCCTTTTAAATGACCAAAATACCCTCCAATAATAGTTATCCATATCTGATTACTATCTTTTTCTTATCATTTCAATTATTTAGCTCATTTCATACATTTTCATTCAATTTAGTCATTTCATGATAACCAACTAACAATGCGTGTATGTCTTGTTGAAAAAAGCCGACGTGTGTACAAACGTAACCTGTGGACATGAAAAGTGTAAAATTAATGAAATTGGATTTAAGTTACTGTTTCATTGCGAGTGTGATGCTGGTAGGGGCGGAGCCACGTGTGTGGTACCTGGTTCGTCAAAAGTAGCACCGGAAAAGACAAGTTAGAAGACGAAGTAAGACCAGAGAGGACATGTTAGAAACTCAGAATAGGATAATACAATGGAAGTGGGACTATTGAATGTGTGGTCAATATTAGTGTTAATTATTTATAATAATAAACCTAAATATAATATAATATCATATGAGTATTAAAACACTGTACTTCACTTGTTGCACTTATTCTTCTTTCCTTAATAACTATTTTATTCTTTTTTTTACATGCAAATATGCAAAATAATACAGTAACTTATTTAGAAAAAAGTTTGTTTAATTTATTTTTAGGCTATGTTTGGCAAGAGCTTTTTTAAAGCTTTTTTAGAGCTGTTAGCTTTTTTGTTAAAAAAATAATCTAATAGCTCTGTTTGGTACAACAATTTTTAAGAGTTGTTAGCTTTTTATTTTCACCAAGTAGCTCTTAAATAAAAAGCTGTCTGATACAGCTTTTTAAATTGTCAAGAGCTGTTAAAGCTGTAGATTACTGATATACCCTCCAACTATATTATAATTTATTTAAATATGTCCTTTTAAGTCATTTTACATTATAATTTTTACAGTTAACAGCTAATATACCAAACACTTCTATTAAAAATAGAGCTTTTTAGTAAACAGCTTACAACTAACAGCTTACAGTTAACAACTTTCAGTTAACAGCTTACAGCTTACATCTAATTTTACCAAACATAGCCTTAATATAGACAGAGTGTATTATGGGATGTTGAATGAGTCCATTTTCTTTTGCCACAACTATCATTAATTACCTCATGATGAATGCTTTAATAACTTAATATCAATATATTAATTTGCTTACAGTTTACAATTATTGTCATATTGCTAAATAACAATTATGTGATGTCTTTGATTCATCTGTCATGTTGTTATGTTACTTAAGGTACGGGATTCACAAGCATTTGGTTCACTAAGGAGCGTAACTAAAATTTTATTTTCCTATATAATCAGTTTAGTATACCAAAACTGATTCAAATTATCTATGCTAAAAGTGTTGATATCTGGGTGATCTTTACATACACAATAATACTAAAATATCATGATTTGAGTGCAATCAAGAAAACCTGCATTTTTGTAGTGCTTCAGTCTAAAATGGAGGAGGAGTTAGAAGCAAGTGGCAATACATGTAATTATGTTAAAGAATACAAGGGAAATATAGTCATTTTACGTTTAAATTGGTATAATCGGAACAAATTTGAAAGTATACTGGTAAAGTTACGAGATTAATTAGTAAGTGTTTAAAGTCGGCACAAATTAATAAGTAAAATGATATTTTATAGTTTTTACCCTATGTAAAAATATTTGTGACAGGAATCGAATTTAGGCCATTAATGAAACACGTCAACCAACATACTACCACTCCAACATTCGTGATAAATGTCGGAATACTTCAAAACAACTAGTTATGTCGACCTAAATAAACAATCTTTTTAATTCTACACAAATCGCCGATCCTGATTGTTATGTCAACCACACGTAGGGTAGATACAAATTAATATATTTTTATATTTTTAAGTATTCACATTTGTAAAAATATTAAAATAATAAATTATAATTTTAGTTTTATATAATTTGAGCTAATGTTGCTATTATTGTAGTGTTTATAACTGATTGTAACAATTATTTTTTGTTGTAACTTGCAATTATAATGAGTTTAATTTGTGTCGAAAGTAATTGATTATTGATGCGGTTTTTTGTAAATAGGAAACCTCACTACTACAAAAAAGTCCATGGAGAGTGGTCCAAAAAGGAAAACTACTGTAATTAAGAAAAGAAAAACATAGATTAAAACTAATGATACACAAGTTGACAACAACCATACAAGATCTTTAATAAAGAAAAGAAATAGAAGCACACAACAATTAATGAATCAAAGCAAGTATATGTATCATATATTAACCTCTTTTACAAGTGTGATTTCAATTTGTATCTCCATGACCACCTAATTGTCATATATAAACTTAATAAAAAGTTATGGTGGTCAAAATTAGATTAAAAAGAGAGAAATAGATGATATGAAAAGTACCTATGGAGAAGTGAATCGAATTTTAATGGCGTTCATATGCAGTTTGAATGCGCTTCTTTGGCACGAATAAACTCCTCAAGTTCGTGTACATCTAACTGCTCATCCAACGGCACCCAATCATCTTCAAGCCGCACCTCGTCATCAACCTACATGGATACGTCGAAAACTTTTAACAGGAATTACAAGCATAATAAGCTCAAAGATATATATATGCTGACCATTCCAGATTATACTTATGAAACTTAAAGAACCGTGTCTCTATGTGAACTGCTTTTATTATTTATACAATTAAATAACACAATGTGATTCTCTTGTGGCTAGTCCGCATATAATATGTCGTATCTAAGAAGTGATTACAGCATCTTACTACAATACCCAAAAAAAGCATATAGATCATTACCTCATCTTTTGGCTTTCCTTCAGGTGAAGCATCTGGAATATGCTCAGCTAGTTGCGGAGGGTCCTCAAAAGGCCATTGCTCTGGAATATACTAACTCACGTGACCTCTATTACCCATGCCATTTTGAAAGCCATTTGCCTTATTATCCTTAAACAGTTTGACTCCTATCGAACGTGCAATAACCTATACTAAACCAGTTAATGACATGAAAAGTTTAACAAGTTTCACTACCAAAATACACCTGAATTACAAAAGTCAAGTAAACCAAACACTGGCTAACAGTAATAAACTAGAAATCTTAGTAAGCTATAGCTAAAAATCAATTAGAACAAGTCAAAACAGATTACGATCTTGGAGCATCCCAACGAGTAAAAACAAGTAAAAATTTCTAATTTCAGATTGAATAGAAAAGAGTGCGAGCAAAGGTTTCACTACCATTAGCTACAACAGTTCTATAAAAAAGATGCAGAAAATAAATAAAGCTTAACCGTTGAATCTGACGCCTCCGTTGTGGGTGTAGGTACAACAGTTCACTACACGGTGCTACTACTGCTCTGAACTGCAACCGACTCCAAAGAACTGCAAAACTCCACTAATCTAAACAAGTAACACTGCTCAAATTGTCCTCATACTATCATCAACAAAATCAAATAGAACCTTCCAATCCGAAACCTGCATAAACTCAGAATACACCTACAAAATCAAACCAAAACAAGAAAACAAATATATGCTATCTATATCAACATCTTAACAGAATTATCTCAAAGTAAACCAAATCGAAGGCTTTAAAACTCATGAACTCTAAAAGCAACGATAACAACTTCAAAACTCAGAAACTTGACTACCCTATCAAAACTGAAATCAACTTAACGGTTTTTTGAACTATAGTGAACTCTGAAAATCAAATCGATACCTAATCTATATTACCTGTATTCATCTAATCTTAACAAGTATAAGCTACAATGAGCTTATGGGACTATCAATTCTATACAGTTTATTTCCATCTGCTACGCAGGGTGACCAACTGCATTATTCATATTATTATAACCACCATGATCATAAATGGATGTATTCATTATATGATTCTCCCTAGGACTAACAACATGATGTGACTCGAGTGGCGGATCTAGAATTTCTGTCGAGGGTGTGTGCACTGTCTAATGAAATTCTTTATTATTGGGTTAATTAAGAATTTGTTTTTCCGGGATACTGGTTAGAGTGAAACTGGTTTCTTGCTATGCCTCATGAATTAATAATCATTAAATGATTAAGTGAATACACAATCTCTGCTGGTCTATTTGGCTATTAACATAAGTAAGATATAATGGGAACATTCTAAATTATAACACTAGTACTACACACAATCCTTAAACTCCTAGGTGCATACCAAATCATAAGTAGTAATAAATAAAAAACTCGGGATAGTTCTGATAAGATGATAAATGTACTGTAGAAGGCAATGGTTTTTTTTGTAACCTTTACATATTCATACGTGCAACTTTTTGTTTGTAAAATCCAGTACAATAGAAAGTAATGTCACATTTGGATTATTTGTTTTGAGGGCTTTATCGTAGGATTTTAAAGGGTACGCACCCTTCATTAACATGACTACATGAAGCTAGAAAATAATTTCTTTTACACGGAACCTTGGGTTACACAAAGATCCGCCCTTGTTGCGGCTAACGACCCATCTACGGTATTCGACCGATCAAGTATATTTCAAGTAAAATTAGCGTTATCACCTGAACATCTTCCAAATTTACAGTTTGCTCCAATTTCACTTCAACGTGCTTTAACTGTAGCCAATCTAATGTTTTCTTAGAAGCTTTCACTCCAAGAAATTCCAGAAGCCGGTAGCCTTTATGCACCAATATTATCTTTTTATCTGGATAATCTACTGCAATTTCTTCTGCCAGTTCTACTCCAGTGGGTCCACCTCCAACAGTCAGTATTGATTGTGCAGCTTTTATGTTACACCGAACCTCGGCCGATGTACACGTTGGTGGTGACAGGACAGCAGCGACGACGACCATAGCAGCCTTCAAATCTGGTGGTAGATTTGCATCTGAACGTTGGTGTGCACGTGGTTTTTATCACCTTGTGGTCGGGAGCGGAGCCAGAATTTCAAGTTAGAGGGGCTAGCTTATCCTTACAAAAATATGCAATTCCACTAAGTCCTTACCAACTGGATGCTAAAAAAGTTCCCCTGCTCTTCCTCCATCATGAATCAATTAGCAAACACATAAAGTGAACAACATACAAATATGAATAAGTAATCATCTAGTTGTTATATCGTTCATGTGATCATTAATATTATGCAATTACTGAATAAGCATACAAAACAATTAATAGTTACCAAGTGATCATTAATATTCTAAAAAAGCTCTTGCTCGATCCAGTTATTCAAATAATACAATTAGTAGTTAACAAATGATCAATAATACAAAAAAAACTCTCGTCCCAATTCAATTATTCAAATAAAAAACATCCAATACCTTATTAGACTACCATAAAAATTGGAATTTATGATCGGCAGTAGTATCTTTTTTTTTTCTTTTAAAACCATATCAATCCATGAGTTGGGGGAGGCCCGACACCCCCTAGCCACCCTATCCCCTCCGCCCCTGCATACAAGGGGAAATTGTTAAAACTGAATACAAAACGATCATATTGATAATGATTTGGTGATTTTGGTGAATGAATGGATGAACGATAGATTCAACAGTGGTGATGATTTACGATTTGGTTGTTTATCTTAAGGGATTCCGTGGTGAATGAATGGATGAACTGGAAGGAGAAAAAGATATAGGAGAGATTTGAATTGGTCAAAAATAAAAAGATGAGAGATCTGAAAGTGAATTTGATTTTGGGGGAAAATTAAGCGGGGATACTGGAAATATTTTAGAGGAAGAATAAATTTTGGTTAAAATTTTTTTGAACTAACTAAATAAAATGTTTAAAATTTTGGGATTTCAGATGACGATTTTAAATGATTGGTTTACGGGTTAATTGGTTAAACCATCGGATTAAACTGGTTATATGCACATGTACAGTTTTTTTTATAACGTATTACGTCCAATTAAACCGATAAAATATTTAGTCAATCCAAGTCAATGAAAAAATCGGGTCAACCTGGTTTGATAAGAGAACGTGATCCGCCCGGTGTTACCATACTTGGTCAACCCGGTTTGATAAGAACATGACCCGCTCGGTGTTACCAAATCGGGTCAACTTGAGTTAATGAGAAAACCGGCGGCTCAATTTGGTTTTCAAATAAGCAAAAAATGATCAAATTCGGTCCAGTTATCGTGTCGGTCCACGAGTCAACCCGGGTTTTAAAACATTAATATTCAAAGATACCCTATCGGGTTGACCTGATGGTCTCTTAGTGTACAACGATACCCTGTGAACTCATATCGTGTACAACTATACCCTATGGACTCAAATGTGTACAACGATACCCTATCGACTCGTATAGTGTACAACGATGCCCAATCGACTCATATCGTGTGCAAGGATACCGTATCGACTCTTATCATGTACAACAATGTCCAATTGATTCATATCGTGTGCAAGGATACCGTATGGGCTCTTATTATGTACAACGATACCCTATCGACACATATCATGTATAACGATACCCTATCGACTCGTATAGTGTACAATGATACCCTATCGACTCATATCGTGTGCAAGGATACCGTGTCGACTCATAATGCGTACAACAATACCCGATCGACTCATATCAGGTGAAACGATACCCTATCGACTCATATCATGTACATCGATACCCTATTGACTCATATCGTGTGAAACGATACCCGATCGATTTATATGGTATACAACGATACCCGATCGACACATATCGTATGAAACGATACCCTATCGACTCATATCATCTGAAACGATACCCTATCGACTCATACCATGTGAAACGATACCCTATCGACTCATACCGTGTACAACAATACCATATTGACTCATATCGTGTACAAGGATACCGATCGATTTATATGGTATACAACGATACCCGATCGACTCATATCGTGTGAAACGATACCCTATCGACTCATATCATGTACAACGATACCCGATCGACTCATATTGTGTGAAAGGATACCATATCGACTCATATCGTGTACAACAATACCCGATCGACTCATATCATGGGAAACGATACCCTATCGACTCATACCGTGTACAAAGATATCCGATCGACTCATATCATGTGAAACGATACCCTATCGACTCATATCGTGTACAACGATACCCTATCGACTCATATCGTGTACAACGATACCCTATCGACTCGTATGGTGTACAACGATACCCTATCGACTCGTATGGTGTACAACGATACCCTATCGACTCATATCATGTGAAACGATACCCTATCGGCTCATATCATGTGAAACGATACCCTACCGACTCATATAATATACAATGATACCCTATCGACTCATATCATTTGAAACGATACCCTATCGACTCATAGTGTACAACGATACCCTATCGACTCATATAGTGTACAACGATATCCTATCGACTCATAGCATGTGAAACGATACACAATCGACTCATATCATGTGAAACGATACCCTATCGACTCATATAATGTACAACGATACCCTATCGACTCATATCATGTGAAATGATACCCTATCGACTCATATCGTGTATAACGATACCCTAATGACTCATATCGAACCCCTTTACTGGCGCTTTTCTTTTTAATTTTCGATATAATTAAAACTCTTAACACCCTTTATATATAACCACACTAGCCTATAAACCCGTGATAAATTGATGCAGTAAAATTAGACATTTGCTTTAGGAAAAACAAGAACTAATAATGCGGGTAAGTATTAAGTATCACGTTTTGTGAAAAACGCGAATACTCGTCGTTGAGTTCGTTCTCGAGGAGGTATGGTGTTTGAGCCAAAATTATTATAGACGTTATTTAATCGAGTGATTACTCTTATGGAAATTGGGAAAGAAAAGAAAACGGAAACGAGTTACGCTAAGAACAACGTACGATGTAAAATGCAACGAAAATTCGACTAAATTAAAATAATATTTTGAAAACTTAACTTAAAATAAACTAATTAAATGGTTTAAAAATATTAAACGATTTTATAAAAATCCTAAAAAATTATATAAAATGATAAACTTCATTTGAAACCAAGGAAAAATAAAAGGCCTAAAAATAAGCTAAGAATAAAGTACAAAATAAGCTATAAAAGCTGATAATATAAAAATAAGTTGAAATAAAAAAGGTATAAAGAAAACATAAAAGGAACAAGTAACCAAAAGTGACCACAGAGCAGATGGTTGGGGTGTTGGGCTGTTGAGCAGCAGGTCACGGGTTCAAGTCCTACTACTGGCGCTTATGTTACTTTTTATTGTCAGCTAAAAAAAATAAAAATAAAAATAAAAGAGAGTATGAAAGAAAATATAAACAAAATTTAAAGAGAGCACATATGGTGAAATGTGGTTCTTGCTGCGTCTTTTTGTTGTGCAGGGTCAAGGGTTCGAGACCAACAATGGTCTCTTTTTGAACTCTATTTTTTCTATTAACAGCTTGTAAAAAACACAAAACGTACAAAAAGAAAATATAATTAGATGTAAACAAAAAGAGTCTGCAGACCAGTTGGTTAATTCATGGATGTTGAGTTTAATGTTTGTGTGCAGGTCTGGGGTTTTTTGGTAATTAACCACTCATAACAGAGAGATGTTGCGTCTGATGAAAGTTGAGAGGTCAAGGGTTCAAGACCCTCTGTTGCCTTTTTTATCAGATTAAAAAGAAAAGAAGATGATGTATTAACAGGAAGTGCCTATAAATAAGTTTTACACAAGTTATGATTCTTAATTTTTTTATTTATTTAATGGTCCTTATAATTTAATCACATATAAACTTTATAAAGACTAAAAACGTAATATGTTATAAAACCAAGTATATACCGTTGAGTCCTTATGATTGTAAATTAAAAACAATTAAGCACAAAATTTATTCACATAAAAAAGACTGGTTGTTAAAAAAACAAGTGTTTTTAAATGTCTAAAAACACTAGTTTTTTGATATAAAACGGTGTCTTTAAGATTAACACATAAAGACTGGTTTTTACGTAACAACCAGTGTCTTTAAATGTATAAAATGAGTGGTTGCAGCCTACAAAACTAGTCTCTTTAGAATTCACCTTATAGAGACTGTTTTTTTTTAAGAAAACAAGTGTCTATTCATTCCCTTCCCACCATTTTTGTGTCATAGACACTTGTTTTCACGAAACCAGTCTCTTTAGGGAGGTCTCTAAGGGCTTTTTTGTATTAGTGTCTAATACGTAAAATGAAAAGAGAAAACAACCGAAACCGAACCGCTACAGTGAAAAAAACCGAAATCGAAAAAATTGAAATCGAATGATTTGCGACATTAAAAAGCCGAATTTTGCAATTTGATTTTTGGTTTTAACATAAAACCGCTCCAAACGTCTCATTCTCACATAAAGAGTCTGCAATATTTCAATTTTTAATGCCTACACAATAGGAAAAAAAACATCATTTTTTTCCAAATATATCTTAACTGCACTCGGTGCTTTAAAATAAGTTTCCGGTCTTATTTAGTAATATATTTATAAAATTTGAACTTTATTATGCTATAAGATTTAAAAAAAAATTATGTTTTCAGTTATATTTTATTCTGGTTTCGTACCTGAACGAAGCCATGGTTTTTTGCAAAATAAGTTTCAAAGAATAAGTTGTTAAAGCCATGAAATAAAACAAACCAAGCCTCTGAAAAAGCAGTAAAAAGAGCAAAACTTTCGAACCTTCTATTAAAATACGATAACTATGATGAGGCACTAAAAAGTTTCAAATATGATTGGCAAAAATGTTTTCCATGTCGTGGCCTATTCTAACCCAAAGTAAGCTACTAACAGCTAATCTAAAAGTTGATATTAAGCCGAAAAAAGCGAAAAAAAAGACACACGAAAACAAAACACCTCTGAGGAGCAATAATACATTGCATGTGATATAGTGTTCGTGGCTAGTCCAATTCACGTATAAGACGTCATCTTCATAATAAGTAAACCTAACATGAAAAATTAAATATAAATCTTGATGATATTAAGAGGTATAAGGTCAAGCTGGTTGTCAAAGGCTTCAGCCAGAGCGAGGGGTTTAATTACATGGAAATATTTAGTCACGTACTCAAAATGTCTATAGTTAAATACATGCTTAATGTTACCATTTGTAGTAAATGGGATATGTTCCAACTCGATATTAATAATGATATCTTACATGATGGTTTAAATGGAGATGTTTATATGACTCTTCTTGGATTTGATATTCAAGATGGCTTAAGTTGAGTAAGTCTTTATATTGGATTAAGCAATCTCCCAAACAATGGAATGCTAAACCGACTAAGGATTTACTTGAAAATAGTTTCTGTAATCTAAGTTTAATTATTCCTTTGTTCACTAAAAGATATATCAATGTGTTTATTGTTTTGCTTGTGTATGTGAATGATATTGTGATGCGTGATAACAATAATATATGAGATTGAAAAGTTAAAATGTTCCTTAAGTTCAAATTTCAAATAAATGACTTAGAAAAGTTGAAAGATTTTGTTGGTATTAATTTTGGAAAATAAGAATTGTATTTTTCTAAGTCAAAGAAAGTACTAAACATAAATATAGATTACTTGTTGCTAAACATATAGATACTCCTTTGCCTGAAAATACTACTCATAATCATTCTGAGTTTATGAGGATCATTGCTTGATAACATTGGTAATTACTAAATACTTGTTGGTAAAATAATTTACCTTACCAACACGAGGCTTGATATATCATAGGCACTTAATTGCCTAAGTTAGTTCATGCATGCTTTACTTACTTCTCATTTGGATGCCGCCTTGAGAGTCTTAAGGTATCATAAGAAATATCCAATGAGTGGTATTCAAATTAACAAAACTGGAAATCCTAAGCTTAAAGCTTATGTTGACTCTAATTGGGCTTGATGTCTTGTAACTAGAAAGTTTGTTTATGAGTATTGTGTATTTTTTTGTGATTCTTTAGTGAACTAGAAAAGTGATAAAGCAATCTCTAGGTCTTCAGCCGAGGTTGAGTATAGAAGCATGTTTCTGCTACTTGTAAAGTTATATGGTATATAATTTGTTTGGTGACATGGGTGTTGTTGGAAACTCACTTTATGTGACGACATTTAAGAATTCCCGTTAGTTATCATAGTCACGCACATTTAGACTAGACTAGGCTCTTTGTAAAGTGCGTGACTATATATACCCCTCCTTAGCTTCCAAGGAGGGGTGTTGATTGTATTTTTGTTCATTTTGAGGAACACACACATTTCACATTCAACCTCTCTCTCTCTCTCTCTAAGCCATCAATGGCTTCCACCACCACTTACCACCACATTAGACCACCGGATCCGATTTAGCTTTTCTACATTTGGTATCAGAGCCACGGTTCCATCCTTGGATCGTGATTATATTTTCGATTTGGTGGTCTAATTTTTTTTCTTGTGTCTCGTTACACTTATTTCTGTCCATTTAGTCAAAAATTTTTGTCACGTCATGCCATTGTTTTGTCTAAACAGTTGGTTATCATATCATTATGTTTTGTCCAATCGTCCAAGTCACACGTTTTGGATATTATCATCTTGATGAGTCACGGTTTCATAACCTTTTCACTGTCACATGTTTTTTTTTTCATGGTCCATATTTATATCACTGGTCAACTTATTATCATGGTCAAGTTAGTGTTCATTGTTACCAGTGTTCGTATCTTGCAGCATCATTTTTTTATATCTATATTCTGGGTTATAATTTTTTGAAGATGAAGGTGATACACCCAGATTTGCCAGAAAATCTGCCCAGAAACAAGATCCCTGAAAAAACGGAACAAGGACCAGTTTTGGACTCTACTTCTTGGTACGATCACATGTATTGCGATGGAGGGTGTTTTTTCACACATTCCGATGGGTTGGCCATACCCATTGCGATGGGACTCATTCCGATGAGTCACATTGCGATGGGTGGCTAACCTGTCGCAATGGCACAGACATGACGACATGCTGCCAATTTTTTCTCCACATTGCGATGGAAATTTTTATTGCGATGGTACACAGAAAATATTCCGATGGACTGAAATTTAAAAAATATTGCGATGCATTTTTTTTAAAATGTACATTGCGATAGAAAGCATTGACTGACATGGGATATGTGACCAAACCGTATGTAACTTGACCAGAACTGGACCCATCTCAACCGAGTCAACTCGGTCATTACCGAGTTGACTCAGGCCACTCACTGAGTTGACTCGATACCCCCATCCTTATACCGCCTCAACACCTCAATCTCCAAAACTAAAGCTAACATCCCATCGACACCTATCCCCATTCGATTCTAGACTCGACATAAAAACAGAAAAACTGATCTCAGATTTTAAAAGTTTCGTGTTGTTGCATGTACTGATCTATTAAAGATCTTATCACGAAAATAAGTCATCATCACAGATCCTTGTTTGGTTTTTAACCAATGTTAATATACGAAATTAAAATAAGATTTATAACAAGCTTATTATAATCTTTATTTTTTTTTCGATTAAATCAACAAAACCGGACCTACCTGAGATCGTAATAGATCTTGAAGCTTCATTTGGTTGACTGATTCGTGGGTTTTATTATCTACGGGTGTGATGAGGGAGTAGCAGTTTTGATTGTGGAGATGATCTTGTGATGGGGACGAAGGAAACGAGGGGTGGTGGATGTATCTAGTTTTGGGAGAAGATGCAGTTAGGTGGGAGAGTATACCAGATGGGGGCGGAGGAAAATTACATGAAGTGATTAGGTTAAGTGTGAGATAAATTAGGGTTGTGGTTATTTATCTCAACACACTTGGACCGGGTTACTTGTTTTGTCATGGATCGGGTCTCACACGGGTATGCATTTGATGGGCCATGAAACTCGCTGTTCTTTGAAAAACACTGGTTTTGTGAAAATTGTGTCATGGGCCGTATATTTGATGGACCGGGTATGATTCTTTTGGGCCACGAACTCTCATGGGCTGGGCTTATGAATCTTTATTGGACACTCAATTTTGGTTAACCCATTGGCTAAGTTTATATGTTTTTAAACCGTGTGTTTTAATAACACATACACACAAATTTTTTTTAAAATTTTTTTTTAAATAAATTTAGTGTGTATTATGTTTTAACTCATTGTGACTTCGGGTCGAGACAAAAAGTGTCGAGAAACTGTTAAGGAGAATAGATGCTCAAACAAACAAATTCCTTTTTTGAATTTGTAGTTTTTTTGTTGCATTTGGGGTTCTTTAATTTTCTCTTGACACCGATGGGGTGACGAGAAATGTGACGCGAAAAATTGACGTGACAAATATGACGAAGAATTTATTTTGACGAGACCAAGAAAGAATGGGCGATTTTTTAGTGGCTTCAGATTTTGTTTGATCGGGTATTAATTACGTGACGTTGAAGACGGATTTTTCGAAGGCGTGTATTTATTTTATCTTTCACTAGATAACTTGCTCGTGCTTAATCCTAGAATGAAGACTTGGTTATCTGGTTTCCGGGTTCGGGGTGGATGGTTGATGACTCGGATAACTATCACTTAAAGGGGTTACATTGTTGTACTCAGTGTCACACGCTTAGTCGACGTGGATAATTTCAAGAGGTGTTGTGCTTATAGACTTCTTCAGTGATGCATTGAGTACTTAGAGATTTCTCCACCGTTCTTCATTCAACAATAGTGCAAGCTTAAGTCACAAGATCGAAGGATTTTTATTCAGCTTCACGTTTGACGTATCTGGTTCATTCTTTCAGTGGTCACTTCAAATTGCTTTCATGTGGAATGGTAAAGGTGGCCATGGAGAGTTTATGAGAAGAGATTTTCGATCAACAACTGATTCTCACAAAATATATAATTCTGCTTATTTATTATTCTCACGAGATTTCAGGTTCACGTGCGTACAATTTATTGATGGTTCCGAATTTCGAAACCATCAAGGGGGAAGAAGAAGACACATTGAACGCACAACGAGTACACGTGATGAACTTCATACCTTCTTTTGATTTGAAGATATTCCGGGATGACATTTGTCATAGCCGCAGAGAAAATCAGTGTTTTAACTCGTGTCGTTATCAATCAATCTCCAAACGGTACACTACTGATTCGAGGTTTAATTGTTTGATTGTTGCAATTAAACATCATCATTATCCTATATGCATTCCCGGGACTTAATTGACTCTGGTGCATCTCCGGAAGAAGACATGTGCATTTCCGGGACTTGATTGACTCTGGTGTTACGATGTCAACTTCATGAATGGGATAAAGTGTCCACTTCAGTATTTGAGCTTCATAATTGGGATTGATTTACCTTCTTCAACTATGTGGGGGAAGAAGTGTCTTGATTCTTTCTGGTATGCATAACTTGAATTCTCAGGGGGAAGAAAAATTCAGAAGAATTATTCAAGCGTGAGATGAAAAGTTGTTGATCTACTTGGGGGAAGCTATTTAAAATGCTTCTACATCAAGTTTACGTGGCATGAATTAGGGGGAAGCTAATTCAGAAGCTTCTCCTTAACCAGAAGTGTATGGGTTACTTAGCTCGTGCCGTTACAGTATTTCTACTACAAGTTAAAGATGAGTCGTTTTGAAGACGAAAGCCTCAGAAGACTTCATCAGCATTGGATGCTTCATGGAAGCTCTTGTTCTTAATTATTTTGTACTTGATAGGTAGAATATTGTAAGGAATTCTACACGTCGTCCCATGGGGGAAGATTGTTGGAAACTCACTTTATGTGACGACATTTAAGAATTCCCGTTAGTTATCATAGTCACGCACATTTAGACTAGACTAGGCTCTTTGTAAAGTGCGTGACTATATATACCCCTCCTTAGCTTCCAAGGAGGGGTGTTGATTGTATTTTTGTTCATTTTGAGGAACACACACATTTCACATTCAACCTCTCTCTCTCTCTCTCTAAGCCATCAATGGCTTCCACCACCACTTACCACCACATTAGACCACCGGATCCGATTTAGCTTTTCTACAGGTGTTTAAGGATTCTTACATGTTGTCTTTTATTGTGATGACAGCTTTACTTTGCAGATAGCTTCTAACCCAATTTTTTTTAGAAATCTAAACACTTTGAAATGATGTTCATCTCGTCCACTTGAAAAATTAACAAGTGATGTTATTTAGACTAAATGGCCGTATTTTTGGTATCGGAGTGTGATACAAGCATTTTGTGTGGGTTTTAAGTTGTCTCTCAGTCCTCTCGAATTGATCTCGGCTTTAAGTGGAATGATTAGTTCTTGGTTAATAAAAAATGGTTGGTTTGTTTATCTACTTTAAACTAATGACAAGAAATTAAGTGTCGAAGAGTAAATTAAAACTTTGAAAGATTAAAACTTAAAAGGGCAAGTTAAAATTAAATGCTTAAAAATTTAATGATTATATTAGAAAAATAAATGATCACTCAATAAAAACTAACACTTGAAAAACTTTGCGAAAAATAAGAACTTAATTGACAAGTACTACAAGAAAGTAAGAACGAAGCAAAACACCTTAAATCGGAATATTGGAAAAATCCCCTTAATCGGAATATTATTCCGATCGAATGATCGGAATATCTTAGAATGAAGCCAATCGGAATACCCGATCGGAAAATGGGAAATTACCCCAATCGGAATACTCAGAATCTTATCAATCGGAATACGTAAAACAAGATCAATCGGAATATGCTGATGGGTCTCAATCGGAATGTGTGCTGAAAATAAGGAACAATCGGAAAGATTAAACCCTTTTCCGATCGACCGATCGGAAAGAGGGTTGTGTGACCTGGTCGGAAAATATGATCGGAAAAGGGAGTTACCCTTTCCGAAAATGGTGCAATCCGAGGCTTAAACAAGAGAAATAAGCTTATGGAATAAGCTAACTCCCAAAACTAGCTCGAATCCAACAATAAGCTGATCAAATAAGCACTAAGAACACTTTATCTAGGCTTCAAATAAACAACTTTTAAATCAAATCAATAAAAAGATGAACTTTTCATAAAAACCTTAAAAAGTAAATAAGCTAAATCAACAAATAAGCCAATAAGAACAAGGATCTTAAAGCTTATTAGTGTATAAACTTAAGGAAACATAAAAAGTAGTCAACTTTTTAAGCACAAATCATTGACGAACAACACGGATCATACGAGATTTGTACCAAAATCAATCAAAATAAAAGAAAGGAAGGATGAGATTAGAGATTAAAAGATAAAGACTTGAACTTGATTAATGAAAAATACTACAAAGGTTTGAATTTGAAAGAGAAAGAGATGAAATCTAGTGAGAGAAAGTTTAGAACTTTCTCTCTCTAAAACTAGAGAAATCAAAAACTAAAAACTAACTAAGTGTGTGAAAATTTGTGAGATAAGGCCTTTATATAGGCGTGTCTTGTGGTGGTGGGCTTGTGATTGGGCTTTGGTTTGGGCTCCTTTTTCTTCTTTCTTCTTTAGTCTTCACGCATCTTAAATAAACGTTTCCGACTTGGATTTGAGAAGTGTCGGTGAATAATTCCAACTCGTCTTATAATCTTTTATTTAATAGATTCGAGTTCTTCGACATATATGAATCTTCCATCTTTGGCTCTATTCTTCGATAAATCTTCAAATAGGCACAATGACTTCAAATCTTTTGCATCTCTTGGACAATAGACTTCGTCTTGAGTCTTTTTCCTCGATAAAACTCGTGCAATCCCATGTTTTCTTCATTATTCATCCGGTTGACTCTGAAAACACAATAATCACAAAAACCACGCATAATTCCAAACAAATGATATTAAATACGTGTTTTGGTCTCGTTTTAGCCAGAATTAAGTGGTAAAAGGATGGGTGTTTTCACACCTATCAGAGTGCACATTTCATAGGTTGATAGTTTTGCGAGATCAATCAACTGTTCTCATGACTCCCTACCATTTCTTACCTTGGTCTTCCGGTAGGGCGAAGCATGGGGAAACTAGAAGATTGGGCTAGTGTTTCTAGTAAAAATTTTAAAGGTTATCATATTGGAAGAATAGACTTTTTTCAATTGCCGGTTGAAGCATCCTAATTGAGGGTTTGCTAAAAGCTATGATCCGGTGGTCTATGATTGTGGAAGTATATGGTAGCCATGGTTAGAGAGAGAGAGAGAGAGAGAGAGAGAGGAGAGTAGGTGTTTCTAGAGAGAGAAAGACAAGTTTATAAAATGAAAAATAAAAACACAAAACTCAACCCCTCCTTGGAAGCCTTGGAGGGGTATTTATAGTCACACACGTATTAACTATACATAGTCGCCTAATCTAGTTCCTACGTGTGTGACTATGATCACTTATCGGAATTGTTAAATGTCGTCACATAAAGTGAATTTCCAAAAATCCTCCCCCATGGGACGACATGAAGAATTCCTTACAATATTTTCTATAACAATTACATAATGATTAAGACCAAGAGCTTCCATGAAGCGTCCAATGCTGATGATGTCTTTTGAGGCCTTTGACTTCAAGTCTACACTCTAAAGCGGCTCATCTTTGTGGTAACTTGTAAAAGAAATATTGTAAAGGCACGAACTAAGTAACCCATATACTTCTGTTTAAGGAGAAGACTCTGAATTAGCTTCCCCCTAATTCATACCACATATTCTTGATGTAGAAGTTGTAATAGCTTCCCCCTAAACTGACAATCCTCATGAGCATTTTCAAAGCTTTTAATAAAGCTTAGAATAATAAAGTGCACAACGGAATTAAAAGCAAACCCCATCAAATGAAATGATAATGTTGCTATGAGTGATTGATTGTTTGGGGAACACCAAGTAGATCAGCAACGTCTCTTCTCATGCTTGAATAATTCTTCTGAATTTTCTTCCCCCTGAGAGTTCAAGTTATGCATACTAGAAAGAATCAAGACATTTCTTCCCCCACGTAGTTGAAGAAAGGAAACTAATCTCATGTATGAAGCCCAAAAACCTGAAGTACACACTTTATCCCATTAATGAACTCGACATCGTAACACCGGAGACAATTAAGTCTCAGAAATGAACATATCTTCTTCCGGAGATGCACCAGAGTCAATTAATTCCCGGAAATGCATATCTCTCTGTAAGACGTAACACACGACTTATATAGAACAAGAAATATAGAAGATGAAGAACAAGATAAAAACTAATAATGGAATATTAGATTAGATGAAGAAGAAGGAAGAAAGATACAAAGTAGGTGATTCTAGTGAGAGAAACTAAGGAGAGTTTCTCTCTCTAAAACAAGAAGAAGAGAAAATACTATGAGAGACACACACACAAATGAGGTTGGATGTGCCTTTTATACTAAGGCTTACAAGGTTAGGAGGCCTTCCTTATTTGTGTGTTCGGGACTAATTCCCGTTACATACATAACATTATACTAGAACTCTCAACACCATTATGTAGCATTTTCCACGAGCTTCGCAACGGTATATTATATGACCATCACTTTAAATACTTCTAACAATCTCCCCCTAAGGGGTGGTCATGTAATATGTGACTTCACTTCTTTGATGTTGTTGACTTTGAAGCTCGCTATCTTGAGAGTTCCTTCATAGTTCCTTTCATGACTTGTGATCTTGGATCTTTGATCTTTTCCTTGACTTGATCTTAAAACTTTGCCATCTTGTGTTCTTGTGTCTTTCCCCAGATACTCATGCTTTGTGATGTCTTGAAAGCTTGTTAACAATCTCCCTTGATAATTAGAGTAGCAGAAGTCTTTGTCTTTAGATGTTCTTGAGCTTTCTTCATTTACATGAGCATGCGGTCTTAAATTACGACTCTTGAGGTTACGCCACCGTTTGCATTCCTTCGGTTTCCTGTTATATAGTACGAATATTATACCTGTGATTAGGTAAGTTCAAAGAACTTCCTTGACAGGGTTTCCGGCTGTGGTAGCCGTTCTCAATACTTGAATATATCGAAAGATAATTCATAGTAAGGAGCGAATCATGCAGTTCCATTCTGCTGATTAAGTCGTCAATTCAATTTCCTAGAACAAGTTTGAATCAATTAAGAATCAAACCATTGTTGCTTTCCAGTTGACACAAGTTAGATTCGTATGGAATCTCACAAGTCAGCTACCGCAGTGCTGTTTGATGATGACACTGGAAGGATTTCCATTCGTCACTGTAAATACTGAGGAGTATTACTCTGAATGTTCTGGCAAGATCATTAAGATATTGCGTCGAGACCAGGAACGAGTTTGAATCACAAAAGAATCAAACCACTGTTGCTTTCCAGTTAACATATTTTCAATTCAAGTGAATCTTACATATGACCTACCGTAGTGCTGTTTGATGTTAACACTAGAAGGATTTCCATTCATCATTGTAAATACTAATGAGTATCACTCTGAATGTTCTGGCAATATCACAAGGATAGAGCGTAGGACTCTGTAAATTATCGCATGTGTTCTGGTGATGAACAACAATTGATATATGGAATAAGTGTCCTAATGAGATTTATGATGAATCTCGTTGGCTCTAGACTCTATAAGTGCACGTTTATTTGGTGATCGGAGGCTGGAGCAGACTGCCACCTTTTCAATATCTACTATCTCGGAGTGAGAAAGTTGATAGAAATGAGTTGAACTCCGTGACAATAAAAAAACTTCTTTTGAGAGAAACTTGAGTAGGCTGGGAAGGGTTGTGCATTGCATCACTGGGTCCATGATGCTTTGTCTTCAGTATCAGAAATCATCAAAGTGATTCTAATAATAGATGTATTGACCCGGTTTCTGCCTAAGTTGTATGGAGGGATATTTCTTATCACCCTTTATCCTTACATTTCTTTTTCATTCTTCAACCCCTTCAATGCTTACCAAGACGTCATAACTAGCACTTTGTTGTGATTGTTCTAGTGCTAGCTTAAGTCATTAGTCGGCATTTTCCCGTACACTCAACTACTCCATCTTTCCTAAGGACATCTAAATTCTAATGGATTGTCCCTGGGAAGATCCCTCCGGTTCTGGTTGTATCATAGGACGAATACCTAACCACCTTTTGACACCAATATCGTCGTGAATAATTGTGTTGAAGGTATAGATATCGTAACAAGAAAAACTTTCTAAATCACCACAATCGCTCCCCCTAGATATGTGCATCATAAAAGGAAAGGTTTTTGCACATATTAGGAAGGGAAAACACTTATATCAAAGATATTATCCAAGATAACACATTTTAATCACTATTTTCCCCCTCAAAAATTGCATGACGTTGAAATTTTTGTGAAACTAGTGATGAAACATGGAGAGAATAATGTTGCATGAAAGTTTGTACTCCCCCTCGAAAAGAAATTCTAATTAAAATTAGGGGAGTATATGAGCACATAGTTTTGAAATACTTTGAAAAATTATGCTAAAAAACCTGAGAAAACTTACTTTCCCGTTGTTAAGGAATAATGTACATAAATGAACATTTTCCTTGTGTTCATGAGCTGAAAACTTTGAATGTTTTGATATAAGCCCATGACCGAGAAAAATTAATTTCTCGTTGTTGAGGATAAGTCAAAGACTTTCCTTTCTTTGGGGACCGGGTTATAGTCTGACATGTGACTATAAGCCATTATGTTGAGCTCAAAACTTTGAATGTTTTATGACAAGCTCAACCCGAGATAGATTGCTCTACCCGTTATTAGGATAAGTTATCTTTAAAGATACACTCTCCTTTATTTGAAGTTCGAGTTACAGTCTGACATTTAACTGTAAGTCGTTTTCATGAGCTTAAAAACATGGAATGGTTTATTGGAGGCTCATGACCGAGAAAATTTGAGTTTCTCGTTGTTAAGGATAAGTTATCATTCGTGATTAACTTTCCTTTCTTTGAGGCACGAGTCACAATCGGAAGTAATTGCCAATCATTTAAAGAAAAAGGAAATGACATGTTTTGAAAACATTTGAACTTTCATTCGAGCTTTATGTACACACCCGTGTCATTATTGAGCGACATTTCTAGGCGCGTCCATATCATGAAACTGAAAGACATGTCGAGAAGAATATTTTTGGTATTTTTGAAAGATTTTTTTGTTTTTTATTTTGTTTTTCTAGGTTTTATATTATTATTTTGTTTTTGATTTTTTCAATTTTTTCGAAAATAATCTAAGATAGACCTTTGTACAGTATAAGAAGGTGATGTCGAATGTACAGAATTGGAACCGTTTGAAGAGATGGATTCAGAATCCGCTAAAGAACCTGCAATGACAGAAGAAGAATTTGCACAAATACTAGTGTTAGGAGTAACAAATTCATTTTATACATTCAGAACACTCGCATTAGTGCTGGAGCAGGTTTCATCAGTTAGCTCGATGCGAATCCACTTAAGACCAACTGCCTTGAAGATCCTGCCCATTGGTTTCCACTAAAGACTAGAGCGAGGAGTAGTGTTCTCTTGCACAGCAGAAGACTTCTTTTGAGAGAAACTAGATCCTGCATTGAACCGTCTTGAAGATTTCTTGTCATTTCTGTTCTGTGTGACGGGTGTGAATCTCCTTGTTGTCTTAAGGGATTGGGCATTCTTTCTCTGTGAGAAGGCACGAGAGTTTACCTCATAGAGGTATTGCAGAATGCAATGAGCATGGTTTCCATGGTGAATGCCCTTTTTGCATGTGGGGCATACATGGAGTTTGGGATTCTCAAAGGTCCTTGTGAACCTAGGTTTTGCTGACCGTTCAGGCACCTTGTTCGATACACGACTACTCATTGGTGGTTGCCAAATCCTAGGTTGCTGGTAAGGGATCCTAGGTTTTGGTTGACTACCATTAGGAGTGTGTGGAACTCTAGCAGTTGGTTGGTTACTAGGTGGTGAATACACAAGGTTTACTTTCTGAATGTTCCCTTTTGGCATACCCTTCCCTAGATTGTTGGTTTGAACAACATCATTTGACCCTTTAGATTCCTTTGTGGGCGTAAGAATCACATGTTTGGGAGTAATATTAGGAGTAGTGGAAGGTGCATTCACATGGTTGGGTTTAGCAAGAGTGGGTTTTCTAAATGGTGGGACATAGAGTGATATGGCTGGTTTTGGAACACTTGATTGTCCATCAGTATTAGGAGGTAACCTAGAAACATTAGAAGGCGGTTTTCCTAAGATAGATGGCTTTGGTACTTTGTACGTATTGGGTTGTCTAACAACTGATTTTACAACCTTAGGATCCACAGTTTTTCCACCCATCTTTCCAACAAGTTTCTTCAACTCAACAATCGCGATGTCTTTGTCTTGCAACTGAGCTTTCAGATCAGAAATATCCTTACTCTTTTCATTCAATTCACGAAATGATTCAGAGAGTTTTACTTGTAAATTACTGTCATCAGGAACTTTTCCAACTTTGTTTTGCAAAGCAAGTTCAAGAGAATGACAATGTTTCTGAAGAAAATCATGTCGGTGTTGAAGAATCGTGAACTCTTTTTGATTAACATTTGTTGAAGGCTCACTGTCACGACATTCGCCTCCTAATTGAGCTTGCAACTGTTAGATTGCTTGTTACATTTCACTGTAAGCTTTATCATACGAAAGTTTGTCATCCTTACATTCATCACATTTTTTGACATATTTATTCCAAAGATCGGTGAATTCGTTGTCCTTTTTGATGACATAAGACTCCATTTTCTCTTTTGTACGATCAAGCTCATTTTGGAGGGTTTCATTGTCTGACACAGAGATGTTTACCGCAACGGGGTTACTATCAACACAATCACCACTGTCACTTGCTTTCGAGAGACATGCAAGGTCGCTTTCCAAAACTTTAATTCTATCATGAGATTCATCAGCCTCCTTCGCAAAAGATTTAAAGTCTTCAATAAATTTGGCTAGTTATTTTAGAAAAGCGTTCTCAAGATTGCTTATCCTAGCATCAACTTGATTAATGACCGAATTAATCTCGTTGTGAAGAATTTTCTGAACTTCAATCTGAACAGGTGAAGTAAAGTTTCCTCTAGTAATTTTTGAATTAACAACACGTTTGAGAATGAGAAAGTTATCTTTTAGCTCGTTAAGAAATCGTCGTGCAACACTCGGTTTAGGAGGATCATCCGACAATTCCTCACTAGGTATAAAAAGCATTTCATTACTCGTTTTAGACCGAACAAAAACAGTTGGAGGATTAACTTTCGGATAATAAACGGGTGTCACTTCTTTATCAAGCTTTTTCATTCTTAAACGAGTCTCTACTGCAAGTTCAGTAGTTTCCTCAGAATCATGCACACTAGGAGGATCATGATCCTCAGACAAGAGCACACTACCATTATATAGAGTTTGATTTGTGGCCTGAACTTGCTTAAGATATTCGGGATTGGGAGGAAGAGGACAACCTAAAGCCATTTTGTAACGGGTGTAATTTATCTCATTCACTTTAGGTGCGAGCATATTTATTGTTTGCATAGTTTGGCCACGTTTTACCAAAAGGTTGTCTAATTCCCTAATCCTATCCTGAGCTTTGCAAAAATCCGCAGAAAGCTCATCCTCTCGAATTTTGAAATCATGTTTCAGCTATTTTCGTTCTTCTTTTATGATAGATTTTTTAGTTGAAAGCTGTTTATTAAGAGAGGTGATTTCATCATTCAATTCGCTTATCTTTTTAGCACTACTTAAATGTAAGGCATTTAATTTCTTTGTGGTGCATTTTTCTTGATAAACCGATGTAGCACGAGCTTGTTCAAGTTCCTTGATTTTAGCATGATGAATCTCAAAACTTTTCTCCCGTTCCTTATATCTCCCAAGCTCAGTGGTCAACTTAGCATTAGTTTCTCTAAACTTATTATTAACCACATTCGCATGAGCAACATCCTTGACAAGCTTATCAAATAATGATTTATAATACGCATGCGTCTCGTCAGGAAGGGTTGTAGGTTGTGCTACTTGATCTCCACTAAGGTCTACACTGGGCGCATTAGAAATAATATTGTTATTATTCGTAAGACGTAACACACGACTTATATAGAACAAGAAATATAGATGATGAAGAACAAGATAAAAACTAAGAATGGAATATTAGATTAGATGAAGAAGAAGGAAGAAAGATACAAAGTAGGTGATTCTAGTGAGAGAAACTAAGGAGAGTTTCTCTCTCTAAAATAAAAAGAGGAGAAAATACTATGAGAGACACACACACAAATGAGGTTGGATGTGCCTTTTATACTAAGGCTTACAAGGTTAGGAGGCCTTCCTCATTTGTGTGTTCGGGACTAATTCCCGTTACATACATAACATTATACTAGAACTCTCAACACCATTATGTAGCATTTTTCACGAGCTTCGCAACGGTATATTATATGACCATCACTTTAAGATGATGTATAATTTCAACATCAAAAAAATTAATCATCAAAACAATTAATCATCTAACAATAGTGTACCTCTTTTACCCATCAGAGTCTGTTTCTTTTATTCTTCCCCACGTAAATTGAAAGATGCACTAAACACCACAAGTTAAAACTGATTTTCTCTACCGTTATAATATATGTCTTCCCGGAATGCCTTCAAATAAAAAGAAGGTATGAAGTTCGTCACGTGTACTCGTTGTGTGTTCAGATATATTATCTTTCACTGAACATGTCTTCTTCTTCCCCCTTGATGGTTTTGAAACGCCGAAACCAACATTAATTCATACGCGCATTTGCTTGAAATATCGTGAGAATAATAAATTAGCTTAGAAATATTCCGTGAGAATCAGCTACTGATCAAAATACTCTACTCATAAGCTCCCTGCTGGCAAAATTTACCAACCCCTTTGTAGGCTATTTGAAGTGACCACTGATGGAGTAAACCTGATATACCAAACGTGAAACTGAAGTAGAATTCCTCGATCTTGTGACTTAAGCTTACAAAAATATTGTTGATTGAAGAACGGTGTAGAAATCTCTAAGTACCCAATACCTTACTAAAGAAGTATAAAAGCACAACACCTCTTGAAATTATCCACATCGAATCTGCGCGTGACACTAAGTACAACAATGTAACCCCTTTAAGTTATAGTTATCAAGATCATCAACTATCCACCCTGAACCCGAAAACTAGATAATCCAATTCTTCATCCTAATGATTAAGCACGAGCAAGTTATTATTTAAATCATGCATCCAACCAACCCCGATTTCAAGATAAAATAAGTGCACGCGTTCGATAAATCCGTCTTCAATTTCAAATAATAATACCTGATCCTCCGTAGCCACTAAAAAATAATTTCAAATTTAGCCATTTATCTCAGTCTCGTCACTAAATCTCGTCACATTGTCTCGTCACTTTGTCATGTTTAAATCCTGGATTCAATCATGATTCAAATAATTATAGTAACCATCAAAATAAAATCTATTTTATCATCAATCAACAATGATCAAATGATGAAAATATTTAGGTCCACTTACGGTATAACCTAAAATTGTAATACAATCCAAATTAGTTAAGAATTTATTAACAACGAGGATTTTATATTTGGAATGTATGATCCAAATGTTCATCACACGTCTAAACTAAATAAAAATTTGTATCCACATGTTTCACACGTCCTTTTGTCAAACTTTATCACCAAGGCCCAACTTTTGATTACCATATCAGTTGGCCCGACAACAAACTCTAGAACCCGGTCAATAATATAATTAGGATATATAAGACACATCACAACCCTAATTTTCATCATAGTTAACCTTGTCCAATCATCACTTTATTTTCTCCGCCCCCAACTCCTATAACCTCTCACTCCATCTTTTAATCTTATCCCAAATCTAGATTGAGTCACATTTCCATCTTTGTTCTCTCAACTCAAAACGCAACAACCTACAACCAAGGTACATCCCATCAAATATCATTTTGATCTATAACCTCTATCAAACACTAGTTGGGTCACACATTAGTTTATCAATCGAACACCAAAACGCAAACAATTAATGATGCATGTGGAAGACTTGGCTTCAAGGTCTTGAAACCAACAAAGATCTTATGTAGGTTTGATGCGTTCGATTTTTGTTTTAAGTCTTTAAACAAAACAAAGAATAATATTATAACATGATTTGTTATACATCTAACTTTGAGTTTGAATATTAAAAATGGTTAAAACCATTACAGATTGATGATGATATGTTTCGGTTTTTATAGATCTGAAAAGATCTTTGCATGTCTTAGAGAGATGTTGATGGAAAACAAATCAGAGATCCTGTTTATGTTTTGAATCTAGATGGTTATAGATGTGTAGAGATGGATATAGGATTAGGTGACGATGGGAAAATAGATCGAGTCGGGGTTGCTGTAAGATATGTCGAATGATGTAGGCTGATGTTTGGGTGTTGGTCAAGGTGTCATTTTAATAGTCATGGTCTCGGTAGTTTTACAAAATACCATTTCAGAAAGTTTTTAAATACCACCATCTCGGAAAGTTTTTTTAAAATCTCCATCTCGGAAAGTTTTTTAAAAACCATATCGGAAAGTTTATTTTTTAAACTTTCCATCTCGGAAAATGATTCGAAGTCACCATCTCGGAAAAAGTCAGAACATATCTCTGAATAATGCAAAAAAACACCATCTCGGAATAAACTCGAATGTAAAATATCGGAATAGTTTCGAATGCATCAACTCGAAAAAAATAAAATCTCAACTCGGAAAGTAGGGGTTTTCCATCTCTGAAAAATTTTCTTTTCTTTATTTCGGAATATTTGATAACTCTTATCAGCATATACTTTTTTCCTTTTTTTTCAAGATCTGGTTTTACTGTCTCCATCTTCATCACCAAAAAATATTGTCCTTCTCTTTTTAGCTTTTTCGGATCTAAACTTATTTCATGTATGTTCATCAACGAGAACAAACAAAGAACAAAAAAAGTTTTATTTGATTCTTAATGAAAAAGTATTAATCTTTTTGACCGGAAAAAATATAGACAGATTGAAGATATGGAAAAATAGAAGTTGCAAACTTTGACTATGAAAGCTTAAACCGGTCTCGAGACCTGTAAAACTATCAAGATTAATACAAGCACGACACAACATAAGCTGACATACCAAAATGACTATGAAAACTATGATAGAAGTTTTAAAACATGACTTTGGACTATGTAACAGAAATAAACCAACGTGACAAAAAAAATGTGTTAAGACAAATTGATAAATTTTGACAAATTTGAGACAAAAATATTTAGACCACCAAATCAATAACAAAAAAAACGCGTCGATCCAAGGATTGAACCGTTGACTCTGATACCAATTGAGGGTTTGCTAAAAGCTATGATCCGGTGGTCTAGGGTTGTGAAAGTATATGGTAGCCATGGTTAGAGAGAGAGGGGGAGTAGAGGGGGGTAGGTGTTTCTAGAGAAAGAAAGACAAGTTTATAAAATGAAAGAGAAAAACATAAAACTCAACCTGTAAAACCCGCATGCTTTTACCATGAATAGTACCCTTAAGATCGTACGTACTAGATTAAAACTTTCCTATTATAGCATGATTACGATTACGTGTTAGGATTTTACGTATTACGTACGTGTTAGAACACGATAAGTATTTATTACGCACGAGCACGCAATAATTATTTGACGATAATTAATCACGAACATGCGATCATGAAATCATGAACATAATTAAATTACGAACTATTATTAATTACGTATATATATTTATTACGAGCGTAAATAAATATATTAGGTCACGGTAATTATTTAACGAGAACACATTAAACATGAACACAAATAAACACGAACGAACAACTAAACATCGAGACACAGAAAACGGTACGAGTACCCCATGTGGGGTGATAGGTGTGTAAACACCCATCCTTTTTACCACTTAACTACAATAATAACGAGCCAAAACGTGTATTTTATGTCGTAAATGTCGGAATTATGCGTGGTTTGTGTTTTTGTTGTGATTTAGGACGAAAATGTGAAAAAGGGAGAAAACACGGGCAATTACGGGCTTTTATCGAAGAAAAAGACAAAAGACGAAGTCAAGAAATCAAGAGTGCAAAAAGAACGGAAGTCCAAGACCAATTCTGAAGATTTATCGAAGAAAAAGTCAAAAGATGGAAGTTTAGTAAAAGCCGAAGAAATCAAGTCTAATTTGTTGAAGAATTACAAGACGAGTTTAAAGAAATCCCGAGACAAAGTCGTTAAAGTCAAAAGATTAGGAAGACAAGGACTTAATCATGCAATTAAGGAAAGAAGAAAGAGGGGAGGAAGCTTCCTAAGCACCTCCATAATCTCCTATAAATAGCACCCATTTTCATTTTATTAGTTTTTGTTGGCTAGAGTGACACTAGTTCTTCCATCTTTGATTTTGTGCACATTTAATTTTCATATCAATTTAAATACTTGTCTTGCACCTTAAATACATTTAATTTCAAGTAATTTTCCTTTTAATTATTGTCAATCTTTACTTTTATTGTCAATCTTCTATCTTCCTTTCTTTAATCTTTAATCTTTATGTTTATTGTTCATGTTCATGTTCTTGAGTTTTTGTTAAATTGATTAAGTGGGTTTTGATTATTTTGATCATTATTGTTAGTTTTGTTGATTTGGATTGTTTGCTTATGATTAGTAGATGTTTATTGATTAGTTTGATTTAATCTTGTGGTTGATTTTCATTATATTAGATTGGATTCGTGTTATATTTTTTCTTGCGTGTTCTTCGCTACTGTTTCTGTTTCCCAGGTGATATTCCGAACCAACAACACATTCCGAGTGAAGGTATTTTGTGATTGTTCCGAATCAAAGGTTTTGTTCAGGAGGTTCCGAATCAGTAAAAGTTCTGAATCATTGAAAGTTCCGAATCAGTGGTGTTTGTTCGGAATAATATATTATTCCGAGTGAAGGTGCTCATTCGGAACATTCCGAGTGAAGGAGTTCATTCGGAACATTCCGGATCAACAGAACATTCCGAATCAGTGAAGTTCCGAATCAAGGGAAGTTTATTCGGAATAAGTAATTTATTCCGGATCAAGGCTGCTCATTCGGAACATCATATATTCCGAACCAAGAAGATATTCCGGATCAAGTGATGTTCATTCGGAATACAAAATATTCCGGATCAGTGGCTGTTTCATTCGGAATATTCCGAATGAAGGATTTCGGAATTGTTCATTCGGAACATCTATTGTTCCGGATCAAGGTATTCATTCGGAATATATTCCGAATCAAGTCAGTATTCTGAATCAAGACTTTATTCCGGATAAGTGACATATTCCGGATAAAGGATTTATTCCGGATGAAGGTTTTATTCAAATATTCCGAATGAGTGTTTTATGTTGATTATTCCAAACGAAGAAGAATTATTCCGGGTGAAGGTGACATTCCAAACGAGTAATTATTCCAAGTGAGGTATTTTCAGGTTATTTTTCAAGCTTTATTTTTCCCGCCTTTTTCCTTAGCCGCACTTTAAGTTTACTTGCCTTAGATTTATTTTAGCTTTGCCTTAGTTTAAGTTTTAGTTGCGTTTTAAGTTTTCCTTAGATAGTTTTAAGTTTGTGTTATTTACTTTAAGTGCCATTTAACTTTCCGTCACGCTTTTAAATTCCCGTCATTTATTTTAAATTAGAGTTAGATTTAAATTAACGTCATTTAGTTTTAAGTTTTGCACTTTTTAATTACTGCAACGACACAACTATTTCTTTCACCAAAGAACGACTGAGTCGCATAGTTAACCAGGATCAATTCGATTAGACATACGACAAAGAACTTTTTAACTGAGTAAAACCTAGTTATCATGGGGGCCCTACCCGCGGCAAACATAAGGAGATGGGCCAAGCCCATCTCAAAATTCACTAAAGAGGGGTTAAGGGAAAACTAGCTAGTCTGTTAATGCAATATGACTAAAAACGTTACTTTCATTTTTCGGTCTCGCTTAGTTTTGATTACGGCAATATGTAAAAACAAGCATTTACGAAAACAACGAAAAACGAATTCTTGAGTTCAAGTATTTTTCATTTTACCCATTTTCACTTAAGGTATGGATAAACAAGTACTAACCTTAATCAAGTGATCAAGTGATTTAATCTTTTCTTAAAACTCACTTTTTATTAAATGTGACAAGTTTTTATTAAACTTTATTTTTAAGAAAATGTTTTATTAAATTAATTATTTGAAATTTGAAAATGACATATTCTTATTTGGTTAAGAATATCCTTTCAGGATATTTTTATGCCCAGATAAGACCTCCACCACTAAAGGACAAAAAGGAGCAGAGTCTATTCCGGCGGTACCTTATCGATAAGGTACCGCGGGCAGATATAGCCGTTGGCTCCTTTGTCCTATAAATAGTGGACCATTCTCAGCTTTTCACCTTACCTCTTTTGCACATTTATTTCCAGATTCAAACCCCTTCTTTAATCACTCAAATCTTTGATCATTTGTTTGATTATTACTTGTTTAAGAAGTGAATCTTGTTCTTCCATCCCTTCCTCTCCAAGTGCAAAGAGAAGAACACTATCCTAGTGAAGTGTTCAGTCCACCACCAAAGATCCATTGAAGATCAAATTTTATACACTTGTAGTTGTGTCATAGTTGTGAAGATCCAAGTAGTTGTTTCTATTTGGAAGTTGTGTATGTATTAAGTATAGTTGTGTAGATTGGTCCTAGCTACGATTAGGGCTCGACTTTTAGCTTAGAGTCAGAAATTGGTTAAGCGACGTGTATGGTTTTCTCCACCATAAGGAGCTTGTTATGTAGTGAACTCTCGAGTAAGGAGTACTCGAGGAGTGGAGTAGGAACGAGGAGTGAGCTTCGTTGCCGAACCACTATAAATCCTTGGTGTTCGGTTTGATCTTTCTTTACCCTTAACTCTTTACATTCTTTATTCCTTATGCATATACACGTGTTAGTACTAGATTAGTTACACTATCATTCTTTATTCTTTGTGGATATATTTTGTTAGTATTAGTTTAGTTACACTATCATTGTTCATATTGTGCATAAGAAGATTTCACATATTTCCTTAAGCCTAAGTTTTTTGAAAAAGGATTTTTGGAAACCACTTTTTTAACAAGTAAATATAAGAAACTATTCAACCCCCCCTTCTAGTTTCTACAATTGGTATCAGAGCGGGTTGCTCAAGATTTTTTAAAGTATATTGTGTTAATGCAAGTAATGCCTAAAAACATTATTAGTGTTAACTAATCTTTCTTAGTTTTGATCACAACAAACCATACAACACATTTAGTGTAGAAACACAAAATGAATTATTTAACTAACACTATCATCAAGGTAATAATCATATCACTAACCTTTCTTAATCATACTTAGTGATCATCAAAATGATTATCCTTAAAACTCACTTTTGTTAATAAGACAAAAGACTTTTTAATAAACTTTCTTTTTTAGAAAATGTTTTATTAAAATGGAAAATGAAAATTTGAAAATAGCATATTCCAAATGCTGTTAGAATATCCTTTGAAGGGTTCAAATACCTCAGATATTCCCACCCCACTAAAAGACAAAAAACGGAGCGGAGTCTAGTGGCGGTACCTTAAGTACCTACGCGGTACCTTAGCGATATGGTACCGCGGGGTGAGATAAGGTACCGCGCATAGTAGCCGTTATAGATCCGTTGTAACTTTGTCTCCTTTAAATAGTGGGTCAAATCTCATTTTCTAGCAAGCCTCTTGGACATTTTTCTCAGCCCTTTTTCTATTTTCTATAGCATAATCATTAGTAAATGATCACTTAATTTGTTAAGGATGTTTACATATGATTATCCTCTTGATCCCCTCCTTTACCATGTCCAATGAGAAGATCACTCACTCACTAGTGTAGTGATAAAGATGAATTTATGAGCTAGTCATATTCATCATGATACCTTTTTGTTTTAGGTCAATCCAATATATTTATGAATACTTGGACTAGTTGTGTTCAAGTTATTTGTGAATACTTGGATTTGTTGTGTACATCCATTGCATATGTGTTTGCTTGGATTTGTGTTGTGTAAATCCAAGCTACATGTGTGTACTTGGATAAGTCTAGTTGAGTTGTAATAGATTTGATTAGGAGTTCTCACTAAACTATAAAGTGATGTAGTTGTGTCTTGTGAGTTCTCACTAAACTTTAAAGTGATTAGTAGTTGTGTTGTGTGAAGTTCTCACTTAGCTTCAAAGTGAAGAGTCGTGAAGATTGGTTCTAGCTTTCGATTAGAACTCGACATCTAGCCTTGTGTCGTAAAATGGTGAAGTAGGCAACGTCGTGAAGATTGGTTCTACCTTAAGATTAGAACTCGACATCCAGCCTTGTGTCGTTAAATTGTGAAGTAGGCAACGTCGTGTAGATTGGTCCTAGCTAAAGATTAGGTCTCGACATTTAGCTTAGTGTCGGAAAATAATGTAAGCAACGATGTAAGGTTTTCTCCGCCAAGAAGGGAGCTTGTGGATATAGTGGAAATCTCGAGTAGATGTACTCGAGGAGTGGAGTAGAAACGAGGATAGAGCCTCGATGTCGAACCACTATAAATCTTGGTGTCTTCCCACTAGGTTGTCTCCTTCCTTGCTCTTTACTTATTTCATTATCATTATACTTGCTTATTATTCTTGCTAGTGCATTTCAATTGAACCTAATCATTATGCAACTTAGCTTTAAGTAAAAGATAGTTTTGATACAAACCAAATTGAAAGCAATTTTAATTTGGTCACCAATCGAAGAGAAACTATTCAACCCCCCCTTCTAGTTTATACAATTGGTATCAGAGCGATGGTCACTCAAGATCTTTGAAGTATATTGTACTTTAAAACTTGGATCGATCCATTGTCTCCTCAAATTAGAAGGTCTAGTTGTACTAAAGTTTCTCTTTGATCAAAACTATGTTTTCTTTGAAAAATAGGTCTTTTAATTGATAATATTGCATCCCACTTAAGATTAGTAGCCTTTATGCATTTAGATATACTCTTGAAATGTATCTACTAGTTTGCATCTTGCTTTGTGTAGGTACTCATGAAGATCAATCACTTAATTGGTTGTGGATTGAGTTACTTGCACTTGTAGAAGAATCATCTTCATTGATCTTTAACATCTTTGAATGATGATACCAAGATGATTGGGAATGATAATAGTCCTTGAAGACTTAGTACTCATCATAGTCATTTATTGGGCATAGCACTTATTCCTTCATGGATTGCTCTTTGTGGCCAAGGTACCTTTCGTTCTTCCACACGCCCTTTGATCATTCTTTTGATCATTACTTGACTATGTGCTTGTTCTCGGCATCCTTGCCTTGACATTTAATTGTGGTTTGTGCTTCTTTTCCTTTATCCTCTCAAACCTTCATTGCTTGGATACTTGACTCACTATGGTGATGTAGAGTGAGTTAGTAGAAGCTTAAAGTATCAAGCATGATTTCTATGGTTTGCACCCATACGGTTAGTAGGCCCTTTGTGGGAGAGAACATGAATTAATACCTTGCTCATATTTTGGTTTAGACTAAGACTATTATTGAAAGTGATCTTAGTCTATACTTGAATAATTGCTTTGTGCTTATTCATTACCAAAGCCGTTTAACGTTTCGCCGGAAAGGCACGTCTTAAACCACTATATATGACACAAGCTCCTCGTTACCACTATTTGAAGATTGTCATTAATCCCTTGAGCATTGATCCTAGTCTTGATTCACTTCCTTTGATTTCTCTCCACTTAGTCGTTTTGCTACGAGTAGTCGTTTGTCCGTTTCGGTTCTTTTCGATCTTGATTTAACTCGTAATCCTTCGTTAAGGCATATTGCTTAGTGTTATGATGATCCAATGATATTCTAAAAGGCTCATGATTTAATTTTAAGTATTTTAGAAAAACTGGATTTTCAAAATTTGGCGTTTTTCAGAGATAGAAACCTGCCTCTGTAGGCGGTTCCTTATCTACGCGGCTCAAACCCGCGGTTCCTTATCGATAAGGTACCGCGGGCAGTAACTTTTGTCAGAGCGCCAGTTTGTGTTTTTTTATTCTTTTTCAAACCAAACTCTCTCTCTCCCAAAAACACACAGCCGATGGGTTTTACTTTTTCCACCATTGTTGAAGCTTCCAAAACCTTCAATCACTCAAATTAATTGATTCCAAGTTGTGGGTTTCACTCATCCTTCATCTAATATCAATTAATTGTAAGTATTTTCTTTCAATTTCATCTATTTTGTTCTAGGGTTCATCCTTTCATAATTGGGGATTTTTAAAATTGAAATTGAATTAAAACCTTAATAGGAATGTGGGTTGACATGGTAATCTTACTATGATTCCTTAGGTTGATATTCATTAAGATTTCACTAAAACCCACTTGTAGAACAAATCCGAATTTAGGCTAAATGATTTTGGTTGAATGATGGATTTGAGATGAACCCATGAGCAAGTAGGTAATGACATTGTTAATGCTTACCTAAAAACCTTGTTTTGAAAAACCAATGTTCTAAGTTCATTGTTGATCCAACATAGTTCATGTGTTCTTGGTCAAGGATGGAATAGACACATTGTGAACATGAAAATGATATGGATTCAATCCTATGTTTGTCAAGAAATTGATATAACACATTTTCATTTTTCGTTTTCCTTTTTATTTTTCATATGAGTGATTGGAGAAATATTTTTTTTGCTTATTTAGGTACTAATAATGCCTTCACAATACCAAAAGGATCATCAACTCACCAAACAGTATATGCCAAACCTATCCGACTTTTGTCACTCAACTCACCTTGCCCATACTTTTTCCTCTCTCCAATCCCGTTGCTTTCATGAGGGTAGAGTTGTCCAAGAGGATATTAAGAATTAGGTCTACATCAAGTCCATGTTTGAACACATTGGATTTGATTGTTTGTTGAACATTAAGAAAGACATCTATCCTCGATTCCTTTTGGAGTTCTTTAGCACATACTCTGTCATTGAAAACAATGATGGAATATTTGTTAGGTTCATCTTGAAAGATCAACTCATTCAATACTCTCTCGAAGTGTTTGGTCAAATTCTTGATGTCCCATTTGTAGGCACTTGTCGCTTCACGGATAAATGGAAGCTTAGTGCTCTCCTTGAGTCCAACAATTGTCCTCCAAATGATCATGAGGAAATTGATCTTGACTTCATTGTCGACATTGTCTCCAAAAAGCGTAATCGACCCGTTAAGAGAAGCCTTCATACTAAGGTACGTTCGGTGAAACGTCATGAGGTTCTCTTGAGCGACCTTAATGATAACATGGTTCAATGGACCAATATCCTTAGGGAAAATGTGTTTTGTCTTGGTGGAAACTGGGATCATGTTCCGGCGCGTTTAGTGCATATGTTATATTGCATCTTTACCAACACCAATAACAATTTGGCATATTTTATCGCTCAACGGATCAATTATGCTATTCACAAGCCTAAAACAAACCTCCCTTACGCAATGCTTCTCACTCGCCTTTTTAAAAAGGGTTGGCCGTGATTTTCCAAATCTTGATCTTTCTCAATTTCAACCGGTCAAACGGGTCATGCTACCTATTCGAGAGGTGTATAAGAGAAAGACAAGATCTGACCGTAAATCCGATCAACAAGAGTTCAGTGATGAGGACATGGACATGCCAACAAGTGATGGTGATGGCATTGGCACAAGTGCTCCCATTGACTCTTCGAGTTCTTCTCACCACTCCACAAACTCATTCGTGGATAGTTTAGATGACATTGCTTCCCCTCCCCACCATTCCTCTAGTGAAGTTCCTAATAATCTCAATTTGGAGGAACTTTACCGTCAAAATCTTCGAACCCGAGGTGATTTGTATGAACACCGGATTGAGTCAAGAAGGGGAATCAAGTATTTGGGAAAAATGATCAAGGATTTAAGCAAGAAAAGGAGGTGAAGACTTTGTAGTGTGTCAAAGTTTGGTTATCTTTTGCAGCTTAAACATTTGCTTATTAACACTTTGGTTTAGGTGTTTATTTACTTATGTTACTTATTTGGATTACTATTTATTTTGATCCTAAATGTTGCTTGTGCCTTCATATTTATGTTTTACATAGCTTTGTGCATGCCATATGATAGTTAGCTTATTAGATTATGATCTTTAGTTAACTTTGGCTTGTGAAACCTTTGGGAAAAATCTGGGTTTATCAAAAATTGGAATGGGAAATTTTTGAAAACCTTCTGGTCGCGGTTCCATATCGACCCGCGGTTCCTTATCGATAAGGTACCGCCGGCCCTAGATAAGGAACCGCCGACCACAGTGCACGACAACATCTTTGCTTTACACTGTTTTCTTAATTTTGTGTAAACCTTACATGATTTTCAGTAATAAACTGCACATTTCCTAAACTAGGGTATCTAAACTCATTATTCACCTAAAATGATTTTAACCCATTACTAGTTTGGATCATCCCCTCAACCATTTAAACCCACCTTGTTTGCCATGTTCTTCACACATCAAACATACTTCCCTAAACCTTAAACCACCCTAATCAACCATGGTGTGTACCAAAACTTCAAACAGTTCCAAGACCTCCACCCCAAGAAAAACACTCAAAATAAGGGTTAAGGTATCTAAGCCTAACTCTTCACCTTTCCTCACACCTAAGAATGAGAATGTTCCTATCCTCATTTCTTCATCACCTTCCCCACCTCTTGCACCATGCAAGACTTCTTCCACCCATGGTACTAACCACTCCATTGGTTCTACCTCCTCTTCATTCAATTCTAGAATGAATGAGCTTTCTTCACCCTTCACTCCAAGTGCACCCTTGGAAGTGACCACACAACCTCAACCAATCCAAAGCATTCCTTTTGGGAATGACTTTGATGACATTTTGGTGACTTCACCATTTACCCCTCACAACTCACCAATCTCGCCAACCTTGGAGAATTTTCCTCCACACTCACCCATTTCCCCTTTGGGGAACATGCCTCCACTTTCACCCACTTCACCCTTGGAGAACTTGCCTCCTCCACCTCCACCCAACTCAAACATCCCAATTTTGGGTGTCCCTCTTTCCCTCCTCTTGGGTGATCCTTACTTTGGGTTTCAACAAACTCATGGTCCTAGATGTCCATGTTGTCTCTACAACCACTTCCTCATCCAAAACCTATGGATGGATATGTATGGACTACATAGGGGTTTGCAAGATTTCTTGCTTGCCTTGTTCTCCATGCCTCCTCCTAGGAGATGAATGATGGAGTTCTTTTAATAAAGATTTTCAACAACAAGCCAAAGAAAACCACCTATCTAGATTTAATGATAAGCTAGCTATGTATTAGTTAGTTTTATTTATCTTTGTACTAGTTTCACTAATGAATGTTTCATGTTATTGACTTATGGATTTAGCTTTGTGTGATTCTATCCTTTTGTGCACACTAATCAACTTTAATTTGAGATTAAAATTGAACCTAAATCTATCACAACCCCTAACTTGACTAAAATTGGTTCAAAATGATATCTAAATTATTTTGTCATCCTTTGTCAAGACATTCTTTGTGAATGTGTTGCTTTATGCAACCCTAGCATATTTTGGTTCTAATAGAGGTAAAATTCCAAGATTTGCAACTTTTTGAAAAAGTCTTAGTTTTTCCCAAACCCAAGGAAAACCATGGTTTAAAGTCCACTGGACGCGGTTCCTTAAGGACCCGCGGTTCCTTAGTGATATGGAACCGCCGGCCCATATAAGGTACCGCGGCCAGAATGTGGCTTTTGATGATTTTTTTGGTCAAAACTTATAAAACCCTATTCCCAGTCAAGATTCCTTGTTTACTCAAATTGACTAAACATTCCTTGACACTACACATTTTGTATTCAAATTCTTACCTTGATTACATTTTACTTATACCCCAACCTTGAGATTTCATTCTCACACCTTCCCAACCTTGAGAATTCATTCTCACATAACCTTGAGATATCATTCTCACACTCTCACAATGCCTAACTCCTACATTCCTAACCTTGACATTTCTTTGTCACAACCCCACTCACCCAAAGCTTCCTCATCCAAGCTTTCAAAGAAACCGAAAATCTCGGTTCGACCCGTTTGGGTTAAGAAGAATGAACCATCTTCGTCCAAACCACCCAAAAACCCTACGTTCTCTCCAATCAAGTATTGGAATGAGACTTATACCATAAACCCCATCACCGGAGCAAAAGAAAATGTTCCACCACCACCACAATCCTTCAATACCCCCCAACTCAATGACCTTTCCACCTTCCCAAACCTCACAAGGCATTGTGAAAACACTCCCAAACCCTTTACCCCACCACCACCAAACCCTAAGTTTGATGCCATACCCCCATCAAACGATTTTGTGTTGCATCATGGATCCTCGTGTGATTGTTGCCGATTTCAAAAAATTGAACTTGCTCATGTGTATGAGAAGTTAAATTTTCTTGAATTCCTCCTCACTCGACCTCCTATTCAAGTTTTCGTTCCGGTGGACAAAACTTCGAATGATGCATCGTCGTCTTTTTAGTTTCATTTTAATTTTAGCAATCTTGGAAAATATCACTATTAGACTAGCTTATGCTTAGTGGTTTATTTTCCATATTTATTGCTTTTAGATACTCATACTATGTGTATGACTATCTTCTTTGTTGTATTATTTTTTTTGTAACCTTTGTGTTATTTGTGTGCTATCTAATTAGTTCTATTTTGAGTTGATCTTGGTTAAATTTTTACAATTGCTTATGGGTGATTCCATCAATTCTAAAGCTTTAACCCATTGACAAGCTTATCATCTTCATTATATTGACGTTTGATTTTGTCAATTACCTCTTTGGACATACTTAGCAAAATACTTGCTTCTAATTTGAGATTTCTTCTCTTTCTCCCTCTCAAGTTACTTAGTAGGTAGTGATCATATATACATTGGTGTTTCTTTCCTTTCTACTAACCTTTGTGTAGCATGTCACCTTAGCTCACAAACTTGGTGCCCCAAGCAAGGGGGAGCAACCACCAAGGGGGAGCTACTAGCAAAGTTCGATGCACTTCAAAGACTTATGCTAACCTTTTTGCTACGACAAAGGGGGAGAAATGATAGTGATAAACTAGTTAATAACTCCATAGTTTGTGTTTCTACGTAAATGAGTTTATCGTTTGTCGTAATCAAAAAGGGGGAGATTGTTAATGCAAGTAATGCCTAAAAACATTATTAGTGTTAACTAATCTTTCTTAGTTTTGATCACAACAAACCATACAACACATTTAGTGTAGAATCACAAAATGAATTATTTAACTAACACTATCATCAAGGTAATAATATAATATCACTAACCTTTCTTAATCATACTTAGTGATCATCAAAATGATTATCCTTAAAAATCACTTTTGTTAATAAGACAAAAGACTTTTTAATAAACTTTCTTTTTTAGAAAATGTTTTATTAAAATGGAAAATGAAAATTTGAAAATGGCATATTCCAAATGCTGTTAGAATATCCTTTGAAGGGTTCAAATACCTCAGATATTCCCACCCCACTAAAAGACAAAAAACGGAGCGGAGTCTAGTGACGGTACCTTAAGTACCTACGCGGTACCTTAGCGATATGGTACCGCGGGGTGAGATAAGGTACCGCGCACAGTAGCCGTTATAGATCCGTTGTAACTTTGTCTCCTTTAAATAGTGGGTCAAATCTCATTTTACAGCAAGCCTCTTGGACGTTTTTCTCAGCCCTTTTTCTATTTTCTATAGCATAATCATTAGTAAATGATCACTTAATTTGTTAAGGATGTTTACATATGATTATCCTCTTGATCCCCTCCTTTACCATGTCCAATGCGAAGATCACTCACTCACTAGTGTGGTGATAAAGATGAATTTATGAGCTAGTCATATTCATCATGATACCTTTTTGTTTTAGGTCAATCCAATGTATTTATGAATACTTGGACTAGTTGTGTTCAAGTTATTTGTGATACTTGGATTTGTTGTGTACATCCATTGCATATGTGTTTGCTTGGATTTGTGTTGTGTAAATCCAAGCTGCATGTGTGTACTTGGATAAGTCGAGTTGAGTTGTAATAGATTTGATTAGGAGTTCTCACTAAACTATAAAGTGATGTGGTTGTGTCTTGTGAGTTCTCACTAATTTTTAAAGTGATTAGTAGTTGTGTTGTGTGAAGTTCTCACTTAGCTTCAAAGTGAAGAGTCGTGAAGATTGGTTCTAGCTTTCGATTAGAACTCGACATCTAGCCTTGTGTCGTAAAATGGTGAAGTAGGCAACGTCGTGAAGATTGGTTCTACCTTAAGATTAGAACTCGACATCTAGCCTTGTGTCGTTAAATTGTGAAGTAGGCAACGTCATGTAGATTGGTCCTAGCTAAAGATTAGGTCTCGACATTTAGCTTAGTGTCGGAAAATAATGTAAGCAACGATGTAAGGTTTTCTCCGCAGAGAAGGGAGCTTGTGGATATAGTGGAAATCTCGAGTAGGTGTACTCGAGGAGTGGAGTAGAAACGAGGATAGAGCCTCGTTATCGAACCACTATAAATCTTGGTGTCTTCCCACTAGGTTGTCTCCTTCCTTGCTCTTTACTTATTTCATTATCATTATACTTGCTTATTATTCTTGCTAGTGCATTTCAATTGAACCTAATCACTATGCAACTTAGCTTTAAGTAAAAGATAGTTTTGATACAAACCAAATTGAAAGCAATTTTAATTTGGTCACCAATCGAAGAGAAACTATTCAACCCCCCTTCTAGTTTCTACATATTGTATTTTAAAACTTGAATCGATCTACGGATTCCAACAAGTACCTAGAAGGGCAATCTATGCAAAGACCACCACTTTTTGAAACCGATAGTTTTATTTATTGGAAAAATAGATTTGAAACTTATGTGAAATCAAAAGATTTAGATCTTTGTCATGTTATTACCAATGGTGATTTTTTACCCTTTCAATTTAATGAAGTTTCTAAAACAAAAGAATTGGTCACTTTTGACAAAGCTAATGACGATACTAAAAAGAAACTTTCAAAAAATAATGAGGCTAAAATGGTGATTTATAATGCTTTGCCTAAGAAAGAGTATGAAAGAATTTTTATGTGTGAAACCGCTAAAGATATTTGGAACACTCTTTTAGTAACCCACCAAGGTAATAGCCAAGTCAAAGAAAGCAAAATCGATCTTCTTGTCCAACAATATGAACAATTTGTCATCTTAGAAGATGAAACTATTGATAGTGCATTTGCTAGGTTTAACACCATTATTACTAGTCTAAAAGCACTTGATGAAGGTTTTTTCTAGCAAGAACAATGTTAGGAAGTTTCTAAGGGCCTTACATCCAAAGTGGAGAGCAAAAGTCACGGCGATTGAAGAGTCAAAAGATCTCTCAACTTTATCACTCGATGAACTCATTGGAAACTTGAAGGTTCATGAGTTGATAATTTTGAAGGACTCGAAATTAGTGAAAACCAAGAGTGAAAGGAAATATCTTGCACTTAAAGCCAAGAAGGCACAAAGTGACCATGATAGTTCCTCGGAAAGCGATGACGAGGAGTATGCATTGGCGGTGAGAGATTTCAAGAAGTTCTTCAAGAGACGAGGTCAACACGTTAGGCAACCCAACTATGACAAGAAACCATTGTCAAAGAATCGGTTTGTCAAGAACGAAAAAGGTGATAGAAATTGCTTTAGATGTGGTGATCCAAATCACTTCATTGGTGATTGTCCAAAGCCCGCTCGTGATAAGAACCACACGGCATTTGTTAGTGGCGCTTGGAGCGATAGCGGTGAAGATGATGATGACAACCCCAAAGAGGAGAAATGTCTTATGGCTCACACTTCTAAAGAGGTACATTCCGAAACCGAATATTATAGCAATGATAGTTCCACTTTAGATGATATTGAATTTGAAGGCAAATATGATAGCTTACACAAACTTAGTCTTAAATTCATAGAAAAGAATAAAACCTTAAAATCAACCAAAACTAAGCTTGAAAATGAGATCAATGAACTTAGGGACAAATTGGCTAAACTTGAGAAAAACAAAGAGGTTGATTTAGGTTGCTTAAGTTGTGAGAAACTTAGATTAGAGAATGAAGATCTCAAGAGCACCTCCATTAAATTGGAAAAGTTCATGAAAGGTACTAGGGCTCTTTATGATATGTTAAACAAACAAGTTCATTCTAAGGAAAGACTTGGTCTAGGTTTTAACTCAAATGAAGCCTCAACTAGTGAACCAAAACAAGTCAGGTTTTCACAAAAAACGGCCACTGGACGCGGTTCCAAACTGTATGGCGCGGTTCCTTATCACTATGGAACCGCCGCCATAGATAAGGTACCGTGGCCAGAAGATGAATTTTGTGAAAATCCTGAACTTTCTGAAAAGTCTAAGTTAGATGAAAAACTAAAGCATCTTACTGTTAATAAGGTACAATTACCCATACTTGACGACAATGCTATTGGTAAGTTCTACAAGCCATTAAGTAAACCTCTCATGGGAAATAGAAGTTTATCTAGACTATCCTCTACTCCACCTAGCGTACGGAATGAGTCTAAGCCTAGAAGTAGAACGACAACGCCTAGAAGAGATAATCAAAACAACTCACGACCTAGAAGTAAAACTCCAACACCTAGAAGGAATAATAATAACTCTAAACCTAGATCAAACACACCTAGGAGAAGTAATGAACAACAAAGTGGTTACATGAATTACTACCCTCCTCCATTTTGTTCTCCATGGGGAATCCCCTCCTCATTCATGCATCCCAACCAAATGCAAGGGATGTTTGGAACTAACAATTTTGGACCCATGAGATATTAGGGACCAAATGTTTGATCTTGTGTGTTGTTACCAAGATATGCTTGGGAATTGATTTGGAGCCCGATGAGTGGATTAAGGATAGTGGATGTTCTAAACACATGACGGGTAATCGAAGTTTGTTCTCGCATTACAAAGCATATGATGGAGGTAACGTCACATTCACTAGTAGTCTACGTGGTAATATCATTGGCAAAGGTACGGTTTCTCTTGATTCCATGACCATTGAAAATGTTGAGCACGTAGATAACTTAGGTTTTAACCTTTTAAGTATAGGTCAAATTTGTGATAATAAGTGTAAGGTCATCTTTTCGGAACATGACAGTGAAATCGTAAAAGATGGAAAAGTTATTGGAAAAGGTGTTAGAAAGCATGGGCTTTATGTCATGAAGGTTAATAAGAAGTCAAAAGACAACATATGTCTTGCGACTATAGATGATAGTTGGCATAGGAGATTAGGTCACGCTAATATGCGTTAAATTCAATCTTTATTCTCTAAGGAGTTGGTAAGACACCTCCCCAAGATTAAGTTTGATAGTCACTTTTGTGATGCTTGCAAAGTTGGAAAGCAAGTTCACTCAAGTCACAAATCCAAGATTTTGGTTTCGACCTCTCGGTGCTTAGAGCTCCTACATATGGATCTCTTTGGACCTTCCGCCATACGGAGTTATGGAGGTAACCTTTATACCCTAGTTATAGTTGATGACTATTCTAGATTCACTTGGACTAGATTTTTGGCATCTAAGAATGAAGTTTTCGATCACTTCGAAATCTTTAGTCGAAGAATTCAAAATCAACTAGGATGTTCAATTGTTTCTATTAGGACGGATCATGGTAGGGAATTTGATAATGAAGTGCAATTTGGTGCCTTTTGTGAAGCTCATGGTATTACCCATAACTTCTCGGCTCCTCGCACTCCACAATCAAATGGGGTAGTTGAAAGGAAGAATAGGACTCTCCAAGAGATGAGTAGGACGATGTTAAACGAGCAATCTTTGCCTCAAAAGTTTTGGTGCAATGCCGTGGACACATCGACTTATATTCTCAACTGAATTCTTATTCGACCTTTCCTAGGAAAGACCCCCTATGAGATTCTTAAAGGTAAGAAACCCTCATTAGAATACTTTAGGGTGTTTGGAAGCAAGTGCTTTATCCTCAACACCAAAGACTACCTTACCAAGTTTGACCCAAAGTCTTACGAAGGTATCCTTTTAGGTTATTCCCAAACTAGTAAAGCCTACATAGTCCTAAATAGAACCACGGGGGTTATTGAAGAATCACTCAACGTAACCTTTGATGACACCCCTCCTTCACCCAAGACACCACCATTGGTTGATGATGACTTGGATGAATTAGAAGTAGTTAAAGCCAAAGAGGTTAGAAAAATAGGAGTTGAAGACCTTAGTGTTGAAAAGGAAGTAAACATTAAGGAGTCTAGGGATCATACTCTCAATAATGTCATTGGTAACTTAAATCAAAGTACCCTAAGATCTCAAGTCCAAAACCAAAGCAACTTCTTTTGTTTTGTCTCCTTGATTGAACAAAAGAATGTTAAAGAAGCTTTGACGGATGAGAGTTGGGTCATTGCGATGGAATAAGAATTGAATCAATTCGTTGCCAATGATGTTTGGGAACTTGTTCCTCCACCTAGAAGTTCTACCATTATAGGAAGCAAATGGGTATTTAGGAATAAGCTAGATGAGAATGGTGTTGTGTCTCGTAACAAGGCTAGACTTGTAGCTCAAGGCTATAATCAACAAGAAGGGATTGATTATGACGAGACATATGCACCGGTAGCTAGATTAGAATCTATTAGAATCCTTTTAGCCTACGCTTGTGCCTTATATTTTAAGCTTCAACAAATGGATGTAAAGAGTGCATTTCTTAACGGTTTGATCAATGAGGAGGTATATGTGGCTCAACCTCCCGGCTTCATTGATTTTTAGAAACCGGACCATGTTTACAAGCTTAAGAAAGCACTTTATGGACTCAAACAAGCACCCAAAGCTTGGTATGATAGACTTAAAGCGTTTCTTGTTAAACATGAGTATACCATGGGAATGGTCGACAATACACTCTTTACAAAGAAGAAAGGTCCTCACCTCATAATCGTACAAATATATGTTGATGACATTATATTTGGCTCAACTTGTCAAGAATTGTGTGATGACTTTGCAAAATCATGCATGATGAGTTTGAAATGAGTATGATGGGAGAACTTAACTTCTTTTTAGGACTCAAAATTAAACAAATGGATGATGGTATTTTCTTTAGTCAATCTAAGTACGCTAAAGAAATGCTAAAGAAATTTAGATTAGAAGAATCTAGACCAATGAAGATCCCTATGGCCTCGGATACTAAACTCACCGTAGATGATGATTGTGAGTCGGTAGACAACACAAAATATAGAGGTATGATTGGTAGTTTGTTGTACCAAACGGCAAGTCGACCGGATATCATGTTTACTGTTTGCCTTTGTGCTCGCTTCCAAGAGGCTCCTAAAACCTCTCACCTTGAAGCGGTTAAGCGTATCTTCCGATACATTAAAGGCACTATACATTTAGGATTATGGTATCCTAAAGGGACCGTCGTAGAAACCATTGTCTACGCGGACTCGGATCATGCGTGAGACTATGTGGACCGGAAAAGCACTAGTGGAGTTTGTACCTTCATGGGTTGTTGTTTAACTTCTTGGTTCTCCAAGAAACAAACCGCTCTTGCGATATCCACCACGGAAGCCGAGTATGTGAGTGCCGGAAAAGCATGCCAACAAGCTCTATGGATGAAGCAAGCGCTTGTTGATTACGGGATTTCTCTTGATGATGTTCCCATCATGTGCGATAATAAAGGCGCTATGGACCTAAGCAAGAATCCCGTGCAACATTCGCGAACCAAACACATAGAAATTAGACACCATTTCCTTAGGGATAATGTTCAAAAGGGAAACATTACTATTGAAAAGGTGCCCTCCGAGGAAAACTTAGCCGATATCTTCACTAAGCCGCTTAAGAGGGAACCTTTTAATTACTTGCATCTAGGTCTAGGATTAATGGAACATCTTCCTTAAATTCTTTTCTTCTTGTGTGTTTTCTTTTACCACTTTGAGTCCTTGAATCTTTTAAACTCCTTTTGAAAAATCTTCTCCTCTCCTTTTCAAAATTCTCAAAGTCTCTTTCGAAAATGGTTGAGAAATTCGTTTGACATTGTTAATTCAATCTAAAAACGATTTTTCATAGATTCTCGCTATTATTCTAGAGCTTGCATAATTCATATGTATGATTCTCTCAAACATAGCAAGAACAAGATTGAATCATGGAGGATCATTGTGTCATGACTTAAGGTCTTGTCTTACACACCTCCTACATTGATTTTTTTAATCCATGTATTTTGGTCAAATCTCTATTTGGTAAGTTTGCATATGTTTTCTTTGTCTATCTTTGCTTTTAAGCATATCCCTATGATAAGTTAGACTAGAAAAATAAGATTTGCTGAAAAATCTTCCTCCAAACACCAAACCCTGCTTCTGCAGGCGGTTCCATATGTGAACCGCGGTACCTTATTGATAAGGTACCGCCACCCTAGATAAGGAACCGCCTATAGTGGCCTTCCTTTTTCGGGTTTTTGTCTGAAACTCCAGATTTGCTCCAACATTTTTGAGAATCTTTGTTTCAAACCCTTTGACCACCCCAAAAATACCCTAAGCCTTCCCTATTTAAACCATAAGCATTTTACATTACTTCACATCCAAAATGTCTTATTCTCCCAATGAAAGCCTTGAATCTCCTCCATTTTCTCCAATTGATTTCAATCCAAACCCACACAAGAACACTCTTAATCACATGTCTCCTACCAAGAATGTTGATTGTGGAACATCTTTTCTTCCACCACCACCCTTTAGTGTTCTTCCTCCTTCTCATGATAATGTCATGCACCATGGAACATATTGTCATTGTTGTCAATATCAACATCTTGCTATGGCACACATCTATGAGGAGTTGAGCTACATCAAGAGTCTCTTAATCAAGCCTCCTCTTCACTTTGATTATGAGATCTCCAACAAGCCACCACCACCACCCTCTGCTATTACCTTGTCTTTCATATAAGCATTGGTTGCTTATCCACAAGTCACCAAATTCAAGCAAATCTTAGAATTCTAGAATAACTAGGATTAGATTTATGCTTTTGGCTTGTTTCTTTTTCCATACTTCTTTGTATGATGTTCTTTTAGTAACCTATCTTGGATCTTTGTCTTTGTGTTTTCTTCTCTTTTAATTTTTTATGTGACCTATTTCTATATATTGTTGGTTGTTTCTTTTGTTCAACTAACCCTTCTATGTAGCTTGTCACCATATCTCGATTCCTCGGTGCCCCAAGCTAGGGGGAGTAAGCACCAAGGGGGAGTCTTTGCAAACTCCGTTTCTTCAACACCGGCTTACGCAACCTTTTTGCTTCGACAAAGGGGGAGAAATGAATAAACTCGTCTTCGAAAATCTTGTTTTTGTGTGATTGGGTTTATGTATTGTCGGAATCAAAAAGGGCGAGATTGTTTATGCAATAATGACTAAAAACGTTACTTGCATTTTTCGGTCTCGCTTAGTTTTGATTACGACAATATGTAAAAACAAGCATTTACGAAAACAACGAAAAACGAATTCTTGAGTTCAAGTATTTTTCATTTTATCCATTTTCACTTAAGGTATGGATAAACAAGTACTAACCTTAATCAACTATATTTTACCGGGGTTTATCCCCTTTACCCAAAAAAAAACCTTAATCAACTAATCAAGTGATTTAATCTTTTCTTAAAACTCACTTTTTATTAAATGTGACAAGTTTTTATTAAACTTTATTTTTAAGAAAATGTTTTATTAAATTAATTATTTGAAATTTAAAAATGGCATATTCTTATTTGGTTAAGAATATCCTTTCAGGATATTTTTTATGCCCAGATAAGACCTCCACCACTAAAGGACAAAAAGGAGCGGAGTCTAGTCCGGTGGTACCTTAGCGCCTAGGCGGTACCTTATTAATAAGGTACCGCGGGCTAAGATAAGGTACCGCGGGCAGATATAGCCGTTGCCTCCTATGTCCTATAAATAGTGGACAATTCTCAGCTTTTCACCTCACCTCTTTTGCACATTTATTTCCAGATTCAAACCCCTTCTTTAATCACTCAAATCTTTGATCATTTGTTTAATTATTACTTGTTTTAGAAGTGAATCTTGTTTAAGAAGTGAGCTTCGTTGCTGAACCACTATAAATCCTTGGTGTTCGGTTTGATCTTTCTTTACCCTTAACTCTTTACATTCTTTATTCCTTATGCATATACATGTGTTAGTACTAGATTAGTTACACTATCATTCTTTATTCTTTGTGGATATATTTTGTTAGTATTAGTTTAGTTACACTATCATTGTTCATATTGTGCATAAGAAGATTTCACATATTTCCTTAAGCCTAAGTTTTTTGAAAAAGGATTTTTGGAAACCACTTTTTTAACAAGTAAATATAAGAAACTATTCAACCCCCCCCCCCCTTCTAGTTTCTACATAGTCATTTTTCACTTTACAGAAGATTTAACAAAAACCTAAAAGTTCTCCTCCTCCTCTTTTCTTTTTGGCCGCCGAATACAAACACACCAAAAGGGGTGTTTGTTTGATTTTGATCTTGGTTTTTGGTGCAAGTGTTCGTGTTTGTTCATCTTCGTTTAGATCCACGCATTCGGTATATTCTTTTTACCCTTTTTCTTTTTGATTTGATCTAATAAATAATTAAGAACAAGATGTTTTTAAAACTTAATTAAAAACATAGAACTAACATGAAAAGGGTTTTTGGAGAAATCAAAAAGGGTGTTTTAGGGGTGATTGTTTTGGCCGGCGCCTAAACCGAACCCCAAGGGGTCTCGGTTTGACTATTCGACCATCACCGAGACCATATGGTCCCGGTTAGGTGGTGTGGGTCCCACGGCAGCAGCAAGACTAAGGGAACCCCGAAGTGGTTCGGGGTATGGTGTCGATTTCATGTCCGGTTCATGGTTTCTAGTCAAGATTCGGTTCACGGTTTATGTTAAGATTGTTTTTTTTATATAATCATAGGTTAAATTAAATTAATGAATATGACATGATTAATTTAATAAACTTGACTTAGGTTATATTAATTATTAAAATCATGAAATTATTAACCTAAGTATTTTTATATTTTCTAGACTTATAATTAATTAATTATTTTAAAACCATGGTTATAATTAATTAATTAACATGACTTAGGTTATATTATTAATAAATAATAATACATTTTTTAACCTAAGTATTTAACTTTATTAAATTAAAAACATGATATACTTTAATTAAATATTTTAACCTATAGTTTATTTAAATTACATGAAATAATTAATAAACTATACATTATATCATTATGACTTAAAAAATAATCATGAAAACACTTAGGCTTATATACTTAGCTTATTTAACCAGCTTGTATCTAATTATGGAAACTTTCTATTTTTAGAAACTTATTTAATTAAGGCAGCTAATCTATTTATGGAAACTTATTTAATTAAGGCAGCTGATCTATTTATGGAAACTTTCTATTTTTTTAGAAATTTATCTATTTTAAGCAGTAATTTTTTTTGGAAACTTTCTATTTTTGGAAACTTTCTATTTTTAGAAACTTATCTATTTTAAGCAGTAATTCTATTTTCGAAAACTTTCTATTTTTGGAAACTTTCTATTTTTGGAAACTTTCTATTTTTGGTAACTTTCTATTTTTGGAAACTTTCTATTTTTGGAAACTTTCTATTTTAGGAAACCTGCTATTTTTGGAAAGTTACTTATTATTACACAGTAAGTATAATAATACATGAAATACCAGAAATACTTAATCAGAATAGACAGGATATAAGATAAACACAGTTTAAGGCTTAAAAATAGTAAAACATGATATGAACATATAAATAAGCTAAGACATGACGTAAAAGCAGTTACATATTTAGTAAGCAGATACTTATTCATGTATGTATTTAGGTAGCATTAGTGATACGGAAGTAGGATTCCTCTCAGTTCGTCTTCTTCGTTCACTGGACATAAGGTACGGATTCCCGTCCTTTCAGTATGGACATTCTTTCCTTATTAGGATTCCTTGTATGCAGCCAAATGTTTTCCCGTAGTATAAGTTTATATGTTTGACTTGCTTATGTTTAATTTAGGATACCTATAGCCATATACATGCATGACCAGTTTCACCTAGTTATGGAGGTACCATAACCATAACATTAGAGGCACTAATGTTATGACTTCACCACGGCGGAGTGATTGCTCGTGGCGTCCCTTCAACTTTTGGCCATTTATTATATTTATCATGTGGGGCGTATGGGTGCATCCTAGTTACATGTTTGCAGCAGATTACTCAGTGTGAATGTGGTGTGTGCCTTGCATCCTTCACAAGGAGCTGATCCCTCCTACCCAAACCAGTATATTAAATTAGAGGCAGCCCCTCTAATTTTCATGATGAGGTCACCCCTCCAAGTATTCATGCACGGTGGATTTTCATGACCTATATTGGCTAATGGTAGAGCATGTTAAACAGTTTTTATAAGATAAACATAAGGCTTTTCAAACTATAAAACCTGTTTTATCAAGACTTAACTAGGTTACTCGGGACTTAGTTTCTTCCACTGTTATATGTTATATGTTTATCCTATTCATGTTTTATTGTACATCCGTGCACTGAGCGTATTGCTCAGCCGTTTTCCTTTTCTATGTTCCCAAAACGGCAGGTACTCAGGGACGCTCGTAGACTTTAAGCGTACTTGCATATGGACTGGAAGCTTTCTAGCCTTTCTTTACTTTATGCATTATCTTTCCTTTGATACATTTGCTATGGACATTGTTTAGTCCTTTCCTTTACTAGACTTATGTTTGTGTGTGATGAGCTTTACTTATGGACTACCGATGTTTGATTCCGGTATTTTCCTTTTATGGTCATGTAATGTTTAGACATTTTTCCTTGTATGCTTTGATGACACGCCATAATTACGCGTGACATTCCATTATCAAAATGAGATGTTACAATTATGGTATCAGAGCCAAGGCTTTGACCTGTAGGCTCTCAAAATATGACCTGTGATTAGTGGGTAGTCACTATGGTCTTCCTAGAACTGACAGTCGTTTTCATGCATTCATCATTTTTATGCATACATATATATATGTCATTGTCGCAGAGTTATGACTAAGTAATGGTTGGTACAGGACTGACCCTATTTAGTCGCATGTGTTTTATCGAAACTTTTAAATTTGGGACCGACCCATAGGCGTCCCCTCGCCATGTCTTTTGTTTTGGGTGAACTGACCATAGGCGTTCACTCTCGAGCATACAAAAGTTTTCATAAAACTGCATCATGCATTCATACACAAAATTTTCTTGCATAAAATTTTTCTCTTGAAATTTTGGTATAAATGTTTTTCATGCATATAATATTTTATGTTTTGATTTGTTTAATCATATGTTTCATGTTATACTGTTAGATGGTTCTCACACGCGAACAGGAACAACTCAATGCTGCAATCCAAGCTGCAATGCAAGCTTTGCTTCCTTAACTGAGGAACGACATCAGGGCTGAAGTTCAAGCTGCCAACAATCAGCAGCATAATCAGGCACCTCCTCCTCTTCCTCCTCTAGTGACATTAGCAGTATGGCTGGAGAGATTCAAGAAGCTCCGTCCTTGAGCTTTTGAGAAGACAGATATCCCCAGTGATGCTGAAAGTTGGTTGGCTCACATCGAGAAGATTTTCAATGCTATGGGTTGTGACCCCACATACAAGGCGAGGTTGGCATGCTATCGGTTCGAAGGCGATGTGCTAAATTGGTGGTTAGCATTGATGCAGTCTGAGGGTGGTGACGAGTGGGTTGCTGGTTTGACTTGGGCTCAGTTCAAGGACAGGGTGATGGAGCAGTTCTTTCCCAAGGCTGAGCAAGACAAGCTCAAGAGAGAGTACCATGGGATCCGACAGAGAGCTGGGGAGAATAGCAACGAGTTTATGCAGCGCTTTCTTCGCTTAGCTGGTTTCCTTGGTGCAGCAGCAGGTACTCCTGAAGAGCAGGCACACCACTTTAGGTGGGCTCTTCGCACATCGGTCGCGAACAATCTGGTGTGTGTTACGTTCAACACTATAGCACAAGTGGCCGATGCAACACGTAAGTTGGAGATGCTGCAGGAGAGAGATGAGTTCGGGGAAGCTGAGAGACCCGACAAGAGGTAAACATTCGTATTCAAGCGGTGATCGATCCGTATTCTTTCCATATATGTCAATTATTCATCTCTTTAAATGTATCTTCCAGGCAGAAAACTGGGGACCGGTCTCAGCCGGCTACTCAGCAGCAGCCTCATCAGCCCAAGGGAAACGGTCAGACTAATGACCGTTCTACTACGGATAGGCGTGGCGGTAATGATAATTACCGTAACAACGCCGGACACTCCAACATCAGCAGGTCCTAATACTTACACATTTCCTTATGATTTCATGTTATAACTCATATTCTGACACTTTAGCAAAACTTCTACCAGGAACCATGGAAACGGTAGGGACCAGAACCAGAGAGGTTCACAGCCTAGCCGTCCAGCTATCACTGGTATTCAATCTTACGATTATCCGCATTGTCCTTTGTACCTTATTATCATGTCTTATGTAAAATGTTTTATCAGGTTCCCAGCCAACCAGAGCACCTGCTGGAGGATTTACTCATCCTCTTTGCTCTACTTGCCACCGTAGGCACCCAGGGCCATGTGGCCGTAACACTGACGCATGCTTCAAGTGTGGTCTTCTTGGCCATATCATGAAGGATTGCCGTAAGGGCGAGATGGAAGGTACATCAGGACATGCTGATTCCAAGCCGCCTCCTACCACCGGGCGTGTCTACACGACATCTCGAGACCAGGCCAACAAGTCTACATGTACCATCACTGGAATCTTGTATATGTATGGTCAAGCTGCATGTGTTCTTTTCGATACGGGTGCTACTCACTCGGTTATTTCTACTGCTTATCTTAAGAACATTAGGATGCTCCCCATGCCACTAGAGAATAGGCTTACTATTTTCACGCCTTTGAGGGACTCTGTATTAATCACCCATGTATATAAGAGTCTTCCCCTAGAATTTGACGATAAGGTTCGACCTGTTGAGCACTTCCGCTGGACATGAATGACTTCGACATGATTTTGGGCATGGATTGGCTATCCAAGCATCATGCTCCCATAGACTACCATTCATATCGAGTTATCTTCGGTGATGTTAATGCACCAGAGTAAATTCATAACGGGTTCATACCCGGACGGTCTGTACAAATCATATCTACCCTGCAAGCGCGTGCATTACTATCACATGGATGCGAGGGTTATCTAGCTACGGTTCACGACATGGATGCTGAATCTCCATCAATTCAGGATCAACCTATAGTGTCTGAATTCCAAGATGTTTTTCCAGCAGAACTTCCGGGCATACCACCTGCACGAGAAGTGGAATTCAGTATCGAGCTTATTCCAGGAGCTGAACCTTTCTCCAAGGCTCCTTATCGCATGGCTCCCATAGAGCTGAAGGAGCTGAAGGATCAACTGCAAGAACTTCTTGAACGAGGTTTCATTCGACCGAGCGCATCTCCATGGGGCGCAGCGGTCTTATTTGTTAAGAAGAAGGACGGCAGTATGCGTCTTTGCATAGACTATCGCGAGCTCAACAGGATTACTATCCGGAATAGGTATCCACTACCACGTATAGACGATCTGTTTGACCAACTCCAAGGGGCCAAACACTTCTCCAAGATTGATCTTAGGTCAGGCTACCATCGGCTACGGGTCAAGGAGCAGGATATCGCCAAGACTGCTTTTCATACCCGCTATGGCCACTACGAGTTTGTAGTTATGCCATTTGGCCTGACAAATGCTCCAACAGTGTTCATGGATTTGATGAGCATAATCTTCCATGAATTTTTGGACAAGTTCGTCATTGTCTTCATCGATGACATCCTGGTTTTCTCAAAGTCCAAGGAGGAACACGAAGACCATCTTCGTACAGTACTACAGATTCTTCGCCAGAAGTAGTTCTATGTTAAATTCTCCAAGTGTGAGTTCTGGTTAGACAAGGTGGCATTCTTAGGTCACAATGTATCAACAGAAGGAATCACTATGGATCCAGCGAAGGTTGAGGCCATTACTAAGTGGCCAAGGCCGACATCAGCGACGGAAGTCTGTAGTTTCTTAGGCTTAGTTGGCTATTACCGTAGGTTCGTGGAGAACTTTTCCCGCTTAGCACTACCATTGACCAAACTGATGCGGAAATGGGAGAAATTCGTCTGGACTGAAGAACGGGAGAAGAGCTTTGAAGACCTGAAGCAGAAGCTAGTATCTGCACCTATTCTTACTTTCCCATCTGGTACGGGTGGATTTCAAATCTACAGTGATGCATCGGGGAAGGGACTTGGCTGTGTTCTCATGCAACATGGGAAAGTGATCGCGTATGCTTCACGACAGCTTAAGCCTTATGAAGAAAATTACCCCACGCATGACTTGGTACTTGCTGTAGTCGTGTTTGCATTGAAGATATGTGACATTTTCACGGACCACAAGAGCTTGAAGTATATCTTCACTCAACGTGAATTGAACATGAGGCAGAGGAGATGGTTAGAGCTGTTGAAGGATTATGACATTAATCTACAGTATCATCCCGGAAAGGCAAATGTAGTAGCAGATGCTCTTAGCAGGAAGTCCGGAATGATCAACGGCATTAAAATCGAAGAGGAAATCATAAGAGACTTGGAGCGGCTTGACATCGAGATCATGGTACGTGGACAGCACGATTACTGGGATAATCTTAGAGTAGAACCCGAGTTACTCTCTAAGATCAAGGAAGCTCAGAAAGATGATGGAGAAATCTGGGCGATAGTACAGAATTTGGAGAAACAGACGGAATTCAGAGTAGACGCAGATGGTATCGTATGGCAGGGTACGAGACTTTGTGTTCCTGATGACCAAGAACTCTGGGAAGCCTTGTTAGCTGAAGCTCATAGCTCCCCATTCTCTATACATCCTGGTTCGACTAAGATGTACCATGACATCAAGCAGTACTTTTGGTGGAGTGGTATGAAGCAGGATGTGGCCATTTACGTCTCCAAATGTCTTACCTGCCAGCAGGTTAAGATCGAGCATCAGCGATCTGGCGGTCTCCTTCAACCGTTAGATATTCCAGAGTGGAAGTGGGACAAAATCACCATGGATTTTGTTACTGGTCTTCCGCCTACCAAGAGGAAGCACGATGCTATTTGGGTTATCGTAGATCGACTTACCAAATCAGCTCATTTATTACCGATCCGCAAGGAAGATCCGGTAAGTAAACTTGCCGATACGTATAAAAGAGAGATCATGAGACTCCACGGTGCACCATCCAGCATCGTCTCAGACAGAGATCCTCGTTTCACTTCGTGATTTTGGAAGAGTCTGCAGAAAGCTTGGGGTACACAATTTAAGCTTAGCACGGCTTTTCATCCTCAAACGGACGGACAGTCGGAACGAACTATTCAGACATTGGAAGATATGTTGAGGTCATGTGCGTTGGAATAGACGGGTGATTGGGACGATTACATCTGTTTGGTGGAGTTTGCATACAACAACAGTTGGCACGCAAGTATCAAGTGTGCTCCTTTCGAGATGTTGTATGGTAGGAAGTGTCGCGCCCCAATCTGCTGAGATCAGGTTGGCGAGCGAACACTTGAAGGACCAGAAATCATAGAGATGACCAATGAAAAGATCGCAGTAGCTAAGCAAAAACTTCAGGAAGCACGGTCACGTCAAAAAAGTTACGCCGATAAGCATCGTGGGGACATACATTTTAACGTAGGAGATCACGTCTTCCTTAAGGTTTCGCCGGCACGTGGTGTTAGACGCTTCGGGATTAAAGGGAAGCTCAGTCCTCGTTTCATCGGATCGTTTGATATCATTGAACGAGTCGGTGACGTATCTTACCGGTTGGCGTTACCTCCGCAGCTTTCGCATGTACACAATGTGTTTCATGTGTCCTTACTCAGAGGGTACCAGTATCATCCCCTTCACATGGTTCAGTATCCACTGGAACAGATACGTGAAGATCTCACTTTTATAGAAGAGCCCGAACGAGTTCTTGACAGACAAGAATGAGTCATGAGGAGGAAGACGATTCCATTCGTCAAAATCCTATAGAGGGATCATACCGAGCGGGAAGCTACTTGGGAAACAGAGGAGTCTATCCGGGCTTCTTACCCTCATTTCATATTTTGAATTCGGGTATGTTCTTCTTTTTCAGCTTACTTTATCTATAATTCGGGGACGAATTATTCTTTTTAGGGGGGAAGAGTTGTAAAACCCACATGCTTTTACCATGAATAGTACCCTTAAGATCGTACGTACTAGATTAAAACTTTCCTATTATAGCATGATTACGATTACGTGTTAGGATTTTACGTATTACGTACGTGTTAGAACACGATAAGTATTTACTACGCACGAGCACGCAATAATTATTTGACGATAATTAATCACGAACATGTGATCATGAAATGATGAACGTAATTAAATCACGAACTATTATTAATTACGTATATATATTTATTACGAGCGTAAATAAATATATTAGGTCACGGTAATTATTTAACGAGAACACATTAAACATGAACACAAATAAACACGAACGAACAACTAAACATCGAGACACGGAAAACGGTACGGGTACCCCATGTGGGGCCCCTACCCGCGGCAAACATAAGGAGATGGGCCAAGCCCATCTCAAAATTCACTAAAGAGGGGCTAAGGGAAAACTAGCTAGTCATTTTTCACTTTACAGAAGATTTAACAAAAACCTAAAAGTTCTCCTCCCCCTCTTTTCTTTTTGGCCGCCGAATACAAACACACCAAAAGGGGTGTTTGGTTGATTTTGATCTTGGTTTTTGGTGCAAGTGTTCGTGTTTGTTCATCCTCGTTTAGATCCACGCATTCGGTATATTCTTTTTACCCTTTTTCTTTTTTATTTGATCTAATAATTAACTAAGAACAAGATGTTTTTAAAACCTAATTAAAAACATAGAACTAACATGAAAAGGGTTTTTGGAGAAATCAAAAAGGGTGTTTTAGGGGTGTTTGTTTTGGCCGACGCCTAAACCGAACCCCAAGGGGGTCTCGGTTTGGCTACTCGACCACCACCGAGACCATATGGTCCCGGTTGGGTGGTGTGGGTCCCACGGAAACAGCAAGACTAAGGGAACCCCGAAGTGGTTCGGGGTATGGTGTCGATTTCATGTTCGGTTCATGGTTTCTAGTCAAGATCCGGTTCACGGTTTATGTTAAGTTTATTTTTTTTATTTAATAATAGGTTAAATTAAATTAATGAATATGACATGATTAATTTAATAAACATGACTTAGGTTATATTAATTATTAAAATCATGAAATTATTAACCTAAGTATTTATATATTTTCTAGACTTATAATTAATTAATTATTTTAAAATCATGGTTATAATTAATTAATTAACATGACTTAGGTTATATTATTAATAAATAATAATACATGTTTTAACCTAAGTATTTAACTTTATTTAATTAAAAACATGATATACTTTAATTAAATATTTTAACCTATAATTTATTTAAATTACATGAAATAATTAATAAACTATACATTATATCATTATGACTTAGAAAATAATCATGAAAACACTTAGGCTTATATACTTAGCTTATTTAACCAACTTGTATCTAATTATGGAAACTTTCTATTTTTAGAAACTTATTTAATTAAGGCAGCTAATCTATTTATGGAAACTTATTTAATTAAGGCAGCTGATCTATTTATGGAAACTTTCTATTTTTTAGAAACTTATCTATTTTAGGCAGTAACTCTATTTTTGAAAACTTTCTATTTTTAGAAACTTAGCTATTTTAAGCAGTAATTCTATTTTTGGAAACTTTCTATTTTTGGTAACTTTCTATTTTTGGAAACTTTCTATTTTTTGAAACTTTCTATTTTAGGAAACCTGCTATTTTTGGAAAGTTACTTATTATTACACAGTAAGTATAATAATACATGAAATACCAGAAATACTTAATCAGAATAGACATGATATAAGATAAACACAGTTTAAGGCTTAAAAACAGCAAAACATGATATGAACATATAAATAAGCTAAGACATGACGTAAAACCAGTTACGTATTTAGTAAGCAGATACTTATTCATGTATGTATTTATGTAGCATTAGTGATACGGAAGTAGGATTCCTCTCAGTTCGTCTTCTTCGTTCACTGGACATAAGGTACGGATTCTCGTCCTTTCAGTATGGACATTGTTTCCTTATTAGGATTCCCCGTATGCAGCCAAATATTTCCCCTAGTATAAGTTTATATGTTTGACTTGCTTATGTTTAATTTAGAATACCTATAGTCATATACATGCATGACCAGTTTCACCTAGTTATGGAGGTACCATAACCATAACATTAGAGACACTGATGTTATGACTTCACCACGGCGGAGTGATTGCTCGTGGCGTCCCTTCAGCTTTTGGCCATTTATTATATTTATCATGTGGGGCGTATGGGTGCATCCTAGTTACATGTTTTCAGCAGATTACTCAGTGTGATGTGGTGTGTGTCTTGCATCCTTCACAAGGAGCTGATCCCTCCTACCCAAACCAGTATATTAAATTAGAGGCAGCCCCTCTAATTTGCATGATGAGGTCACCCCTCCAAGTATTCATGCACGGTGGATTTTCATGACCTATATTGGCTAATGGTAGAGCATGTTAAACAGTTTTTATAAGATAAACATAAGGCTTTTCAAACTATAAAACCAGTTTTATCAAGACTTAACGAGGTTACTCGGGACTTAGTTTCTTCCGCTGTTATATGTTTATCCTATTCATGTTTTATTGTACATCCGTGCACTGAGCGTATTGCTCAGCCGTTTTCCTTTTCTATGTTCCCAAAACGGCAGGTACTCAGGGATGCTCGTAGACTTTAAGCGTACGTGCATATGGACTGGAAGCTTTCTAGCCTTTCTTTACTTTATGCATTATCTTTCCTTTGATACATTTGTTATGGACATTGTTTAGTCCTTTCCTTTACTATACTTATGTTTGTGTGTGATGAACTTTACTTATGGACTACCGATGTTTGATTCCGGTATTTTCCTTTTATGGTCATGTAATGTCTAGACATTTTTCCTTGTATGCTTTGATGACACGCCATAATTACGCGTGACATTCCATTATCAAAATGGGGGTGTTACACAACCCCTCCTTGGAAGCCTTGGAGGGGTATTTATATTCACACACGTATCAACTATACATAGTTGCCTAATCTATTCCATGCGTGTGTGACTATGATAACTTATGGGATTTTCGAAATGTCTACACTAACCAAAGCAGTTCTAGGTGGCATCCCTCTATTCTTTATGTCAATGTTTAAGGCCCAGAATTAGTTATTCTCGTCTTGAATCAATTAGAAGGCGCTTTTTTAGGGTATTAAAGATGGCGAAAAAAATAATGTGGGTTTGCTGGAATTAGGTTTTATCCTGTATAAAAGGATTAGATACTTGGAGCATTAAAGCGAAAAACTTAGCCCCTATAGGAAAATGGAGATGGCGTTTCCTTATAGAACATAATGCGTTATGGAGGAAAGTGATAAGTGAGATTCATGGTTCTGACGGTGGATTCACGATTGGGTCAGTGGCTAAATCAGGTTTATGGGGAAGTATTGTAAGGGCCTTGACCATCTCGACATTTTCTTGGATAATTTAATACATAAGAAGGTTGTGAGTGGGATGCAAACGTCTTTCTGGGCATACTCTTGGATTAAAAATTATGAGCCTTTAAAACTTCGTTTCCCTCGTTTGTACACCCTGAAAATCCATAAGGCCTGCAAGGTTGCAGACATATTTCTACACGTGAATAGGGATGTGATTAGTAGTTGGTCTTAGAGAAGGCAGCCAACAAGTCGATCAGAGGGTGATTTTGTCAATCTTATTAATGTTATCCATGAGAGTGGTATTGTTGTTGATCTGTTGCATGATGACTAGTGGGTGTAGAGTTTGAAAGACTCGGGATCTTTTCCGGTTAAGTCATTATGTATGTATGGCGATCCAAAACAAAATTTGCAGTAACAATTTTGAGGCGCCAAAATTCACGTGGAATTCATGGGTTTCTCGTAAAGTAAATATTTGCGTTTGGCGTCTCGCTTTAAATCGTCTTCCCACTAGATCCAATCTAGTACGTCGAGGTATTAAACTGGACTCGTCTGCTTGCTTATTTTGTGGTGCTAATGAGGAATCAAGGGGCCATTTTTTTTCACTCTTGTCCTATTATCTAGATTCTATGTTTCAAGATTTAGGACTGGTGGAAGACGCTTCCCTATTCAACCCTTGTTTAGAAGACATTATAATCGAAAATTTTAATTCGTTTTCCGATAAACGGGTGGTGAGGTCTCATGCAGTTTGTTTTGCTTTAATTTGGCATATTTGGGTTTGGAGAAACAAAATCCTCCACGCTTGTTCAGTTGCGGCTGCTGCTGATCATCTCGGCGAAGATATTTTTCCTTCAGTTCAGAGAATGTCTCTTTTTTGGGTCATTAACCGGGCTTTCAAGAATAGCTTTTCGTGGGATAATTGGATGCATAAACCTTACAAAGTAGGTGTGTCTTAGTATTGATAGGCTGCTTTTGTACATATTTTTTTGTTGTTCTTGCTTAGAATGCTTCTTTTGTTTTTTTTTATTAATAATATCTTTGCCTTTTTAAAACAAATTAATAGAAAAATTATAAACCCCGCACATGTTTTGTAAGATTTCATAATATTATAAATAAATATGCCACAGACATGCTTTAACATGCCAAGATAAAAAAAATTGTATCTTTAACCAATTCTATTAATAAAGGTAATATTATAATTTTCATACACAAATAACAACAATTTTAAATTAACGGGCTAATCATATAAACAATTATCATAGTTGTGTCAAATACTTTTTTAAACATCAAATAAAAAAAAAGATACTTATTTGTACATTAATGTGATTTTTTTTTGTTTAGTAATTTGCGACATTTTTGCCTTTCAAAATTTTTAAACTCCTATTATCTGAGTGGAATAAAAATGTAACAAAATACCAAAAAAGGAAAAGAAAAAAAAAAACACAATAATGTAGGCATAATAACTTCTTTTTATTCAATGTTTATTTTAGAAGTAATTTATAGTATGATGATCTTTTTTAAGGATGACCCTTGTATTATATTATGGCTTGCGTTTGAACGTATTATACTTGTATAAAAGCTTTATGCATGTCTGTGGCTCTGTGCGGGTTATATAACTAGTACAGTATGTAACATACATTAATAACTATCTAACCACAAATAAAAAGTGGCTGTATATAAGGGCCATGTCTATTAGTAGATGTGTTGTATGTCAAGCAAAGATTGTTAATGTTGGTGTGTATGGAGGCTAGTAGGGGGCCATGCAGAGAGGTAATCTTAATTAACACCATCGTAATTAGGTATCTTGAGAGTAGCATAAGTGAGTCGTAATGTATTGTTCGATTGTACGTAACGTAACTATATATCTGCTTTTGGAAATACTTTTTCTAGAAATTAAACGTCGTTTCATGCAAATGTCAAAAGAAGAAAGCAGCACAAACGTTCTATCTTATTAAATTATTACTGATACATATCATGATGGTATTTTGTTTGCGTTTTCAAATGGAATAGTTTTTTGTTGACTAACAAACGGGGTTTTTTTTGCATTATCGAATTATTTAAAATAGCAAATATTACAGATTATTTATTTATTTATTTGTTTGTTTATAAAGTATTTGTAAGAATCGCAAGGACTCAACAAGGCTTTCTATGTTGAGCAAATTACAAAGACTAAGACAAAAAAATATTGTGTTTACAAAACAAGACTCGAGGGTTCTCAATAGAGAGATCGTTGTGAGCTTAATAAACATCAACAAGAAATCTTAGAGCAGGGGGAATTCGTGAGCCATGGCTTGATGTCATGACTCAAAAAGTGCTGCCACGTTAGCTTTTTTTCCACGGCACCAGTTTTTCCCACGACACCAGTTTTCACTGGCAACCTTGAGCCGTGGGAAAACTGATGTCATGAGAGTAAAAAGTGGTATAAGGGGCCACATATATCCACTTTAATAATTAAAATATAAAAAAAAATCAAAATATCCATGGCGAGGGCTAGTGGCTATGACGCCAAGCCGACGACGCAGAAGAAGGGAGTCCATGCGCCATAATTTTTTCCTGCGTTTTGGCCATGACGCCAAGCTATGGCACTGGATTCCCCAGCTCTTAGTCATTCATTTCTAAAACATAATAAAACCTACTAATTTAACACTTTTTTTAAAAACAAAATATATTACAAAGTAAACGATAAACCGTCCAAGCGATAAAATATATATAATTGCACAGAGAGCTTTCTACATTTCGATAGTAAGGTGTTTATATATACTTTTGACAAAAAGTGAATTGCTTTATTGGTTATGGGTATTGAATGTTACAAAATCGAAATCACATTTGGTTTGTAATATTTGTTTTAAAGTTCAAATCGCAAATCGCACATGATTTTTCTATAATTATAAATCACGTGTGTTTTTTTTCTAAATTTACAAATCACGTGTTAAATCGTTCATGTGTTTTGATCAAATTACTTTGTTATTTGGCTAATTAAAATATTAAATTACCCTCAAATACCAAAAAAAAGAAAACAGTAGTTTAGTAATTTAACTTTAGCCAATTTTAAGCCAACGTGTTTTGTGACAAAGCAAAAAGAAAAAGATTTTTCAGAAACAAGTTTCACTATTTCGAGAAAAAAATAGTACCGAAAATTTTACACATGCTTTTAATGTCAAGGGAAGTATAGTTTTACTTTCTCTGCATTTAGTCAAAGACATGTTATAAACGTGAAACATTGTGTTACAGCTACAGGATGATATTAATTTTTGCCTTTTGATCAAGTTTTTCATTTCATATTGTAATACAGTAGTTATACTACATGAAGCCGGCCTGTAAAAGCATGAACAAAGTGCTAGTAGAAAAGTGCACCACCCATTACCCGGTACGAGCTCCTACAAACAAATAAACAAAGTTTTGTCAAGTGTTGTTAATAAAGAAAATTTATCAAGTGTTTTAATATTTTGTCGAAAATAATTTTGTGAGCATTTTTTAGTGAGAATCATGTATCCAACAGCCATGGACCAATATCCTGCCCATGTAAGTTTTCTGTAAAGACGATGAGTGCACTTTGGAAAAAAATTCGAACTGAACCTTCAATTTGCCCAAATCACATGGACGAATTACTCTAATATTTTACAACTCACATGACGAATTTTGCAATTTACTCTAATATTTTTTGGTGCTGTAGCCTATAAATAGTAGTGTACCATACCATCCTTTATTCCCCATGCATCAACTGGTTTGAATACATAAACCCAAACATCTCATAGACATGTCTGCTAAGGAAGAGAAAGTAATTCGCCCCATTGTCCACTTTCCTCCTAGCGTTTTGGCAGACCAGTTTCTCATCTTTGACCACGAGGTACACAAGTTAATTACTATAACTCAGTAATAAAAAATACAGTAGTTTTTGTGTGTGTGGCATATATGAACAATAACATTGATGGTGAATTTATGTATCAATGTAGCAAGCAGATGAAGCCAACGTAGAACAGGTAGTCAACGAGTTAAGAGAAGATGTGAGAAAAGATATAGCGTCGTATTTAGATGTTCAAGCGGAGCACACAAATTTGCTCAAACTTATTGATGCTATCCAACGTCTTGTATAGCGTATCATTTTGAAGAGGAGATTGAGCAAGCCTTACAGCATATTTTTGACACATACGGTGATGACTGGAAAGGCGGAAGCCTTCTATTTGGTTTAGAATCCTTCGGCAACAAGGTTTTTATGTTTCGTGTGGTGAGTATGCTTGCATGACTTTAATACTGTAATAAGGCGATATAAGCTAATGATCTTTTCTTTGACGGAGACAGATATTTTTAAGAACTATAAGGAAGAGGATGGTTCATTTATGGAATCCCTCACCAACGATGTAGAAGGCTTGCTTGAGCTGTATGAGGCAACATATCTGAGGTGGCAAGGTGAAGGCGTACTAGATGATGCTCTTGTTTTCACAAGACTTGTCTT